>JAOEGL010000001.1:90138336-91404336 GCA_034509955.1 Urosaurus nigricauda
ATGGCTGGTGCCCCCATCCTCCTCTCTTTTCACCATTTTGTTGCCCCACCCTCCTGCCCTTACAATAGTGTGACTATTCTGGTTGCTTCAAGGCCAGATAGGAATTTCCTTCACCACCACCACCACCACCACCACCACCACCCCTTTTTTTTCCTTTGGCCTGTACTGTTGTTGGGGGCATGGATAATTTGTTGGGGTGTGGACATAAATAAGTGGTCACTTGGTTGTTTGAGGGAGATGTAGCATTCAGGTGAACATCTATGCCCCCCACTTGTGGTGAGGGTTAGGCTTCTGAAACAGCCTTTTTATGCCAAGCAGCTAAAGGTACAGGGAAAGAGACCTTCCTTGTGGCTGATGAGATATACACCCAGTGAATTGAGAGAGGAAATCTCAGGTTTGTGTTCCAGATGCAAGCTGGCCAGGACAACCAAACTATGGGTTATCCCTGGGACTCAGGTGTTTTCTACAGTGGAAGATGAGGAGGTGATCTTAGAAATAGACTACCTGCCACATCTGCTCCCGCACTACGTTACTCCCCTTATTTTTCAGATCTCTTAGAAAATATATATATAGGTGAATTTAAATAAGGTGGCCCTTATTACAACCCATCTCTGTGTCTGGTCTCATTATTTACAAGTAGGTCAGCAAATGTGACTTCTTTATACAACTCATACACTAGGTCAACATTTTCTCTGAAAAACTACAACATTAAGTTTTTGGGCCATTGCTGCTAGCTCTAACACCATCAGTATATACAGAAAGTTAGGAGTTTTTGTCCCATTAGATATCACTTTACAGTTGCTTAGGTAAAACTGCACTTGACATGCACCTAACCTGAAGACATCTTTTTATTGGCATGCTCAAATAGCTTTAAAGGTCAACCCCATTTTCATTCTTGTCTTGTCAAATAGCAGGGGTGAAGAAACTTCAGTCCTCCGGATGTTGTTGGATTGCAACACCTATCATGACCCACCATTGACTATGTTGCCTAGGACTTAAGGGAGCTATACTCCAGAGCCTCTGGGGGGCTATTTTTTGCCCACCCCCATAAAAAAATCTGTATTTTACAATTTTTATTTTACATTTTTTCTCACCAAATAGTAAGTTGTAATTTTAATTATTGTGCAGAATAGCAATCTAAAGGTAACTGTGTGTGTTCACATCAATCATAATGGTAATATACAGTCTTATAGCTAAAAGATTTTTAAAAATTGATTCCAGAAGAAGAAATACCTGGAGTCTTGAATTAGTGTGGACCTATCTTACAGCTGAGGGGGAAAATGGAATCACAGCTTGAACAGCATGAAATCAGAATAAGAACATGATTGAAAATGACATGCTTTGGCTGGTTTCTGTCATTTTATATTGAAACAGCCCTCAGACATAAATCTTTGTATACACCATGTCTAGAATACAGTACTTTCAAAAGATCTGTTATTTCATTAGTGATGCAGAAAAGATGTCCTGCTTTTAACATCACACTGACTTCTTACAAAGGTTTTCTAAACCAACAACTATATTACTGCAATGTTGCATCTGTTGTTGTATTTTTTCTAAATGTAATAGTATCATCATCATCATCCATCATATTTTCATCCCTTCCCCCTCCCGCCCAAAATACTGGGACAGAAAGTGGCTTACAGTACAATTAAAAGCATACAAAGGTGTTAAATTAAAATAGAATTAAATTATTACAATATTAAAACAGATTACTTGTTATACTTTGGTTGAAGACCGTAAATAAAACTGATTGCTCATTAAAAGAATGACATACAGTTTAAAAATAGAGAAGTGTTTAAAACTGTAAAACAAACAAACACTCCAACCTGTTCTTTTAAAAATTTCTGCTTTAAAACCCTATCTGAATAAGAAGGTTTTAGCCTGCAGATGGAAGTACAACAAAGAGGGGACCATTCTGGCCTCCCTGGGAAGGGAGTTCTAGAGTCTAGGGGCAGCCACACTTGTGTTCCCACCAACTGTGTCCCCACCAACTGTGCATGTGATGGTGGTGGAACTGAGGAATTTATCACACTGACTTTTCTGGCTGATCCAGGCATGGGAAGGGATCAGGCTGGAATGGGGAGAAATGGATTTTATCACATAGGAAAAGGCTGCCAATGCTGCCGGCCGACCACCACCCATCACCAAACCATGCTCAGCCAGCCTATTTTGAAGTATGGAAAGCTTCTATACTACCAAAATTGGCTGGCTGAGCATGCCTTGGGGACAAGTGGTGATCAGCCAGCAGCATCGGTGGCCTTTCTTGTGCGATAAAATCCATTTCCCCTGTTCCTGCCCAATCCCATTCTGTGCCTGGATTGGCCAGAAAAGTCAAGTATGAAAAGCTCCCGAGAGAAGGCCCTCTCCTGATAGTGTCAGAGCCTGGGACAGTTCATATAGGGAAATATAATCTACCAAATAGCCTGGACCTGAGCCATACAGAGCTTTATAGGTCATAACCAGCACTTTGAATTGTGCCCAGAAACAAACTGGCAGCAGTGGAGCTGTTTCAACAAAGACATTGTGTCATCTATACAACCTGCCCCAGTTAACAGCTTGGCTGCAGTTATCTGAGCCAGCAGCAGTTTCTGAACACTCTTCAAAGGTAGCCCCAAGTAGAGCACATTACAGTAGTCTAAACAGGATGTAACCAAAGCATGTACCATTGTGGCCATATCCAGCATCTCAAGGAATGGGCACTGCAGAAACCTGGACATCCAAGTTCAAAGCTGAGTCCAGGAGTACCCCCAAACCACTAGCCTGTGCCATTACAGGGAGTGTAACTCTATCTAAGACAGGCTGAATCTCTATTCCCTGATCTGCCTTGTGACTGACCAGGAGCACCTCTGTCTTGTCTGCATGGGAGGAAATTTTCCTTGCAGCTTGAAGCCTTTGCAGACACCTCACTAAGAGCCTCTTCTGGGCATGCTGCCTGCGTGAATCGACTCTGCATGTGGTCGTAGTGGACACAGTGAATATCTCTACACCCCAACAAAGTTTACATCCACTGGCAATGTATCAGCTACAGCAACCAAGTTGAAGCAGATCTGAGTTAATTGATCTGCAAAGTGCTGTGCAAATTCTTCACAGCAGGCTTCCAAGTGACCTGTACTTTACATGGGGGGTGGGTGGGTAGGGGTGAACAAGAGACCCTTGACCACTTGGAACAGATGCAATACTGGCAGCAAAAAAGAAAAAAATTCTTTGTTGCCCACACTGCCACAGAGTAGGCCTTCAGATAGGCTCTACCTTGGGCTGGTAAAAACAGCCAGGATGCAGTGTGGCAATAGTAGGGCTTGGGATCGCGCACCAACTGCACACTCCCCAGCCCTACTACGTGTGGGCACCACTGCTATTGAGCAGCAATGCCCACACAGGGTGCATCACCACTCCACAGAAGCAGTGCCATAGGGCTGCATCACAGCCCTTATGATGCCACAAAAAAGGAGCTGCCTAGCTGTGAAGCAAAGAGGGTTGGCTCCAGCTCTCCTTTCCCAGGCAGTCCGTCAAGCCCCATTGTGTTTGCTCAGATTTGCTTCGAGTTTTCTGCCAATGTCTCCATCTTATTCACTTCATCACTGCCAATTCCCAGGAGAACCAGGAGGCACGTTTGGCTCCACTCTGTAAAAGGGAATGCTCAGGAGCAATTGTGTCTGCTGCCTTGGCCATTTCCCCATTCCACATGTCTGCCAGAGATTCAATAGAATTGCCTGATTATGTGACAGGAAACTCACCAAGAGCTATCAGGAATCCTTCAGAATCCATGAGCCTTCTGGGTCAGGCCATTCTAATCAGTACTCCATCCCTGAAGAGTTTCTGAATCCCACTGAGTCTAAAGCTGACCAGATAACAATCTGTTCAATGGCTAGATACCACTTGGGACAGACCCATGGTTGTCATAGAGGCCATGAAGTCCTGAGACACTCCTTAAAGGCCAGTCTCAGCATGGATGTTGAAGTCCCCCAGCACTACTACACAAGGAGACGTCAACACTAATCCTGAAACTACCCCAGCTAGCTCGGGATGGGAAACTGTTGAATAATAGGATGGATGGTACATCAACAGAATCCCTATTCTGTCCTGACTACCCCCTTTAAATAAACACACTTAAAACCTGTAAACTGTGTGAGGGGGCATCTGGTCTGGGGGATGGCATCACTATAGTCCACTGCAACTCCACCTCCCTGCCCCCCAAGTCTCACCTGCTGCTGCACAGAGAACCTTGCTGGTCAAAGTTGAGAGAGATTAACCCCTCCAATCTTATCCAGCCAAGTCTCTCTAATACGTGCCAGTTCAGTTTCTTCATGCAGGATCAGGTTCTGAACGGCAGCTGTTTTTCCATTCACAGAAGTAGCATTTCCAGCTGGGGGGAGGGGAGCTGTCACCAACACTATTGATGCTATTTGAGCTGAGATACAGCTTGGGAACAACAAGCACCCTCTTGTGCTCCTCCTCCCTCCATATCCTCCTCTGCACTGTATGTCTCCAATGGCTGTTTGTTGAACCTGTGTATCCCCTCCCTCCTCTGGAAAACACATCCTTCCTATATTAGGTTGACAGGACAGTAGTTATTAAAACAATGCAATAAACAGTCAGGCAGATGATAAAACAAGAATGTTCAATGCAGGTAAGAAACCCTTGCCTCTGTGAGGCAAAAGGACAAGGATTTGCCCTCTGTACCCAGTGCAAGCCTTCTGAGTCAGGGTCTCAATCTTGCAATAGCCCAGTCCACTCAGGGAAACAAAGGTCCAAGGTGGCAGCTGCAGAAACAACAGCTTCCTTCTCCCTACAGCCTCCAGAGAGTTTCTGTGGTCTTCAGCTTCTCTGCTAGGTGTTGCATGGTAGAGCCCCCTGTAGAAGTCCTGTTTTTATAGCTCAGCCAGGCAATGCACCTGTGCTGAATAAAAACCAGTGCCTGTTGAGTCAGGGCCTCAGTCCTGCAAGAGCCCAGTTCACTGAGGGAAACATAGGTCCAAGGGCAGCAGCAGAAACAGCAGCCTCTTCCTCAATGGTACACTTGGAAATGTAGTTGTAAATGTTTTTTTTGTTTGTTTTTTTTTTAAGTATAAAAGTGGTAGGGACAGTTTATAAACCTACATTCACAATTGTTACATCAATTTCAACAAGACTAACATTGCAGGCTTTCAGCTGATATGCATAAATTCTTGCATGTTATCTGAAGATTGTAAGTAGTAGTATAAAGAAGATCTAAAATCATACACACATGCATTCATGGAACACAGTTTTCTTTTCCATTCAATGTTCTTTATCATTGAGGAAGAAATATTGTTACATGATTAACCCACTATCAATTATTTTTAGACCATTAATTCAAGTCCCCCAACTAGATTTGATTTTATTTCCTAGCTTTCACCCTATATGGTGCCCAAGGAGGCTCACAATACCACAATACAAACTTAAAATACAGTTAAAACAATAACAATAATTGTTATATACTTATATAGCATCAACAGTATACATGAAAACTTTCAAAAATAAGAGACCAAAAAAAAAAAAAAAACCCTGCTAATCCTGCCAAAGACATACAGTCTTATAAAGACACACACAAACATAGGGGATGGAAGGAATACAACAAATAGTTGTATATGAAATAAAATTGTAAAACCAATCATCCTGAACGAAATATAAAAATCAGTGCAATATGATATAAAGTAAAGTGACAAATACATATGAACAGAATGTACAAGATTAGAAAACAATATTAAATTAAAATACAAAAGTTAAATGAAATAATTAACTAAATAATCATATTAAAACATGTTTGAGGGTAAAAACTGAAGGTTGCATAATTTGATATGGTATGACAGAAGTGGGTTTAGTTTCACTTCTTGCAATTGATTGGCAGGTGTTTAGCATACGCAACAGCATCGCCTTCTTCTCATGCACACTAGGGAATTCCATCTCTATCTCTTACAAACTCCTTTGGAGAAGGAGATAGATACACATTATCATACCTTGTGCAAAGGATAATCAATAATGATATATTGTTATATAAAGACAAATGGAACACAATGAATATGTATTTAGCTTTTTTTACATAAAAAAGCACCTTGTTGGCTATGACAGCTGTGACTCCTTCTTTTACTTTGGTGAATTTTTTAAATGGAATATACAATCTGAGAATAAATTCAATTTGATTTATTATTTTAAGGGATTTATTTATGTTCCCAGTCTAGGAAGAATGTTATGTATGGAAGAATAGTATTTTCGGGCAAAAGGGAAGTCACTCCGAATGCAATCATGGGTTTCACGTTATTGCGAATTTAAGCTTCTCACGTGATTTCGGGCAAGGGGGGTTATTTTCGGGTAATGGGAAGTAATTCCAAATGCCTTCCTAATGGAGCAGGGGTTCAGGTAAATTCGCTAAACAAGAGAATTTACATGAATCCGCATTGGCTCCATTCGGAATTGGGAGAAATTCCTCCCGTTTGAAAGAGTCCATTGTCATGTCATCGTCATGCATGCCTGTACTGGGCCTGAGTTTGCAGGACCTAAACAGAGTAGTGGAGGTTGGAGATGTCTCATCCACAGAGTTACCCTGAGTTGGCGATGACTCATAGGCAACTAATAATAACAAAAAGGAGTGGGATAGAAAGTAATAGTATCCAGAAAGGTTGAAATTGTGTCCCTTGCCCTAAATTTTCAAAATGCTGTATAAAGGTGATACAGGTCTTTCAGATCTTCACAGTACCCAGTTTGTGTCAATGTGTGAAAGCAATACACTTGCTTACCAAAAGCCAGTTTTCCTGAGTTTAAAACTCTCCTTCGACCTTATCACACTAGAGGAATCCCTCTCAGAAATGGGATTTAAAGTAGATTTAAAGTAGGAAAAACATGTGGAAGGTTTTACACATGACGTTTCTGTAAAACAGAAATAACATGAAAATAAACTGTAAAGGGGACAAAAACAATACCTTTTTACTTTCGGGAACTCCCAAAAGTAAAAAGGTGTGACTTTTGTCCCCTTGATATGCACTTTATTTTCACATTATATCTTTTTTGCAGACATGCATTTGAAAAACCTCCCACATTTGCAGGTTTTTTCTACGTCTAAAATCCTGTTTCTGAGCAGGATTTATCTAGTGTGATAAGGTCTCTATTTAACCCTAGGAATCAACTGTAAATGTGACAGCATAAGAAAACTGTCTCTGAATCCTAAATCCCATGGAAACCCATATTTTGTTATACATCTTTTATGCATTCATGCACACCAATGCAGATACTGAAATTTATTAATTCTTGCAATCTAAAGCAAACCTCCCACTGAGTTCAATGTTATCAAAACTTAATTTACTGTATTCTGACTAATGTATGTTTCCAGTAACAAGCAAATACACTAATGAAATATTTAAAACACTATCAGAGTATTCTCTAGTCTCATTTATTCTAGTTAAAATTTCAAGTGTTCAGCATGTTTTGAACTTAAGCTGTAGGGCTAGGTACTATATTAGGCAGCTCTTATTACAGCATTCCTCAGTGAGTCCGTCTGTTGTTGGTTGACAACTACAGAACTAGATTGCACTCTTTAACGGGCTAGATTTGGCCCAAGGGATGCTAGGTTCTGATCACTATGCCAGAGGCTCAGCAACTGCTTATTTCTCAGGGAAACTAAAGAAAAGAGCTGCAAAGTGAAAATGTTAATCATTGTAAATGAACAGAATTAATCCAACTACAGGCTGAGTCTCCCTTATCTAAAATGCTTGGGTCCATAACTGTTTAGGATTTTGGATATTTTTTGGATTTTGCAATACTTGTCAACCACACTCTTTTTTGCCTTGCAAATGATCAAACAGGGGTGCCACAGCCACTGCCTTGAAGGTAGAAGAAGGTGGTTGAGGTCTCCAGGACAGTAATCAGGTCCTTTATATAAAATAAAATTGTACAGTATTTGTGGGCTGCAGGGAGATAGAGAGATAAGATTTCAAAAAACTGTTTGTTTTTTAAATGCATCAAGGACTGGGGTGGCAGAGAGAGGAGGCAAGTAGTACCAGAATCTGGCAGGCTATAGGTCCCAGGAAGAGTGGCTTTGGCAGCAGCAGTTGTCTTGTGCACTGATGGACAGTTAAAAAACCAAGGAGCTCATTCTAGCCACCTCTTTTAGACAAAAAACTTGATTATTGTGCAAGAACAGAAGTGTCATTAGGAGGGTACAGAGAGGGCTGCACCAGATGACACCTTAAGGGATGATGGCAGCACTGCTCACTAAACATCTACCTTTGGGCAGAAATGAGCTATGACAATCACCTGAGTCTTTTTAAAATGTTGAAGCTCAGCAGAAGAGATAGTGTGAGTTGGACAAATCTCAGTGGAAGGAGAAAAGAGAGGCCCAGGGTTTTCTTTTGGCATTTAAATTTATTTTGACCTTTAAATCTATATATATACACTAATATATATATATATATTTATTTTTAAAAATCACATCAAAAATTCCACTTTAGCCACATGAAACTGTGTACATGTATGATATTGCAATTTCAGGGTATAATTTTAGGTTTTCTAATTATTTATGTCACAACTATTCCATTACGTTCAGTGTTATATGTGAATTACAATGTATGACTAATATTAGAAAAATTACTAATAGAAAAAAAAATTACTAAGGATTCTGTATGGTGTGGTTTGGGAGGAGGTCAATGGAGGGGGATGACACCATGAGTTACCTCACCAGGTGACAACAATCCTAGTGATGCCACTATGCAGGAGATTTCCAGGGAGCCCTCCAGCAATCCAGTTTTAGCTTCCTCTGTCTCCAGCCTTACATCCCTCTCCAGCTTTGCAAATGTAAATACTTTACAGTAGTTGCATTGCAACTCCAAAGTTTTTATATTTTGGAGAATTTCAGATTTTGAAATTTCAATAAGAAAGACTCAAGATGTAGTACTATAACAGGAATGAGCAGCAGCTTGTCTCACTCTGTGAAAATGACAAACCCCAAAGATTTACTCTTCTCCTGTGACACAACAATTTTGGCCATTGTTGTTGAGAACCTGCACATTTGTGAGAAGGTAATTTGACCAATAGTGATCACATACAGCTCCCAACTGGGACCACTCAGGTGCATCATCAATGAACTACAATCCAATCTGGACAACAATGCCACACTTTCAAAGGCTCTTGGTGGCAGACCTTTACTCACCTACAGACAGCCTCCAAACCATAAACAGGTACTCACCCACAGGAAGACACACAACACAGATTGGAACACAAACCAAGATACCAACTTTGCCTGCAGATTTATCCAGGAAATTTCATCACAAGACTTAATGGCTTCACTCACAATATTAGGGGGGCCTTCATGTGCTCATCCTCCGATGTGATTTATACAATACTATGTCATCAATGCCCATCAGCGCTCTACATCAGGCAAACAGGCCAGTTCCTGTGCCAGAGATAAATGGACATAAATCAGACATCAGGAATGGGAATACACAAAAAACAGTGGCAGAATATTTCAATCTCCCTGGGCATTCCAGAACTCAGAACTGCAGTCCTTAAACAAAAGAACTACAAAGGTAGATTGGAAAGAGAAACAGCGGAATTGGGAATCATCCCTAAACTACAGTTTCTCAGCAATGGCTTTCTGACTCACTACACACATTTCAACACTAATCAGTCCCATCATCATGGGGGCATCTTACACTCATCTATTCTCCCCACCTGCAGACTAGTTTCTAAGGCCAAACTGGTCGCCATCTCATTTCTATATCCAATGGCTATGTCTTTGTCCATAAACAACCATAGTTAAAACTGCACTTGCTACTTCAGTTCCATGCACAAAGGATTTTGAATTTGAATTGACATTCTTACATACCTATGGCATATATATATATGTCTGTCCCTGGCTTCCACGCCATCAAAAGCATCTGAGGAAGTATATTGAAGTCTATGAAAGCTCATGTTGCCCACTTCTTTCTTTCAGTTAGTCTCAAAGGTGCTACAAGATCTCTCTGCATACTTGAGCATATGTTGTAAGCAACAATTGGTGCTGTCTTGTTAATGAACTTTTAAAATAAATAAATCCACATAGACAGACACATTTATGGATTGGTTGGGTTGTTTGCAACTTTTTAATCAATATTAAATGCTCGCTGTGCATATTGCTTTGTTTTCCCTTCTCCTTTAGGACATTTCCTAGTATGCAGAAACTCTTTGGGCTTCTTTTGAAATTTCTCAAGGATTTTCCCAAAACTTTTCTTTCCAGTGACCAATTGAGGATATATGGGTCTTGTGATGATCTTGACTAGAATTATTTTTTCAGTAATAAGTCCCTTATCTGACACCCACCATTTTAAAGGAAAATGCCAAGTGTAAGAAATTATGTGGAAACAGCTATACACATTTTACCCATGTTTCACATATCTGCAGTATGTGATTTCATGCAATGTCTTTTTTACTGATGTCTCCATTAGTTCATTTCTCTCAGGACTGGCATAGAGATTTTCAAGAGCACAGAGTTTACTCTCTATGTGCTAGCCAACAACAATTTAAGACCATGGGTGTGACATATATTGCAGTGGCTGGATTTATGCATGTGTATATCATATTAAAAGATAAAAGTATTTCCCATTGACATGTCATGTCCAACAATGTGTTCATCTCCATTACTAAGCCAAAGAGCCAGAGTTAGCAGAGACTATTCTGTGATCATGTGGCCATCATGATTGAACATATTGGTTTGGGACATATAGGTTGACTCTAATGTTAATGCAAGGCTTCTACAGGATGAGGAGATAATGTTTTCATCTTTTCACATGTCCTGTTCCACAAAATGCTGTGTTAATCTTTGTAACCTCATTTGTTTGTAGATGACAGAGTGAGAGCATGTGACCCACTGAAGCATGTGCAGGGTAGATTATGTTTGATCATGCTAGATATTACTAATGCTTAGTATAACTCACTATTGTTAGATTCAGAATATTAATTATCCATGAACTTTAGAGTAGGTCAAATCCTCAACAGTGTATGTGTTAAGCAGAAGGAGGAAAATGGGTGAAAATTCAAAACCTCTTTGTCTGTTTGGATGTGCAATTAAAAATATTAAAGTGAATGTATAAAGCATAATTCATTCATGCTTTCATTGCTTGCACTTCTCACTAAAGCCTAAATCTAGCCTCAGTGGGTGCATTTCCTTCTCCTGAGTTGCTATCTGCCAAGTTAACCTCCTTCACCAGGATTTTTTAAAGGAGGAATTATTTAGTGATTGTAAAGTTTTGCAAACCTCTCTGAAGAAACTTGCCCAGAAAACTCCATATTAAGTTCATCGTAGTGTTGCCATAAGGTGGAAAGGACTTGAAGGCACAAAACAACAGTAAAGTTTTTCATCTCAAATGTAGAAAAAAACTGACATCTATGGGGGGTCTGCTATCCGTATAACATTAAAAGTTTATATGTTAAAAAGGTTTGTATAAATGACAGAGGTTTTTGAAACCTGTTTTCCTTAAGTATTATTATTATTATTATTATTATTATTATTATTATTTATAAAGTGCTGTAAATTTACACAGCACTATACATACAATCAATTAAAATAGATAAAATAAACCCTCCTGTGGCATACTTTCTATGAAATTAATTAAACATAATACATATTAATACATCTTAACATTCAAACAATAAAATATAGCAGACAACAAATTAAAATAATAAGTTATTAATCCCTCGGAGTGTGGTGGAGTCTCCTTCCTTAGAGGTCATTAAACAGAGGCTGTCTGTCAGCAATGCTTTGATTGGGAATTCCTGCATGGCAGAGGGTTTGACTGGATGGCCCTTGTGGTCTCTTCCAAGTCTATGATTCTATGATTCTATGAAAATAACATTGGATAACAGTCATGCAATGTCTAGTAACTATTCCCTGAACAACGACTAGAGTGTGAATGGCAAAGGACTCGGCTCTCATCCGACAGAACTCTCTATAGATTGCATCTTCACATCTATGGAGAGGCTTTGCGTGCAGCGCGGAGATCTCGCTGCTCTGCACGCATTGCGTCTGCCGAGTCCCGCCCGGCAGAGCTATTTAAGGTGGTGAGGGAGTTGACGCAGGTCCCCCCTGCGCCAAACCCCTTGCTGGATCCTACAACAGCCTGCTGTGAGGCATTTACTATCCACTTTGCAGATAAAATCTCTCGGATAAGCGCCGACTTGGATGCCAACCTTCATTCAGAGTCCATGAGTGAGGTATCCAGCAACTCTGTTGCTGTCAGTTTACTGGATGAGTTCCAATCGGTGAGTACCGATGACGTGGACAAGCTCCTTGGAAGCGTGAGGAAGACAACCTGCTCTCTCAACCCAGGTCCATCCTGGCTGGTCGTCCAGGGAGGGGATGCATTGAGAACATTCCTTCGGGATGTGATCAATGCGTCTCTCAGGGAAGGCAATGTTCCATCTACTCTGAAGGAGGCGGCTGTTAAGCCCCTCCTGAAGAAGCCTTCCCTTGATCCCCTGGACAGGAACAACTACAGACCAGTTTCCTTGCTGCCTTTCCTAAGCAAGGTGGTCGAGAAAGCGGTTGCCTCCCAACTCCAAGCTGTCTTGGATGAAACTGATTATCTAGATCCATTCCAGACCGGTTTCAGGGCAGGATATGGAGTCGAGACTGCCATGGTTGCTCTGACTGATGACCTCCGCCTGAGCATCGACAGGGGTAGTGTGACCCTGCTGGTGCTCTTGGATCTCTCAGAAGCTTTTGATAATATAGATCATGCCATCCTTTTGGACCGGTTGGGAAGGATGGGTATTGGCGGCACTGCTTTGCGGTGGTTCCGTTCCTTCCTCTCTGACAGGTCCCAAAGGGTGAGGCTCGGGGACAACTGCTCCTCTAAAATCGAGCTACATTGTGGCATCCCTCAAGGCGCCATCCTGTCCCTGATGCTATTTAATATTTATATGAAGCCGCTGGATGAGATCATACGGAGGCACGGAGCTCAGTGTCATCAGTACGCTGATGACACTCAGATCTATTTCTCCGTGACCAGATCGTCTGCTCAGACCTCAGATGGCATCTCCCCTCTCAATGACTGCCTTGCAGCGGTAATGGATTGGATGAGGAAAAACCGATTGAAGCTTAATCCAGACAAAACAGAGGTGCTCACAGTCACAGGCCTGAAACCAGGTTTTGGAATACAACTTCCAGTCCTCGATGGAGTCACACTCTCCTCGAAGGACTCTGTTCGCAGTCTGGGGGTACTCCTTGATCCGTCGCTTCACATGACAAGTCAGGTGAATGCGACGGTCAGGAGCGCTTGTTACCAGCTTCGGCTGATATGCCAGCTGCGCCCTTTCCTGGAGAGGAGGGATCTGGAAACTGTGATACATGCGCTGGTAACCTCACGTTTGGACTACTGCAATGCACTCTACATGGGGCTACCCTTGTGCCTAACCCGGAAACTACAAATGGTCCAAAATATGGCAGCCAGGCTTCTGACTGGAACATCCAGGAGAGAGCATATCACTCCTGTGCTAAAAGCCCTCCACTGGCTGCCGATCAGTTTCCAGGCACAGTACAAGGTATTGGTTTTAACCTTTAAAGCCCATCATGGCTTGGGCCCATCTTATCTAAGGGACTGCCTCCTCCCATATGAACCCCCCCGCACACTCCGGTCCTCTGGGAGGAACCTGCTTCAACCCATGAAGACCAAGCTGGTACAGACCTCCCAGAGGGCTTTTTCAGCTGTCGCCCCCAAGTTGTGGAATGACCTGCCGGACGAGATGCGTCTCATTCCATCTTTAGAAGGCTTTAAAAGAGCCCTAAAGACGCATCTCTTCCGGCAAGCCTTCCCAGAGAATGTGAATATCCCCAGCTCCATACTTAGGTTTTAAGGGCTTTTTAAATCTTTTCCTGCATTTTTCTCCATACAACCTAAGCTGGGTCCGCTCCCTACTATTGTGCATTGCTATTTTAATCTATTATGTTTTTAACTCTATTGTGATTTAATTCTTTTTTACGGGAGGGTGGTAAGGGTAAGGAAGGGGTATTTTAACTTGATATTGTTTTAACCTCTGCTGTACTCCGCCCCGATTGCTTGTTCAGAGGGGCGGAATAGAAATAAATATTATTGTTGTTGTTGTTGTTGTTGTATTATCTTTAACTCAATTTTAAAGCTTGTTAAAGAGGTGATGAACTGTGCTCATGAGGTAAGGAGGTTCCAGGAGTGAGAGGCAGCAAGTGAAAGGGGGTGGATCTGGGACAGAGCAGTGAAAATCTCTGGCTGTCCTTTTCTACCAGAATGGAAGGCACAAGTGGGAAGGTAAGGAGAAAGAAGCTCTGATAAATAAGAAAGGGGCAATCCATGCAGGGCTTTAAAAGGCATCAACAGAGGTTTGTAACAAATACAGAAAGGGAGTGGGAGCCAATGGAGGGATGACAATAAAGGAGAAATGTGATCAAAGCAGTGAGCAAACATGATAATGCATGCAGCTGAGTTCTGGACAGAAATTAAAGGATGGAGGTGAAAAAGAGGAAGCCCCACCAGAAGGAGGTTACAAAAATCCAGTCGTGAGACCACAATGGCATGGACCAGAAACTGTTGGAATTTAGTGATATTATAGAGAAAGAATCTACGTGTCTTGGCTGTAACATGAATCTGGGGGATACACAACAGGGAAGAATAAAAAATGAAACCAAGACTGCAGGCTTCCTGCACAGGTCGACTAGAGATATCGTCAACATGAATAGATAAGGATATGGTAATAGATAATAGATATGGTAGGCTTCGATAGAAAAACAAGAAGCTCACTTTTGGACACATTGAACTTCAAACCCTGGTGCTGCATCCACTGAGAAACAGTTGTAAGATGAAATGAAACTTGCTGTTCAAGACCCAGAGAAAGATCAGGAGTGGAAAGATACAGCTGAGTGTCATTGGTGTACAGATGATAAGAAAAGCCAAAAGAACTAATGAGTTTGCCTAAGGACAGTGTGTAAATAAAGAACAATAGGGGACCCAAAACAGAGCCCTGTGGAACTCCAGCAGATAACAGAATGTGAGACGAAGCCTGACCACCCGTGACCACTGCAAAAGATCTGTCTGACAGATAAGATTTAAACCAATTGAATTTTGTATCTTAGGAGTTCTTACGAAATGTTAAAACATATCCGTATTTGGATTTTTTGTATTTTTTCCCCCCAAGTACAAAGGCTTCAGGGGATCTGACTCAAAAATAAATTGAAAATTGTTTCACAGATAGACTTTCCAGAGTAAAACAAAAACACCTAATATCCTTTCTAGCAGCATCAATGTTGTAGATTTTTCTGCAATGTGTTGTAAGACCATAACAAATAACCAAGCTATCAAAAAGTTATGTATTCACATAAAATCCTAAAAGATCAATTTCTTAATCCAAGAGGGGGAAAAGCACACATCCAACAGAACATGTTTTAATACATTGTCTTGCTTTGGTAGTCTTAAACGATTGCAAACCTGAAATTCAATAGTACCTCTGGTTGTTAATGTTATTGGGTAAAACTCACCTAGCAGTTCTAAGGAATCCTTATTTAAATTAATTGTATCTGTGTTGTTTATACCACCTTAATTAGTTAACCAGTGCTCCAGAATCTCATATGCTCTCTGTTCAGCCTGAAGAACTATGCATTTGAAAGCATAAGAGCTGTATAAGAGCACTAGAACTCAGATATTTCTAATCCAAATCCTGTTTTCTGGGTGTTACATGGGAAACATTATTTGTACTTTTTGTTAATTTTTGAGAGGGATAGATATTTCAACAGGTGCCAAGACTGAAAAAACAAAACAAAACAAAACAGAACAGTGAAACTTTTCTTTCAGCTGTATTTGTCAAGAGATTTCATTTGTTAAAACAAACAAATAAACAAACAAAAATAAAAAAACCCCCCAAAAACATTGGTATTGAGAGGATGATGAAGAGGTCAGGAGAAACACAAATTTTTCATATTTGCAGTAAATAATGCAATAAATATTTCGTTGGGAAACAGTGTGATTCTACTCAGTCAATTATACCGTAGCCATGTGTGCCACTCTACAATGGCCAAAGTGAATAGCAGCTGCCACCAGAAACCCGTACTGAACATCCATGAAGCACAAACCAGAGAGAAAAGTGTGTGTGTGTGTGTGCAAGCTTGCCTCACTAGCTATCAGTGTTATGTTTTAAAAAACAACAAGAATATAGATCTATAAGTTTGTCTATCACAATAAAAGTAAAAAAAAAAAATGTAATTCCTAGATGTATTTTGGAAGAAACTTTCAAGTGATCTTTAGAGTCTCTAGAAAGTTACTTATGTAAGGTTTACCTGACCTGGTTGTTGCATTTCACATGTGCATGCTGTTGTTTTTGAATTAAAAAAAATGGTAAAACCTGTTCAACTGCTCTCCTTCTGTTTCTCTTTCTTCTTGTTTATGGTTTCAGACCATATCCCTATTCCTTCCATGTTATTTCTGCCCCTAATTCCAAATGGTAAAGAAACAGTGTCCAGGAACAAACCTACTGTGTCAACTGAGGTATACCTGTACAAGATCCCAAGTCCCAAGTATAAACAGATCAACAGACACAAACACACTCATAGAGCCAGGACAACATTTTCATTATGGAGCAATAGTTTGTCTGTGAAGTGGTGTGCTGTGTTTTATAAAAAAATGAATTGGTGGAAATTATGTTTTAAATGTTTGTGTGTGGTGTTTTTTTAATTAACTGTCTTTAATCATGCTTTTGAAAATGATGTTGATATTTATTTATTAACTTTTGTAAATTGATAATTTAGCTTAATCTTTTAAAAATTATCGTAAGCTATCTTGAATCCCATCTCATGAGAAAGGTGAGATATACATTTAATAATAATAATAATAATAATAATAATAATAATAATAATAAACCACAATTAACCAAACATCTTACACTTTGTCACTTAAATGAGTAAGTAGTGCTTCAGTAGATGCAAAATGAATCTGTTTTTCATGAGGATTGAATTTGGTGAACCTGTAGGCCAAGGCAACAACAAATTTGCTCTTGGTTTTAGGGCCATTCCTCCTGCAGCTGTTGCAGATTATAAAGGAGCCGTTCTGGTACTGAAATCTATTCCTGATAGAGGTTCCACGCTAGGGGATATAATACATATCTGAAACAGCTACAGCAGCTGTAACCATAAAACCACCTCCACAGCAGCTGATCTTTCAGTTGCCACTTCTGTAGGCAGGGTATGCTTTGTGAAAGTTACATTTGCCATAGAACATAACATTAAGGATTCAAGACATTTCCTGTTTTCTGAGCAGTGTTCATGTCCACCAGATTAACATTTTCTAATTTTGTCCATTTGATTACACCCCCAACCCAAATTCTTTTCTCTTTGACATTAAGGTATAATGTTGGGAATGTTATTTGTTTCATTGTTTAAAATGCCAGGGCCTGATATAGACAAATGCCTTTGAGTGAGGGAAAAATTGGGAAGTAATGAGAAGGAAATAAATAATGACAATTTTATTAAATTGCAGCATGTCAACAAGTCTGTTGTAGTTCACAAAACCATGAAATGCCTTCCCTGACTGACAGCCTTTTAAAATCACTAACATGAGGTTGAAGGAGAAAGGAAAATGCACATCCATTTTTCTTTCAAACTAGAAATAAAAGAATAAACAGGAAAGAAAGAAATGAAGAAGAAAATGCAAGCTGACAGTGCTGCATTAGGAGAAATGCCAATTATTTGGTCATTTTGAAATCTGGGAACTAATGGCTTCAGTCAAGATTAAGACGAGGCAATGGAAATTTGATATGTAACAGTCATGTAGCAAATACACAATCATGTCAGTAACACTGCCCATGGTATATAAAGTACTATTATAACTGTGCATATTCTAAATATAATGGTAAGCAATGGGTGAAGAACTCTTGCCAGTCAGGGAGAGGAGATTTTGCCAAATATTTCAATCAATCAATTGATCGATCGATCTAGCCAAATATAAAATTTGCAAACAATAATTTGCAAAACAATAATGTTTTGCAAACAACAATGATTTTTTATTTATTTATTTTTATTTTATTTTTTGCAAACAATAATGATATTTTTATCACTTAACAGTGCAGGGCATAATCTGTTTGAAAAGTAAACTGCCACTTTGGGGAATGGCAGGGGGCAGAAAGGGTTGGTCTGGGATGGTCTAAAGGAATTGAAAGCTGCAAAAATCCTTGGGGCTCACAGACTGATGTTTCAACTGATATTTCTGGTCAAATAGTTCGACTTGGAATGCCTTACATCACTTTAATAAATGAAAAATGTTCAGATGAAAAAAAAAAACAATAAACTCTTTTATAACAGAAGGAAATCTTCCTAAACATATAGTTTCTAACGTAGGCACATGCAGCTCATAGGTTTCCTTATCAAGCCTCTGTCCCTGTTATAATTAATATATGATCAGTGATTAGAAATAAGACCTAAGATGACATTCTAGGGACAGAAGACATTGCATAAGGGCTCATGCTTTCTATACCAGTTTTGGAGGTGGAAATGGTAAGAATTAGATCTGGCCATTTTGTTTTGTTTTGTTTTGTTCTTATTCCTTAACACTGATGATTTCTGGATTACAGTTTATTAAACTCTTGCCAAAGTGGAACTTGCCTCTGAGGTAAAAAATAAAATAAAAAAATACAAAGTTTCCATACAGTTTTGAGTCTCTCATTGTTACCTGCATTAAAGGCCATGTGTCTGTTCTAGAGCGAATCCTATCACTATTCCCAATATGGTGCTATAATTTATTACAGTGTTAGATAAGCTTTCATGGATTCATTCCACTTCTTAAGGTTTATATTGTAATGGGTTTTTTTTGTTTTTGTTTTTAAGGTGTCACAAGATTCTGTTGTTTTTGCTGCAACAGAATAATGTCACTGGAAAGTCATAGAATTGAGATGTTTGTGTATAGATAGATAGGTAGGTAGATAGTTCTATCATGATCCATTTGCTATATATGTTTACTTGGAGTTAAGCTTCACAGAAGTCAATGTGAGTTACAATTAGAAATGTGGCATTCATTTATAATTCCAAGCTTGGAATACTCATTTCAATGGCTTACAATACTTGCCTTCAATAGGAGGCAAAACATTTACAGTTCTTTATTGTGGCTCAGGTTTTAATCAAAACAAGAAGACAATTCCTTTGTTTCATGTTCACACTGTTTGTTTCTCTTAGTGTATGAATCTATGCTTCAGAGATGAATGACATATATTTCTATTCAATGTATTTTAATTTGCTTTAACGTGCTATTTAGGAAGCAACTGCAGCATGCATATCCTCTGTTCTCCTAAGTCCAACAAAATGGTTGCCCAGCAATTGAAATTCATAGTTTGAACATACTGTATAAAGGGTAAGAGAAAGACACAAGAAATGTCTGTCATTGGAGCTACTGGTAGAAATTACAATAAAGGCAAGTGTCCCATGTATGTGCTGCCTGGGCCAGTACTTTTATTTCCTCCCGACAGGTTTAAAGCTGAGTAGCATCGGTTGAACCCAAAGTCTGTAAAAATTCATAGTGGATACTAGGAGCTGAAGGCTAAAAAGAATTGTTGCCATGATTTTAAACAGGAGAAGACAACTGGTTTTATCTGTGTCTATTTTTAATAATAATAATAATAATAATAATAATAATAATAATAATTTTTATTTCTATTTCCCACTTCTCCATCCGATCGAAGCGGGATTCCAACATATTAATAAACAGAGTTATAAAACAATACAAAAAACATTAAATGAGACATCAACAGCAACTATTGCAATAATTAGGAGTGAACAATCAAACAGCCTTCAGTGCGGTAAGTTGTAATTGTTCCTTCAGTATTGGTAACAATCCATGATTTATCACAAAATATCAGGTGGATAAGCCCACCAGAAGAGATCTGTCTTAAGTGCCTTTTTAAAAGCACCCAAGGTGGTAATTAGACGGATCTCTTCCGGCAAGTTATTCCACATTTTTGGGGCTGCAGCGGAGAATGCCCTATGGGAAGTTGACACCAGTTTGGTGTTTATACCCTCTAACAAGTTCTTTCCTAATGATCTGTGTGTGCGGGGTGGATTGTATAGGGAGAGGTGTTCCTTTAAGTAACTCAGGCCCAAGCCATATAGGGCTTTAAAGGTAATAACCAACACTTTTACTTTTGTAAGCCACCTTGGTCCCTTGGTCACCATTCCGCTTTGGGCAAGAGGTGGGATGGTGATGATGACTGATGACATAACAACAACTAACAACAACAAAAACATCTTTGCTCCGTTGTAATTGTGACATATAAATTTTACTTTCAAACTCCCATGTAGCTGCTCTACACAAGGAGTGGTCAAATGATCAACTTATGCTCCTGCAGTGAGTTACATTGACCAGTTTTTATGGCCTAAAACATCTAGAAATTGCAGTTAGAAGTCACATCTGATTGTGACTTCTTCTAAGTTCTTCAGGTACATTCCTCAGGTATTCCTGGGGGGGGGGGGAGGGGGAAACAACTGGATTTTTTTTAAAGAGACAGAGGTAATTCAACATACCTGAAGACATCTAGGGACCATGATTGTACACTCTTTTTGCCACACTGGAGCAATGTTTGCCCTTTTTTGATACAATTTCAGGGAAGGGGGTGGATGGGCTGGGAGAAAAAGAAAAAAGGGCTGTGGAACCACATGTGGACCATGGGCCTCAAATTCCCCTCTCTTACACACACACACTGCTTTGCTTTTTGATGGAGCTTATGGAGTGTTTCCTGCAGTACTTAACATGAAGATGAGTTAAAATAATAGAGAAAAGGATATCTCTGAACTGTTCCAAAAGCACTTTAACTTTTCAAGGGGTCTCCTTCCAAGCACTTTAAAGTTATTGTTATGATTATTTACTCTGTCTTTCAAAAACCTAAGATTGCTCCTAGTAAAATTGTGGAGGAAAAAAAAAACTTTTTGAAAACTATAGGAATTTTCCAACTCCGTTAATGGTTCCATTAGGATAAATATTTATTTATTTTTTTTGCCCCCCCCCCCCCCCCTGTGCATTCTCAGTGGATTTGATCCAGAAAATGTTCCATCCCTCACACAGTCTGTGAGTATATAGAAGATAATATTTCTGAAATACTTTTTTTGGTATTGTTCATTTAGTTGCAGATAAATAAAATTGTTCTATTAACAAATGTTCAATGAGTGACAACCGAATTATTAATTTTTAAAGTGCTTCCTAACAAAGAGTGGGAGGCAATATAGTTGTTCTGCTAATAAAAATGCTTCCATCAGCAGGACTGAGAAAGAGTGATTTTCCCTTAACTCTGTAGTCTGTTCCTCCCCCCATGAACCTTACATTCTCATCCTGAATTTTGGGAAACTCTCTGAAGCAGATTTTTGACTGACTGTCTATCTATCTATCTTTTCACAATAGTGACAAATGTTCCCATTTTAATTGACCCTCATTGATTTAACCTGAAAACAATCATCATGACATTCTTCACAGTTAGGGACTTTTATTAAAACAAACAAACAAACAAACAAACAAAACGCATCTTTTGGGGTATCAAAATTGTATTTTTAAAGAAAAGAAACAAAAACCAAGAACATTTTTATTTTTTGCAAAATGAAGTTTTTCACACGTAAAAAAAAAACTTCAAGAAATTTTTGTCTAAAGTCCAGAATTGCAAAAATCGTTGAAAAATGTACAAAGCTTCTCTGGATCTCACTTGGTTTGTTGGGGGGGGGGCAGAATTTTATAGGTCTCTTTTGTTTTGCACACAAGAACAGAAAAACTGTAGACTAGCTTCATCAGTTTTTGGATGTTATAGCAGATTGAATAGAGGAGGAAAGAAGGAAAGAGTTGTGTTCTTTCATCAGTCATCAACAGAGTGTTGGGTTTTGGCCAAAACACTTCTTTTGCTTGCCTCAAAGAACCTGGGAGATTTGGTGGCATTTATTTATCAATGTCTGTTATGCTACTGATAATATCTGAAAGGTTGCCTTGCTCAGTAGATCTGTACATGAAAGAATAAGCATGCTGTGTTGTGCTTGTGGCTGGGAAGTGTTTTCCTCTATTAGTTATAATGAAAGATGTATGAAAGGTAATGCTAATCCTGTTTAGCTTCCAAGATTAAATGGGATCTGGTGTCTTTTAGGGTATTTAAGAGTTACAGAGGCAAAAAAAAAATCCCCCCCCCCCCGAACAGTTGCCCATCTCTAAAATATGTTATTCATGGGACCACAAGAATCTGCCTTCTACTAACTCAGGCTATTGGTCCACCAAGCTGGCCGCTATCAGTAATGACTGTGAATAGCTCTCCCAGATTTTCAGGCAGGAGCTTTTGCCTTCCTGGAACGCTGGGAAGTGAAACCAGGACCTTTTGCAAGCCAGGAATATATTCTACCATGGCTACCAAAAGTCTTTCCCTTTTTCAAAACCCTAAGCACTTTCATCCCCTTTATTCTCCTGAGAAATCTCTTCAGCAGGCACTTTTTTTTAAAAAAATGGTGTAACTGTCTTTGAACATCTGAATGCAATACGCCTTCTGAAACAGTTGTTATGCTGCTAGATACATGGTCCATATTTATTTAAAATAATAAATTGTGACTAATTACTGAGTCTGAATTTCATGCTCCTGTTCCCACCTTTTCTGCTGCATAGATTTATCCTGCTGCCAAGGATGCATCTCCCCCACTGATACTATGGTCACTGCAGCAGATTAAAATGACATTTATGTTGTCTGTCTTTTCCTCTTTCCTTTTTCTTCCTTATCCACCATACACAGTTGCTTAGATGTGTGTGGCTCCTTCACATTAACTTGACTTCCCTCCTCCTCCACAGATAAGCTTCAGTAACCTGACACTGATATTCTATCTCATTGACACTGAATAATAAAATACAGTATCTCTTTGGGCTGGGCTGGAACCTTCTGAAGTCTCAATTCTGCTTTCGTTTTGAAGGAACCTAATAGCCATGTTCTCCTATCTAAGAATGTGAAATCTGTCTGTCTTTGTTGCGTTGCATTTCCCAGAATTCTGCAAGCTTTCTTATTGTTTCTAGGGTCCATATGAATTTATGAGACTTCCTTTGCCCTCTTACATGAAAAACCATACATCATAGTATTCCCCCCTCCAAATATGCACGTTTATTTATTTATTGACTAATTTATATCCTAAATTTTTATTCAAGGTCTCCTGAATGGAATCCATGGTGGCTCACAGTGTGAATTATAACAAGGAGAGCCAGCCTGATGTGGTGGTTTGAGAGGTGGAATATGACTCTGGATAGGGTCACCTTAGGGTCATCATAAGCTGGAAATAGCTTGAACACAAAACTACAATAACAACAACAACAGGCATAAATTAAAACCTAACAATAACAAGTTGAGCACCAGTGTAGTGTAGTGATTGAAGTGCTGGGATAGGACACTAGGAGACCAGAAATAAAATCCCTGCACAACCATGGTAACCCCTTGGCCAAGTTGGTCTCCTTCAGATTAAGAAGAAGGCAATGGCAAACCACATCTGAATAAATTTTGCGAAGAAAACCCTATGACACTTCCCTTGGGGCTGGCCTTGGGAATGAGACTTTCTTTTAAGTCATGCAACTTGAGTGGTGGTGGTGGTGGTGGTGGTGGGGCGGTTTAGTTAGCCTTCCAATTGTGGAATGGCTGTGGAGAAACCAGGATTTGTATTCTGCTTGGGGCTCAGGTGTTTTACCCGGGGAGTCTGGGAAGCAAGTTTGGAAGAGACCACCTCCCTTAGCTGTTTCTGCAATATATTGCTCCCACCATTTACATCTCCCACGGATTACAAGGTTTAATAGGTGGTAGTATAAATAAAGTGGTCCCTAGTCAACTCAGTCTCTGTTGTCTGGACCCTGTTCTGGCAGACCTTTCCAGAGTAAACTCTCCTAAAACAGAATCAACTGCCCATGTTAAACCCCCCCCCCCATTATTGTTCATTATTGTCATATTGTTGTCAATTCAGAAGCCAAGCCGATATTTCATTGACTTGTTAACAATCTTTACATCATTTCTATACTGCAATCTTAAGGAATTGCATGGATGCACCTGGCATCAGTATTTGCTTTTATAATGTAATGCTTTGTGTGTTCTTTTGCTGGCACAGCATTCTATGTATACACATTCTAAGCATTTGTTTGCTGGTGCAGCAAGTCTTAGGGAAAGGCAATTAGTCTTACCCTGAAGCATACACAAGTGGATTCATGAAGGAAACAGAACATGTCTGGACAGTTCTCCCTATATATCTTCATTTCATTGAGACTTTGTTTCTGAAGTTTGCATTTGGAATGTTTGTGGTGATACTGAATATTGTAGCATTTTATGTCAACAGAAAAACCTCTTGAAAAACTGTATATTTCAATCGCCCTGTTTAGTAAGGCTGGTTTGTGCTCTCTGTCACTCTGTGCCATATATATAGCAGCTTTTGCATAAATCAGGGGAGACTCGGGTATCTTTGGAGGCATTGAAGAAAAAGATGCTAAAGGAAAACTTTCTTGGAAAATACCCAGTGTGTGTGTGTAGCACGCGCGCACACACACACATGCACACACACATACACATCTGGTTATGGCTTTCATCCTGAATGTAGTGGTAGCTGGTAGACTCCATGTTACTGGGAGATCCCCACCTGCTACTTCTTCAAAGTTCAGTTTAGAACAACAAGAAGAGCCACTGTCCTATTGGCATAGAAACTAATAGCCAACACAACTAGAATGGAAATACATGGGAAGTTTTCACAAACAAGAGGAATGAAGAAAAGTGTGCTCATCCAATTGTTCTACTGTGCATCCTAGAAGGAAGCTAGAAATTGGGGCTGACCCTGATATTAGTCAGATGACTCAGTTGCACAATACAGAAAGGTGAGGGATGCCAAGAAGTAAAGTTGTGTGGCATGCAGCTTGCCCTGCACCTCCCAAAGTTATCCTGTTACCTTTCATATGCAATGGAGGTTGATATCCAATCCCTCAGTGTTGAAGAAAGGTTCAATTGCCAGTCTGGCTGATTTGTTGTACATGGTATGGGAGAGGAAATGCCATCTTGTTCATGTAGCAAGATGTTTTAGGCCAGTCCTAGTGTGGCAAGATGGGAAAAACAGAGATCCAATTAGATAGAATTATGAATTGGTCAAGTCCTATATTTACCCTTGAGTACTAGAATTGATGCCTTCCTAATCTATGAACATAACAGAGAGAGGTTCAACTGAGAGAGGTTCAACTGAGAGAGGTTGAAGAGAGAGGTTCCTTTCTTCCCATGCACTCTTTGTAGATTCCAGCAAAGATACAGAGCTAAAGTGCTATAAATGTTTGGTAGAAATGGGGAAGTCATACTCTTTTAGCCTTGAACTTTGTCAATATCAAACGCCATCTGAATAAACTTGCCAAGAAACCCCCATGATAGGTTCACCTTAGGGTTGCCATAAGTAAGAAATGATTTGTAAGTACAGAACAATAATAAAGAAATGGAAAATTAAGAAACAAACAAAGATGTTGGAACTGATTTGTGTTTTAGAGATATGGACTCCAAATGCTTAGATATTTAAAACTGATAGGACTGCAGTTAAGATTTTTAACAGCAAATTTAACAGCTGATCTAGGGTCTTTGGAAGCTGTTTCCATTTGTTTAAGTGAAATAAATAGGAGTATCAAGGTACACTTGAATTCAATAAAGTTATTCAAAGTAATTGTGCTGTTGAAATATAAATATTAGCACCAGCTTTTAAAAATTAAAACACAAGTATGGCTCCCCTAGCACATTACGTACATGCCAAAAATAAAGGTGACTTTTTTTCATAGCTATTGCATTGCTATGAGAAGCTTAGTGTTTGTGGTGTTAACACTATAATGTTGCCTTTTGAAGATCTTTATGCTGAGTATTCAACATTTATCCCAGATGGAATGAGTATGAAATTCTTAGCTCAAGTGCCCTTAGCAGACACTGTTCTATATCATTTCAAACACTGAATCACAGGTCAGTACAATTTTTCAGGCTTGACTAAAAATGAGGTAGCATGAAGGCTCAATTTTCTAGTGAATTACAATGTAAAGCTGCTTGTCCTACAGCACCTTTTAATATAAGATAGCCATTAAGGAAGGATCTTCTACCACCCAAAAGTTAAAATAACTAGGCCTTGCTATAAGAAAGTGTTTTCACTTCAAAATAATGCTTATGAATTAGGCTGATACAATTGGCCCTCTGTATCAATGAATTCTACATCCACGGGTTCAAACATCTACAGCTTGAAAATAGGGGGAAAAACAAAACAAAACCCTTGATTTTACCATTTTAAATAAGGTACACCATTTTACTACCTCATTGTATATAATGGGACTTGACCATCCATAGATTTTGGTAGCCATGGGGGATTGGTTCACTTGCCCCTCCCTGCAGGCCTTTCGCTAGCAAGTAAAAATGTTTTTATTCAGGCAGGCTTTTAAAAATCACAACAGCTTGGCTTTTATATGGGGTATGTGTTTTAGATAAGGATTTTAACTTTTGTATGTTTTTAATTTTAATTTTATACTGTTTTAACTAGGTTATTTTAGTTGTTATTTTAAAATGTTTTTAAAGTGTTTGTTTTGTGAGCTGCCTTGGGTCCCTTTTTGGGATAAAGGTGGCCTAAAAATGAAATAAATAAATAAATAAATAGCTAGTTACATAATCCTTCCTCACTCAGGTCTTCACTAGATGTATTGGACTCCATTATCCACCAACCTCTCACCAATGGTTGCATGCGAAATGGAGTCTAAAATATCTGAAGGGTATGGGTCCCAGATCTCAGGGTCTGGATGCTTTTCATTGGTTTTCAGGAGGAGGGAGAAAAATCTTAGGAGAAGAGTCCTGTCTTGATAACTGTGAGTGTGTGTCTGCATACATGCACACATGCACATGGATAGATAGATAGATAGCATTAGTTAGACCTGAGGAGTTTCCCCTTGAAATATCTTTGGTAACATCACCAGTGCCCATCCCATGACATCATAAGGGGCCTCCCTAAAATCTCAGGTGCTGCAATAGTCCTGGTCTGGCAGCTATACCAGAGGCTCAAAATTTGATGAGAGCTAATATTTCATAGGAAGGAACTGGCAAAACCATTTTTGAGTATTACTTGCCTAAAAAAACCTTATGAAATTTATGGGGCCAGCATAAGTCGAGAGCTGACTTGAAGGCATATACTCTCTATCTCTCTCTCTCTCTCTCTCTCTTTTAGAGCCGGTACAGACTGGCATTTGCCCCAGCCTCCGCCAAACTAGGGGTGCATGGGGACCGAGCATTTACATGCTCAGCAGCTCTACTGCGCACCCTGGGCGCCATCTTGTACATACTGTTTCTAATTTACACATTTACCCTTATGTGTATATATTTACACATTTCATCATTGACCAAAGCACATCTGTGCATGCTTTTCAAATGTGTTGATTTATTTTGGCCATAATACAAGAAAGAAAGAAAGAAAGAAAGAAAGAAAGAGGAGAGGAAGAAAGAAAGAAAGAAAGAAAGAAGAAACAAGTTTAATACTTGCTGCTTCAGGTTTTCTCCTGATAACAGGAAATTGAAATGAACATGCATGATTTCATTAAAAACCTCACAGAATGCAAATCAAATTTAACAATAACACACACACACACACACACACACATTTAAATAACGTGGTTGGTGACAATGTCCATTTCTATTCAGGCCTCCGCTGAATGTGCAAAGGGAAGAATAGAACAGGTGGGCAGACTTTGTCAAGAATAAATGCACATAAATTAACAGATGTGACAAGAGGACACATGCAGGCAAGGAAACAGTCATCCATATAAATCCTCCATGTTGTGCACAAGATTCCTATTAATGCGAACTTAGCATTAAGAAGGCGGGGGGTGAATCTGCCTCCTTCCCTGCTTTTCTTTGAACGTTTAACAAACGCTGCAGCCAGATCCATTCCCATGAAGATTAAGGAGCACTTCCAGGCTTCACACACAGAGGCTTTTTTGCTCTTTCAGCCACCTTTGGAGGACATTTGGGGAATGATTTACCAGTTATTCAGGTAAGTGTGAAAATCTTCACTGACATAATATTTTCTAATGACCATTTGAGGAGACTGAGGAAAATTTAATGCATAAGCCAATTGTCCTCTTCATCTAAAAGGGTTTTTGCCTTTTCCATGGCAACAATTGTCCTCTTATATATGTACTGTTGACATATACATCTTCTTTAGACAATTTTGTTGCTCTTGTTTTGTGCCCTCAAATCTTACCAGGAAGCCCTGGTGGCACAGTGGTTTAATGCTGGTACCACAACCACAAGATTGTGAGTTCGATCCCAGGGACTGCGAGGTTGACTCAGCCTTCCAACCTTTTGTAGGTCAGTAAAATGAGCACCTGGTTTGTTGGGAGTAATTAACTTTCATATTGTAAACTGCTTAGACAATGTTGAGTTCACTGATAAGAGGTACAGAAATGCACATGCTATTGCTGTTGCTGTTGCTATATTGAGCACTGGGATGGAGTTGTGTAAATGGGTGTTGAAAGGTTACATAAAGGAACTTTGAAGGCGAGCATTCACAGGCAACAGCCCAACTCAGGATCTGGCATTTAGACTGTTATGGGGGAAACTTAAGATACAGCTTTGTGGGAAAGGTCGGACATAAATAGATGGATAGGATAGAACAGATCAGAATATATCAGATCCATATTGCAGAAATATGCATTATTCTAAATATTCCCTATGGCTTTCTCAGATGATGATGATGATGATGATGATGATGTAGCAGCAGGCTGGTCTGAGCATTGATGGTTGATCCAGATCCTATGTAATGATAAATCCACTGGAGCTGTTACTATATTGAATACACTCATGCCCTCTCCATCCCTCTTGCCTAGCTTATGCACAGATTGGCAATGGGATACAAACAGTGCCGTGGATGAAAGGAGGGATTGGGTGCTACAACTTTCCTCCATCCTTTGAAAAGTATTTACTCTGGCTTTCTAAGAATGGAATTTTATGCAGTTCTTTTCTATTACATTTTATTCAGTCTTCTCTAGTTTGGAAAATAAGTTAATATTTTCAGGATTTTTCTATCAAATGAAGAGGAATAAGACTTCTTTTTTATTGTAAATAAAGAAATACAAATCATGATGCCACAGAAGGGCCATATAATGCAGATGTTCTGTACTTTACATATGACACTGACAAATTGTTTTAAATGTTTATTTTATTTTATTTTGTTATATACCACCTTTGTTTCAATACAGGATCCAAGGCAGCTAACAATTTAAGTTAAACCTAGCTATTGGTATTACAAAACCTTAAAAAATCCAGTCTCATTAATAGTGTTAATTTAAAATAACTTTTAAAAGGTAATTAAAATGTATAAATAATGATAAAAGGACAATACAGATCCAACACAACCCAGACAGTTATTACTCAATGGCTTGGATGAACAGACAGGTATATGCCTATTGACAGAAGGAGGAGATAGTGGGGATGAGTATTTGGAATAGCTACTCATGCTTGTAATGCTAAACATGTTTGTGATGGTGGCAGGACTGAAAGAAACACCTCTGCTGAGGATCATAAGGCTTCTTTTAGGTAATCTGGTCCCAAACTGTCTGGCTTTCAGATTGTCAGAACTCAGGTGTGGTACTGGAAGTTGAGTCTCCCTTATCCAAAATGCTTGGGACCAGAAGTGCTTTGGAATTCAGTTTTTCAGATTTTGGAATATTTGCATTTACACAGTGAGATATCTTAGAGATGGGACCCAAGTCAAAACATGAAATTCATGTCTGTTTCATATATTTATCTATTTATTTATATTTATTTGTATCCTGCTCTTTTCCCAGGATTGGGACTCATACATACACACACACACCCAGCGCCTGGAGATAATTTTATACACAATATTAGAAATAATGTTGTGCATTGATGTTTGAGAGCATCAAACTACCAGAAAACAAACATATGAACAATTATGGATTTTGGAATATCTTGAAATTCTGGATAAGGGAAACTAGCCTGTATCAGAAAAGTAAGAGAAAAAATAAGAGGAAAAAAAATCTAGTTTTCTGTTTATCAAAATATGACAAATCAATGTTGCTTCATGGCCATGGCCATTTTCCATTATTTGGTTAGCATTAATACTTGGATATAAAAATGGCATTATTTTTGTATGCTTTGAAACTTCAGGATATTTTGCAGCTCAAGCTTTTAATAACTTAATTAAACCAGGTTTTTTATATGAAGCTAATAAGTGAGCATCTCTGTGATTCTAGAAATATGTAAAATGAAAATAAGTAACATAAAAACACATTTTAAAAACCAGAAGAGGACATATAAGCATAAATACCTGCTTCACCATGAATATTTGCACAAGTAATACACTCTGAGGTCAAATTAATATGTGCGTGCGTGTGTGTCGTACAAGCATATGTTTGTGTATGTATGCACATACACACATTCACATACATGTGAATGGTATGCATAATGCAGATGAGTACAATAGTGTATATCCAGATGCATATTCTTAGTAATTATTGCCATCTGTTGGCAGCCACTAATTTTTTCTAACACTTTTATTACATTCAGTTTCCTGAATAAGGGTGATATTAAAAGTAGAAGTGTCCAAAGCAAATCTATCATCTATTGGACCCTAGCTGCCACTCAGTTGTGATCCATATCCCACAATTTTACACATACCTAGCTATGATGTAACTAGGGAACCTCCTGGTGAATTGTGAAGATACATATCATGGTACTGCTGAGAATATAATAATGCATGAATATATTGATTCAAACTATTATCCTGACTTGACAAGGTTCCCCATGACATTCTTGCAAACAAGCTTGCAAAATGTGGGATAGACAAGTTAACTGTTACATGGATTTGTAATTGATTGACTGGCCAAACTCAAAGGGTGCTCAACAATGGCTCCTTTTCATCCTGGAGAGAAGTGACCAGTGGGGTCCCACAGGGTTCTGTCCTGGACCCAGTGCTGTTCAACATCTTTATTAATGATTTGGATGACAGAATTGGGGGCATACTTATCAAATTTGCAGATGACACTAAACTAGGAGGAGTAGCTAATATCCTAGAGGACAGGATCAAAATTCAAAATGACCTGAATATACTAGAAAGTTGGGCCAATGCTAACAAGATGAAATTCAACGCAGAGAAATGTAAAGTTCTGCACTTAGGGAGGAAAAGTGAAATGCACAGATATAAAATGGGGGACACCTGGCTGAATGAGACCACATGTGAAAGGGATCTAGGAGTCCAAGTAGACCATAAGCTGAACATGAGTCAACAGTGCGATGCGGCAGCTAAGAAGGCCAATGCAATTTTAGGCTGCATCAATAGAAGTATAGTGTCTAGATCAAAGGAAATAATAGTGCCACTCTATTCTGCTTTGGTCAGGCCCCACCTGGAATACTGTGTCCAGTTCTGGGCACCACAATTCAAAAAGGATGTAGAGAAACTGGAGCGGGTCCAAAGGAGGGCAAGTAAGAAGGTGAAGGGACTGGAATCCATGCCCTATGAGGAACGTCTTAGGGAACTGGGGATGTTTAGCCTGGAGAAGAGAAGGTTAAGAGGTGATATGATAGCCCTGTTCAAATATTTGAAGGGATGTCATATTGAGGAGGGAGCCTCACCCTTTGGGATCTGTCAGAGAGAAAGGATTGGATCCACTGAAAAGCAGTGCCTCCGATTCCTAACTCTCTCAACCGACCCAAAAGGATGGAATGATCTACAGTGTCAAAGGCCGCTGAAAGATCCAAGAGCACTAACAGGGTCACACTACCCCTGTCGATACTCAAGCGGAGGTCATCGGTCAGAGCAACCATGGCAGTCTCCACTCCATGTCCTGTCCTGAAACCGGTTTGAAATGGATCGAAGTAATCAGCTTCATCCAAGACTGCTTGGAGTTGGGTGGCAACTGCCCCCTCGATGACCTTGCTTAAAAATGGAAGCAAGGACACTGGTCTATAGTTGTTTCTGTCCAGGGGGTCAAGGGAGGGCTTTTTCAGGATGGGCTTAACCGCCGCCTCCTTAAGACAGGATGGTAAAATGCCCTCCCTAAGGGACGCATTGATCATATTCCGAAGAAATATTCTCAGTGCGTCTCCTCCTTGGACGACCAGCCAGGATGGACAAGGATCGAGGGGGCAGGTTGTCTTCCGCATACTTCCAAGTAGCTTGTCCACATCATCAGTACTTACAGATTGAAACTCATCCAGTAATGTGACAACAACGGAGTCGCTAGACACTTCACTTATAGGATCTGGAGAAAAGGTGGCGTCCAAGTTGGCTCTTATCTGAGAGATTTTATCTGCAAAGAAGGTGTTAAACGCATCGCAGCAGGCCATCGTAGGGTTAAGTAGGGGATTTGGCGCAGAGGGAACCTGCGTCAGCTCCCCTACCACCCTAAACAGTTCTGCTGGGCGAGACTCTGCAGACGCAATGCGTGCAGAGCAGAAAGATTTTCGTGCTGCACACAAAGCCTCCTGATAGGCGCGAAGATGCTGCCTATGGCGAGTCTTGTCGGATAGGAGTCGAGTCTTCCGCCACTTGCACTCTAGTCGTCGTCCAACCCGCTTCATCTCCCTGAGCTCTTCCGTATACCAGGGTTTGTGCTTTGGAGCGGGTTGGAGAGGACACTCAGGGGCAATCATGTCAATAGCCTTGGGAAGATCGGTATTCCAGGTATTTACCAAGGCTTCGACACGATCACCAGCATTGCCAACCATTAAACCCTCTAAGGCCTTCTGGAAACCAATTGGTTCCATGAGCCTTCGAGGGCGGACCATTCTAATGGGTCCGCCACCCCCAGAGGGGAGAAACGCTGCTCTTCGTTCCACCTTGATCAGAAAATGATCCGTCCATGACAGGGCGGAGGTTTTCGTTACCTCCGCCCACGGATACTCCTGTTCCGTACAGAAAACCTCATTGAGTGTGTGACCTGCGCAATGAGTAGGCCCGTTGACCAACTGGGATAGGTTGGTCAAATGCGATATACATTTTAAAACCTCTCTCTCTTAAAGGTATACATAGCACTAAATGGCAATTAACTACACCTAGATCCAATTGCTAATCACGACTAGGGAGGAACCTATTGAATCAATGTAATTTACATTACACAGCTTAGGTCCAGATTAACTGAGAGTCTGTGTCTCCCCATACAAACCTGCTAGGGCCCTAAAATCTTCAGGGAAAGCCTTTAACTTTGTGAGGATACTAGAGAAAGCCTTCTCGGTGGCTCCTCTTGCCCTCTGGAATGCCTTTCCATGAGAAGCAAGGCTGCACCCCTCCTTGCCTGCCTTTAGTCAGCAAGAAAAAATGGCCTTATTCAGGCAGGCTTTTAATGTATAGTCATGGTGTGATTTGGGTGTTTGTTATATAGGGTGGGTATGATGGTTTTAGTGTGGTTTTAATGTTTGTAATTTTATATTGTTTCTAGATGATATTTTAAACTGTTTTATTGTAATATATTTTTTAGAATTTTTATTTGTGAGGCAACTTGGGTCCCTTTCAGGAAGAAAGGAGGGATAGAAATACATACATACATTGTTATCTTGTTAAATTCTCATTGATTGTATAGGTTTAGTTGGTAGTTGGAACTATCAATTGAATTTAAGTCTTAATTTCTAAGCATTAGCTTCTTGAGAAGATAAAAGTTTAAGTCCCCCCTGCCCCAATTTAAATAGATATTGTTATGTACATGTTTAAATAAGTGACATATTTGGGACAATAGTTTCCCTTGCTTCTTAATTAATTCATTTTCAGTTTCAGTCAGTGTCCTAATATATGTCATCTTCCCTCTTGTCACTTAATTCTTGTTATCTCAGGCTGCATCCAAACTGCATAAATAATCCATTTTGACATCACTTTAACCACCATGGCTCAATGCTATGGCATTCTGGGAATTGTAGTTTTGTGAGACATTAAGCCTTCCCTGTCAGAAACCTCTGGTGCCAAGCCAAACTACATTTTACAGAATTCAATAGCATTGAGCATGGTAGTTCAAGTAGTGTCAAACTGGATCGTTTCTGTTGTGTGGATGGTCTCTCAGTTAGCTGGAAAAATGTTATTCAGAAAAAAGGTGGTCTAATAGCCTCCATACTTTTTTGAAGTTCTGTGTAAGATCTTGCATAGCTATCATCTTTCCAGTTGTGAAACATATCAATATTGTACTTTTCATGGCTTTCCAAAGTTATCATTGATCCATCCTTATTAAATTTTGGATTAAACATAACAGATGCCAAGGGTGATAGATTAGGAGATAAATGCAATAGATATATTTATCCCGAAGCCTTCAATAACACTACTAGACTTTAAAACACATTTTTCTTTCTTCATTTGACATGTATAATATCATTGCTCTTCCAAAATCGAGCTTAATTGTGGTGTCCCTCAGGGTGCCATCCTGTCCCCGATGCTATTTAACATTTATATGAAGCCGCTGGGTGAGGCCATTCGGCAGCATGGAGCTCAGTGTCTTCAGTACACTGATGACACTCAGATATATCTCTCTATGACCAGATCATCAGCACAGACTTCAGATGGCGTCTCTCCTCTTAATGTCTGTCTTGCGGCGGTAATGGATTGGATGAGGGAAAACAAATTGAAACTGAATCCAGACAAAAGGGAGGTACTAACAGTCACAGGCCCGAAACCAGGCTTGGGAATACAGTCTCCAGTCCTGGACGGAGTCACACTCTCCTCTAAGGACTGTGTTCGCAGCCTGGGGGTACTTCTAGATTCGTCGCTTCGCAGCCTGGGGGTACTTCTAGATATGCCAGCTGCGCCCTTTCCTGGACATGAGCTTAGGGAGCTGGGGATGTTTAGCCTGGAGAAGAGAAGGTTAAGAGGTGATATGATAGCCCTGTTTAAATATTTGAAGGAATGTCATATTGAGGAGGGAGCAAGCTTGTTTTCTGCTGCTGCAGAGACTAGAACGCGGAACAATGGATGCAAACTGCAGGAAAAGAGATTCCACCTCAACATCAGGAGGAACTTCCTGACAGTAAGGGCTGTTCGACAGTGGAACACACTCCCTCGGAGTGTAGTGGAGTCTCCTTCCTTAGGGGTCTTTAAGCAGAGGCTGGATGGCCATCTGTCAGGGATGCTTTGACTTGGAGTTCCTGCATGGCAGGGGGTTGGACTGGATGGCCCTTGTGGTCTCTTCCAACTCTATGATTCTATGATTCTATGATTCTATGAGGGACCTGGAAACTGTGGTACATGCTCTGGTAACCTCATGCCTGGACTTCTGTAATGCACTCTACATGAGGCTACCTTTGTGCTTAACTCGAAAACTTCAACTGGTCCAAAATATGGCAGCCAGGCTTGTAACTGGAACATCAAGGAGAGAGCACATAACACCGGTGCTCAAGGCTCTCCACTGGCTGCCGATTAGTTTCCGGGCACAGTACAATGTATTGGTCCTAACTTTTAAAGCCCTACATGGCTTCGGTCCATCTTATCTTAGGGACCGCCTCTCCCCGTATGAACCCCCCCCCCCTCCGCACACTCCGACCCTTTGGGAGGAACCTGCTACAGTCTGTGAAAACTCTGCTGTCGCAGACATCCCAGAGGACTTTTTCAGCTACCACACCCAAGCTTTGGAATGGAATGCCGGATGAGATGCGTCTTATAACATCTCTTGACTGCTTTAAAAAAGCTCTGAAGAAGCATCTCTTCCGGCAGGCCTTCCCTGAAACCTCCTAGTTCCCGACTCCGAAACGGGACCTATTTTGACCCCTTGCTTGGTGCTATTTTTACCCTCATTTAAGATCTATGAGGGTGTATTATGTTTTTAATGTTGTTATGGTTTTAAATTATTGCTAATTTAATTTATTTTCAAGGATGGGTGGTTGGGAATGGGTTGATGATGTATTTTAATCTGTATGTTTTAATTTGCTGTACCCCACTCCGATTGTGCTCTACAGAGGAGTGGGCTAGAAATAAAGATTTATTATTATTATTATTATTATTATTATTATTATTATTATTATGAACTATTCAGTGGCAGTGATGGAGGTGAAGAAGAGTTTTTTTTCCCCCTCCACAGTAGCATCCTTTCATTGTCATGTGGCAGAGCTGTTTTCAGTGGTCCATGACTGTTGAACTGTGCCTGTTTGGAAGTTCTGGTGTAACCCCTGGTGCCATGCTGTGATTCGTTTTGAAGACAAAATTGCTTGTTGTCATGACTTAGAGTCTACTTTTTATGTGGCTTCATCTGTGGATTGTCCAAAGTGTGGTCTGATCAGGTGCCAATCAAAGTGAGGCTGGCAAAAAGGTGGGGGCTTGACTAATGAGCAGCTATAAAAAAGGAAGAGGAAGCATTAAGAAGGAGGAGCATGTCATAGAACTGCCAGGAGTGCAGTTGGAAATATGGGTTTAGCATTAATGGGATTTAGATTGTTATATAAGGAGGAATGGTTTTAAAAGGACAAAAGGTCTATGAAATCAGTTTAAAGTATTACCTTTTTTGAGAAGTGGAGAGTCAGTTAACAAAGGCTCATATCCATATTATTTTGTGGAATTGTAACTTATGAATAAAGCTAGATTTCAACTCCTAATGAATGAGCTTTAGTGGAGTGTGTGTATAAAGAACTAAAACATAGTTGGAGTGTAACTGAAGTCATTGAGTGAACTGGAACAAAGTCAATGTGTAACAAGTGAAATGATGTACACATTGTAACCAGGAGCTTTGAGAACAAACTACCCAAAGAGATATCATCATAAATTCTTTCTGTAAATAAAAATTAGAATCATAGAATCATAGAGTTGGAAGAGACCACAAGGGCCATCCAGTCCAACCCCCTGCCATGCAGGAACTCCCAATCATAGCATCCCCGACAGATGGTCATCCAGCCTCTGCTTAAAGACCTCCAAGCAGAGGCTGGATGGCCATCTGTCAGGGATGCTATGATTGTTCTCTTCTTGTTAACAGAGGAGTGGCTGGAAGAGATTTATAAGGAACAACATCTAAAACACACTACCAAGAATATTAAAACATTTAATACTGAAGAAACTTGAGAAAGTGGGAGGACCAAGGATTAGAGAAATAGTTCTTGATGGAAGAAAAGCCTTAAACTATTTAAGATAAGACAGAAGAGGAATCCTGTGTAACCCGGTGGTCACAAGATGCTTGGACAACTTACTCACACTGCTTGCTTGCCAGTCCATGCTCCATGTAATTGATTGGCTGGTTGAGCTCTTTCAGTTATAAATTCTTCTTTAAAAGATGCAATATCTTAAAAGGCAATATCTCAGCCTCTTTAATGGAGCAGGGGATGCAACCATTTCTGAAAAAGTCACCACTAGACCAAGAGGATTTTAACCTATCACTGGCCAGGATTGTCTTCCTGGACAAGACAGCACTGGATGAATTTCTAGCTAGCACTGGATGCAGTGATCTTCAGGTTCCATTTGAGCAGTAGTGTCATGGGGGGAGGGGGCTGCAGTGATTGACACCCCAGAAGGGAGGTGTCACCTAGAACAGGGTGACACCTGGTCGGTCCCTGGCCCACTCTGGGGTTGTGCGGCTTCTCCCCTGGCCTCTCCAGGGCTGTGCAGCTTCTCCCCAGCCCTCTGCAAGGCTGTGTAGCTTCTCCCCCACCCTTTCCAGGGATGTGCGACTTCTGGCACAGAATTTTTTTGCTTACCTTGTGAAATCATAGGTTAGTGTTCATAATCCATGTGGTAACCTCTTGATGAAAATACTATAATAAATGGGGTTGGCAGATTGAAAACTAGAAAGGACTCCTGTATTTTTCTTAGGCCCAAAACAGACTGGCTAAATAAAGAGGCTTCTGGCCATTTCAGTGGTATGGCATTTACATGACATATGCCTGCAAAATGGCTAGAAGCTGCACGGAGGCCACACAGAGGCCTATATAAGTTTCTTACAGTGAAGATTTTCACACTTGCCTGCATTGCTGGTAAATGATTTCTCAAACATCCTCTAAAAGTGGCTGAAAGAGAAAAGAAGCCCCTGTGTGTGAAGGCTGGAAGTGTTCCGCAATTGCCACAGAAACAGATCTGGCTGAAGCGTTATTCAAATGTTGCAAGAGAAGCAAGGAAGGAGGCAAATTTCTCCCCCCCCCCCCTCTTAATGCTAAGTTAGTGTTAATAGGAATCTGCCTCCTTCCCTGTTTCTCTTGCAACGTTTTAATAATGCTGCAGCCAGATCCGATGGTGGCCTGCTTTGGGAGTGAGCTGTCTTGTTGCCATGGTCTTGGCCTGATTCAAGCCACCCTTCGTGCTGGTGTGCTTCATCCTAGAGTTATGTAAAAGAAAAGAAGAAAAGGGAACTGACATCTGGCGACCCCCAAGGCGCCATTCTGTCTCCCATGCTATTTAACATTTACACAAAAACGCTGGGAGAGGTCTTAGAATCATAGAATCATAGAAATTTAGAGTTGGAAGAGACCACAAGGGCCATCCAGTCCAACCCCCTGCCGTGCAGGAACTCCCAATCAAAGCATACCCGACAGATGGCCATCCAGCCTCTGCTTAAAAACCTCCAAGGAAGGAGACTCCACCACCCTCCGAGGGAGTGTGTTCCACTGTCGAACAGCTCTTACTGTCAGGAAGTTCCTCCTAATGTTGAGGTGGAATCTTTTTTCCTGCAGTTTGCATCCATTGTTCCGAGTCCTGTTCTCTGGAGCAGCAGAAAACAAGCTTGCTCCCTCCTCAATGTGACATCCCTTCAAGTATTTAAAGAGGGCGATCATATCACCTCTTAACCTTCTCTTCTCCAGGCTAAACATCCCCAGCTCCCTAAGGCGTTCCTCATAGGGCATGGTTTCCAGACCCTTCACCATTTTAGTCGCCCTCCTTTGGACATGCTCCAGTTTCTCCACATCCTTTTTGAATTGTGGTGCCCAGAACTGGACACAGTATTCCAGGTGGGGCCTGACCAAAGCAGAATAGAGTGGCACTATTACTTCCCTTGATCTAGACACTATACTTCTATTGATGCAACCTAAAATTGCATTGGCCTTTTTAGCTGCTGCATCACACTGTTGACTCATGTTCAACTTGTGGTCTACTTGGACTCCTAGATCCCTTTCACATGTGGTCTCATTCAGCCAGGTGTCCCCCATCCTATATCTGTGCATTTCATTTTTCCGCCCTACGTGTAGGACCTTACATTTCTCTGTGTTAAATTTCATTTTGTTAGCTTTGGCCCAGCTTTCTAGTCTAAGAGACATGGGGTGCGGTGTTATCAGTACGCTGATGACAACCAAATTTATTTCTCTATGTCTCCGACTGCTGTAGTGACTAAGGATGGCATCTCTCCTCTGAACGCCTGTCTTGACTCGGTAATGGGCTGGATGGGGAAAAACAAACTCAGACTGAATCCAGAGAAAACAGAGGTACTCGTAATAGGTTCTCCAGGCCCGGGGATGGAGGTTCATCAACCAGTCCTGGACGGGGTCACACTTCCCCTAAAGGACGAGGTTCATAGTCTGGGGGTGATCCTGGACTCGTCTCTACAATTTACATCGCAAGTGGAGACGATTGCCAGGAGCGCCTGGTATCAACTTCGGTTGATATACCAGCTACGTCCCTACCTGAGCAGAGAGGACCTAGAAACAGTAGTACAGCTGATAACCTCTCGTTTAGACTTCTGTAATGCGCTCTACATGGGGCTACCTTTGTACCAAGTTCGGAAGCTCCAGTTGATTCGAAATGCTGCGGCCAGATTGTTGACGGGGGCCTCAAGAACAGAGCACATCACCCCCTTTCTTAAATCTCTACACTGGCTTCCAATTAGCTTCCGGGCGCAATACAAAGTGTTGGTCGTTACCTTTAAAGCCCTATATGGCTTGGACCCAGGTTACTTGAGAGAACACATCTCCCTACACAATCCGCCCTGCACCCTGAGAACAACAGATAAAAAATTGCTAGACTATAAATACACGAGGCTGATATCTACATCTCAATCACACTACATATCAACGTGCAATCAATAGAATGGGGTAGATCTGGTTCTATATAGAATTAAGTAAGGTCAGATGGATATGCCCACCGGAAGAGATCCATCTTCAGTGCTTTTTTGAATGCCTCCAATGTGGATATTAGATGGATCTCTTCCGGCAGGTCGTTCCATAGCTTTGGAGCCACAATAATAATAATAATAATAATAAAGTTTATTTGTATACCGCCCTTCCTGCGATCAGGGCGGTGCACAGCATAAAAATAAATAATACAAACAATCAAGTATATTACAGCATTAAAACAATATTAAAACAGTGTTAAAAACAATACAGGAGGGTATAGAACCAATATGAAACCAATATGGGGGGGGGGGATCAGAATGTCAGGGGTATGCGTAGTTGAACAGATGTGTTTTTAAACCCCTTTTAAATACATCAAGGGAGGCGGCCTGTCGGAGCTCGGTGGGCAGAGAGTTCCAGAGGCTAGGGGCCGAGATGGAAAAGGCTCTTTTTGAAGTTGCTGATAGTTTAGCCTCTGGAACTCTCAATAGTTGTTGCCCAGTGGATCTAAGTGTGCGGGGCGGATTGTGTGGGGAGAGGCGGTCCATTAGGTACCCTGGACCTAAGCCATTTAGGGCTTTATAGGTAACGACCAGCACTTTGTACTGAGCCCGGAAGCGAATCGGCAGCCAGTGTAGATCTTTTAGTATTGGTGTTATATGGGCGGCCCTGGGAGCGCCAGTGACCACCCGCGCTGCCATATTTTGTACCAGTTGTAGCTTCCGAGTGTGATACAAAGGCTGCCCCATGTAGAGCGCGTTGCAGAAATCCAACCGAGAGGTTACTAGAGCGTGTACTACGGTTTCAAGGTCCCTCCGGTCCAGGTAGGGACGCAGCTGGCGAATCAGCCGAAGCTGATGACAGGCACTCCTGACCGTCGCATCCACCTGGGAAGTCAGATGGAGTGACGAGTCAAGGAGCACCCCCAGACTGCGTACTGTGTCCTTCACGGGGAGCGTGACCCCGCTCAGGACAGGTGGAACCACCTCCATTCCTGGACCGGGAGAACCTATCACCAGTACTTCCGTTTTCTCTGGATTCAGGCTGAGTCTGTTTTCCCTCATCCAGTCCATTACCGATTCCAGACAGGCCACGAGAGGAGCGACGCCATCCCTGGTCACTGCATCAGTCGGAGACATAGAGAAAACTATTTGGGTGTCATCAGCGTACTGATAACACCGCGCCCCATGCCTCCGGATGATCTCTCCCAGCGGTTTCATGTAGATGTTGAAGAGCATGGGGGACAGAATGGCTCCTTGAGGGACTCCAGATGTAAGGGCCCTCTTATCGGAGCACACGTCCCCCAGCTGCACCATCTGGAACCTCCCAGAGAGGTAGGACCGGAACCACTGGAGCGCAGTGCCCCCGATTCCCACCTCTACCAGGCGCTCCAGAAGGATACCATGGTCGATGGTATCGAAAGCCGCTGAGATGTCCAAGAGCACCAACAGGGACACGCTACCCCTGTCGATGCCCAGACGGAGATCATCGACCAGGGCGACCATGGCAGTCTCAACCCCATAGCCCGTCTCCTTCCTTAGGGGTCTTTAAGCAGAGGCTGGATGGCCATCTGTCAGGGATGCTTTGACTTGGAGTTCCTGCATGGCAGGGGGTTGGACTGGATGGCCCTTGTGGTCTCTTCCAACTCTATGATTCTATGATTCTATGATCATTTTCTGTTGTGGCTCCAAAGCTATGGAACGACCTGCCGGAAGAGATCCATCTAATATCCACATTGGAGGCATTCAAAAAAGCACTGAAGATGGATCTCTTCCGGTGGGCATATCCATCTGACCTTACTTAATTCTATATAGAACCAGATCTACCCCATTCTATTGATTGCACGTTGATATGTAGTGTTGGAAGCTTATTTGATAACTGATTTAATATTATTGTATTGTACTGTTTTTAATATGCTGTGAGCCCGCCTCGATCTGTAGGGAGAGGCGGGAGATACAAATAAAATTTTATTATTATTTATTATTATTATATTATGTAGAAGAAAGGATTTTAGCAAGTGTTGCTTATCATACAACCAGGCTAAAACAATATCTGCTGAAATTCCCAATTCTACACAACCATTTATACTACATGAGTTTTCTCCAGTTTTTACTGTGGAAACCATAGCTAATACATCATATGCTTTCTGCTGTAGGTCTTTAAGTTGCTTCTGAGTTATGGTGACCCTAAGCTGATGCTATTATCACTGTCAGGATTTGTTCAATGGGGTTGTGACATTGTCTTCTTCTAAGGTTTAGAGAGAGTGATTGCCCAAAGTCACCTCATGGGTTTCCACTGCGAAGCAAAGATCCAAACTGTGATGTCCCAGGGTCCTAGTCCAGAACTCAAACCACTATATAATACCGGCTCCAATATGTTGTTTATAAATATTCCTATAAAGACCATGTAGAAATTTCACATGTATCAATAGACTGATTAGATTTACTGGATTTGATTTATATCCCACTTTTCTTGTAAAACGGGATTTAAGGCAGTCAGAACAAGACTTATCACATAGCTTGGCTATTGAGTCTTTCACAAAATAATTGCAAAAGCAACAAAAATAATATAAAAGCTCACAAGTAAAACTTTTTTCATATTTAATATGAGAGTTTTCAGAAGAATCATAATACCAGTTAGAGTTCCAAATTAAAAAAATTGGCATAGAAATGTAAACAACATCTGGTAGTACAGCATGCCAACTGATTATGTGGACATTATTCTCTCTCACTTACTATAAACAATTAAAATAATTTTCTTAAAATTGTGATTTCCTTCTATGATCTAAGGGTACTTGTTGGTTCATCTTTGTGTTACAATTTTTTGTGGATACATGACACAGTTTCAAACATGGCTTCACAGCCATGTGGAGTGGACTACACACTGTCTGTATCTCCCACATGAGAAATCCTAGACAACAGTTGTCAGGTTCTGGGTGTCTGTATTTTCCTCTGGGATGGCAGAGAATCACCTCATTCAACATGTGGTTCTGGAGAAGAGCTTTGCAAATACTGTGGACTGCTAAAAAGACAAATAAATGACTCCTAGGGCAAATTAAGTCTGTTTTCTCCCTAGAGGCCATGATAACCAAACTAAGGCTATCATACTTTGGCCATATCATGAGAAGACATGAAACATTTGAAAAAACAATATAATGCTTAGTAAGATAGAAGACAGATTGAATAGAGGAAGACCATTTTCCAGATGGATTGATTCAATCAAGAAAGCCATGGTTATGAGTCTGCAAGATCTGAACAGAGCAGTTAAAGGTACTAAGAGGTCTCTCATTCATAGGGTTGCCATAAGTCAATGTTGACTTGACATCAGTTAACAACAAAGAAAATAATCCATCCCTCTGCTTAACAGTCTTCCTGAGACTCATAGATGACCATAGATAGTGTTTGTCATGCTCAGCCTGGAGGATGACTTGGAGGATTCAGAGGATGAGGCAGAGCCTCTGGGACCTGAACCTCTAATTAGGGAGCCTGAGGCTGGTCATAGCTCTGCTGTAGCAGAGTCTGTGACCCCCTCCAGGGGTTCAGCAGCCAGGTTTGTCTGGGGCCAAGGCTGTGGAGACAGAGGAGGATCTGGGAAGTGTGCCTACCTTCAGGGAGCATTGAGCTGAAAGAAAGAGCCTTAGAAGATCACTAAGGATGGATACACACACACACACACACACACACATACATATACCTTAGTAATCAGGCACACCTGAATGCCTGCTGCTAGAGGCAGCTAGAGCAGCTGTGTCTCCTTTTCAGTGATTATCTGACCTTCCTGGAGGTAAGACTTTATCTCTGGCTCCTGTGGCTTTTTGGACCAAACCCTTGCTTCTTAGACTGCTGACTATCTTGATTATCTGGAACCCTTGACCTTGGACCTGCCTATCTGATACCTTGAATCTCAGACTGTTTGACATCTCTTTTTGGTAATCCTTCTGCTGATACTCCTTTAGTCTCCAAGATTGTGTTGCTTGCACAGACTCTGCTGTTTGGGAGGGTTTTTTTGTTGTGAACTAGGCTGGCCTTATCAGCCATTTGGTTGCTTTCCTGGACAGTGTTGAAGAATCTATACCTCTGTTCTTCTGGTACTGTTAGGAGCAGCCTCATGTCTTTAGTCATAACTTTGAGACTATTTCAAAATATACACACAAATGTTGTAGAGCATGCTCCAAAGTCTATATTCTGTCCTGGACTTGGCAAAAGTGACCACTGTTTAAAGGATCTGATGATGACTCCATTGGCACAGTGAATTTAAACTAATGTGAACACTTGGAACTTCTTCAGGAATAAAGGAGAAACTTAGGAATCTGTAAAGTTTCTTGTAATCTTTGGAGGATTTTCTTGCGTCTCCAGCTGCCAGTTCTTCAAGGTCCATAGTTGCTGCCTCAGACAGAGTGATGAGTAAGTTGATGAACACAGTTGCTGCTCCTAAACGTCTTTATCCAGTCTTAGAGTGTGCTATTTCAATTCCCTGCAGAGCTCTGGTAATGAAATTATTGCATTGATGAACACAAGTATATGTGTGTATTGTCATAGGTTATATTTAGTGACATTCTTGATAGAAAAGACAGTTTACTTCACTACCATCAATGTATCTTTAGAATTTGGCCTGTGGAAATTTTTCAAAAACAGAAAACTCTTTCCATGAAGTTCGAGATTATGTAGCCTGAAAACAAAGGTTGGAAAACATAACTGTGATTTGCTTGCTTTGCATTTTAAACATAAAATCTCTTGCATTTACTCTGATTTGGACATCAGATCAGACTCAAGCTTTTTTCACACTACATGATTATAGTACTTTAGAACTACAGCACTGCATTTGTCATAGTTCCCTTGCAATTTAGTGAAATATTCAAAATTTTCTGAGCAAGACTTCTGGTGCCTCACCAAAACTATAGATCCCAGGGCCACATAGAATTGAACCAAGACACTTAAAGTGGTATCAAAGTGTTATAATTATATACCATGAAATATATCTTAGAGATTGATCTGCTGAGCACACCATATAATCCTGTGATTTTGTATATTTTTCAGTTGTGCATCCTGAGGACATGAATAAACCTTTAGGAGGACTGAGCCTTACCTCCTGTTTGATTGATTCTTGCCCTTGGATTTTGATTGAGTGTGATATAAGGGAATCAGAAATGGAAAATGCTTCCTGGAAAGTAGATGTAGTCCATAGAACATAGAATATAGAACTTACAACATAGATTTTTTAAAGGTACAGATAAAATTTTAATGATTAAAGATAAAAACAAAAATCAACCCTATCCTGTTCAAAAACACTATATTCTAAAAGAGAGTAAAAGCATATTTCAGTAGAGAAGTAGCTAATGAAAGTTTCCAACATTGCCTCTTTTGATCCTAGATAATTGTGTAAGCACTTTTATTTTAAATGCCATTTACTCTGTTTTAGAGTGTAGCGTTTTTAGCAGGGTGCTTATTTGATAGGGTTGATTTTTATTTGTATCTTTTATCATTAAGATTTTATCAGTACCTTTTAAAAATCCATGTTGTAAGTTCTATGTTGGAAGAAAAGCAGGACAGGAAGAAAGGAAAGAAAATAGGTAGATCAAACAACTGATCAATCAGTTGGTCTGGCTCTTCAACAAAGCAATGGGAAGCATGGTTACATCTCAATCCTGAAATTCCTTTTCAGGGAAAACAGATGGGAAGGAGAGCTTTTGCAAAATGTCTTTCTCTCACTTTGTCTCTGGTACACTGAGGAGGCAACCCCTCCCCACCAAATTTTCAATAATATCTATCTATCTATCTATCTATCTATCTATCTATCTTCAATCTCAAAACACATGGAGCAGAGGGGAGTAGAAAAGTATGAGGAGTCTCAGTGAATATGGGGGCAGTACAGACCACCCCAAAGGGGCAGTTCTGTTCTGCCCCTTTTCGCGCTAGATTGGGGCCAAGGCAGCCTCTCAAGCAGCTCTGTGGCACCAATCTGGCATTTTTCTGGGCACCTCATGCACCCACTGCACCCTGACCCTAAAGAGGAGAGAGGGGTGACACCTTTCTCCTCTGTATTTTTGGGGCGGCCGTTTGGTTGCTGTGCTAACAATGCAAGTGCCAAAAAGTAGCTCCGAAATGGAGCTCCTTTCCGTGCCACTGGTAAGGCATGATAAGTGCTATCCAGCAGCGTGATGATGTGTCCTGTGTGACATGCCATTTGGAATTGTCGCAGAGGACATGTCATGGGCCGCACAATGATGGCGGCGCCCACGTGAACTATGGCTCGGGAGGGTGTGGGTGCTGCATGCTCCTGAGCCCTGGTTTTGGCCTGAGGATGGCACTTCCTGCCCGTTGTGGTTGTTGTTGGTTTGTGTTTGAATCAGAGAGAGAGTGAGAACATGAAAGACCACTAACTAAACCTGGAACCTTCAGATCCCTCTTTGCAATGCAAAATGTCCTTCCTGCCTTGCTTTCTGATCCTGACTTTCTAGCTCCTCATAGCATGAGAGGGTTGCAAGTTGATTGAAGGGAATATGGAAACATAGAGTTGGCTACAGAAGGTGTTTCTTATCTGCTCATTCTCTCCTCAGCACTTTGTCCAGAGAAAGCAACGCCTCATTCTCATTCCTACTCTTTTTCTAAATAAAGATATTTTGTATACACCAAATATTGGAAGGATAGGAAAATATCAAATAAATTTGAATAGTTATTTAAGGTAATGGATTTGGAAGAGATGTATAAATTAACAAATTATGAAAAAGGGAAATTAAGATGATTTTTCTGTTAAAAATGGATGCCTTTCATACTTTACATGCAGAAATTAAAGGGGGATATTGTAATTATGGGATTCGATGTCTAGAAAGTAAAGATAAAATTTCTATATTTAGGAAAGAAAAGGGGACATGTATTATAGTATAGATACATTTTGAAATATGGATGAGGATAATATAATGTAGGGACTTGTAATTGTAATATATGTTACAGTGGATATAGAGGATTGACAGATGTCTTATTTTAGTGGGGAGAAGGGGTATAGCGGGTAGAGTATAGACTATTAGGGCTGCTTTTTATATCTTTTTTCCCCTTTCTTCTGGCTCTCATTCTCCTGCCCTATTTTTCCTTGTTTTGTTCATGTTTGTTTTTGTTTTCTTTTTCTCTTCTTCCCCCACCACCTGTTTTTATGTCTTTATGTTTTTGTTTATGATATAGTTTGTATATGTATGTTGACTTGTTAACCTTTGGAAGTTATTAACAAATAGTAACAACAACAACAAAAGACATTTTGCTTCCAAATCCCACTAAGATTTTTCACTGCAGACTCTTCTATTTTTTCACACTATTTCAATGTGTGTGTGTGTGTGTGTGTGTGTGTGTGTTCCCCGCATTTCTCCCTCACTGCAGTCAGACACATGGGGTAGAATCATCTTGCTGGCTTATAGTGGCATAACCAGAGGTTATGTTATCAAATAACAATAACACTGTGGCGGTTACTGCACTGTTTGCCAGCTGTGCAATGACACCTGGACAGTGCTGGAGCACATCCCCGTAGCTAATCAGTGATCAGATGGTCAAAGTTATGCCCTAACACCATTTGGCTGCTGTTTTGCCTCTCGGGATAAAAGGGATGGCCTTTTTCCTTCTGAACTACTCTTTTTTTCCTAAAATGTGAAACCACTGGATAGTGTCATGGTGAAGTTTGCATAATTAGAATATTTTCATAATAAACAAATAAGGTGCCTGGATTTTAAGAAGTGGAATATGGCAACCCTAGTTCTCTAAGATCCTGAATTTCATGCAAGTCAATGAACTGCCTTAAGAATTATCTTAAATCCTTCATTTATTGCTTGTGCTTTATATTTTTAATGTATTGTATGCTGTATGCCCATTAACACAATGATGTAATAAATCCCACTTCTTTAGTGGAACAAGAGGCTGGTGTGAAAAGGCCCATAGTGATTTCACTGTAAACTACACATGTGGAAATAACCTTCCTTTTGTTTATTTATTTGGAGTATGTTCCACAAAACTCAGTGGGATTCAATGGATCTAGGATAGATCTAGGATTTGGATCCAATTATTCCAGTCTGTCACAGTCTACTTGCAACCAACAGAATTAGTTTGATGAGAGAATACAAAGTCCAATGCCTTATTCAAAAGTAAAGCCATCTGTCTACTCAACTGATAGACTCAAGCAAGCAAGCCACAGCCCTAAACTTATAGGACTTTTGCAACACTATAAATAACGATGAGAATTAAGTTATTTATTTATTACTTAGAGGGCCACTATAAGTCAAAGTCAACTTGATAGGAATTAAGAGCAAAAACACAACTGGGTTCTAGGGGACTTGACTCAGTATGCATAGGACCACAGTTTTCACCACAACTAGGTTTAAATAGCACGGAACTAGTCCTATGTTTTTTAGCCAAGAAAGCCTGCTTATTTTCTATTTTTATAGAGACAGGAGCATAGTGTATTTCTGACAAGAAATACACAATTATTTCAAATGAAATAACATACAAGTCCGGGTGTTCTGATTTTTTCCCCCGCTACCAAAGTCATAAAGGTTGTAAGCTATAATTCATTTTCTTCTCATTCAGAAGATTTGCAGTATTTGGGAACAATGAGCAACTTTACAAGTTTGGGTTGAAAGATTTTCAAGTCAAAGGAACAAAGGAGAATCATGGACTTTCTCTGTGCCTCGTAGCTGAAAGAGCTTCAACATTTTTATGGGTCTCAGAAATGAACTGTTGTGGCACAAAAACTTTTCATCTCCAGATAAATTGGCGGGGGGGGGGGGGGGAGGAAGGCAGGCTCAAAATGAAGATGCTATTTTATTTGATTTTATTTTGTAATTTGGAAAAGGACACAATAATGATATACATCTTTTTTACTTTTTATGAATGACTTATAATTGCAGTCTGTCATTTGCATTTCAAGAATGATTATAAATTGTGGAGCAGAGTATGTCTCACAGCTTATCTGAATAAGCAGTGAAATATCTTTTAAATTTTAACTTCATTCGTCTCAGTTTTCTGTATTAGATGCATACAAAGGATTTTGGAACTTACAGTTCTTTTTAAAGTATTTTTAATGATATATAAACACATATAATTGTAGACTGATGAACCATATGCAGCTCTAATCTATTACTTTTTTTTCCACATTAATGTAAAACAATTAGAAAGATTAGCCTCGATGCTGAGTATCTTTTCTATGTTCTGAATGACTCACATCACTTGTGGACAATCTAGACTGCCCACTTACTTGTTCTTATATTCCTTCAATTCAGCTCCTACTTATGGCAACTTTGTCATAGCATTTTCTTGGTAATCTTTATTCAGAGTAGATTTGCCATTACCTTTCTCCAAAATTAAATGAATGTGCCTAGCCTAAGGTTACCCAATAGGTTTCATTCCATCCCATTGCTTTCTTTGTTGTTGCTGGTGGTGGTGGTGGTGGTGGTGTGCCTCCAAATCATTCTTGACTTATGGCAACCCTTAGGCAAATCTATAATAGGGTTTTCTTGGCATATTTCTTCAGAGGCAACTTGCCATCATCTTTCCCTGAGTCTGGGAGAGTGTGACCCAATGGAGGCCCAATGGGTTTTTTGCTCAAGCAGGGATTGAACCTGGTTTCCAGAATATCAGTCCAATGCTCAAACCACTACACAACACTGGGTTTCATTACTGGGATTCAAATTCTATAGATATTTCCTGCTCTGACCATCTGTAGACTGGTTGTGGAGTGGGGGTGATCTGAAACCTCTGAAAAATCATAGGAGAGGGAAGGTGACAGGAGCCAGAGGGGGTATATTTTACATACAAGGTAGCCAAAATCAGCAGCTATGGTCACTACTGTCAAAACTGAATTCTGGCACTGGATGGTTGCCACAGCAGCAAAAGCCCTGTTTGGATGGGCAAAGAATGGTAAATATGCCAGCGTTCCTGTCTGCCACCTGAGATGATTGCTTTGCCAAGGCTAATGGCATAGCTGATGCTAAGAAAGGAAGTGAAATAAAAGAAGGTAAAGGATGTGAGAAGGGGAAAAAAGAACAAAAATAGACTAATATTAACCATCCTATATCTTTAATGTTGTTGTTGTTGTTGTTGTTGTTGTTGTTGTTGTGTGTCTTCAAGTCATTTCCAACTTATGGCAACTTTCAGGCAAGCCTATCATTGTCTCCAGAGCTGTAGTTCAACACTCAAACCATCACACCATGCTGGCTTTAACATATGTGGTACCCATTGTCCTTGCAAAAGAATGCTTTACAAAGAAATACGGTGTGCAGTTAAGTAGTTTCCAACTTATGGCAACTCTAAGGTGAGCCTGTCATGGGGCTTTCTTGGCAATATTAGTTCAGAAGGGGTTTTCTTTTGTCTTCCTCTGAGACTTAAAGTGACTTATGCTTGAGAATATTTCACCTCTTTTTGGACAACATTTTTGTAATAGTAAGGTTTCATCCCAGCAATAGTTTTCTAATTCCTATTTTTGTCTGAAGAGCCCTCTTGAAATGAATAAAAAATTCCCTTTTGTATAGGAGTTCCTATGGGTGGGGCATGCAGCTACCTAACCTAGTATCAGCCTTTGCACTTTGACTGATGGAATACTGTTTTTGTACTGGGACTCAACTGTGTGCTGATTCTCAATTGCAACTACTCTGAAGTGTCACTAAAATATGCCTTAATTTATTTCAGAAATGGGGAACTCATGACTCTCAAAATATTGTTGGACTCCTGAAAATCTCACGTAGCATGGTCAATAGTCAGCAATGGTAAGAACTCTAGTCTAATAATCTTTGGAAGGTCACAGGTTCTTTTGACAAGCTGCCAGTTTTGAGACCCAGGATTCTTAACTTGCCTAAACACATTTCTTCAAGAGGCTTCTTTTGCTTTCCCAGTAGGAAGGGAAAGCATGAAGGGGTTGCATTTGCTGACCACCCCCAGAAATAACGAGACAAGACACAAGAAAAATGGGTTGAAAATTGGGCCAATTATTAACTTGACCTATTTATTAATTTCTTAAAAGAACTGCAACTAATATGGGAGAATAGCCTAGTGTGGAAGCAGCTGCAGCCAGAGGTCTCTTCCCCAGACCACCTGAGCTCTCAAAGATAACCCCAAAACTGGGTTACTTGCTGGCCAGACCATATCAAGAAGTCCAATCAGAAAGTTCATCTTCCAATCCTCAAGAATTTAAGAGAGGGTTTATCTTTCAGGTCAGGTTCAAGGGCAATTCCTTTCTGCCACCTCTTTCTGCAAGACCTAAAGAAGTAATTCCAAAGATGTCCCTGCCATCCAATTGGTGTCCAAGCTGCTCACCAAACTATAAATCACCCCCAACTCTTACCAATTGGTAACCTATTTAGACACCACCAAGGCCAGTTTCCCATTTCCAACTGGAAACAGTATGGGGTAGGTGAAAAAGCCCATGGAAAAGGGGGGGAAAAATCCTACCTGGCCCCAAGCAACCAAGAGCCTTCATACTGCAGCAGCGGTGGAAGGGTGGGTTAATTACATCAGCCAGACTGTGACTCTGGGGGCGGCAGCCATTAAATTAACTCTGGCCATGCCCCCAGCAATCTCCTGCCATGGCATAACTGCCATGGCACAGTTTAAAATTTGCCTATCTGGGATGGGCAGCAAACTAGACATCCCACCCCAATGCCTCTGATGGGGGGGGGTGCCACATGCAATTGAAAGATTTCTAAAGACGGAGTTTACTATTCTAAAGAGGGGGTTTACTATTTCATTCTTATGAGGATACTATTGCATTCTTCTGAATGTGATTTGCCAAAGGTCACCAAGTGGGCTTCCATGGTCAAGTATGGATTCAAACCCAGGTCTTCCACAGACCCAGTCTAAAAGGTGAGTCACCACACCATGCTGGTTCTTTAGGTCTAAGTTACATCCAGAAAGATGTGCATCCCTCAAGGAAATCTTATTATGTTTCTTCAGGCTCTCCTGACTTATAACATTATATGAAGAATACCCTGTCTTGATTCAATTTGAGCAAAACAAGATAGGGATTATGCCTAACTGCTGTGTTTTCTCCTTTGCTAAAAACTGTTAGAGAGGTCCAGGATTTAAGTGTTCATGGTTCTTTTCTCTACCATTCTGTTCACTCATTCCACCCTTTTCTATAGGTCATATTAGCTGTTGTTGAAATAACTTTTTTGTAGCCATAGAATGCAGGGCTTTGCCAAAAAGCCATATTCAGTGTTGTCCCTGGTGCACTACATTCTGGTAGCCTGAGCCCTGCTTCTGCAAAATGGATGCCTCAAAGTATCGTCTCATTACAGTAGAGTCTCGATTATCTGTCCTTCGGTTTTCCAACATTCCAGATTATCCAACTTTGCAGCTGCTGTGATTTCTTTAAATTTTCTGTGATTTGTTTAAATTTTCAGAGGACTGAACTGTTTATACTGTACATCATAATGTTGATCAGTGATTTATTTACATTTACTTTTACTGTTACTGTAATAAAACCCCAATACATTTGCAATTCATAGTGATTTCAAGGCTTTTCTTGGACCCTCCAGATTAGCCAACATTTTCTGCTATCCAATTATCAGCCTGCCTGTTTATGTCAGATAATCGAGACTCTGCTGTAGTTACAACCCTTCCTTAAGACTTCTTTTCCATTGTAGTCATTTACATTTTTTTGCACCCAGAGCCACCTTCAGCATAACTCACCAAGATCCCTATCTATTAGATGCTGTACAATTATCTTAAGGTCCTTTCCTTACAAACTGTATCTGCCACCTCTTTTACCTACTTTTCTATAACAGGATTGTGTGTATAAGTAGAGAGATTTATGGAAACAGATTTTGATCAGTAGTTCAGACATGTAAGTGCAAACATTTCTTTATGTGTCAGTAGAAAGGGCTGTAGTCACAAAATCCCTTTCACTTTCCCCAACACACTCCCAGATTGATGGTCCCTTAAAAAAAAATCCAAAGCAGTGGTGGGAATCATGTGATCCTCTAGATGTTGTTGGTTTGCCACTGTGCCCTGTCCTAATTGTCATAGCAAACAGTGAAGGATTATGAGAGCTGCAATCCAAAAACCTCTGGAGGGCTCCAGTCGTTGATCTCTGATCTAGAGACTTTTGTTAAGATATCTATTGTTTAGAATATAGCAAAGCAAAATTGCCACCTGAAGCAAAACATCCTTATGTGATAAATAATACAGGAATAATAATATTTATGTGAATATGTGTGTATATATACAGGCAAAATGTCCGGAATAAACTCTTCTAGAACATGGCCACATAGCCTGAAAATCCCACAAAAAACTATGGATATTGTTCACGAAAGCCTTCAACTTCACAATAGCTTAGTTACAATGGAACCATATGAGTAATGTATTTTCTTTTGTTTTGTTTTGAAGAATAAAGGCTGCATCATTCCATCCAAAAGAATACAGAGGGATTTTAATACATTTAATACATTTCACAATTCTTCTGAAAAACATAGCAATGAAATGCTAACATCCAGGGCTGGTTTCATGGCTGAGGAGACCTTGATAAGATTATGTGATTGTATGGCTATGTTCCAGCAACATCTATGTCTAACCACCTTTCTAATTCCCAAAATTCGCCAGAGCCAAGGTAGCTTACAGGTATTGTGAGAAATTTAAAGGGATGCCAGAAACAGCTGGCTGATACTACTCAAGTATGATATAAAACAAAAGATAAGCATTAGCAGCAAACCCTTCAGAACATCAGAGATTGTAGGTACTAACACCAGCCCTGTATATATCATATTTATGTAATTAATGATGTATGGCTCTTATCTTTACCATGATGCACTAACATCTACCATTAAATTTTGTCTGTTGGCTTTATTCCACTGTATTCTCTAAGAACTGCAGGAACAACAATACAATATTTGTAAAAACAAATCATGGATAAACTTAAATAAAAGAAATAACATCAGATGTCTACAGGTTATGTTTGAAATAGCAAAGAAGAGATGAATTTTCAGAGTGACTCAGCAATGAAATTCAGCTCCTTAAGTTTTATTCGTCTGTGACCATTTACTTTTTGTCTACTGAGAATTACCATAATTGCATGTGTTAAGTGCAGATAAGCATGCTGTTCAATATGCGCTCTACTAAATTTTTTTTTTTTTAAATGTCTACTCCCTGTTTCCAGTCACTGTATCCATTAATTTAATGCCTGCCATTCTTGGTTGGATGGGGAAGCTTTTTCTAAATGGTATAGTAAAGGCTGCAAAGGAGCTTGAATTTCAATAAAGAAAATAATTAGCTAGTATTAATGAGATCTAAATTAGAAGGGAGCTAGCAAAGGTCTTTCAACTTTTACTTTTTCTCTACGGTGCCCTATCTCACTCCAGATAATCTTCATAATGGAATGTGAGGATGGGAAGCCTGTGTACTTTCTAAAGTTGTTGAACTATAACCCTCAGCATCTATGTCCCACAGGCAAATTCCCAGCATCATTCTGCCTGGGTCAAACATCAGTTAGAATCCAGCAATCTCTGTAGGAAATCAGGTTCTCTGCCCCGGTGCAAAAGAAAGTGTGACTGTGTTAAGACTAGGCTGTGTGCATTTATTCCCTGGTGAAATTTGAGGTGAGAGGCTCATAGTTTTGCAAGGAAGATGATTATATATCTAAAGCTTCACTTTTTCTTTTTCTTTTTCTTTTTCTTTTTCTTTTCTTTTCTTTTCTTTCTTTTTTTTTTTTTTACCAAGTAGGAGCTAAACTACCCACAGCAACTAAGGAGTGTGTCCTTCTAACTTGGGAAGGAAGACAGCATGGGAATGGGTCTGTGAGCATCATGCATATGAGGCATTATGACCCAGAATTGAAAGGCAATAGCTTGTACTACTAAGGACAGCCTAGCCATCCCTTGACTCAATGTCAAAGGAGATGACAAAACATTTTGGAGAGAAGAAGGTGTTGCAAAAACATTTGGCTATGTCCTATAGCTAGACATTCATCAAAAATATCACCCTTCAGGACCTCCATGGATCCCTACAAGGTCCCAGAAGATGCTCTTGTCATTCTGGAGGGCAGTGCAGGAAGAGCGTGATTCCCTAAAAGATTTTTTAACCATTCATATTCCACAATCACAAAAAAAAACTTCAGTGCACATGTATATGTGACTAACAAGACACCAGGCATAAAACTCTAATCCACATCTCAATTATGTAACATATTTCATAAAAAACTAATATCACAGCAAATCAAAACACAGAGGGAAAATACCTGTCATAAAAACCTAGTCCTGAAAGTCCTGCACATCAAACAAATTTATAAGAGTAGCAATAAAGGTAGAGATCCAATGTGGCACAGTGACTTGAGTGTTGGATTTGGATTCTGCAAGATCAAGATTTGAATTCCCGTTGAGCCATGGAAACTTACTGGGTGACCTTGGGCCAATCACTCTCTCTGTCTTAGACTGCTAAATGTCATCTGAATAACTCTTGTTAAGAAATAAACTATGGGGCATGAGTAGTGTTAGGGAAGGCACAGCATTTACACCCTCCCAACCCCACTGCATATGGACGGCGCCATCTTTTTGCACACTGTGTATGCGCGCACGCCATGATGATGTCAAGGCACATGCCACGTTTAGACAATGTGGCGCATGCCTGATGTCATGGTGCTGCTGGAGGGCACCTAAGGCGCCCTTTCAGTGGCGCCAAAAGAAGTTCCAAAATGGAGCTCTTTTTTTGTTGCTGGTCCTTGGCATGGCTTTTACATGGCCGCGCCAAGGACTCTGAGGGGAAAGGGGCCACAGCAGCAACCTCTTTCTCCCCTTGGAACCGCTAGGGATGGCGGCATGCAGCGGGTGCCCAGGGCGCCTGCTGCACCCTGCTTTCAGGCCACAGAGAAGCAGCAGTTCGCCGCTTCTCCATGGCCTGGAGAAGCGCCGGGATGGGGCCTCTGGGGCTGCAGGTGAGGCAGCCCTGGCTCCATACTGGCACTTCTTTGGACACCTACAGACTGCCCCTTTTGGGTGGTCTGTACAGACCCTATGATAGGTTTGCCATAAATTGGATTTGGCTTAAAGGTACATAACAAAGAAGAAAAAAATATAGGTGGATTTGATGCAGTTTCATTAGCATAGTATTTTCCAAAATGTAATCTTTGGTAAGGAACTAAAGAGAATGGTTTATTCTGCTTCCGTTTGTCAGGAACACATGGTTTTTGTGTTACATTCACCTTGATGGGACACAAGCCACTTAGATATCACTAAAAATAGAAAATCTGTATCTTCAAGGGGACACTGATTGGACAAAACTGCAGGTTGATTTACATAGATAGATGTACAATTAGAAGTGATCTTTATAACTTAAACAGAATTGCAGTGCCCCTCAGTTAAAAGGGGATGACCATAAGCAAGTTAATTTTGACCACCTGGAAGCTTGCTGTCCAAATGGTAGCTGTGGATGAACAAGTTCAATGTGCATGGTTTCCCTCCTTATACCATCATCCTTCCATATCCACAAATTCTTTATCCATGAATTTAATCATCCATGGCTTGAAAATAGTTTTTATAATATATAAATTCCAAAAAGCAAACTTTGATTTTGCCATTATATATAGGAACATCATTTTACTATGCTATTGTATATAATGGGACTTGAGAATCTACAGATTTTTATATCCATGGAAGATCCTGGAACCAAGCCCCAACAGATACCAAGGGCCCACTGTAGTTCTTTTTTCCTGGATAGGGCTTAAAGAGGAAGCTTTCAAAGTTAGAGTGATCATCTGACAGCTCTTCACATAGTGGACCATTCTCTGTAAAAGGACATACAGTTGCTGTGGTCAGAAACTTTCCAGAGATATCATAGAGAGAGGGAAATATTTTCACTCACTGATTTCTCAGGCAATCAATACAATCAGGTGCTGCTGGAGATGAGACCTCAACTGTGTGTGTAATTTCTCTTTGCCACACAGAGCATATAGTAATTATATTCCATCAAGACATTCTAACTTATCAGGGATTTGTCTATCGTAGGGGAGGGCCACCTGCAGGAGCTGGTTAACATCTCTGCCCCTGGGGTTTTCCAGGGACTGCACAGACTATCGTAAAAGATCAGTATCAAACAAAACCAGATGTGGCCAGAAATTCACTGTATTAAAAAGATGGATCAACCCTATTTAAAAGGTGGACCAGAAAGGCCAGAAAAAAAGTGTTCCAAGAATCCTAGAGGATTCTGCAGCTTTATGGTCTGTACTTTGCTCCCTCATGCTCTACTTCATGTTTGGCCAGCCTTGAAAATATAACTTCTGCCTCATAGGGGATGCAAATGGGGATAAAATTTATTTGAGGATGGACAGCTTTTAAAGTCCTTGAAGAACCTGAAATACTTTGCTATTTCAAATTCATATTAAATTGGATTGCCATTTTATTTTATTTTTTAAAGGATCTGAAGGACTTATGCTGCTATCTATCTATATGAATCATTCTAGGCTTATCAGGTTTGAAAAACGTCCTTGCCAGTTTTTCACACTATCTATCTAGTTTTTATAGAGGAACTTGCTTTTCATAAAGAGGATAGAATCAGTGACTTTCAATGGACTAAGATATTTAGTATAATCTGAGTGGTCAATAAATGGCAATCAATAGGACAAATCTAACTTTCTGAGTGGTTCCACCTAGGTGAAACTGGTGCATGAGTAAAGTGCCATCTATAGGCAATGAGGCTTAGCATCAGGTTATCTGAGACAACAGGAAACAAGAACAGAGCCTCTGATCCCATACTTTTCTTTTCATACAAGCTACCTGCAAAGGAATTAACCTAACAGGTTTTTCCAAGATTACGTTGGCTGCCTTGTGAACTCAGAGGTAGCTCAATCCCATATATATTTACAGAAGAAAATCCCATTTGCAAATAAGAGTGGGAGTAAAACTAACTTAATACAATTGGATTTGCTTCTGAGTAAGTATGCATAAGATGAAGCTTCAGTAGCTCTAGATTTTAGGCAAATTTAGAACACTGACTCATTTCCAATAGAATACTGTAATGTTAATTTTCAAAACAGCAGCCCCAGTTTAAACTATTATTTGCAAAATGGCACTGGGTGATACAACCTCTAGGAAGTTAAAAAAAATCAAAGTGCATATGAATAGTTCCTTATATTTATATTAAAATTATAACCTGCTACTTTCAAATAAATAGCTTACTACTGTTCCTTTTAAAACTGCTTTTCCATATTGCTAGTCTGTCCAGTTGTTCATTAAATGAATGCTCTTCTGCTTTGTTGTCAAATTTTAAAATTACTTTTATAAATTGTAAACAATATCTCTAGTTTTCAGAGCTTGGACTAAATGTCAAGGTGTGCCCCTCTCCCTTGTGTCTCGGATAAAGGGGAGGAAAATAAGTGTTAGCTAACTTCCTGGAAAATAATATTTTTATAACATCAATTATAATATAAAACATTTTTAATAATTTGATCCCAGTGTTGTAGGCTGCTTCTTATTGGCTGTTGTATCTCCTCCCCTCTCTTCTCTCCCTCTCAAATTTTCTCAGTCCACACCACCACCAGGGACCAGCAGGCAGGAAGGGGAATCAAGTAGAAATAATGAAATACTAAATTGTATTATTTATGATGCCACAATAATCACATTATATGATACTATAGTCTTCATGATTTTTGCTCTTACCAGTTTCCCTAGTCCTGCTCCCACCCCTTTCACTCAACCTTAAGTGTTCGAAATCACAAAGCCTATTACTACTGCCTTTTTAGGCACCATGATCTTTTGTCTTTTAGTTCCTGGTTTTATTTCCTTCTTTCATGTGCAGTTTCTCTATCTTCTCCTTACCTTTTCTCTCCTTCTGCCAACTTCTTTTTTCCTGTCCTCCAACTGCTGCCTAAAGATCTACTTTATTACCTGTCTTCTCTCCCTTTCTTGTCCTCTTTCCTGCCCACCCACAACTCACAACTCCCTCCCTTCCCTCTCTCTTATGCTCTCTCCTCTCCCACCCATAATTTCTGGTTAAGCATCTCTTCCTTTCACCTTATCTCTCTTCTTCTTCTCCTCTCTACCACATCTTCCATTTGCACTCATCATTTATCTCGTACACTACTTTCTCATGCTCTGTTCTTCTTGCCCCATCACCAACTTTCATTCTCATTTTTTACCCAACTCTCCTAGACACAGTCATCATCTTCCTTCTTCTTGCTCCCCTTTTTTTGTCCAGTTCTTTCATCCTTGTCTACCAAAAAACAGAACAAAACAAAATGAAATCAAACAAATCCCCCTTGCTATTACATGACTAGTTAGACTATTGACATTTTAAAAGTTGATGATATATCATCATCATCATGATCATCATCAACATCATCTATCCCTCCCTTAATTATGATTGTGGTTATGACTATTTTGGGGATGCAGAAAAAAATCACAACTTGATTGAGAAAAAAAAGGAAGGGAAAAGAAGGTGGTCAATGAGAAGCACTGGTTAAATGGTTTTTATCTACTAAAAACAAAGTTTGGAATACTTTCTTCTTGCCTGGGAAAAACTTCTTTGGCTACCATTCCCATGTATTAAAATTAGTGCTTGGAAACTGTTAAAATAGAACTAGGGATTTTTTTTAAACCTCAGTTCAAAGACAATATTTGGAATCTTTATTTGACACTTCCTATGTGCTATTAAAAGTTTTTCCTGAAAAACACAACTAGAAAACTCAAACAAAAATCTACCAAACAGTGATACCTTTATTGGCCAACCAAAATGCACAATATACTTATTGCAAGCTTTCAAAGCTCCACTGGCTTCTTCATCAGGCAAGATATTACATATCAAATAGGAGAAAAAATAGAGGTTTTAGTAAGATGCCTGCATTTGTTGTTTCTGTCCTTAGTTAAGATGGTATGGGGAGGGTACCTTTAGCAGGCTGCCCCCTCCTCCTCTGGCCTTCCAGCAATTGGGCAAAGTCCAGGAAATTTGAAGTCCATTTGCATATCAAGAAGGACTCCTTTTTTGAAATTCAATATATGTCTTCGTTTCCTCAAGAAGTCTTTATGTTTTTGCATCGGGAAAATTTGGGTAGGTGTTAAGGTAAAACATGCCAATCCAGTCCAAATTTGAGAAGAAAAAAAAATGTTTTACCTTGGTTGAAGGCCCCAGTCCACTGGCTCATTCATCAGGGTTCCCCTGTTACAGCTACAATGTGATATCTCACAATCCAAAAAACATGTAGGGGTAGCTGTGTTGTTCATTTAGTAAATTCAAACAAAAATCTACAAAATAGTGATACCTTTATTGGCCAAGCAAAATGGACAATATACTTGTTGCAAGCTTTCAAAGCTCCATTGCTCCATCAGACAAGATGTTAAATATCACACAGGGGGAAAAAATTAGAGATGTTAGTACCCTGTTTCCCCAAAAATAAGACATCCCCAGAAAATAAGACCTAGTAGAGTTTTTGCTGAATTACTAATTTTAAGGCCTCCCCCAAAAGTTAGACCTAGCAAAGGTTACACACACATACACACACACACACACACACATACACACACACACAGAGTATATAATAAATATTCAATTTTTTTTATTCAACCATAAATGTGAATTCTTCTTCATGGAAAAATAAGACATCACCTGAAAATAAGACCTTGCACATCTTTGGGAGCAAAAATTAATATAAGACATTGTCTTATTTTGGGGGCAACACAGGAAGAAGCTTTATTTTGTTGTTTCTGTAAAATGTTTTGCTTTTCTGTTCAAAGCAGATCTTGGAAAACTTTCTTTGGCTATACTACAGTTCCATATGTTGTTAAAAGCAATACTTGTGATGGTGTGGAAAAAAAAATCTGTGAACATTTTCCCCTTGTTCAAAGCAGATTCTCGAAAAGAAAATTCTTGAAGGATTTATTTAAACAGATTTTGCTAAGGTGTTAAAAACAGAGTTGGAAATTTTGAAAACATAATTTCAAAAACAAAAAATATTTCCCATGAAAAAAAGACTGCGGATTTTATTTGAAAGACATGCTTTGAGCAGTTGTGGTTAATGCTTAATGCATCATGCTTATGTCATCATGAGTGTCCATCCCTATGACAATCTCAATGGACAATTCCTATATGTGAGGTTTGGCCCAGAAATCTTGGGTTCTGGGATGGTTCTGACTTGGTAATCTGACTTGCAAATTGACTTCAACATCATGAATGAGTTTGGAAAGAAGTGCATTAACATTATCATAAATAATAAATTAATTGATTCCTTGTAGTCATCAACATTGTGCAACCTAAATGAGAAGAAGTAAAATGAAAGTGATGGTATCTGAAATTAGGAATGATATGATATTTAGTGCACTATATTTAAAAGATCAAATAAAAGATTAATGGCAAATGCCATTTTTGGAAAGCCTTACTAAAAACTTGAGTGCCATGAAAGGACACAGATTGTTAGTGGCTTGATTTTTTTTTATTGTGAGAATTTTAATTCAAGGAAGGGAGACTTTTATTTAAAAGCTAAAACTGTTTAAGAAATTTGGGTAAACATGGTTACCATGTACCTTAGCTCATGCAGAGAAATGCCATTGGCTGTGGTGCTTCAGGCAGCTTTGATGAGAACCGGTGAGGCATAGTAGTTAGATTGTTGGACTATAACTCTGGAGACCAGGCCAGCCATGAAAACCACTGGGTTTTCCCATGGTCTCTGCTTCAGGTTAAGGCAATGGCGAACAAATATTGCCAAGAAAACCCCATCATGGGTCCATGTTACGTTACCATGCACCTTAATTCATAGAGAGAAATGCCTTTGTCTATTGTGCTTCTGGCATAAGTCAGAAATGACGAAGGCACACAACAACAACAACAACAACAACAACAACAAGCTGTGACAGGTAAGGCACTAAAACACTGGAGACAAGGGTTTGAATCCCCACTTGACCATGGAAACCCACTGGGTGACTTTGGGCAAGTCATGCTCTTTCAGCCTCAGAGGAAGGTAAATGAAAAATCCCTCTCAAGAAATCTTGTGAAGAAAACCCTGTGATGGGGGAACCATAAATGAGAAATGACTTAAAGACACATAACAACAATAAATGAACCATGTACCGTCTGTTTAAGAGGGAAGATCATTTTGTTATTGCCTGAAATGAATTGTTGGTGCTAACTAAAGACCCTTTGAAGCTATAGGAATTTGGTTAAGTCAACACACAGGCAAAAATCATTAATTCGATTTATCTAGTCTAGATTGGAATAACAATTATATTATCTTGGATTTTTTTAAGTTAAAAATTTATCGAGTATATAAATATGACTCAATGGACCGGCCTGGTTGCCATGTCAGGAGAGCTGTGGGTCTGCAGCAGCTGCCCGGCAGATTCCCAATCCTGGAATGCCATGTGGGAGGCTGCCAGGGCTGTGATTGGTCAGCTGGGGCCAGAAAAGGAGGCACTTCCCTGCAAGTCCCAGAGGGCACTGGGGCAGTGTCAGCAGTGCTGCCAGATGGGATTAACTGAGGGGCCGAGTAGGTGATGATGGAAGCAGTGAAGGCATGCATGGCCAAGGTGGGCAGAGGCAGGCTACCACTCTGCACAGGTGGGGGAGAGGTATATGGCACTCAAAGGATGGGGTGCCACACAACAGACAGGGCATTCCCACTCATGCTACTCCCCCCCCCCATTTCTCCATTTTTCTTCCATGCTGCCAAAGGGTAAGAAGGGGCAAAAGGAACCTACATGCCCTACAACTCAGGGCCAGGCACGTCAGCCCAGGAAGTCCTGGGCAGGCCTGGCCCCTAAATAAAAGAGGCAATAGCTTGCGGTGCCACTGGCCCAGGTGGCCACTGGGCTCAAGAGACTCCAGCTGCATGCTTCTTCAGGAGCTAATGATGCTCCCGCTTGGGTTGATGAACTAGTTGGCTTCACGCACACCATTACAGAACTGATAGTCAAGGTCAGCAGAGGCAGAGGCTGAAGCCCACCCAAAAAGAAGAAGCATGTTCGGCATGTCTCAAGGAAGTTCAGTCCTTTCTTTTTGCATTCAGGGTGGTCTCGCTGGGGGCATGCCCCATTGAGGATAACGGAGGGTACTCCCCCATGAATAAATAAATCCATGAAAAAGGAGGGGTGACTGTATACATAAACAAAACAAAACACACCCAAAATGAGACATACATATCTAGAAAATGAACTCCTATTAAACTAAAAACTAAACTACACTAAACAACCACAAAACTATTAAAAGCTGACCTCCCAGTTTCTTACTGGTGGCTTAAATGTACAATTAAATTCACTTCCAAAAGAGTTTTGATGTTGTTGTTTGCTGCCCTTAGGATGACCTCAAATTATGGAAACTCTGTGTATGGGACATCTTCAAATCCCCCTATCCTCCACTGCACTGCTTAGGTCTTATAGATTCAGGCCTATGACTCCTTAATTGACTCTAGCCATCTGGTACAAGGTCTTCTTCTATTTCTTCTTCCCTCCACCATTCCTAGCATTATTATCTTTTCTAATGAGTCGTGCCTTCTCAAGATGTGGTCAAAGTGCAACAGCCTCAGTTTAACCATCTTGGCTTTCAGGAGAATTCAGGATTGATCTGTTCTAGAACCCATTTGTTTGCCTGTTTAGCTGTCAACAGTATTCTCAGCACTCTTCTCAAGCACCACATCTCAAATGAGTTGATTTTCTTTTTAATATAATAATGATAAACTTTTATTTGTATACCGTCCTTCCTGCGATCAGGGCGGTGTACAGCATTTTACAGTTAAAACATTACAAGAGGTGTCAACAGGTAAAACATTATCATCCCGATACTAATACAGTGGTGATATTCCAACGGCTTATCAGAAGACAGGTTACGATGAAGAATGACAGTCAAGGATAAGCCTGGTTAAACAGATATGTTTTCAATGCCTTTTTGAATCGAGGAAGAGAGTCAGTGAGATGGAGCTCGGTGGGTAGTGAGTTCCAGAGGCTCGGAGCAGATATAGAAAACACTCTTTTGGCAGTTGTCGATAGCCTAGCCTCTGGAATGTTCAGCAGATTTTGTCCACTTGATCTAAGCGTGCGGGGCGGATTGTGTGGGGAGAGACGGTCCTTTAGGTACTCTGGGCCCAAGTCATTTAGGGCTTTATAGGTAACGACCAGCACTTTATACTGAGCCCGGAAGCGAATAGGCAGCCAATGAAGGTCTTTCATGATCGGTGTTATATGGTGGGTCCTGGACACCCCAGTAACCACCCGTGCTGCCATATTCTGGATTAGTTGTAGCTTCCGAGTGTGGTACAAAGGCTGCCCCATGTAGAGCGCATTGCAGAAATCCAACCGAGAGGTTACCAGGGCGTGTACTACAGTTTCAAGGTCCCCCCGGTTCAGGTAGGGACGCAGCTGGCGTATCAGCCGAAGCTGATAGCAGGTGCTCCTGACCGTCGCATCCACCTGAGAAGTAAGATGGAGTGACAAATCAAGGAGCACCCCCAAGCTGCGTACAGTGTCCTTTACGGGAAGCGTGAGCCCGTTCAGGACAGGTGGAAGCACCTCCATCCCTGAGCCGGGAGAACCTATCATGAGTACTTCCATTTTCTCTGGATTCAGACTGAGTCTGTTTTCCCTCATCCAGTCCATTACCGATTCCAGACAGGCCACAAGAGGAGCGATGCCATCCCCGGTCACTGCATCAGTCGGAGACATAGAGAAGACTATTTTGGTGTCATCAGCGTACTGATAACCCCGCGCCCCATGCCTCCGGATGATCTCTCCCAGCGGTTTCATGTAAATGTTAAAGAGCATGGGGGACAGAATAGCTCCTTGAGGGACCCCAGAAGTGAGGGCCCTCTTATCGGAGCAAACGTCCCCCAGCTGCACCATCTGGAACCTCCCAGAGAGGTAGGACCAGAACCACTGAAGCGCAGTGCCTCCGATTCCCACCTCCACCAGGCGTTCCAGAAGGATACCATGGTCGATGGTATCGAAAGCCGCTGTTTTAACTGTTTCTTCACTGTCCCAGCTCACACATCTATACATGGTGTTGGAGAATACAATAGCTTGGGTGATTCCAGCTTTAGGGATCAATTGTGTATCTTCGCACTATAGGAGCTTAGAAGGTACAGGGAATCTTTAACTATTTTGGTATCTCCATTTTCTAGCTTGAATTTATGTAGGGTCTCCATGGTCATTATTTTTGTTTTCTTTATGTTCAGTAGAAAACCTGCCTTTCACATTCTTCTTTGACCTTCCTTAGTAATTGTTCCAAGTCTATGATGTTTTCTGCTAGTAGTATGGTGTCATCCACATATCTAAGATTTTTGATATCTAAGTTTCTTTCTCCTATCTTCACTCTTCACATAATTTTGCTTGCATAGGAAATTAATGCTTTGTTCCTATCGCTGCTGCATTCGTTTTACTAGATAAATTCCTCTACTATATTCTAACAGAAAAATAAAACTAATTTTAAAAACCCACAAATGTCATCTTCTCACCTCCTTAACACAGAAATTGCAAAAGAATATCCCACTTTATAGGGGAAAATTGTCTATTGACAATTCTTTGAATAAAGCAGTTAATTTGTCAGCAAACTCAAGTAACTGCACAATCCAGTTTTCAATGAATAGGATCTCTATTTTTTTCCAATTTCTGAGCAAATAATAATCTTGCCATCATAGTCATGTATAATAGAATCTTTCTATATTGTCACCTTATCTGGTTGTCCATCAGTCTCAATTGGAAAAGTTCTGGCTCACATCCTTTCTTTTCTTGTGAATTTTCTCAATCACATTATGAATTCTTCAGGATTTTTTGCTTTATTACAAGTCCAGCACAGATGCTACAAGGTTCCTTCTTTTGACTCACACTTCCAATACACATTTCTGACACCTTTATACATTTTAGATAATCTGTCTGGAATCAAATACCTCAGTACATTGGGCCACTATGTTTTTTAAATGTAAGAATTCTCAGTTTGTTAAATACCAGCTATTTGAAAATATGTATTATGTTCATCCTTTACCCATTAAAATCTCATTAGGAATCATCAGAGTTTTTTCAGACTGCAATTCTACACACACTTCCTTGTGTGAAAATAGTGTTGAATTCAGTTGGATTTAGCTCAGATTAAACACATGGGTCTATAGGTCCAAAACATGCTGCATAAATAATGCAGTTTGAGACCCCAGACCATGTTGAAACAGGTCTGATAAAATTACATGGATGTGGCCACTAGGTGGAGCTAAAGAACAGTTTCAGTGGCTGTCACATGAATCTGCATTTTGAAACAGTGCATCATGGGACGGCTGATGCAACTGACAACCGTCACTGAGTCAGAGTGAGACAGTTGGTGTTATAGTAACTGCCTCAGAGCTGGTTGGTTATGGTCGGTCGGTTGGTAAAACAACTTGTTGATGAGTATCTATGATGGATGTCTTATGCTCTCTGTAATCTTTGTAAATAGTTTAGTAACAAAGATTAAAGAATCCTACTTTGAGAGAAACCTTGTACTGAGATTCATTCCTGCGCGAAATTTGCCATGCAACTCAGATTTGTCTGGGTGTCTTGTCTGCATACAGGAAACTCTGCTTGTGTCAACTTCAACAAGGATTATAAACCCAGCACGCACCTTCCTGACAGAAATAATGCACTTTGAGACCGCTTTAACTGCCTTGGCTGAGTGCTAGGGAATCCTAGCCATTTAGCCTCCTTTGTCAGAGAGTCCTGGTTCCACGATAAACTACAGTTCCCAGGATTTCCGAGCACTGAGCCAGAGCAGTTAAAGGGGTCTCAAACTGGATTATTTCTACAGTGTGGTTTGGACCTTAGATGCTTCTGTTATCAGTGTATTCTGGCATGTTAGTCCCATTACTTTTTGTAGGTATTACTGTGTTCCTTCAAGTAATTTCTGTTTTAAAGGACCAATCTAGATGGGCACTATGAGGCACCATTAGGGTTCTTTATGGAGCCTTTAGGGTTAGGGAGGGTGCAGCATCTGCACCCTCCCTAACCCTAAAGCGTATGGGCACCACAATTTTTAAATGACTGCGTCCATACAGATGCACCATAAGAATGTCATGGTGCGCGCAGCATTTACACAATGCTGCGTGTGCCTGCCATAATCGTGTCGCAGGAGAATGCCAAGCTCACCTTTCCACAGTGCCAAAAGGACCTTCATTTTTGAGCTCCTTTTTTGTTCCGGGTCCTTGGCGCGGCCTTTAGACAGCTGTGCCAAGGACCCAAGCGGGAAAAGGGCCATGGTGGTGGCCCCTTTCTCCCCTTGGAACTGCTGGGGAGAGCGGGGTGCAGCGGGCACCCAGAGCACCTGCTACACCCCACTTGTAAGCTGTGGGGAAGCGGCACTTTGCCGCTTCCGTGTGGCCTGCAGAAGCAGTGGGATGGGGCCTCTGAGGCTGACGGTGGCAGCCTTGGCCCCATTTCGTCGCTTCTTGGGGCAAGTAGAGACTGCCCATTTTGGGCAGTCTGTACTGCCCCACAGTAACCTTAAGGGGGGGGACTATTTTTCTTTCTTCAAATAATTTTTCAGAGCAGGTTTGCCTTACCGTCTTCTGATGCTGACAGTCCGACTTGCTCAAGATCACCTAGTAGGTTTCCATGGCCGTGTAGGGATTTCAATCCTGGTCTCCCAGTGTCCTAGTCCAACATTCAATCCACTATATGTAGTGGCTCCCTCATTACTCTACCTGTGGCTTTTCAGTTGTTTTATGAAACAAAGACATAAAGTCAAAACCATAGGTGAATACAGAAATAATCTCCCTCCCTTTTTCAAATTGCATGAACTTCCATTAAAATAAATCAAGCAAACAAAAGCATTCCCTCCAAACTGAAAATGGCTATTTCAGTTCTAGAACACAAATGACAAAAACAAACAAACAAACAGCTTCATTTATATACTGCTTCATACCCTTAAGGAGTGTCTAAGCGGTTTACAACTGTAAGCTATTTGCCCCCCCCCCCCAACAATCTGGGTACTCATTTTAGCGACCTCGGAAGGATGCAAGCCTGAGTTGAGCTTCAGCCCCTATGCTGGTCTAGAACTCACCACCTTATGGTTTTGAGTGAGTGGCTGCAGTACAGGCATTTAACCACTGCGCCACCAGGGCTGACAAGCGATCATTTCAATACTCTTGCTAGTTGGCACAAAGTCCGATTCCTGCTACATTATAAATTGCTAATCTACGCCTTGCAAAAGTGTTGTTTTATTTTGTTTTTGGACAGTGCTTTCTGTGTAGTTACTACTGATGTTTTTGCATTCCATCAGGGAGTTTCTCATTTTCTTACCTGCTAAAACCATTTCCCCTCTTCTCCCTTTTTAATATTTTTAATATTAACAATCCTTGAGCTTTATTTTTAAATTTCTAATTTAAAATAGGAAGTTATGAAGAGAAAAGCTGGACAAGCCAGGGTTTTTAAACAGAGGCTGAATGTCCATGTTTAAGGGGGTGTATTGATTGTGTGTTCCTGTGTGATAGGATGCTTGATGCTTCCAACTCTATGATTCTATGAGCCTGCTAGGGAATAGCGAAGGGAAGGGGGGAAGAGAGAGGGAAACAGAATGATGCCCATGTGACCACCTACATATCAGAACTGCAGCTAGTAGAAGTTATCATATGTGAATCAAAGTGGAAAAGTAGTGAGATCGGAAGGCATTGACTGGTTTTGCTTGTCAATGGAAAGAGTACTCCAGCAATGGATGGATTATAGGCCAGCTACTGGACAGATATTGTGTCATATGATAAGATGCAGCCACAGATGCCACTATCCTGTTCTGCTTCCATTTTTCAACTCTTGTGTGACAAGGAAGGTTGTAGAAGGGGGTTAAAAAGTGATTGGGTATGCTAGATTCTACTCATCAGCTACATACAGTAAGCATCCAAAGAGCATTTGTCAGAAACAAACACAAAATGGGTGAGCCTTCTACAGCAAAAGTCTAAGCAGGATAAACCTAATTTCACCAGTTTACTGTGATTACATAAGTGATATGAGAAATCAGAAAAAAATAAGAAGAAACTGTTAAAAACCAAACTTCTGTCATCTACTTACTGTTGTGACAAAACAGTTGTTTAGCTCAATGCTGGTCCCCACCCCCCACCCCAAACCCACATTCATATTTCTCAGCAAATATTTTACACTTTACAATTATGATGAATTTGAATAGATTTGGCATTGCTGAAAATATTGTATGTTGGATTGGCGCCATTACTAGGTAGAACAAGTTACCTACTTCAGGCATCAGATCTGGATGTCATAAATGGGAAACAAACTGTTATCTCTTCACTTTGATGTTATTTCACTTTATGATGATTTTGCATCTGTCAGATATTTGGCCCATATGCAGGCTTTGACAAGTGTGTATCTTGGATTGGGAAGGGCAAGGGGAAGACCATTTGCTGATCCACCCCATACAGCAAAATGTTTTGAACCAACACTGGCTGTATCACTGAAAAGTTATTTTACGGAATACAGCTCCCAGAATGCCCTAATCTAATCTTCTTAGCTCTGGTCAATTCCCAGTTGATCAGATTGTACAGGCAAATCTACCTAATACAGTTGTACCACTGAGCTTTAGATAACAGTGGAATATAGCTGACTTGGGTTAATAAGAATGTTTTAGATCTAAATTCCAAAATTTGTTATGCAAATAACTATCATTTGCTAGCCATTAATATAGAATCATGTCACTGCTACAACTACTGTGTACACAAATAATCACTCTAACATGGCTGTGGTTTATGTGTGTTGTGACATGGCTGTGGTGTATGCTTTAATTGCACAACTGTGGGGTCAAGCAGGCAGGCATGATTGAATGGCCAAAAGTAATTGCCCTACCATTGCCCAGGAACTGTGGCAACCACATAGCCTGCTCTTAAAGCGAGCTGCTGCTACAGTCCCAAATGGGCCACCAACAAGGAATGCTTTTTCCATGCTCCTAATTTCTGGCATCCCTGGAGTGGCTTCTCACCAATCCTGGGGCATGCATCATCTGCACACCATGCCTCTGAAGTGGCCAGAAGCTTTGTTTGTTTGTTTTGGTCTGTGCATTTCAGGCCAATGTTGTATGTCTTAATTATCCTTAATAAATGCATGAAACCATATTGTTTACTGGGAAAAATCTGTCCATTTAACTGTACCTCCCTTATTCACAATCATTTATGTTACTTTATGATTTAAAATTCAATTTATCTCTGATTAACATGTCTATAGTTAATGGAATCAAAATATTTCCTCGCCTAATCTTTTGAAGGTCTAAAAGAAAGGAACATAGGTTGAAACTGTCAAGTATATTGCCACTCTATAATATATCAAGCCATATAAAGTCTTCCTGATGCTTTCACCACATGAACAATTATATATTCAAAGCAACTCAACTCTCCTTTCTTATGACTTGTGCAACCATCTTCACTTTCCAGAACAATATGTTCTCATTTCATAAAACTACATTATGCCTTAAATTCTGCATTTCTGACATTCTTTTAAATTCCAGAATCTATTACCCACCAAAGAGCAGTTTTATTTATATCTCTTGGATGTGAAGGGCATCCAGGACTTTCACTTCTGTCAAAAACTCTTTGCCAATAAAAGACAATAAGAGTCACTATCTAATAGTTTAACCTCTGAAAGGAACAAGAAATATCAATGGCTAATTAGAATGTGAGTTATTAATGCAAACTGTTGGTTTTTTAAGTACACACATATAGAGGTCATAAGGCACATAAAAGTATTGTTTTGAATTTCCCTTTTTAATGGGCCTCTGATGAGTTCTTTCTGGCATGCTGGGTCTCTTAAAGATGGGACAAACATTTCAGTATTTCTTTGGGTATGCCAAGTCCCATGCTGCCAAAGTAGGTGCTTCTAATTGGTACAATAACTTTCCGTTTGTTCTAAGCTGACTACCGCTTTCATATGCATAGTGCAGGAGGTTAATTTGAAACTTGTAAGGTAATTTAAAAAAGTCTGACCTATGATCTACACACAAATCTTGTTGAGCAATACAACGTTAATTATATAGTTATAATTATTTTTTTTTTGGTATGGCTTTTCTGTGATTTAATGTTTAATGTTAAGACAAAACTGATGTGCACTCCTACCCTCTGAGATAAGTTGCATCCACTGTGCTCAGTTCCTTCCCCAGTTGCCACTTAAACTGCTAGTAATAACAAATCCTTGAGGACATCAATAGAGTCGCTGTGTTGAATAATCGCACACTATCAGGCACTAGGCTTGCAGCAGCAGCTCCATTGCCTGTGACATCACTCCTGAAGCTCAAACCCCACTCTAAGCTGCCTTCATTAGTCAGTGTGTTGGTCTGCCTGCTTTTTTCCAGATCTACAAACCGTCACACGCGGAAGCAGGTTCTTTGCAGAGGAAGGACTTTGGGCATCAGAAGCTGAGAGAGAGAGAGAGAGAGAGAGAGAGAGAGAGGAATAAGGATAAAGAACAATCTCCAGCTTCAGAGAATACGACAGACGCTTACAATATGAAATTCATCTTGCCTCATTACTTGCTGTCTCTTTTCCCTGTTCTGGTCCTCAGCAGCACCAGGTGAGTGCAGAGATTTCTCTGACTTGGGATTGTGTCTGAGAAGCAGTTAATGTGGCATTTTTAATCATGCTTTTTATTCCAGCTTCTCCAATGCTTGTAAGTTTAGAGAGCATTTTCTCCTGAACAGATTCCAAGCTGGATTTTTTTTTTTACCTCTCTGTCTCTTTCTCTCATTCTCTCTCAGTCTTTTCCCTTTCCTCACATGCATAAGAGACTTTGATTCTGGGTCATTCGCTAGTTAGTTGAAGCCATTCATCTTCTTAGCCTATCACAAGAAAACTCCTAGCTCTGCAATGACCCAAAGCTTTTGTGATTAACCAAACAGTTCTGGATGTCCAGTCAATGCCCAGTTCGGCTGTAACATTTTTGTTGTTGTTGAAGTGGTTACAGTATAAAAATAAGAAAGCAAAATATAAGAACATAAATCATACTTGGATGTTTGGTTTTATTTTCTTTGAGGTTGAAAACAAGACAAAGCAAAAACATGTCAAAGCCTGGAATGATTTTATTGCAGTGGGAATTTTGCATATGAAACATAACCATGTTTAGTGTTTCCCTTTGTGTGACTATTTATGAATAACAGAATGACATTGAGATGTCAGGAAAAATGTTTCAAAGTTCCAGAAATGTAGGAATTTCTCAGTGTAGATTAATAACTTTGCAAGGTCTGGGTTCCACATCTTGAATATGACTATGTCAGTATAATGTTTATTCTTGAGAAGATGCAGCATGTTGAGCCAGTATGCATACCTTGGGTAGAAAATTAAATGTAAAAGGATGAAATCTGTCCCAGGGCCACATTGTATGGCTACAGATGGAAAGTTAATATTGTGTGCAGAGCAGGAGCTGTGTGAGTGGAGACCTCTTCAGCTGTCTTCAGTTGTCAGTGCACGGTTTCCAATTTTCTGATGCTTATAAACAAGAAAGTGACAACCTCCTGCTGTCTGGGTTATTAAGTACCTTGAAAATGTACTTAAATTCACCCTCTGGTGAATGTAATAAAACAGTGTATCCATAACTATGCATGTCCCCAGAGAAATGCTCACAGCCTTTTATGCCAAGTTTATTTTCTTGCCATAGTTTCACATCAGTACATTTGAACAGTATAGTACATTTCATTCTCTAAACTGCTCACCAAAACTGCTGGATTTTCAGAGATAATCTACCTGGACAAGAATGCTTGATGACCATAGGTGCAATTGAGAGGGAAGGGTTAAGAAGTGTGGAACAAAGTAAAGTACTGCAGCTAACCTGCTGATGGGAATTGCCAGCACTTCTTATTCAGAGGTACTTGCTTTTAAAGAAGTTGTAATTGTAAGTTCCATCCTGCTCAGTTAGCAGTGAATCACCTTGATGTTCATGTTCTTTGATAGACTAGGCAATTCCCTTTGGAGCCATGTGTTGTGATTTCCCAATTATCTGAAGATCTGTTTTGATTTAGTAAGTAGATCTTGGAAAGAATCTGTCAATACAAAACTCTCCATCATGTCATATTGCTCATTTGGCATTAGTTTAAAATGTTATGTGCACTGCCAACTGACAGAAGAGTTAACATTCAAATGGTAGGACAGTGATGGCAAAGTAACTTGCCAAGAGATACAAGTTTGCATCTTAAATGGGCTTTTGACTGAAGTGCTTTTATGGCTGAGTTGTTGGCTGCCAACTTATCTTCTGTTTATACAGAGCAGAAAATGAAAGAGATCATTTGCATTTCCATATATGTTCCAAAACATTACCACATCCCACAACTGAATAGGCTACTGGAAAAAAAATTAGACCAAAAGATTGGTTGTAAACTGGGATCTTATCTAATAAACATTAAAAAGACATCATTAAAATTAATGTGGAAATCTCATTTCACATGGAATACATGAATGTTAGAAACTTATTCTTAGTTTTGAATAAACTGTCCATCACCAAGAGTTTTGAGAGAAATATGATATTGAAACTGGAGAAAATAATTTGGATGTCACAGACATCTCCCCACCCTATTTAAAGAAACTTTTAGACAGAAACTTAATTTGTATATAAGCAAGATAATTAAATCCTATCCTACTGGTGCTGTAAATAAATAGTACTGTGCATGAATGAAGTAGCCTTTCATTATATTTGAATTCCTATTGAAACTTGTTTTGATTTTAATTAACGTAAAACTTCTACTTGTACATTGAACCTGCCCAAGAAGCCACGTGAATTGCACACCTCCAGAAAGAAAGAGTAAATATATATTGTTTGGATTATTAATGAATGTTTTAGAATGAGAGGACAATTATAAGAGAACCAATACTAGCTGAACTGGGGGTGGGGACTGGAAGATATACTATATTGGTATTTGAAAACCAATCAGAATTTATCTTACAGAAGGAGGACATATTGAGCAATATATAAAGCTAAATCAAGCTGTTGAAATGGCCCATATGTAAAATATTTTTATATATTTGTTTTAGAATCCTAATTTTCAAGCATATATTTAAGGGGTTTTTTTTTAAAAAAATCTTGTTTTGTAAATATATGTTCACAGTGTCAATATTGACATGATCCAGTGATGGCAATCTGCACATTTTAGAGGATTTTAGTTGGAGGCTGTCAAAATCTGGGCTTGGGTATGCTTATTTCCATAATAGAGTGACTAGTTCTGTACAACTACATGTATTTTCCCATTTGGGTTTCATGGCAACAGCCTTGTTTCACAAAACCATGAGTGTAAGTGTAGCAAACAGTCTTTCATTAGATTCTTTCTTTCTTTCTTTCTTTCTTTCTTTCTTTCTTTCTTTCCAATGATATTTCTCCCAAAATTTGTTCCAGAAGAAGGCCATGCCATTTAATTTGTAGCATGTAAAACTCTTGCTAACATATGGTTAATGTATAGGCAATTGCCTAAAGAGGGTTTGCCAGTGCAGTTGCTATACTGAAGAGGGGAATCTATTACCCTGCTGTGTAAAACTGCTTAGCTCAGGCACAGCTACAACCATGAATGATGTGACATTTCTTTAGAAGTACTTTCCTGTCAACTTGACATGTACACAGGCCAACCTTCATTTACCATATTTAGCAGTGTTAGAGTTAGTAAACAGTCTTCTTAATGGGGAAAAATGCTTCTTAATGGGGAAAAATGATCACTTCTGCTGATCATTCTTATTATTTAGTGGTGAAATCCTCTTCATTTTTTATGTGAAGAAAATCTGTTTTACATACTGCGTATGGATTAAGGTTTAGAATCATCTATACTTTGAACAAGTTCTGAATTTAAATTACTTGAAACTGCTGATGGTTATATCATAACATGATGTTAGGTCTTCCTAGCTGCTGCTTGTTTATTATTTTATTAACCCAGGAAGATATATGTGGCTTTTTTCTTCCCAAAGAGTTGTTCTCATGCCATTTACCCACAAGAGTTCATGGGTTGGGGATTGGCCTTGCACCATAACTTCCTTTTCCATCCCTGCTGTACACATTACAGAATGCAGTAAATTAAGAGACATAGCTGTGTTAGTCTGGAAGATCAAGATTAAAAGGGATCTTGTAGCATCATTACAGAATGCAGTAAACTAAGAGACATAGCTGTGTTAGTCTGGAAGATCAAGATTAAAAGGGATCTTGTAGCATCTTTGAGACTAACTGTGCAAAAGATGTTGTAGCAAACTTCCATAGACTTAGGCCTAGTTCCTCAGATGCATGAAATGAACTGGTACCTGGGAAGGACCTTTATAATTAGAATGCAGTAACTTATTTAGTGGGGTTTATTTCAATGGATTATTTAAAGACATATCCCCAAAATGATCTATGTTCTTGTATCTCAGCTCTGGTAGAGACTTTCCTCCTTCTCAGTGACACTTTGCATTGCAGGAATGGGACTGCTTTGGCTGTTTCAAGGGCTGATGGGTTATGTAAGTAGAAAGAAATATTTGTTGGTGCTTTAATACTCTGGAGTCTTCTTTTCACATGGAAATCAAGTTGAAAAGAAATCACTGGGTTGGTTCTCGGAATTTTGGGGAAAATTTACAAAAAATATAGGTGTACGTGGCCAGGTAGACCAGATTCTGCCCTTGGGCCACCTGCTAGATGCTCCCTTCTCTCAGTATAGTATTGGCATTTGCACTAACACTCTGTTGGTACACTCTGAGCACCTCACTGAAATGAATTTTCATGAATAAAAATAATTTTACTTGGCATAAGAGATACCCCATCTAATCCAATATTTTGATGCATTACATAAAGTATAAAATGTCAGTACTGAGGTACATATTTAAAGGGTTATTCTTCTGAACTTTACAGATAATAATACTTGGTATTTGTTTTCTTACTAGCAGGAAATTGCCTTTTTATTATCTTGTACTACAAGATCCAACCCTGTGCCATGAAAATATGATCAAAAGATTAATTTGAACATTGGCTTATTTTTGTTTGCTTTAAATGCTTGTATTTCAAAACATGTCAAAAAGTTGCTGCTGCTACTAAATCATCATGGATTAGTTGCAGGCTGTGACTTCTGTGGACGTGGAGGTCTTTCCTCATTTGTGGAATAAAATGACATCCAATAGCACTCCCTGCTGGAGGAATGGGGAAGTAAAATTTTACCAATGCCACTTTCTTCCTGTAGTCCCTAGAAAGACCATCTTTACTGTATATACTCAACTATAAGTTGAAGGCAAGCTTTGGGGCCCAAAATTATGGATTTTGAAATGGATAGGTTAAGTGTAAAACTTGGAGGCTCCTTCAGTGTGTGTATGTGAGTGGCAAGGGGAAAGTAGCAATCAATATGCCATGGTCGCCCTGGTCGATGATCTCCGTCTGGGCATTGACAGGGGTAGCGTGTCCCTGTTGGTGCTTTTGGACATCTCAGCGGCTTTCGATACCATTGACCATGGTATCCTTCTGGAACGCCTGGCAGAGGTGGGAATCGGGGGCACTGCACTCCAGTGGTTCCGGTCCTACCTCTCTGGGAGGTTCCAGATGGTGCAGCTGGGGGACGTGTGCTCCGATAAGAGGGCCCTTACATCCGGGGTCCCTCAAGGAGCCATTCTGTCCCCCATGCTATTCAACATTTACATGAAACCGCTGGGAGAGATCATCCGGAGACATGGGGCGCGGTGTTATCAGTACGCTGATGACACCCAAATAGTCTTCTCTATGTCTCCGACTGATGCAGTGACCAGGGATGGCGTCGCTCCTCTTGTGGCCTGTCTGGAATCGGTAATGGACTGGATGAGGGAAAACAGACTCAGCCTGAATCCAGAGAAAACGGAAGTGCTCGTGATAGGTTCCCCCGGTCCAGGTTTGGAGGTGGTTCCACCTGTCCTAAATGGGGTCACGCTCCCTGTGAAGGACACTGTACGCAGCTTGGGGGTGCTCCTTGACTCGTCGCTCCATCTTACTCCTCAGGTGGATGCGATGGTCAGGAGCACCTGCTACCAGCTTCGGCTGATACGCCAGCTGCGTCCCTACCTGGACCGGAGGGACCTTGAAACAGTAGTACATGCTCTGGTAACCTCTCGGTTGGACTTCTGCAATGCGCTCTACATGGGGCAGCCTTTGTATCACACTCGGAAGCTACAATTGGTTCAGAACATGGCAGCTCGGGTGGTCACTGGCGCTCCCAGGACCGCCCACATAACACCAATTCTGAAAGATCTACATTGGCTGCCTATTCGCTTCCGGGCTCAGTACAAAGTGCTGGTCATCACCTATAAAGCCCTATATGGCTTGGGCCCAGAGCACCTGAAGGACCGTCTCTCCTCACACAATCCGCCCCGCACACTTAGATCTACAGGGCAACAACGTCTAAGAGTTCCAGAGGCTAGATTGTCAACAACGGCGAAGAGGGCTTTTTCTGCCTCGGCCCCTAGCCTCTGGAACTCGCTGCCCACGGAGCTCCGCTCAGTTACCTCCCTTAATGCGTTTAAAAAAGGATTGAAAACCTTCCTCTTTGAACTTGCGTACCCCTGACTTACTCCCCTACTCCTATTCTACACCGCGAGTTGTATTCTTGTTATTGTGATTGTGCTCCCCTGGCTGATAATGCATTATTGTGATTTTAGATGTTTTTAATTTTTATATGTACTTTAATTTGTTTTAACTGTTCACCGCCCTGATCTTGGGAAGGGCGGTATAAAAATAATAAAAATAAATAATAAAATAATAATAAATATGATGCTTAAGTGTTCCAGCCTTCACTCCAGAGAACGCAGGCTGCACAGGAACTGTTAAACAAACAGCAAACAATCGCCAAGGACTCCATCTGCTTGGCTCAGGAGAGAAAGAAACTGCATGGGGAAATTTGAAAGAGCTGCTATCCCATTACCACAATGACCCATAAAAAAGTTGGCCCGGGACTTTAAGGTCAATGTTTAGGCATACATTTTTAGACTTATATATACAGCATATTTTTCTGAGATTTTCTTAGGAGGGATAGGGAAATGCAAGAGAGAGGAGGAAGTGGAAAGAATGGGCCTTCTTCCAGTGTCACCTGGTGACTTCTGTAACAATAGGATGATGAGTCTGCTCTGGGTTTTCGTCCAGATTTTGAGGACGCTATCCACGGCATTGAACCTCTTTTGAAGTACTATGGTTAACTCCTTTAGAGGTTTGATTGAGGCATGGAATGGATTTAATCCCTCACTGATTTTGAAGCCACCAGCTGGTACTGATTGCTCCATCTTCCTCCACTGGGAATGATCCCATGAATGCACTTCTACACAACAGCATTTTATATCTGATACTATCAATTTTACAGAATCTTGTTGCTTCATATTTTAATTTGGACCCAAAGTAGCTATTTTGATGAGTTCGGTATTCCTGAACACAGACCACCTTTCTCACTGTATCATGTTTGCTGCCATTAATTCTCCTGTTTGTTGCTTTGAAAAGACAAAATGTACAAGCAAAATTTTTCTAACAAATTAGTTATGAGATTTCCTGATACGTTTTGAGCATCTGAGTTCTTCCCTGGGGGAAACTACTCAATGTATACTCAGTAATAGAACAGTTGAAAAACTGAATACTGTAATTGAGTTTATAGCAAAAGTGCAACTAAAGAAATGAAGATACAGAATAGACTCATGCTTTTTAAAAAATGGCCTCTGCAGGTGTTTAGTTATGAAAAAAATCCATGGCGAGTTAAAGATATATTATTGGGACAAGTTTGAAAAGAAAGATAACTAGTTTCAACTTGATCCTAAAAAAAACCAATTAACCACCCGGGAGTTTGTTTTAGTAATATACTTTACATGGACAGTTGTTAAGGTACAATCTCTATTCTTGAGACTTGATGGCTGCATCTGCACTACAGAAATAATCCAGTCTGACACCACTTTAACTGACATGGGCCAATGCTATGGAATTCTAGGAGTTGTAGTTTTGTGAGACATTTAACCTTCTCTGTCAGAGAGCTCTGGTGACACAACAAACTGAGGTTCTCAGAATTTCATGGCACTGAGCCATGGCAGTTAAAATGGTGTCGAACTGGATTATTTCTGGAGTGGCTGCAGCCTATATCATGTTTATTCAAGTTTTCTCCTTTGTTTTACTAAAAAAATAAGTAGGAGAAGGGAGAGGAAGAAGAACAAAAAAGAGAGGAGAAGCAGCAGCACCAACACCAACTACAAAACCAATTTAGTAGCATGGGTGGTCATAGCCATTCAGCAGTGCTCTGGAGGCTAGAATGATCCAGAACATATTACAATGTAGTGTTACCCTCCAACCTTTTCTTGGATGAACACTTTAACATGATGGTGGAGGGCATTGTTGAGTGTGTCAAAGATGCTTAGAACAATATTGTCTGAACACTAGACCCTCTCAAAAGTTTAGACTCCATGTAGGATCACCCAAGGAGGCAAGGTGGAGTGGTGAAATCAGACTAAGATGCACCCACTTTGACCATCTTGTAGTAAGATTAAATAACTGCTCACTCACAAGTGAGGCTTCTCTCAAGTGGCCTCCTTCTTGGAATCTGGCTGATGGAAGTTGGCTGATGGAAGCTTGCCCATAGAAAGGTTGAGAAGATGCAGTTGTGAAGCATTGCAACATAGCTGGCAGAGTTGTGGAATATATAGGAAACCAGTATGTAGAGAGATCTTGTTGCACCTTTGAGATTAACTGAAAGAAAGAAGTGGGCACCATGAACTTTCATAGACTTAAGTTTAATTTGTGGAGTCAAATTAAGTCTAATTCCTCAGATGAATTTGGTGGAGTGGAAAGCCAGGGAAAGACCCATATATATGCCATTAGTGTGTGAGAATGTCAATTCAAATTCAAAATCCTTTGTGTATGGAAATGAAATGGTGAGCCCAGTTTTAATGATAGTCATCGGAGCACAAAGGCAGGGGAAGCATTAGCCTGGTGAGAAGAATGGATGGGCATGGGAAACACTGTTTTAACATCAAACTGCACTTTGTTTTTAAATCTTGAAGTGGTCTTATAATCACTTTTGGTGCTGTCCTTTTGTCTCTTTGGGGGCATTTTAGCATATTGTACAGCTCCATACTATGCCAAGAACAGAACCTTGGCTGCTCCTGTTACCCATCTCAGGTTTATAACTTGGGATCTTATGAACTAGAGGGGTATCCTACAATAAGAGGTGACCGGGTGACCAGGTGGACTCAGTAGCACTGGAGGAGGAGGAGGTCCTTAGGAACTTCTGCTGCTAAAACAAACAAACATCTTCATTTATATACTGCTTCATACCTCCTAAACAGTGTCTAAGCGGTTTACAACTGTAAGCTACTTGCCCCCAATGCTTAGCTACTTGCTAAGCATTTCTATGCAATGTGTAGCCTTCATTGAAAATGTTATTGTAGAAAGTTAAATAAAATGTGGTCCTCATACTTCTTTCTTCTGGATATATGTCTCCCAGTTTCCCCCAGAGCCCACAAATATCATTTCTACATTCACAGGGGATGAGTGGTCCCACTGTATGAGACGCAGTTTCAGTCTGGATACATTTCAATAAATATCTGTTATTATTGTAACTTGTTCACACTTAAGCCACTGGGAGAAGACAATCTGGAAATATACTGAGAATTAATACAGTCAGGTGGAACTTTTCCTGAGTTATGCCAGCAGTTATGTCAGCCAGTGAGTCAAATAGCTTTTTAAACTGTTTTTCTACAGTAAAAAAAAAAAATCAGTGAGAGTAATACCTACAGATACACCTAGATGTATCTTATTTAGATTATGGCCATTGGCCTTAAAATATATAGGAATATAGTGACCCCTTAGTATTGATTCCAGGTTCTCCTGGGGATACCAAGATCCATGAATATTCTAGTTCATTTACACAGTTGTGTAGTAAAATGGTGACCCTTATATAAAATGGCAAAATTGCTTTTTTGGATTTGTGTGTGTGTGCACACTTGTGCACACAAATATTTTCAATCCATGGAAACAGAGGGTCAACTGTATTTTCCTTCAGTGTATACTCTACCAGAAGAAAAGGATACTATGAATGATGCTTATGCCTTGCAACCTTTCCATGATAACTTAGAACTTATCTTATTTTAAAAAGGAAAGAAACATTGCAGTCCTATGTGCACCTGCTCATGGATGAAGTGTCATTAAAGGCATTCAGGAATTACTTCTGAGTAGACATGTATACAATTGTACTACAATTGCTTTCCCCCCTAGTACTACTTCAAAGAACTATGCACTCTGCACCATTCTTTACTAACAGAATCCTTCTTTGATTATGCCTTCATATGCTAGAAAACATTTTACTCTGGAGAATAAAATACATCATTTTCTAAAATGGTTTTCAGTTTGAATTGAAATAAGATCCTGAACTCACTGACAAGCATGTAACCCCAAGAAAATGCATCTTGGTAATAATAATGTTTCTGATACCAGCATTCATTAAAAAGGTGTACAAATAATAGGGTTAAAAACCCACCTCAGGTCTCACATTAGTTTAATGGTAGGAAAATAGATTATGGTAGTTTTTTTTTTAAAGGAACCTTTCCACAGTAGTTTTAAATTGGTATTATAAAGCACTTTGTAATCTAGTTCAGAGGAACAAATGCCATGTTATTGACTTTTGACAGAAATGAAAAGATATTATGGAGTTGTGTTATAAAGGCACAAGTTTAGCTTTCATTTTAATTTCATTTTAATGTTATTTATTGTTATTTAGTAAAAACCACTTTTCCAAAGCTCATGGTGTTTACAATGAACTTTCACATCACTGCCTCTTGGCAAAACAAAACAAAACCAATAGGTGTATTAGGTGTATGTTGTGTTGTTTAAATAGCAATTATGAGGCAATTATGAGGCTAAATTCAACTTAAAATGCCATTTTAATTTTCTGTTGTTCTTGTTAATTGCCCTCAAGTCAACTTTGATTCTTGGGCTGCATCCACATTACAGAAAGAATCCAGTTTGACACCACTTTAATTACCATGGCTCAATGCTATGGAATTCTGGGAATAGTAGCTTGTTGTGGCACCAGAGCTTTCTAACAGATATCTCACAAAACTACAATTCCCAAAATTCCATAGCATTGAGCCATGACAGTTAAAGAGGTATGAATCTGGATTATTTCTACTATGAAGATACAGCCATGGTGACCCTGTGGTTGAGACATCTCCAAGACTCCCTGTCATCTATCGCTCTTCTCGGGCTCAGGCCCGTGGCCTCCCTGATTGAGTCTATCAGTGGTTCCGGTCCTTCCTCTCTGGCAGATCCCAAAGGGTGAGGCTCGGGGACAGTTGCTCTTCCAAAATTGAGCTTAATTGTGGCGTCCCTCAGGGTGCCATCCTGTCCCCGATGCTATTTAACATTTATATGAAGCCGCTGGGTGAGGTCATTCGGAGGCATGGAGCTCAGTGTCTTCAGTACGCTGATGACACTCAGATATACCTCTCCATGTCCAGATCGTCAGCACAGACTTCAGATGGCGTCTCTCCTCTTAATGACTGTCTTGCGGCGGTAATGGATTGGATGAGGGAAAACAAATTGAAACTGAATCCAGACAAAACGGAGGTACTAACAGTCACAGGCCCAAAACCAGGCTTGGGAATACAGTCTCCAGTCCTGGATGGAGTCACACTCTCCTCTAAGGACTGTGTTCGCAGTCTGGGGGTACTCCTAGATTCGTCGCTCCACATGACCTGTCAGGTGAATGCGACGGTCAGGAGTGCCTGTTATCAGCTTCGGCTGATACGCCAGCTGCGCCCTTTCCTGGACATGAGGGACCTGGAAACTGTGGTACATGCTCTGGTAACCTCACGCCTGGATTTCTGTAATGCGCTCTACATGGGGCTACCCTTGTGCTTAACCCGGAAACTTCAACTGGTCCAAAATATGGCAGCCAGGCTTGTAACTGGAACATCAAGGAGAGAGCACATAACACCCGTGCTCAAATCTCTCCACTGGCTGCCAATTAGTTTCCGGGCGCAGTACAAGGTGTTGGTTTTAACCTTTAAAGCCCTACATGGCTTGGGTCCACCTTATCTCAGGGACCGCCTCTCCCCATATGAACCCCCCCGCACACTCCGATCCTCTGGAAGGAACCTGCTACAGCCTGTGAAAACTAGGCTGTCGCAGACCTCCCAGAGGACTTTTTCCGCGACCGCTCCCAAACTTTGGAATGGTCTGCCGGATGAGATGTGCCTTATAACATCTCTTGATTGCTTTAAAAAAGCTCTGAAGATGCATCTCTTCCGGCAGGCCTTCCCTGACACCTCTTAGATCCCAGCTCCGAATGGGACCTATAAATTGACCCCTTGCCTGGTGTTATCTTTTCCTCAATGTAAGAACTATGGAGGATGAATCATGTTTTTAATGTTGTTGATTTTAAATTATTGCTAATTTAATTTATTTTTAAGGGGTGGGTGGCTGGGAATGGGTCAATGAAGTGTTTTAATCTGTATGTTTTAATCTTGTTGTACCCCGCTCCGATTGTACTCACAGAGGAGCGGGCTAGAAATAAAGATGATGATGATGATGATTACTATTATTATTATCCATTTGGCATGTAGTTTTTCTCTCTTTTTACTACCCACTAATCATCTTTTCCAGTGATTCATGTCTTCTCATGATGTGGTCAAAGTACATATGCCACAATTTGTTCATCCTGGCTTCTAGGGAGAATTCAGACTTGATCTGTTCTAGGATGCATTAGTTTGCTTTTTTTTTTTGACTATCCATTGTATCCTCAGCACTCTTCTCCAGCACCACATTTCAAATGAGTTGATTTTCTTGCTATCAGCTTTCTTTACTGCCCAACTCTCACATCCGTACATGGCGATGGGAAATACAATGGCTTGGATGATCCTCACTTTTGTGTTCAGAGTTATATCTTTACACTTTAGGATCCTGTCCAGTTCTTTCATATCTCTAGTTCTATACTTACCCAATATCTTGGCCTTTAATTGTTGATTTTTATACATACTCCATTGAGTGTCTTGATTGCTATTTCTAATAATGATAGGATAAAGCAATAAAAAATTCTGTTCCAAAGGAGAACAGAAGTGACTATTGCTAAGATACCTGAATTACTCTTCCCCTATCTTTTCCATCCCCTAGAATTGCCTGGACAGCACTTATACCTCATGACATTTGGTGCTTCTTGTTTTGTCTGGCTTGTACTCCATGAATATAGACAAATGTATACATACTGAATAACCACCACAACACGGCCACAGTCATGCTACACAATTATAGCACTATATTCCATTTAAATTGCTATGGCAACATTTAATAGAATCCTGGGATTGGCAGTTTTGGGAGGGGAATTTGGCATTCTCAGCAATAGTACTCTATGGCCTCATAAAACTACATACCCAAGGATTCCATAAGATGTTGCTATGGAAGCTGAAGTGTATATAGTATTATGTTTGTTTAATGTGTATGGGTCCCATGAATAGGAATAGGAGAATATTCAGTAGCAACAGCAAGTACATTTCTATACCACTTATCAGTGCATAAGCACTCCCTAAGCAGTTTACAATGTATACGCTAATTGCCCCCAACAAACTGGATACTCATTTTAGTGACCTCGGAAGGATGCCATACTAAGTTGACCCTGAGCCACTGGCTGGTATCAAACTCACAATCTTGTGGTTGATGAGCAAGTGGCTGCAGTACAGATATTTAACCACTGTGCCACCAGGGCTCTTGATTTTTGTTGTTGTTGTTGTTATTGTTAAAAGTTAAAGTAACCATAATTTTGTTAGTATGGCCACTTGGCAAACCAACCTGTTTGAAATTTGTTGTGACTTGGCTGTGCCAGAACAGTACACATGTGTCTATGTTTAAGCTTCCCACTTCTGTTCTTTTAAAATAATATTGTATGAGTTGATGGCAATGTGTCTGAAGCTTGCATATTCATTATTATTAGTTCAGCTTTAGAGGTTGTGTTTTCCCTTTTAACTTCTGCTTTTCTTCATGTTTATTTTAAAAAAAGAAATTCCACTGTCCAAAGTTTTGACTACTGGGATATTAGCAAATAATAATGTATTTTATAAGTTTTAGGCCCTGAACAGACCACATAAATGGTGACATTGGGGCAGTGTGTGTGTGTTTGGGGGGGGGGGGTGGCGACCACATGCTATGCATCCCAACTCTGCCCCCATGCTGACATGATGGTGTGCACCCCACTGCATGGCAGGAGGCATCACGGTGCTTCTTTGGCGTAGCATATACACACACTGCACCAAAGGAGTGCCAAAAATCCATGCCACTGGGAGCTATGGTGCCCTTTCTGTGGTGCAACAATAAGCCACTTTTTGTGGCTTCTTTTTGCACCATGGACCTGACGGGTTGGTGGTGTAGTGTGCAATTGCTGCATCCCAAATCCGTCAGGGAAAGGGGTGGCATCTCGCTGCCCCTTAAGGGCTGTCTGTAAAGTCCCTTAGTTATCTTTAGCAAGACATCAAAACAAAGACAAGAATATTCATCATGGTGCCAGATGATAAGCTTGTACTAGACAGAAGAGTACACAGATAAAATAATATTCCTGAATTTTTAGAATGTATTGAAGAATGCTCTGTGGGTTAATTATTTCTGAACTGATGTAGGTCTGATCTGCACTGCAGAAATAATCCAGTTTGAAACCACTTTAATCATCACAAGTCAATGCTGTGGGATTCTAGGGATTGGTAGTTTTGTGAGATATTCTGAGAGCTCTGGTGTCAAACCCCTCCCCCTACAAATCCCAGGATTTCATAGGATGGAGCCATGGCAATTAAAACAGTGTCAAACTGCATTAATTCTTCAGTGCAGTGACATTAGTCAGTTAATTAGATTACTCTGACTACTGAAGCCTCAGTGCATTATTTTAAAATAAAATTTGACTGCTGTCCATTGTTAAAAGGCAAAGTTTGATACTTTTCATTACACACCCCTTTCATCCCAGTCATTAATGCATTCATTTTCTTCAATGTGGGAATGCCCTAAAAAGTAAACACAATCTATACCCATCTAGTTAAAATGTGCACTTGCCAATTAAAATTTCTTTCATAAATGAAAAACCAATCAAATATAAGTTGCTTTAATTTGCTGTCTTGGTAGTACAAGCAAGATGTACATAAAAGTAAAATTAAATAGATAAATCTAGCTAATGTATCTTGATGAAAGGTTGTGAGAATACAATGTATGTATTTCTGATCCAAGAACTCTGTGATCATACTGGCACAGAAGGGATCATCCAACTATATCTTTGGGCTCAGCCAATTTCAGGGAGCTCAGAGTGTACCGAGCACTGTAGCTAGAAGTTGGAAGGGGAAGTCTCCTGGTAGAATCATGTACATATTTATTGGAACCATTTTGAGTCCTGTCCTGTGAGAAAGGCAGCATATAAATAAAGTAAATAAATAAACAATAAACCACTGTTGTGTTGCAAAAGTGGGTCCAGTATGAATAGGAGAAGGAAGCCAAATGTGAGCACATAGCTTCCATTCAAAATTGGGAGCTTGTGTACAATAGAGCCTTCCCTTCTTGCATTTTGTTTGAATTTTAGGGGAAATATTAAACTCTGATGCAAACTTGATTCCACAAGACAAAGAAAAGGAACATGGCATCGATAGGGTCATCATTTCCTTTCTTACTTACCCAAAAGCTGAGACCAAGAACATACCCAAGTCTTTCTTCCAATAGGGATGTGATAGGTATCCATATTGGAAAGGGACTTCTCAGCAATGATCTCCCAAAGATGCTTGCCTGCAAATTACATTACAATATTTTCAATGTCATAACAATTTAGTCTCAATGGCCTTGAAAGCAGAGGTGCAGCTATGGCAGGTAGGCAGTGTCACAATGGATTGCATTTAGAATGAAAATGTCCTACGTGCAGCATGGAACAAAAGTTAGAGGTAACCAGAGTTGAACAGGAAGCCATGATGACAGTGCATATTGAAGTGAGCTCAGTCACAGGAAGCTGATGACACAAAGGCATGACATGAAGTCATCAAACATCAATAATGCAGTCATGACACATAGGGGACAGGAAATTGTGTAACACACCAGTTGGGGGTTGGACTAGACTCTCTGTCAATCGGTGTAAGTACTTGTAAATATTGCAACAAAGATTAAAAGCCTCTTAAAAAGAACTCAGCGGTTGTCATGTCTGCAGTTTCTGTGTGGGAGAAGGATTTCTCCAACTTGCATGAACTATACAGCAGAGATTTCTGTGGTGTTTGTTCTTGGCACAACTCTTCTGCATGTGGACTTCGGGTCTTGCATTCTCCAACAGGCAGAAATGTTCTCTCTATGATAATTCTGCCCACCATAATGACATTTTGCTTTAGTCCTCAAATTTCTAGCATCACAGAGAATGGGGCATTGAAAATCAACCACACCTGGAATGCTCTTATATTCACATGCCCTTGGTAACTTTTCCTGCCCCTTTTCTTTGGATACCTGAATTGTATTTCTAAATGCTGGACTGATGTTTAAAGCTACTGAAATGCTAGAAATATGGGGAATGATTTTCTTTTTCTCTTTGAGAGTAGAACTGTTATGCAGAAGGGCAATGCCTATATCCTCCCATAGCTACACGTCTGTTTGAAAATATTCCATTTTGTTAAGGCAGTAGAGTTTGAGAACATACCCTGTTTTCCCCAAAATAAGACATTCCCATAAAATAAGACCTAGCAGAGGTTTCGCTGAATTGCTAAATATAAGGCCTCCCCAGAAAGTAAAACCTAGCAAAGTTTTTGTATATAAATATATATACAGTATAAAATAAATGTTCCTTTTTTTCCAACAATAAATGTGAATTCTACTTCATGGTAAAATAATACATTCCTTGAAAATAAGACCTAGCACATCTTTGGGAGCAAAAGTTAATATAAGACACTGACTTATTTTCGTGGAAACACGGTAGCTGTGGCATTTTGTTGCTTGAAAGAACATAGAAGTCTCCTATGGCATATTAAAGATTTACAAATTTTGTTGAGCAGAACTGTTTGTGGACTTCAGTCCACATCTGATAAAGTGAGCTGGATGCATCAAATCTAATGCAAAATAAATCTTGTTAGAGTTTAACAAGTTTAACAAGTTAGAGTCATGGGGTATGTTTAATCCCTGTTAATTATTTTTAATGTGGCTACCTTGTTTCTAGAATTGTGGCTATTATATATTCTGCTTGCCATAATAATTTTTAAACTTTCCTTTTTACATTATAATGATGGACTTTGTATGACTTTGAAATGTGTTTTTCTCAGTTTTGAGATTGAAATTGTTTCATCTTTTATCAGTTTCCCAGCAAACAGATAAAAATATTGAGCAGCTCAGAAATTTGATGTAAACAGCAAATGGGCAATACAGAGTTAAAATACAGAGTTAAACGTACTTGAAAAATAGGGATCTGAATAATGATTCTCTGCATTATTCTCAGACCACAAAATATCAGTGCAGATATTTGCATGCTATGAGTATGTGTATTTGTTGAAGAAATAATAATACAAAGGACTTTCTTATATACTTACACTTTTCAGATAAATGTTTCCTTGTGCTCTACTGTAATGAACTGTGAGCTACACCTGATTATTTTTCCAGTATAGTACTCCTAGTCAGCAGTCACTTCAGTGAATTCCTGATAAACATAATGGACCATATCTATCATAGATATAATTCCCATTGATTACAAAGCCATAGAAGTCAATATTTCTAGATCAGGACTGGACTGGACTTGAAGACTTAATAATTATTGTGATGACTTATGTTTTGTGTTACAAAATGTGAAAAATCTTCATTTAGATTCCTTAGTTTCAAACAGTTTAGCTCTGCATGGTATAAATTCATTATTGCTTAATTGTTTTAAAGTATGTTCAAGCATGGTGTTATTCATCTGGTAATTGAAACAGAGGGTCTGTGAATATTTAGAAAGAAATGCAATAATCACAAAAGACAACATGGGTTTCTCAAAAATCAGTCATGCTAGTCTTCTCTCTCTCTCTCTTTTTAAATACAATTACCAAGTATGTAGATGAAGGGAATGCTGTGGCTATAGCATATCTTAATTTTAGTAAGACCTTTGTCAAGGTCCCCCAAGATATTCTTGCAAACAAGTTAGTGAAAGGCAGGCTAGACACAGCTAATGTTAGATGGATTTATATTTGGTTGACCACCCAATCCAAAAGGGTGCTCCCCAATGGCTCATCTTCATTGTGGAGTGAAGTGATCAGTGGGGTACCATAGGTTTCTGTCCTGGGCCCAGTGCTATTCAACATCTTTAGCAATGACTTGGACAAATGAATAGAGGACACTCTTATGAAATTTTCAGATGACACCAAAATAGGAGGAGTAGCTCATACCCCAGAGGAAAGGATCAAAATTCAAAATGACCGTAATAGATTAGAAAGGTGGAGCAAAACTAGCAAAATGGAGCCCAGGGGATGAAATGGTTAAATGCTGGTACTGCAGCCACTCACTCACAAACCACAAGGTTGTGAATTCAATCTCAGCCAGGGGCTCAGGGTTGATTTATCCTGGCATCCTTCCAGGGTCACTAAAATGAGTACCTAGCTTGTTGGGGCCAATTAGCTTACAGTTCTAAACTGCTTAGAAGATGCCAGCCACAGATGCTGGCGAAACGTCAGAAAGGAACTCTTCTAGAACATGGCCACATTGCTCAAAAGCTCCACAAAAAACTATGCTTAGAGACTGCTTAATGTGGTATGAAGCAGTATATAAATGAAGCTGCTATTGCTATTGCTAAAATGAATTTCAACAGGGAGAAAGGTAAGGTACTATACTTAGGAAGAAAAAAATGAAATGCACAGCTATAGGATGGGGGGAAGATATAGAATGTGTGACAGCAGTATATGTGAAAGGGAGCTAGGAATCTTACTGGAGCACAGGCTGAACATGACTCAACAGTGCAATGCAGCAGCTAAAAAATCCAATGCAATTCTATGCTGCATTGATAGATGTATAGTGTCTAGATCAAGGAAAGCAATAGTACCACTCTATTCTGCTTTGAGCAGGCCTCACCAGGAAAACCGCACCCAATTCTGGGCCCACAGTTAAAAAAGGATGTTGATAAGCTGGAACGTGTCCAGGGGAGGATGACCAAAATGGTGAAAGGTCTGTAAACCATGCCTGTGAGGGACAGCTTAGGGACCTGAATATGTTTAGCCTGGAGAAGAGAAGTTTCCCTGTTCACAAGGTTGTCAAGCGTGTCCAATCATAGGGGGTGGTGCTCATTTCTGTTACTAAGCTGAAGAACCAGCATTGTCCAAGGACTACTCTGTGCTCATGTGGCCAGCATGACTGAACAGAATGGTGTTTACCTTCCCATCAAAGTGCTACCTATTTATCTACTTGCATTTGCATGCTTTCCAAACTGCTAGTTTGGCAGAAGCTGGGACTAGTGATGGGAGCTCACCCCATCATGCAGCACCCAGGTCTCAAACTGCCAACCGGCCAATCTTGCAATCACCAGAGTCAGTGTCTTAACCACTTGAGCCACCATATTCCTATGATAGCCCTGTTTAAATATATGTAATATGATATCTCTGTTTAAATATTTGATGGGGTATTATATTGAGGATGGAGCAAGTTTGCTTTCTGCAGCTCCAGAGAATAAGACCTGGATCAATGGATTCAAACAACAGAAAAAGAGATTCCACTTCAACATCAGGAAGAACATCCACTGTAAGAGCTGCTCAATAGTGGGACATGCTCCCTCTGGGCATGGTGGAGTCTTCTTCTTAGAGATTTTTAAATGGAGGCTGGATGGCCATCTGTTGGGAATACTTTGATTTTGTCTTCTGGAATGGTAGGGAGTTTGACTAGATGGCCCTTGTGGTCTCTTCAACCCAATGATTCTATGATCTTTGAGGTGACACAAAACTGTGTGCGTGTTTTGGTTGTGTGGGTTTTTTGTTTGTTTGGCTATAACAGCCACCTCCCCTTAAAACTGCTACATTACATAATAATATGAATGTGTGAAGTGGCAAGCAAAGAGGCTGAGCATCAAAATAATGTTAGCTGATGGTTAAAATGTAGATAAATCAGTAACTCTTACCAGTTATAGCTAAGACACACTTCCCAGTACAGGAGCTTTATGCACAAACATCAAGGGAGGATGGCTGCTTTCTTTTTTCCTCCCCCCCCCCCCCCCAATTTTTGGTCATGGTGAGGCTTCTCCAAGTATTGGGTACAAGCCTTGCAAACAGAATTCTGGCCTATATGGTTCTTATTTTGATCCAACAGGCCTCTTCCATACTCGTGGAATGTTATTCAAGGAAGATCTTGGTCCATACTGATCACCAGACAGTTTAGAAGGTGTAGATGAGATTTAATGCAACTCTCACCCTATATTTGATTCCGTTTGGGTTGTAAACCTGTGCAAGCAAGCAATATATGTCTTGGAGAGTGTGCACCCTTGCCTTTATCCTTCCATCATGTTCCAGGTCCCAGTGCCTACTGGTGGGAAGACTGAAACAAAAAGACCATTTTCTATAGGAAAGCCCTCATCATTTTGTTGGGCATGCTCAATTTGTTTCTGACTTATGACAATCCTAAGGCAAGCTTTGTTCAGAGAGGGCTTGCCTTTGTTTTCCTTTGAGGCCGAGAGTGTGTGACTTGCCCAAGGTCAGCCAGTGGGTTTCCATCGCTAAGCAAGGATTCAAATATCCAGAGTCACAGTCCAACTCTCAAACCACAAACCACTGCAACACTCTAGCTCATGTGCTTAATCAAAGTTCTGGATATTGTAGGGAGTCTACAAAGAATGGTGAAGAACTTATGACTGCATTGCATTGTGGATAACAGAAGAAAAAAATGGGCATACAGCAGAGAAGATAATTTCTAAGTTCAAGGGAAGGTAATGTTGGCATAGGGAGAGTGTGACAGCAGATTCTTTAAAGCCTTGAGGTGTTTGGAAGAGCATGTGAGGGCTGAAATTGGGTATGAGGATGCAACCATTCATGCTAGACTCACCTAAATATCTAGTGGTGGCTGGTGCCTCCTATACCAGTGGGCCAGTGGATCAGTTTATTTTTTATTTTTATTTATTTATTTATAAAAGTATTTATACCCTGCCCTTCAGCCTTAAAGGCTATCAGAGCTGCTTACAATTATTATTTTTAATTAGACCGTTCCCTGCCCTCAGGCTTACAATTTAAAAAGACACGACACAAAAGGAGAAGGGAATGGTGATGGGGAAGGGGATCAGGTCCAGCAGTTCTTCTCTCCCTCTGATGCCTGGATCAAGTCAGATGGACTGGAGGGAGGGCTCTTCTTCTTAGTTCAGGCCAGACCCGATGGAGGTGGCAGGCCTCTCTCTCCCTTTGATGACGAAGATGGTGAAGGGAGGGCTCATCTGCTTACTGTAGGCCAGGCCCAATGGAGGGGGCAGGCCTCTCTCTCCCTCTGATGACGTAGATGGTGAAGGGAGGGCTCATCTGCTTACTGGTAGGGTTTTACTCCAAACTTTAGAGGAACTACCCAAAGTACTTAATGCTTTCTCTAAAACATATTTAATACATTGGACAGCTGCTTCAGACTTTGGACTAAAACTTGGAGGAGATCCACAGCTCCACTGACATAGGAACCACCACCACTGCTATCTCTAATGCACACCTTGCATCTTCATTCCACCTCCTTGTAACACAACTCTGGAAAGTCTGAATTGAAGTTCTGCTCAAGTTCAATGAGCAGAAAGTCCCACATTTCTCTCTTTTATTTTAATACCATAGAACATTCTACTGACATTTAATGGAAGGTGAATAGAACCTCCATTGGGACCTTTCAGGACTGAGAAATGAAAGGACAGTTCATCCCCATTAATTCAGTGAGAGGATTGATCATGTGGGTTTGTTTACACAATCCTGTTCATGCCTACTCTGAAGTAAGTCACTGAATGAAATTTGCTCTCAGATAAGTGATACAGGTTTGCACTATCTTTCAGTAGAAGCATTTTCTTGTAATGATGAACTTGGATTAAATCATGCTCTTAATTTCTAAACTGAATCTTCAATAAGGTAGACCCATTAAATCACCTATATTTATTTATGTTTTTGTAGTCATTCAAGAATTTCTTTCAATGGGACTACCATAGCTGAGATTATCCAACATTACATTGAAAACATCCAAATACAATACTGTAATATCAAAAATCCACCAAATAGTGGTACCTTTATTGGACCAAGCAAAATGCACAGGATGGAGACATACTGGATTACAAAGTATGTATCTTTTTGAATTGCAAATGGATGTTAAAATTTCTGGACTTTGAGAAATTTCCAGTAGCCACATGGCCAGAAGGAGGAGGTTTAAGCCTGCAAGAGTTACCTCTCCATATAATCTGAAGTGAGAACAAAAACAACAAAATGCAGGGCTATGATTGACATCTTCATTTTTTTTTCCTGCTGTATGGTTTTCAGCACTTTGCCTGATGAAGAAGCTAATGGAGCTTCGAAAGCTTGTAACATGTATATTGTGTATTTTGGTTGGCCTAATAACATTTGGTGGATTTGCAAGATTATGATGGTTAGTCTCAGCCATTATGTTTCTAGCCATTATATTTTTATTTGGCAGAGCAAACAGGCATACTGGTTTTGGATTTGGAAGGCAGACTTAAAATCATATAAAAGTTAGATAATTAAATTGCATCAGCTTATTTTTCATATTGAAAACTATGCTGCTTTATTATCCTGGTAAACTGAATTGATATTTAACAGACTTGTTAAATACCACTTCAAGCACACAGATGTCCTGATTTTCAAAACTGAAAGTCAAAGAGAAATAATATAACTGAAACTCACATTTTAAAGCCTATAATACATGGCTGATATTCAGTAGCAGATTTTATGTGGCATTCCCTACTGTTTTTGACTGCAGCTTTCCAATGGTTGTTACTCCCACTTAATTAGATGCCTAAAAGGAGAATGAGGTGATACATTTAGTAGATATTTTATACATGAAGGACTTAGCAACTTTTATCTTGATGTGCTCGTTTCATTTCATTTCATTTTTTTATTCCAATTCTCTGAATATTTTGTGGCAACAAAGTGTATTTGATTGGAACATTAAGAGGCATATTCATACATAATTAGGAAAACCAGAAGAGGATTGAACAGCTATGAGACTAAAGTGCTAAAGCTGTCTGACAGCAAGATCCAGGAGATGTGGTAGAAGAAGAAAATATATACTTTTTCTATAGACAAAACAACTGAATATTCTAACCAAGGGATGCAAAACATCTAGAGGTCTGAGAGGTATTTATGCTTTCCCATGGATTTTGGAGGGCTGCAAACCTCCCTCCAGTGTTTTCATTAAGAAAAAAATAAGACTTCCAAGATGAAAAATGGCATTCCCAGAAAACTCCTCAGTGATGCACATTCCAGATATTCACAGGAAATGGTGGGAGCTGGAGAGAAAGAACACCATGGAATGCTGGAAAATGGGAGATGTACTCTGGTGTTCTTGTGGAACAAAACATATATAAAGCTATGTTATTGTAACATCTTTCTGGGTAAAACCCTTTTTCACAAGCTAATTCTTCTGTTTATCATTTTCTGTTGTTGAACCAGAGCTTCTAGTGTTAGATCTGTAATGGATTACTTTAAGAAGAAATTAATCTCCTTTTTTCACATGTTTTCTCATATAACAAGAAATGTTTACTCATTGAAGATGAATGAAAAAATGCTTTCTTGGAACAGTTTGAGTAGAACCCCCCCCCCCCCAAATTTTAGGCCATTTTATTACTTTGGAGATAGATTCCATCCCCACCCCCACTCCCCCCCCCAAAAAAAACACACCAAGGAATCAAAAAGTAATGTTTTTGAAATTTGTGATGGTATCAGTAACAAGTAACTTATCAGAGTGTTGTAAGGATTTACACAGAATCTCCATTCAGAATTTCCTTTCAGACCTTTCAGCACTGAGGACTGAAAGGACAATTTAATCCCCATTAATTTCAGAGACAAGACTGATCACATGTTTAATCACACAATCCTATTCAGACCTACTCCAATTTATTTTAAAAAAGTAACTTTCCATGTTTTGGTGCTAACATTTCTCATCTCACATAAATTCTTTTATTCCAATGCTTTCTTTATCTGTTTTTCCTTGCCCTCACTGGAATTTTGTCTTCACTATTCAAAGGGAGCAAAATGCCATTTAAATATGAATTAATATGAATAAAGCATTGAACCAACAATAACCACACTAAATTCTAACTTTCATGGTCTGGAAGCCATGCCTTATGAGGAGAAGCTTAGGAAGCTAGGTAAGTTTAGCCTGGAGAAGAGAAAGTCAAGCAGTGACGTGATATCCATGTTTAAATATTTGAAGGAATGTCATATTGAGGATGGAGCAAGTTTGTTTTCTGCTGTTCCAGAGACTAGAAAAGACACCAATGTATTCAAACTATTGAAAAGGAGATGCCACCTAAAAATTAGGAAGAACCTCCTGATGGTAAGACCTGTTTGAAACTGGAATATGTTTCCTCAGAGTGTGATAGAGCCTCCTTCTTTGAAGGTTTTTAAACAGAAGCTGGATGGCCATCTGTCAGGAGTGTTTTTATTGCCAGGATGTTGGACTGGATGGCCCTTGTGGTCTCTTCCATTTATGATTCTACAATTTATGTCTTTATGCCACAAAGAAGATACTAATAGAATGAAAATAAACTCTCAATTTCTCTTCCTCCCACTTCCAGTTTTTAAAGCCTAAGTTCTTGGTTCCAAATGTGAAAAAAAAAAAAAATGAAAGTGTCCCACCCAAATTTGCACCAAATTGAATAGTAGAGTTATTTCCAGAATAGAGAAGTCTATGTTTTGCACAACAGCAGGAGAACTTCATTAATGAAAAGGAGAAAGGGGGGGGGGGATAAACCCTAATTCAGTACTTATGTGGCTGGACATACAAAGATTCAAACCTAAACTTTTAAAATTTACACAGATAATGACCTGAAGTTGATTAGATAAATCCATCATAGAATCATAGAGTTGGAAGACACCACAAGGGCCATCCAGTCCAACCTCTGCCATGCAGGAACTCCCAATCAAAGCATCCCCAACAGATGGCCATCCAGCCCCTGCTTAAAGACCTCCAAGGATGGAGACTCCACCACACTCCAAGGGAGTGTGTTCCATTTTTGATTTTCCAACATTTCCATGTTGTTGTTGTTGTTGTTGTTTTTTAAAAAAGAAGCTTGAATATGAATACATTTGTAAATTTGGGTAGTAAATTTCAGCAGTGAACTGAAACAAATTCCATCCCTAATTACCACCCACATCTCAATGTTTATCTCCACTTTAGTGGGTTTAGGAATAGCTTGCACTGTTACCTAGCCTTGGCTAAAAGACTGTTTCCTAAAATAAGAGTCAAGATTTATGCATCCTAAGATTAGAATCAGACTTATATAGCTCAGACCCCACAAGGTCCTAAAGTTGCATGCCACTTCAAGGAATTTGCCCTTTTAGTTTTACAGGATCACCAGCAAACTATCCTGATAATCAGTTCTTGCAAATTCCAGTCTCCTCAGATGCAAATATAATGGAAGATAAGATTGGCCTGTATTGCTTTATTCTTTTTCTGACAATGAAATGGATAATCAATCAGGCAGTTACAAGGATATTGAAGTGCCTTCTGTTCTGAGTCAGCAGCATGTGAATTCATGGTGTGGACAGCCATCGTTGGAATTATTATTGCCTCATCCATTATGGTCTTTAATCATTCCTTCTGCCGATTCTTATTAATAACTCCTGTAGCAAAATACAGGGAAAGCCTGTCAGATATAATAGGAAGGAAATGCCATTTGTCATGTGCAGAGACAAATGATAGCCAAATGTCCTATTGTACTCAGAGAGAGCTTGAGATGTGTAAAATGGTTTCCAAGGGGATAAAGTATAAATGTTGCAAAGGTGGTTAGGTTTTCCATGGAAGAAATTATACACCAACCAGTATGCCAACATATTACTTACCTACAACATACAGCCCGGTATCATCTAAGGTTATCTGTGAGTGACTTTGCATATGTATATATGTACATGTGTATATACTATGTATTAGGAGTATGTTATGAATGTTTGTTTTATAGTGCTATTTTAACATGTTTTATATATTTTATATATAATCTGTTGCCAAATGGCCTGCTGGCTGAAATAAATGTATGTTGTTGTTGTTGTTGTTGTTGTTGTTGTTGTTGTTGAAAAGATGGTTAGATTTTCCATGGAAGAAATTATACACCAACCAATTTACTAACATACTAAAGGGGAATTATTTTTGGAAATGTAGGTTTGGCTATATCCAAGTGTGAGACTTATTGTGGTCCTTCCTTTCTGCCACTGCAGTCTGAAATTGTTTGCCCCTTATTTATTAATTATATTTAATTAAAATATTTATATTCCTTCCCATATGACACATTCGTAGGGTGCTGGGAAAATTTATGCCCCCCCCCCCCAGGTGTTTATACATCCTTCTGGGCTGCTAACAGAAGTTAAAAGGAAAAACTACAATAAATTTCAAAATATTATAAAACACAGATGATATAAATACATTGCACAAAAAGCAAGAGTCAAATCACAAGTAAATATATTTATGCGCAAACTGAAATGTGTGCCACAAATGCAAATGCCTGTTACAAGGATGAAGTATATGCCAGAAAAACTAACTATGTTACATTCATTAATCATGAAATTACTAATTCCTATGTTTCTTTTCTCTGGGAGATATTTTGCACAGCATGAAGTTTTATTGGCCACTAACTGGATGTCCCACTTGCACCTCTGCAGAAGACAAAGCAGTTCAATATATATCTTTATATTCCTATCACTCTAGTTATAGATATGGGTGTGTGGGTAGATAAGTAGGTAGGTTGGTAGGTAGATGCCACAGAAGCTGGGAAATAGTACTACCATAGTTTCACTAAAAAATTTCATATAATATACCAACTTTGATGTAAAAGAACAACTTGTAATATTGACCTCACCTGAACTGATGCTGTGTCAGACTCAGCACATTGTTTCACAGAATTGTGCTGTTAGTTACAACTATATGTAGTTGTATATATAGACCTAGTCTTATAGTCAAGCCACTGCTCCATGCTAGTGCCCCTCCCCCCTCTCTCTCATGCACACACACAAATACAAACCAGGAATAGCTGAATATTTCACTGACAGGAATCAAAGAACTGGAAAATTTTATCAGGTTATCCTATTACAGTATGGATTGGAAGAATCTTGACAGACAGCATATTGAAAAACTATTTTGTAGAGTCAAATGATAGAGGGGGTGTTGGAAAACCAACCAACCAACCCAATAGAGTCTGGATGTGCAAACAGACTCCATTGTGTGGGAGGCAAACAATAGCGTTCGGCTGCATACAATGTGGGAGGCACACAATGGCATTAGGCTGCATCTGCACTGCAGAAACAGTTTGGTTTGACACGCTTAACTATCGTGGCTCAATATTATATAAAGATAACATTTCCAATTTCTAGGGATAATGCAAGATTACAACTTTTCCAGTACTAAATGATCTGTGATGTCTTATTTATTCATCTGGGTTTTGTGTAACTGTAAGTTGACAGCAGCTTAAAAGCATATGCAAACACAATAAAGCAAAACTACCTCAGAGGATTCCTTGCCTAAGTCAGTCATGGTGTTTCCATGAGTCAACAGGCAACTTGAAGGCACATAAAGACATGATCAGATCATGAATGCACATACCAGCCCAGAAATGGTCTAAGGAAGTTACATCTGTTCTGAACCCTTGCATCTCTGTTTACAGATGGGTGGGAGAAGTATTCAATGTGCTTCTCAGTTAAAGTTAAGGTTTTCATTTGAAATCCTTCCTCCTTAGATTTTTCACTAGGTTTGTTTCATGAAGTTAATATAACCTATCTCATATCTTTATACACATACCTATAACAGTGGGCCAGAATATGGTGTGTTCTTTCTGAAATATAGATGAAAATGAGAAAAACTGAAATGACAGATGTGGCTGAAGAAGCTTTAGAATGGCTGTTAATTCCTATTGGTAAAGTTAAAAATGAAATATTTGCTTGACATGCAGATAGAGAGGGCCTTCTGCATATGAAAAAGGTGAGCTATGCTCACCTAGATTTTTTTAAAATCCACATTCTTTAAAGTCAGCATTTCAGAAAGATGGGGGCTAATCATGCTTCAGTCAGTGCAGACTGAATACAAATAAGTGTCCTTTACAACATCCTGACCTGCTGTTGCAAGTTATACGTAATCTCATTTTCACAGCAGTCCTACCTAGGGCCAAAGTAGTCTCTCTCTGCAAGCATTTTAGAGTTGTTTCCAACTTTTCATCTAAAGATGAATCAAAAGCATATTTGTGAACTCCTCTTTGGGTGAAAATCTGAGGAGCATGAAGGGAATGCTGAAATAGCCTTGCTAAATTGAGCAATAATTGTGTCTGAAAAATCTGTGGCTGTCACAGGATTTTGTGTAAAATGAAATTCAAAGTTATGTTCGATCTCAGGAAAAAAAAAAAATACCAGGTGGTGTTTGAAGACAAGCCAATGCCCGATTTTAATTTTTCCCCAAGTAGTACATTAAAAAAAAATAACAGCCAAAGAAAATTAGTACACCTTGCTAAAACTTCAAATAATCACTAGGGGGGGAAATAGAGTACAGTGGTCCCCCGGCTTACGAATCCCCCGGATTGCGAAAACCCTGGGATCCGAAAGCCACAGGACCGCTATCGTATCCCCCGGGATCCGAAAGATCCCCAGGATACGGGAAAAAAAATCCCATGCGGCCCCTTTAAATCGGCCGCGCGGTCCATTGAAAATAAGGGTCCCCCGGGAAACGAAAGCTTCCGGGTTACAAAAAGTAATCTGGAACAGATTACCTTCGTAACCCGGGGACCACTGTATTATAATGTCAGCAATAAATAGGGATCAAATGCATTGTCATTCCTTTGAAAAAATTATCACTTTATGGATAAACTTTTCTAACAGTACCAGTTTCCAGGATCAATCAAACCAGTCTCTAAAAACAGTTCCATTGCATAGTCAAAGGCTTTCATGGCCAGTGTCCATGGTTGTCTGTGGGTCTTCCAGGCTATGTGGCCATGTTCTGGAAGAGTATAGGTACAACAGGGGGAAAGGAGTAACTTCTTGGGAGAGGTACAATTGAAATTGCAAAGATACAAAGGAACTATAGTTTACTATGGATTTTCCAGGCTATGTGGCTGCATTCTGGAAGAATTTATCCCTGACGTTTTGCATCTTCAGAGGATGATGCATCTTCAGAGGATGGTCACACGGAAGTTTGGAGGGTATTGTGACCCTTGGTTTGGAGGAAGTTAATTACATATTAATCTCTGTGTTGATCTGTTCTTGAATGGCAAGGCCTCAGGGTGGGAAGATATGTGAGGTTGATGTATGCATATTTAATTATTTCAATGGCCTTCCTGTGCATAATGACCAGGTTGGCACAAATCCACAAACACCTGGACACTTCAACAGGAAAGAAGAAACACTGAAAGTAAGCAATGTTTGGCTACCAGCCCTGAAGAAAACCAAAATCAAGACTCATTTCTTGCAAATGAACACAACCCAGGGACAGGGGTTTGCCTGCAGACAAAGGGTTGCTAATTAAATGTGTTCTTCATTTTGGTTGAGCCAAACTTGGTGGCAGCAAATGTGGCAGTGGTGAAAGTTAAAGGCTGAGTGGAACGGGGCATAATGGGTAAATATGTGAGGGATATTTACACCTGTGAAGAGATCCAGGACATCAATAATGGAAGCCAAGTGGAGAGCATCTGGATAAAAATTAAAGGAGAGGGAAACAACTGAGCTAAGTTTTAAACGGAACATGTATAAGAAATGGAAAAATGGGGAAACCAGCAAACAGGAAATCAAACAAATAGCCAGTATGTGTAGGGATAAAGTCAGAAAAGCTAAAGCACAGAATGAACTCAGGCTGGCTGGAGAGGTAAAGAACAATAAAAAGGGCTTTTTTGGGTATGTCCGTAGTAAATGGAAGAAACAGGCCACTGCGTGCAGAAGATGGCCAAATGCTAATAGGGGACAGAGAAAAGGTGGAATTACTCAACACCTTCTTTGCTTCAGTCTTCTCAGAAAAGGCAAACGGTGCTCAACCTAAGGATAATGGGGAAGAACACATAATAGGGGAATTTCAGCACAGAATAAGTAAAGAGATAATACAGGAATACCTGGTTAATCTAAATGAATACAAGTCTCCAGGACCAGATGAACTACCTCCAAGGGTATTAAAAGAAGTGGCAAATGTAATATTGGAACCATTGGCAATAATCTTTGAGAACTCCTGGAGAACAGGAGAAGTCCAAGCAGACTGGAGAAGGGCAAACGTTGTGCCCATCTTCAGAAAGGGGAAAAAAGAGGATCCCAAAAATTATCATCCAGTTAGTCTGACATCAATTCCAGGAAAGATTCTGGAACAGATTATTGAACAGAGAGTCTGCGGATATCTAGAAGATAATTCCATAATCACAAAAAGCCAACATGGGTTTCAGAGAAACAAGTCATGCCAAACAAACCTGATCTTTTTTTTTTTATAAAATCACCAGCTTGGTAGATGAAGGGAATGATGTGGATATAGTATATCTTGATTTCAGTAAGGCCTTTGGCAAGGTTTCCCATGACATTCTTGCAAACAAGCTTGCAAAATGTGGACTAGACAAGGTAACCATTACATGGATTTGTAACTGGTTGACTGACCGAACCCAAAGGGTGCTCAACAATGGTTCCTTTTCATCCTGGAGAGAAGTGACCAGTGGGGTCCCACAAGGTTCTGTCCTTGGCCCAGTGCGATTCAATATCTTTATTAATGACTCGGATGACAGTACTGAGGGCCTAGTTATCAAATTTGCAGATGACACCAAATTAGGAGGAGTAGCTAATACCCCAGAGGACAGGATCAAAATTCAAAATGACCTGAATAAACTAGAAAGCTGGACCAAAGCTAACAAAATGAAAATCAACACAGACAAATGTAAGGTTCTGCACTTAGGGAGGAAAAATGAAATGCACAGATATAGGATGGGGGATACCTGGCTGAATGAGACAACATGTGAAAAGGATCTAGGAGTCCAAGTAGACCAGAAGTTGAACATGAGTCAACAGTGCGATGCAGCAGCTAAAAAGGCCAATGCAATTTTAGGCTGCATCAATAGACATATAGGCCCGTTTTAGACGGGCAAAAGGGGGCGTTTTAAGGGCTAAAAAGCCTGTCTTTAGGGTTAGGGAGGGCGTAGCGTTTACACCCTCCCTAACCCTAAAGCGCATAGACGCCGCCATTTAAAGATAGCGGCGTCCATACGGAGGCACCGCAAAGGCGTCATCAGGTGCGCAGCGTTTTGACACACTGGGCACTTTATGACGTTTTTGTGGCGTGGGAGGGCGCCAATCGTGCCCTTCCCGCGCCGCAAAAAAAGAGCTCCATCTCGGAGCTCTTTTCTTGCGGCGGGTCTTTGCCGCGGCCTTTAAATGGCAGCGGCAAAGACCCAGGGAGAAAGGGGCCGCGGCAGCAGCCCCTTTCCCCCTTCAGCCCCGCCGAGGGAAGCGGGGTGCAGCGGGCGCCCAGAGCGCCCGCTGCAGCCCGCTTGGAGGCCGCGGGGCATCCCGCTGCTGAAAGGGGCGACAATGGACCGCCCCTTTTGGGTGGTCTAAAAAGCCTCATAGTGTCTCGATCAAGGGAAGTAATAGTGCCACTCTATTCTGCTTTGGTCAGGCCCTACCTGGAATACTGTGTCCAGTTCTGGGCACCACAATTTAAAAAGGATGTGGAGAAACTGAGGAAGGGTCTGGAAACCATGCCCTATGAGGAACGACTTAGGGAGCTGGGAATGTTTAGCCTGGAGAAGAGAAGGTTAAGAGGTGATATGATAGCCCTGTTTAAATACTTGAAGGGATGTCACATTGAGGAGGGAGCAAGCTTGTTTTCTGCTGCTTCAGAGAACAGGACCCGGAACAATGGATGTAAGCTCCAGGAAAAGAGATTCCACCTCAACTTTAGGAGGAACTTCCTGACAGTAAGGGCTGTTCGACAGTGGAACACACTCCCTCGGAGTGTAGTGGAGTCTCCTTCCTTAGAGATCTTTAAGCAGAGGCTGGATGGCCATCTGTTGGGGATGCTTTGATGGAGAGTTCCTGCATGGCAGGGAGTTGGACTGGATGGCCCTTGTGGTCTCTTCAAACTCTGTGATTCTATGATTCTATGATTCCATGAAATAAACACCCACCCATCACTCATATCCTTCCACCTTGAGGCCTTGCCATTCAAAAACAGACCAACACACAGATTAACATGTAAATAACTTTCTCCCAACCAAGGGTCACACAAATATATATACACCCCACACACCTCCATGCCACCACCCTCTGAAGATTCCAACCACAGATGCAGTCGAAATGCCAGGAATAAATTCTTCCAGAATGCAGCCACATAGCCTTGAAAATTCACAGAAAATGATAGTTCCTTTGTATCTTTGCTATTTCAATTGTACCTCTCCTAAGAAGTTTCCCTCTCTTGATTACCCATACAGTAGTTCATTGATGCAGGTAAATATTCTCTATATTTTAGATGGAAAAATAATGGCATTTATGAACATTTAAGACCTATTCCAGAAGATTATACCTACAGAGAGCTCCTTAAAGATTGCCACCCACTACTTTCACCAATGTCAAGTCCTGACATTTACAAATTTACTTCTTTTTTTAAAAAGCACATATGGAAGTTTGTATATTAAGAAGACAGATACAACTGAGATTCAAGTATCATTACCATATCAGTGGTAATGTCAAAAAGAATGTGGCATATCATCTGGTCTGAAAAGGTTTTAGGAATCAAATTTGAAAGCCTATTTTTTAAAAATCATCATCATCATCATCATCATCATCATCATCATCATCCTAATTTGCACAGATTTGGATCTTTCCCAACTAGCATATATTTGGCTGGTCAAAAAATATTACTGCAATGTATAAGAAAGGCTGAAGCTTTTTCAGGTACGTGAGGGATGGAACCTTAGTCCTGTCAGGTCCATGCACTTAACAAAACAGACAACTACAGGTTTCAGGATGATGTGGGACCTTGAGCCTCCTCATGAATATTAGGGTGCCATGTTCAAGAGTGTTACACCTTTGAAAGCAAAAGGGTCTAACTGTCCAAAACTGCCCAGATAACAAGTTGGCTGTTAAACAGCCTTTAAGGCACAAAAAAGTAATTTATACTAAGAAAGGCATAGTATCTGTTAAAGAGGTATTTTTCCCCTTTAGGCACCACCTCACATTATACTTTGGGACACTGAATCTTTTTGACTGTATCTTTAGTTAAGGGTCATTTGGTTTGAAAGAAGCAGAGCCAAACTCTCAAATTTGTAGGAGTTGTCTAGGTCATGGCTGTGTGATTCATATGTGACATAAAGAACAGAAAGTCCATAATAAATATTACCTTGCATTTTGCTTGTAATGATGGCTACAATAAAGAAGAAAAAGAAATGGATTATTTTTGGAAACACAGAAGTTTTGGGTGCCACAAAAACATTCATTGGCACAGCAAGTATCACCAGACAGAAAGTAATGTCTTTCCCAGAGTTTTTGCAGTCTGGGGGTACTCCTAGATCTGGCGCTTCACATGACTAATCAGGTGAATGCAATGGTCAGGAGCGCCTGTTATCAGCTTTGGCTGATACACCAGCTGCGCCCTTTCCTGGATATGAAGGATCTGGAGACTGTAGTACACACCCTGGTAACTTCACGCCTGGATTACTGCAATGCACTTTACATGAGGCTACCCCTGTTCCTAACCCGGAAACTCCAACTAATACAAAACATGGCAGCTAGGTTCCACCTCAACATTAGGAGGAACTTCCTGACAATAAGGGCTGTTCGACAGTGGAACACACTCCCTTGGAGTGTAGTGGAGTCTCCTTCCTTAGTTACCAGAACAGCCAGGAGAGAACACATAACACCTGTGCTCAAATCTCTCCACTGGCTGCCATTCAGTTTCCGGGCACAGTACAAGGCATTGGTTTTAACCTTTAAAGCCCTACATGACTTGGGTCCAAGTTATCTCAGGGACCACCTCTTCCTGAATGATCCCCCCACACACTCCAGTCCTCTGGGAGGAACCTGTTATGGCCCATGAAGACTAGGCTGTCGCAGACCTCCCAGAGGGTCTTCTCTGCGTCCGCTCCCAGACAAGATCCATCTTATTTCCACTCTTGATAGCTTTAAAAAAGCTGTAAAGACGGATATCTTCCAGCGGGCCTTCCCGGAATAATCTCCTGACTCAGTAACAGCCACCCACCCCACCCCCTGTTTTCTACAGTGATAGTTGCTACCGTCTCCCATTGACTCTACTATTTGAATTGCCTATTTTTATTTGTTTTGTAATTGTTTTAAATGTATTTTAATTCCACTTTGGTTTAATTTAGTTTTAAGAGGTGGGAGGGTTAGAGATGGGTTAAGGAATGTTGTTACTGTTGTACGCCACCCCGGTTGCTGTGCAGAGGGGCAGCTTAGAAATAAAATTTATTATTATTATTAATCTAATATGCTAATTAGGGACTGATGAGAACTTTGTTTCACTTCATTTTTTAATCAGAATTCATTAAAATCCACAAAATCTGAATGCAGGAAAAAGCAAAATCCTCCCCATCTCTAGAAAGTAACCATCTAGGGCCTACTTTCTCTAGAAAGCAACAGCTTCATAATCTGATTATCTCTGGGTTTTGGATGATAATTTTTTCTCAGAATTTACCAAAATATGCAAAATTCAAATGTGAGAGAACGAACAACTGACAAATTTTGCTCAACTTTAATGCTTACTCCATCATAATGAAGCAAGAATCCCCCTCCCCCAAAGGAAAGAAAAGGAAAGTAAAAGGTAACTTTTTTTTTTTTTTTTTGTAACTGAAGGTTTAAATGGATATTGTGAGAATACCTTATTTCAGCTAGATTGGCAGAGGCAGCAAAGGACATAATTTGCAATTCCTTATGCACAAATCTCTCCCATGTTCTCCTTGACTGATATATGCACTTTTCTTTTGTTTAAATACAGAACCTGGAGGTTTCTAGCATAAAAATGGCAATACTTACAAGTTCTCTGGAAGAAAGACCATATAGGAAAGGAAATCAAATAGCTACAACAATTTATAGGGCACATTGGTGTTCCTTCACAGAATAACAAATCTTGTTATTCTACAGGAAGTAGTCCCATATCGGAGTTTCTGCTAAAGAGATCAGGTGTGAAAAGGAGGACACAGTTATTCTTTCTTTCCTTCTGTTCAAAACTTGAAATTTCAGCAGCCTCAGCTTTTAAAGCCAAGCATTCAAAAACCTCTGCCTGAACAGATGATTGTGTTAGTTTTCCTGACAGCTTTCTCTCACCTTTGTACTTTGAAAAACTCAAATTCTGCCTGTTGTGTTTATGAAGAAATCTGCAAATTTTAGAATGTGGTCATATAAAAAAAGAACCCACAGCCATCCACAGTGATAATCCTACAAATCCTACAAACATGTGTTACTGCAGCTGAAGCAGAAATTGTTCATAACTTTACATAATATGTACAGTGAATAGCCCTCATTCAATTACAATCTAAAATATAGTTGATGCTAACCATACCAAAGAATGTATACCATAGCTTGAGCTTCCATCTTTATAGCAAACAAAACTTTTCCACTATCTGCTTTTGTTTTTCAGTGGCTCAGGACCCAATTTCAAACACTCAGAAGCTCCTCCCCTCCAGCACAGAAGCCTTTTGAAAGCTTTTAAAAAGAGAAACAATAGCCCTAGCAGTGATTTGTCAGTCATCTCCTGTTAAACATAATAGTAAACTAGAGTTACCACAGACTCTAGTTTGTAAAGAAGCATTAAAGTGTAGTATCTTATCTGCCCCAAAGAAATCATTCTATGTGAGCAGGGTCAGGTTTGGTTATCAAATTAAACCCTGTTTTCAAATTTCATGTCAACCTGGCCACAGAAAGTGATTTAGGCTCAAACTGTATACTTTTACCAGTTTTTGTTGTTATGTGTCTTCAAAACGACTCTGACTTATGGCAAAATTATCATGGTTTGTTTGTTTGTTTGTTTGTTTTTTGCCAAAATATATCCAAATGAGGTTTGCTGTTACCTTCTCATAAAGCTGAAAGCATATGGTTTCCTCAAGGTCACTTAGGACCTTATCAGATGACAGAAATTGGAAATATAATCCAATGGCAATCTGAACGCAATAATGGGGTTTCACGTTATTGCGAATTAAAGTATCTCACACAATTTTGGGCAAAAGGGAAGTCATTCCGAATGCAATCATGGGCTTTACCTTATTGCGAATTAAAGCATCTTATGGAATTTCAGGCAATGGAGGGTCATTTTTGGGTAACGGAAAGTCATTCTGAACACATTCCGAATGCAATTGGAATTCAAGTAAATTTCCTAAACTAGCGAATTCACGTGAATTCGAATTGGCTCCATTCACAATAAAGAGGAATTTCTCCCGTCTGATAAGGTCCTTAGTGGCTGTGTCAGAATTTGAACCCTGGTTTTTTCAGAGATCTAAGCCAAAAGTTGTTGTTGTAGTTGTTGTTGTTGTTGTTGTGTGACTTCAAGTCAATTCCAGTTTATGATTACCCTTAGTCATAGGGTTTTCTTGGCAAGATTTTCTCAGAAGGGGGTTGTTATTGTGTTCTATTGAGTCTGAGAGTTTGTGACTTGCCCAAGGTTTCCCAGTGAGTTTTATGGCTGAGCTGGGAATCGACTCTGATCTCCAGAGTTGAAGTCCAACACTCAAACCACTGTGCCATACTGGCTCACTACATCATACCAGCTATCTTTTACTAGTGTAGTTGAGGAGAAAGAGAGTATGGTAGAGGAGGAAAAGAAAAAGGCACTGGTAAGAAAAAAAGAAAAAGAAAACTGGTACGGTCATTACAGAGGAAGAAAGCATCTGGTCTGAAGTCACCTGTTACTTGGATGCCTGGCTTTGAGGGATCATTGGGAGTAAGATACTATGGGAGATATGGCTTGCCACATTCTGTACACCATGGTAAAAACAATTGTCCAGGCTATTCCTTCCATATGACCTTGTCTCTGAGGCCCTTTGATAAAGTAGCCTATGTAGAAATAAGCTGCTCAGAGATGCACACCCTTCAATATTTCACAGTTGGAAACCAGGATATACGTGGCCAAGCTATATACAAAAGTGTGGTCAATATGGCAAAAAGGTATTAACAAGGAAGAAAAAAAACATGCTAGGAGACACTGCAGCAGTCTGCCTTTGTCTTAAATTTATTTGAAAGGGCAAGACTGTGTCTATTCCTCTCTTCTCCAACTGCTAAGTAGAGTAAAAACTACATTCATTCTTTGAACTCAGTTCACAGCAATTGAAGCAAGGTGAGGATGACAGGGAAAGTGAGAAAATGAGAAACTGGGACATTTTAAAGGCAGCTAAAAAACTGGGGCAAAAGCAAATTACTTGAGACCGTCCCTGCTGCCAAAACAGAACAGTTAGAGGGTATATAATTGGCCGCCCATTTTCTTGTCATGTATAAGTAAGCCAAAGAATAGCAAAGCACTTGCGTAATGAGCTATAATAGAAGTGGTCTGCCATAATAGAGTATTTGCTAATGTACTGTTATCATGTGCCAAAGTCCTTAGCAGCAATAGCAAGTACATTTCTATACCATTTATAACTGCACTTAACCACTCCCTAAGAGTTGGAAGAGACCACAAGGGCCATCCAGTCCAACTCCCTGCCATGCAGGAACTCTCCATCAAAGCATCCCCGACAGATGGCCATCCAGCCTCTGCTTAAAGACCTCTAAGGAAGGAGACTCCACTACACTCCAAGGGAGTGTGTTCCACTGTCGAACAGCCCTTACTGTCAGGAAGTTCCTCCTAATGTTGAGGTGGAATCTCTTTTCCTGGAGCTTAGATCCATTATTCCAGATCCTGTTCTCTGGAGCAGCAGAAAACAAGCTTGCTCCCTCCTCAATGTGACATCCCTTCAAGTATTTAAACAGGGCTATCATATCACCTCTTAACCTTCTCTTCTCTAGGCTAAACATTCACAGCTCTCTAAAGCATTCCTCATAGGGCACAGTTTCCAGACCCTTCACCATTGTAGTTGCCCTCCTTTGGACCCACTCCAATTTCTCCACATCCTTTTTAAATTGTGGTGCCCAGAACTGGACACATTATTCTAGGTGGGGCCTGACCAAAGCAGAATAGAGTGGTACTATTATTTCCCTTGATCTAGAAACTATACTTCTATTGATGCAGCCTAAAATTGCATTGGCCTTTTTAGCTGCTGCATCACACTGTTGACTCTTGTTCAACTTGTGGTCTACTTGGACTCCTAGATCCCGTTCACATATGGTCTCATTCAGCCAGGTGTCTCCCATCCTATATCTGTGCATTTCATTTTTCCTCCCTAAGTGCAGACCTTACATTTGTCTGTGTTGCATTTCATTTTTTTAGCTTTGGCCCAGCTTTCTAGTCTATTCAGGTCATTTTGAATTTTGATCCTGTCCTCTGGGATATTAGCTACTCCTCCTAATTTCGTATCTTCTGCATATTTAATAATTAGGCCCTTAATACTGTCATCCAAGTCATTAACAAAGATATTGAATAGCACTGGGCCAAGGACAGAACTCACTGGTCACTTCTCTCCAGGATGAAAAGGAACCATTGTTGAGCACCCTTTGGGTGCGGCCAGCCAACCAGTTACAAATCCATGTAACGATTACCTTGTCTAGTCCACATTTTGCAAGCTTGTTTGCAAGAATGTCATGGGGAACCTTGTCAAAAGCCTTAATGAAATCAAGATATACTATATCCACATCATTCCCTTCATCTACCAAACTGGTAATTTTATTTTTTTTAAAAAAAAAGAGAGAGAGAGAGAGAGAGAGAGAGATCAGAATTGTCTGGCATGACTTGTTTCTCTGAAACCCATGTTGGCTTTTTGTGATTATGGAATTATCTTCTAGATACCTGCAGACTCTTTGTTTAATTATCTGTTCCAGAATCTTTCCTGGAATTGATGTCAGACTAACTGGGCGATAATTTTTGGGATCCCCTTTTTTCTCCTTTTTGAAGATTGGGACAACGTTTGCCCTTCTCCAGTCTGCTGGGTCTTCTCCTGTTCTCCAGGAGTTCTCAAAGATTATTGCCAATGGCTCCGAAATTACATTTGCCACTTCTTTTAATACCCTTGGATGTAGTTCATCTGCTCCTGGAGACTTGTATTCATTTAGATTAACCAGGTATTCCTGTACGGTCTCTTTACTTATTCTGTGCTGAGATTCACCCACTCTGTCTCCCACTCCACTGTCCTCAAGTTGAACACCCTTTGCTTTTTCTGAGAAGACTGAAACAAAGAAGGTGTTGAGTAATTCTGCCTTTTCTTTGTCCCCTATTAACATTTTGCCATCTTCACCACACAATGGCCCTACCATTTCCTTCTTCCTTTTGCTGTGGACATACCTAAAAAAAAAGTCCTTTCTTATTGTTCTTAACCTCTCTAGCTAGCCTGAGTTCATTTTTCGCTTTAGCTTTTCTGACTTTATCCCTACACGTACTGGCTATTTGTTTGAATTCCTCTTTAATGATTTCCCCATTTTTCCATTTCTTATACATGTTCCATTTAAAACCTAGCTCAGTTGAAAGTTCCTTTGTCATCCATCCTGGTTTCTTGAGACATCTCCCATTCTTCTTCCTCATTGGAACTGTTTGAAATTGTGCCTTCAGTATCTCCCTTTTGAGAAACTCCCATCCGCCTTGAGCTCCCTTCTCTTTTAGTGTACCTGACCATGGGATTACCTCCAGCATTTCTCTAAGTTTATTGAAATCAGGTCTCCTCAAGTCTAGAGTGTATATCTGACTATGTCTAGCATCTCCTTTCCCCTGTATAACAAACTCCAGGAGAACAAGCTCACTCCCACCTAAGGATCCAACCACTTGCACCCCATCAACTAGGTCTTCCCTGTTGGTTAGGATCAGATCCAAAAACTGCTGACTCCCTTGTTGCCTCTTCCACCTTTTGGACAATGAAATTGTCTTCCAGGCAAGTGAGGAATTTGTTAGACCTTGAGGATTTGGCAGGATTTGAATTCCAGCAGATATCAGGATAGCTGAAGTCATCCATTAGTACTATATTTCTCCTATCTGAGTATGTGGTCATCTGTCCTAGAAGTTTACAATGTGTAAGCTAATTGCCCACAACAAGCTGGGTACTCATTTTAGCGACCTTGGAAGGATGCAAGCCTGAGTGGAGCTTGAGCACTTTTGCTGGGATTGAACTCGCAACCTTATGGTTAGTGAATGAGTGGCTATAGTACAGAACTGGTCATTGTACCATCAGGGCTCTTCCTTGAAAATATTTCTGATAATACCAACACAGATAAAACTTGTGGTTTCATAAAGTGTCATAAGAACATGGGAAAGTGCCATAGTACCTCAGAGCATAGCTGACTGAAATTGAATAGCTTGGTGAGGTGTGGAAGCTTTGAATGACATTTTATATGCAGATGCAAAAAAGCAAACATTTTCAACATGCAGAGCATGTGTTCTCTCAATGAACTACTACCTGTATTTCCTCAAATTTCCTGCATATGACTGTACTCTTGGAGTGTGCCTATAAAATAATGAAACTTGGGTTTCTTTAAAATTCATTTTAAGAATAATGGAAGAAGCCGCAATATAGTACAGAAATACAAATATTTTTTTTCTTTAAAAACCTAATGTTTGCACTGAAATAAGTTATTAAAGTCTACTATACACAAGTGTCCAGACAATCCCTAACATTTTTAAAGGAAAAAATTTAGTGAGATGTGCTGGAGATTCATGACTAGGTTTTTTGTTTGTTTGTTTCCACAATTTAGCACCAGATAATGAGCAGAGAGGGAGGTTCACTGTTTTCATACTATATTAATCTAATAAAGAACTGCAAAGGGAAGCTTGGTCAGTTTCTAGTCTAAACACCATCACAAAATTCCTAGGGGGCAGGAGAGATAAACAGTTACAAAATTCAACAAAGCAACAAACTGCATATCTTTCATTTGACAGATGAGAACCAGGAGGTGTGCGGCCAAGTAACATGAGAGTATTTTGAAGATGGGAAACAATTGAGAAAAAACACATAAATTGAACAGGCTGCAGCATCTGGCTTTTGCCTAAACCTACTAGGATGGGCAAGATCCTGCCCCCTCTTCTCATCTCCTTTTGCTGAATTAATTGAACACAGATTACTTTTGCACTTTGAACCCACTTTTCAACAACTGAAGTCAGCTGAGGGCAAGAGGGAAAGAAGGAAAAAGAAAACTAGAACATTTTGAAAACATCAGAAACAAATGGGAATAAAGAAAATTAATTGGGGTTGTCCCTTCAAATTAGGACAGTTGGAGACTGTGCAAACAGAAAGTCTGAACACTTGTGCAAGACAGAAGCTCTGAGCTTCTAGGATGCTGTTTAGCAAAGGTCAGTGTAAAATTGCTACCTGTAAAGTAGTAGTAGTAGTAGTAGTAGTAGTAGTAGTAATACCTTTCAGTTTTGGTGCATATGTGCATGTCACATCCAATCTGCATTTTTTTTAATAACAATTTTATCAATACCTGCTGCTTTTGCATAGATGGGGATAGTTAGAGGAAGGTAATTCAGAAAGCCCGACATCCATTATCCTTTTTCTACTGAAACTTCCCTCCCTTTCAAGTGCCAAAGGGCCTCATGCTTTGTATTTCAGATTAGCTGGATTCAGGAGTAGGTGATGTTGAAGATTCAGAGTGGAATCCTTCTGTGTTACTCTCCTGGAAAAACTATATAAACTAAAACTATATTAGTGCAGGCAGAGATACTCATACTGCTAGTCGCAAGCAAAAGAAGAAAGGATGTGGGAAGCAGTAATGAAGGAAAAACATCAGATTGGCAAAAACCAAGGGAGCAGGCAGCTGCTATCTCCAGGGTGGGACTTAGAGAAATACCTTGTGCTATATAACAGGTGACTGTTGAAGAAAATATTTTCTGCCACCACCTCCTCATCTTCCTTGCTGAAGTACGAAGAAAGAAAGAAGGAAGGGAAGGGAAGGGAATAGGAGACCACTCAATAGATGATAGAGCAAGCCTAGGAAGGCAGAGACATATTTAATAGTAATGGTCAATGAAGGCAAGAAGTAGGTTTAGTTGCAGTCTGTATCAGCCAGTTTCACTTTTACCTGTTCTAAGTAAGGTGATCAAGAAGGTGGTTGCAATTCAACTCCAAGCTGTCTTGGATGAAACGGATTATCTAGATCCATTTCAAACCGGCTTCGCAGCAGATACGGAGTTGAGTCTGCCATGGTCGCCTTAGTCTATGATCTCCATCTGGGCATTGACAGGGTAAGTGTGACCCTGCTGGTGCTCTTGGACCTTTCAGTGGCCTTCGAGACCATCAACCATGGTATCCTTCTGGAACACCTGAGAGAGTTGGGAATCAGAGGCACTGTTCTTCAGTGGTTCTGTTCCTACCTCTTGGACAAATTACAGATGGTGTTGCTGGGGGACAACTGTTTGGCCAAGAGGGAGCTCAAATCGGACGTCCCTCAAGGTGTGATTCTGTCCCTTATGCTATTTAACAATTACATGAAGCCGTTGGGTGAGATCATCCGGAGACATGGAGCAGGATGTTATCAGTACGCTGATGACACCCAAATATATTTCTCTATGTCTCCGACTGATGCAGTGTCTAACTATGCCATCTCTCCTCTGAACACCTGCCTTGGGGCGGTAATGGACTGGATGAGGGAAAGCTGACTCAAGTTGAATCCAGGTAAGATGGAGGTACTTGCTATAGGGACTCCAAAACCAGGAATGGAGATATGTGCACCTGTTCTGGATGGGGTCACACTTCCCCTGAAAAACTGTGCCTGCAGCTTGGGGGTGCTCCTTGAATTGTCTCTCCAAATGACAGCTCAGATAGATGTGACAGCCAGGAGAGCCTGCTATCAGCTTTGGCTGATACGCCAGCTACTCCCCTTCTTGGAACCAGGCGACCTTGAAACAGTAGTACATGCTCTGGAAACCTCTCAACTTGATTTCTTCAACATGCTCTACATGGGGCTACCCTTATGCTAAGTTCGGAAACTTCAATTGGTACAGAAAATGGCAGCCAGACTAGTCGCAGACACTCTGCGATCAGCCCGCATTACCCCAGTTTTAAAATTGTTACACTGGCTGCCCATCAGTTTCCAGGCAAGGTATAAGGTGTTGGTTATTACCTTTAAAGCCCTACATGAGTTGGGTCCTGACTACTTAAGGGAATGCTTCCTCCCTACAATCCACCTCACAGTCTTAGGTTTTCTGGGAAGAAGCTACTACAAATAAAAAAGACCAGATTATCAGTAGTGACAAACAGGACCTTCTCGGCTGCCGCTCCTAGGCTCTGGAATGACCTGCTGGATGAGATCCATTACATTACCACTCTAGAAGCCTTCAAAAAGGCCATTAAGTCAGATCTCTTCTGACAGGTCTTTCCAGATTAGCCTTATTCAGTCTCTCCTCTCTCCTCCTGACTACCCTCTCCGATTCTCCCCCCAGGATAATATAGTTCCTCCTCCCACATTAGAAGTTGTATATAGATTTATTTCTATTTAAATATTTTGTATTATATATTTTAATCCCTTTTATTGTTTAATTCTCTTTTAGATTTAATGTTTTAAATTTTGTATGTCTCGGGGGGGGGGGATTTTAATTTTATACTATCCTGTTTTAATACCTGTTGTAATCCGCTTTGAATCCCCACCCAGAAAATAAATCTCCTCCTCCTCCTCCTCCTCCTCCTCCTCCTCCTCCTCCTCCTCCTCCTCCCCCTGCCCTTGAATCTTCCACCTTTACACTTTCCAATATGAGGTGATGCTTCCTCTTAATTTCTATAGGAGAAAAAATAATGTTAATCTAAGGGGTACTTGTTTGAAGAGAGAGGGAGAAAAAAAATTCCCTTCACCTCTGGTGCTAGGTGGCAATGCCCTCCATAATCCTGAAGTGGCTGTAATTAATCTCTGCATGCAGAGCAGAATTTCTCCAACGGATATCTCACATGTCTGTTTCAAATATCTGATTAAAATGTGGATGAGTGTGGGCTCACATGTCGAGTTGTGAGGGGCTGCTGACAGCTGTTCAGAAAAGCAAGAATGAGGACAGCATAAAAATGAATTGCTAAAGTTCTTCTATCAAAATAATGCTGTAGGAACGGGAGAAGAGATAGGGGAAGATTTCATGAGACAAGGCTTTCCTCCTGTTTATATTACTCTTCACAAATATTTCATTATGGGTAAACACAAAACTTCCATCATACCAAAAACAAAAAACAAAAAACAATTTAAATAATATGTCATGACCAATATAGCACATTCTAAGTCCTCTAATTAGAGAGTAAAAATTGGATCCAAATTTAAATTAGCCATGTAACTCACCTACTGAAGGATTCTTCTCCCCCATTCCCCCCCCCCACCATTGTCCCATAGAAGCCATTCAGCCCCCTGAAAATGCAAAGGAATGAGGACTATGGTTTGTGGGGGAGAGCAGTCTTTGGAAATCAGGGGGTGGCAGTGGGGGAGGCACCTTCTGGGAAAGAAAATCTTCAACCCAACCCTTTAGCTATAGTTATTGTGCTGATGGACTATTTTGTGCTATTTTAAATATTTTACAGCATTTATAAGCTACCTGTCAGGGCAAAGGCCGCCCAAGGCATCCTACCAAAGATAATTAGCTTCATACATATAGCAGGATAATGTGGCTTCATTTATATAGAGGGCAATCCACTTGCAGTGTTGATAGTCCAGACTGCAGTGTGCTTCCTTTTACCCTTCTCTGATTGATCCTGACATTCCTAGCCAACAAAGCGGTGTCTTTGAGAAATAGTGGTGTTTCTTTTCCTCTCCTTTCTATCTTTTGTTTGGGGGGGGGGGAGGAAATGAGATACAAAGTGTGCTTTTTTAAAAACAATTATATGTCTTTTCATCCTGGCTTCACTTTTAGAAGGTCTAATGATTTTGTCTTTGAAACTTATTTCAAATTTTGAAATTCTTGAAATATGGGCACCACTTCTTTTGGGGTATGGATTAAATTGTGCAAATTTTTTGTTCCCCAAAGCCATTCATATCTGCATGGCAGAGAGTAACTGAGAAAGTCACAAAGCTGCATTTATGCATAAAAGAGAGGGTGTCCCATCCATTTGACAGCCCCAGCCACAGCAGATGACAGCAGGGGATAGAGTGTCTTAGACAGAATTATCTCTCAGGCATATATATATATATATATATATATACACACATTAAATCGTTCTCAAGAAAAGGATAGTATATTTTATCACAAGGAGAAACCTTTTATTGAATTCTTGGATTGTAGATATAGATATAGATATAGATATTGAAGGAATAGATATCAAGCTCACATTTTAAGGTCCTCTATGTGTTTGTGTTTATGTGTCCTTGCGTGTGTGTGTCTGTGATTTAAAATGCAATTATTTATTTTAGATAATACTTATGTGTTCATATCAATACACATGCATTTGAACTGGTATTTGTGTACACCACTCCAGCCCTGTTGTTTGAAAGGAAGCGTGCCTGTGAGAGCAGCACCTTTAAAAGCTGGCTCACAGACCTTTGAGCCCAGGAACATCACTCCAGCCTTGCTGTTCGAGAGGAGGCATGCCTGAGAGAGAGGCACCTTTAAAAGCTGGCTCACAGACCTTTGACCATCTCGCTCCAGCCCTGAGTGGATGACAAACCCTGGAGCTCACCTCCCTGCCTGATACCAACTATGGCCAGCTGTGAGCGGCATCTGTGCCAGCTGTGAGCAACATCATACCAACTATGGCCAGCTGTGAGCAGGAGTCTGAGGCCAGGCTTCAAAAACCTCCCGGCTCTCCTCCAGACTAGGCAGCCACTAGCCTAAGAAGGAAGATGGGCTGGGAGCTTGCCTCCCTCCGAGTACCAACTAGGGCCAGCTTAGATGCAGTGCATCATTTTACTGGTTTTGTATTGTTTTAATTGTTTAATTTAATCTAAACTGAGTAATTTGCTATTATTTTGTAATGTCTTTGGGAGTATAAGGGACTATGGCCTCCTGTCATTACTGTATTATTACTGTCCTAGTATTTGTAATGAACTGTAATTTCTGCTGCTAGGGGAAAGAGTTATGATTATGTGATCTTTTTGGAGTATTGGACTATGGTCTCCTGCTTCTATTGTATTAGAACTGCTTATGTATGTAGAACATACAACTGCTTGGAGAGGCATTCTGGGACATCCTTTGCTAAGGGAAGCCTGGTGATTCTCTCTCTCCATTTGGATTGGGTAAGAGCTAAAATTTAAAAGGGGGCCATTTCCTTTGGCTCATTCTATACAACTGCTTGGAGAGGCATTCTGGGACATCCTTTGCTAAGGGAAGCCTGGTGATTCTCTCTCTCCATTTGGATTGGGTAAGAGCTAAAATTTAAAAGGGGGCCATTTCCTTTGGCTCATTCTATACAACTGCTTGGAGAGGCATTCTGGGACATCCTTTGCTAAGGGAAGCCTGGTGATCCTCTCTCTCCATTTGGATTGGGTAAGAGCTAAAATTTAAAAGGGGGCCATTTCCTTTGGCTCATTCTATACAACTGCTTGGAGAGGCATAATTCATTTTTATTTTTTTTGTAGTCAAGGAGAGGTGTGAATACAGAGGTGAAAGTAACCTAGGCACAGTTTTAGAAGGCAACGTATTCAATTTTAACAATTGTCTGTTCACATTCCCCTTCAAAGGGTGTGGATATTCAGAGGAAGTGCCTCTGGAAGGAGCTAGCAGCCAGGATCTCTCGAGATAACTATAGGCCCAGTTGACTGAGTTCCCTAACAGAGCTTAGGGACAAAGGCCAGCCACACAGGGATTCTTTACGCTGGTGTTTAACAGGAGAAGCCCACAGTCTTGTTTCAGTGCCCCCTTAAGACTTCTCAGTATGGACACTGAAGGCCCTGCAGCAGTCACCTGCAACACCTGTGGGATGTTTGCCTTCTTGCCTATTGATGTGGGGAACATCACCTGCACCAAGTGCAAGTTGATAGCCCTCTTAGAAGAGAGAGTTCAGCAGTTGGAGGCCCAGGTGTCTACATTTCAGCATCACAGAGAGCAGGAGGTTCTCCTGAACAGAAAGGATCGGATGGTCTTGGACAGGAAACACACAGAGAAAGTTGCTGGGGATGAAGAGGTCACTCCACACACAACAGAAGTAGATGGTTGGAGGAATGTCACACACAGAAGTAGGGAAACCATAGTTGGTTCTGTGAGCTTGCAGCTACAGAATCGCTTTGAATCTCTCTCTGTTACCAGAAATGATGAGGAAAAGCAACAGGGACAGACATCAGGGACAGAGCAGGGGAGCCTGAGAATAGCACCAAAGGGAACAGATACTGCTAAGCCTCGGAGGAGGCGTGTGGTGGTCGTGGGGGACTCCTTGCTGAGGGGTACAGAAGCAGTGGTTTGTGGGCCCAACAAGATGTCTTGGGAGGTGTGCTGTCTCCCTGGGGCAAAGATCCGCGACGTGACAGAGAAGCTGACAAGACTTGTCAAGCCTACTGACTGTTATCACTTTCTTTTGGTTCATGTGGGAACCAATGATACTGCAAGGCACAGCTTTCAGAAGATCATAAGGGATTATGAGGATCTGGGTAGGAAGCTGAAAGAGATGGATGCACAGGTTGCCATCTCATCTCTTCTCCCGGTAGAAGGGCATGGTCCAGGAAGGGAGAAGAAAATAGCAGAGGTGAATAACTGGCTCTGTAGATGGTGCCACCAAGAACAGTTTGGATTCTTGGATCATGGGCTGCAGTTCCATGAGGAGGGACTTCTGGCAAAGGATGGGCTGCATCTCACACCAGTTGGCAAAAACGTTTTTGCCAATAGTCTCAAAAATCTGATCAGGAGGGCTTTAAACTGAGTTATATGGGGGAGGGAGACATTATTCTGGAAGGCAAAAGGGCTGGAGAAAATAGTCAAACTGACATAGAGGGAACAAGGCAAACAGTGCAAGGACCCAACAGTGGGAAGCAAAAAAAAAAATTGCACAGGCAGCAAGTAAAGGGAACACATGTTCTTAGATGTCTCTACACTAATGCACAGAGTATGGGAAATAAACAGGATGAAGTGGAATTCCTAGCACAACAAAGGAAATATGATATAATAGGCATCACTGAAACCTGGTGGGATGAGTCTCATGATTGGAATGTAGAAATAGAGAGGTATAACCTTTTTAAGAGAAACAGGCCAAACAGGAAAAGAGGAGGAATAGCATTATATGTCAGGGATATTTACACCAGTGAAGAGATCCAGGAAGTCAATACTGGAAGCCAGGTGGAGAGCATCTGGATAAAAATTAAAGGAGAGGGAAACAACAGGGATGTTACTGTGGGAGTCTACTAAAGACCCCCGACTCAGACAGAGGAATTGGATGATGCCTTTCTAGGACAGATGACCACACACTCAGAAAGGAGAGATGTAGTAGTGATGGGGGACATCAACTATCCAGATATTTGCTGGAGGTCAAACTCAGCCTAATCCTCAAGGTCTAGCAAATTCCTCACTTGCCTGGAAGACAATTTCATTTTCCAAAAAGTGGAAGAGGCAACAAGGGGATCAGCTATTTTAGATCTGATCCTAACCAACAGGGAAGACCTAGTTGATGGGGTGCAAGTGGTTGGATCCTTAGGTGGAAGTGACCATGTTCTCCTGGAGTTTGTTATACAGCGGAAAGGGGAAGCCAGGCATAGTCAGACATGCATTCTAGACTTTAGGAGAGCTAATTTCAATAAACTTAGAGAAATACTGGGAGTGATCCCATGGTCAGGAATACTAAAAGACAAGGGAGTTCAAGACGGATGGGAGTTTCTCAAAAGGGAGATACTGAAGGCACAATTTCAAACAGTTCCAATGAGGAAGAAAAATGGAAGATGTCTCAAGAAGCCAGGATGGATAACTAAGGAACTTTCAACTGAGATAAGACTTAAACAGAACATGAAAAAGAAATGGGAAAAGGAGAAATCACCAATGAGGAATTCAAACAGATAGCCAACACATGTAGGGATAAAATCAGAAAAGCTAAAGCACAGAATGAACTCAGGCTTGCTAGAGAGGTTAAGAACAATAAAAAGGGCTTTTTTGGGTTTGTCCGAAGCAAAGGAAGAGGAAGGAAACGGTAGGGCCACTGCGTGCAGAAGATGGTAAAATGCTAACAGGGGACAGAGAAAAGGCAGAATTACTCAACACCTTCTTTGCTTCAGTCTTCTCAGAAAAGGCAAAAGGTGCTCAACCTAAGGATAATGGGGAAGAACACATAATAGGGGAATTTCAGCACAGAATAAGTAAAGAGATAGTACAGGAATACTTGGTTAACCTAAATGAATATAAGTCTTCAGGACCAGATGAACTACATCCTACAGTATTAAAAGAACTGGAAAATGTAATATCGGAACCATTGGCAATAATCTTTGAGAACTCCTGGAGAACAGGAGAAGTCCCAGCAGACTGGAGGAGGGCAAACGTCATCCCCATCTTCAAAAAGGGGAAAAAAGAGGATCCCAACAATTATCGTCCAGTTAGTCTGACATCAATACCAGGAAAGATTCGAGAGCAGATAATTAAAGAGAGAGTCTGTGAACATTTAGAAGGCAATGCCATAATCACAAAAAGCCAACATGGGTTTCAGAGAAACAAGTCCTGCCAGACAAATCTGATCTCTTTTTTTGATAAAATTACCAGTTTGGTAGATGAAGAGAATGCTGTGGATATAGTATATCTTGATTTCAGCAAGGCCTTTGACAAGGTTCCCCATGACATTCTTGTAAACAAGCTTGTAAAATGTGGGCTAGACAAGATAACTGTTACATGGATTTGTAACTGGTTGACTGGCCGAACTCAAAGGGTGCTCAACAACGGCTCCTTTTCAACCTGGAAAGAAGTGACCAGTGGGGTCCCACAGGGTTCTGTCCTGGGCCCAGTGATATTCAACATCTTTGTTAATGACTTGGATGACAGAATTGGGGGCATACTTATCAAATTTGCAGATGACACTAAACTAGGAGGAGTAGCCAATACTCCAGAAGACAGGGTCAAAATTCAAAATGACCTGAATAGACTAGAAATCTGGGCCAATGCTAACAAAATGAAATTCAATGCGGAGAAATGTAAGGTACTGCACTTTGGGCGCAAAAATGAAATGCACAGATATAGGATGGGGGACATCTGGCTGAATGAAACTACGTGTGAAAGGGATCTAGGAGTCCAAGTAGACCATAAGTTGAACATGAGTCAACAGTGTGATGCAGCAGCTAAAAAAGCCAATGCTATTTTAGGCTGCATCAATATAAGTATAGCGTCTAGATCAAGGGAAGTAATAGTGCCACTCTATTCTGCTTTGGTCAGGCCCCACCTGGAATACTGTGTCCAGTTCTGGACACCACAATTCAAAAAAGATGTGGAGAAACTGGAGCAGTTCCAATGGAGGGCAACTAAATTGGTGAAGGGTCTAGAAACCATGCCCTATGAGGAACGCCTTAGGGAGCTGGGGATGTTTAGCCTGGAGAAGAGAAGGTTAAGAGGTGATATGATAGCCCTGTTCAAATATTTGAAGGGATGTCATATTGAGGAGGGAGCAAGCTTGTTTTCTGCTGCTGCAGAGACTAGAACGCGGAACAATGGATGCAAGCTGCAGGAAAAAAGATTCCACCTCAACATTAGGAGGAACTTCCTGACAATAAGGACTGTTCGACAGTGGAACACACTCCCTTGGAGTGTAGTGGAGTCTCCTTCCTTGGAGGTCTTTAAGCAGAGGCTGGATGGCCATCTGTCGGGGATGCTTTGGCAGGGGGTTGGACTGGATGGCCTTTGTGGTTTATTCCAACTCTAGGATTCTATGATTCTATTATTATTGTCCTAGGTTTTGTATAGAATGTTTTTTTTCTGCTAGGTGAAAGTTGATAGATTAACTATGCTAGGGTACATTTTAATATATGTTTATATATATATATATATATATATATTACTTGCGTTAGGCATTAGGTTTATGTTTTGTATTTGCTTATGTTTACTGCATGATTTTTTTTTTGTATCTAATATTCTTGTTGTAATCTGCTTTGATACCGTGAGGAAAAGGTCGAATAGAAATAAATTACTACTATTACTACTACTACTACTATTTTCTAGCATTCTAGGGGAAAATGATAAATATTTTAAAGCCCCTAAAATGTGGAGAAAACATATCTGTGAATATTAAATATGCATTGGGTTCCCTTGATAAGATACGAATGTGATTATATGTATAGGAGTAATGTGCTTTGAAAACTGTATGGTTTTCAACGAAATAATGCACTTTATGTTTTACAAGGTGCCAGCCATCTTGTTTTATTTATCTTCCACTGAGGACCCTGAAAGTAGAAAATTCCTGCCATTTCAGGTGCATCCCTACTACAAATAACTGCCGGGGTGGGGTGGGGGTTTTTCATCTGCAAATCTGCCCTCCTATGTCACTGTAAGCTAATACAATTGAATTATTATCTTCCCTTTTTAGGATTTTTTCTTAAAGCATTAAAATCACTTTAGGCTGTAGGATACCTCATATTCCACACAAGACCCCTTTTGCAAATGAAAATCTTCTACCACTATAGAACACACTTGGATACCTCCCTGTTTCTAGCATTGCTGGTAAGGGCACTGCAAACTGGCTGACCTAGTTCTGCCAATTAGTGTCCTGAAGAAAAATGCTCTTCCAAACCTCTTCTGTTCTGTCCCTTGTGTTATGCATCTGCAGCAGACAGTGCCAAATTTTAAAACAGCAAGTTAGATGTGGTTAAAGTATTAATCAGACATCCACTCTAGTGTGTTATGATAAAAATAGTTCCCAGAAAGGGAACTATTACCATGTTCCAAAGGGACAAATTACCATGTTCCAAATTACCGTCATGACTAAATGCATAAACAGAATTCTCTGCAAGTTGGGCAGGAAAGTTGGTAGAAATTGTCTAATGTGTTCAGTTAACCGTCAGTATGCTTTAAGATCTAATGCAGTTATATTTATGCTGGAAGGGGATTTTTTTCCTATTAAGTTTATAATAAATTATCACTTAAATTTAAGTCAGATACCTACGTTAAAAGCCTTAGCAGAATCAAGCTGAAAAATGACATCTGTGCTACTTTAATCACCCAGCCCTTGTCCATGTGTTGACCTTTGGAAACAAGAAACTACTGCATGGATTTTCAAAACTTTTCTCTTGCCTTTACTTTCCCCTTCCCTTATAATCCCATCTTATTACCCTCCCTCCTTTTTATATATATATTTTCCAGGTATTGTTTGTTTATATATTTGTTTGTGTGTGTGTGTGTTTGATTTCAGTAATATGGGTCTGTTGTTATTTTTTAGAACTATAGAAGGATATGATAGGAGTGTAGCTACATGGGGTGTAAAATGAGAGCATTGTCCCCTAAATAAGAATGTTGCCCCCCCCCCCAAAACACCCAAAGATTGCTCTCAAATTTGTAATATTGCAGAAATTGAGACACTGAATATTGTTCACATTTGGAAGTAATTACAATGATAGAAATTTGGGGTTTGAAGGAACATTTCATTTGGGGAGCAGAATTCTTCCCTGAGGAGAAATGTTCTCATCCCCCCTCCATCATTTGTGGTGATAGAGGAGGAGAAGGGGTGAATGTGTGCCCTTCCTGACAACCTCTACACCAGAAAACATCCTCTAGATTACCACATTATACTCCTATAGCACTTCTATTCCAATTTCAGTGATCTGGCTGCCTCCTGTTGCATTCTGGAATTTACAGTTTAAGGAGGGCATTTAGAATCCTCAGCCAGAGAGCTCTTAGACCTCACTGAACTACAAACCTCAGAATGCAACATGAGGCAGGCAGAGCAGTAAAAGTGGAATAGCAGTACTATAAAAGTGTAGTGCGGTAATGTGGCCTATCTAGTGACACCACTGCTCATGTGCACTAAATTTTACCTCTGTGACTTTCATTTAGCTTCTGTTGATTTTGACAGTTCAGTATATGTGCAGTTAAAACACAGAAATAATAGAATGCATTGTCAGCAAAAGGACATGTGAGAACAGTCTCACCCATATTTTGAATTTTCCGGCCACCCTTTGCACATTTCCTAAACTAATCTCTATTAATTCTGTGACAAGTTCTCCAGATAATGACTGCAGTCCATCAATATCGTCTCTTATGCGCAAAGACTTGCCAGATGATACTTTATGGTGGGAAAAATATTCATTTTCATGGAGTATCATATGCCTTAGGCTGCAAAGAGAATTCAAGGCATGCAAAGGTGATCAGAATCACTAAACTAATTTTAATAAAACTGCACAACTAACAAAATACAAAAGACTCATTGAAACATTAGGGAAATACATGACTTTAATCTCTTCCTAGGTTTAGATTATAATGTGATGCATTGTTTTCCTTTTGTAAGGACTGTTCTTTTCTATGTAGTTTTATGTGTTTAAAATTATATGTTAAAAATTTTCTTTTTACAAAAAGCATTCAGGATCACCATCTTTATGTTTTGATACAAGTTTTCACTTGTATACAAGTGACTTCAACTACAAAAAAAATCTTTCTACTATCCTCCCAGGGAAATGTGTCCCAGATATTGACCAATCTTACATAATCTCCTGATGATGAGACACACATGTTCCTTCTTTTGGAATTACACCAAAAGTGCACATATTTTGGAAGCATATGTCACTTTTCATTTTATGCACTGTAGCATAAAGTCCAAAGGAACTCAGGCAATGAGAGTCTAGCTCATATATGTGCTGGCTGCAGGAAGATAAAATTAAGAACAAACTTCTTTTGCCAACTGGAATGCTGTTCTGTCAGCTGATCTGAAAAGATCTGCTGACAGAGCTATTTGACATAAGAACTGCAGTTATGAATAAATTCTGACAGGAGAAGCCCTTCCACCTAGTGGAAAAGGAATGTGGGAGACACTTGCCAAGTTAGGCCAGATTTCCAACTTCCTCCAGTCAAACAGTACAGCATCAAAACAACCCAAAGTTAATTCTAGTGATGTATTCAAGTTATCAGAAATTCTTAAAAATTTCTGGAGGTGCATTCTGCACTCAAAAGAAGGGGACCTTTGAAGTGGACCTCTGGGAGAAGACTGCAACTCCCAAAATTACTATGAATTGCTGTGTATATGTTAATAGGTATAACAGAAACTGTTTAATGTTTAACATTTTTTAAAAGGAGGTTTTATGTATTGTCTCCAACATTACATACATAGAGAATGTGTTTTTGTTTGTTTTAGAATAGGCTCTGAAGAAGGCTGGTTGGTGATAAGACTTAAACCTGTTGAACTTTTTAAAAAAATATAGGGTGTTGCATGTCTATGTGTCTCTGTGTTTACCATAATATAGCATGTGGGAGTGTGGAAATGCTCTTTGCATTGTTCCTCACCTAATGTTGCAAGGTATTAAAAATACCAATAAGGGACAGTCAAACTCTATGGCATACAGGGCTGACAATCAGAAAATAGCTTCCGGTTGGGAGCGGCAGCCCGTCGGACGCACTTCGGAGAGGCTCCGAAGAACGCCAAGTATCCAGCACGGTTTTCTCGCTGCTTTCTCCATTGCAGTGAAGAAAAACCCCAATCTAGGTATAGATTGGGCGAAGGGGTTTGCACAGGCTCCTTTATTTTTCCTGGCACCCTCTACAGCCCTGAAGGAACTTCAGGAGACATCCGAAGAGGGGCCGCAGGAGAGCCTTAAACTTATCCGCTGTGCTGGCTACCAGCTGCTGAGCAGAACAAGGTCTGCCCCCAACTTTTAATTTAAAAGAACAATGTAAAATAACAAAGTAGCATCTTCAAAAGACTCCGGCTATCTAATTTAAGGGGAATTCCTCGGCTGTTATTAGATAAAGAGCCGAAAGTAAAACTTCAAGCAAACGGGGCGCATTTAAAAACTAGACCTTTATTTGGGAAGAGCAGGGAAGGGGCATGGAGTATAAGGGAAAGAGAGAAAAGAAGAAGCCGAGGAGAAGCCGAGGTGGAAGGAGAGAGAAGGAGGGGCCGAGACAAAAGAGAGAATACTATATGAGGAAAGGAGAAGCCGAGGCAAACGGAGAGTGTGGAAGAAGGAGACGCCAAGGTGAACGGCGAGTGTGAGAGAAGGAGACGCCAAGGCAAACGGCGAGTGTGAGAGAAGGAGACACCAAGGCGAACGGCGAGTGTGAGAGAAGGAGACACCAAGGCGAACGGTGAGAAAAGGAGGACGAGAAGCTGAAGTGGTTGTGGGGAAAGGAAGAAGGAGACGCCGGAGTAGTGAACGGAGGGGGAAGGTAAAGGAGAAGCAACGGCTGACAGAGGGCGAAGGAGGCAGAAACGCTGTGGTGGACGGGAGGAAAAGGAGGCAGAAGGGCTGAGGTGGAGGAAAGGAGAAGAAAGAGGAGGAGGAGAAGCAACGCAAGTCGGAAGGACGAGAAGGTAAAGACGCCGAGGCGGGAGAAGGGAGAAGGCGGAGGGAAAGCCGAGGCAAACGGGTGAAGAAGGAGGTAGAAAATAGTAAAGCGGACTTAAGGAAAAAAAGAGAAGAAGCCGAGGGGACGGAAGAAGAAGGAGACAGAGAAAGCCGAAAGAGAATGGGAGGAGGAGGAGGAGGGAAAAGTCGAGTTGGACAAAGGAAGAAGAGAAAAGGTCGAGAAAGACCGGGGGAGAAGGAAGAAGAAAAACCAAGGTGAACGGGAGAAGTAGAAGAAAGAAAAGCGAAGGTGAAAGGAGGGAGAAGAGGAAGAAAAGGAGGTAGTGAAACTGAGGTAGACGGAGGCGGACGGTGGGTGAAGGAACGGCCTGAGGGAGAAGGAGAAGAGAAGTTGAAATAGAGGCGCAGTCGAAATAGTAGGAGGAAAAAGGAAGGGAAAACTTAAAAAGGAGGGGAAGTTAAGGCAGTGGGAGGAAGCAGTTAAGACTGGTTCTATAAGGAAGTAAAGCTGTGCAGAGAGGCATAGTTTTAAAGGAGTATAAGAGAGAAGAGGTGTTGCTAATACAGAAGAAGAAGAAGGAGGTACTGAAGCGGCTAAGAAAAGAACTCTTTCAGAGACAAGAGGTTAAGCTAAGACTGACAGTAAGAGTAGGTAAGATCTAAGTAGAAAGGGAACTACTTGAGAGGCAAGTTGAAACTGTGATACTTAGTTGAAGTAGGAAGGGATAAAGTAAATAACAAGAAAATAAGAACGGTGAGAAAGGTTGAGATATACTGTAGATATATAGTAAGAGACGATAGTCCAAAGCCGAGACGGGAAGGAGGAGGATTGATTCTGAAGAAAAATGACGACAAGGAAAGCAAAACAAGTCATGGAACAACAAATATATAGAAGACCATCAATAGATGCCTCCTCAAAACAAGCCAAACAACCGAATATAATGGAAGAATTAAAAGCATTATACATGGAAATGAAAGAAGATATCAAAACTTTGAAGGAAGACATGAGCGCAATGAGAAGAGAAATTAAGCTAGAAATAAGACAAGAAATAAGAACTGAGATAAAAAATCTGAAAGATTCTTTGGGCAAAGTGAACGAAGAAGTAAAGATAACAGGACAGAAAGTAAAGAAGATAGAAGAAGACACAGATAAAATAGCGAAGAGAGTTACGTACCTAGAAAATACACGTGAGATTGATCTTGACGAACGGGCATTGCAGGACCTAAAACAAAGAGAAAACTGCATTAAAATTCGAGGTTTAAAAGAAATAGAAAGGGAAGACTTATTTGAATATCTTTCCCCCATTATGGCGGACTACATTGGAATGGAGAAAGATCAACTCCAACTTGAAATCAATAAAATGTATAGAATAAATTCGAAGACGGCTAAACAAAGAAAACTCCCACGTGACATTGTTGTGTATTTTACCAGGAAGAAAATTAGAGACGAAATCCTGCAACTAAACTACGAACAGAAACTGGAATTTGAGGGGAAGGAGCTTATTATATACAAAGACATTCCTTTAAGAATATTGAGGAAAAGGAACGACTACAAACCTTTGATGACTTTATTGATGCAGAACTACGTCTCATATAGATGGGAAAGGCTGGAAGGGATTAACTTTAAATATAAAGGCGAATTCTTTAAAATTAACTCTATTATGAAGATGAAAGAATTTCTGAAAAAATACAAGAATGAACTAGAAAACAGGAAAAAAAACTGTGAAGAAAAGTAAGAATGAGAAGGAAGAAGATGATGATGAAGAGGAAATCAAGTTAAGCGAAAAACACTCCGAGGAGGAAATTAATAAGATAAGTGATAAAGACTCAGAAGAAGAAGACAAAGAAGGAATACAAGAGATTCAAGACAAAACTACTATACTTGACCTGGACTAATCAGAATAAGACATTCAAATTAATAAACCAATAATGAAAAAAATTACTATCTTGTCGTGGAATGTGAGGGGAATGAATTCTCCCCAGAAACGGAAAAAAGTGCTACATTATCTGACCAAGAAGAACCTAGACATAATATGTCTACAAGAGACTCATATAAAGATAGAGACACGAGATTACTAAAATTTAAAAAATTAGGGATGGAATTTATATCTTCGGGTAAGAAAAAAACCAAAGGAGTGGTGATATACATAAATAACAGATATGAGGCGAAACTCTTGTTTAACGATACGGAGGGACAATACATTGGGGTAGAGGTAAAAATACAATCCGTAAAATATTTGATAGTAGGAGTCTATGCCCCTTTAGAGAGGAAAAGTGTTTTTTTTTTTTTTTTTGAGAAATTGAGTAGAGAAATGCAAGAATTTTCATTTGATAAAATATTAATGATGGGAGATTGGAATGGGGTTATGCAGCCAGAATTGGATAGGAAATCAACCAAGAAAATGAAAAAAACACAAGGGAAACTTCCAAAATCCTTTGATGAAATGTTAGATGCCCAATCACTAGTAGATATCTGGAGATATAAATATAAAAACGTAAAAGAATTCAACTTTTTTTCTGAGAGACACAAGTCTCTCTCAAGGATTGACATGATATTTGGATCTAAAACTTTATGCAAAGAGATAGTAGATATAAATCATGAAACTAGAACAATATCTGACCATAGTCCTATATGTGTAAGCCTAAAGGGAAGACCGACATATTTCTTCTGGAGATTGAATGAAGAACTATTACAGAAGGAGGATATTATCAAAAGAGGAAAGGAAATATTGAATTTATTTTTCAAAGAAAACCTAAATAAAGGAGTTAGTGAAACAACGGTGTGGGAAACATCTAAGGCAGTTATACGTGGATTTTTTATTCAACAAAACGCTATTTTGCAAAGGAAAAAAAAGGAAAAATTAGAAGGGTTAAAGACACAGTTAGAGAAAAAGGAAAAACAACTAAATGAAAATCCTAATTGTAAAGAAACGATAGCCAGCTTAAAAGTAATCAGAAAACAGATTGAAATGGAGGAAGAAAAAGAGATTCAAAAAAAGATACGAGACATGAAACAAAAGCATTTTGAGCAGGTTAACAAGCCAGGAAAATGGCTAGCGTACAAAATTAGGAGGAGAAGAGATAGAAATACGATAATGGAAATAAAAAAAGGTTCAGAAACAATTAGAAATCAAAATAAAATAAAACAAGTTTTCTTAGATTATTTCTCTAATCTATATAAGAAATGTCAAATCCCGACTGATAGAATTAATACATTTCTTGAAAAGGCGAAATTAACACAGATTACAGATGAACAAAAGGCACTTCTTGATGGTCCCATTACCGTTGCCAAAATAACAGAAGCCATCAGTAAGAGTAAAAATCAAAAATCTCCAGGCCCAGATGGGCTCACAGCTTTATACTATAAGACGTTTGAGGAACAGTTAATAATTCCCTTTAAATCAATGATAAACACCATAAAAGATAAACATTATCCAGAAACGTGGAATCAGGCGAATATCACCCTAATTCTAAAGGAAGACAGAGAAGCTGATAACATTAAAAACTATCGCCCCATTTCATTGTTAAACACAGATTATAAGTTATTCGTGGCAATCTTAGCCGAAAGGCTCAAAAAAATACTAAAAAACTGGATTCATGCTGATCAAGCTGGCTTTTTGCCCAAAAGACAGATCAGAAACAACACCAGAAATGTGATTAACATCATAGAGCATTTCGAGAGGAGAAACGACAAAAAATTAGCTCTAATTTTCATTGATATCGAGAAAGCATTCGATAATATTAGTTGGGATATGCTCTTTATGGTTACGGATAGAATAGGAATAGGGGAGAGATACAAATCTTGGTTAACATCAATTTACAAAGCACAAAAAGCGAAATTAATAATAAATCAGGAAATGACAGCAGAATTTAACATTTCAAAGGGAACAAGACAAGGCTGTCCTCTCTCTCCGTTATTGTTTATTATGATTTTGGAAACTTTGTGTAACATAGTGAGGTCCGATAATAAAATTAGGGGGGTTAAGTTAAAAAATTACGAGTACAAACTAAGGGCATTTGCCGACGATATTGTTTTTAAATTAGAGGAACCCAAGGAAAGTTTAGAGAGATTAATGGAGGCCTTGGTAGAATTTGAAGGAGCTTCTGGACTAAGTATAAACAGGAGTAAAACAAAAATAATAACAAAAAATGTAGAAGAGAAGGAGAAGAAAACATTAGAAAACATAAGTGGTTTTAATGTTGAAGGGAAAGCAAAGTACTTGGGCATCATCCTTACTAATAAAAACTCGGATTTATTTTCAAATAACTACTTACCATTGTGGAATTCTATAAAGAATGACTTGGAAAAATGGAATAGATTTAAGTTTTCACTGCTTGGGAAAATCTCATTGGTTCAGATGAATCTCCTCCCGAGATTTTTATTTTTGTTTCAAACAATTCCGATTTTAAAAAATGAACGACCCTTAAAAATGTGGCAAAGAGAAATTGAAAAATTTATCTGGGAGGGCAAAAGGGCTAGAATAAAAGGGAAAATAATGTGTGACAATAAGAAAAGGGGGGGACTAGGTCTTCCAAACATCCCAATCTACTATGCAGCCTGTTGTTTATCTTGGATTTATGAATGGATCTTATTAGAAGATGAGTCTATTCTAAACCTGGAGGGTGACAATTTAAGATATGGATGGCACGGATACTTGATTTACGGGAAAGATAAAATACATAAAGATAGTCAAAATCACTTTTTATGATCTGGAATAAGTACAAAAAAAGAATATGCCCCAAAATTCCAAAATGGTGCTCCCCCCATGAAGCCTTCTTCGGAAGGGAAGGTATTAAAACCAACAAATGGTTAAGATATGCTGATCTGCTAAGGGAAGACCACGGAAAATTATGTTTTAACGAACAAGATGAAATAGCAGAAGGTAATATTAAATGCCATTGGTATTTATATAGACAACTAAAAGAAAGATATAAGATGGATGAAAAACTGGAGGGAGTACAAATGGCAGACACAAAGTTTGATGATATATGTTTTAAAAATAAGGGAAAAATGATAACAAAGTTTTACAATCTATTATTAGAATGGTATACAGAAGAGGAAACGATACGGGAAAGTATGGTGAAATGGGCCCAGAATATTGGACATACCATTGAACTTATGCAATGGGAAAAATGTTGGGATAAGAGGTTAAAATTTACAACAAATCAAGATCTTAAAGAAAACATGTATAAAATGATCTATAGGTGGCACTATAGGTGGCCATTAAGATTAGCCCACATGTACAAGAACGTAAGACCCAACTGTTGGAAATGTAATTCAGAAACTGGTTCTTTCTTCCACATGTGGTGGACATGTCCAATGGCAAAGGAATATTGGGTCAATATACATAAGTTGATAGCAAAAGATTTAAATATCAATATACCATTCCTCCCAGAAACCTTTTTGTTAGGCATGTTAAATAGTGAAATTGAAAAAGAGCATGGAAAATTGTTATTTAATTTGCTGACTTGTGCTAGAGTATTATTTGCTAAAAATTGGAAAAATGTAAAAGTCCCGACGATAGAACAATGGACATTTAAAGTATTTGAAATTATGGAATTGGACATAATGACGTCATGGAAAAAAGAAGTGACTGAAGAGAAAACATCAAAAGACTGGAATCTACTATCAAAATACTTGGAAACCAGATGGAAAGACACTGGAATTAAAATATAAGATGCATAAATGAAAATCTGTATTAGGGGTTTAGTCTCGTTTGCTAATGTAGAAATGAACATATGGCATAAAGAGGTAATAGTTTTAAGAGATGAAAATATATCTAAGACTGAAATTGAATGGTAAGGACAGTAAAGGAAGGAATTTGTATAAATATATGCAAAGAGATACAACAGTTAAAATAACTTCTTTATTGCTTTGAAGATGCAAATTAAGGAGGCATAGAGGGTTTTTTTTTTTAATAGCATCGAGTAGTCAAAGTATGGATATAAGAATGTATGTATGAAAGAGGCAATTTTTATGTGTTGAAAATGTTTTAAAAAGATAAATAAAAAAAATAAAAAAAGAAAATAGCTGTAAACTAGTTTGTATTCTACTTAAATACCAAATGAAAATATTGATTTCAGCCAACGTAGTCATATATTTCTTGGTAAAATTACCATATTGTCTATATTCATAAATTACAAGATGCACACATGCCCACCTCCCAAAATATAAGTGGTTTCCGTAGATGTTAAACAACATGGTAGAAAACTGAACCCTGGGGATTCCCCAGGGCTAATGGCTAGGGCATCAAACAGAAGTCTGCCAGCATCACGTTCTGAGTTTGTTTCCCACAGGAACTATTGCATAACAGTGCCCACAAGTCCGATTCCAGAGATGAAACCCAGGATACCATGGCTTGATGATATTGAAAGTCTGGTATTGAAAGTTCTGAGAGGTCCAGCAGAACTAACAGAGTGTCATACTTCCCCAGTCAAGTTCCCTTTGTAGGTCATCTACCAGTGTAATCAAAGCAGTCTCCATCCCATAACCAGGCCTGAAACCAACTTGAAATGGATCCATATAATCCATCTCATCTAAAAACCACTGAATCTGGGAGGCCACCCAGCTCTAGAATCTTGCCCAAAAATAGAATGTTAGAGACTGACAAATAATTATTCAGAATGATGGGATCTACCATTTTAGTAATGACCTCACCACACTCTGATTGGGAATTCTAAATGCCCCATCCTAAATTGCACAACATACTGCAGTAGTTTAAATGGAAATAAATGTGATGCCACTTAACCACCCGTATTCTCCACAGATACATTCTCATCTGAACTCCTCTGAACTTATTTTGGTTGTTCTTTTGAAATAGTCGTCCTAGTTCCTTTCCTTTGTTGAATTAACAGAAGTGGGCAGATTCCTTACAAACATGTGTGGAGATGTTAGTACATATAGTTAAGGAAACTACATAAGACATAATGAAATCTGGCATGAATTTTTTCCTGCTCACTGAAGGACTATTCACTTAATTGAGCTTAATAATGGTACTTAAAGAACGGGCCATTAAAGCTAATTTTACATCCATGACAATGTGACCCATGGGTATTAATTTTATACCTCTAAAACAAATGACAAAATGCATAATATATTCCTAGAGTGGCATGTGAAGTTAATTAAAGTTAACTATTTTGATAAACAGGATTGGGCTGAAAGCATGGCACCTGCACAGTTGGAAGATTTGCACACTTTTTGCCATGTGCATCAAAAAACAGAAGCCTATTGTTTCATATCCTCTTTAGCTGTGACATAAAAATAGAAATCCTAAATGACAATCAGGTGCATTGAAATATATAGTTGCTGAAATACCAAAGACAAATGTAAAAGGAAACTGTCAAAAGAAATATGTGAAATATGCCAAAAACAGGAATATTCCATCAGAATAATTCCTTGTTACTCTGATGTTGTACTTTGAAGCCATCCAGCAAACTTCTTATACAAGATGTTTTCTTTTTCAGTCATAGTGTCAAATAATACAGACACAGCTGTTTCTCCCACTATATGACCAGAATGACCACTGGAATGCCCCCACTAACACTGCTGTCACCTCCATCCATGCAAATATACTAGCAAAACTTTATGTCCTACAGAATTTTGGGCAAGATGTACCAATTTTTTTCATATTATATTAAAGTGAAATTGTGGTTCAAAGTAGTCTTATTTTTTATTAAGTGTTTATTAGTTACAGTTATTTCTTAGATTTTTTCTAAGGAGAGGAAGGCAGTGTCGAAGGTTACCCTCTCTTCGTTTTGATGCTATGAGATATTAATGGACGTAAGACCATCCACAGAATTTATGGCTGAGTGAGAATTTGAAACCTGGGGCCCATTCACAGTATGCAGATTACTTTTATTCAACTTTAACTGGCTCTGTCCTATGGAATCCTGTGATCAGCAGTTTAGGCAGTTTAGATATCCAGTGTCTCACTCAACTACAAACCACGAGACTTCAGAAGATTGAGCTATGGCAGTTAAAATGGAATAATATCACTATAATTGTGGTGTGTGAATGGATTCCTCATCTCTCCGGTATTAGGTCAAGATTCTAATTTTGATTTTTATATTAGTGCTGCATGGGACAACGTAGATTTAACCTATACAGCTTTTTTAGATCAAGAAATGTGGGCAGATGACAAAGCTTTCATCTGCACTGCTATAATAATCCAGTTTGACACTACATCAACTGTCATGGCTCAGTGCTATGGAATTCTGAAAACTGTTGCTTGTTGTAGCATCAGAGGCTCTGACAAGGAAAACTAAATATCTCACAAAGCTACAATTCCTAGCATTCCTTAGCATTTGAGTCATGGCAGTTAAAGTAGTGCCAAACTGGATTATTTCTGCAGCGTAGATGCAGCCAAAATTGCTGAGTGATAGGGAGATGTGCAATAGAAATTATAAAACAGACTGCACCTATGGCTAATTTGAAATGATAAGGAAATACCACAAGATATATTAAAAAAAAATCCCAAGCACCCTGAGAATGAAGTAGAAATTTAAAGCTTCTTTTGTATAGCAAGAAAACTTCCAGAAAATCTGAAGAAATATATCAGTACAACACTATGAGCAAGCATAAAAGAAAATGCTAGCTGTTCAAACAGCAAAAGTACTAGACGGTGTAAGTTAGATTACAGACCTTCTGGGACTAATCAACTGTGTTTCAAGATTTATCTCCTATTATTCCATGCACACAGACTGGCTCTGATATTTGACCAAGCACAGAGAAAGGATTATAAACTTTAAGGGAAAAATTATAGCTGTAATGGCATATTTTGACTTGAGCAAAACCTCTAAAGTAATTGAAGGTGTAAAGTTAGTTAGACTTTGAGCCATCTTGATGCAATAAGGTTGTGTTATCATTGAACAAGTAGAGCATTAAGAGGCACAGGAGACTAATATACATAAATAGAAAGAGAAACCCTGGCAATTTTGTGGAATGTGAATGCTTCAAAGTTGGAATTTATGGGATCAGTTCTGTTTAATTATTGACCTATTGAAATCATCTTCAACCAGCCTAATTCAAAACGTTCAGTAAAGGCTTGAGAAATGGAGAATGACTTCAGTATTTCACATTCACTATGAGATACAAATTAAGCAAAGACAACCAACACCATCAACCAAATGATACACTACAGGAGAATTAAAAGGTTTGTAACTATACCAACAGAACTATTTCCAGCTTCAAGATTACCTCTGCCACCCCCAAACTGGTGTTAGTTGTTCACCTCAGATGACCAACATCATAATCTGTTTCTGGTTTTTTTAAAGTAATCATTCTTGTGTGTAACCAAAATAATGGATTATGACAATGCTCTTGGCAGGAACCAATTGTCTAGGCTTCCTCTAGCCTTTTTCCCCAGCAAAGAGAAAAAGACAGAAGAAAACACTTGATAATACAAGTCCACATCAAAGCTGTACAAGGTGGATGAAAGTAAGCCCTACTGAACTCTATATTTCTGAACAGGCATGTACAAGAAACATACAACTCACACAGAAACATTTATACCACCATCTGTCCTATATTTTTCTTTCATGGAGATAAGATATGGACGTATTTTGGCTGGTGAAAATGGCATGGAGAGTACTCCTTTCCTTGGTGGCACTTTAAATTGATAACCCAATGGGGGGTGGTCCTCAGGGGATGGTCATCACAGAATTTAGGTTTTGCATAATATATCCAAGCATTTGGAAATGTCACAGAAATCCACCAAAGAGCTTTATATATGGCATCAAATTACACTAATGTATTTAGGGAATGGAAGCAATCATCTAGGTTACTATAACAGTAGAAATAGTAAATTATTAATAGACATATGCATGGGAAAAGCTCAAGAAATAAGAAAAGAGCAAGTTTGCTAGCCTTCAGTAATCTAGAAATGTAGCTGACAGAAAGTGTATACAGGAGGTTGGTCACACAGTGATTAACTGTAGTTGGTGTTGAAGGGTCTGCCAACACAAGAGTTACTTATAAATAGTAAAGGCACTAGATTGCCAAAGGTTGTTGTGAGCATAATTGAGGCATGATCATAATTTAAATTAATCAGGGTTAAAGATCCTGGAGTAAGTATTGTCATATTAGATTGTACTGTATTAGAAAAGGTGATCTGCAAATGAGTGCCTAAATGACCATAGCACTGAAGTGCCAACAGTGGAGATCTCACAAAGAATATAATCAGATGCCCAGTGCATGGGAGTTAGGCAGCCTTTATATTTTGAAGAAAATATCCATCTTTTCCAAAAAGTTCCCAGTTGGAAAATGCATGGAAAAGCTAACACTGACATTAAATGTTTTAGATATGACCTTGGTGTTTTAGATATCTATCCCTGAAAGCAATTATGAATTTGGAGGAAACTAAAAGGAAACTGATCCAATTTGCAGACAGAACTTCCATTTTCTTCAGGAGAGTAAAACATCATACCTCAATCCCTAAGGGAGGCATTTGAATAAAACTCTGCCTGCTTTCCTCCATCTGCTTATCACCCCTAGTTAATTGTCTCTTACTCTCCTGCCTTTTTTAGTTTAAATTTGTAGGAATCTGAAATGGAACTAATCTTTTTGGTTAAAATAGCAAAATATTTAAAAGTGTGAAAGGTCACTGCTGATTTAAAACACAGCACATGGCACATCTGGATGGCAGCTTCCGAAGCTACTAATCTAGCACTACTGTATACAAACTGAAATCAGAGAACTGCCCTAGGAAAAGACAAAAGGCCAGACAGAAGAATAAGAAGCAGAAGTCTCCAAATGACAACAATTATATTTCAAAATGTGAAATCTGAAGCAGACTTTATATTGTTCCAAAAGAGCTTTTTCAGAATTTGATAACCAAGGAAAAGAATGAAAGATAAGGTTGAATATTAAGTCCAAAGTGATACTCTTGGTTTGGAAGTTTGGAAGGATATTTTCACATGTATGGTGTTGCAGTTGTATTGGTTGTACTATGAAAACATCTCTTCTCTTTCTCTCTCTTTGGCTTTTCTTCACTAACGAAGATTCAGGAAGGACTTATCTCACACTTTCTGCAAGCATGCTGATGACTAAAAAGGCCGATTTGAGATAAACAAGTCTGGTTACAGAAAGCATAGCTTAGTTATGTGGTTATCATAGCAAGCTAATTTAAACACATCAATTTGAGTTTATCATGAATCATAAACAGACAAGGATCTAGCAGTAAGTCAGGAGAGTGTTCCTGATCATAGGAGGACAATTTTGACCTAAGTCAGTGTTAGCAATATCTATGAAAGTTACTTTTTAAAAGAAGCAGCAGCATTGTAATCATATTATGTGAATTATATTTAGAAACTACATCAATACATTGAAGTCTGAAGCAACATTCCTTTCCTGTTTTTCTCTGTTGTTAAGGCTTTCTTCTGAACAATCATTTAGCTTTGCATGGCCACTAAGCTTGATTTCCTCTTCAACCGCTCTTCCTTAGATTTTAAATTCTAAATCATTGTTTACTTTTGTAAACCTTTGGGCAAAGGGTCTTTTAAGCCTTCTGGTATTTTCCTCATATATATATATGTGTGTGTGTGTGTGTGTGTGTGTGTGTGTAGTAGTGGTACTCATTTGCAATTATATTCACAATCTGAACACTGGCATTAGAGTTGGAGATATAGTTCCATTACTTAGATAATGATGGAATATAAATAAAGTACATGATTAATTATATAATTTGGATCATTATATAAATTGTACATTGCACAAGAGGGGATTGAGCATTGGACTCAACCTAGCAATTTTTTTCAGTTCTAGATAAAGATGCATATATTTCTACAGATATTTGGACATTGTTTATAGTCCAGATATTCTGGGTTCTGTGGTGTTTTTTCTAAGTTGGGATGGGTAAAGGAAGAACATTTGTTTTTAATTTTGTTGATGAATACTTTTAGTATTATATTGGCTTTTTGTGTGTGTGTTTACTGTTTATATTATTGTTGTTAGTTTTGTAATTGATAGTAGTAATAGTGCTGCTATTATGGCTGTTGTTATTACTACTGTTACTGTTATTATTTATAGCCCATCTAAGTATTTCAGGGCAGCATACAAAATCATCAATTTAAACAGTTTAAAACAATTTAGAACAGTATTAATAATAAATCTATAAAGCTTTCAGTGTGGGAAGTAGGGGTGGAGATTTGAAAATATCTCCCGCTCCCCTGGCAATGGTTGAAAATTATGTTTTCTGATGAGAAGAATTTTGAACTGATGAAGATCTTCACAATTTGGGATTTATTCTGCACAAAAATCATACATGGTTCATTTACACAGAAAGCTCCATTTTCAGCACAGCTTTTTTCTGAAAACAATATAATATTTCTGAGTAGAAATATTATTGTCTTTACAGAAAATGCTGTTTTGCAAGGAGATCCCCCCCCGTGCAAAAGAACCATGTGTGGATTTTCTGCTTAAGAAGTCTAGAACTGCAAATAGGCTTCAAAAACTTTTTTTAAAAGACTTTCCTACAATGGGAGTAAAAATAATAAAATTTTATAAAATTACTCATAGGCCTGATACAGACAGGCAAAAAGGGGTCTGCTCATGCCTGCATGAAAGTGTGGCCTTTAGATGACCCACACTGAAAGTTTGGCATGAACTTGCTTCCTTTGCATTTTAGTGAGGGAAAAGCAGCTTTAAAAAGAAGCTGCTTTTCCCCACTCCTTTTTAAAAAGGGTGTAACTGCGCAGCTGCGTCTAAATGCTGAGATGCAACTGTGCAGTTTTTTTAAAGCTCCCAAACCCTAGCTCCATCCCTAATCTGAACCCTAGACATGCACAGTAGGGACTCTGGGATGCTGTAACTGTTGTGCAACTGCACATAAAATGTCAATTCATTCATAAAATAAAGAAGTTTATTCATAAAATAAAGGGGTTCATTCATGGCGCACCGGTATAACTGTGCAGTTAAAAAAGGGAAGTGAAACCACAATAGAAATTTGACAAATCTTCATAACTGCACAGTTCATGTGTGATGTACTTGTGCAACTGCTCAGTTCTCAGCCAGCAATAAAACTGTCTGTATGCTGTACCAGTGTAACTGTGCAGTTCACAGCCAGCAACAACAACAACAAAATATTAAAGGTTCAGTGCTGCCAAAAGCACTGTTCATTACCGCCCATACAGCTGCTCCGCCTGTGTTTCTAGCATCCTGACAGCTTCCAATGTAGTTGCTGAGCAAGAGACAAGACTTCAGATAAGTTGTCCCCACACCCCCTCAGTGTAGCTGCCCTATACCTTTTAAATATACCCCTGGGACCTGCAGTGTAGCTGCTAAGCATTTTGGAAAATGCAACTTCATGTCACCCTCTCCTGGCAGTCTGTAAAGCCCCATTGATTCCTTCAAGCAGAAAATTAGTGAATAATTGCTTAGTTGGAAGCAACATATATATTTCATAAAGGAAATTAACCTACCATAGTTGTAGCATACAAAAAAAAAATTCATTTGGTGGCACTAAAAATTAGCTGCATTTTGCCCCTTTATCTCACTTCATAGCATGGGATAGTTCATACTCTTTTCCAATAATTTATTTGTATTTTTTTCAGACACAATATTGCACATCACTGCAGTCACAGTCACATATAACAGTACTCTGTGTGTGAGGGAGAGTATGTGTGCATGTGGGAGGGGCAGAAAGAGAAAAGGGAGAGAGACAGAGAATGACACCAAGACATTTTCTTATGTATATTTTTAGCTTCTAAATCCTGTCCTCAACACTGGCTCCCACTAGTCTTGTGATCAATGTCCTTGGTACCAGGTGAGCGGCTTTATTTTACCCAACAGGGCTGTATCTGCACTGCAGAAATAATCCAGTCAATGATATGGATTTCTGAGAATTGTTGTTTCTTGTGGCACCAGAGCTTTCTGACAGAGAAGGCTAAATGTCTGATGAAACTACAGTTCCTAGAATTCCACCAGCATTGAGCCATGGCAGTTAAACTGGTGTCAACTTTTATTATTTCTGTGGAGCAGACAGAGCCTTAGCCACCTTTCTTTATATCTGTGCAAAATGAACTCTGAGGTTGATAGTTTTTGAGAAAACTGCCTACATAGAAAAACAGATTATTATTATTATTTTTTACTCTCAAACTGCATGTTCAAGTTTAATCAAACAAACCCATATTCTGGGTCAGCAACTCACCATTCAGATGTTTCCTCTGTAAAACATTGCTTCTGAATGCTTCTAGTAATTCTCATGACAGACACATAAATGGGGTGGTGGGATGTATTCATAAATATGCTCAACAATGAGTTACAATTAGTCTGTTTTCCTCCCTCATACACATTATTATGGGCCTCTCACCCAAACCCTGCTTATAAAATTTCCATAGAAATCACAATTGACTCTCATTAAAAGCCATATGCTAGCCCAAAAGCCCAACTCTGAGAGTGCTGTAGTACTGTCAGCTGTAGGGACAAGAGCTGAAGCATCATGCTCACACATGTCAAGAATCAGAAACAGTGCACCCAGGCTCTTAATCTGGAATGCCTTGGAAGTTTCTTCTGAAACTTGCTTATATAGAACATTTAGCCTATTACAAGATCACTTGACTCTTAAAAATAGTTCCACTCACATTCACAACTGTTCTGACATCACATCTCTGGAAAACGTCCAGTATGAAGAATAAGCAAAGTAAATCAGGTCTTCTAATTTGATATCTCCATATGGCACTGGAAGCAATTTTATCATGACGGCTATTCCTGGTGACATAACATCTTAAAATAGCTACTTTTGGTATTCTTTTAAAGGTTTCAGAAGTTCAAAATGGGTATATATACATACATAGGTGATACTATCATCCAAAGGATGTCTCAATGGATAGAAGTGAAATCTGGAACACAACTGCATCTAAGTATAGAATCTCAGAATAATAGGACCAAAAGTTAAATAGAAATACCTGTAATAACATACAGGTAACCTCCCAGAGTTAAACTAGAGCATCTGCATTTATAAGATTAATAAGAATAAAGCTCTTAGGTTTTTCCAGCACTGTACTCAGTATGTCTCATAAATTTTATTCTATTTTATGCAGCTATTCTATGCACAGGGGTTGCTTTCAATTTGTTCTTACTTTGGACTGCAGTTCCTATTTCTGGGTGATTATTTGTTTGCTTTATAACAAGCAACCTGGACTTTGTTTAATTAAAAAAGAAATAGTTATGAATTAAAAGTTTAATAATCCCATTTCAGTGAAAGCAGTGATGATGAAATGAACAGCTGCTTTATATTTCAAAACAGATGGTCCCTTTCTAGTTTCATGCTGAATTTCTCCATAGAGGCTTGTTGAAAAGCAGGGGCATGAAGTGTTGTGACATTCATACAGCATGTGAAATGTTTGTCATATGGCAGTTTCTCAATATCTTTGTAGAACCTAGTTCTGGGAAATGCATTTAGGTGGCCTTCTAGTGGGACACATTTCTGAGTTTTAGAGGCTGACAAAAGATGTTAACGGACTTCCACAGCTGAAAGATTGCATTTTGTATTATTATTTACATGATTATGATCAGCAGATGCTATTTTACAGTTATGGTACATTTTAGAATCTTGCTTATCAGTCATGTTCCATTTGTCATGACATCTCATTTTCTGCATGCATATTTCTGAATAGCTAACAATTCACATGTGTAAATCAGGGCTGTATGTTTTTCCTCACCAATAGTTAGCTGGCACTGGATACAGTCAGCCAGAACTACTTTCTTGGACCACTGGCCATGGTGGCTAGAGAAATTGTGGGAGTGGTATTCCTCCAAAATACCTTTTTCTAGTCTCTACATGTAGCCATGTTCAATATTTAGCTGTTTTTGATTATGAGACAAATGTCTGGATTTGACCTACTTCTTCCTCACTGAACTTAGAGCCACTGAAGATATGTGTATTGATCAATATCTGTTGTATGTGTGTGTGTGTATTTTAAAATCTGGTTATGACTATGCAAGCATGTAAATTTTCCTGAATGCAATTCACACTCTTATTTAAGAAGTATATTTGGATTGAGACTAGAGGCCTAAATCTCAAATAATTAATTTTCCGATAACCTTGACACTTGTACAAGGCAAGTTAAATTTCTCATTTCCATTTTCTCTGAATTGTGTACTTTTAACCTCCTCAGCCTGCTTTTACAATCTTTTTAGTTTCAAGAATTTTGAGGAGCCCACAGCCCTCCATATATTGTTGAACTATATATCTTCTCTTCCCTGGCCATTGCCTATTCTGGATGTAACTAGAAAGAGCTGGATTATAATATGTAAAAGGGCATCAGTTCTCGATCTTGGCCATGAATCATTGTCAAAAAGGCATAGTTTGGTACAGAACAGAGTTATTTAGAAGTATGTGAAACAAAGGCCCAAAACAGACAGGCAGGCAGGAAAGTGCAGCTTCCAGCTGCTTTGGGGGCATGCAGACAACACATGTCCTGAAAACATCCAGAAGCCACACAAAAAGTACTCTGGGCCTGCACCAACCCAGAAAAGCCAGCATAAAAAATACCAGTGAAAAGCTACTCCTGACAGCAGCCAGGTTCAAAACTGTGGTGGTGGCCCACTTTGGAAGTGGGCCCATGCGGTTGCTGCAGTCCCTTCACAGTCAGTGCCAGCATGGTCCTAGTGTAACCCTTTTAACCCATCTGCTTCAGTATATATTGATGAACAATTTAAAACAATAAAGACAAGTGAGTGAGTGAGTGAGTGTGTGCCTGCACACACACGTGTTTGTAGTTTGTACTCTCATAGGATTTCAGAATTTTCCACAAAATAATTTTTAAAAGAATAAACTAAAGGGGGGGGGGCATTTTATGACAGTTTTCAAAACCAATGATTTCCATAGGCATAATTTCCAAGTGGCGATGCTTGGATGCAAAGCAATCCACATTTCACTGTAAAGGAGTGCAGAATATAAGGCACTATTTTTCTATAATAGCAACCTGCAAAAAATGCTTCAGGGCACCTTTATCCATTATGTAATTGAAGTATTAAAACATAATGGTGTTTATGAGGCATGTAGAAAGGTGTGTGTTGAGTAGATTCAAATATTCATCACGTCTCGTTACTAGCTAATGTGCTGGTACTTTCTAAATTGGATTTTGTAAATTTGACAAAACTGCCTTCTCATTTTCATTTTATAAGCATTGCAGTGAAACATATTTATCTTATTATTCCAGAAACTGAGAGTTTCCAGGGTAACAAATGTGTTGAGTTATTAACTTCATCTTTGTAATTTCTTTTCTTTTCCTAGTAAAATATAAAGACTGCTCAAAATATTCATACTGTACTTTGTATCCCATTATCATTCTATGTATTTCTACAAAGTTTGGGCAAATGTTGATCATTGTAGATTGTCTCACTCTTCCTTTGAAATTCTTTTCATTCATCCAATATCTAGTGTGACTGAACATGTACTGTGGTCTTTTTGGAGAGAATGATTGGGGCAGCATTTGCTTAAATACCAACTTTAGCTGATACATTAACTGTGCTCCTTCCTAGAATCAGAAGACTTTAAAAATGGTAATGCACACACTGGTAACCTCAAAGCTGTATTTCTGCAATGTGCTACATATTGGGCTACCTTTGTACCAACTCTGGAAACTTCATTAGGTTCAGAATATGGTAGCCAGACTGAATATGGGTAGATCCAGGAGGGATCACATTACACTGATTTTAAAATCACTCCACTAGCTTTCAATTAGTTTCCATGCAAAGTACAAAGTGTTGATTATTAAAGCCTACATGGTTTCGTCCAAGTTACCAACAGGATGGCCTTATCCCATGCAATCTGCCCTGTACACTTAGGTTTTCCAGAAAATGTTTGCTCCAACCAGCCAGGACCAGACTGGCGACAGTTTTCAAGAGGACTTTTTTGTCTGCTACCCCCAGACTGTGCAATGACTTGACAAAAGAGATATAACAGCTGAAAATGTTGACTGCATTTTAAAATAGTATTAAAGATATATACAGCAGGCCTACCCTGTCAATTTTAAATTTTAACTTTTAATTTATATGTGTAATCTTACGATTGTATTTTGATGGTTTTATAATATTGTATTTTAACTGTAGGTTTATTTGTTTTTAATTGTGTTTTGTATTTTAATGTGCTGTACCTTGCCTCGAGCTTTGAGAAGAGGTGGAAAATAAATAATTAATAATGTTTTAGTATAATTTATAAATCATCATGATCATCATCATCATCATAGCATGAAAGCTGCTTTATAAAATAAAACATTTTAAAAATCTCTTTCTGACACTCGCTGCACTCTCAAAGCAATTGTGTGTCATTTTTTTCTCATCCCATCCACTAGATCTTTTTTCTCAATGTCTTCCTGCTTGATTTTTAAGAACACTTTTATTGTGCTGAAATGATCTTGGAATATCGTTTTTAGCTATTATGACTGTGGGTGAAACTGGATGTTAAGATGAATGCATTTTCTTTCAGTTTTAACACATTGTTCATCTCACAATGGGGCTTCCTCTGAGATATGAGCTTGAACAGATTTGCAAATTAAGACTGTGTTTGTTTTGTTTCAATGAACAGCCATAAATGTAAGATATGGTGCTGAAGACATTCATATGCAACGACAAACAAGTATCTTTCAGCACTTGGGGCACAGCTCTTGTTTAGCTCTGTTGTCATGGCAGGATACTCAAAAGGAATTAAAAGCCAGTTAAGGGGAATATTTCAATGCATGACTAAATATTTCTGAATTTAAACATAACTCTCTGTTAAGGTTACATGGTTACTTTCTGATAGTAATTACAAGTAGACACCAGGGATTGGCAAAAGTTTATAAAACTTTGTCTCTGATTATTCATTTCTGAAAATCTGTTCTATCTCAAATAATCGAAATCATGCCTGATTTATAGTTTTGAAATAAATATAGCCTTTCTTTCTTTCGTTCTTTCTTTCTTTCTCTCTCTCTCTCTCTCTCTCTCTCTCTCTCTTTCTCTCTCTGTATATTTTTAATCTTAGCAAATAATATGTTACCCAAGTAATGACAGAAATATCAACTGGGATGTACTGTTAGATACACTCTACAAAGCATAGACCACAGTTTTAGCAGTTGCATGACATGCCTTCTTCTTACATCAATATTAATAAACAGTTGAACAAGTGAAAACAGTTGGTGGTGGTGCAGACACCAAAATTTCCCTGAAGCTTACATTGTTTTCTTTCTGTCTAGTTTATGAATTGCTTTAGTTTTTCCATTTTCTATACAACATTAAAATGTTCTTTTAATCCCTCTTAGTGGTGCTTTTAACTTTGCCTTTATTCTTTTCTTCTTTTTTAGCTTCTCATTTTAGACAACATTACCATGTTCTATCATGTTGGCTTATCATTTTTTGAAATTATATTTGATTTTTGTATTTACTCTGTATTGTTATTATGCTGGTTTACTGCACTTTTAGATTTTTGTATTGTATTAGTGGTGGAATGGTGGAAGAGATGCAACCTCAGGCTAGGACAGTGATTCCCAACTTTTGTTCCACCAGATGATTTTGAAATTGGCTTCCATAATTCCTGATTGTTGGCCATGTTGGACGGGGCCTCTGTGAACTGAAGTCCAAAACAAGTGGAAGAAGAAAGGCTGGGAGCCACTGAGTTAGGAGAACAGAGGATACAATGGTGTCTAGAATTCTACTGGTGATACATACAAGTGTAAATTTATATTACACCTGCATATGTATTTTTCTGTCATTGAAGATGGTTGTATCCAACACAGTTATTCACTGTGACTCCATGTCCACTCCATGTCCACCAGGGAAAGATAGGAGGGCAGCCAGACATGAGACACGTTTCAGAAACTATCCATTGGAGAAAAAAAGAAATCATCCACCTGGGTGTCAAAAGGGTTTTCTGGAATCTGAGAAGATGACATTGTCTTTGTGAAATCAACTGTCATTTGTTTGCCCACTAGCCTCCCTCAGCTGCTTAATGGTCATGACGGAAGACCCCCAAAGTAGATTGGGTTGTATGTGTAGGGAGAGGGAGGATGTGGAGCTATGCCTGAACATTTACAGTCCACTAATGTTTTCCAGTATCGTGACCAATATCTTATCAGGAAATGTCATCCATTGTTATGAAAACTTGGCCCCTATTTCCAGTATGACTATATGGTTACAGAACTCATTTATTATTACTGTGCCAGAGATAAATATGAAGAAGGCACTGAAAAGCATTACTAATCTAGTATAGTAATACACTGCTTTAGTTTTTGAATAAATTTTACTGATGGTCGCAGAGCTAGAGGCAGGAGTGAGACTTAAGTGAAAAGTTAAATAAGGCTGAAAATCTATGCATATTTCTTAGGAATGAGTTGAATTAAACTTAGTAGAGCTTAACTCTGAATAACAATATAGAAGAGTGTCCTATAGTGGCTCAATTTAAAATGTGCATTGTTTTTCAAAGAGCAATCTTCTTTCTGTACTTAGCAAAATAATTGATTTTGTAGCTGGCAAAATATGCAAAAGTAATCAAATTTGTGCCTTTATTATGTGTATTGTCTAACAACAATGAAGTTCAGAGACTATTAGGGGATTTCAAGTACAAAAACAAAAATCTTACAGGCTATGAAAATGATATAAAGATTTACCTTACAAAGAGTTTAAGCACTAATGAGTGTAATACCAGTTGTTCAAGTTAATTCACCGCTAGAACTGTACTTTTGGAGCAATTTATGTCCTGGATTTTACATTAAAAATAATGATGATAAAGAAGGTGGATTATCTGGTCCCAGAGATTTAAATTCATTTAGATTAACAAGATATTCCTGTACTACCTCTTTACTTATTTGGTGCTGCATTCCCCCTATTGTGTCCCCTGCTCTGTTTTCCTCAGATTGAGCACCCTTTTCCTTTTGTGAGAAGACTGAGGCAAAGAAGGCATTTGGTAATTCTGCCTTTTCTTTGTCCCCTGTTAGCATTTCACCATCTTCCAGAAATTGTCTTCCAGGCAAGCAAGGAATTTGCTAGACCTTGAAGTTTTGACTGAGTTTGACTTCCAGCAAATATCAAGATTGTTGAAGTCACCCATCACAACTACATCTCTCCTTTCTGAGTGTGTGGTCATCTGTTCTAGAAAGGCATCATCCAATTGCTCAGTTTGACTTGGAGGTCTATAGTAGAATCCCACAATAACATCCCTGTTGTTACCCTCCTCTTTCATTTTTATTCAGATGCTCTCCACAAAAGGGGGGAAAAAGAGGATCCCAACAATTCTCGGCCAGTTAGACTGACAACAATATCAGGAAAGATTCTAGAACAGAGAATTAAACAGAGAGTCTGTGAACATATAGAAGACAATGCCATAATCACAAAAAGCCAAAATGGGTTTCTGAGAAACAGGTCATGTCAGACTAATTTGATCTCTTTTTTGATAAAATTACCAGCTCAGTTGATGAAGGGAAGAATGTGGATATTGCATACCTTGATTTCAGTAAGGCCTTTGACAAGGTTCCCGATGACATTCTTGCAAACAAGTTAGTAGAATTTGGGTTAGACAAGGCAATTGTTAAATGGATTTGTAATTGGTTGACCAGTCGAACCCAAAGGGTGCTCAACAATGGCTCCTCTTCATCCTGGAGAGAAGTGACCAATGGAATGCCACAGGGATCTGTCCTGGGTCCAGTAATCTTTATCAATGACTTAAAAGAAAATATAGAGGGCATGCTTATCAAATTTGCAGATGTCACCAAATTAGGAGGAGTAGCTAATATGCCAGAGGACAGGATCAAAATTCAAAATAATCTTAATAGATTAGAAAGCTGGGCCAAAGCCAACAAAATGAATTTCAACACAGAGAAATGTAAAGTACTGCACTTAGGGGGAAAGAAAGAAAGAAAGAAAGAAAGAAGAAAGAAAGAAAGAAAGAAAGAAAGAAAGAAAGGCATAGCTATAGGATGCGGGACACCTGGCTTAAAAAGACAATGTGTAAAAGGGATCTAGGAATCCTAGTAGATCACAAGTTGAACATGAGTCAAAAGTGTGATGGAGCAGCTAAAAAGACCAATGCAATTTTAGGCTGCATCAATAGAAGTATAGTGTCTAGATCAAGGGAAGTAATAGTTCCACTCTATTCTGCTTCAGTTAGGCCACACCTGGAATACTGTGTCCAGTTTTGGGCACCACAATTCAAAAAGGATGTTGACAAACCGGAGTGTGTCCAGAGAAGGGTGACTAAAATGGTGAAGGGTCTGGGAACCATGTCTTATGAGGAAAGACCTAGGGAGATGGGTATATTTAAGCCTGGAGAAGAGATGGTTAAAGGGTGATATCATGGCCCTTTTAAAGTATTTGAAGGGGTGTCACATTGAGGATGGAGCAAGCTTGTTTTCTGCTGCTCCAGAGACTGAAATACGGAACAATGGATGCAAGTTCCAGGAACAGAGATTCAACCTCATACATTAGGAGGAACTTTCTAACAGTAAGAGCTGTTCAACAGTGGAACACACTCCCTCAGACTGTGGTGGGTTCTCCTTCCTTGGAGGTCTTTAAGCAAAGGCTGGATGGCCATCTGTTGGGTATGCTTTGATGAAGAGTTCCTTCATGGCAGGGGGTTGGACTGGATGGCCCTTGTGGTCTCTTCCAACTCTACAATTCTGTGATTCTATGATTCTATCTTGCAGTCAATTCAAGGCTAAATATTATAAAAAGAAAATATATATTTCTTAACTATATAAAAATAAAGAATTGAGGTTTTCCCCCTCCAATCACAGTGAATTCAAAAATATTATTAGCTTCCTATCAGGAAAAAAAATTCTTAGTCACACATAATCATTATCATACAATCTCATGAAATCAATTAGACATCCTACTCATTAGCATAAACATGAACCATTAGTTTTAGAACTGTATATTTATTGGATTTAGTGGAATTAACTTTCTCTTAATGAGAAATCATCTGAATTCTATTTTTTAAAGTGGAACTCTTTTGTAAAGGTATGTGAAGTATTGATAAGCTACACTCAGGAGCTGAAGCTTCCATTTTCTAATTCACTGTGATTTTTATTGCTTAACTTAAACATTTTCATTGACTTCACTATTATAAGAATCAGTTTTAAAATAATTAGTTTATATTATTTAATTAACCTACCTTTATCCCAACATTTTAAATAAAAATCATATCAACACAGAAACTGCAGTAATAAAGTACAAAACAACAGGGCTGAACCAATCTTGTTCCCAAATAAAGTAGATGTGTTGAAATGATTGGGATTTGTTAGTACACAAGTTCCATTGATTTAATAGGCCTGCTCTAATTGGGAATTTGGAAAAAATAGCAGTCATATGAATTAAAGTTAATAAAAAGCAAAATACAATTCAAAATTTGAGAGGTCAAACATAATGTATCTAAAATGCCATTTTCAATGTTCAATATGCTGAGTTGATTCCACACCCAGACATATGACAAAAGCAGAATCCAAAGTGAATGACTGCCAAATTTAACCCGTTGAAGACCTAAGTGCTTTAAATCCTTGGAATTAATTACCTTTCATTGATATTAAGGGAAGAGAAGCCAGCATGATAAAATAAAGGACCTGGCCTACATCCCCTGGTCCATAGATAACTCTACAAAGCATGAACAGGGTATGGATCTACAATATAGCTTGTTGCCTAGTTAGATCTCTTAACTCTAGTGCTCTGTAGTCCCTTCTAGACAGCGTGACCAGCTCATTAACCCACACTGCACAAAAAGAGGCAGTCAAAAATGCTGCATGGAACCAAATGGCCTCATAATCCAAGGTGCAAATAAATGACATGTCGTAAGGATATCAGGTGATAATGGTTCACACCTGTCAGATACCTTGCCCTGCTCCAGAGACAATCGCTCCAGCACCTTGTGAATTCTGAAGTTTCTTGTTTTGTACTGATATCTCTGATCCCTAGAAACAAAAGCCAATGCTGACAACCTAGCTTGAATGGAGTGTGGAGCTAAGCCCTTAACCCTCAAGAGGAAGCATAATTGTAAAAATATGGGAAACAAGAATAGGCATAACAGCCTGGAGCCCCTCCTCCAATCTAAACTGTTCAAACACTAAAACAGCCTTTTTTTCTAACTTCTCTTGGTACTAGAATCTAAAGAGAGGACAATCACCCTGACAACCTCATCGCTCCAAACCTCCACAGGCCCACTAGTGTTGGATCTGAATGGGCCTCTGGGTCCAAAGCAAGTTGTCTGAAGTGCTCAATCTATTGACTAGAAAGAACATCAGCAAGCCCATTGTTCAACCCAGCCACACGGAACACTGTGAAAAGAATATTGTAACAAAGAAACTGTAATGTAGAGACCCTAACCAAATGCATAACTTTTGGGAACCTGGATGACATGGAACTAATAGCCTGTACTGTGGCCATATTATCACACCAGAAACTGAGTTAATCAACTCCTTTCCTCTGATCCAAATAAGCACCGGGAAACAAAATCAACAAATGTCAAATCACATAAGAAATCTTCCTCAATGCATTTCTAAGGCCACATCTGGGCACACTAATGACCATGAAAATACACCCTACAAACCAATGAAACTTGTTGCATCTGAAGATATTTTTAAGGCATCCCAGATCCTCAACTGATCTTTCCAAAAAGAAATACCACTGAAAGAAACAAGAAATTCTTGCCAAGGCCTCCAAACTCTTCTGTAATCCTAATCCTATCATGGGGTTTCTGTATTTCACATATATTTACAAACTGTGCTTTAGCTCCAGAAGTCATTCATTTCAACAAAGTTTGCTATTATATGCAGTTTCATTCTTCCACTCTAAATTCAGAGATGTGTGTATTAGAAATAAAACAAAAACAAATAGTGGGAAAACTTGAGAGAACTACTTCAGTCCCTGTACAGTCACCAACTAGGGCTGTGCTTCTTTGACAGCAATTGCATGGACAGAATAAGAATGTGCTCTTCTTAGTCTTGGAATATGCACTTGCCTGTAGATCACTCTGCATGTGAGTTCAGCCTTTGAGACAAGCAGTGTGGTATAGTTATAAGAATATTGGACTGGCTGTTGAGAGATCTAGGTTCAAGTTCAATTTACTGCTCACCTTGCACCAGCCACATTCTCTCAGCATGTTCTGTCTCACAAGGTGTTTCTATGAAGAAAGGGAAGATGAGGGAAAACCATGTATATTGCTTTTTGAGCATTGCAGGAAATGAGAAAAAGAAATGGAATAAATAAGACTGCCATTTTTTAAAAAGACATAGGGATAAATTATTTGTTCTAGCTCATTCTAGTTTTGCTATGTCCCCCACACAAAAAAAGTCAGGTTAATTTGTATCGTTATTCTCAATGTCAAACTTCCTCAAACAGTAGGATGGACACAAATTTGGGTAAATCACACAGAAATGAGGAAGGAAGATCCCCTTACCACTCACTGTAAGAAGATATACACCTCTCCTCAATAATGCATTTTTACGTTTATGGGGATTTTGTGAGGCAAGAATACTGACCGAACAGTGCACGTATTTTAAAATGTGAATAACTAAAGATGTGCACAATTGTTTTTTTAAAAAAGGAAAAAAGTAAAAAAAAATTCTTGATGGGGAAAATGTGCATGTTATACAAACATTCTTACTCTAGCTTACTTCAGAAGGGGGAAATGTTGAGAACTATGACTCCCTCCAAAATGCTATGCAGTGATCCTTCTGGAAATGCTAAGGGTTCAGTTTCTTGTGTATAACAATACATATATCTTGACTGACACATATCAAGACACTAGTAGTACCAAAATAAGCTGGGAAAGTGAATTGAACATATTAATAGCTGGATCTGAATGGGCTGCTCTCTAGTCATTTCCTTTGTTGAAATCAAGATCAGCCCTGACCAGAGAGAATTTTTTAAAAGCTGGTCCACAAATGGTATATGACTCCTATCGGACTATCATGGATAATAAAGTCCATGTCCCCTTTATGTTGGAGAGGATGCACAGTTCCAGGGATATATAACCATATGTGGATTGACTACCCCCAAATAATAATAATAATAATAATAGGCATAAAGTGCTCAATCAGATTGTTTTCATTGCAAAACAAAACAAAAAACCAACTTCTGCCCAGGTCTGTTGTTACTTTCAGTTTACACTAAGGGCAATATATTTTTAAGACACAGAACACTGATTACTTTTCTTTTGACAGCAGCTTGACTTGAAATGGCCAAATCTTGGAAGACAGGACTTGTGTCCCTAGATAACTGTAGAATAGAGTCTGGGACCAATGGCTAATGGAGAAGCTATTAGATAAAATGAAATGTAATTTAAAACAACCAAACCAAGAACCCTTCTATGAAAAATGGCTTCCTTTTATTGATTTTGTTAATACAAATGTTATAATTGTCCACCCACCAACTTGCCAGTGGTCACTATGGTCTGATCTATTTCAAACAACTTAAACAGTATAGAACTATATATATATGATGCTTTTAAAAGTTTTGAAAGTTTATTTTATACTTGTAAGATTTTGTTGGTTTTAGCCATCCTTTATTGCTCTGGGTTTTTTTTTTTAATAATCTTATTTAGTTCCCCAATAATCTTATTTAGTTCCCCAATAAAAAAGACAAAATGTATAAATATCTGCACACATAAAAATGCAGTAAAAATGAACATAATGTCCATGGGGGGGGGGGGGGACACAGTCTTGCAACCTAATATCATGTGAGGATTGGAAGAAAATGCAAGTGGGATTAGAAGAAGCATAAGAAAATAAATGGAGATTTTCCCATCCCTGCTTGAACTTCCCTTCCTTAAAACAGAGCTGGAAACAAGGAAAGAGTCCTCACAATTAATAAATGGAAGACCAATTCAGGAAGTCCCGCACTGTCATCGGGGAAGAGAATCCATGTAGGGCTTTTTCCATTTGCCTTTGACAGAAGTATGCCTTTCAATGTCCCAAGCATATACAATGTATTGGTCATGGAGCCATCATCGTTATGGTTATTTCAGAGCAACAAGAATATTTTATTTGGATCATGAATTGGTAGCTCCAAAAAGATATTTTCATGCTCATCTTCAGATGGGGAAGAAACAAATAAACCAGATTCTGCTGCAACTGTACTGTAGAATTAGTACAGTTTGACACCACTCTAACTGCCATGGCTCTATGCTATGGAATTCTAGGAATTGTAATTTTGTGAGACATTTAGCATTCTCTGTCAGTATCACAACAAACTAGTCTTCCAGAAATAGTGTTGAACCATGGCAGTTAAAGTACAGTCAAACTGCATTTCTGCAGTGCAAACGGAACCATAGTTTATTCTGTGGTGCAAAGTTCTAACAATTAGAGCTGGGGCCAACTTGAAAAACCTTTATGGGAAGTGCTATCTAATTTGCCTCTGTTACTTCCCGAACCCTTACATGCTTTTTACTGATAGTGCTGGACAACATTATTACAACATTGTGCATGGATTGCCCCCTCCCAAACCTCACAGTCTGAAATGCTTCTCTTCTCTTCAAGGAAAACAAAAACTCTAGTGCCTATGTTTTCATACTCCAGAGAGCAGTTCTATTTTTCTCCCCTGACATCACTGCTATTCTGTGGATTCCCCTCATAACAGAGCCATTGGGGTGAGAGGCACATTTGCTGGCCTCTCGGGGACAACAGGGCATGTTTAAAATTACACTGTGGCTAGCAAGCTGCAGTAGGAGGAGTCGGGGCAGGGACAGAGGCTAGTTATGCCCTGCCACCCCTGGCTCCTTTCTCTTTTGTAATAATAATAATAATAATAATAATAATAATAATATTTATTTCTTACCTGCCCCTCTGTAAAAACACTCGAGGCAGGGTACAGCAAGATTAAAAAACAATTACAATTAAAATAATTCAATGATTTGTTTCAGAACTCGACACTTGTTTTCTGCTTCTCCAGAGACTAGGACATGGATCTATGGATGTAAGCTACAGGAAAAGAGATTCCATCTCAACATTAGGAATAGCTTCCTGACAGCAACAACCGTTTGACAGTGAAACACACTCCCTCTGATTTTGGTAGCTTTTTTTTTCTTCTCTGTTTTTAAACAGAGGCTGGATGGCCATATGTTGAGGATGCCTTGATTGTGTATTCTTGCATGGCAGGGAATTGGACTGGATGGCCCTTGAGGTCTCTTCAACTCTATGCTTCTAAGATTCTATGACCCTTGGCCTTAGGGCCAAGTAGGAATTATACTGATTTATATATTTATTCATTTTATTTCATTTTATGCCACCTTTCTCCCCAAAATGGACACAAACACCCTTTTCCACTGGATTTTTTTGCCTACCCCATCCTGGTACAGTCAGACAGGGACAAATGGCTAGGGCAGTGTTCTTCCTTTGAGGCTGGCCTGAAGGACAAACCCTCTCTTTAAGCCCTGTGGCTTGAGGGAGGGACTTTCTGGTTGGTCTTCCTGATGCGGCCTGGCTGGGGAGTAACCCAGCTTTTTGGGTTCTCCTTGGGGCTCAAGGGAAGGCTGCAAAGGAGCCTGGAGAAAAGACCACCTGCTGCAGCTGCTCCCACACTAGACTACTCCCCCCCCCCACACACACATTGCATCTCTCCTTAAGGAACAGTACATAGGGCTGCATCCACACTGCAAAAATAATCTGGCTTGACATCACTTTGAGCGCTAAGGCAGTTAAAGTGGTGTCAAACTAGATTATTTTTGCAGTTCTGATACAGTCTTGATTAACTAAATAAAATGTCCCATTTTCAAACCTAACAACTGTATCTAGTCTTGTTGTTTCCTGGGCTGGTCAGCAGTTTTCCCTGTCCTTAATGTAATGCTTTAAAGGGTGTGTGTGTGTTTTCCTCTGTGCCATGAGATACAATATTGCTGTCAAAGATTCCTTAACACATGCACATGGTTTGAAATTATATGTGTGAATGCCTTCTGATATAAAAGTTCTTTCTTTTCACAGTCTCATGGCTGAAAAGGAACCAAAGCTAAGCGGTTTTAAGTCACACTTTTTCTGTGGGAATATAAGGTTGACCTTAAATCTCTGACATTTAATCACTGAGATTTAAAAGGGGTGAGCTATGGCTAGGTCGTGTCTTATGAGAATAGAGTTTTATTGAGAAAGATTGACATAAAACCTTCACATCCTCAGCATGTTTGGCTTTAAAAAAAGTATTATAGTGCAACAGTGTAATGGGTAGAACTGCCAACTAGAATAAAAAGATGAGAGTTAGAGCAATTTTGCCATTGATTTGTGTATATGGGAAAGCTCTCAATAAATCTAACTATTGTACCTTGGTCCAATGTACAGTACAGTACTTAGTAATAAATCCTTCTAATTGTAATAAGATTTACTCTCAAGTAATGACAATGCTTTACTATTTGTTACATTTGTATGCTCCATTCTCCCAGGAAAAATTGTATTTGTTCTCTGCTTCATTGGCTAAAACCCTGAAAATTTGTTTCAATATTTGCACACTTAGCATATTTCTTTGATTTACTAGCCACAATTGGAATATTCAAGTTTACCACATTGCAGGCCAGGAACATTCTCAGAACAGTACAAAATGGGAGCAGCCACTTCCGGTTCCATCTGCTCCCATTTTGTACTGTTCTGAGAACGTTCCTGGACCGCAATGCAGTAATCTATATTGTGCCTAGCTCTCAATGCCACACCTAGAAAAAGTGTAAACAAATTGGAACAGATTCAGAGGAAGGAAATAAATATGAATAGAATTGGAAAATGGGGGGGGGGGGGAGATAAAGGTACAGATATATCCTACCTGGAGAAGAGAAGGAATACTTGTTAGGGATGAAAAGATTATTAAAACATGTATATGTGTGTGTATGTGTGTGTGTGCATATAATATGTATGTTTGTGTGTGTATATATATATATGTGTGTGTGTGTGTGTGTGTGTGTGTGTGTGTGTGTGTTAAGAAACAAATACTCAAGTGTAGAGAAACTCTGATTGGGAGGATTCCATGTAATCAATTTGGAAAATTTAAGAATGGTAAATTCTTGAAATATATCTTTCTGGTTTGTGTTGTTATTGTCAATTTTTTTTAAAAAAAAACTCACTTTGTTCTTTTTTATTGTCGTTGTATGCTTTCAAGTTGTTTCCAACTTATGGTGACTCCAAAGCAAACTATCATGTCGTTTTCTTGGCAAGATTTGCTAAGAGTGGCTTTGCCATATCCTTCTTCTGATGATGAGGGAGTGTCACTTGCCCAAGGGCATCCAGTTAGTTTCCATGGCTAAATAGGGATTTGAATCCTCATCTCCAGTTGTAATCCACCACTTAAATGATTACAACATGCTTGCCATCTGTTAATTCTCTAGAACATTCTTCTAGAGTGCTGTTGAAAACAGGAATGAGAGTTATGGAGATCCTAACATGAATCCTGAGTCCAAATAGTGACAAATTCAGATAACACTGTGATGGCTTTTGCCACTCATAAAAGGTTTTCAGTAGCAGTACTTAGATTCATGACATGACACCACTGGGTGCTTCATATTCTGTCACAAAGAACTAATTTGCAGTTGCCTTATTTGCCCTGCCGGATAGATATCATATCATTTCTGCTCCTACTTTCATTTACTTGTCAGGCTAATTTAAATATTTTGAATGTTAAAAAATCTGACCCATACTCTATTGGGGATGGACTTTTCTTTCCTGTACTTTGCATCCTCCTGTGCTCATCTGGTGGTAAAAAACAACCCTCTCAAATGGGCTTATGATGCCAACTTTTGATGATCTTTAAAGGCCTTTTATTGAGCTTTATTAAAAATCACCTCATGGCCCTGGTTATCTTCAAAGAATATAGGCTGAATTTCATGAGCCTCCTGCCATATGGTCTTCTTCAAAGCTCTAAATTATACATAATTCTCTAAACCTTTTTAAAAAGGAGTTATTTCACTGAAGGTAGTTATTCCCATTGAATTCAATGGCAGCTAAGTGCACCAAAGATGAAATTTGGACTGCTTCCATGCTCCTTATGTAACCCTGCAGCAATTTTCTTTGAATAGAGTGTAATTCTTGAAGCCATCAGACATTACTGATCTTTTGTAGCTAAAATACCCTTTGACTGAAAAGGTCATTCTAAATCTAGAATATATATTTTGCTCTATCAATTGTATATATATTTTTAATAACAAGGGACCATTTTTAAAACCAGGAGTTTTTATGGATTTTATATTTGTTATTTTGTCTGTATTTCATGTTCCTAAAGGCAGTAAAATGTTAGGAAAGTTCTTGTGACAGAGATTTAAAGTACACTCCATTGAAATGAATGGAAGCTGTCCAAGAGTTCTTTCACTAATCAGTATTTTATCTTGGACTAAAATTTGTCTGGAAGTGTCAGACATACATAGGAAGCTACCTTTTACATTGTCAGACCATTGGTCCATCTAGTTTATCTATGCCCTGGGTTTTCTGGCAGAAGTCTTTGACATCCAAAACATGCACTGTGGTACTGAGCTATGCCCCTTCCCCAAGATAGCTCAAATGGACCAAGTAAAATATTCTAAGTGGGAGAAGAGGAGAATTCCATCTTCACAGTTCTTGCCTTTTTTTCTGAAATCTTTTGCCTTATCAGAAGGATAAAGTTTGTTCAGAGAATCTCATTCTTCTGGCAACGGAAGGTTGTGCCTACACGGCAGAATTAATGCAATTTGAAACTGCTTTAATTGCTATAGCTCAATGCTATGGAATACTGGTGCCACAACAAAGTAGAAATCCCCAAGATTCCATAGGATGGAATGATGATAATTAAAATGGTGTCAAACTGCATTAATTTTACAATATGGCAGCAGTTGAAGTTTAAGTAGATAAGGGATGGAAAGAGGGAAAAGATAACAGGCAAAATTGGGAGTAACCAGGGACTAGAAAGTTTCCATGGCTGCTTCCACACTGCAGTAATAATCCAGTTTGACACCATGTTAACTGTCATGGCTCAGTGTTATGGAATTCTGGGATTTGTAGCTTGTTGAGGTACCAGAGCTCTGTGATAGAATTCCATGGCACTGAGCCATGGCAGTTAAAATGGCTGGATTAAAACTGGATTATTTCTGCAGCGTGGATACAACCCAAGAAACAAAGAGCAGAGTATGCGACTCGTATGACATATCAATTGTACTTCCCCTCTCTTCACAAAGGGCTTGAGCAGATGGGCCAGGATGGCATGGGCTGAGCCTGTGCTATTCTGGTCCCAGTTCAAATCTAGTTTGGTCCCCTGATTCGTGCAGAGACAGTTGGTGTTCACATACCTGTCCCCACACTGACCCAAACCCCCAAGTCACCCCATCTAACACAGAAATGAGGCACCTAGCTGCACCCATATGGCCAGGTACTCCATTAACATGTCAGATGGGGCAACTGGGGGCTTCTTGGATGGATCACCTACTGGAAACGTAAGTAGCATAGGGTGGCAGCTGTCTGAACAGCCCAGTTTTGCCGTGGAGTTTCTTAGAAACTCCATGGAAAATCATTGCTATTTTAACCCAGGGCAAAGGTTCATCACCCAGGGTCACACTGGATACTCTGGACTTATGTGTCTACATGTGCAGGATCAAGCCTGATCCTGCCATGGGGATTTTGGCCTGCATTGTCTAATCTAGGCAATGGAGGGCTGGGGGAAGCTGCTCAACTTGGACCATGTGGACAACCCCAAGCCAGCTGATGGGAGGGGAGAGATTATGAAGTCAAGAAATAGGCAAATGTTCAATCAAAATGAAGAGGAATAAGCAAGTTCAAGGCCCAGCTGTTGACAGACACATATTGAATCAAGGGTGGCATCTTGTAGTTATTCAAGTGCAGGCAAAAGGTGAGGACAATCCCCTTTTCCCATGGAAACCTTTTTCCCTGGAGAGAAAAAAAAAATAAAAATTTGTGGGGAAGACAAATATTTTCTTTTAGAATGATGAGTAAAATGTTTAAGACAGGGTGTTCATATATTTACTCCCTCAAAATTGTTTCTAAAAACTATATAGCAGAATGACCTACAAATATGTAAAGCAGGGTACAGTATGTGACCATTGTTATTGCTATGGTTTCAATTTCTTAGTTCTTTTCTTAGGTGAATGGGTGCTCAATGCCTGCTTGAAATTGTGGGAAACTGCAGTAAGTTTCTTTTTAACTAATGTTTAGGGTTTCCTCCATTTTATTGCTTTTTGTTTGCTCTTTATATAGTGGAAAAATGAAATAGGTTCATTATAGAAGATGATGTTGAAGTTCAATTTGTAACAAAGAATAAAACATTTTAAAAAAGAAATTTGATTTGGACTTGTCTGAATATTGCCTTTAAATATACCAAACATGATAATGTTATGCCAACCAAAATTATACATAATAGATTTTTATTCCTATTTTTTAAAAAAGTGTCTTAACCTATAAAGGTTGTTAATGTTGTCTGCCCTCAAGTCATTTCTGGTTTATGACACCCTAAGCTGAACCTTTCATGGAGTTTTCTCAGCAAAATTTGTTCAGAGAAAGTTTGTTATGGCTGTCCCCTCAAGCATGAATCATGTGACTTGTCTAAGGTCCCAGTGGGTTTTCATGGCTGAGAGGAGATTTGAACCCGGTTCTCTATAGTCATAGTCCAACAGTCAAACCACTATAACATGCTGGTTGCTAATACCACTTTTTAATTCCCCTCTCCCAAGATGCCATTTTTTTCTTTAAAAATATTTTTTTCCCTGTGGCTTCAAAATTTTCAGAAATTTTTCAATTCTAATCATATTCTATATTGTTTTAATAGCTTATAGGAACTGAAAAAGAAACCCCCTTTTCCTTTATTTTATGATGCCCTCATTATTTGAGTTTCTGAATAGATTGAAGTGGGTCAGTTGCTGAGGTCTAATTTTAGTCTTGCTGTTCATCTACCAGCAACAGCCATTGTAAGTACTGGAAAGGCTTTTTGCCCAATTATACAACCAAAAGTGCAATAGAATCACAGAAAGACAGTTGCTATAAATGAAAAAAGAGGATATGGGCCAGTATGATTGCCAAGACCAAAGGAAATCAGGTATAGTTTGTACAGTCCTTCTGATAATGAAAAGTACCACTCTGAATCAGCATTTTGGAAACATCACAACCAATTCTTTGAATTCTATTTTATCAAATTGTAACTAATGCTTAAGCCTAAGCAATGCCTGTAGAAACCATATCTTCCAACTGTTCTGCTTTGGGAGGGACAGTCCTGATTAATGCTCTGTTGATCCACTTTTCCAGCTGTTTTTAAAATGTCTGTTTCTCTTCTCCTCTTCTTTCCCTCTTTGCCCTTAGTTTACTACAATTGCTACAATGTGCAAAAACAAGAGGACAGGAGAGGAGAAGACAGAGTCTTGCCCTTCCCTGGAGGTTCAAGCCAAAGAAAACTAATGTAGCATCTCCTAGCTTGTGTCCTCTTCCTCATTCATAACTTTTGCCATCTTGATCACACTCTGATGTTGCTTGGCCACACGTGCTTGGTTTTCATCTGTGAAATGTAGAAGAGTTTGAAAAAGTTATAAACCAAAAGGATGGAAAGTTTCTCAAACCTAACTGAATTTAAAACTATCTGTTTAAATAATAAAGTAATATTTTGGTTACCACAGTTGAACTAACAAGTGTACCTTGCTACAGCTTATGTGAACTTTGAAATGAAAATACTTCAGCCTAAGAGGAAATGAGGGAAGGAGGCAAGTATGAAATCACTGGCTTCTAAAGTCAAGCTTGAAAAACATGTGAAGCTTTGATAAGCAGATGGGCTTTTGGATATTTTACTAAACATGACCTTTAATAGTTGTTGGAACTGCCATATTAAGTATGGTGGATATTGCTCATATCCTTTCTTCTGCCAGCAGTCTTCATGCTCCCCTCCAGTAAGAAAACATTTTGAGAAGCTTATGTTAAAAAGAAAAAGGGACAGGTGCAGTGACAGCAGGACCCTTGGTTGTTGTTTCTTTAAAAAATTCTTTGACATTATGTAGGTGGTACAGGAGCTGCTTGTGACAGCTTGCAGGATGGAGAGGAAGTGATTCAACCATCCTGTTCTCAGTTCCACAGCACAGAAAAACACAAAGCAAAAGGCAGGCTCAATTTATAAGCTAATGAGTGGTTTGTTCTGCAAGGCATCGTTTCCATTTTGATACACACAGAAGTGCTTAATTATCTCTCCTCTCTATCTCTCTCTTTTTCTTTCCCCACCCCATGCCTATTCCCAGGTACTGTATATGGAGAATACAAAGTTATTCTCATTTCTCAGAGGAAGATTTTAAGCTGAGAAGCACTGCTCACAATTCTCAGTATTGAAGGCATTATCATTTGTGTAGTTCCCTTCACAGGTGTGTAATCCTTCTCACAAGCAATGCACAGAATATAAATGTAGAATAGGTGGTCATTGGTGAGGCACTTATTTTGCAAAAATCACTAAAAGTCGATAGTTCATAGACAAAAAAGAAAGGCCATCTTTACCAGAAAGGGGAAAGATTTTAATGGGACCTTGCTGTTGGTTTAGCAAATTATGTATCATCTTTAAAGTGCATAATAAAACCAATGGTGAATTCACCACACCTCTGGAATGATGTCAATGGTTGCCACTGGAAGAAGCAACAGCAGAGGCAAAGGTCACCTCAGTTATGACTTTGCCAACACCATAAGATAATGACATGGTTTCTGTTTGGCTAGTAGTTCTTCTGATATCAGCAGATGGCACTACAGATCTCCGGTCAGTCAGGAACTGTGCATTTGCATTACATTGGCACAGATGCTCTGCTCCAACACTATGTCCCTTATGTCATAGTCCCACAGGACAATCCAATAAGTACAGACACCAAAGTAGGGATAGGCATATCAGTCTGTTTCTGATTCATGTCCATTTTGAATATAGTACACATGCATGCATGAATACACACACAGAGACACACACACATAAACTTCCTATATGTAAGGACTCAAACACTGAAAGATATTGAAATATGGGGATATATGCCCACATCTGCTCCAGACAAAATGACAGAACTGTCTGGAACCAATCCCATAGATGTTTTCCTCAACTCAGTATATGTAAGAAATTAAAATAATGAGATAGATAACTCATACATTAAGATAGCTCATAAAATCCTTTATGTCCATTATGTACTACATAGTACATCATAACTACAGTACTGCATAGTAGATTACAGCCAGACCCTGCCAAACCCCACTTACTGGTAAGCAGCTCCTGGAATCAATGCAGTCTGTTCCCCCTGTCAAACAAGAATTGGCTGCCCGATATTGCCATCCCCTTCTGTGAATGATTTGAATATTGAGTCAACAAATGGTAAATCCAAATAATTCAATGGTTCTGCTCTAATCAGGTTAACAAAAGGATCGGAACACAAATTATTATTTTATTTCTTACACTTATAAATTATCTAATAAAGAGCTTTGTCTGGGTTGTGTACTTCTCCTTTTCCCATCTCTGATGCTAGATTTTAATTTGCAGTAAACCTACTATACCACGGAAAGGAACAATTAAAGGACAGATCCCATTCCACATAAACTCTTCTATAACAAAGACCATATAATCTATTCAAGGTTCATTAATGTTTAAATAAGACCAAGATGAGACTTAAAATTCCATAATACTGCAGAGGCTGAAAAACTAAGCGCTTTTCAAATTGAGTAAGATAAAGCTGAAGAAAGCATACACAGCACTTAAATGCAAGAAAAATGCATTAATTCAGAATGACACAAGGGGCACAGCGCAAATATAGTAAGCAATATATTGCTAATCTTCCCCTAGATGACACATACTGATTTAATCACCGACCCATCCATTCATTCATACTTATGGTCTATATTATTTCAAGGGCAGATGAGAGATAATTGTTATGTACCTCTTCCAGGCCACTGATAGAATAGTAGTGATGGGTATATTCCTGTCTACATACGAGAAGCAGAAATAGGTTCTATATAACTAGCATACTTTTTACCTTGGGAACAGGAGCACTTTGGATCTTGTGGATCTTTTGCTAAGATATGACTTCCTTACCTTGCTCCCTGATCACTGCTGGAAATGGCACTATCCATACCAATAAATATTGTAAAAAATAAATATTTTGAACTTTTATCTAACTGATGTAGGGGCTGAAAATCATTTTCTTTCTGCCTAAATACAAACTAAAACAGAGACAACTATTTCAACTTTTTCCATAGCCATACAGGAAATTTCCCTTGAAATGTCAGGCATTGGACTGAGCTTTTTGTAGTTCTATAACTGTAAAGTGGATAAATTATACTTAATTCATGTCTTCCCAGGAAGTTGTCAGAAGTGTCTAGAATGTATCAAGTGTGTTGAGATGTTCTATTACTGTCATCTCTCAAGCATCAACAAAGAGTTGTTAATGACAAAGTTGTTAAAAGTCATACAGAAAAAGAAAAAACGATGTCAGAATCTTGTTTGAGCAGTTTGCTTAAGATAGTGTTTAACGGGTATTAAGGGAGAGTTGATGCAGGTAAAGGTCCTACATGAAAATCTAACTTGAGCAAATTCTGTGACTCTGACACCATAACTTTTCTTCCCTTGTATTTTGCCTGATAAAAAAGCTGAGGAGCATTGAAAGCTAGCATAAAATACCTTGTGCATTTCAATTGGCCTAATAAAAGGCATCACTGCAATGTGTGTTTTGTTCAATGGCCAAGACAACTCAGCCTAAATATTTTCTTTCTCCGGTTATTTCCTTTCCATGTCAAGCAATAAGAGGGAAAATAGTTACACCAGCCCTAAAACTGGAATTAATATTTCCCTGTTAACAGTTGGTCGGGGACTTGAAAAGGCTATAGATCTCTTTCACACTTTGCCAGCACAGTGGGTTGATTCAATTGCCAACCTCAACTACAGTAGATCCACTGAGTTGTGAACTCTCCTACTCATGCTTTTGTCATGTGCACTTTATTTATAAAAGGACTGAAACTCCAAGCACCCAATTGAATAGAGATGCTAGGACATCTGGTCCAATATCTTCAAAAATTGGTGATCAAATCTTATAGCAAATGACTTAGCTCAGGAAAAAAAAGAGTGATGAGTAGTGTGATAGTCATATTTAAATATCTGAGCATGTAGCAATTATGGAACAAACTTATTTTCTGTTGTTCCACAAATGAGAACACAAACCAGTGGATTCAAATGACAAGAAAAGAGATTGTACCTAAACATTTGCTGTAAAAGCTGCTGAACAGCAGAATAGACTGCCTTAAATGGTGGCAGAATTTCCTTCTTTGGAGGTCTTTAAACAGAGGTTGGATGGCTATCTCTCCAGAGTGCTTTAGTTTTCTATTGCTACATGGCAGGGGATTGGGCTAGATTGCTCTTCCAATTTTATGATCTAGGATTCTATGACTTGGAAAGCTGCAAGATTCTTAATCCTTCATATTAATTTGCAAAATTGTTGGTGTTTGTGCACATCTTCCATGTTCTTTCCATTTACATGAATTTTAAAAATTTCTACAGATATTATCATTACAATGATATACTTATTTATTTTATTCTCTCAAGATTCTTTATTAGTTTTATGCTTTTAATGATGTGAAAAATTAAACAAGAATAAATACTGCAGCTAACAGCGAGAGAGACTCCACTGCACAGTACAAAGACATATGGGCCCACATCTAATTGTCAGTCTCAAGCAGAGTTAAACCATTGAATCAATTGCCAAAGGGTAAGTTAACTGTTACATAAGTTTCATTTATTGAATGAGTCTACTCTAATTGGGACTAACAATTGGATAGCCGAGCGATACATCATGGCAAATGAATTCTAGTGGATGTTTCCCCTACTTAAGGTAACGAAACACAACTATGACTTAGACTCTAAATATTAGAAGAATGTTAACATCTGAATAAGCCAAACCATATGAGACATGTTTGAATGAACGGGGGGAATTTTGTGTAAAAAAAAAGAAGAAGATTAAAGGGGGGATAGTTTGCCAGTTTTCAGGTATTTGAAAGTATGTTGATCTGGGGAATAAAAATAATATTTTTAAAAAATATGTTTTTAATATAGCCACAAATGTTTTTTGATTGCTGGAAATCCTGTCAAGATAATAATAATAATAATAATAATAATAATAATAATAATAATATTTTTTTTGTATTTTCCGCCTCTCCCTTCGGATCGAGGCAGGATTCCAACAATGTTAAAAATACATATACAATTCAATACAATCTAAAAACATTTAAAAACAATCACATAATCAATTAACTAACTGCAGTTCTGTCCTTTTGTCCAACAGTTGCTGCCATATCTATTGTAAATCTGGTTCTGCATATCCATTCCCGATCCATTAAAGTAGATTGGGTGGGTAGACCCTCTGGAAGAGATCCGTCTTAAGAGCTTTCTTAAAAGCATCCAAGGAAGTAATAAGACGGATCTCCTCCGGCAAGTCATTCCAAAGTTTCGGGGCTGCAGCAGAGAATGCCCTGTGTTAAGTTCATATCAGTCTTGTATTGATGGAATCTAACAGATTCTTCCCAGATGTTCTGAGAATGCGGGGTGGATTATGCAGGAAGAGGCGCTCCTTCAAGTAACTTGGGCCTGAGCCATCTAGGGCTTTAAAGGTAATGACCAACACTTTGTATTGCTCGCGGAGGCTGATCGGTAGCCAGTGTAGAGATTTTAATATAAGTAATGTGTTCAGATCTTGATGCCCCTGTAAGTAATCTGGCTGCTGCATTCTGAATCAATTGAAGCTTCTGGACTTGGTACAAAGGTAGCCCCATGTAGAGGGCATTACAGAAATCTAAATGAGAGGTTACCAGTGCATGTATCAATGTTTCAAGGTCCTCTGTGCCCAGGTAGGGTCGCACCTGGCGTATCAGCCAAAGCTGGTACTACGCACTCCTGGCTGTCGCTTCCACCTGAGATGTCAACTGGAGCGACACGTCCAGGAGACTGCGAACTCTGTCCTTTAGAGGAAGTGTGGCCCTGTCCAGGACAGGTTGACAAATCTCCATCTCTGGGCTGGGGCAACCTATCACAAGTACCTCCATTTTCTCTGGATTCAGCTTAAGTTTGTTTTCCCTCATCCAGCCCATTACTGACTCCAGGCAGGCGTTTAGAGGAGAGATGCCATTCTTGGTCACTGCAGTAGTCAGAGACATAAAGAAATATATTTGTGTGTCATCGGCATATTGATAACACCACCCCATGTCTCTGGATGATCTCTCCCAGCGGCTTCATGTAAATGTTAAATAGCATGGGAGGCAGAATGGTGCCCTGAGGGATGCCAGATGTCAACTCTCTTTTACGAGAACAGCTGTCTCCCAGCTTCACCATCTAGAATCTTCCCGAGAGGTAGGAACGGAACCACTGGAGCACAGTGCCCCCAATTCCCATTCTCCTCAGGCGTTCCAGAAGGATACCGTGGTCTAAGGTATCGAATGTCGCTGATATGTCCAAGAGCAACAACAGGGTCACACTTCCCCTATCGATGCCTAGATGGAGATCATCAACCAAGGTGACCATGGCTGTTTCAACTCTGTACCCCCTTCTGAAGCCGGTTTGAAATGGGTCTAGATAATCGGCTTCTTCCAAGACAGCTTGGAGTTGGAAGGTGACTGCCCTCTCGATCACCTTGCCCAAGAATGGTAACAATGAGACTGATCTGTAGTTGTTTCTAATCAAGGGATCCAGGGAGGGCTTTTTCAAGAGTGGCTTAACCACTGCCTGTTTCAACTCTGATGGAAATTTGCCCTCCCTGAGGGATGTGTTGACGACAAGCTGGAGCAATGTCATCACTGCATCCCCTCCTTGAATGGTCAGCCAAGATGGGCAGGGATCGAGAGGGCACATCATCTTCCTAACGCTTCCAAGGAGCTTGTCCACTTCCTCAGTACTTACAAACTCAAAGTGATCCAGTTTAACCAAGTTCATGGAGTCACTGAACATCTCTCTCATAGTTCCTGTGTTAATGCTGGCATCTAGATCAGCCCTTATCTTAGAGATCTTATCGGCGAAGAAGTCATTAAAAGCATCACAGCAGGCATTTGTTGGTTCTAATAATGGATTCAGGGTGGGAGGGGGCTGAATTAGATCTTTAACCACCCTGAATAGCTCTGCTGGATGAGATTCCGTCGATGCAATACATGCAGCATAGAACAAATTCTTTGCTGCATCGATTGCCACTCCATAGGACCTTAATAGGTTCTCTAGGAGTGTCTTGTCAGATCAGCATCAGTGTTGACGCCAACTGCGCTCTAGCCGTCTCATCTCTACATTATATCAGTGAAGGACTCAATCTGCACAGAAATGAAGATTTTTGTACACAAATTATAATTTTCTGTACAGAAAATGCTGCCACATATGCAAAAAATACTGTTTTCTGCACATAAACATTACATGTGAATTTTGTGCAGAATAATTCCAATCACAGTGTTTTCAGAACAGGAAACAAAAAACAAAACACAGAGAAAATGAGAATACTTTTCTAAGTAAGAAGGGGGGGGGGGGAAGAGAAACATCCTTGTTTCCTTTAACAAGAAAATTACTAAATAATTACCTAGCTATGTTGCACCCACAAGAGGACTGGTTGTCTTTTGGGGTTACTGAGAAAATAGCACTGTGTGAAAGACAAACATCAGAATAAAATTTCTGAAGTAAAAATGAACTTTTTAGAGAAGCGTAAGAAATAACTTCGCAGCTATACTTACTGAAGATTTTTCAAATGAAGAGTAGGAATCACACAGCCCTCCAGATGTTGTTGGATGACAACCCTTGGCTCTCATCACCATTAGTTCTACAGGCTATAGAGTCTGAGAACTGCAGGCCAACAGCATCTGGTAGGCCACATAATTCCCATCCCTGATGTAAAGAGGCTGTGTTTCTTTTTAAGGACTGGTATCAAATTAAACATCTGACATGTTTGTTACAAGGAATACTGTGAATTACTTTATGGCATATGCAACTTGTATAAGTGGACCACCCTATATGTCTTTCAAAAACACATTCTCATATGGACAAATAATGAATGGACATATCTTCACCTTTTTTTGTAATTCTGGGAGCAATTTTTCTAAGCTCTAAAATCACTGGAATTTCTTCTGAGCATATTTGTAACTGCCTGTTTCACACACTTTATTTGTTGAAGCAACTCCATGCCTGCATATGAATATGTGGGTGCTGCATAAATAGAAAATAACATGAAAGTCTGTGGCTTGCTCATATTATTTAAAAGGAACTGCCAATCATATAAAGGATGAAATCTGTAAATAATAAAGGACACTACACAAAAGTTTCACTTGGGAAAATCCATCAACATGAGAGAAACTATAAAGCTAGTGGAGACATAATTAGTAAAAAAAGTATGCCCTCTCATTCATCTTTTTCAATACCAGAAAGCTAAAAAACCATAACTGTAACTAAACAATTATATTAGAAGAAATGTAACATTACCTTATGGAAAGCCTTCTGTTTTTAATAATGATCTGAAGGGATTATAAAATAATTCCAATATAATTAGAATTATATTCTATATTGTACATAATTGCACTTCCCTCTTGGGATTTTGAGTTTTATTTCTAAAAATAAATTGAAATATATTTATTTAAAAAAATATTTCAGTTTTGTGAACTATTTAAAAGTAGCAGCTATGTCATGACATTTTAATTTTTTATTATTTGCAATGGTAATACACCACATAATCATTATAGTTTCTTAAAAAATAGTGTTTTTAATTTACAAAATGTTTTTGGCCTGTAGTTTATTGCCATTCAATCAAATGGCATCAGTAGCATTGATCACAACTGTAGAATACAGCAGCAAGTAGAAAAGCAAATTCAAACAACTGGCACTGCAAAAAAATAAAAGAAAGCAAAATGTGTTCTCCCTCCAAATTTGCTCAGAATTAATTCAGAATTCAGGCATTTACTTATTAACTAACGTATACAATTATTTATAATGATGTATTTTATTTTCACTTCTGGGAAAGCGCAACTGCTTGTACAATGGTTTGTTGTTGTTTTTTACACTAATATAAAGCCCCAATAAGAGTCAAGCCCAAGTTCATGCCATCTCAAATATGTAAAGTGTGTAATTTAATAGTCTTTGAAAATTAACTGAAGCCAACTCTGAGCTGGCCAAATTCAATAGATACAAGTATTTTCAGCATGACATGGGCCATGTGGTAACAAGCTACCACAAAGTATTAAATTTGTGAGCATTTGAGACAAAAGAGGTGGTTACCTCTACCCTGCACTAAAATAATGGATACATAGAGGGAACTTGAAGAGTTAGACACTCAAGGCCCTGGCCCTGGATAGATAAAATCTATTTCCATTTCTTCCATATTTTTTAAAAAAATTCTCAAGTACTTTTCATTCCAAATAAGAAGAAATTTGCAAAGGTTATTATAAAAATAAAAGAAACTAAATTCCCATCCAGATCAGGAAGTATGGAGCTTTTCCAAATTCATCTACCTAGGAGATCCCAGTGGTAAAAATTCAGTGGACTTTGAATGGCCCAAGAACTGAAGCTGGAGAACACCAATATGGTAGACAAGTATTATTTTCTTGAATATTACTATCAGAAAAAGCTACAACATAATAGCTTCAAAAGCATCATTGTTTTATATTATCAAGTTTTTGAGGTTTTGTGCCATGTTCTTCTTAGAGCGTTATCGTTAACAAAATAAGTCTGTCTACCAGAGCATTTTTATTTATTTTTTTAGCTACAGCCATTACTGAATCTTTTTCAAAGCCCACTGGGTTTCTCAACAGAACTGTGAACTAATTTCTAGTAAAGGAACTAGTAAAAAAAAATGTCTTGAGCAGAAGTCATCTCCTGTTGCCACACACTGCTGATCAGATTTATAACTGAGTTCAATTTAGCCTCCTATTGCTTGATTTAGCCCAAATTCTATTCTCAGTTGAACATGCTACCCACAGTGATTTTGAAAGAAAGCCAAAAAAATGGAACATGAAGGGAAAACTTCACAACTGAAGATACAGTTCTTGGCAACTGGTAAAACAATCACATGCCCATTTATGATAAGCATATTGAGGAAAAATATCATATTATGTAGAGAAGACACACTCCTTTAACAGCCAAAAAGACACATTCACATAGTCAAAAGTGTATTTATGATTGTGGCCAAATCTTGGTGTCATTTTCAGCAATTATGGTGTGAGCTTAAAAAATTGTGTTTATTAGGAGTAGCTTTGTGAAAGGCATCCAAGTCATGTGCAACAGTTTAGTTTCCATTTTGTATCATAGCATATAAACCAACACTTATGAAAAAAATGTTCTTTCTCAGGAGAATGATATTCCAGATCTTTGTCTTCTTTCACTTTATTGAGATTATCACACACCTTAAAAAGGTGAATTACTGCTGCTGAATTGCATCCTAATTCAGGCTGCGTCCGGATACTATCGCATTCATTTTGCCACTGATGCCACCAGCCGGGTGCAGTCCTGGTAACTTCCGGCTAGAATCTGAGCTCAGCTGTCTGATTTGCAAAACCAGGAAGTTCCCGGCTTTGAAAAGATGCTGGCTAAACTCAGATTCTAGCCGGAGGTTACCTGGGCTCCACCTGGCCAGAGGCATTAGTGGCAAAACGCATGCAATAGTATAATCAACATGCAGCCAGAATTAGAATTCAGTTCAGCAGTTGTAAATCACTTTTTTAAGCTGTGCAATAATCTCCTATACCAGATGCTTCCATCTTTGTATGACTAAAGTGCTGTCATCTTCACATATTGAATGCTATTCCTGCTGTCACATTGCAGGAATATTTTTAAAGTTCTGTTTAATTTTCTTTAAAATCTGGAGATGAAATATAGTCTAACACTTAATAGGGATTAAGAACAGAGATTCTATTCTTGATTGCACGGGTTTGCTGTGAGATTTTCAAACTGTTTAACATTGTGTTTCCAGCTTCCTTGCCTGATGAAAAAGTATAATTCATTATTTACCATTCTGCCTGTTACAGGATTCATTTGGTAAAGTATCCAAAGAAACACTTACATTAATTTGTATCAGTATGCAAAGGGATATTGTAGCCCCTTTGATACTAACCAAGATAGATGTTTGTAGCAAAAGCTTTCATAAACTAAATGTATTTCAACGGATGCAACTCATGAAGCAGACTCAGAGTTTACAAAAGAGTATGCTTGCATCTCCTTTCTTTCAGTTAATCTCAAAGGGGCTACAATATCCCTTTGCATATTGGTGAAGTACTGAAGATATAAAGACAGATTGACATCTGCAGAGTGAGATAAGTTTGAACAGCATTGTTAACAATCGATTAAATAATTTGTTAATTAATTAATAATAGAATACTAATATGTAGAAGTTTTCTACTGTGATCATGGAGAGTCACCTTACCTTAGGCATCTAATTCTTCAGCTTACCTAAGGGATCTAATTCTTCTTTCATTTTCCTGAAGGAAACAACAAACCATTTTAGCAATGTGATAAAGTCTTTACTATTTGAAACATGATATTTAATTTGTGAAAATTTCACACATTTGTATTGTGAAGAAAGCAACATTCAGAAAATGTCTTCGCATGAAAAATATTATTTTCGGCCAATAAAATGCTGTTTCTTGTGCAGAAAATACAGCTTTATTCACAAAACAAATGTGTGTGAAATGTACACATTACACAGAATAGGACTGTAGATTCTCACCAGTTAAGAATTCTTCTAATTGGGGTTTGTTGACACTAAAAAAAAATAAAAATTCTGACCACTTTTTTCAAATATTTCTGAATATTCTTTCCATCCCCACCATGCATATATGATCTCACAGACTATCCAATAATCTCAACATTTTTGCATAATGTAGGTGATGGGACTAGAATACAGACAAGTGAATATAGAATAGTGTCACCTGGTGCAGCCCACACCCCCTGTACCCCCTTAGTGATAACCCTGGATCTACCTATGGAATTGAGGAAGTGGGAGTTTCCTTGTCTTTCTACTGTTCCCCAAAGCTTCTCACATGTCTCCACAAAGGAGAACCTGTTGGAAGACAGGGCTGTGGAAGGAGGAGGGAATTCAGAAAATCAGACTGAGCCACCTACTGATAATATGCTTGTGTCTCAAGGTCTGGTCAAGACTGGACTTGTTTATAAACTTGAGATCGGTTAATTAAAAAATCAGAAATATAGAGATACTGTCAAACATAATATCTGACCACTGATATTAATATCCTTGTGGGACAAAAAGAAAGAATTCAGTTGGAGATTAGATGAATTGGTCCTGAGAGATAAAAACAATAGACAAAAATTCAGGAGACATTAACATTTTTAAAAGGAAAATAGGACAGGTGAGGTAAAGGAAAAGGTGGTCTGGGATGCTTACAAGGCAGTGGTGTGAAGTGCATTCATATAACTGACAAGTAATAAGAAGAAAAATAGAGAATGGAGGATTAAGGAGTTGTAAGAACATTTAAAAGATATGCAAAGGAAAAGAAAAAAAGATAAGATGGGAAGTTAAAAGAACATAAAAAAGAAATCTCCCTTATGTTGATGGAAGAGATCGAGAGGAAATTGAGATAAATGAATCAACATTATTTTGAATTTGCAAACAAATCAGGCAAATGGTTGGTGATAAAGTTGAGAATTCACACCAGGACAACAGGTAGAACCTTGGAGGGAGGGTGTGGCTTTGATACCCTCCATGCTATGAGACCAGATAATTTAAAAATAAGCAGGGCCCAATGGGTCAAGCTTGGGCATGTAATGGGGGACGGAGTCAGTATTTAAGGGCAAACTGCCGCCCTATTCGGCCTCTTTTCTCCAAAGCAACCCACCCTCCCACTCTAAATCCAATGTGAAAATCATTGATCACTTTGGGGGCCAGGTAGGAATTTTCTCCCCCTTTCTTGGCTTTCTTTTGCCTGCCATATACTGTGTACAGGCACTGGTAATTGGCTTGGGGTGACTGTTAAATAGGTTTCACTGGCCCATATGGGGTTAAAGAACTATTTGGTGCACACCAGTGGCACCCCCTTGTGGTGAAAAGTTAAAGTCTGCAACACCTTAGACAGGTCAAGGGACCTAGAGTTGTCAAAGAACCTGCCTTTGGGGTAGACATAGGGGTTTTTGCTCAACCTTACAAACTCGAGGGAGTTTGGGGGAGAGTGCCTTATGTTTACCTTCCTAGGACAGGCTTAGGATGCAATTTGAATCATCGGATTCACCTCAGAGTCCAGTATTTGTGCCCAAAGGCTTTTCACTTCAATCAAATTTCTCAAGAGTTTTGAAGTTTAAGGTTGAACTTCAAGAGCTTAGCATTAAATAGGGTATAGATCAAATAAATGGTCCCTTATTCATCCAGTTTACATGTCTGGTCTCTTTACTTAATGGTTGGGTATCAAAAGAAAGACAAAGAAGATGGATATCTAAAATTAAAGATGGAGAAAAAAATTCACCAACTATAAGCAAATTAAAGAGAGCTTCTACAGGTATTTATATAGACAAAGAGATATTCAGACAACTTTAATTCAGAACTATCTTGATCAACAAATAATTGTGAATATCTCAGAACAACAATAGGAATTAAACAACGAGATAACCATAAGGGAACAAACAGATGGTATTAATAAGCTTAAAAATCAATAGAGTACTAGGACCAGATGGATTTACCGCACAATATAATAAGGAGTTTAGAGAACAAATGATATTACCTATAAAAGACATAAAGAACAAAGCAATGAAGGGTGAGATTCCACAATCATGGAAATCAGTGAGCTTCACACTAATCCCAAAGGAAAAGGATGAACTAATCAATATACTTGATGGCTTTAAAAAAGCTGTTAAGACACATCAATTCCAGCAGGCCTTCCCCAAAACTCCTTAGTGTTCCTGGCTCCTAAGTCTAATCCTAGTATCTCCCAACTAGTTCCCAGCATATAGCCCAAGTTGCCAATGTTCCATGCTGCCTAAAGAACTTTCGTTCATGATACTTATTGTGCTGTGTCTTTGTGTTTTTTTTCCCCCCGATCATGTTTCAATCTATGCTAGTTTAATTTTATTTTCAGGGGTGGGAGGTTAGGAAATGGGTCATTGGTACTGTTTTTATACTGTGACTGTTTTTAACTTTGTTGTATCCCACCCTGATTGCCTGGTCAGAGGGGTGGGCTATAAATAAAAATTATTATTATTATTATTATTATTATTATTATTAATTTGGATTATAACATTTATGCAATGATACGGGTGAAAAGATTTAGAAAAGTACTGGGCAAACATATTCATGTTGACCAAGCTGGCTTTTTTCCAAAAGGGTATATGAAAAACAATATCAGAAATTTAATTGATAACCAAGATTTTCACACCTGGCTCCAGAGTTGCTAAACTGTCCCCCAAATGACCCTAAAGGTAATGAAAGAGGCTGTGTCTGAAAAGCCTGGCATGCTCCTGAATCGTCATGGTAACAAGCCTCCCTCCTTTGCGTGCCTGAATCGTTTCTGGGAAGAGCATATCCTATGAATGCAAACTTTGTGTTAAGAGGAAATCAATTTCCCTTGCAGAAAGACAGGAAAAGTATGGCTGTGTGGCCACATCCTGCCTCCCTTCAACTTTTCCTGATAATGCAGCTGTTTTGAAGCCTTTAACATTTCCAGACACTGCATACTCCCCAGACTGCCCCTTTTCTGCCCAAAACAAGGGGATGGGTTATCTCTTCTGGAAGCTGACAAGAGTTGTGATATGCCATTAAAATAGTCTCTCTCCCCATCCCTATTTGACATTTCAAATTTTAAAAATCAACACCAGAAGATAACTTCTTGCCACTTCATGGTGCTTGTTGCTTTGTATTTTTGACAGTCCAGCTGTGGTTACCCATCTTGTTGCCCAGGTTTTTTAAAAAATCTTGTTATCACACATCTATTGCAAGTTTCATCCCCACTGAGTCATTAAAGCAAATTCAGACTATGTTCCTCCCCCCCTCCATCTTTTTCCCCAATAAATGGGATTAATGTTATAGAACAAGAGTTAATTCTGGAGAGGTTTGAGCTATAGATCTTTGATGTTTATTTATGTATTTTCAGACACAACTGCATAAATATTCTTAAACTACACAATGATGTTTCTCATAGATTTGAGGGAACCATCCTTGAATCTCCCAGACCGTATTCTGTTGAACTCAAATTTTGATTATTGCCAGAAGCATGGAGAGAAAACTCCCAAAGCTGCTATGTGTAAATCTTCATCTACAAGTTTGCTTATTGTATGATTCAAATAAGCAAATAGCTTTCCACTGTGAGCCTATCTACCAACTGCATGGCACTGTACTTCTTTACAGATGCCACAAGGGTCAATGAATAATTTCTTATCCATGTAAACAAGAAAAAAACAGTTCCTGAACCATGTGAAATAATGCAATTGCAAATTATGATGGAGTGGTTATATGAAGAGGAGATAATTTATCTCACTGGTATCGCTGATGCAGAGATATGTAAGATAAGCTTCTCAGATGTTTTCTAGACATATGAGCTATAGCAAAGAAAAGAAGCTCTATTAAAAACAGAAAAACATAACTCTAGGTTGAGATGTAACAATGTTATAATGAAACTGAAGTGAATTTTATTTCCAATCTTTCTAAGTGTTCATGGTATATTTTAACATAATTCTATACTCTGTCTTAGCCCCAAAGTGTCAGATTCGCAAAATCTACCCACTCTTAAGAATATCAGCAGCTTCCCTTTCACCTAAAAATGACAAGATTTCCCCAGTTACTTTAATATCAGGCACACATGGCACTTTCTCTGAGCATGAGATGAAAAGGAAAGCTTGCTCTGCCAGGATAGACACATCCGAACCTATGCTTAGAGATCAGGGTTAAAGATTATTACTAATATATTTCGCTGGTGAAATCATATTAGCTTAACTTTAATGAAATAGATATTTAGTGACAAAAACATTCAGGGAGATATTTATAATTGCATGTCACTGAACATTGTTATCAACATATATATCTAAGAAGTCCCACGCAACCAGTGAAGACAGAAAGCAAGGAAAGAGAAGTTGTGGATAACAGGTGGGACTGCACATATTCCTGTGTAGGGAACAAAAATAGTCAGGGCAAGCTTGAAATAATGTACATGGTTTATATTGTGCTATAGGCTCTCACAGCCAGCTGATGGATCAGACAGGGAGAATCTAAAGTCAAAATCTGGGAAAGAGAACCAAGGTCACAACAAACGGAGTTGTGTTGGGGAGACCAGAGAGTCAAGTATGGGTGATCCAAAGATAAGGTCCAGTAACAATCCATGGTCAAACACAAACAAAGTGAGAGATGACAGGAATAAAAGTGTCTCAGGAATGTCAGCAGCTGATAGGATATGTTTAGGAAACCATTGCTCTCAGTAGTTTCCACAGCCTTGGACTGATACTTTTACAAAGGAGGTGCCAGAGCACTTTCCATTAGAAACATTCCTCACAAGAAGTCAAAGTTGTTTGATGTATCCAAGCACTTCTTCTAGGCATTATGCTCTCTTCTTGTCTGTTGAGGTGCTAATATTCTCAGACACTTAGAGTTAAAGTCTGGGAAAGAGAGCTAAGGTCACAACAAATTGAGTCCTATTGCAAGAACTTGATAAGAAAGTCAAGTATGGGTGTTCCAAAGCCACAGTCCAATAACAATACAGGGTGAAGCATCAGCAAATGCCTACCTCTATCTCTGCTGCTGTGCCCTCTTCATCTAATGAGTTCCAAAAGAAATCACTATCTGGGTTTGTGTATTCTTCATATGACAGGACTCATCTACTGGGGCCATGGGAAAGTCCCTTCTCCTTGTTAGGACTGAAGTTTTCTGAACTGAACTGAAGTTACTGAAGTTTTCATTCTCATTTCAGATAAGTATCACAAGTTAGAAAATGAAGCAAAACCAGAAGGCTATTTGTCACAAAAATGAATAAATATCTGCTTGCTTTCTGAAGAGTTGGTTTGGCATGGCCACATAGAACTGATATGATCAGATAGGGACTGTACTCTGAGACATTCATGGGCACATGGTAATCATAAGCACACTTAAAACCATAAAATCATAGAGTTGGAAAGGGGGCTCATGCATAATTGAGTTCAATCTCATACTCAGTACAGGATCTTCAGCTAAAGCATCTCAGCAGATAGCTAACTTATTTTTGAAGATTATTTCCTTGCTTTTTTTCCAAGCTTCTTATCATCCTTGTTGTCCTTCCCTGAATCTGCCCCAACTTGTCTATGTCCATCTTAAAATCAAGTTGCCTCGCAGGTCAGGCGCCACAAGAAAGCACAGATACACAAGGCTGGAGTGAACATGGCCACAACTTTATTAAACCAGCACAAACAATAGGGTTGGCCCAAAGCATAAGGTCTGGATCTGGACATCAGCCAAACCCCCGTTGGCTAATGAATGGTTGCTTGTAGCCAAGCATCGGGATGACGTAGGTGCCAAGCCCCGCCCTAAAGCACAGTCGGGCAACTGTGCTCCTCCCAATCGATTTGCAAGGCACTCTAGTCACCGGGTGTCAACTGACTGTGGCCCCCGCACTGGCCACATCAGCACGCTCCATACACCCGGGTCGCAAGGACTCCCGATCCAGAGCCATCGAGCCCTGGAAACCCCTCACCCCAGATCCAGGCCTATGCTGCCGCCCCCGCACCAGTTGTGACAAACAACTCCCAGGGAGGGAGGGTGGGAGAGCCGAACGAGGCAATGGCGTCTCACCAAGCCCGCAGCCCGAATATAAAGGCATTCGGGCCAATCAGGGGCTGCCACGTCATTGCAGCCCCGCCCCCTGGCTGGCCTTGGCCAATCAAGGCGAGAGGCGGGCCGCCATGGGCCAATCAGGCAGCCCGCCTCACCCCAATTGCATTCTGGGACATGGAGTCCGTCCCAGAAAAAGGCAGTCTACCTTCCCGCGCTCTCCTCCACGGCAGCCAATTGCGAGGGAGCCCGCCCTCGCAATGGCTGCCAGGAAAAAGACCGCGGCGGGAGCGCGATGTGGCGCTTCCCGCGCACGGCAACTGCGCCGGCCCGGTAAGTCAGGCGGCGCTAATGCCTAGAACTGAGCACATTACTCCAGATGAGGCCTGACCATCAAAGAATACAGTGAGATTATGGATATTAGTGCATTGGTATTAAATCATCTTATCCCCAAAAGGATAAAGGCACATTTAATTTTCAAAATGGGTGTTATCACATTCACCTTTGCCAGGACAACCCGTATGCAACTTGGATACCAGCCAGGTTTATCCTGTGCCTTTTCAAAAATGGGAAAATCCCATTTTGAAAAGGTGCATGATAAGCCCAGTTGGCATCTGGGCTGTAAATGAGCTGCATTCGCCCTAGCACAGGTGAATGCAATAACACCCATTTTGATAATTAAATGTGCCTTTATCCTGTTGGGGGATAAGGTGCTTTAAAATCAATGCACTAATCTCTTATTATTCTCCTTGACATGGAAACCATGCTTCTATTAATCTACAGGCTAAAATTGCATATTCCTTCTTTGCTGCATCACACTGCCAACTCATGTTCACATTTTGGTCAACAATAACCCAAGGTCCTTTTTCACATGCAGTACTGTTGAATCATGTGTTGCCCCATCTTATACCCATGTCTTTGGTTTCTGTTGCCTAAATCTAGAATTTTAACTTTGTCTCAGTTCTATTTTATTTTATTAAATTCTACCCAACATTCTAGTTTTTCATGTTCCTTTTTGAATTCTTTTCATATCTTCAATGTGTTAGCAACCACATCTAGTTTTGTGGCAGCTGCACATTTAATATGGATTCTCTTCAAACCATCATCTAAGTCATTGATAAAATGTTGAATCATAATGGCCCTAGAATAGAAACTTGAGATACTCCATTCAAGACCTCCTTGCAGTCTAAATCACAGCCACTGATAATTCTTTGGAAATTATCAAATTAGGGACAGGGTGTCATTGTCCTGTCCCTGTCCTGTCCTTCCCTCCTGATTGTGGGAAGGGCTTTCACAAGTGACCCAACATTGACCTGGCAAGTAAGCACAAGTGAAAGTGATAGTGCAAATCACTTTCACATGAAAGGGGGCTGAAAAATGCTTTCAGCTGTCAACTGATAGTGCTTTCAGCTTCATTTCCAGTCTTTTGTAATAACAGAAGAACCAATTATTACAATGACAACTGAAAGCACTTTCAGCTGATGTTTGAAAGCACTTTAAGCCTGCTTTCATGTGAAAGTGATTTGCACTATTACTTTCACTCGGCTCACAGATGGGATAAGGATGGGGGAGCGATCCTGTCCCTATCCTGGCCTCAAGTGAAAAATCTCATTTGAACATGGTTTTCCCACCAATTAGTGTTCTCATCTTTTGTTGTGGTTGTTCTGTGTGTCTTTATGTCATTTCCAACTTATGGCAATTCTAAGGTTTGCCATTGCCATCCTCTGAGGCTGAGAGATTGTGACCTGCCCAAGGTGAACCAGACAATTTCCATGGCTAAGTAAGGATTCAAAATTCATTCTCCAGAATCATAGTCCAATCTTCAAACCACTGCACCATACTGGCTTTCCCATCTATTGAAAATTTAATCAGTTTTCTAAAAAAGTAAAATTATGAGGAATCTTATCAAATGATTTTCTGAAATCCAGATAAATGACATTCATAGCATTCTCACCATCTACTAGACACCACATTGGGAAAAAAAGATATAAAAGTAGTTTGAAAAGATTTGTTCTTGACAAACCTATGCTAGTTCCTATGGCCACTGTATTGTCATCAAGATACTTGCAGATAGACTTCTATATAATTTGTTCTAATACTTTTTCCTGCTGTAGAGGTTCGGCTGACTGATGTGTAGTTTCCTGGATTGTAATCAACTTGTTCTCTCTCTCTCTCTCAACTTATTTTTTTTTAAAGAGAGGGACAATGTTTGCCCATCCTTTCGTTCCACACTTGTTGACAAGTGGTTCAGAGAGTACATCAACAAGTTCTGTCGGTACTCTGGGATGCAATTTATTTGGCCCTGCAGATTTGAATTCATCTTGCTTCAATAGGTGACTTCTAACTCCCCATCAATCTTGCTTTACAATCCAGAATAATTGCTAAGGTCTCTGCTGCTGACTGGAAGCATGCAGTTCTCTTTTGAGTAGAAAACTGGAGCAAAATGAATATTGAGTACTTCTGCCTTTTTCTTGTGATCTGCTTGCCTTTTGTTGTGATCTGCTAGCATTTTACCTCCTTACTGAACATAACTGTCATTTTCTTGCTTCAAATATATCTGCAGTGGTGGTGGGGGTCTTGTTCCTTACTTGACTTGCCAGTCCCAGCTCATTCTGAACTTCAACTTTCTTTATACAGCGGGCCCTTGGTTCTAAGACCTGTGTGAATATAAAATCTGTGGATCCTCAAGTTCCATTATATACAATGGCATAGTAAAATTGGGTCCCTTATATAAAATGGCAAAATGAAGGTTTGCTTTTGGATATAAGTCTTGGATGTTTGAATCTATGGATGCAGAATCTGTGGATATGAAGAGCTGAATGTAATATTCCTGCAGGTTTGGCCTACACAGTCTACTTTTCCTTGGAAGTTCATCCTTCTTTCTATTCTTTATACTCACTCTCCCCCCCCCCCCCCGTTCCTCTCTCAAGTTACTGTGCAGCCACATTGGCTATTTCAGATCTTTCTTTTTCTTCCATGGTATTGTTTTTGATTATGCTTTTTGCAACTCCTTCTTCAATAATTTTCACCCTTTCTGGATTTTTTTTCTTTAACATGTCTAGCAATGGCATTCTACTTATTGAACTTACTAAAATCAGCTTCCCTTACATTCATGATTTGTGTTTGACTCTATTCCTCTTTATCCTGTCCCTCAATTGTAAATTCCAGCATTCCCCCTAAAGTACTGACTACTTTGATCCCAGTGAACAAACCCTTTTTAGTTAAAACCAAGTCCATGATTGCTGATCCCCTTGTTCCTCCCCCTTCCCTTTGAAAAAAAAAAGGATCTGGAAGGTACATCAGGAATGTGTTGGACAATTTATACTTAGCGGAGTTAGGGCCAGAACCAACCAGCATGAAAACATGACACACACACCCAAGATGCCTGGAAGCTGGCTTCATGTTGCTAGGCTGCCCACATGTGGGCTGGCTTCCAGGCACACCAGTGGTGTGGCGTTTGGATGCCACCCACTGCCAGAGTATCTTAAAACTGGCTTCCAGCTGCAGCAGGGCAAAAAAGCCAGCTTTTTGCTGGTGCAAATAGGCCCGCTTCTTTTTTGGCCAGCAAAAAGACAGATTGGGGCTGCGACTTGTGGTTGTCACAGCCCCAGCCCTTTCGGGATGGTCTGTTTCATCCCTTTGTGTCCCAGCAGATATTGGGAGAAAGAAAAAAATGATGAAGTTAGACACAGACCTGCATTTTGTCAAGATATTGTTGTTGTTTCCAGTTCAAATGGTATGGAAGGACATTGATGAATACCTCTCCATACAATCTAAACTGAGGACAACAACTGCACCATCTTGACAAAATGCATACCTATGACTAAAATCATCAATCCCCCCCCCCCATCATATAATTTCTAACACAGTTGCCTGGTGAAGAAACCAATGGAGCTTTGAAAGCTTACAAGATGTATATTGTGCATTGTGGTTGGTCAAATAAAGGTATCACTGTTTCATGGTATTTGGCTGTTATTGTACTTTGTTATATGGCCAACACAGCTATCCCTTAATATGTTTAGCAGATATCAATTTAGCAATATCCCTTCTAACTAATTCTGTTGGGGATGATGGGAGGTGATGCACATTACCCAGGCTCAGGTCCTCACCATCTGTTCAAACTGGGCTGATCAGAACTGATCAATGGTGTGATGTGTTGCAGGTAGCAGAGTTGCCCATGAAGCGGCTCAGGAACAAAACATCAGCTCTGGAACTTCTGAAATCACTGTTGCTGCTTCCCCCTCATGCAGTCAACAAACCACGCGAGCTGTGCACTAAAACTATCTTTATTGACTACTTGAATAATACAAACCCTATAATAAAACAATAAACATCTTTGCAACACATTTCTTGCTCTTGCTAAACACACTCTGGCTATGCTAATCAAGCTATATACATACTCATCTCCTCCTGCACAAAAGCTTAGTTACAAGTTCAGGTTCACCTTCTAGTTCACATTGTTGTTGATGTTGTGGTGTGGAGGATGGTGCAGGGCAGGGCTTGCAATGGCTCACCGGAACAATACTGAAATAGTTCAACTTTTGTTACCACCCACTGGGTGTGCACTGGGTGTGTACTGGGTGTGTACAATCAATACTATTGGTTATTTTCACACTTTCCCATACTAATAGTCCAACCTCTTACTATGACCTAAACACTCATGTGATGTTTTCAATGATGTCGTTGTTTACCTTTTCCATGACCTTCCTTTCCGGAACTTGTGTTGCTATTCCATGTGTGTTATGGCTATACCCACATCTGTTGTTGTTGTGTACGTGTCTCACTACACTATCTCACCTTGTGCTGGAAAATTTCACAGACTTTGGTTCTCACATACAGCTTTGCATTTCTATGACTATAATTCCCATGCTCCTTGCCTTAACAAATTCTTGCATCCTTAATATTTCTGAAATTTGTTTCAGGCAAGTACCATCTATCACCTCTTCTTGTTTTGGTGGCATGTAATAAACAACTATGACAATGTTGTATTTCTTTCTTTCCCCCATTTATTTTTATCCAAATGATCTCAGTTGGCCCAATCTGATTATGCACTTGGATTTCTGTACAAAAAAAAAAAAAAAAAAAGAAAGAAAGAAAGAAAAGAAAAGAAAAGAAAAGAAAAAGAAAAAAAGACAATACAAAAACAAATGAATCTGTCAATAGTTTCACCCCCTCCCCCCAGATTTGAATTTCTGTGTCAGTGGAATGAGTGGAAATAATTGTTATTCTTATATCAGTGTAAACTAGAAAACTTTAAAAAGTCCAAAAATTTTTCTAGGTTTACAAGCATGCCACAGAAAAATTTATGGCAACATTATCATGTTGCAAAAATATAGAAACAAAGAGTAATAACCATTAAAAAACAATTGACATTAGGAAGTATATCAACCTGAAATGATACACAGTAACTATGCCCAATGATATGTGTAATGTTTACCAATGCATGCTGTGAGCTCTCAGCTTCTACAAGCCAGGTTTTAGGATGAGAAGAAAAGTTGCCATTCTTGCCCCATCCACTGTGAGCCACTTCCAAAATAATAGATTAGAAATGCCTAGCTAACCATGTTAAACCTTCAGCATTAATGTTGAGTAGAATCAATCCAGAGTAATGCAATGTGGCATCTAGTTGGCTATGAAATATGCAGCTGCATTGTTATGAGTGGGGATGTCAGACTGCATATATAATAAAAACATAGCAGCAGATGCTAGAAAAAATCATAATGCATTTTTTAAAAAATATTTATTAACAAGCATGTCAAGCCACATGGCAGGGCTAATGACAACAAATGCAGTACAATTGCTTTGATCAGAGAAATGCTTCACAAAGATATTCACCTTCCCCCCCCCTCTCATTTGGAATTATTTTTAAACTGAAGGCAAGTGAAGTACTTTTCATTGAGAGACTGCTTTAGAACTTTGTAACAGGAATCAACAAGTGAACGGTGAATGTGTTCAATAAAATTGCAAATTAAAAAGTTATAATTTTGTATTCTGATAGCTGTCTTTCTTGCTTTATAGTTACCTAGAAAATGAATAGTTTAAAATGGTTGTCAATGAACAATAAAAAAAAATCTTTACAAAAGGAGCTATTCATCTGTTTTGATTGCTGAAACTATATTCATTTTACTGGCAAGCTCCAGCTCTTGTCCCTTTTGTTTGTTCTTTCCTTGTAATTTCACAACTTTCTTTTTAGTTGTTCTTTGAGAGTCACACATGATCATAGGTAGGGGAGAAACATATCCATTTCCCATAAAATTCAAATCAAGACTGTAAATCCAGGCTATATCTTCAACACTGTAAATCAGGAATAGATGATTACAGCAGACCCTACAATGTCAAAAATGACTCCCAACCCCTAGAAAACCTGGACTAATTGGAAGTTCACCCCTAATGGTTTTGTTTTGTTTTCCTATCAGGCAGTGATAGGGTGGGTGGGTTACAGTTAAAATAAAAAGCATATTGCTGTTCCTGGAAGCTTTCAGAAGAGGGAACTTACTTTTTCCTTCTCCGGGAAAATGGCAGTCCTGGAACTCTGGAGTGGCTGAATATTAGAAAAACAGTCTCACGGGAATTCATCTGTACCCAAGGCTACTTGTTCTCCATGTTATAAATGTAAATCAGTGAAAGGTTTGCCTGTTTAAATGATGTACATAGCTAAGTCTGGACAATTGCTTCTAGGCATGCTTCATCATCAACCACATCCAGGGTGGAGCAAAATCCAAGATAAGTTGTTTCAATTTCATTTGGAATACCATCAAGACTAGATATTTTCGCCTCACAGAAAACTGAAATGGCAACTAAAACTAACTGCAACAACCAACTTCTCAACCAATCTCCAAAAATCAACCAATATAATCAACCTCTAAACCAACCTGAGCATAGAAGGAAAATTCACTTGGTCTAAGGCAGTTCAACTTCACTATATCTCTAAACATGGCCTGCTTCAACAGAATCCACAGAGCTTCCCAGACTGCTGATTGGGAATAGTTCTAGTTTCTTTGATTTATATTAGCTGTAGCCTGCTCTTGAGTTGATTTGCCTTCATTATGCAGTGTGAAGAGCTCAGCCTATTTGAACACACAATTTTTATCCTTAAAGACATCCCATTAAAGTAAAAGCATGCTTTGTATTTATTAAAATAAAAAGCATGTTTTGTATGCTAGAAGTGCAAAGACTGCTTAGACTTTAATGTGCTAATCTGTGAGGTGCTTGCAAGTTTTTTCATTCTTACTTCAAAAGCTAAAACTATCTGCTCCTTTGTTTCTCGAAGTCTAGCAATGATGATTTTCCTCACCATGTAAACAACACAGAGAACTGTTACCTTTTACTTCTTTGCATCCCAGTTAAACATCCTAGGCTAAATTGACATTTCTGTAAAGTGAAGGCAGGAAAGTAATGGACCACCAAGAATATTGTAAATATGAATTATAGTTCATCATTCTTATAGAAGTTTTGCCTTTTTTGTTTCACTGTTAATTCCTGGTAACATACAAGATAACTAACTGAGCGATAAGCATCTTGCACTTGGAAACAAGATCAACTACCCTCATGCAAGTCCATACTCTTCTGACCTGGTCAAGCTGCTTATCTAGAAAAAACAGCTGAGGAAGCCCATGAACCATGGCCACAAACATGAGGTTTCATCTGTAAATAGCTCAGTGGTTTTTATTTTTACCAAGGAAAAAGATCTAAAAAATAAACCTCACTTTCCTAACCAAGATGCATGCTTTGTTTGTAAATATCACATTTAAAAAGTGATCACATTTTTAAAGGGGAAATAAGCATTTGAGAAATGAATTCATGAATTAGATGCTCACTTTGAAATGTTTTTGAAGTTAGAACAATCAAGAAATTACCGGCCTGTAATAATGGAATAAATTACAGATGTAATTTCTGATTAATCTGAAAAAATGTGCATATGCTGTGTTTGAAGAATGAGCATTAACATTTAAGTTTTACTATTATTTCTGTTAAACACCTGACTGAAATATAAATGGGTTTAATTTAAACAAGAACAAACAAGTGAGGAAGTGTCTAGGGTGGAAATGGAAAGGATACTCACTAATTTGCTTGCCCTTAATGAGAAAGTTTGTCTAAATACATTGAGAAACATCATTAAAGAAAACAGTTAAGTACTGCAAGATTTTCCACACTTTGGGACTCATTCTGAAAACTTTGATTTTTCACAAATGAATGCTTTCTTTAAATGTCCCAAAGTAACAAAAATCATGAGGGCTGTTCGACAGTGGAACACACTCCCTCGAAGTGTAGTGGAGTCTCCTTCCTTGGAGGTCTTTAAGCAGAGGCTGGATGGCCATCTGTCGGGGATGCTTTGATTGGGAGTTCCTGCATGGCAGGCGGTTGGACTGGATGGCCCTTGTGGTCTCTTCCAACTCTATGATTCTATTATTATTATTATTATTATTATTATTATTATTATTATCCTTTATTTATATAGCACTGTAGATTTACACAGTGCTGTACATACAATCTTAAATTAGACGGATTCTATGGGGCTTTCTAGATGGGCAGGAAAGTGTGACATGAAGTTGCCTTTTCCTTAATGGTTAGCAGCTGCACTACAGCCTTTAGATGGAGCTGCGCTGTTCCGTAGTTTTTAAAAAAGAAGCTGGGAAAACCAGCACCTTTTTAAAGGCGCTTCTTCTCCCCTAAAATGCAAAAAAAAAAAAAAAAAAAAAAGTTTTCATGGCACACTTTCCCTTTTTCTCATCTAAAGGCTAGAGTTTCATGCAGCCATGAACACACTTCTTTTTGCCAATCTAGAAAGCCCCTATGAGAAATGCACAAATGCTGTCATGATCTCCTGTAGTGAGAATAAAACTTTTAAAGTGATTTGTCCTTCAATACGAGCATGAAATAATAATAAAAAAACCCTACATCACTAGTCTAGGAATATCCCCTAAATTAAAGTGTCCTGACTAACATGTGGATTAACAGTTAGTTATATGTCACATTTTGCACTTCATTGAAATTTGTGACAGATCTCACAGCTCCAAAAATGTGTATAAATACACTTCTTATGATGAAAAATAATTGCAGTGCATGAGTGGGCATGGGGAGGGGGATTTTTTTAGAAATTATAGACCAAACTGACATGAAACAAATAGTTGAAGATCTGCCTTTCCCTAATTAAGAGTATTTTCTGTTGCTCACAACACACTACCTGATTATATAATTATAATTTAAGCTAGTTGTCTCTTACTTGGTAGCTAAAAAACTATATTCTGCTACTGACTGACGAGTGCTTTACATGCAGGTGTATTTTTTTTATTGTGGATGTGTGTGGATGTGCCTTCAAGTTGCCTGTTGACTTATGGTAACCTCATGAATTTTATAGGGTTTTCTCAGGTTTTCTCTCCCACCCTCCACTCTCTTTCTTCCTTTTCTGTCTCCACACTCCACATCAATCAAAATTCCTCTATCACTTAAACGGCTAAATTGTACAGCAGAACTGACAGTGCTAAACTACAGTTAAGAAGGGGGAGTTGAATACTCTTTGAGATCTGTGATATGCTTACCCTAGCCAATGCAAGATTTTTGTAGAATAGTGGTAGCCGGTTAAAAAGATGTTGCTTCATTTTCCCAACTCTGCACTTCACTAGAATTTATTTTATTTTATTTTTCCCCAGAGAGAACAGAGTATGGGACAAGAATATTGGTATGATGCAGTCTGTGAAAGAAGGGAAGCTGTTCTGTGATGTGCAAGATGTCTAATCTGTGAAGGATGAAAGCACAAAACAGTTTATTCATTGCCTCATCTTTGCAGGCTTTTTCCCACTCACAGTTCTCTATACTATCAACCACTGATTGCATTTAAAAAGGCACATTACTACATTTGCCAGGCTGAAAAATGGAGAGAGCTGCCATACCTTTAATGGTTGTGTATAAGCAGGAATTTCAGCTGGTGCATGGCAAATAATATTTCCCTCTTCTACATAACCAGGAGTCCCCTCTAGCTTTGATTTGGAGTTCCTGCATGGCAGGGGGTTGGACTGGATGGCCCTTGTGGTCTCTTCCAACTCTATGATTCTATGATTCCACTCTGCATGGGTGGAGTGGGGGCATGGTGACTGGATATCACATACCCTGACTCCGCCTCATTGCCTACTTCATGCCAATAATAATAATAATAATAATAATAATAATAATAATATTTATTTCTATTCCACCCCTCTGAACAAGCAATCGGGGCGGAGTACAGCAGAGGTTAAAACAATATCAAGTTAAAATGCCCCTTCCTTACCCTTACCACCCTCCCTTAAAAAAGAATTAAATTGCAATAGAGTTAAAAAACATAATAGATTAAAATAGCAATACACAATAGTAGGGAGCGGACCCAGCTTAGGTTGTATGGAGAAAAATGCAGGAAAAGATTTAAAAAGCCCTTAAAACCTAAGTATGGAGCTGGGGATATTCACATTCTCTGGGAAGGCTTGCTGGAAGAGATGCGTCTTTAGGGCTCTTTTAAAGCCTTCTAAAGATGGAATGAGACGCATCTCTTACAATATATTGTGCCAAAGAATTGGTGAAAAGCTGCTGTGGCAAGAGCAGCTTTTTGCCTCTTTCAGAAAGAGCGGCATTTTGCTGTTCCTTTTTGGGCTGACAAAGTGCTGGATTGGGCCCATGGCGTTCGGTCACTGTGGCTTGATCCAGTATTCTCATGAGCAGTGCAGAGCTGCTCTATCGAGGTGATTTGTAAAGCCCCTCTGTTTGTGAATGAAACCCTTTTTTAATGACACTATAGAGTCAGCCTCCTATGTTTGCATAATGAATTAGCTGGGGTGTCTTTTTAATAACATTTTTTCCAACACTAGATTGTTTTATATTGGAATGAATGATTGTCTGTAACTGAGAAAATCCTTAAGTTTCTAAAACAGGTTTGAATGAGCGACATTAATTGAATATAGTGTCATTGCCCACAAAGAGATTTTGATATTGCTCATAGGATTAATTTGTCTGGAATTGTCCCTTTTTCATATTTATTTGTGCTTTGTTTGTGGGAGCTAATAATCAGTCTCCTTACTCAATTTTTCAGCTAGAAGAATATTAACTACTGTTCTATTCTTGCTTTTTAATTAAGTGAATTGGCCCTTCCACACTACAAGAATATAATACTACGATCCCACTTTAACAGCTGTGGCTTCATCCTATGGAATGTTGAGGTTTTTGACTTGGTGAGACACTACACATGCTTTCTAGTTGAGAATTTTGAATGCCACTTCCTAAATTGCAAATCCCAGGATTTCATATGACTTTATAGTAATAGTTAAAATGCAATCACAGTGCCATACCGGGGTAGTGTGAAGCATCCCATGAGTTTGTTAAGATACTGATAATGGTAATTGTAGCACTGTATAATGAGAAGTCTAGAGCAACAACATTTCGAGTGCAGCTGATGAATTCAACCAACCCCCCCTCCACCACCAAAAAAACAAACAAAACCCAAGTCATTTGTAGGCATAGATCCAACAAGCACACTGGTTGAGAATATGGATTGAAACAATATTTGTAAATATTCAAATTCCAGGTCAAACTGAGATAATAGGGAAAACTGAATGGACAAGAATCTTTGCAATTCTAAGGTTGGGGGGGGGGGCACACGTGGAATTTTTTTCCCAGAAAATCATGGATGGAAGTCATAATCACAATTATGACTACAGGGCGAAACAGATGAGCAGAAAAAAGTGGCTTGAAGCTGCCTTTTCTGAAGTCACATTGAAACCCCACCAACTGCACCGCCGGCTCCCAAAGCAGCTGGAGTGCTCTTGTCATGACCAGATGACATGGCTGCAAGCCAGCAAGAAATGGAAAAAGCTGCTTCTTTATGAAATGGCTTTTCTCTGCATAAGGGCACTTTTCTGCTGGCTTCAAGGCATGTGTCATCTAAACGCCACACCTTCGAGCCAGCCTGAAATCACCTCTTTTTGCCTGTCTGTTTAGCCCCTACCTTACTTAGAGTAATGCATTCATGACTGCTGGGTATGTTTAGCCTGGAGAAGAAATGGTTAATAGATATTATGGCCTTGTTTGAGTATTTGAAGGGGCATCATATTGAGGATGGAGCAGGCTTGGTTTCTTCCTCTCCAGAGAATAGGACCCAGAACAATGGATGCAAGCTACGGAAAAAGAGATTCCACATCAACATTAAGAAAAACTTCCTGACAGTAAGAGCTGTTTGACAGTGGAATACATTCCTTGGAGTGTGGTGGAGTCTCTTTCTTTGGAGGTTTTTAAACAGAGGCTGGATGGCTATCTATAGGGTGTGCTTTGATTGTGTGTTTCTGCATGGCAGGGGATTGGAATGGATGGTGCTTGTGGTCTCTTCCAACTTCCAAAGAGAAAAAAGGCTATCTTTTCAATGTCATAATTTTAATGTTGTAACTTTATGAAACATATTGTTACGTAGGTTCCTAATATATTCAGCAAGACCATGTACATTTGACCACAAGGTTGGTCTAGGCTGGTACAGATGCCAACTCTAATCCATTGATGTTGAAGCTATGAAGTGGCATACCAATCTACTTCTGTTCTATGGCCGTTGTTACATGTGTTTCTTTGTATTTCCTTTTTATTTCATAATAGTTTACTTAAAATATTTAAGTATGTATTTGAAACGTGTTCCTCTTGAAACACACATTTTAAAATATTTTGCTGAATTGCCCAGCCACTGTAATTCAAAATTTTCAGAACAAGCAATTTTTGACTCATACTAAGCTGCAAGATTTTGGTCAGGTAATAGAATTCATACAGAACAAATTCTTCAATGCTCTTAAATTAATGCAAGTCCAGCATTGATATTCTGGAATTTTGTCTATCATGCGGAATGATCTAGAATTTCTATTACTTTAATTTTGACCAAATTCTTCCACAATAAAATGTGGAAGGAAAAAAAAGATTCATACAGCTTTGTTAATCCTCCAAAGATTATTGTCAATTTTTTTTCTAATTCATTTCTAATCTGAATTAACCAAAAATCTCAAAATATAAATATGTGAAAAAGCAAAGCTGACAAATTTGTTCACCCCATCCTTTAGATTTTTTCCAGTCTGACTTGTTTTCATATGTCTAAACTTATGGGAAGGCATGGATCATTAGCAAAGACAATAATGTTAGGAAAGCAGAAGGCAGTAGAAAGAGGGAAAGACTACATGCTAAATGGTTACATTCAATCAGAAAGACCTCAGGCCTGAGCCTGCAGGACCTGAGCAGAACAGCAGAGGACAGGGGCCTTTGAGATGTCTCATCAATAAGGTCACCGTGAATCAATATAAACTTGAGGGCAGGTAACAACAGCAGTAGCAACAACAACAACAACAACCACATGGAGACAAATTATTTTTTCCCTTCCTTAATCTTTGCTGATGCTGACCACAACCATGTACTCATGAGGAGATGCAACTACTTGATAAGACAATCATCTCTCTCTCTCTCTCTCTCTCTCTCTCTCAAACACACACACACACACACTTTATTTTGAAGTATACAGAATATTTATTATAATTAGCGGGACAGGATGCTACAAATATTAGTCTCGATCTAGATGCTATCCTCCATCATATCTAATTTCTACCAGTGGTATGGAACAAGGTCAATTTCATTGCTTGTTCCACCCTTACAGGATGTGGTGGCTTAGTGGTTAAGTTCTGATGATTGGAAGATCAGAAGTTTAGCATTTCAAGACCTGAGTGCTGTATGATGGGGTGAGGTCCTGTCACTAGTCCGAGCTTCTGCCAACCTAGCAGTTTGAAAGCATTCAAATGCAAGTAGATATCCTGTTTCCCTGAAAATAAGACGTCCTCAGAAAATAAGACCTAGTAGAGGTTTTGCTGAATTGCTAAATATAAGGCCTCCCCCGAAAGTAAGACCTAGCAAAGTTTTTGTATATATATATATATACAATATATAATAAATGTTTTGGTTTTTTGTTCAACAATAAATGTGAATTCTTCTTCATGGAAAAATAAGACATCCCCTGAAAATAAGACCTAACACATCTTTTGGAGCAAAAAAATAATATAAGACACTATCTTATTTTCGGGGAAACACGGTAGATAGGTACCACTTAAATGGGAAGGTAACATGTGTTCACAGCAGTACTCAGACAACACTGGCTCTTCAGCTTATGAGTGAAGATGTGCACCATCCTCTGCAATTGGTTATGACTAGACATTCATGTCAAGGGACTACTTTTACCTTTACCCCTTTCCATCCTTACAGCTGCTTATGACATAAAGAAATATGTTACTACTGTTGATGAAACTGTGAGACACTTTCCTGGAAGCTCTCATTTCTCTCACTTCCATTCAGCTTCCCACTGGCGAGAGGTCACTGGTGAGAGAAAATTCTAAATCCAAACACTGAGATCTATTCTATGGGCAAGTGCAGATGTTTAGGGAAAACAAAACACTTTAGAAAAGATATGATCAATAAAGTATGCAATTGTTCATAGGTGTAAAATACTTTAAAATACAGGTGTGGCATTGTATGTTTGAAAGTTTGAAAATGAATTGTGAGAATATAACACAAGAGAGAAAAGTTCTTGCTTGTAATTTAAAAAAAAACACCAATTTTTTAAGCTCACACACAGGGAAATCAAGGACAGCACTGTTGTGCTCTTTTGCATCTTAGTAGTACCTACCATAGGAAGCATAGCTTTATGCAATGTGTTTTGTTGTTAGTTAAAATTGTTACCAGCTCCTCTATTGTAAATGTTCAGGCACCCATTCTAAACTTTAGCATATTTTTTAAAAAAGAATGAATAAATTTGGACTTTACATAGATATTCTTTGCTCCTTTCCAGCATACGTTAATGAGATCTGAACCATGGCATCTGAAGCCATTAGCTGATACTTATTCTTATGCAACAAATAAATAAATATACAAGCAAACCAACCAACCAACATTTTTAATATGCAGCCATGGAATTGAAAGCCGGCTTGAAATCAGTTCCACTCTACTGATTTCAAATGAGAGCATCCTAGTTACCTGACAGTCCTTAATTTCTAGTTGATGTTTCTTACTTAGTGGTTTCTAATGAATTTGTTTTCCTAACTCATTTTCTTTTATCAAATAAATACATAAGCAAATACAATGAAAACACCATAAGCTCTCCAAAGAAAAAAATAGTGTTACTTTTTAAAAACTAAAAATGTGAAAGCACCCTACATACATGTGTAGTGATTAATGTAATGAAGAATGTGCATAAACAACAGTTATGGTGCAGGCAGAAAGGTGATGATTGATAGCACTTTTTAAAAAACTGCAGTGAGGAAATTCTACAGAGAAATTTAGCAGATACATGGGGCTGCAGAACCTCCCTTGATATAATAGGTTTCTACTGGCAGAGAGCATTTATATTGCCTTCTTAAACATACTCATACTTATTCATTTATTTATTTACAGTATTTATACTCTGCTCTTCAGCCCTAAAGACTCTTGCAAATGCTCTACCATACATGGCTGGAAACTATTTTTGTTTGTGCAAGCAAGAAACTTTTGAAGAACATGGATTACTGTGTGGGTTTATACTTGAGGGTACAAAACAACAACAATTACATTAACACTAAGAGATCTTCTATACTCTATAACTGTGCCTTAGTTCTTCAAGATGACAGCCAAGTGGCCAAGCCACTAAAATTAAAGTCCGAAACAAACAGTCTGGTAAAGCTGGCTTCCATCCAGCTTGGGGTGTGGTATTTAGACATGACACACCCCTGTGTCACCTGGAAGCTGCCCCAATGATTACATGCTAGTCAGCTTCTGGGCAACTTGGGAGCATGGCATTCAGATGCCACGCACCCCAGAGCTGGCAAAAACTAGCTCTAGAGGCAAAAGGTTGCCTTTTTTTCCACTCCTAATAGGAGCTGCCTTTTTCTCCTCCTATTTGGGGTGGAAGCTGGCCATAGCATGCTGTTTCCGTGGCTCCAATGTGGCTCTCTTGGGGGCAGCATCATGTTGCCCTCTCAGGGAAGTCTGTTTTGCCCCTGAGTTTAGCAAGTTATGATGACTATATTTTGTCTCCAGTATCATAGTCACTAGGACTCTCAGTTCCAATATTAGGGAACATGAATGGGAGGTTACAATCACACCCATATTCTCCTGGCCTCCCATGTGCCACTAATTGGTCACTGTGTGTGCAGAACACCAAACTAGGTAAGCATTTAGCTTCTATTTGGGATGTTTGGGGTGTGGTGAGCCAGAAGATATGTTCAAAGTAAATAGTATCAGTCAAACATCTTGTTGCTTTATTCTGCACTAACAGAAACTTCTGAACTGTTTCCAGAGGCAGTGCTAACTACATGTAACACACTGCATCAATCAATGTAGACAGTGAATGAATATTGTCCAAAGCTTTCAATTTCATTGAATTTTATTTTTTAAAAATAAATCATTATGCATACAGACATTTTTACTATATATGTGTGAGTGAATTCTGTGAAAGGTACCATTTACTCCACCAAACATTCCATTGGAAACCAGGAGAAAAATGTGGCTCAGTCAAAGGAAGGGACTGTGTTCCCATCACATCTCAGACAAACATCAGACAATTGCAGCTGGAACAACTATAACATGATATACGGTGTACCGGTTCCATGCTGGATGGCCTCATATCATTGTAAAGATTGCATCTGAAAAACCACAGAAGACAGTCATATTGTTCGAACAGTTTGCATTTTATTCAGCTAGCAAAGTTGGAAATTGGTATCATTAATTGTCTTAGACACTAAAGGGATGGAATGTCAGCACTGCCTGTTACAAAGATAATGTAAAGCACCACACTAAAAGCAGTGGCATTTGATTTGTAATTTTTTAAAAGGAGAAAATAAAGACATTTAATTATAGTTGAGTAAAATTTAAGACATTCTCTTGGATGAAACCATTAATCAATCTATGGAAGAAGAAAGCATCAATGGAAATAGAAAGTTAGCTAAACTAAATCAAAAGATGGCCAAGAGTTATCTCTGTACAAACTGGCAAAAAGTACACAAGAAGATAAAGGAAAAAATTTGACCATGTTTCCCTGTAAATAAGACTTATATTATCTTATATTAATTTTTGCTCCCAAAGATGCACTAGGTCTTATATTTTAGGGGATGTCTTATTTTTCCATGAAGAAGAATTCACATTTATTGTTGAACAACAACAACAAAAAATTATTATATACTGTATATATATTTATATACAAAAAAAAACACTTTTCTAGGTCTTACTTTATATTTATCAATTTAGCAAAACCTCTGCTAGGTCTTATTTTATGGCGATGTCTTATTTTCAGGGAAACAGGGTAGTAAAGATTTCAAAAAGGAATTACAATAGACATTCTTGCCAGATGGCGGAAATAATGTAGACCTTAGGTTTTCCTGGGGAATAATCTGTTTCCATGAGTAATGAATATTGCTGGGGAATTTTCATTGCTAATAGCTAATTCATATCCATGAAGATTGTGTATACAGACACCATATTAAACTCTAATGCTTTATCAAACAAGACTGTATGAACATTATTAAAATATCATGATGATGACAAATTCCATAACGAACAATATTTTATTTTAAAATAGGGTTGTTAATTCTCCTTGTACAAAGTTCTCATGAAATTCAAGAATCTTGACTTACTGCCTCTTTTCCAAAATTCTTTAGGAATCCTCCATTGCTGTTTTATTTCTGAATTTTTTAACAAAAAATGTTATTGCAGTTTAGTTAGGGATTGGTGAAAAATGATTTATTTTAAATTTTCATACAAACATACATAATTCATATTTTTAAAAGGAATAAACATGCTGAAATGCATTTTCTTACCAAAAACAAATCACATTTTCCCTAGTTTTGGAAAATATGGAAATTAAGGAGCCCATGTGGCAAAGTTGTTAAATGCTGGTAGTGCAGGCAAAACATTCTAAGTTCAATCCTAGAGAAGGGCTCCAAGGTCCACTAAGCCTTCTATCCTGTCGTAGACTGATAAAAAGAAGTGATTGGTTTACAGATTGCAAACTACTTAGGGAGTGCTAGTTCACTGATAACAAGAAATGTACTTGCTATTGCTATAAAATATGTATAAAATTTCATGGAGATTTTCACATAGATTTGAAATGGGAAATAAATACATTGAATTCAATGCAATTAAGTCAGTGAACTCAAAAGTCTTGGCAAATTAAATATTCTTTAATCCTCAGAATTAATTTTTTTAAAAATTCCCTGAAGAATTCTGGAGTGACACTGAGAACTATAAAACAGCTAGAGAAAAGAATACAGACAAATCCATTCTTCTCTATTGAAAAGTTATATCAATGGTTGCATTTATAATATGTATAGACAAAATCAGGGCTAACCATTGACTGTTATCAGGGTTTTGATTAATATGGATTTTATTCCAGACTTTACAAGAGCTATAATCCAAGGATTATAGCAAGATGTTGGAAAATGAAAATAACTATAGAATTGGAGAACTGGTACAAAGAGGTATGGAAATTAGATGTTAATGACAAATTGACATGCAGTTTGAAAGTAAAAAAAGGATTATGGAAAAGTAGTGATTTTGATGAAATTTGGAAAGAGTTTATTGAGAGAGTATTGAGAAAAGAAGATGGAAGATTACCTCTACAAGAGGAACTGAGATTTTGGGTGAAATATTAGGGTGAAAATGACTCTGGGGAAGGGGAGCACTGAGGTGGAATATTAAAGATATTTAGACAAACTGTATAATAATCAAGATTCAATATATGAATTTTAATAAATTTAAAAAATAAAAAAGAGCTATCCAAGATACTGAACCTATTTTGAGGATACCATTAAGCACTTTGATAGATCCATTAAAAACTGGGATAAAACAAAGATCAGATTCACCACGGCCCTAATATGAAAATCACCCTCCAGTCTTGAGTTAAAATGAAATGACCAACATTATTTTGTACAATGAAAGTGCCATTGGAAGTAGTATTTGGTGTACTTCAGTGTCATCACTTCTAGGGTTCACTGAGGGTTTCAAAGAACAAATGGAAAGTAATCTGTGGGGCTTTCTAGATTGGCAGGAAAGTGTGACATTAAGTTGCCATTTCCTTAATGCTCAGCAGCTACACTGCAAGCCCCAGGTGTGCATTTAAAAGGTACAGGGCAGCTAGACTGAGGGGTGTGGGAACGACTTATGTGAAGTCTTTTCGGTGGCTCAGCAGCTACATTGGAAGCTGTCAGAACGCTACAGACACAGGCGGAGCAGCTGCACCAGTGGCAATGAATGCGACTTTTAGCCGAACTGAAACTTTAATTTTTTTTTTCCTTGCCGGCTGCGAACTGCGCAGCTGCGCAGTTCCCAGCCGACTGGGAAATGTGCAGCTGTGCAGGTTTGCCGGCTGGGAACTGCGCAGCTGTGCAGTTCGCAGCCGGCAAGGAAAAAAAAAATTAAAGTTTAAGTGTCATTCTGGTTTCTCTGCTTTTTTAAAACTGTGCACCACAGCCTTTAGATGGAGCTGCGCTGTTCCACCGTTTTTAAAAAGGAAGCTGGTAAAACCAGCACCTTTTTAAAGGCACTTCTTCTCCCCTAAAACGCAAAAACAGTGTTTTCATGGCACACTTTCCCTTTTTCTCATCTAAAGGCTGGAGTTTCATGCAGCCATGAACACACTTCTTTTTGCCAATCTAGATCAGCCCTATATGAAGTCGCTTATTGCTTAAGGTCAGAGCCCTTTGGCAAAACACCATGATAATTGGTGGCTTCCATGTCAAGGGAGCATAAGGGTTTTAGTCTAAACTTTGGAAGTTTAGTCAAGTCTGTTGCAGGTTTTAGTTTAAACTTTGGAGACATTACTCAATGTGATTAATCTTATTGCCAAAGTAGACCCAGCACCTTGGACATCTTCTTTAAAATTCAGATTAAAACCTGCAACGGATTCACCTGTCCACATCAATGAGAGGCAATGGTAAGAGGGAAAATCTAGCTGTTAAAAATGTGTTGCCTCCTTCAAACAATTCATAGTCCATGTAAAGTCACTGCATGTGATTTCAAGTCCCTTGCCCCAAATAATATCATCCATACATGATATCAAGCCACCAAAGATTAATGTAACATAGGAGTAGATAGTGTGTGGTCTTCCAGATGTTAAACTGCAACTCTCTTCATTCCTTGTAACTCCTTTTGCTGGCTGGGGCTGACATGAACTAAAGTACACAAGATCTAAAAGGCCACATGTCCCTATCTCTCAGTTAACAGAATATTAATTAAAACTATCAATGGTTCTACATAAGGTTTTTATTGTGTGGTTGCCTTTTTCATTCATGGCATGTGTGGTTGTTTTCAGTTTGTATCCCAACAGTGTTTTCTAATGCTTCTTCAAATTCCTTTCTCTGTTAATACAGTAATGCTTGAATAAAGGATCAGGATTGCATAGGACATTTTTGATATTCACAAGCATTCCCTCGTAATTCAGATTTGGGCCTGAATGACCAAGGTAAAGTGAGGGAGCATGGAGAGTAAGGAAGCAGAAGCTGTGACATTGCACAACATATTTATTGCTTGCAAAGTATGTCTGTTAAGGCATGCTTCCAGTTCCCAGGTTTTTGGGGTCTTGAGCCAGCTTGAGGCATCCTTAACTCTACCCATATATCAGCACATTTTTAAAAAGCTCATCAAATCTTTTATATGTCATGGTTACAACTGTGCCTCATTTGCACTTTATAGTTCCAAGGTGTTTCATCCCCATTATGTTTACAGAATGTTGACATATTTAGAAAATCAGTTGAAATCCAGCACTGCATATCAGTTGGTATGTAATTAGATGGGAACTCTTTGCATTTTCTTTGCTAATATGGACTAAATCACTTAAGTGTTCCTCACTGCCTTAGAGCTCAGTGGGAGGACATACATTTATGCAGTTGGAATTATCCATATAATCTCTCTTTTCAAACATGTTAATGTTTAATATTACCAATTAATTTTGGAACTATACAAATCTTATCAAAACAAAGGGCAAAAACATGGAAGGAAGGTCAGGTGCACCTCTGCCAACCAGATAAAAACTGGAAGACAAATATCCTCAAATCATTTTTAAGTTCCTGCATTAGTTTTTGATGTCATTGTGCACTACTTAAATGAAAATACATTTTGAGGAGCCTTAGCTTTTGACAACATATTAGACATGCAGATGATGATGAGGAGGAGGAGGAGGAGGAGGAGAAGGAGGAGGAGGAGGAGGAGGAGGAGGAGGAGGAGGAGGAGAAGAAGAAGAAGAAGAAGAAGAAGAAGAAGAAGAAGAAGAAGAAGAGAAAACTGAAAACAAATGATATAGATGTAGATGTGGCTCTGTTGCTATGGTTTTTATCAGATAGTTCTTCTCAGTGGACCCACCTAAAGAGAAAAGGGAAAAAAAGTTAATAACAGAGTTCAGTTACACAGAAGAACCACTGAATTGATTTTAATTTTAAATCATTTTAGCTTTGCTTATTTTCATTTGTTTAATTGAATTTATCTAATGCATTACAGTTATTAAAAGTCTCCTACAGTAATTCTGCCCATTATTCCTAGGCTTTAGCAAATTAAAGAGACTTTAATTCCAATTTTTATTGTCTATTTCAATAAAGTATTGTGAAACAAGTACTGATTATTACAACGAGCAACCGAGAAAGAAAGGAAAAGAAAATGATAGCCTGTGTTTCAATTGTTAATCATAACTAGAGTACAGCCAATCTACAAAATTGGTAAGGGTCTTCATTGCCAGTTTACCATTTATTCAATGGATCTATTCTGACTTGGATCAACATGACCCACCAGGGGGGTTTAGGAGAAAAAAAAAGAACCCTAATGCTGCTGAAGGTGCCTGCCTTTTTTACAACAGCACTATAATAAATGCCTTTCAGATGAAAAAAAAACTGTTTTGCTTCATGGATACAAAGTGGTACAGCTACATTTAGAATATTGTGCACAATTCTGGTTTCCACATCTCAAAAAAGAGATGGTAGAACTATAAGAGGAGCAGAAATAGGCAATAAGGTTTTCATGGACTTGGCATAGCTCCCCTATGAAGAAAGGTCACAATATCTGGGGAATGGAGACATGATACATGTCTATATTAAAGATTATAGAGAAGCTAGAACAGTGGTTCCCAACCTGTGGGTCGGGACCCCTTTGGGGGTCGAACAACCCTTTCACAGGGGTCACCTAAGACCATTGGAAAACACATATTTGCATGTAGCACTGAAAATAATTTTATGGTTGAGGGTCACCACAACATGAAAAACTGTATTAAAGGGTTGTGGCATTAGGAAGGTTGGGAACCACTGAGCTAGAGGGTCATAATATCTTGCTGTTGCTGTTGTGTGCTTTCATGATACATGTCTATAATAAAGACTATGCATGGTGTGCAGAAAGTGTTCAGGAAAAGGGATTTCAGAATTCAGCTCTCATAAAACTAGAATTCAAGATCAGTCAATGAAACAAATTATGGAAACTTCTGATGAGTCTCCCTTATCTGGAATTCTGAAATTCAAAATATTCCAAAAATAAAACAAAAACAAAACAACTTTACTTTTGGGTAGCTGGGATAGTACTACCTTTTTGATGTTCGAGTATATACAAACTTTGTTTCATACACAAAAGTATTTTAAAATATTGCAGAAAATTACCTTCAGCCTATGTGTATAAGGTGTATATGAAATATCAATGAATTTTGTGTTTAGACTTGGGTCATATCTCCAAGAGACTTCATTATATACATATATACAAATTAATAAATAGATATAGATATACATGTACAAATACAGGTATTTCAAAAGTCAAAGAACTTCTAGTCCCAAGCATTTTGGATAAGGGAAACCCAACCTGTGCTTCTGTTGCACAGAAGGCCCTTTCACACAGCACAATGATAGTGCTGTCTTTAACTGCTATGGGAACATATTTTGAAATTTTGAGACTGGAATTTAGAGAAGCTAGAGATTTCTAGTATCTTGCTGTTGCTGTTGTGTGCTTTCAAGTCATTTCTGACTTCTGGGGACTCTTAAGTGAACCTATCATGTGGTGTTCTGGAGTTGAGAGTGTGTGACTTACCCAAGATCACCCAGTGGGTTTCCATGACTGAGCAGGGAATCAAACCCTGGTCCCCAGCATCATAGCCCACTATATATAGGATGTAGCCAGGGCAATTAAAGGGGAATATAGTTTGATAATCATATAATGGGAAAAGGCCAAGGTTATAGTGAAAGTATGGCCTTCACCAATCTGGGTGGTTTTAAAACAGGGTTAAACAAATTCATAGATACTAAAACTATCAGTGGAAGCACACCTCTGTATACCATATGATCATAGGTCATTATGTGAACACAATATTGGACTAGAGATAGCTTGGTGCAATGTTGTATTGGACTAGAGATAGCTTGGTGTAATGTTGTATGACTCTTCTCAAGTTTCCACGTATCTGTTATTCTTTGTTTGCTGTCTGGCAGTTAGTATAACAGTGCTTTAATAAATAAATAGTTAATTGCTAATAAACTTGAATAATAATTTAATAAACTAGCACAAAATAAACCACTGTAAATCGTACCAACCACCAAATGCATGCATAAATAACTAAGCTAATATATTAACACCCTGTGTAATAGGTTTATCTGTTTAAATGCATCCGAGATGTTTCTTCCACAATTTCTACAACATTTTAAGGTCTACTGTACTTTCAAGAATTCTTAATGACAGTAGTTTGGTGTTTCACATTGCATAGGATTGGAACATCATGTTGTTTGGCATGTATGAATTCATATACTTGTATGTAGAGAGATCTTGTAGCATCTTTGAGACTAAGGGCCAGAACAGATTGGGAGCTTTAGATGGCTTTAACACATTTATTTTACATGTGCCATTACCCCAAGTTGCCCAGAAGTTGTGCTGTGATTATACTCCAGGCAGCTTGGGGGTGACTTGGGGCATAGCATTTAGATGCCACACACCCAGAGCCAGCAAAAAGCTGGCTCTAGAGGCAAAGCAGCAGCTTTTCTCCACCACAAATAGAAGCAGATTTTTTTCCCTGCTGCTTTTAGGGTGGAAACTGGCTGGTCTGGGGCTGTATATATGTTTGTTGTGGGTCCAATCTAGCCTTAATTGTGGCAGCTCTACCTGAAAGAAAGAAGTTGGCAGCATGAGCTTCCGTAGACTTCAGTCTAGTTTCCTCAGATGTATTTGGTGGAGTAAAACCATGGACAGACATATATATGCCATTGGTATGTGAGAATGTCAATTCAAATTCAAAATCCTTTGTGTATGGAAATGAAGTGGCAAGTCCAGTTTTAATCATGGTCGTTAGTGAACAAAGGCGTGGGAACTAGCCTTTGTGTATGGAAATGAAGTGGCAGGACCACTTTGGTTTTGGAAAATAGCCTGTAGGTGGAGAATAGATGGGTCTAGGACCCCCCCCCCCCCCGAGGATGTGGTTAGGTAGTGTTGAAATGTGTGTAGTGAGGTAGGAAGCCATTATATTTGTTCAATCCATTGCTGAGGGAGTGTAGTTTGTGGATGAACTTCAATTCTGCTGTTTCTGTTTCCAATCTATCTTTATAGTTCTTTTGTTCAATGACCACTGTTTTGAGGTCTGACATGGGACGTTCAGGGAGACTGAAATGTTCTGCCACCAGTTTTGTGTATTCCCATTCCTAATGTCTGATTCATGACCATTTATTCTCGAGCATATGGACTGGCCTGTTTGCTTGATATAGAGTGTTGATGGGCATTGACGACATAGTATGGCATAAATCACATTGGAGGATGAGCATGTGAAGGCCCAACTAATATTGTGTGGGATGCCATTAGGTCTTGTGATGACATTTCCTGTATAAATGTTCCAGGAAAGGCTTAGTACCTGTGTCCCCATCTGTGTCATGTGTCCTCCTGTCAAACCTGTTAGAGGTTTGGAGGTTGTCTGTTGGAGAGTAAAGGTCTGCAACCAAGAACCCTTGACTGAGTGGCATTATTGTCCAGAATGGATTATAGTTCATTAATAACACACCTGAGTGGTCCCATTTGGGAGCTGTATGTGAACACTAGTGCAGTTCTGTCATTTCCCCTCTTCATTTTGTTCTGTAATAGATCAGTCCTGGGTACAAGTCTTGCCTTGTTTATTTGGTTTTTTTCACTTCATGTGGTGGGTACAGTCAATTGAGGAATGCCTGTCGTAATTCTTTGAGTTTGGCATCCCTGTCCTTTGGGTCTGAACTTTCTTGTTTGACATTGGTGGCAGTTGAAATAAAATATGCATTGTTTGGCAATCAAATTGAGTAAATGGTTTAAATAGAAAGAAATGAATCTATTCTGTGGATTAAAGAACCATGGATATGTTCACATGGTTTACTGATGTGATTAAATGTGGTTTTCATATGACAAATTTCAGGTCTCATGTCTTAACTTGTTTGTATGAAGCTGTTATCACAGAGTTGCTATCATACTATGATCTGTTCTCTGCTGACATGCTCCAGGCTACCTAGATTGCTTAGCTGATGACTGATGGGATACAAAGAATTATCCATAATACAACAGATTGATCATAATGGCTTTGAATAAACAAAATTATTATGTTATTAATACTATCAATCTCACAACACTTAATTCTGTTTTGTTAACTGATCATGTTAACCTTCTATTTTTCAAATGAGACTTAAGTAGATTTTGGATGCTTCCATTGTAATGAGGTTCAATCTTGCTTATTACTTTCTAGACCGATTTATACATAATCCATCAGCAAAATGCTTCTCCTCCTCCCATTGCCTTTAGGATTGGCAGTGGAATTCATAACCCTTTTTTTTCCAGATTATTTTATTCCACTGCAGCCAATAGATTTACGATGCCATTTCACAAACAATGACATGAGTGATATAGAAAGCCTGCACAGACGTCATATGATGGAGCTACTTCACATTAGCACACTTCTTTCTCTCTTTTTAAATGAAATATTGCTTTGCATTATCTCCTTTTCAAGAGAATATATTGCATGGGATTGTGTAATAGGGGGTTTTTGTGTGTGTGTGTGTGTGTGTGTTTTTGGCAAAGATTGCAGAAATTATAGAGTGACTGTGCCAAGCATGGGCTTGCCATCCGTGGTTTGAGCTTCTGCAGATGGCACCCATTGAGAAGAACAGGACTTAAACTCCACATTTTTTACTATCTGCGCGCGGGGGGGGGGGGGGGGTGTCCAGAACAGATTTCCCCAAGCAGATAGCAAGGATACACTGTACTTTTTTGGATTAGAACTATCAGAATCCTCCAAAAGCATGGCAATAAGTAACATTTATTTGCTCTAGGATTTCTCTGAGGTGTCTGCACTATGTATGGCATATTTCTGGTGAGGAGGGAGAAGTTGTGTACCTGTTCCATCATACAACTTGTATAGTTGCCAGATGAAATAAGGAAAATTAAAGTCCCTTCAGTGATTATGTAAAAGATAATTTTTCGGCAGTCTTCTGAATGACAATACATCCTAGAGTGAGATGGAAGACCCTAATGAATACAATGTGGAGGCTGTGATTTACCCAATCAAAAGTAGGATACACAAAGAATTTGAATATCACTTCATCTGAAAAATCAATCCTTGCCACTTGGAAAAAATTAGACCAGTCTTTTATTCAAAAATATCAGGCTGAGTCTCAACTCAAAAAGCTCTGATAGGAAGAACTAAACTGACTACTGGATGGTAAGGTACAGAGACTTTTTGAAGAAGAATAACCAAGGCCAATACATACTGAAATCAATAAATGGCATTCAGGGATTTGAATTGAAAAGCCATTGGCTAGTATATAAAAAGTTATCAGATAGATACAATATAGACCAAAATGAAACAGACTTTGATATTAAAAAGGATGAACTAGATGTGATATTAGAAGGATGTGAATCAAAATCAACTGTAAAAATTTACAAATTATTCCTTGAAAGAAACCATGAATAAGAAATCATAAAAGAAACAATGATAAAATGGACCGAGGATTTAGGAAGGACTATAGATCTAAAAAGATGGCAATATCCAAAGAAAAAGACATTTTGATTCACAAAGTGTCAAAGTATTAAATAAAATGATCAAAAAAATGACTTACAGATGGTACTTGATGCCATCTGATATACAAAAATAAAGACAACAAATGCTGGAAATGCAGGAAAGCACCTGGTAATTGGTGTCATGTGCGGTGGATTTGCAATAAGATCAAAAAGTTTTGGAAAAGCATACTCATGAAGATTAACGATACTCTAGAAATACATTTCATGATGCTACCAGAAATTTACCTTCTGAATATGACAAACAAAATCCTAGACCGCAATGCAAGGAAGTATTGGGAAACAATACTCTATATGATGACTGCTGCCAGAACTTTAATAGCACAAAAGTGGAAATCAAATAATAGAATCATAGAATTATAGAATTGGAAGAGACCACAAGCGCCATCCAATCAAACCCCCTGCCATACAGGAAGTCCCAATCAAAGCATCTCCAACAGATGGCCATCCAGCCTCTGCTTAAAGACCTCCAAGGACAGAGACTTCACCACACTCCGAGAGAGTGTGTTCCACTGTCGAACAGCCCTTACTGTGAGGAAGTTCCTCCTAATGTTGAGGTGGAATCTCCTTTCCTGGAGCTTGCATCCATTGTTCCAGGTCCTGTACTCTGGAGCTGCAGAAAACAAGCTTGCTCCCTCCTCAATGTGACATCCTTTCAGATATTATGCCTTTCAGATACTAAACATCCCCATCTCCCTAAGGCGTTCCTCATAGAACATGGTTTCCAGACTCTTCACCATTTTAGTCACCCTCCTTTGGACACGCTCCAGTTTCTCCACATCCTAAATGAATTGTGGTGCCCAGAACTGGACACAGTATTACAGGTGGGGCCTGACCAAAGCAGAGTAGAGTGGTACTATTACTTCCTTTGATTTAGACACTATATTTCTATTGAATTTATGTAGACACTATACTTCTATGTAGACACTCTACTTCTATTGATGCAGCCTAAAAATGCATTGGCCTTTTTAGCTACTGCATCACACTGTTGACTCAGGTTCAACTTGTCATCTACTTGGACTCCTAGATACCTTTCACATAAGGTCTTGTTCAGCCAGGTGTCCCCCATCCTATATCTGTGCATTTTATTTTTCTGCCCTAAGTGCAGAACCTTACACTTTTTCTTCTTCTTGATCTCTCTGATGCTTTTGGCACTGTTGCTCATAGTCTATTGGTGAAACTACTTCAGGATCTAGAATTTACTGAGTCAGTCCTAAATTGGTTCAGATCATACCTTTCAGGTAGGTAATTTGCTGTGGTTACTGGATGCCCGGTGTCTTCCCCCATTTCATTATCTGTTGGAGTCCTACAGGGCTCCATCCTGGATCCCTTGCTGTTTTCCCACTACACTCTGTCTCTAGATAATCTTATTAGCTCCTACAGCTTCTAATACCATTTATCTGACAATGTAACACAATTGTACTCCTCAGTTCTAGAACTTTCTTTGGATGTTGAGCAGTGAGTATCACCATGTCTCTCAGCTATTTCTGCTTGGTTTCTTCATTGGTGTCTGAAACTTAACATGGCAAAAACTGAGCTACTTGTTTTTCCACCTAAACCAACTTTGCAATATTCATTTTCAATCACAGTTAATGTCATTCGTATCCAAGCTGTGAAGGAAGCATGTAGTCTCAGCTTCATTTTAAATTCTTCTTTGTCTTTGGTTTCTCAGATCCAGGCCACAGTCGGGTCGTCTGGATTTTTTCTTCACAACCTAGCTAAAATTAGACTCTTTTGTTCAGTATCTACTGCTAAGACATTGCTTCTTGCTTTGGTTGTCTCTCACCTGGACTATTGCACCCTTCAGTTGGTGAGTCTTCCCCTTTCCCATCTCAACCCCTTAACGGCCCTGCAACATTCCACTGCCAGGATTATGCTCACTGTTTTGATCACACCTCTGTTTTCATATCTTCAATGGCTCCCTATTCCTTTTAGAATTTAGAATACCTTCTTCAGATAACCTTTAAAGCCTGCATGTTCTACCCCCCCCTCCCCTTATCTGTCAGCACTTGTTTGTTCTTACCATCCTGCTCATGCTTTACACTCCAGAGACACAGGGCTGTTGACTCAGCCAAGAATCTCTTCTTCCCTTGCTTGGATCTGCCCGTTCTCATGCTGCTCCTTACTCCTGAAGTCTCCTTCCCACTCACTTATGGACTATCACCCCCTTAGCCAATTTTAAGGCTGAATTAAATATAACTTTGTTTAGGGAAGCTTTCCAGCCTACAGCCTAATTCTGATGGTTGATAATGTGTTTTAAGGTGTATTGTTTTATAGTTTATTGTTTTAGAACTATTCTAAAGATATGTTGTTAATTTTATAATGTCCTGCTTACATCCATTTTTTAATTGAATTTTGATCACTCATAATGTAAAGCACCATGTAAACATATATTGCTATATAAATAAATAAATAAATAATACACAAGCAACATGGTCTTAGATGTCTCTACACTTAGATGTCTAAATTTGCAACAACTTTCATAAAAGCAGCAATATTGGTAGGACAAAGACCTCAACATCATGTACAGATGCAAGAGAAAAAGGTTTTAATAATGGGATACCCATGACACTGAGCTCTACATGCTTTTGAATGACACTTATAAACTACCCTCAAAATATGAAGTTCTATTCTCCTTTCACAGTGCAATGAATACTGAGATGAACAAGGTTTAATCAACAGAGAGAACGTGGCTTGCATAATAAGGTGGTAAATCCTACTTATAGATGCATTATTAGAAAAGTACAGTTTATTGATGACTACATTTTTACTAATGAATCCCTTTCAATTAATAAATATGCTACAAAATAATGTGATTTAGTATGGGAAATAAAATTATGAAAGCTCATTAAATGTGTTACAGATACCTAGGACTGAATAATTCATCAACTGTACAGTGTATTTACATTTGGAAGAGCCATTCATAAATTACTTTTATTACTAAGCTAATTCTTTTTTTATTTTTGTTTTGTGAAGGATTTAAAAAATATATACACACACATACCATGTGAATACACAGGCAAAGACTGTGAAGCTTTGGAAAGTTTAATTGCAAATTGATTAACTTGGAACTTTGCTAATTAAATTTACTGAAAGAGATTTAGGTTGACATCATGCTAGGTACTCATAATAAAAGACTGTCCCATTGCATTAAATACCATCCATTTGTCACTGATAAACTAACTGCCTATTTATCTGAGCTGACAGTCATTAGAAAAAGGAAGCACATCTTTAAAGTATTAGAGAAAATAAATATATGGATGATTTTCTACTAAGCGTAGCATTAAAAATCTCTGACAAAAATCATCATGCTTTTCATACAAAAATGGTGTTCTCAAAAAGGTTTTATGAAGTCCAAGTGGTTATATTGTTATTAATGTGACAGTTTTATGTTTATTTTCTACACAATACATTTGTTGAATGTACATTCAGTTTTAAGAATGCATAAAACTTCATAGAGTGATAATAAAGAAGCAACACAGGAAAATGTTCCACTGTTCGAACTAGTTACCTGTCAGAAAATAATCAACATCATAAGAGGAACGCCCTATGAGGAACGACTTTGGAAGCTGGGGATGTTTAGCTTGGAGAAGCGAAGGTTAAAAGGTGATATGATAGCCTTGTTTAAATATCTGAAGGGATGCCACATTGAGGAGGGAGCAAGCTTGTTTTCTGCTGCTCCAGAGAACAGGACCCGGAACAATGGATGCAAGCTACAGGAAAAGAGATTCCACCTAGACATTAGAAGGAACTTCCTCACAGTAAGAGCTGTTTGACAGTGGAACACACTCCCTCAGAAAGTGGTGGTCTCCTTCTTTGGATTTTTTTTTTTTTAACAGAAGCTGAATGACCATTTCTCAAGGGTGCTTTGAGTGTGTGTCCCTGAATGGCAGGAGGTTGGACTGGATAGCTCTTCTGGTCTCTTCCAACTCTATGAATCGATTATTCTAAAGTTTATGCCAAATAAAATCTAAGTTTTCTCAAGGATCTTTGTTAATTTTGCTCACACATTTTTAGTTTTTACACAAGCTTTAACAACATTTGCACCCTATTCTAATGCATTTGTAGTCTGGTGAAAGCTTTAGTGTGTTTAACAACAACGCTCTGAAGAAAATGGACATCAGTTTATTTGTGTCAGCTGTATGAGTAATTTAGGGGCTGGAGCCACCCGTTTTTACTCCTGACAGAGGCTGCAACAAACAAACAGTGCATCAGGACTAAAAAGAACCCACTTTGGAGGTCTTTAAGCAGAGGCTGGATGGCCATCTGTTGGGTGTGCTTTGATGGAGAGTTCCTGCATGGCAGGGGGTTGGATTGGATGGCCATTGTAGTCTCTTCCAACTCTGTAATTCTATGATTCCATGATTCTAACACTCAAGATGCTGAAATATAAACCAAGATATTCAGTCCAATCAAAGCTTCAATATAAGTTACATATACAGACAGACACAGACCACATACACAAAACCTGTATATCCCCCATATTTTATGTATGTATGTATGTATGTATTATATCCTGCTCCTTTCCCAGGACTAGGACTCAGAGTGGCTTCACAGCATTAAAAACAGTAAATTAAAAACATTTTTTTAAAAAGTACATTAAAAATGAATTAAATTATTACGGCATTAAAACATATATTCCATATATATATATACACACACATATATACATACATATACATACACATGGAATCTAAAAAAATGTAATAATGAAATTATTCTAGAAAGAGATTAGCTAGATCAGGGGGGGGAAAAACTAATACAGGGGAAATTATATGAATGGAGATGCCAGTGGAAGAGCCCCTGGTGTTTGAATGATAGACTGGCAAAGCACAATCATGGAGGTCTCCCATAGATGTTTCCTTTATCCCTCTTCACCCCATGGACTGTCTTGTTAGTGTGTGTTGTAATTAAATGCACTGGAATTGTTGCACTTTAATTTCTTCTTTCTTTCTTTCTTTCTTTTTTTCTTTTCTTTTTCTTTTCTTTTTCTTTTTGGCTTTGCCACAGCCCCACACTGGTGCTGGGCTGTTTATAGGTATGCACAAAGATGCACATTTTTTTGAGCTAAGGTGGAGCACCCCAGCTTCTTTGTAGCCCCATGGCATGGCTTCATTGGTTTCCACCTGTTTTGCAAATGTGCGTCATATAAACGCTCCACTTTCAAAGCAGCTGGAAACTGCTTTATTTTGCCCATCTGTTTCACCTGTTGTGAAGATCATGGATTTAGTTAAGCAAATCTTTTCAGTCCAGAGGAATGGCTCCAACCTTACCCTGAAAGTGTTTGACTTTGAATAAAAGACTAATCAGGCTGTCTCCACAATTCCAACTCTAGGGCTTCTGTCAGTCAGTTTCCTCTTTCACCCTCAGGATTCCTCCCTGGCTCTGGTACTGGACCACTAACTGTGTTGATCACTGGGTTGAGTGTGGTAAATTGTGACTAGTTTTCCCTTTCATCTCTTATATGAAAAGCATCAAACATAGTTGTAGCAACTAACCAGTAAGGATTTAAGAATTAAGTGAGAGATGAATCCCCTGAACTCTTTCCACATTCCTAGCTCCCCAAACCTTCTTCAGATCTTATAAATTCCTCCTTTCCTAACTGGTCTTCACTCTCTCCTTGAGTGCCCTAACATTCAAGCATTTAGGTTATAAACCTTCCCTTGCCATAGTATCCCCTTCACAATAATTCATGAGCTGTAACTAGCTGGTTGTACCCAGGTTTTCCTAGCTCATCACTTCACAGTGACTTACTGATGTTGGGAGGGGAAAGAAAGGGAAGAGGTATGGCAGATAAATAGGGAGAGAAAGAGGAAGACAGAAATAGAGGGAGAAGCCCACAGATGAAGAAATGGAGTAATGGGATGAAAAATACTTGTCAATTATCCTAGTGCTCAGCACTATGTGGAAAAAAAAACACACATGTAAAGGGATTTGTTGTCCCTCACTCAGTCTCTCTCTCTCTCTGTGTGTGTGTGTGTGTGTGTAGTGTGCCATTAAGCTATTGTCCTTGTTCATACCTCTGTTAATGGATTGGAATTTTTTGATTTTTTTTCTCACTACTGCACATATAACAAAAGGAATCTTCTTAGAGAGAGTTCTAAACCATAGGGAACTGACTTTTGTAAAGGAGTGCATCATCTTAGGCAGCTGCATAAAAATTTAGCCCATGATTTGCAACTTTCTGGATTCTATTACATTATCTCCCATTTTATACTTGAGGCCTTAATGCCACTTGGTGCTGCCTCTGAAGAAGTGGGTTTATATCCATGAAACCTCATGCAAACAAAAAGCAGAAACCCATGTGCTTAAAGTTGCTGCTACATTCCCTTTTTCCTGTCCTCATTTTCCTTCCTTACACTATTTTATGCTGCAAGAAACTAGCAAGCTTGATCCAATCCATAAGCCACATACTATAGCTGGATAGAATTGACAAGGATCCTTTCTCCTTACAACCATGATCTGAAATCTGAAAATTTTTATTTTTTATTATTTTATTTTTTGCTGTGTTTTGTGAGACAGGAAAGGAATCTGAGCATTATTTAAATTTTGGAGTTGGGGAACCAGTTACTCCACCAAATCAGAAACTCATTCAGGCAAGGAATGATTATAACCTGGGAGTACTTTGCACAATTACATAAGATGGATTGAGAGTGTATCTCTGCAGAACTTCACTTCTGAAAGAACATATATAAGATTGTACACCAATTTGCAGTTACATGGCACTGAAAGAAAAGCACTTCATGGAAGCTTACAGAGGCAGTGGATTGTCTTCTTACTTCATTTAATGAAGGACCGTCAACAATTCTAGATGTAACACAAACCTATCATAACTCCTACTTGAGCTGTCTAGTAAAATTTGCCAAATCCTTTTATACTCTGAGGATTTAATATCCTGGAAAAAGAATAAACTTTGTTGTTTTAATGTCACACATTTGTTTTCATCTTCCCTCAACTGATGCACCCCACCCTCAAATCAACCATATCTTAACATCTGGGAATGAATTAACTCTACCTTCAACCCGCATGTGCTAAAATATTAGTATGCAATCCTAAATCAATTTATGTGGGAATGTGTGCTTCTGATCTCAGTGACTAGGGTTGCCAGGATAAATTTATTCACAGTATCAAGTGACAAACCATTTCTTGTACTAAGCTATATAAGTACTCACTCTGAAAAATATCTCTGTATTCCCTGCAAGTGTGTGTGTGTGTGTGGTTGGGGGGGGGGGTGGCATAATGAGATCATTCACCTCTCAATTATTATTCTGCTTTCTAATGAAATATAGCTTAGGAATCCAAAGGAAAGTGGCAAGCAAAATGCCCAATGTAATATAAATACAACATATATAAGAGCTCTAAGTCTCAATTATTTTCATTGTGTCTCTGAATTGCTAAAAATTTAGAGACTGAAGGAAAAATTCATTGGAAAACACAATTCATTCCTCCTCCCTCCCCCCACCCGGATGCACCCCAGTATATATTCCAATTATATTTCCTTACTATCAGCAGAAGGAATCCTCTGATTCAAATTTCCCAACATTCTTGTGTGCCCTAAAAATTCTTTTCAAAAAAACCTTAATCCCACCCTTCAGTATCAACCAGATCTTTTAAAAATTATTTGACCATTATTATATGCACTCTTTCTGGTGAGTAATCCTGAATGGACACAGAGCGAATTAGCACAGAGTTTCCTATAGCTACATGATGAGTTTGTTCTTGTAAATATACTTACTAGGAATTGAGATCAATTGTGCACTGAGTAATACATAGTGGTGTTTTATACGTGAGCTGTTTTTAATTATTTTATCACATTTTCATTCAGATCAGTAAATGAACTGGGTCAGGGGAAGGGAGGATAGCAAAAAAAGGAAACAGTCCAAAGGGAAATTTCTTGTTTTATTTTGGGAAATTGAAGAGCCTTTAAACTCTTTTACAATTCTGTAGCATGTGATGGGAACTCTGCTCACACTTGGGAAAGGAATATCCGTCTGCTCAGCTGTTTTCCCTATCCCTGAATGAGTTATTATTCATTTGTAAAATAACCTTATTGGATAATTGCTGTAGGATTATTGCAGTCCTTGTTTGGGCACAAAGCAGCTGCAAATTTAATCAGCAAAACAAAGCATAGCTCATTTCAATTTACTGAAATGTTTCTTCTTCAATTACTGGGTCAATTTCACAAATTGTTGGTGAAATCATTGTTTCTTGACAGCCTTAGCTTGGTACCCAGTGTAAATGAACACATTTTATGTGTTTTGGTAAAGTGTGAAAAGAAAAGAATCTGTCCTTGACTTCCCATTTGTATTCTAATTTATCTGTTTGTATGCAAGGTGTCTTTGGTGCAGGGGAATATTCAAAATGTAACACACACACACCCATTGGGACTTCTGGTTAAAATGTCATGATGTTGCCTCATCCTCTAAGTGCTGCAGGAGAGGTGCTAGATGTGGCATCTGCTGGATAGTGCCTCCTTAGTACAGGAGCTCCTGAGGATTGTTTACTGGAGTGTCATTGTGACACAGATGGAAGGAAGAGACTGAGAGGGGACCACTGAGCCCAGCCCCATTCTAATTGCCAAAGATGGCACAAGCAATGGACTTTCAGTTTCTTAATCTCTTTAAATTAGTTTTTTTAAAAAATACAATCAATGGAACTTTCAAGCTAATAGTGACAGCTTCCAGCATCTACATTTCAACAATCAGAATTTTGAGTAAATCTTTTGGTTTGTAATAATTAAAGTGGAAAACTGTTATTGTTGTTAATTGCCCTTGATCTTGATTCCTGGTGACCCTATGGATGAGACATCTCCAAAGTTCCCTATCTTCCACAGCTCTGCTTAGTTCCTGTAAATCTATGCATATGATCTACTTAATGGGCTCTATCCATCTAGTGTGTGGCCTTCCTCTCTTTCTACTTCTCCCCAATTTTCCTAGCATTATTGCTGTTCCCAATGAGTTGTTTCTTCGAGTGAAGTGACCCAAGTGCAACAGTCTCAGTTTAGTAATCTTGGCTTCCAGGGAGATTTCCAGCTTGATCTGCTCTTGGACCCAGTTGTTTGTCTTTTTGGCCATCCACAGAATCCTTGGTACTCTTCCCCAGCACCACATCTCAGATGAATTTATTTTCTTCCTATCCGCCTTCTTAACTGTCCATTTCTCCCATCAACATATGGTAATGGAGAATACAATAGGTTGTATCTTTTAACTTTTGGGCTCAGTTGTATATCTTTGCATTCTAGAATCTTTTCTAGTTCCTGCATAGCTGCCCATTTTTAGTCTTCTGATTTCCTGGCTGCAGTCTCCATTCTGATCAATGTTTGATCCCAGCATGAAAATTCTTTTACTGTTTCTATTTCCTCATTGTCTAGGTTGAATTTGTGTAGGCTCTCTGTGGTTGTTATTTTTGTTTTCTTTATGTGCAACAGTAATCCTGCCTTTGCACTTTCTTCTTTGATCTTCCTTAGTATGTGTTCTAGGTCTATGATGTTTTCTGTTAGTAGTATAGAAAGCTGAAAATAACACTACTAAATCAAATAATTAACAGGCCAACTAAGATTAAATAAGCATTGTGAGATTTTAAAGGAAAACCCCAAGATGATAGAATTAACATTTTATTTAATATTAATGGTGTGGGAACAAGAGGTTTTTTAAAAAACTTTTTTGTGATAAAGAGTAGGTCAAGCTGTTGTCTGTGACATAGTAAGAGGAAATGAATTGCAAGCTTTAACATCTGAATAAGAGAGCATTGTTTCCTTGAAGATTATCACATGGTGGTAAGAAACACTAGAGAAGTGCATTACTACCATATTTATTGTACAATTGGCAAAAGATTTTCACACAACATCATCCACCTACCATTCTTGTAACATCATGGAATCATCATGCTAGTAGAATAGCTCATTGATGATAAAAAAACCTCAATGTTTTGCCAATAGTAATTCATTATCACTATTGCAAATGTGTGAAAGGCAATCGCGTTTCAATAGTGCTATTGTGAATTCATCATTAAACCCTCCCAAGAGTAGATTATTCCACTTTAACTGTTCTGACTGCCTCCTGTTGCATTCTGAGGTTTGTAGTTCAGTGAGGCCTAAGAGCTCTCTGGCTGAATATATTGTAAATGCCCCTTCCTAAACTACAAGTTCCAGAATGCAACAGCAAGATAATCTCCTAAATTGAATCCCCCAGTCTAGTCCTAGCGTGCTTGTTCAGCAGAATTATTTCCTGTGTTGTGCTTGTGAGTCACAGGAGAGTTCCTCAGCAGCGAGAGAAGACCCACTTTTCTCTCTGCTAACACAACCCCTTCTGCTGATGTGCGGAATGTGAAAGTGCTTTTTTACTGCCTGTGAATTGTTAGTGCTTCATTATTTGTGACCAATGTGAAAGTAAGTGTTTCAATATCAACATTATATTGTTCTTGCTTAATAATGTTAGAATAGCATTATTAAACTGTAAATAGTCCTCATGTGATAATCTTCTTTGCAAGTGGCTACTAAATGAATGAAAGAAACAGTGGCTCAAAACAGACGGGCACTAAGGGGTGCCCTCGTCACATGCTAGGGTTGCCTTGCGGCGGAGCTTATACACGCCAGAGGTGGTGCCAGACCACCCTTTTTGGGTGGTCTGTAAAGCCCTAGTGACACCAAGAGGTGGTAAAGTTAAAAAGCAACTTATAGGACTTTTTTGCCATGGGAGATCTGGGTTTGAATTTGATAACTGAGAAGCTTATTGCATGGACAAAAAACCCAACTGCACACCAACGGGATGCAGCTGGGTTGTGGAATGTTGGAATTAATTGCAGGGATGATCTCATCACAGATTCCGCTGGGCGAATGCAGCCCAGCTGCATCCCAGGTTCCAGGTGCACTTCAGAGGCCGCTTTTCAAAGTTGGAAAGCTCCCGGCTGCACTCGCCCAGCAGAATTGGTGGCAAATCACGTGTGGCAATTCCCATTTGCATCCTGCAACCCAGCAGTCAGAATTTTTGGTCATGTGACAAGCTCTTTCCTGTCTGACAAAATGTCCCCATATACAAAGTCAAAGACAAAACCACACGAACAGTTAAGTCAACTGATTTGGATAAATTATAAATGGAACAAATGAAACTTGATTTAAAGAAAATTTGGGAAATAAAGTTGGAAAATATTTTTGAAGGTGGACCATAAGGAAGATTTGAAGTAGGTAAAAGCAATCCCTGATCCAGATGACTTTCCAACTTGTTGGGACAGAAGGAACTTAGTGGTTTCACGACTAGACTACTGTAATCTCCTCCTGGCTGGGCTTCCTCTCTCTCACCTCCACCCATTAATTTCTGTTCAGCATTCAGCTGCACGCATTATTTCACTTGCTTGCCATTATGATCATGTCTCTCCTTTGTTGTCTTCCCTTCACTGGCTCCCTCTTCCTTTCCGCATCAGGTACACACTTTTGTTACTCACCTTCAAAGCCCTCCATGGGCTGGCCCCTCCTTATCTAGTTGATCTTCTCTCCCCCTACGTCCCTACTCACACCCTCCGCTCTGGTAACCAAGGTCTCCTCTCCCAACCCAGGTTTTCCTCTGCCCCCTCCCAGATCCGTCCCTTTTCTCTTGCTGCCCCTCATTCCTGGAACCTTCTCCCTCTGCATGCTCGTCTCATCACTTCCCTAACCAGTTTTAAGGTGGAGCTGAAAACCTTATTGTTTAGGGAAGCGTTCTCAGGGAACTTGTGATTGTCATCTGGCTGTCTGATATCGTTTGATGTGACTTGCTTTTATGTCTGATGTTTTAACTTGTCTTTCCTTCCCTTTGTAATTTTATCTAATTGTTACTATCATAGAGTGTACGCATCCAGCAGGCTTTTATATATTTCTTAAGTTTTACTAATTTTGTACAGCGCTGAGTATAATTACAGCGCTTTAGAAATAAAGTTTAATGATGATGATGATGATGATGATGATGATGATGATGATTGGAAATATGAGGGGCTGAAAATGTATATACAAAGCAAGAATCCCCATAGTTGGGAAGTCGAGATTGGTGTGGCAAGAGGAAGAATTGTAAAGGTGAAGCACTTAGAAAAGATTTTGAGAAGGAATTAACATTGGATGGAATAATGAAAGACTTGAGAAATCTATGAAAAATAATGTCCAGAAGAAGTGGTGATTAGCCTGAAGAATAATTTGCAAATAAACTTTATGTGAAATCTAAACAGTTGTAACTGTCAGAATGTTGGTTGGATTGTATATAGTTTGGGAATAATAAATAAAGTTTTTGAAATCTGGAAATAACCCTTATGTGAAATTGTAACTTTTAGAATGTTAGTTGGTTTTTATATGGTTTTGAATAACAAGGTTTGTTTTCTTTCAATTTTGAGGTCTGAAGTAACAAAGAAGCAACAAAGAATTTTGAAAAAGGAAAAGGGATGAAAATGAAGAAAATCAAATAATGTGATAAATAATTATAGTTAATAATTAATTATGTTCTATGTACATATATTATTATTTTGCTATAGCAGATTGTTTGCTGTCCAACTTGAAATAAAGAGACCAGACACATACGTGGGTTGAAAAATAGGCCACTTTATTTAAGCAATTAACCTATTTAACTGTTTCTTGAAGGCTTGCAAAACTGAAGAGAGCAACCTGGTGCGGGAGCAGCTGCGGCAGGTGGTCTACACCTCAGACTGCCTTCTCAGCTTTCCCTGGGTTAAACACCTGAGCTCCAAGAATAACCAATGATTGGGTGCTCTGTGGCCAGCTCACATCTGGAATGCCAGCCTGATATTTACTCAGTCAACTCACCAGACTTGACTAAGGGTTATATCCCAGGTCAGCCCTAAGGAAGGTCGCTTTTCCTCACCCCTTAGTCACAAGACCTAAGGAGAAAGGTTAAGAGGCTTACCCTTCACCCCTAGTGGATGCCATAAGTGTTCACCTAACTCCTAATCCCCCCCCCCCCCCATCAACAGCCAGTAACTGCCTATTTAAGTCCGCACCAAAGCCAATTTTCAAGGGAGGTGAAAAACCCTTGGAAAGGGGAGAAAACTCTTACTTGGCCCTTAAAGCGACCAACGTAGCCACACTGAAGTTGAGGTGGGAGAGTGGGACAACAACATCAAAAGAGGGTAAAGGAAGAGCAATGCAGGCTTAAATAGCTCTAGCCCTAACCCTGCATCTAACCCTTTTCCTTGACGTGGTGCCTCAATTCAAGAGGCCAGAAAACACATATTCTTGGCCACTGGGTGTGTCCTAGGGGATGTGGATTAACACAATTATATGATTTTAGTAAACTAGAAAAAAATAGATTTGAATGAAAATAAGCAGCAGACTATTGGGACAAAATAGCAATTTTAGGATTCCTAAGCATAACAGAATTGAATAACATGGAGGTGGATATGCAAAAGGATCTTGTAGCACTTTTGGAAATAATTGAGAGAAAGTTGTAGGATAAGCTTCTTTAAAATTGGTCTACTTCCTCAGGTGCATGTACCTGTGCCCAGGAAGGACCTTTATAATCAGATTTTAATAGCTATAGAAATGCAAAACATGTGATGGTGAGGAGGAGATAAGTTCAATTTTAACTATAGTTGTGGAGGGACAAAGGCAGGAGGAAAAATGTCACCCAAGGCTGGGGTGGGTGGATGGATAACCAAAAATATAGTGGAGAAAGTTATGTAAAATGGTGTGTGCAGACTGGGAACAAGTAAGTAGATGTGATAAACTGGCCAAGGGGATCCTTGTGAGGCTGGTGCGTAAGCCACTGTTATAAAACATGTTGTATGCCAGGAAGCCATTGTCTCTGTTTAACCTACTGTTGATGGACTGGAGTTTGTAGATATATTCCAGTTTAGCCTTTTCTGTTTGCAAACTTCCTTTGTAGTGCTTTTGTTCAAGGATCATTGTCATGTAGTCAGAGATGGAATTCCCAGGAAGATTGAAGTGTTCTATAACAGGTTTTGGTATTTTCCCATTTCTAATATCTGATTTATGCCCATTTATTATCTGGCACAGAGACTTGCCTGTTTGCTCATCATAGAGTGCTGAAGGGCATTGTTGATAGAGGATGGCATATATCACATTAGAAGAGAGGCAAGGGACAATACCTCTAATATTGTGAATTGTACAGTTAGGTCCTGTGATGCTTCCCGAATAGATGTGTGAGCATCTGAGTTTGTGGCAAGATCCTGTACCTGTCTGTGTTGTGTGTCCTCCTGTAAAAAAGTAATTGTTTTAGGTTTGGGAAGCTATCTGTAGAGTAGTAAAGATCTGATACCAAGACCCTTTGAGGGGGCAGTGTTATTGCCAAAAGTAGGTTGTAGTTCATTAATGAACCATATGAGTGGTCTCATTTGGGAGTTGTGACCACCAGTGGGATTCTGTGATTTCCTTTCTTCAGTCTGTTCTATAATAGATTCTTTTATCTCCTCTCCTCTCCTCTCCTCTCTTCTTTTCTTTTCTTTTCTTTTTCTTCATTCCATGTAATTTCATGAGTATGGCATCCTTGTCCTGTGGGTCTGAGCAGACAATATTTTATCAGAGGATTTGGTTGTAAACTATGGATTCCATAGTAGGGTCAGAGTGAACACTGGAGGCATGTAAATAGGTGTTGCAGTCAGTTGCTTTGCAATACAAGGTAGTGCTCAGATATCTATAAAGTGAAATTGTTCTGTAGGTAATTCCAAGCATGTGCCCATGGCAGCCCTGGCATCACTAGAGGGAGAGTACGGTGGTGTAGCCTGTACCAGGTGACACCTGATTGGATCCTCCTCCTGCTTCAGGGTGAGAAGGGGTGACTCACCATGGCTGAAGGGTCGCCCTGCTCCATATAAGACATCTCCTGGTGGAGGGAAGGAGGGAGGGCATCCACCTAGTCCTCCCTCCAGTCATGACTTGGTCCTTCCAACCTTTCCCAAAGCATAGATCCCACTCCACCTGACTGGATCTGGTCCCTTCCCAAAAAGAAAGGCTCCATGGGCGTCCAGTCTTGCTGTCTGCCTGGCTGTCCAGCCTCCTCAAGAGCTGAGACAACAGGTAGGTGAGGCATTGGTGGGAGGCCCATCATTCCAGCCCTGCTCAGTTCCCCTCTATATCACTCTAGGAAAGCTATATGACATTAATTTTGGAAACAGTTGCCTGATCTAGATTGGCAAAAAGAAGTGTGTTCATGGCTGCATGAAACTCTAGCCTTTAGATGAGAAAAAGGGAAAGTGTGCCATGAAAACGCTTTTTTTTTTTTTTTTTTTTTTTTTTTTGCATTTTAGGGGAGAAGAAGCGCCTTTAAAAAGGTGCTGGTTTTCCCAGCTTCTTTTTAAAAACTGCGGAACAGCGCAGCTCCATCTAAAGGCTGTGGTGCAGCTGCTAAGCATTAAGGAAAAGGCAACTTCATGTCACACTTTCCTGCCAATCTAGAAATCCCCTATATATTGGCTTGAAGCATCCTCTAGCCAAGTCGTATTTTAGGAGGATATATCGGTTCCCTTAATTTTGCTGTCCCACAATTTAAGTGCACATAGACTCTTGCAGGAAAAAAATTCTGCATGTAAATTTCAGTTTTATTGATTCCCCCCCCCCCCCCGCCATTATAGAAATCATAACATGAGCATCCACCTAAGAGGTAGCAAGTAAATTTAATAATTAGTGCCATGTATTTAAAAGCAAAGGTTATTGCACTGTATAAACTATAAAAATGCACAGCAAATAAATATACAAATAACTTATTTTATTTCTTGAGGAATGTGCAAATAATTTATTTTAATGTGAAGGCTTTCATGGCTGGCATCCATAGTTTTTTGTGGGTTTTTCGGGCTATGTAGCCATGTTCTCAAAGAGTTTATTCCTGATGTTTATTCCTGAAAAATAGCAAAATCAGAACTCAGTAAATGCAAATGAGGAACCGCCCATGGTCGGGGCTGACAATGATCACTAATTAAGCAGACACTAATCCTCTTTGCATATCCTCCCATCCTGAGGACTGGCCATCAACAACAGAACAATACACAGATTCACATGTATTCACTATACACACATGCACACACAAACATATATACATACATACATCCAACTCTCTTCCATGCCAGCATTCTCTGAAAATGCCAGCCACAGATGCTGGTGAAACGTCAGGAATAAACTCTTCTAGAACGTGACCACATAGCCTGAAAAACCCACAAAAAACTTTAATTGATTTTACTTCCAAAGGAAATAGACTAAGCTTTCCAAATATTGTAAAGAATATTAGTCCTGCATGTTTGTATGTGTGCATGTGCAGATTCATTTAATCTGTATTTTATAAACAGTTTCGTTCAGCTTTCTCACCACTGGAGATTGAGCAAGGCATCTTGCTTGTGAATTAGTGACACATATTCTGAAGACTTATAGAATCATAGAATTGGAAGAGACTACAAGGGCCATCCAGTCCAACCCCAATGAAATTATCCACAATAGATGGGCATTGAGCCTCTGTTTAAACACCTCCAAGAAAGGACACTCCAACACACTCTGAGGGAGTGTGTTCCACTGTCTAACAGCTCTTACTGTCAAGAAGTTCCTCCTAATGTTGAGCTGGAATCTGTTTTCCTGTAGCTTGTACCTGTTGTTCCATATTCTATTCTCTGGATCAGTATAAAACAAGTTTGCTCCCTCCTCAATTTGACACCCTTTCAAATACTTAAACAGGGCTGTCATATCACCCCTTAACAGTCTCTTCTCCAGGCTATACCAAGCTATACATACCAAGGTCCCTAAGTCTTTCCTCATAAGGAATGGTTTCCAGACCTTTCAACATTTTGGTCTCCCTCCTCTATACACACTCCAGTTTTTGAGTTGTGGTGCTCAGAACTGGACACAGTATTCCAAGTGAGGTCTGATCAAAACACAATAGACCAACACTAAAACTTCCCTTGATCTAGACACTATACTTCTATTGATGCAGCCTAAAATTTCATTGGTCTTTTTAGCTCCTGCATCACACTGTTGACTCTTGTGGCCTACTAGGACTCCTAGATCTCCTTCAGATTTAAAAAACGAATTATTGCTCCCAAATTGAATTCTAATTCTTGATGTATTCTGATATCTTCGTATGGATTTTTTCCATCAACAACACTGGGTGGCTGCAGCCCAGATAACTTCCGACAAGAATCTGAGTTCAGCCAGCCTCTTTTCCCAAAATCAAGAGCTTTTTGGCTTTGCAAATTGGCCAGCTGAAGTTGGATTCTAGCCAGAAATTACCCAGGCTGCAACCACTTGGCAGCGTTGGCAGAAAAAAAATCTATGCGAAGATATCAATATACTTCATGAATTAGAATTTAATTTGGCAGCGGTAAGTCACTTTTTAAAACTGTGGGATAAATTCCATAGTCTCGTTAAACCAGATGTCCCCCATCTTCTACCTATAGATATATCATTTTTCCACCCTAACAGCAGTACCTTACATTTCTATGTATTAAAATTCATTTTGTTAACTTTGCCCCAGCTTTCTATTCTATTCTGGTCTTCTTGAATTTTGATCCTGCCCTCTGGGGTATTAGCTGTTCCTCCTATTTGGTGTCATCTGCAGATTTGATAAGCATGCCTTCCCCACCACCATTCCCTTCTCCCTTTGTGTCGTGTCTTTTTAGATTGTAAGCCTGAGGGCAGGGAACCATCTAATTAAAAATAATAAGACTGATAGCCTTTAGAGCTGAAGAGTGGGGTATAAATAAATAAATATTATTATAAATATTTTTTTCATCCAAATCATTGATAAGGATGTTGAGTAGCACTGGGCCCAGGACAGAACCCTGTGGCACCCCACTGGTCACTTCTTTCCAGGATGAAGAGGAGCCATTGCTGAGCACTCTTTGGGTTCAGCTGGTCAACCAGTTGCAAATCCACCTAACAATTGCCTTGTCTAGCCCACATTTTACTAGCTTTTTTGCAAGAATGTCATGGAGAACCTTGTCAAAGGCCTTACTGAAATCGAGATCCCTTTGTCTACCAAACTGGTGATTTTATCAAAAATGGAGATCAGATTAATCTGGCATGATTTGTTTTTTAGAAACCCATGTTGACTTTTTGTGATAATGCATTGTTTTCTAAATGTTCACATACTCTTTGTTTAATGATCTACTCTAGAATCTTTCCTGGTATTGATGTCAGACTAACTGGATTATAATTTCTAGGATTCTCTTTGTTTTCCATTTTTGAAGATTGGGATAACATTTGTCCTCCTCCAGCCTGCTGGGACTACTCCGGTTCTCCAGGAGTTCTCAAAAATTATTGCCAATGGCTCTGAGATTACATTTAATACCCTTGGATGTAGTTCATCTGGTCTTGGAAACTGAAATTCATTTAGAGAATGGTTTGAAAGGCATGGGTGTGCTCTGCATTTGACAGTCCTGATGAGAAATCTGTACTTAAGGGAAGCGGCAACTGTTAGCACAGCATATGGAGAAACAGGATTATGTCCAACTGGGATGGGTCAGGCAAGACTGCATCTTATCCTTCTACTTGTTCAATTTTTAGGCAGAAAATATCATACAATGAGCAGGTTTCAGAAGAAGGAGGAGGAGTAAAAATAAGAGGAAGGAACATCAACAATCTAAGACATGCGGATGACACTATACTACTAACAGAAAACATTATGGACTTGGAACAATTACTAAGGAAGGTCAAGAAAGAAATTGCAAAGGCAAGCTTAATGCTGAACATAAAGATAACAAAAATAATGACCATGGAGGAATTACATAAATTCAATGAGGAAATTGAAATAAAGATTTCCCATATCTTGAATCAAATATTGATCAGAAAGGAGACTGCAGTCAAGAAATAAGAAGAAGACTAGGAATGGGAAAGGCAACAATGAAAGAACTAGACAAGATCATAAAGAGTAAAGATATACAAATGAGCATTAAAGCTATAACCATCCAAGCCATTATATTACTTATCATCATATACAGTGTAAAAGCTGCACAGTGAAGAAAGTGGATTTAAAAAAAAAAATCAATTCCTTTTAGATGTGGTGCTGGAGAAGAGTGCTGAGAATACTGCTCTGACAGCCAAGAAGACAAACAAATGGGTTCTTGAACAAATCAAGCCTGAACTCTGTCTGGAAATTGAAACTGTTACTTTGACCACATCATGAGAAAGCATGAACCATTTAGAAAAACATAATGCTAAGGAAGTTAGAAGGCAGCAGAAAGAGAGGAAGACCACACCCTAGTTAGCTAGGCTCAATCAAGAAGTAACAAGACCTGACCAGAGCAATGGATAGGGTGTCTTGGAGATTTTTCATTCCCAGGTTCACCATGAGTCAAGGCTGACTTGAGGCCAGCTAACAACAAAAATCAATCAATCAACCTGAAGCACAATTTTGTTGCTGGTCAGCTTGCTGGATTTATATTGTTACTGAAGATTCTTATCATTCTGATCATTTGAACTTCCAGAAGTGACTCATTAAATTAGATTGTCTTTATGTTCCTGAGTTTTCCAATAATTTCCTTTTGTATTTATGTCCCAATGTTGCACATCAGCTTGGCCAAGCCATACTGTCCAGTATTTATTAAGAATTCAGATTCTGAGTTATTCCCAAAACATTCTTTTCTATGAATCCATTAGCAAGTATTCACTGAATCAGTCAGACACATAATTATAAATTATGTAGGTGGCTCCCTGCACAGAAATTCTGCTAACAGAGCCACACAGTACAAATAATAAATTGTAGAATTAGATCTGTCAAAAGCCCAGCTCCATTCAGAAATTTGTAATCCATTGCATATCCACTTCCCATGTACTACCGGTATAAATTACACAGTTAATATAGTTTATATCTATAGCTGATTCTCACTTCTTACTACTGTAAGAACAGGAATAAGAACATGAGAACTTCCTTTATATAGCACAGGAAGAATTGATCCTACAGAACCAACAGCCAAGGAAAATGAGGAGGCCTGAAACTGGATTATTTCTGTAGTGCATTTTGGACCATAGTTTCTAGGTCAAGGGACATTCAACAACATTCTGCTTTGGTCTAGAGTAATGTGTTCAGTTCTGGGTATCTCATTCTAAGAAAGATATAGACAAATTAGTATGGGTCCAGAAAAGGGCAACAAGGATGACAAGAGGCATGGAGAACAAAATATTTGAGGAAATATTGAAGGAGCTGGACATGTTCAAATTGGTGAAGAAAAGGCTGATGAGTGACATGATAAATTCCTCAAGAGCTGTCTCAGAGAAGCCTGTTCTCTGCTGCACCACTAGGTAGGACCAGGTCTAATAGTTTCAAGTTATAGGGGAATAGATTTTGATTGAACATTAGAAGGAGTTTCTTGACAGTGAGAGTGGTCTGGAAATGAAACTAATTTCCTACAGAAGTGTGCGTGTGTTGGGGGTAGGGGGGATCTCCTATTTTGAATGTCTCAGAAAGAAGTTAGACAGCTACCTACTGGGGAAATTTACTTTAGCTGGAGCTTCTGCACTAAGCAGGATTTGTACTTGATGACCCATGAGGTTCCTTCCAACTCCATGATTATATGATTCTTTTTTTCCTGTTTCATTGTTGAATTGGGTTCCATATTGTGAGAAATGCAGTATATAAATTAATTGAATGAATGGATTGATTAATAAATGAATGAATGCATATGGCGTTCACTTTGCTTTTAACAATAGTTTCTCTATTTAATCCTATATCATCTTTCCTTTACTTAGTCTGGGTTATGATGGCTAGAGTGGATCCCACCCATTTTATCAGCCCTGTATTTTCACACTGAGAGAGATTGTGAACAAAGAGACAGGATCAATGCATATGGGTAAAGATTGGGACAAAATGCTGCCCCCTCCCTAGGTACAGAAAATGACTTGACTGTCGCCTAGTCTGGCAAAATCGTGCTCATCTTTCAGGACAAGAGATTAATTTGGCAGCAGTAGGGAGTCTGTTGCACGCAATTCTTTCTTTTCTAAAACATGGCTAATGAGCTTGGGAGGATCATGTGAAGATCTGTCAGTCTGTTGTGCCCCAGCATCTGCTCCTTGAAGCAATCGCCTCACTCATTCTAATGCTAGAGGTGGTCCTTATGTTGACTTTTGCTAGGAAGACTAATAAGACAGTGCATCATTGATCATACTAACCTAGGTGTAAGAAGTCATCTAGAGTTGTGGCTGGAGTCATCCAGGCAAGTGCAGTGACTTTCAGAGGTGCGAGTTCTAGCACCCCAAATCAGCACAGTCAATAGTGACTAATGCAATGACAATTCAGCAACATCCAGAGGGCTTCACGATTACTGCCTCTGATCTAGAAGGTCAGACATAAGAATATGTAGACAAGAGCTACAGTAATCAATACAGAACCCCCCCCCCCCCAAAAAAAAGTAATGATATTGTTGGCATGCTCATTTCTCAGAGAAGGCTTTGAGAAGGAAGAATTTACTAGGTAAGGCTGTCAAAATAAAATTAAAATAATTCTTCAAATATATCAAACCACTACCCCCCCTCCCATTTTTCCCTTGGTGGATTATGAGAGTGTTAGAAATGTGCCAAATTACCAGTATGAGATAAGAGGAATTCTCTCCTTATTTACAAGATTGATATTACAGAATCATTGATGTCATAAGCTTTCCATGCTTGTTAGCTAATAATGGTCTCTGACTCAGAGAGCTTAAGTAATCAAAAAGGATTCACTTTTCACATCATACTCAAGCTGACAGAATAGCTATTTAATGGTAATCTTGCCTGTAATATGCAAATATATCCACTAGTTAAAGATAACATACTTTTGCTGTGCAGGGAGAAAAAAACAACACCTGGGTGAAGGGAATCTTCCAGGTTGTTTTGCAGCCTGGTCAATGGCAAGAATTATTTTTGCCCCATCTCTCTCACAGTCAGCCTGTTTTTCAGGACAAAATAGCTCCCAAAGTGGCTTACAAATTTAAAGCAACTACAATAAGACAAAACAATATCAATGCATATCAACTATCCCATTACAAAATAAAACCATAACCCTAACCTGCACATTCAGCAGCAATTAAAGATCCAACAAACTGTATCTCAGTAAAATTTCAGTTAAGTAGGGTTGAGTTGTACAATAGGACAATATAAATAGTACAACACACATTTAGTAGCCAGGGTGGTGTAATGGTTTCAGTGCTGAACTATGACTCAGGAGAGTAGGGTTCAAATCCTCACTTGTCCATTGAAATGCACTGAATTACCTTGGGCAAATCATACTCTCTCTGCCTCAGAAAAAGGCAAAGGCAACCCTCCCCCTCATGAACAAATCTTGCCAAGAATACATTGTGATAGAGTCAATTAAGGGTCACCAAAAGTCCAAAACAAATTCAAAGAACAGCGGTTGGAAACTCTGGCCCTCCAGATGCATTTGATGTAATAGACTGCAGCTGAACCATGTCCAGAGTAGGGCAACTAAAATGGTGAAGAGTCCTGAAAACCATGCCCTGTGAGGAGATACTTAAGAAGCTGGGTATATTTAGCCTGGAGAAGAGATGGTTAAGAGGTAATATGATAGCTGTATAAGTATTTGAAAGAGTGCCATATTGAGGCTAGAGCAAGCTTGTATTCTACTGCTCCAGAGAACAGGACCCAGAGCAATGGATGCAAGCTATAGGAAAAGAGATTCCACCTCAGAAGGAACTTCCTGACAGTAAGAGCCTTTCGACAGTGGAACACACTCCCTCAGAAAGTGGTGGTCTCCTTCTTTGGATTTTTTTTTTTTAACAGAAGCTGAATGACCATTTCTCAAGGGTGCTTTGAGTGTGTGTCCCTGAATGGCAGGAGGTTGGACTGGATAGCTCTTCTGGTCTCTTCCAACTCTATGAATCGATTATTCTAAAGTTTATGCCAAATAAAATCTAAGTTTTCTCAAGGATCTTTGTTAATTTTGCTCACACATTTTTAGTTTTTACACAAGCTTTAACAACATTTGCACCCTATTCTAATGCATTTGTAGTCTGGTGAAAGCTTTAGTGTGTTTAACAACAACGCTCTGAAGAAAATGGACATCAGTTTATTTGTGTCAGCTGTATGAGTAATTTAGGGGCTGGAGCCACCCGTTTTTACTCCTGACAGAGGCTGCAACAAACAAACAGTGCATCAGGACTAAAAAGAACCCACTGAAAGTAGGGTATTTTTAGTGCATATGGCCACCGCCACAAGTGTGCCATTGGTGCACTTGTGCACAGTGATGAGGTACATGTGGCACGGCAACGTATAGATGCTACGCCGTGCATGCATCATCATGCCAGCCCCCATGTGGATGGTGCTGAGCCATGATGGTGCCACCGGTGTGCAGTAGGGCTTGGGAGCATGTGGCTGCTCTGCACTCCCTGTACCTGGCCTTAGTATTAGCATTATAAATACATGCATGCATATTTATCCTAGAGGATTTACTCATGGTCATTTCCTTTCATAGATTTTAACAAAGAATGGATAGAGACCAATTAGCAGCTGATGGTTATGACAGCTAAGTGGAATTTCCACATAGAGAGGCAATTTACCTTTCAATGTGAGATTGCCACAGGGAAGCAATACAGTATGTGATTGTCCACAGGATCATCTGTGATTGTCCTGTGATTGTCTATCATGGGGCACTGTGGAGGCTTGTGTAGATATATCAGCCACATTAGTGTTGTTGTTTTTCTGAACAAATTTAGGTTGTCTTACCTATAGGTTGGGTTGTTACCTGTAGATATTAATTCTGTACTCATTATCTTCAAATGATGTTGAATGAGAAAGGACTTCCTAATCATTTTATTGATTTTAAGGATCTTTCACATCATTATAAAGACTAGTCAGTTGAAAAAAAGAAAAGAAAAAACAACCTAAGAGATTTTTCACCAAGTTAATTATTTTGGGAACTAATTTATGTCACAACGCACATGTTCTACCCAGCATGGAATTACTTTCAAAGAAATCTGCAGTTGTACCCAATTAGAGCATCCCCTCCTCCCTTGAGCAAAGATCAGAAGAGAGTTTTCCTAATCCCACCATAAGCTTGTACAATAAGGAGGGGGAGGGGAGACCCAAGATTAGAAAATTGGATTTTGAGTGATTGTGTGGATGGGTGGTTGGGACTGAAAACCTTGGCTAGTGATAGCAAAATCTGAAATTATCCTGTTACAATTAAGATCTGGTGTGATATCTAACGTTGTACTGCACATCTTGTCTGCGTCCATATTTCTCTGATCCTGACATAAGGTTCATCATTTTATATTTGCCCCATTTCTATCTCTGGCCAGCTAGCCTTATCTCTATTTCTAACTGATCCTTTCTAACATTTTTAATTAGATAAGCCTCCCTTTTATTACTTTTTCCCACAGCATTATGAAGGTTGTGATTTGCAGTGCTGCCCAGCTCCTTGTTTCATAGAGACCATCTTCAAATACACTCCCATTATTCAAATATTATAGAGTTCATATGCCTGTATCAAAAGTATTTTCCCACTACTTTACTAGGATAGCCTATTTACTTCCATCGTTCAATGCAGCCACACAGCCTTAGTGAAGCTGACATGTTCTTCATTCAGTTGTGTTGGTAATACATTTTGAAAAATATTGAAATTACTCTGGCAGCCTTCCACTACATTACTCAGGAAGCATTCAACTTCATCGATGGAATGTCTTAAAACTTTTTTGAACTTGAAACTTGAAAAGACATATGCATATGGAAGCAAAGCTTGATTAGCAACATGCAGAAGTGATATTTATTGGGATAATGGTTTTGTATAATTAAATGCTTCAAGCATTTGTTATTGCTTTCTGAAGGCACCTTTCTTTATGATGGAATAGAACTAAACAAAACAGTGTTTGTACATTTGGCGTAAATTGAAGTTACTGTGCTTGGAATGACATTGATGTGTGCATGTTTCTCTCTTTCTCTCTGATTCTATTCAAAGAAGCAGAAAAATAGACATGACCTTCTAAATGTCTTTGATTTGAAAGTATTATCAAGGGAAGGAAGACTTTCAAGTATCTATTTTAATAAGCAGGAATGATAGTGTACCTATACCAAGAGAAGAATAAAGTGTTAGGGGAACAATATTACTTACAAAATTCAGTCTTTAAAAAAAAACAAAAACAAGAAAAGATCCCAGCTATGGAAAGAGTTTTAATCTATTTTTCAGAAAAAGAAATGTAGTTCTGTAAAAACTTGCAATAATACTCAACTGATTTTCTTAAAAAAAAAAAAATACACAAAACACACATGCCTTCTGCATTGATACCCTGAAAGCTAGGACTGGCAGTTTTGAGTTTAATTTTTTGGTGAAATCATAGCACCATATTTCAGTCATATATAAACAAAACATAACTTTCTGTTTTCAAGGCTATCTCCCAAATGCACTGCCATTACAGGTTTATGTTAGTTTCAGTGATCCAATCTATGTTTTGACCAAATTTTGAATATTTTTTGCATATTCCAGTTGGTAGATTGTTGGAATGTATGTTATTGATTCTAATCAGATGCTTGTATCTACCAAACTCTAGAGATGGCTAATAAGGTTAAAATAGACACTAAAATATAAAGTAAAGATCAAAATATTGAGACAGATTAAAAAAAAACACAACACACTCATAGAAATGGAATATTTAGAGTTGGTATATGGGGAATTTGCCTGCACACTCAAACTCACATAACCCAGAATCGGTGTAAATCTAAGTCAATTTTAATCTTGCAGACAGGAATGAATAAATTTACCATTTTTTCTTGGCACTGCAAGGAAGTCATTGAAAAATGCAGTTTTCAAAGTCTATTTGCACTTTGAGATTGAAGTATTAAAAATGCCTGTGTTCTTCACACAGAAAATGGAATTTTGTGCATAGGAAAATGAACATTTTTGTGCAGAAAACATTTCCTTTGCAGTTTTCTTAGAAATTTGTTTTGCACAGAAGAAGTTCCAAACTGCAAATACTCACCTGTCTAGGATTCTCCTAATCAGGATTTTAAGCAAAATGAGAAACTTGTTTTTTCACCATTTTTTAAATAATATGTTTTTTGTATATTCTTTTCAATTTTGTTCTGCTCCTTCCCATTGCAACATCCTCAGAAAGCAGCAACTGCTGCTTCTCCTTCTTTCTTTCCATCATTACATTAAAGCATGAATAGGTAAGCTCAGTGGCTTTATGGGCTAATTTTCTGCCCAAGGATCTTCTGGAGAATTCATAGGCTGCCAAAATATTCAAGAAAATATATTTCTTGAGAAAAAATTGGATGTAGTTCCATTCTGGAGCCATTTTCAGTTTGGGACAGCAACAACAACAACAACAACAACAACATTTAGTCTGCTGCTGTTTGTGAATCAAGGTGTGGAGGCAAGTCCTCCTGTAACCAATTTAAATGGCCTAAAAACTTACTAGAGAAGTACCTCACATTTTTCAAGAAAAAGAATGATCTGGGAGGAATCAAGGGAATAGGACTGCAGAAAACAGCCTTGGGCAACACAGGTGCTCCCAGAGGTATATCCTGTCCATTCCCTGCATTAAAGATATGTTGCATTCTAACATCTTTTTTTTTTTTTTTTTTTTTACAGTAGATTGATACGAGCCTCAATAACAGTTTAGTGAGATGTGCATAGTGGTTTCATTTTCCTCACAGTGATAGTCTTCGTCCTCTGTTGTTCTCAGGCCACCATACGTAGGTGTAGTTTGCTCTCCACACTACATGTACATCCCTCCACCACCTTCCACCTACACACACTTTGTAAAGTTGGCTTTTCTCAGACAGCACATAAATCATTGAATTTAGTAGTGGGTTAAGTTTTTTCCCCCACACACAAGTTCAACTATTTTCACTGTAAGTCCAACCTTCCAACTACTACAAGTACCTTTTTAATAGCTTAATATTCTAAGTTTGGTAGCTAGCTCTAATAAAGTGAGTCTTATGCTATGTGCCAAATGACACAGAGTGAGAGAAAGAGAGAGGGGAGGTTCATATTTGGGCTTCTTGTGTTTATAAGGACTGTCCCAATGCATGTGTGTGCATGTACTACTACAACACTGATGACAAGAAGGAAATCCAACCTGTGAACATAAAGATCAATGTGCATGGTTTAAAATTGTGTGTTTAGTGCCATAATAAAGTCTGGAAAACAGCTGCACAATTTAGCCTATAGTCCTTTTTTGAGAAAGCAAAATAAACAGCATTTATGAGAGAAAATCTAGTTGCCGTTCTTCTTCTGAATTGCCTGTCAGCACACATGCTGATATTTTTATTCCTTTTCCCAAGCTGTGTGACACATACTAGATTTATTTTATTAGCAGAGTTCATGTTTGCAGCCTGTATCTTGTATTCCAGGTGGTCATGTTGCTGCAACTAAAACTGGGCTTTTATTTATTTATTTATTTATTTATTTATTTATTTTGGTCTACATTTTTCCTAGTTCCATCTAATTCGTGGGAGACTCAGGTGTGAAACAGACCAAGCTGCCCCTTCTGAAGCTGGATTGGGGCCATGGCAACCACACACCTCAACCCCAATCTACCTTTTTGCTGGACAAAAAAAGAACAGCAAAGAGCTGCTTCTTTTGGGGTGGGCAAAAAGCTGGCTTTTCTGCCCCACAAAGGCTGGAAGCTGGTTTTAAGGTACCTGGCAGCATGCACCATACAAATGCAGTCACACACCCCCCCCCCCCCAATGTTAACAGCTTCGGGTTGGCTTGGGAGCATGTGGCGTATAAACACCACACTTCCAAGCTGCTTGGAAGGCAGTGCAAAAGGCTGTCGGTTTTGGCCCTCAGTCAAGTCAGTAACTGATTGCCTTAGTATTTTTGAAATCCTATCAGAGAGAATCTGACATAAATCCACCAAGACTAGATATAAAAGTGGAGCAAAAGTGTTAGAGATTTATGATGGAGACATTAATCTGGATATTTTACTGTGGGCTGAGTACAATCCAGATCTCCATATAGTCAAAATGTCATATTTGATTTGACTCAAAAGATTCTGCATAGGAAAGTGTGTCACAAGGATAACAGGTATGATTAAAAGTATTAAATCAAACATATTATGAAAATATTTCCTTGAAAATCCTTAATTCACAATTGAGTTTATGAGTAATTGAACATATGCAGATTGCTATGCTACATTCGTAGGCATAGCAACAACTAGTCAATCAAAAGAAAATGTGTTTTCACTAAAACTAGCTTTGTTCTCCCAACTAATTACAGATTCTTCCATTTTTAAACAAAACTGATATTGTTGTTACTCTTTACTACACATTAATTTATGTGTTCTAATTTTCCTGATTATTTAAGTGCTAAAATGCTTCATTTATTTTGCTTTTGAAAAACTAACAAGTCATTTTCTAACCTCTTTAGATGGATTTTTTTTCCAAAGGAAAAATTGATATCCCCCCTTTTTTTAAAAAAAGAAAAGAAAAATAAAGAGTAATGAATGTGCAAAGTTACTCCATTTGTACAATTAATGACAGTAAGTCAATGTTTTTTGGAGGTGGGGTGGGAATGCATATGTGTCAGTAATACAGTATTTTAAAAAAGAAAATATCTACATTACAAAAATTTTGACTATAAAATTATAATTTGAAGTTTGTTTGTATAATATCTAGAAGAAGTATTTCAGAATTAAGATGGAACTGGACATAACATTAAGGATGTCTTTTGTCACCTTCATAGTTGTTGTTTTTGGAAGTATGATTTATATATGGAGCAGGAGTTTTTTGAAAATTATTTCACTGTGTCATTTTTGGACTAAAAATGCTTCCTCTAATTGTTTGCCCTAAAATTGTCAAAAAGGTAAGTTGCAACTCTGGAGGTAAAGAGTGCACTGACACATAAACAATGTACAGCTGACACAAATACACTTTAGCCCATTGGGAAAATGTGCAAACTAGATGAAATTCATAAGCAAATGCATTATTTATTAGATAAAACATTAGGTAAAATGTTGAAATAAATTTGCTCATTGGGGAAAATGTGGAAAAGTTTGTACAGTACATATTTAAATGTAGGAAGAAAAAGATGAAGTATCACAACCCAAAATGAAACATGGATGGAAAGAAAAAACAAGTGGGATTTGGAGAACTGCAATGAAATCCAGACTGGAAGATTGGATTACCTTATTGGCAGAAGATGAGCAAATGATGAACAGTAGTAAACAGCACAGAATAAATAATGTAGAATGAAAGACACTTAATTTATATATTTTACTAGGTTATGAATTTGAGCTTGTCATCACAGATTTTGAAGTAATTTCTCACATAATTTATTATCACTGTTATTGTTATTATGTGTCACAGTGTTTTGTGTTTCTGAAATTTCTGTGCTAAGAGAAGAAAAGTCACCTGAGAGTATACAATTTGCTATGAGATGAATTTATTTATTACATTTGTTTGTTTTTTATCCTCAGACAGACACAAATGTTCCTTTACCCCAGGGCAGCTGAAGTCAGTTGTACATTGTGCATCACTTGTTGGGGTCAGGCTTCCTCCCTTTTTCATTCTGCTTTCACCACAGTTAGTGTCAGTTTTGGGTCCTGTGTAGGAGGGAGAGGATAATAAATCTAGAGAAGAACTTGAGATTGTCTTTACTTATCTCCAGACCTTCAGACAGTGGTAGCTGGTGAGTTTGACATCAGTGGAGATGATTCCACTCTGGGTTTGATCCAAAATTTAAAGAAGCTATCTATGCTATCAGACCTATGTTGTTTATTGAATTTAGCACTTCAATAAACTTTAGACTATAAGCAAATTTGAACCAGCAACACATTGGCCTCAGAGTCACCAACAACTATTGTCTCCAGAATGAAAGAACCGAGGTCCTTTGTACACCCAGTTTCTCTAAATGTCAGCATTTCTCAACTGACATTGGTAATATATGTTTCTTATGCTGTAATCTTCTTTCAAAGGAGCTGTCCACACAGGCTGCAAGAAAAAAAATCCAGCATTGCATTGGAACTCACCTGTCCAGATGATGCACATGGTCAAAACAGGATGAAATTAGCTTCAAATTATGCTCTGGGGATTAACACTGGGAAAATAAAATAATCCTAGAGTGCTCTGGTTCAAGCCAGAAAAAGCAAACTATTACATTAGCATGTAGACTGCATTCCAGTATGGAGACAGGGGAGGGGTCAGGTGGCCTCCAGTGCCATTATAGGCCATATGATGCCGACCCATGACTTGATTGCAGAACCACATGTGTGGCCAGCTGCACCATCAACCCATCACACAACCTTTAAAGAAAAATTATGACAAACATCATATTCCCAATGATAAAATGGATTTAATAAAAACATTAACAAACTGGCCAGTCCAATGGGGAGTCATCAGGGGAAGGAGGAGAAAGGAGATATTACAGGAGGTGAAATAATGGCTGGACAGGAGTGTGCTGTGCCAATGTGTCACTCGACACAACGATGTACTAAACTGAGAGTTTATCAATTTCACAATTGGGTTTATCAGATGGGAGGAATTTCTCTTTAATGCAAATGGAGCCAATTGGAGCCAATTGGAATTCCTGTGAATTTGTATTGCATTTGGAATGCATTCAGAATGACTTCCCATTACCCGAAAATGATTGCCCATTGCCTGAAATTGCGTGAGATGCTTTAATTTGCAATAACATAAAACCCATGATTGCATTCGGAATGACTTCCCTTTTGCCTGAAATTGCGTGAGATACACTCATACGCAATTACGTGAAACCCCATAATTGCATTTGGATTGCCATTGGATTATACTTCCAATTTCCGATGTCTGATAAGATCCAATTGTGCAGATAGTCATGGGCAGCCAGCTGGGTAGGAGACAGGATAAAATTGGTTGCTATAAGAGGAGTGTCCATGCACTCATGCAGACGTGTTTGTGTCAGAAGACTTTAAAAAATGATGTGGTGTGGTTTGTGTCCACAATTGCTTGTTATGCCAAGTCTTTCATTGCAACAGGAGAGGGTCAGTGCAGACTGCTCACCAGTTGTCGATCCATTGTGTGAACTAGTGGTGTAGTCAGCGTGTTCACCCTGTGAACTGGGGAATCCTGGTGGTGAACTGGTTTTTCTTCAGTTGCTCTCAGCCATACACAAGGTCCAAAACACACTGCAATAATAGTCCAATTTGAGACTGTTGTAACTGCCCAGGCTCAGTAATGGGGAATCCTGGGAATTGTAGTTCATTGTGGCACCAGAGCTCTCTCACAGAGAATACTAAATGTTTCACAAAACTACATTTCCCAGAATTCCTTAGCATTGAGCTAGTGATAGGCCCTGAACTGCATTCTGATATCAAAATCATACTGACTTGAGTGACCCCTTCATGGCCCAAGCATGGAATCTAGTGAGTAAGGCCTCCCACTGATGTGAGCAGGGGAAGCCATGGGTTTGAAATGTAAATGTATTTCCTTTCTCAGCTTGGAACAGGAATTGGATCATGCAAGGAGCTGCTGTAAGTTCTACTCAGTCGCCAACAGGCTGATGCCTTGGAAATGTCTCCCTTTTGTGATGGACAGAAACCATCTTGATCAAAGCAATGTCCATTTGCATAGCCATTTGGCTCCTGCGACAAGCGGAGATAGTCGGAGACCTACTGAAGGATCAAAGAAACATGAACCTAGGATGTGAGATACACTTCAAACAGTTTCCTTAGAAGACTGATTGTCCCTTTGTCTAGAGACCCTGTTGAAAACCTTATAAAAGGTCTCCTAAATTTACACACCCCGCCCTTCTTGGTCACTTGCAGCCAGAATCTCTGTCAGTCTGCTGTAACCTTAAGCATCAGAGCAGACTTGCTTCATAGTCAAATCCCTCACACAGATTGAACATCCTTGGGAACAGACCTCAATGCTGGTATGTATTTCCATTAGTGATGCCTGTTGACTATTCCACTCTAACACGTTATTTCTTGAGCCTTGTATGAATGTGTGTGTGCGTGCATTGTGTGTTTGAACTCCTGTATCAATAAAAGAGACATTGAGTGCAGTTAAAGCCTCTGTCCTATTTCTGGATTCCTAGTTCCTGGTATACACACCGAAGGGCGGTCCTGCAGGGTCTTGTAAGCAGACCCCTCTTGCAATTTAGTATTTAGAATTCCCCTAAGAGAACACTTGTGCTTACACTAGGGCAGTTAAAACAGTCTGAAACTGGATTAGTTCTGCAGTGTGTTTTGGGCCTTACTTTCATTTAAAAATAATACCTGGGTTACTGTGTTTGCTTTATTGCATATAATATTTTTTCCATTGTGGCTGGATGCAGTGTTTGAATCCACTTCCATATCCTTAAGTTTCTTCTGAGCTGAATGATAGTAAATATTTCATGCCTTGCCTGATTTGCAAGGAATTGATATGATACATCCTAACACAAATGGCAGGGTTTTTGGCGTGTTTTATACAACTGTGAGATACTTGGTCTGTGAGATTCCCATTAATGTCAAACATAAAAAATATAGCTACAATACCAAGCAACTCCCTTGACAGGTTTACATGGCACTATTACTTCTGCCTTTGCTCTTTGCCTGAGTCCTGTCAACATTATTTTTAAGGCATCCAAGCTGGAAGAGACAGTGAATCAGAACAGTGAAGACAAAGAGAGAAATTATATCTAAAGAAGGTGTTTTCCTCCATCTTAGATGACTGACCATCAGAAATCAACAATGAATCAAAATGAATAAATTTAACAAGATTTAGAAAATGCAAAGTAATGAAATAGCTAATGTCAATACCAGATTATCTGACCAACAAAAGTCTTATTTAGTTTCTTTTTTCAATACTCCTGCTTGGCACTTATCTTTTTGTTAATCCTCAAGACAGTTGTTCTAATCATATGATATATGAGGTCACCTTTATTCAGAGTCAACTCATTTTGTCTACACCTCACTGTCAGTTTCACTCCACTGCCACAGAAGCTATTAGTTGTCCTCATATTTTAGTGCATTTGTATACATGAAACAGGATGGTCTCTACATTTTATTGTCCTCGTGCACAACCCATACTCGGGACAAGAGGCTGCCATCAGAACTGAATACAGAGAAAAAGACAAACAAATGGGTTCTAGAACAGATCAAGCCTGAATTATCCTTGGAAGTCAGGCAGACTAAACTGAGGCTGTGGCCATAGCATGAAAAACAAATAATTAGAAAAAGGACTAATGCTAGGGAAGGTGGAAAGCAGTAGAAAGAGAGGAAGACTGCATGCCATATGGTTAGATTCAATCAGGAGGGACATGGCCCTGGGTCTGCAGGACCTGAGCAGGGAGGTTGAGGACATGAGGTCTTGCAGATGTCGCATCCACAGGGTGGGCATGTGTTGAAGTCAATGTAAGGGCAGTTTACAACAATAATAGGGTGTGTGATTTTATTTATTTATTTATTTTGAATTATAACACAGTATTTCCCACTCTTTGCTAGAATGAAATGGGCAAGCCATAAACAGATGTTTATGAGCCATTCAAACATATTAGGACACATCAGGGGTGCCTTTTTATTCATAATAGGTTATGCAATTGCTATGTTGAAAAGAAGGTTTTCTGAGTTTTGCAGAGTGGAGAAATATAACCTGATGAGTGAGAGATCAAGTATTATGAACCTAAAATAGCAGTGCTCTAAGCCTACTTACTTTTATCCTGAAGGTTTAACTTGGACAACAAGTCAATGCCATATTTTTTTCTTAGGATATGAAGAACAAAAGAAAGTAAATAGTGAAGATGGAAGAAATCACCAAGAAAATGAACTAAACTAGCTACAGATGCTGGGAAAATGAACAGCATACATAGTGTGCTTCAGACACAGCTTTAGAAAGGGATAAGAAGAAATCAATACTGAATCAAATTTCCTCATCTTTGCCAACTCACTTCTTGATGCCAGATACTTTCCCATCTACACAGTCAGACACTGGGTCATTAGGATTTAAAATCTATTATCTTATGTATTGGCTCTAAAGCAAAAATTGAATAATTAAAGAAAAACCAAATGACACTTACAAAACCCATTTCCAAGCAAATGTGACTGATCTGCAGTTTAATTCCCCTTTCATGATTTTTACCACAGGCACAGGTGCAGTGGCCGAGACTGCTTTGCACTGAATCAGCTCTACAAGGTTGACTGTAATCCCATTATAATGGATAACACTGATCATGAGCTATGTAAGGGGACAGCTGGATCATTTTCGTTTCTTTCTTTTTTTGATATTGTTTATGCCTTTCACCATATCTAGGTGAGAGCTTTCAGGAAACAGACCTAAGTCTGTGAAAGCTTATGCTACTACTTCTTTTGCAGAGTATATGCAAAGGGATCTTGTAGCATCCTTGAGACTAACTGTACAGAAAAGGTTGTAGCATAAGTTTTTATAGACTTGGTCTACTTCCTCATATGCACTGAGTGAGAAATGAGGAAACAGACCAAGTCTACAAAAGCTTATGATACAACTTCTATACAATTAGCCTCAAAGGTGATACAAGATCCCTTTATGGACTGATATTCCAGATTAACACAGCAATATTTCTGAATACAGGCAAAGTTCATCAGGCATTTGAGTTGCACAGAAGTGTAACCAGTGGAACGATGTAGTACAATCACGCAGAAGTGGAAATAACAACAGTTAGTATTTTTGTTTATAGTTTGGTCCTCCATAGTCCCACTTGAAATCATCTGTAAACATTTGGATCAAATCTCCAGGCTTTTGCTGTTGAGGAGGCACCTTATGTTTGAGAAGTGAAGAGCCATTTTCTCCCCTCAAGTCTAGTGCCTGCTGCCTAGTGTTTCAATATCCCCTAATGACTACAATGTCACCAGCTGTGTACAAATAGATGCATAATTAATTGAGATTAATTCTTCCAAACAACCTATCATCAAAATGAACACCACTAGTTGACTGCCTATGTTTTAGTAAGCATATTAAATTCTAAGTGTGTAGGTTTCATGGTCTTGGTGCTATGGCAGAGACAAACAGATAGACACAGACACATATGCACACACTTATATTATTATAGATTTTTCTTTAAAAAAAATATCTAAACTGCCTTTTAGAGTATAATCACATAATGTGGTGTACCAGGAACATGAAAGTGCCTAAAATAATAATTTAAAAATCAAGAATAAAATCTAGGCTGAAATCCCAGATCACCTAATTAATTCAGTATATTGGTTTCACCCCCCCCCCTGCTCCCCAGTCTTTCTTTACAAGGCACCAACAGCTGCTGCAAATGACAGAGGCCTGCTCTTCTGTCATCAGGACACAGCATTTCTACTTCCTCTATTTACCAATCTCTGATGCAAATGGAGCCGCCCAAATCAACAGGCTGATGCTGTTGCTGGGGTGGGAGGGCCCCAATGATTCTTCCGCTGGCAGGGCCTTCTGCCCCAGTAGCCCATTTGCTGCTGGGATGGCCTGGTGTTGGCTGTCAGAGGTGGAAGGGGTGGCCTTTTTGCTGGCAGCTAGAACTACATCTCCCAGACTACCTTGCTGCCAGCATTGGTAGCTGATTGGCTGGCCCAGATGGATGGGTTACAGCCCATTGGTGTAGCAAGCCTGGGGGGGGTGTCACCATCTTTCCAGGCTCCCTATTGGCAGACAGGCTTATGTAAGGCCTTGGCACATGTGTCTTGGAGCCATTTTGCTCAGCTCTCCCACCCTCCCTCCCTAGGCTAGGGTGTTTTGTCACAACTTTTGTGGGTGGCATAGTTCCTGGATCTGGGGGTGTGGTTTCCAGGGCTCTGTAGCACTGGATCGGGAGTCCTTTGGACCCGGGAGCACTGAACGCATGTGATGTGGCCATTGCGGGGCCACATTGCTTAGCTCCCAGTGACTAGGGGCATTAACAGATACCACCGTTGGAATGTGCAATTGCGGAATTGTGTAAGAGAGTTTCGTTTGCCCCATGTCATTCCGATGCTTGGAGGGCCAAGCAACCTAGCATGAATCAAACGGGGTGTTGTTTGATGCTCCAGATCCAGACCTTATGCTTTGGGCCAACCCTACCTTTGTGCTAATAAAGTTGTGGCCTTTACCTCCAATTGCTCCAATTTCCCCTCCCCAGAAACCATCAGAACCAGGATCTCTGTTGCACTCCCTCTTTGGAGAGGAGATCATTTCCAGGAGTAGAAATGTCAGTGTGTTGTGCCGGACTCAATAGGAGAAAGGATCTTCATTCACAGTAGCTCCTGCCTGGTAACCAAGGCTTGGGGACTTTTACAATCATGGCAATAATTCTAACATTCTGAATATGTAGGGTCAATGAATACAAACCACTTAAAGATGTGTAACTCTAGTGGATTCTAGCCCTAATAATTGTATCACATCTTCAGATGTCTGGGAACATAAAATCAATGTAATATACTATTTAGAAATGGGATTTAAGGAAACTGGATTCTAATCTCCACTAAACCATGAAACCCACTGGGTGAACCTTCTGTAAGCCTGGCCTAGATCACAGCACTGTTGTGAAGAAACATCATGAAGGAGAACCATGTGCCCTGCCATGAGATTTTTGGAAGAAATATGTGATATAAAAGTCACAAATAAATCTAGGTAAAATATCTATAATTTAATACAGTATATTCTCAGACAATGATTAAAAGTTGAAGCCCACATTTCCAGAGCAAAAATGCACTTGTGACTAGGAAGGATATGAATATTCATTCTAATTTGGCATGAATAGAGGGGAAATGCGATGATACACAACAGACACAGTAGTGTGGGTGCTCAAAAACATCTTTAGAAAAAATGTAGTGATCAAGGGTGTAAGATTTTATGGGTGGAGAGATACTACAGTTCCATGCAGTAGCCTACAACATAATAAAGATACTTATGGTAAAAATCACATCATATTGTGACCCATTGTGCCAAAGCAGATCTATTCCAAAACTTAGAGTCATATCATTTGATATCCCTGTTCATGTTTCTTCTGTGCTGATGCAGGAGATTCTGTTTTATGAAGTCCAGTACCAGGTTTAATTTTCTTCACAAAAACAGGGGCCAAAATAGAAATTGTTTCATTTTAAGACTGTACAACCAGAAAAGGTAGTTAGAGACACAAGTAAAGTAGCTTTATGGACAGTTCCAGGTGACTACAGGAATGTAATCTCACATTTCATAAGCAGCAGCTCTCTATATCATACAGCAACCATCTTTTAGAACTCAGGAAAGTTTAACTCACATCTTGTGATGCAGTACAGGAATATGCTGAACCAAGGAGACAAGTCTCACAGAGTATGTGTAAGTACTCTGGAGCCATTAAAGTATGTTGACTTGTCACCAATGAGAATTCAACTAAGTGCTCTTGAATGAGAAAAGATCCTTGCACCAAAAATTCATAAGTTCTTGCTTCAGTAATGATTCTTATATCTGTTAAGAACATATTCCATAAAGCTTTCCTCCTGTTTGGATGTGTGTGTGCATGTGTGCACACACACACACACGCTCGCTCGCTCGCTCTCAAACACACACACACAAACTTCTGTTTTGTTTGCTAGGTGGCTCCAGAATAGAGCTCAACAAGCAAAGCAATAAAACACACAGTTGACTGAGCTTGTAAAATGGTAGTATATCAATTTAGAAAAAGAGGAAGCAATATTTGCATTTTGTCCAAGCACTGTGATGTTTAAAAAAAAAAGTGGTGAGTGGCCTGAGAATTACAGATCATTCTATGAAAGATATCTTTGTAGTAAACAAACAGCCTTGTATTCTCCACCCCCACACATGCAAACACCTTTCCCGTCACCTTTTATTAAGAACAAGTACAAAGATAATCAGAGAAATGGAAGCACATTTCCTGGACTCTGTGCATAAGCTGCTTATTTTAAAAGCAACTAAGAGGTGTTACACCTGCTTAAAGTGCTATAATTATGCATAGTCAAGAAAGAGGTGGTTGCTCCTAGAGGTCTAATTCAGACATGTACTTGAAAAGAGGAGCACTCAAGCAGCAACAGGATATGGACACAAATGCAATCATTGGCTTTAAATATCCATCATATGTTCAGGTGTCTCAGAGATTTCCATGCATATTTCAGGAAGACTCAAATGGGGTAGTGAGTGCACTCAGCTGACAGCGGGGGGAATCTTGCCATAGGTACACACCCCCCCAAACTAGGTGACCTGTTTACAGTCTCAAGGAAAGGCAATGACAAACCTTTTAGCAAATCTCACCAAGAAAGATCTGTGAAAAGTTCACCTTGGAGTTGCCATAAGTCAGAAATGTCATGAAGGCACACAACAGCAACAACAACGACAACAATGACAACAGCAACAACAAATCACACACACACACACACGCACACACCAGTTATTTTTGAGACCAGAAAAGATCTTTTTTTACAAACAGGAAGTAAACTGGAATTTGACTTCCAGTTGATTTAGTGGATGAGGAGGAAATAAGGCAATGAAGCTCCTGCATCAGGAGATTTGCATATATCATGTAAGTACAGTCAATTCTGCACTGCAGAAATAATGCAGTTTGATAACACTGTAACTGCTATGACTCCATACTATGGAATGCTGGGATTTGTTTTGTGAGCTATTTAACCTTCTCTGTCAGAGAGCTTTGCTGACAAAACAAAATACAAATCCCAGGATTCCATAGCATTGAGCCATGGTGATTAAAGCAATGTCAAACTGCATCATTTCTGCAGTGTAGATTAGACCTACCTAGATTTACATAAATTCAACCTAGATACTGATGCAATTGATATAAAGATTTTCTATACCTTGAATCAAACATTGATCAGAACAGAGACTGCAATCAAGAGATCAGAAGAAAATTAAGCATGAGAAGGGAAGCAATGAAAGAACTAGACAAAATCTTAAAGTGTAAAGATATACAGCTGAACACTAAAGTTAGAATTGTACCAGCCAGTGGTTGTTCACACATTGGAGATTTTCACATGGGGATGAGATAGGGACGGGATCGCTCACTCATACTTATTACCTTATTACCATAGGGTTCTGTTTTGTTCCCCCATGTTGTTCAGTGCCTACATGAAACCATTGAGAGAGGTCATGTGAAGTTTTGGGGTGCAGTGTGATCAGTATGTGGATGACACCCAACTTTATCTCTCCTTTCCATCTGACTCCAAGGAAGCTGTCTCTGTGCTGAACCAGTGTCTGCTCTCAGTAATGGACTGGATAAGGGCAAACAAATTGAAGCTTAATCCAGGCAGAGGTGCTCCTAGTCAGTCATAAGGCAGATCAGGGAAGTGAGGATATGCCTGAGCTGGATGGAGTTGCACTTCCCCTGAAATCTCAGGCTTACATCTTGAGTGTGCTCCTGGATTCCACTCTGAGCCTGGATGCCTAGATTTCAGCAGTAGCCAGAAGGGTATGCAAAGGGCAGTAGGTATGTAGACCACATGCCAGATGGATAGACCCAATCAGGGAGATCATGGGCCTGATCCTACAGGATCTGAGCAGAGAGATGTCACATTCACAGGGCTACCATAAGTTGAGACTGACTTGAAGTTAGCTACAACAACCACATAGTTATGTCTCCCAATGCTCCCCCCCAAAACTCACCTTGTAAATACTGAAGCCCCATCCCTGAACACAGACAGTTCTGTGTTTCAGAGATTGGGCAGATGAGTGAGGATGTACCCAGCTATTTCCCTGTGTCTGGACAGGCTGCAAGAGGCAGCAAGCCACGGGTCCTTACAATTGCCCTGCAGATGACATCCTTGTAGCACTTCCAGCTACAATAAAATAGATGAATGCAACCCTGCACATCCTCCTGCTCTCTGACCACTCAGCAATGACCAGGGGAAACTATACTTCTTACAGAGTCAGTTTGGCAGAATTTGGATCATTGTGGGGTCAAAAGAATTCCAACATAGACAGTGATCATAAATGTAGTAGCAATGGTGCACATCCAATTTATGCCATTGTAATTCACTAGCAGGGTGCTTGCCAGCCTGTCCTGTACCAAAAATGACCAGAAGAGGCCCCAAAATGTGACAAAATTATCCCATGGTCCCTACAATTTTTGTCCCATGGTCCCTACAATAAATACAATTATTTATTATTATAAATAAAGAAGAGAGATGTGGCAATAGTGCACTCCTCCAAGGTCCTTGGGAGTTTAATGAACACACACACACACACATCTCCATCAGATGGATATTGCATTCAAAACAAACAGACAGACAGACAGACAGCTTCATTTATATACCGCTTCATAGCACCTAAGGAGTGTCTAAGCAGTTTACAACTGTAAGCTACTTGCCCCCAACAATCTGAGTACTCATTTTAGCGACCTCGAAAGGATGCAAGCCTGAGTCGAGCTTGAGCCGTTTTGCTGGTATTGAACTCACCACCTTATGGTTTTGAGTGAGTGGCTGCAGTACAAGCATTTAACCACTGCGCCACCAGTTGACCTCACAGGAACAGGAGATTCAGGGCTTCTGTGCATGCTCGTATCTCCTTCCTACCATAGTTGCATGTATAATGCAGATGGACACCCTCATAGACTGTGCAGCAGTGTGAGAAAGAATTTTATTTAGCTGAATAAACAGTGCTTTTTTCAATAGCTTTTGGAACGTGTAATATTTTCTGAGCTGCGAAGATATTTTGCATGTACCGTACAGACTTACAGATGTACATATGGAGCTGATGCTCACAGTAATAGAGGGCCAGCTAGAATGTATACTGCAGGTCAGAAAGACAGTACAAATTCCAATAAGTCACCAACATGATAAATAAGCTCTGCTAAGCAAGCTGACTGGTGAAAGAAGAAAGGCATCTGCCAGGATCTGGAAGCCTTTCCTATCCAAAGAGAAGGCAGACTTAACAATATTCTAAGCAGAAAATTAGGGAGTATATTATGAATATCCTCAAGATCAACATAAGGAATTAAATACATCAGGGGAAGCAAACTGGTGAGAAAAATTGCTGGATGGCAATCAAACTAAAGGAGCACTGAGGATGGTAAGGTGACTATAGAGAAGCTAAATGAATTATTTTTACCTGTCTTCACTGATGAACATGTCCAAGAAATATCTATATCCTATGTCTGAACTTAAGAAAGTATTCTGAGGAATTTAATCAAATAGCAGTGGCAATAATAGCAGTAGTTTTAGACATTAAAATTAGCAAAGCATAATGATCAGATGACACCCACCTGAAAATCTCCAAAGACCTTTATTTCTGACACAATTATGAAATATATCCCTAATATATCAGAGAACTGACCAATGTGTCACTAGAAAGGATGGGGGCCTGGGTTCAGGAAAGTACAGAAATTGTATAAATATGCAAGAAAGAAATTGCAGTCTCTTTCTCCCCCTTAATTGACAAGTGGGATGGCCATTGTCCTCATTCACTATCCCAAAGGGGTGAATTTGTGCCAAGTGATAAAAAGAACCTGGAAAAAAGTGCAGATATGGAGGCTGATTCTTCTAGGAGAGAGAACTCTCTTACTCCAGGCTTTTATCAAGATGGGGTGGAAAGCTACCCCACTCTCTCTCTGCCTTTTCTTCGCTAACGAAGATTGAGGAAAGACTCATCCCATGCTTTCTACAAACACATTGATGACTAAAAAGGCTGATCCAAGATAAACAAATCCGGTTACAGAAAGCATAGCAGAAAGTCTCCTTGGGTGATGTTTCCAAGTTGTGGTACTTTCTGCATTGTCATTTCTCTTTGAGACTTGTGTGGCATGAGTTCTCAAAAGAGGCTGCAGCATTGTGGATAGTACATCTCCATGTCTCCCAATGTGAGGCCAGGGCAGACCATTGTTGGTGATCAATTTGGCCAAGCTTGAGATGTTGTTTTAGGGAGTCTTTGTATCTCTTCTTTCGGGTGCCCCTCTTACGCTGACCCATGGCGAGTTCACCATAGAGTACTGTTTTTGGGAGGCGGTGGTTCTCCATCCTAGAAATGTGCCCGGCCCAGCGCAGTTGTGTTTTCAATAGCATGGCCTCAATGCTGGTGATCCCTGCTTGCTCCAGGACAGCAACATTCATCACATAGTCAGTCAAACGTATATTTAGGATTGTGCGTAGACAGCACTGATGAAAGCGTTCGAGGAGTTGTAGATGTTGGCAATAATTGACCCATGTTTCAGACGCATAGAGGAGAATGGACAGTACAATGGCTCTATACACACTGATTTTTGTGCTTCGCCTCAGATGTTTGTTACTCCAGACTCTTTTGTGAAGCCTTCCAAATGCCCTATATGCCTTTGCTAATCTGTGATTGATCTCTTTGTCAATCTTGACGTCTGAGGAGATGATACTTCCCAGGTAGGTGAACTGCTGGACAGACTTAAGCACAGATTTGCCTATAGTGGCGTGAGGATTATAGTGCTCTTCCTGTGGTGCAGGCTGGTAGAGAGCTTCCATTTTCTTCAGGCTGACTTCCAGCCCAAACAGCTCTGCAGCTGTTGCAAAGCAGGATATTAGGTGCTGCAGAGCTGCTTCTGTATGGGCAACAAGGGCAGCATCGTCTGCAAAAAGTAGCTCACGGACTAGATAGTTTAGAGTCTTTGTGCAAGCCTAAAAAGGGCTTAAGTTAAACAAGCTACCATCAGTACGGTAACATATATAGATGCCATCTTCTTCTTCAAGGTCTGCCGTAGCCCTTTGGAGCATCATGCTGAAGAAGATTGTAAATAGAGTTGGAGCGAGAACACAACCTTGTTTCACACCGTTAGTTATTAGAAAGGGCTCTGAGAGAGCATCGCCATATCTGACTTGACCGTGCTGGCCCTCGTGTAGCAAGATAATCATTTTGAGGAATTTGGGGGAACATTCTAGTCGTTCCAGGATCTGCCACAGACCTTTTCTACTCACAGTGTTGAAGGCTTTGGTAAGGTCGACAGATGTTACATAGAGTCCTTTGTTCTTCTCTCCACATTTCTCTTGCAGTTGTCTAAGAGCAAATACCATATCTGTAGTGCTCCTATTAGCTCTAAAGCTGCATTGTCTTTCAAGGAGAAATTCTTCTGCAATAGCAGGAACTAATCTGTTCAGGAGTATCCTTGCAAGGATTTTTCCAGCAATGGAGAGCAGTGTTATACCTCGATAGTTTGAGCAATCAGATTTCACTCCTTTTTTTCTTATACAGGGTTATGATAACTGCATCTTGGAGATCTGATGGCAGTTCACCTTTTTCCCATCAACTTACAAGGAGCTTGTGGAATTTAGCATGGAGTACATGACCTCTGTGTTTCCAAGCTTCAGGTGGGATTCCATCAACCCCGGCTGCCTTGCCGTTTTTCATCTGCTGTATGGTCTTAATGGTTTCTTACAAAGTGAGAGCCACGTCCAGTTGATTTTTCACTGTTGTTGTATCGTATGTGGGATAGCTGAGAGTTGGCACTGAAGAGGCTTTGGAAATGTTCAGCCCATCGATTCAGGAGTGATTAATGTTTGACCATCCGTACTATATAAGGAGCTTTGGGCCTGATAATTGGTCCAAACACTGCTTTAAGAGCTTCGTAGAATCCTCTGGAATCACCCAGATCTGCACAACATTGTGTCTTTTCTGTTAAATCGATCCACCACTTGTTCTGAATGTCTTGGAGTTTTTGTTGGAGTTTACTACATGCAAGATGGAAGGCTGCTTTTCTTACATGGCAAGATGGCTGAGCGAGGTGTGCCTGATGGGCAGTTCTCTTCTTTGCCAAAAGCTCCTCGATCTCTTGGTTGTTTTCATCAAACCAATCTTGGTTTTCCTTGCGGGAGAACCTGAGGGATTCTTCCGCAGTCTGCAGGATACTGTTTTTAATATGTTGCCAAAGCACTGTAGAAGAAGAATCTATAGGATGGTGTTCAAGTTTTGATTCCAGATTTGCCTGGAAGTTATCTCTCATGGCAGCTTGTTGAAGATTGTTGACTTGGTGTCTCCTCTTTAAGATGCCACCCCTCTTAGGTTTGAGCTTAAGAGGAAGATTTAGTTTGCATCTTACAAAGCGATGATCTGTTTGACATTCTGCACTGGGCATCACTCGAGTATGACAGACATTGTGAATGTTTCTCTGGCGCACTAGAACATAGTCAATGAGGTGCCAGTGTTTGGATCGGGGATGCATCCAGGTTGTCTTCAAACTATCTTTCTGCTGAAAGATAGCGTTTGTAATAGTCAGCTGCTGTTCTGCACAAAACTCTAGCAGGAGGTTCCGTTATCATTACAGTTTCCAACACCATGCTTGCCTAGAACACCTTTCCAGGCTTGGACGTTCTTTCCTACTCTGGCATTGAAGTTACCAAGGAGAATGGTTTTATCTTCTGCAGGGACTTTTTGTATGAGTTGGTATAGGTCTGAGTAGAATTTGTCTTTCTCCACAGGGTCGGCTTGCATAGTTGGGGCATATATACTGAAGAGAACAACATGTGGGAGGCGTAGGGAGATAATGTGATCAGAGTGACCTGTTGGCAGGGTTTCGAGTTTGGAGGCAATGGAGTTTTTAATCATAAAGCCTACTCCTGAAAAGATATTTTTCAGTTTTTGGTTTGCCTGACCAGTAGAGTTTATAGAGCAGCAATGTCAATATTAAGTCATGATAGTTCATGGGCTATTAGAGCAGACCGACACTCAGGACGTCCACTATCTGCAGAATCTTGCAGTCTGTTTGCATCTTTGGAGGCTGGTTTGTTTGACCACATCAGAAGAGGTCCATTGGCCGCGGCTAGCCAACTGGGTAGATGGAGATGAGCTTTCATTAGGCCACCTTTTCTAGGCCCCTCTCCATATGGAGCAAGCAGTGCTCTCCTTAAAAAAGGCTGCTTGGTTATTCAGGATGCTGCCGAACAAGACTGTCATCTCCTGGTCAGTCTCGAGAGCCCAAAGTCCTGAACCGCCTGCATGCAGGGTTGGGTTTGCAGCTTCCAGTGCATCTTTCATCTGCCGTTTCATCCCTCACCTATCACTATAGGACTTTTTTTTGGGGGGGGGGGGTGGATGTATCCTTCGAGCTGTGCAATGGATTTTTCTGGTGAATCCCAGTGTGCACAGAACTGGCCTCACCCTTTAAACCAGAGGTTCGTCTGCTGGGGCCAAGTAAGCAAGGATGGTGGCAGCGAGATCCTCGGGTCATAGTTTTCATTAGTGTTTCCTTCTCTTAGATGGTTTACCTTACAGGGTTAGATGAACACCATCTGCCCAGATTTGGGATTGGAGTTTGACACTCTTAGTCAGACCCTTTGGTTGTGACCTGTCTGGCATGGAAGGCCCTATCGGTGGCTGTTTATGTCACCATCAGCATAGCTTACAGCTTCATTAGGGTACACAACCCTCTCCCCCACAACAAGGGGGTGTCAATGGAGAGGGGGAGGCTACCAGTGATACATTAAATTAGGCAACAGAATAACACACCAAGCTCTGTGTAAACTTGAACAGGAAATTTTCTCATTCTCTAAGTGGTGGGTAGATAGATACCAAGGTACTGGATGCTGGAGCTGTTGTGTAATTCTGTAGAGAGTACAGTTAAATCCATTATGGGGTTAATTTTTTTTAAAAAAGATTAAAACTATGATGCCTGTGCATTTTAAAAATTAAGTTGTTATATGATTATTTAATGAATCATCGGCTAGGATTAAATTGCTAAAAGCTTCCTGAATAACAACAAACTTTTTTATTAAATAATTTGAAATTTTCAAGAGGCTGGGGGGGGGGGTGTTTTGTTTAGTTCAATTTAAAATGTCTGCAATAATTGCAAATAATATATGCTGTGAAATATTTTGATTTTTCTTTATTTAAATATAAAAAGCACAAATGCTAGAAGCTTTTTGAGCAGGCTACTTAATTCTTTACTAAGGTTATTTTGGAGTAGATGTTGGTCTTTTTATCTAGGGAGAAGGGAAAGTCAATTAAAGCATTCATCATATCCCTGGTATTCTAAAAGTCAATGATCCATTTTAAACAGGTGACAATTTAGTGTACTATGACAGGTTCTTTGAAGAGTTATGGAAATGTAAAGTAGGGCCTATTGTAACTAACGAGAAAGGATACTGTCATTATTCTTTTAAAATATCATATAAATTAGTGTATTGGTTTAAACATATTGTGCATGTATTCAATAATAATGACCCATAATTATGTGAATACAGTGACTTATTTCTTATTAAAAAATGGGTAAGTCATTTTAATATTAGAAAGTGGCTTAGTGTCCTGTGTATACTTCTTCCTATTTGTTGTGGCCCACATTCTCTGACTGTCCAAAAACATAATTTGACATTGTGAACAATGCTATAGTGTTTACTTTTAGATTTCTTAACTAGAAACATTTTTGAGGAATTCACCATTCACAATTGTTACAGAAAATATTAATAATATTAATAAATAAACATTTTTTTATTTAAAAAATACCCCTTCCTCTCGTATGCCACTGGTAGACATCTCTGATCAACAGGAAGTTCTTCCTGAAATTTAGATCAAGTCTCTTTTCATGTAGTTTGAATCCATTGTCTCTGGAGCCACAGAAAACAAGCCTCTTCCTTCTTTGATATGACATCCCTTCAGATATTTAAACATGACTATCATATTCCTTCTTAAGCTTCTTTTCATTGGCCTAACATTTCCAGATCTCTAAACTACTCCTCATCGGGCATGGCTTACAGACCTTTCACCTAAGCACATTTAGTTTATTCTATCAGAGAGGTCTGGTACCACAACAAACTATAATTCCCAGAATTCCATAGCATTCAACCATGGCAGTTAAAGTGGTGTCAACCTGGATTATTTCTGCAGTGCAGATACAGTTTGATGTAACCCCTGCCATTGAGGTTAATGAGATGTACCAACAAGCAAGTGGATATAGCACTGAAATCCATGGATTTTCAATCAAACCCTTTTTCTACAGGCACCTATTACCTTATTTCAGGATGGCAGGATGTTATTCTTTAATATTTTTCTATCCTCTCATTTGGAAAATTTTCTTACAAGAAGGCTGGTGTAACAAAAAACAAATAAATAACAAAAGAGTAAGAGCATAAAAATTATAACCAAAAGTAATAAATAAATAAATAAATAAATAAAGGTGATAATATTAACCAACAGCCAGCAATAACTTTAAATAATATTGTGTGTGTTAACAAAATTAAATGCTAGTACACTGGCACACTAAAATAGTACTAGTCTAATAAAACTAGAGACCATAAAGTAAAGGAACACTTACAGTATCATTGGATTTTTAGAAAGAAAAAAATGTGATCAGTTCCCCTTGTAGAGAAATCTTTTGGTAAAATTAGACACTAAACATGAACACTATGATGATACATGATTGAGTTCCACCTATTGATTATATTAAGTATAACAAAGATATATTATGCCTCTGTAATCTCAAACTAGACTCTGGAATGATATTCTATTTTCTCAGAGATCTAATTGCTGTGCAGGGAAGTCACCAATAAATACCAAGAAGCAATATATTGGAGGAAAGGCCACAACTTTATTAAAGCCAAACAGAACAGCAGTAGGGTTGGCCCAAAGTATGAGATCTGGATCTGTCATCAGTCAACCCCTGGTTGATAAATGAACCAAATTGCTTGGTCACAGCCAAGCTTCAAGATGACACAGGAGCAATGAAAACACCCTATCAAAGCAATGCAACCGGATGATCACATGCTGCTATTAAGCCCCCAGTCAAAGGGATATGCTGAATCGGTGTTACCCCCACAATGGCCATACTACATTCCCTCAGCGCACCTGGGTCCCGAAGGACTCCTGATCTAGTGCTATGCAGCCCTGGAATCCATGCCCACCAGATCCAGGACCTATGCTACCTCCCCCCAAAAGTTGTGACAATAAAGCACCCTGAACTGAGGGAGTGTGGGAGAGCCAAACTCAAAATGACACCCAACAAGGATGCAACGAGGCCTTTTATAGGCCCACTAACCAATAAGGAGCCAGGAGAGGGAGAAAGCACCACCCTCCCCGACCCTGCAGCCAATAGGCTGCAACAGGAAACCAATGCAGCCAATCAGGGCTGGTCTCCTTCCAGAGGCACTCGGGGCGGTCTCATTTACTATAGACAGGTTTAGGCAACTGTTCATCATGTAAAAACAAACAAATCCTGCTTCGACATGTTGTAAATTGCATGCCTAATCAGTAGTTGTCTGGGTTTTAAATTAGATTTTTATATATATTGGTATGTTATGTATTTTTCTTCTAATAAAAACCATTTTAAAAAGAAACAGCACAATAACAGCAATCAAATCCTTTAAACTATGAAAATATAAAATTAAGGAAATACATTTTTACTGCCCACTTTCAAGGCTGGGGCCTGTTGATTTCCAAATGAAACAGAGCTCCACAGGTGGGGCTGCCACCAAAAGAATCTCTCTCTTTATGCCCACTAGATTGATTCTTTTCACAAGTAGGCTTTTCCAATCTGTGTACAAGGCAACACCACTACAGATGGCCAGAACATGATAGTGCAACTATTAGCTGACCAGGAATTATAGCATGATAGAATCATAGACCTAAAGAGCCATCAAGTCCAACCTTCTGTCATACAGGAATACACTCCTGAGTGATGGCTATTCGGTTTAAAAAAACCTATAAAAAAGTGACTTCATTATTTTTCTGGGGCAAATCAGGCAACTCCCTCAGAGTGTAGTGGAGTCTCCTTCCTTGGAGGTCTTCAAGCATAGGCTGGATGGCCATCTGTTGGGGATGCTTTGATTTGGAGTTCCTGCATGTCAGGGGGTTGGACTGGATGGCCCTTGTGGTCTCTTCCAACTCTATGATTCTATGATTCTATGACAACTGTATCCTATTTACTTTGATCTGGTATTAGAATATCCAACCCTGTTTGTTTCTCCATAAAAGCAGATAATTTGTTGCCCTAAAATGTGATTTCATGTGGCACTCAGCCTAATTTCAAAAGCCATCTCCAAAGTTTAGGGGTGAGCTTTGGATTTGGCTATATTCACTACTGGTATGGGGTCTTCAACAGATTATTTTAAGACAATGTGTCTTTGATACACACACTCACTCAGACACACAAAGTGTCTATTCCTACCCTACAGAATAAATCATACATTCTATTTTAGTGACGCAAAAACAAGCCTAACCTCTGGGTATCTATAAAGATATAGTCAGGGAAAGAAAGAAACGCTTTCTCATGATTTTAAAAAACAATCAAATGAGTTTTCTCTTCCATTTCACTGTATAGTTTTTCTACGTTTTCAGAAAGGGAGGGAGAGAAAAATAAGCTTTTTAGACATCTTATGTGTGTTTTTGTAGCTATAAAAAGACATAATGTGTGAAGTTCATTGCGTTGTGTAGTGTGGGTTCTTCGGTAGACAGCTTCCTCCACTTAAAAATCAATAGTTTTGTATTCTGGTACTTGTACCAAAGCAGAAGATGCATTGTGTTGAACACTCATCCTGTTTTCCTCTTTAAAATTCATAAAAGGAGCAAAAAATCTGGAACCCTGTTTTTGTTCATTTAAAGGATAAAATGTATGTTTAGCCATATGTCTCTATGGTTCAAAATAGACTTCCATGAAATTATCCATACCTAAGTAAAGATAAGTAAAGATAAATGATATGATGGCTCAGCAGTGAAGATGCTGACTCTGACGATTGCAAGATCAGCAGGTTAGCAGTTTGAGACCCAAGTGCCGTGTGATTGAGTAAGCTGCCATCACTAATCACAGCTTCTGCCAGTCTAGCGGTTCAAAAACATTTAAAAGTGCAAGTAGATAAATAGGTACCATTTTGGTGGGAAGTAACAGTGTTCAATGCAGTCATGATGGCTACATAATCACAGAGTTGTCTTTGACAATGATGGCTCTTTGGTTTAGAAACAGGCATGAGCAGTGCCCCCTACACTTGGGCACGACTTGACAACCTTGTCAAAGAGGAAACTATTACCTTTTAAATAAATATATACTATGAGAAACATTCTTGGATTTAGGAGATTACTACATGTGGTGTTTAAGCCATTACTATAGTAATACAATAGGGCTTTTGGTGATAATTATCACACAGTATTGCCTCCAACCCATAGCTGCTGTATAAGCCAAGCGTGGCTAGGACATCCTTTTTCATTGAGGGGAAAAACTCATCAATAGCTTCCAATCATGTGGCAGTCCCCAGACTCAAGTGTGAAGCATTGCTGTCTGGACAGTTGCAAGATTGGCAGGCATGTGGTGTTACATGCTTATCTTCTCAACCCATGCCCCCTTCCCTTCACTATTCCTATGCCCCATGATTCATTTTTTAAAAAACTTAAATTGCATTACCATAAATATGTTTTAAAAAGTAAAAAAATAAAATAAAAATAGAATAAAAGTCATTTTGGGTGGAGCATAGGGCAAGGTTAAAGGAGAATGTGGAAGAGAGTGTGATTGCAAAGATATGTGATAATGGCTGCTCATGAACTGGCATGTTTGTGTTTTCACTGATTCGCGTGATTGTGACAACAATGGGGATCACGTTATTGTATACATCGCAATGCATATGAACTGTAAACCTCAAGGAATAAAAAAAAATGTTAATGGGAGTTTAATTGGTTAGAATTCAAAGGGCTGGTTCTATTAATAGATTTTCTTCCATTAGCAGAAATTGTGTTTTAGGACATAGAATGGTGAGGAGTTTGGGGGCGCCTTTATCCTACATACCTACTACCGTATATAATCTTATAGGGCAGAAATGTATGTAGGTTAGAATAACAGGCGTCCTGTTTTGTTAGCTTTCTTTGTTAGTTCAGTGGGTCTAGTAAAACAATTTTTAACAGTGTACTAGTCTCCCTTTATATAGGTGTCTCATCAAAAGTGATATCCATTCCACACACATTCTTTTTCATTGAATTAATGAGGCCTTAGTTCATGGGGAAGGATAAGATCTCCCTCCTCTAACCTGTGAACTTTGTCATAGATTTTAGAAAGTGGACACTGGCTGTGTATAAAATCTCACACTCTGGGAGATTTTGTTTTGTTTTGTTTTGATTCTAGAGGGAAGAAACTTGGCTTCTCATCTTGGAAATATTGCCAGCCAGCAATAAAAAGCATCTTGTATATCTGTGAAGCAAGATATATACACAGTTGTGTCTGCTTATTTTGGTTGAAGGGATGGGTGATAACTTCCTCTACACTTCTTTTTTCTTTGATGCTACATCCATTTATCATCTGTGCAGAAATCAATAAGGTCATGCTTCTTTTCCTCAGTGGCCTCATGTTATTGCAGCAACTCTAAGAATCAGGGCTGAAATTCACTTAGATAGTTATGAATGCATAACCTAGAATTATGCATATTCATGACTGGTTTGTGTTCACATTCCCCACCTATTCACTGCTTTAGGAAATATATGGGGACTGTGAAAGTTCCCCAGTTGGCTCTGATCAATGGGAATTTGTTCATCTTTTGATTGCGATCTTTTGATTGATTGACTAACATTGCTACTCACCCACCACTCATGTAAGCAATCTCTATACGATTAAAAAAAATCATAGAGTTGGAAGAAATCGCAAGGGCCATTCAGTCTGACCCTATGCCATGCAGGAGAACACAATCAAAGAACTCCTGACATGTGGTCATCCAGCTTCTGTTTAAAAACCTCTAAATAAGGAGACTCAATCACACTTACAATTCAGTGTGTGGGGAAATTGTGACAGGGACTTACTTCTGTCTGTTGCAGTGGAGGAAACTCATGGGAGGGGGAGAGAATTGTATCAGCTGCTTCTGATCGACAGGGGAACAGACCTCCGTTGATCACAGCAGCTGCTGCACAGTGGTTGGACCAGAGTCACATTGCTACAGTGTATACATAGCTATGAAGCTGATGGAGAATTTCAACCCTGATTTAGCCAGAACGTGAATAGATCCTTGGGCATAATGCAGGAGACAATCTGTCTCCCTGCTTTTAGCTTATCACACCCCTCCCTTTCCAGCTCCAGAGGGTCAATAAAAGGTTCAGAGCCATTGTGTGTGTGTGTGTGTGTGATGTGACCCCCCCCCCATGGCTCTGAACTTTTTATTACTGGATGGAGGGGATGCTGGAATGTTACAGAATGGAGAAGATGGGAGGAAAGTTTCATCAGTCAGTAAATCCACCAAAATGACATTTGTTCTAAAATGTGTCAGACATCCTATGTGTCTTTAAAACTCTCCTGATATACTTCCAAATTTACTTTATATAGACCTTGCTTAAGCATAACATTTGCAGAGAGATAACTCTTAAAATCAGCTGTTTATGGACATCTGCATAATTGGCTGGACACTGTAATGCTGAGAGGTTGTCCTCATGTTATACTCAAAATCAGTTAAGTCAAATGAGTTCTTGACTTGTTTGAATATGAAACAAAATTTAATAAGAGTGTGGATGGGTTTTTCTTTCTTAGCAAAGCATACCTAACGAAGCAATGAAAAAGACATTTTGATACTTATCATAGAAAAACATTCTCTGGCAAGTGGACAGAAGAACACATATAATATAAAAAATACAACATGTACATAAAATAAAAAACCAATTTAAACCAACATCAGAATAAAATTAAAGTAAAACCAGCATGAGAGAGAAAAATGTTCTCAAAGATTTACAGAGTACTAAGGGTCTAAACAGACTGGCATTATATGCCATCCTGGGGATGACATGAAGGCATGACATACGTGTCCACGTCCCCAAGCTGCTCCCATGCCATCATCACACTGCATGCCCAAATGCATCATGGCGCTCCATTGGTACAGCATTTAAATGCACTGTGCCAAAGGAGCACCAAAAAAAGGGCACCTTTTTGCCTGCACTAAAAGAAGTGGCATTTTGCCATTCCTTTTAGTACCAGCAAACTGCCAGACTGGGGCAGCAGAGTGCAGTTGCTGCGGCCCCAATCTGGTGCTGAAAGAGGCAGCGATACACCGCTCCAAAGAGGCAGTCTGTTGACCCCTAAAATGTGTTTTTAAAACTAGAAAATATGAAAAATATAAAAGTCTGTTTGCCTGGCATCAAAAAAATGAGGAGATTCTCTCTGGAAAAGGCTTGTGCTCCTTATAGCAGCCTGAAGAGAGCAGAAGCTATTATTATTATTATTATTATTATTATTATTATTATTATTATTATGTCAATGCTGATCTTAAGGACCAGGTGAGATACATGGATGAGAGGATCTTTTAGTGCATCCAGCTCCAGATGTCTAGAGTGTTATAGGATAACATTCTCACCAACTGTTAGAATTTGGCAGGGACACTCCCAATTAATCATCTCTTCTCCCACTTTCTCAGCTACATTTAAAATGTCCCAGTTTCACTCTCCTCCTCTTCCTCTTCTACCTCCTTCTCTCCCCCCCCCCCCATCTTCAGCTTACATCAGTTGCTGCAAATGAATTCAAAGTGCAAAAATTCTTTTCAGTCCATTAGCATGGGGGAGAGGAGAACGGGGACTGGAATCTTGCCCTTCCTGGGCAAATGCTAACTGATGCAGAATCTCCTAGCTCATGCATTTTTCTCATTAATAATTTTTGCTTTCTTAACCACACTCTAAATTGCTTGAAAACACATGTCTCAGTTTTCGGCTGTGAAATGTATGAGGTTATGGAATAATAATAGCACTTTAAGTTGGATCTAGAAATAGATTGACAGCCAATACAGTTGGCAGTATAGTAGTGATCATATTTACCCATCCTACTTAAAATCCTTCCTACATCTTGTTGATTCAGCTGGAATTTTCTGGGCTATTTTCAGCCACATTTATATGGCAACAAGAGAACTTGAAAGTTATAGGAATTATGAGCGTGTCACCTCAGTTGGCTTCTACATGAGCATCCTTTAAAGAATGATTATCATGGATGCATGAAACAAATATCAAAAGTATAAGATGGTCTGAATTGCACAACCTCTATAGTGTGCAGATTCTGTTCATAAAACTGTCCTCCTGTAGTAGCCTGTGGAAAAAAATTACACCGTGGATCAAATCATTCAAAAATGTGGGCATCAGGCAGCAGCACAGATAGATCATGTTCAATAAAAATATTGAACAATAGCAGTCTCTATCTATGCTAGTCTTTGCTAGATGAGTTTGTAGGGATTTATTAGGGAGTGGAACTCACCAGCAGATGTTATGATTCAATATGGCAAGATTGGCTGCAAATTACTTAAACTAGGAATGCATGGGTCTGATTTTGAAATGCATGGGTCTGATTTGAGACCAGCAAAAGTGTATGTGTAGTTTTCCCATCTGTAAATTTCACTGCATTCTCTTTTTTTTTTTTTTTTTTCCTTTTCTCACCTCCATATAACCTCTCCAAATTTGTTTCAGGAGTCCAGCTTGAACAACTAATTGTGAATTAAAGCAAAACAAAACAGAAAAAACTAAATGAGTTTTCAATTGAAAACTCATTTGGCAGGCATTCATTTGAATTCCCATTCATTTTTACAATAGGAACAAATAAAACAACTGAGCCTCATTGGTTTGTTTCCCATTTATTACTAGAATGAATGCATGCCTCTAGCACACTCAGAATTGACACCAGAATCTGGATGAGTCCATGGAGAATCTGTTTGAACCATGGCATTAGGGTAAAATGCAATTCCAAACATTGATGTCTCTGAGGCAGATGGTCTGTTAGATTTACAGTATATTATGACAGCTATTCAGGTTGTATAAGTATTGTTATTAAGAGGAAGAGACTCTTTGCAGATGGATAAGGAAGCAGCTTTTAAGTAGGATGTTTCCTCTTGATGTGGAAATGTTGATAGCTGGATGTGTTGTAGCATATTTGTACACTCATAGAGACACCAACATTTATGTGTTGTTCTAAATATGAGATCAGAGGTGAAATTTGTTTTCTGGCAATAAAAGCCAGTGATGTATTTGTTTATTAGTCCAATAACCCGTGACTTGGGTTTCTACATTAGATGCTACAAAAGATGACATTTTCAGATGTGTTTGTGATATTTTGAATTTCTTCATTTTGACCTGGAGTTCTGCTCCATTGGTTTTTAACTGAAGCATGCAAACCTACTCTGACTTACTGGGCATGTGGATAATATGTGCACTGCTAATTAGGCTAACCAAATCTACTTTCTCTTGGCTTGTTTTTGGTATTCAGATCTTGGTTTCTAGAATAACATTCAATTACTTCTACCAGAGGGGCATTATTTCTTTGTTAATGCATTTAAATATATCATAATGTATATGTCCTGGGCTGCGGGAGAAGGGGCAATAGTTTAATTTAATAAATTAACTGATGCAACTATATATACTATATATACAAGGCAGCAGCGCTGGTGGTGGTGGTGGTGGTGGAGTCAGGATTTGTACTGGCTGTAATTAAAGGAATAAAGGCTCTCACTTTTCTGCACTTTATGTACTTCAACTAGGAGTAGTAATAGAAGCAGGAAGCCAGATCTTGAATATGTAGGACTCCCTGTAGGTCCCACCACCATCTCTGGCTCATCCGCTGAAAGCACAGAAGCGAACCTTCACATTGGCTGTTCCTATGCAACAAAATTCCTTTCCATGGAAGATAGCCTGCCCCTTCTTTGCTCTTCTTTTGCAAACACGAAAAGTTCTTTGTAATCAAATATGGATTTAATGATAAATTGGTTACAAGGAGTCTTTTTTATGTCAGTGAGCCTTTTTTAATGGTCTCTTTGCTGTTATGTTTTTAAAATGTTCTTACACTTTCAAAAACCTGTAATGGCATTTAAATATGACATTTAAAAAATGTTTTAACTTTGTTTTATTATCAGTTTTTTTTTCTTTTCCTTACCTGTGTGCTAACCAAAGTCTCCTAAAGTCTCATGCTGCGAGTACCTCCTTAAAAGTTTTTCTCTGAGTAAAAAACACATCCCATCCTTTCTGCCATAGAAACTTCCCTGAAATTCAGTTAACAAAAACTCAGCAAAAGAGTTTTTTCATGAATACAGAAAAAAGATGATTCTTCCCTGCTAAATCCTACCATATAAGATACTGTAGGAAATTTTGCCTTTTTAAAGATTGTATAGAAACTTCCTTGGTGCACTGTGGTCTTCTAAAAATTAGTTGAGGAGTGTGACATCTCTATGGTTTGATACATTTCAGATCAAATCAGCAAGATGAGAAATCTGACAAATATGGAAGAAGCGAACCATATGGATGTATGCTTTACCAACATTGAACCAGACCTGCAGCTTTATTGTGGATATTTCCCAAAATCTATGGGGCACTAGATTTGCAGAGAAACACCAAGGAAATATTCTGAAGCAGCTTCTACATCTTGAATTAGTTGAATACTCCAATATGGTGGACTAAGGGAGATGTAAATTCAAATTTCTGCATAAGTGTGAATTCAGTGGATGACCTTGGGCTTGTCATACTCTATTAGTCTATAACATCTTCTTGTGAGACTGTGTGTGTCCCTGAATTTTTTGAAATGGAAGGGACTAAATGATGATGATGGTGTTACAGTGGAAAGGGGTCAGTTTCCTACAGTACTTCATTTTTATGTTTATTTTTATTTTTTGCTTCAGGGATTTATCACCTCTTGTCCTACCAGGGCCCCACAGGAGTGCACAATGGATAAAAACACTTCAAAATATTAAATACATACAAATCAACCATACTCCAAAACTCCAATTTAAAATGTTCAAAAAACTAGACAATTACAAGCAAGGTACTTTAAAAAAAATAATATAGCCAGAGCAGACACATCTAGTTTTAAGAACAAAAGTTCAAACAAAACAGTCTTCACTGCTTGCTAACACAGAAATAATGGAGGCAGCCTGTTGAACTCCTTGTTGAAAACAGTTGAGGTGCAGCTACAGAGATAGCTTTGTCATGTGTACCCATACCAGGGAGTGAAGGGACATATAATAGGGCTTCCACCAATATCGTAGATTTTGGGCAGGCTCATGTGGGAAGAGGTAGCTTTTCAGATATTCTGGCCCCAAACCAAGATGAGTGCAACATTGTCTGACAAGTAAAACATTATTTGAACATGTACTTATGAAGTTCATATTGCATGTAGTGTCTTGAGGAGATTGTTCTTGTTTCAGTATGGAACATACCAGGAATTCATAAAAATTGTGGAAATAATTACAAATAATTTCAAAAATATTTTGTAGTACAGGTGACAGATGAAAAAGCACAACAGGAACTGCTAACAAACAAGGTATATTGATTAAGAATAGAGGCTTCACTTCTGGTTTATGAAATAAGCCTTTATAGCATAGGTATAGGGAATTAAAAACAAAACAGAAAAGCCTTTGAGGCATGATGTTGCAAAATGAATACCAGAAGTAATTTCCACCACATATCAAATTACATATATTTTCCTTAGACATTTCATCAATAGTTCTTATTGCACTTCTCATAGTGTGCTGCCCTCATTGGGAAAGTAACCTTTTAACTCATCTTAAGATAGAAACAGAAGATCAATGAGTCAGTTGTTTTTTGGGAAATGGCAATATATACTTGCTACACACTTGACCTATTTTGAACTTCCTACATATAATGCTTGGATTCTTGTAATGAGTGTTAGGAGTGGCAAATCAATGGCATCAATCAACAAAATGATTACAACACCAAATCTAATCTGATTAACATTAGATGTATGTGGTATTACAGCATGGAACATCTGCTTGAGTGTCACCTTGCAACTCCAATTCACAGATGGTGTTGAACTGCTAACACAAATGTAAGAGCACAAGAATTATTCTTTGGGGAATACAGCAATGTGTTTGAAACCCCTCTATGGAACTACATTACCAATATGTCAATGGAAGTGTTATTTTGTTGGTGCAGTTCATCAACAATATTCATTCAGAAATCAACACAATGAATTGCCAGTCTCAAGAGTAAAATTCTGATTTATGAACAAATAGATTTTCTTAAAATAAAAACAGGGAACACACACACACAAATGTAATGTTTATCACTACACTAGACAAAGAAATGGACTAAGCACACAAATATAAAATGAATGGCTAGACTAAAACATAAAGCTATTACAAGATTCTTAGACAATGGACCTATCTAATCTAGTACAGTTGAAACAGGTGCGGTTCCTCAGCCCTTTCTCTTTAGACTGAGGTATTGAGGGTCTTTTGTCATTTGTCTACTAATCTTGATTCTGGATTGTGTCCCAGCATCACATTCTGGTCACCTAGGCATTCATCTCGGGAAGGTGGTGAAAACCAGAGAGGCACAGTTAATATCAACACTCCACTTAAGCATTCTTAAGTCTTGGAATCTCAGGATATTTATATGGGATCATGAGCAGGCTCTTTGGTAGACTATTAATTATATGCTATCTTACATATACAAATATATTAACATATGCATTCCCCTTAGGGACAGAAACATAGAAATGTCAATGTCTGGGTAGTTGCATGTAAGGCACCATAAAGTTATTACATTACAGGATATGACAAGCAATACATTACACCTTGATGGGGACTGAACTTCTTTCTCTCTCTCTCTCTCTCTCTCTCTCTCTCTCTCTCTCCATCTCTTTGAGAGGCTTTTCAGTAGTTATCACATAAAGAAACATTACCAACTTAAAAATCTAGTTCAGCTCTTTATCCATTAACAATATTATGGCCCCATACAGACATGCCAAAATAAAGCTGCTTCGGGTCACTAAGGACTGGAGTGTGGCTTTGGCATGGCTTCCAGACTCTTAGGATGCATGCATCATTTCAAGAGCATACCTCCAAAGTGACTCGAAGCAGCTTTATTTTGGCCTGTCTCTACGGGCCTTTTATTTCCTTTTGAGGAACTATACTTCTCTAAACAGGCATCTATGAAGATGCAAGCAGCCAAAGGTTAAGCTCCTTGAGCACTGTTAAATTTAACAGCATCTGAAACATTCATAATAATCTTAATGACCATTCATCACAATAATAATGGGGTATATATCTATATTAGCATAGACTAGATGAGGATAGATTTTCCCTCTCTTACCAGTATGGTCTGTCTTCACTAGCATGGCTGGGCTGTATCAATTATCAGGAGCAACATGGCTTAAAGGTTACCTTGTAGTCTTCTCTTCATACAGTGAAGACTGGCCAAGCAGACTAATTGTTATCTTCTCTTGGCTTCTTTTTCTCTCTTGCTAGACTCCATCCAGCTTATCAGATGTCCTATCTGATCCAATCAAAACAAAAGTTCTGACGGTAAATAGGGATTTGTGTCAATAATCCTGTCCTTCAGTGTGATTATTTTAAACAATATAATCAAACTGGACTAGAGCTAGAACTTTGCTTTTGGTGACATTACACCTGCTGAGGGTTTATTAGCAGTCACATTTACTCACATTGGCATGCTGATAGGCATCATGACCTGTCTCTTTGTTACCAGTAAAACACACGCACACTCTCATAGCTTTCTTCATTATATCTTATACTCCATGTTATATTTTATAGATTATAGTCCATGGTCTAGAGGTATATCCACACGTTTCAAAGTTGTCAACCAAAAAAAGCTTGGCTTGTAATACTGTCCACTGTGGCTAGCAAAAGCTCTCCATGGTTTCAGGCAGTGTCATTCCCTAGCCCCACTTGTGGTCCATAGTATTCCTTTGTGATCCTCCATTGAAATACTAACTGGGCCTGCACCCACTCAGCTTCCTACAACAAGCAAGACTGGTTGTGTTCAGGTAAATGTTCATCCTGACTCAACCAGTGTTCATCCAACTGCAAAATCCCTAAAAGCTCTGTGGTGAGGCTAATTATCTGTATGATGTGGAACAGAGATAATAGTCCACATAAAATTTCTAGCCCACATACTACAACTAACCAAAACAGAATGATTAGCTAGAGACCATATGGTCTCATGAGCCCAAGCCTTTATTTTCTTATTTCTTTCATTTGGTTGGAATAATTTTTATTGTTCTATTATTTCTTTTTAATCCACACTGCTCAGCCAACACTAAAAGGAGGAAGAGAAGGAGAACATGTACATTCTAATCATTTCTCACTTAAAAATTAAAGATGTATTCTTGCAATGTATGTAGATTTAGGGGGTTTTGCATAGATTTGGCAGAGATGGTAATCATGAATGCAGGGTTTTGTGATATGCTTCTTGTCTGGCGAAACTGCACTAGGAACTACCCTGAAGTATAAGCATAATTTGTTGTGATTCATAGTTCCAGTAAAAAGAGAGTATCACACTTCTCTTTCATTCTTGATGGGAATCCCAGAAGAGGACTCTTTGTGCACAGAAGAATCAAAGTACCACCTCTTACTTAGATGCAATGTTGAAAGAATATATTTCTTAAGCAATTTTAGACTCTATTCAGGGTTCTGGATCAGGTGGACAGAGCATAACATGGGGACTGAACAGTGAGAAGCTGCTTCCTTTCCCTGGTTCAGTTTTATAGACCCAGAGAAATGAAATGAAGATATTGTTATGCTTTCCTGTGACTAGAAAACTGCAATAGAGAGAGGAACCAGTTCCTACTGCTCAATTACCTCCCTCCCCCAGACCATTTAATGGCAGCTACCATGCTCCCTGGGGCTCGACAAGTGCCGGGGGACAGTTTTGGCTGGAATACAAAGAGATAGTGAATGTTTCTAAATGCTCTATCTCCAGAGAACAGGACTCGGAACAATGGATGCAAACTGCAGGAAAAAAGATTCCACCTCAACATTAGAAAGAACTTCCTGACAGTAAGGGCTGTTCGACAGTGGAACACACTCCCTCGGAGAGTGGTGGAGTCTCCTTCCTTGGAAGTTTTTAAGCAGAGGCTGGATGGCCATCTGTCGGAGATGCTTTGATTGGGAGTTCCTGCACGGCAGGGGGTTGGACTGGATGGCCCTTGTGGTCTCTTCCAACTCTAAATTTCTATGATTCTATGATTCTAAAAGAAAAAAAAATGCACCTTTGAATATCACCAGGATTCTGGCCTTTCAATGCTATATGCTAGTGTAGATTCTCTTTTTAGAAGACAGTGTATGCTATTTAGGGTTTCCACAACCCTTCAACTGACCAAGACCTTGTGATTTCAGGGCCAAAACCTGAGACACTGGGATGATCATTTGTGATGTCAGAGGATTGCACCTTGATGACATAATAAGGTTGTGTTGTAAGGCCTAGCTCCTGGTGATGTCATTAAACATGATACGTTAAGCCTCAATAGTTTTATAAAATGTGTAATCTGATTTCTTTTTTTCTTTTTTAAAAAACAAGTCTAACAAAAGAGGAAAGCACACACTTTTAAAGGCAACACTTTTGTCCCAAGATTCCTCCCTCTTTGTCATGAGGACCAGAGAAAAGAGTATAGGCCCTGAAATGTGGGCACCCTAGAACTTCAAAATGTTATAAACTGCATTTGGTTTGGGGACCTTCCTGCTCATTCTGAAGAATAGTGTCATGGGTTTCTACCCCAGTGATATACATCCATTCCAGTGATATACATCTGTATCCACAGATTCAATCACCCACAGATTGAAAAAAAAAATTTCCCAAAAAATCCAAAAAGCAAATCTTGATTTTGCCATTTTATATAAGCATCACCATTTTACTGTCCTATTGTATATAATGAAACTTGAGCATCCACAAATTTTGGTGTTGAGGGGGGAGGTGTCCTGGAACCTAACCCCAGTGGATACCCACTGTACTTCAATATAACTACTGCCTTTTCCTTCAAATCAGATGGAAAAAGAGCCTTAAAGAGAAGATACTATGCTTAAGTGCACAAGAATTATTCCAATTTCTTTTCGTCTGTCATTTTTTTAAAAAAATACATGAGCAATACTAAGTGTATGTTCAGCTCAGAAACCTGAAAAGACTTTGATTCTAAATTTCATATGCAGTTTTACCCCTATACTTCTCTAACAGTCATAACTGACTATCATTCCTTAAATCTTGATTTTGTTTTAAATGCATGTGCAAAATTTTAGTTTGCAATAAAAGTGTTAAATTCAGTGTCTGCTAATGCATTAAGTAAGGCTAGAGGAAGAATGTCACAAAAATGACTACCTTTTCAAACTTCACACCCTTCTAGCTGACAGTTATTTGCATTCTTCCTAGTATTCATCACAACTGTGCTAATATTGGGCCAAAAGATGTCTATAATAGGGAGAACTCAGTGCTGCATGATGACAACTAGAAATAGTAAGAAGCAGTAAACAGACATCTTTTAATTTTTGCTCACCTTGCTACCACAGGGAAAGTGTCAACCTTATTGCCTTTCCCTCAAGCTGCCACCTGACTCTGATTTGGTCTCAGTGAACAAACTGGCTGAACCTCAACTGCTTCTGAACTTATTCCCCTTCCTGTCCCTCTTCCCTTGTGCACAGTGACTTATTTAGATTGTAATGCTGAGGGTAAAGAATAACTATTTGTAAGCCACTCTAGAAATCATTTGGAGGAAAGAGTGAGTTAAAGTGTTTTAAATAAATAATTGTTTGGTTTTTTTTGGGGGGGGGGCATGGAAATATAGCCCATATCCCATAGCTGATGGGAGACAAAAAAGAAAATGCAACACTGACATAGTTTTAGAAGGGATGGTTTCTGAAATGGGAGCTATTGGGGCAATTCATTTTCTTTAAAAACAAACAATGTTTATTTGTTTTAGAATCATAAAACTTCCAAAGAAGGACACTCCACCATACTCTGAGGCAGTGTACTCCATTGTCAAACAGCTCTTACCATTAGAAAGATGTAATATCTTTTCCTGGAATTTGAATTCATTGTGTTGTGTAATCTCTGGAGCAGCAGAAACCAAGCTTGCTCCATCCACAATATGATATCCCTTCAACTATTTAACCATGGCTATCATGTCTAATAATTAGAATGAAGCCTCCATAATTCAATCCTGAATTTAAAAGTGAATGAAACTCAGCATAATGGCATAATCGTACTACTGCCCTGGCATAGATCTTATTGATATGAAAGCAGAAGCTCAATACTCTGTATCCTTTCAAGTGATATATAAACAGAACATAATAAATAAAAATATGGTTCAGAGTGCATGTACATACAGGTAAATCCCACTGAAAATCGGGGACATTTCTTCCCTATAAACAGTATTCATGCTGAAGTATAAGATGCAGTGAATACATAAGTTTGCATGCTGTTAAAAACAATTATTTAGTTAGCCCAAATAAATATTGTCAAATGACTTCAAAGGACTTTCATAATGTTAATTAACCTGGATTTGTGAGCTTGGAAAAGGTAGTGTACTTAAACATTAATGCATTGCTGCATGCAATAGATCCCATGTTCAGTTCAACAAATCTCAACCTCAAAGGATGTTGGTATGGTTAATTATTCCAATTTCTGAATATGCAAACAGGTCCTACTGATCATAATAGACTGAAACTAGGCTACATGAGTCAAATGTCTATCCCAGCCTATGGATTATGCATTCATTCGGAAAGGAAGAATGAAGATGAAAGACTTTCATTATTATTTCCCCAAATATCTACATTGAATTATTATTATTATTATTACCCCGCCTCTCCAGTGAGATTGAGGAGGTTTACAACAGTATTTAAAAGCATTAAAATACAATAAAGTAAATACCCCATAAACCCTCCCACCCACCATAACCAATAGATCAAACAATAGATAACAACCATGAAACAATACAGTTAAAATTATTAAAATGGACAGGACAGGGTAGTCAGTGGGAGGTGACAGATGCTAATCCAGGAAGGATTATCATCAAGCCTATAAAAATACAATCATGATTTATCACAAAAGTTGATAAAATGTGTGTTTTTGTGAGAGAGAGAAAAAACCAAACAAAACTCTTGTTATGTTGGACAAGGTATCACAAAAATTATTTTAAAAGTGTAATTAGAAATAAGATACTGATATCTTGTTAATTCATAATGCTTCAAATTTACCTCCAAACAAAATCTCAACAAGTGGAATAAAACCTATTCCCAGGCAAGTATGCATAAGTATTTAGCCTCTGAGAATTTATTTATTAAGTATTTAAAACTCTCCCAGGAATATTTACACAAACATTCCACTAAATAAGCCAGTAGATTCATGATCAGGAAGAAAATTTAGAGCAGATTTATAGGAAATATACAAAGGAGCAAAGTGGACTGTAACCTGAAAAAAAAAGTTCATTTTTTTTTCAAGTTGCCATACACACACACATGCACGTGTACACACACACATATTTTGTGCACCTGGAAGACATTTCCAATTTATGGCAACTCTAAAGTGAAGCTATCACTGGATAATTTTTGCTAGAATTTGTTCAGAAGGGGTTTACTTTTATTTCCTTTGAAGCTGAGAGAGTGTGACTTTTACAAGGTCACTCATAGGGTTTCCATTGCCAAGCCAGGATTCAAATCCTTGTCTCCAGAGTCATAGTCCAACTTGGAGTAAAAGTTATATTTTTTACTCTAGGAAACCATAAGCAACCGATTTCTAAAGTTCTAAAATAGTGTAAAAATGTTATTCATGGCAGTTTAATTTTTGTTTGACTCCAGAGTGGGAAATCTCACAGCCAGGCAGGCTGTTTTTTAAAGATTGGCTGCTCAATTTCACCGCAACAGGGGTCTAGTCAGTTTAAATAAGTAGGGTGATTAATTCTTTAATCCAGAAGTAGACTTTGAACCTTCTGAAATTTGAATATCTGGATCCTAGAGCATTTTGTACCTTATTAAAATAGTCTCAGCATGCTAGTACCTGTGGTTAAGGGGAATGGAGTAACAGTTCTTTTCTCACATTTTCTTATAGGCATTTGACACATTTTCTCTTGAAAGATTATTAACTTATTTAAGCAGCCATGGTATGATGATAAGTGTCCATCACTGCATGGACTGCTTCACTGAAGAAAACAAGAATAGCTGTAAATAGTACATGGTAGAGTTTCAGCATACTCAAGTGTTTTAGCCATGTTCAGTAAAATGAAAAGTTCAATATATTGAAGAGTTTTAACACTGTGATTGTGTCTAGGATATTATTTTTAGTTCAAAATTACCAGTTGATTTCTATGGATATTTGGAGGGGAAAAGTGAAATATGAAATACCTAAGATAGAATTGAAGCTACACCTAAAAGCTATAGATGTGAGCATTGTTACACTTTGGAGGGGGGGGGGGGCTTTGAAGTTGTATGGGTTTCTTCCTAATTTGTTTTTTTGTTGCTCTTGCTGAGTTGTCTGAAATAATTCAAACTTTGCTGGTGCTTTCTGTTTAAATACACTCTGTTTACATGATATGCACAAGCCTTAAGGCTGCACCCTGCTTCCTCACCTTGTTCCTCCTAACTAATTTTGGGCCCAAACAAACATTTTGCTATTTGTGAACTCAGAATAGTGCTTAACTATGGTTTAGGCAATCTTCCAAATGTTTTGGATCATAGCTCCCATCAGCCATTCTGTGTGCAAGGTTTTAGGGATGAAGGAAATTTAGGGACAATATCACACTACACTGTTATAGCACCACTTTAACTGCTATAGCTTTCCCCTGGGATTTGTGGTTTAGGTAGGGGTATTTACAGTTCATTATTTACAGCTCTTACGCCTCTCTAAACTACAACACTCAGAATTTCACAGAAAGCAGCCATAGCAGTTAATAAGTGGAATAATAGCACTACAACAGAGTAGTGTGATATTGCCCTTAGTTGGGGAAGGGTGACCAAAACCATTACCATTCATGTAAAGAATTGAATTATAAGCCATGAAAGCTTTTGCAGTACACTTTTCTCCATATGAATCTGTGTTTATTGTGACTATTGATGTGATTTTTCACATCCCGTTCCATAGAATCATAGAGTTTGAAGAGACCACAAGAAACACCCAGTCTAACCCCTACCATGCAAAAATACACAGCCAAAGTATCACTACAGATGGCCATCCAACCTCTATTTAAAAACCTCCAAAGAAGAAAACTCCACCATACTATTCTACTGTCAAACAGCTCTTGTAAGTTCTTCCTAATGTTTAGGTGGAATCTCTTTTCCTGTAGTTTGAATATATTGCTTCCTTTTTTGGTTTCCTAATTTGCAAACATGTTACAGTTCCTGAAGGCTCCCCCTTCTTTGCCATGGCTTGTTAATCATGCTAGCAACCTCGTGGAATTTTTCAATCTTTCTTGATCTGTGATATTTCTTCTAGTTGAGTCTTGATTATCATGGTTTTAATAAACATTAAGTGGGTTGGAACAATTTGACCCTGTTGGATTTCCCTTTATCCCAGTTGTCTTATTTTAGAGAAGTTTTCTCTTTTAATACCAAATATAACTGTGCTGGAGTTCCTTTCTGTTTGCTTGTAAATTAAATTTGACTACACTGTGCCTACTGTTTCCAGCAGATTCAGTAATGCTCACATCTTGTATTATATCCTAGTAGTGCTCATTAGAATTAAGTCCATTATTTTAGTTCCTGCTGTTCAAGGAAATTTCTAATTTTTTACATTCTATTTTTTTTTAAAAAAAAAATGTACATCTTTATTGTGCTCAAAACACAAACTCAGTGAGTTGTAGCTTACTGCTACGATGCTTTCCCTTTTGGATGTCTCCCTGATTTTCTTCTCTATTTCATGATTACCCTGGGCATTTTGGCTTTTGTGACTCCAGTTGGAAAAGAGATCTATATCCACATTAAAGTATTTATTTTGAATTTTGTAATCTGGATACTTCAAAGGTATCTGATTTTCAGCCTGGATGAGTGTCAGTATTATGCAAATATTGCTCCCATTAACAGTCTTGGGTCACTAGTCATTTTTCATCAAAAGGTCAGCTGGTCTTTGCAGACAGAGTAGGATAACTGCCATAGACTAATTGAAGGCTATCATATCAGTACAAATTTAAGTGCTTTCATTTTTAAAAATTGGATGTGTAAAGCATCCACATTTAAAAGCCAAATATGCACATGACACCATAACTGAAATGAATAGCATTTCAGGACAGTCAGCTTTCTCTATAATAAAATTGGAAGTCATGATTCAATCCTGTCCAAATAGCTGTTTATGTGCTTTTAATGCACAATTAAATTTTCCTGTGCAATTCACATTTTGCACCCCTGCACACACACCTGAAATATTATTAATTAACTTATTATTACACTGTTTGTATCTTTAAATCTTAAATCATGAGGTCGCAAGGCAATAATATCAATTTAATCAATGGAAAGCATTTAAAACAATTGCAATAAATCAACTTTTTTTAAAAAATGAGATATTTTTTAATTCAAAAATTTTAAATAATGACTATATTGATGATATACATTGATTGTATTAAACAAACAGAAATGTTAAAACAGTTAGAACAGTTCAAAACATTTTTGAACAACATCCATGTACAGATTTGGGTGAAATCAATTATAAATATGAATTTCTCCTAAAAGAGCTTCATGTGGTAGACTTCCTGTTTGCATCAAATATATTTGTACAGTTCCTATTTTCTAGGCAGTGATGGGGTGAAACTATACAGATTTAGTGACTGTGGACCAAAATGCCAAACAAACCATAATGCCAACACACGATAAAGGATGCATCCACACTGCAGAAATAATCCAGTTTTACACCACTTTGAGTATCATGGCTCAGTGCTATGGAATTCTGAGAATTTCAGCTTTGTGAAACATTTAATCTTTTCTGTTGAAGAGTTCTGGTGCAATAACAAACCACAGTTTCCAGATTTCTATAATACTGAGGCATGACAATTAAAATTGTGTCAAATTGGATTATTTCTGTACTGAGGATGCTGCCAAAGAAAACTTTATAAACTCCAAGATTAACCAACACAACTTTATTGCTTTTGACTTTGGGGTGTGGGTGTGTCTTTTGGGGAACTTTACCCAAAGGAAAAGTAACTTGCCCAAACTTTGCTTCTGATGTCATGCTAAATACTATACAAGATGTTCTTTCTTCCATAGTGAAACCAATTTCATCTCCAGCATGGGTGATCACTGAAAAAATTGGTTAAAGTGTCATTACTAAGCCCCCTTTTCTCTTGGGCCTCACAGACATTGCTACATGGAGTGGACAGTTACTGAACACCCAGGGATCACTTTTATGATGTGGTGCTATAAAAGAAAAAAAAGAGAAAGAGAAATAAAATAAAATGAAAGATGAAAATGACTGCAAGTTCACTTTTGGTGGTGGTTGTTATTATTATTATTATTCCCAGAGATCTTTGGTATACAGAGACCTTCAGGGAACTGAAATGGGAAGAATGATGACTAGAGAGCAGATGGCGGAAAACCTGACTTGTATGCAATAAGACACGATATAGACAACATTTATCGTGCAATCAGTGCAATCACTGAAGCAAAGAAAGCTTTCTTTACTTCACATATTGCAGCAGCAAATTCACATCCAGTTGTGCAGTTCAGGGTGGTGAGAGGTTTAACTCAGGCACCCATTCCTGAATCCTACCTTAGAACATTCAGTAGCTCACTGTGACACTTTTAATAACCATTTTGTAGATTAAAAGTCTTCCATAATAGCTGACAGAAATACAATCATTGTAGTGGGCTCTGTGAGTGAGATTACACTGGATCAGTTTCAATTGGTGACTACTGCTGATGTGGACAAGCTGCTGGGGCAAATAAGGAAGACAACTTGCTTTCTTGATCCCTAACCCTCTTGTCTGCTTGCCCAGTGCAATTAGGCTTCAAATACAAAATATTATCAGTGCATCTCTCAGGGAGGGGAACCTTCTATCCTATTTGAAAGAGGCAGTGGTTAGGCCACTGCTGAAAAAGCTGTCCCTGGGTCCTCTGGACCTTAATAATTACAAACCAGTATCAAATTGTGCATTTTAGGCAAGGTGATAGAGAAGGCAGTTGTCTTCCAACTCCAGCTGGTCTTGGATGACATACACCTTCTCAACCAATTTCAAATTGGCTTCAAAGCAGGATACAGATTTGAGACTGTTATGGTCTCCTTAATGGAGGGGACTGTGTCCCTGCTGGTGCTCCTGGACCTTTCAGTGGTGTTTGATACCTTCAGCCCTGGTATTCTTCTATAACACCTGAGGAGTTTGGGAATCAGAGGCACTGTGTTGCAGTTGTTCCAATCCTAGCTCTCAGGCAGGTTGCAGATGGTGGTGCTTGGGGATAGCTGCTCCTCAAAAAAGGAACTATTATATGGTGTACCCCAAGGTGCCATTCTATCTCCAATGCTTTTCAATATCTACATGAAACTGCTGGGAGAGATGATCCATAGGCATGGGGGAGGATGTTACCAGCATGTTGATGACACCCAAATATACTTCTCCATACCTTCAAAAACAGGCATTCTCATCTGATTGAATGCTTGGAAGAGGTAATGAGCTGAAAGAAGAGAAACCATACTCATTATATCAGTTACTTTTATTTTCCAGTCTTCTACCATTTGATCCTTTATTTTTTCCCAATTTTTAGCAAATAAATAAAATAGAAAAAAAAAGAAAGAAAGAAGAGAAACTAACTAAAACTGAATCCAGACAAGATAGTGATACTTACTATCAAGATCCCACCTGGAATACTGTGTCCAGTTCTGGGCACCACAATTCAAAAAGGATGTGGAGAAACTGGAGCAGGTCCAAAGGAGGGCGACTAAAATGGTGAAGGGTCTGGAAATCATGCCCTACGAGGAATGACTTAGCGGGAATGTTTAGCCTAGAGAAGAGAAGGTTAAGAGGTGATATGATAGCCCTGTTTAAATACTTGAAGGGATGTCACATTGAGGAGGGAGCAAGCTTGTTTCCTGATGCTCCAGAGACTAGAATGCAGAACAATGGATGCAAGCTCCAGGAAAAAAGATTCCACTTCAACATTAGGAGGAACTTCCTGACAGTAAGGGCTCTTCAACAGTGGAACACACTCCCTCGGAGTGTAGTGGAGTATCCTTCCTTAGAGGTCTTTAAGCAGAGGCTGGATGGCCATCTGTCGGGGATGCTTTGCTGGAGAGTTCCTGCATGGCAGGGGGTTGGACTGGATGGCCCTTGTGGTCTCTTCCAACTCTGTGATTCTATGATTCTATGATCCCAATCTGGGGCTAGAAGTGTGTCAACCAGTTCTGGATGGGGTCACACTCCCCCCGAAAGATTGTGTTTGCAGTTTGAGAGTGCTCCTGGATCCACTCCTCCAAATGTCAGCTCAGATAGATATAATGGAGTGCCTGTTATCAGCTTCTGCTGATATGCAAATTTCAATCCTTCCTAGAACCAAAGGACAGAAAGATGGTGGGGCATGTGCTGGTAACCTCAAGGCTGGACTTCTGCAATGTGCTATGCATTGGACTACTTTTGTATTGAGTCCAAAATCTCCAATTGTTTCAGTATATGATAGCCAGACTGATTATGGGTACATACAGGAGTGATCACATTATACCGATCTTAAACTCACTCTACTAGCTGCCAACCAGTTTCTGGCCAAAGTGTTGGTTATTACCTTTAAAGCCCTACATATTTTTGGTCCAAGTTACCTACAGGATTGCCTTCTCCCATACAATCTACCCTATATACTCAGTTCCTCAGGGGTTCTGGAGTATGTAACAAATGAATATACAACAAATATACATGCACACATCAATAGTAATAATAATAAGTCTTATTTATAGCCCGCCTCTCTGATCAAACAATCAAGGTGGGGTACAACAAGTTAAAAGAAAGTTACATTAAAAATATCCTTCCTAATTCCCACCTCCCACCCCTTAAAATAGAATTAAACTTAGAAAGATTAAAACAACAAGCAACGCAACATAGAATAACAGCTTAAAAACACTTTTTTCTTTGGGCAGCAAGGGACATGACTTCTGGGTATATAGACTGGGGAAAAGCTGATGCGTCTAGGTAGAGCTATTGGAGCCAGGAGGATTAGTCACTGTCTGGGAAGGCCTGCCGGAAAAGATACATCTTTACTGCCTTTTTGAAGTGGTCAAGAGTTCTGATGAGATGTATCTTGTCCATCAGGCAATTCCACAGCCTGGGAGTGGAAGCAGAGAAGTCCCTCTGAGAGGTCTGCAACAGCCTGGTCATCATAGGCTGTAGCAGGTTCTTCCCAGAGGACCAAAGGGTATGGGGGGGAGCTCATATGGGAGGAGGCGGTCCCTAAGATAGGATGGATCCAGGCCATGTAGGTCTTTAAAGGTTAAAACCAACACCTTGCATTGTGCCAGGAAGCTAATTGGCAGCCAGTGGAGAGACTTAAGCATGTTATGTGGTCTCTCCTCGGTGTTCCGGTGATAAACCTGGCTGCCATATTTTGGATCAATTGAAGTTTCCAGGTTAGTCACAAGGGTAGCCCCATGTAGAGCGTGTTGCATTAATCCAAGCATGAGGTTACCAAGGCATGTACCACGGGATGTGTTATACAAAGGGAGTATTAATAATTGTTCAAATGTTTTGGTTTGAATTGGATTAGTTTACTTGTATTATTACATAGGATGCAAAAAGAGAGCCACTAACATTGCATTGCTGCATGTGCGGTGAAGGTGTTCCATTTGCTCTGATCATATGCAATTAAACAACTCAAAGTAAAACAGAACTAGTGCAAAAATAATTTCGGCAAAATAAATAAATACAACATGCTTTACAAATTGTTTCTAAGAGGTGAAATTGAGCTTGATGAAGCTTTGCATGATAGTGGTCTCAGCCATTTTTAAAGATGGATTTGCATATTATGTGTGCACAACCCGGGGGTGTGATAAGAAGTGGCAATCTTCTCTGAGCTGAGCCAGCCTACGTTTGCACCTTTCAAAAGTATGTGTCAGAAGAAAGGTAGAAGCAAGCCTGAAGCCTGAAGCCTGAAGATGCTGCTCTGCAGTTAGAAAGCTTGACTAGGTGTACTTTTGGGGGAAAGACAGAATTTGAAACCTAAGCTGAGAGGAAGCTGCAATTGTTATTTGGTTGTGACCCTTCTTTTATCACCTGTGTCATTTTTAGAATGATTATTCTACTGATGTATCTGTTTTTGTCTCTGATTTTTCCTCATGTGGTAGCAGTAATGAGAGGGAAAATGTTGTTCCCATAGCTGCTGCAGCATAGTTTCTTTCTCCCTGGTTGTCATTGCAACATGGATCTGCCTGATTCTATCTTTGATGTAATTTTGTACCTCATTCTATTTAATGTTGTTGGGTTGTTGTTTTTTTAGTCAGCTAGATATATTTCTGCTGTGCTTTCTGTAACCGGACTTGTTTATCTCGGATCGGCCTTTTTAGCACTTGTAGAAAGTGTGGGATGAGTCCTTCCTGAATCTTCATTAGCAAAGAAAATGCTCTTGTCTTCTTGGAGGTAGATCATACTTATTTCCAGATAGTGATGGATTATGAGCTAAATATGTCATGGGGGGGGGAGCATGGGAAGGGGGGAAGAGGAAGAAAGAAATTAATTTAGGAGAAATGGCAAACAATGTCTCATCATCCTCCCAGATTAATTGTAATGATAACTATTCAGAGACATGGCTGTGTTAGTCTGGAATATCAGTATGAAAAGGGATCTTGCACTACCTTTGAGATTAGCTATGCAAAAGAGGTTGTGGCATGAGCTGTTGGGCTGCATCTGCACTGCAGAAATAATCCAGATTGATACCATTTTAACTGCTATGGCTCAATGCTATGGAATTCTGAGAACTGTAATTTTGTGAGGCATTTTGTTAGAGGGCTCTGGTGCCACAACAAACTTCACTTTCCAGAATTCCATAACATGGCAGTTAAGATTGTGTCAACCTGGGTTATTTATACAGTGTGAATGAAGTCTTGGTCTACTTCCTCAGATGCATGGGGTGAACTGGTGCCCAGGAAAGACCTTTATAATTAGACCGTATGAACAGCCATAGAAATGCAAAAGTGAAAAGTTCAGTTTAACTACAGTTATTGAGGGATGAAGGCAGGAAGACAGATGTTGCCTTTCATGTGGACATGTATTTTATAGGGGTTTCTTGGGCAAGGAATTCTCAGAGATGGTTTGCCAGTTCCTTTTCCTGAAATTTAGCTTACAGCACCTGTCATTCCCCATAGCTAGCATATATTTGAATTAACATTGCACTCTTTAGTCTTTGTTAAATTAATTACACATTCTTGTTTGATTGTGGATGAGGATAGCTGCAGGCCAGAGTAGGTGTTCTTTTATGAGGCTCCAAATAATTAAATAAATATGACCAAGGAACCAAGGGAGTTTGGTCCTTCCATTGTTTCCTTTAACAAAAGCAATTTCATTGAACCACCTTCTGCTTTTAGAAAGAGCTGTGAAATAATTATAGCTGACCAGGTTACCATGTGTTCTACCTTCTCCTTCAGTTTCCAGTTTCAATTAGATATTTTCGCATTGGTTTAATTGAAATCTTACATTAACCTCAATGAATATTCAGCCTTGCCAAAGGGCAATCAGGCATAAGCAACAAACTAATTACATAGGAACAAAAGTTAAAAAGAGGACACAGTTCTTTCCTCTGAGATCAGTAACAACTACAGTATTGGCTGGAATGCAAAAATGTTTGTGAAATAAACAATTCACCTTTAAAGTTTTTGTGTGATTTTACAAATCCCATATAAGGCTGCTGTCTGTCTTTGCTTCATAACCAAAAATTAACTCAGTATTTTGAGTTATGTTCAAGTTCATATCAGTAGTCAGACATGAAGAGTTCAATGGTCATAATCTCTTAATCTGAGGTGCTTATAAGGGTGTCATAAAAGGTAATAGTGTAAAATATTTTAAGTGAAGATAAAATATTATAGTCATGATAGTTAATGGAAGGGAGAAAAAATAGCATTAAAATGGAGTTGAATTTATCTGATGTGGGAAGCCTGCACAAGAAAAATAAACATTTAGAGAGAGTAAAAAAGGCACATTTCTTTCTAAAAGAAATCAATTTTAGCTCTCCCCACACATATATTCCACTGCAGAAATAAATAGTAAATGCTTTCTATGTGGTATTTAACCTAAAATCTACCTGAGACAATTGCTTTTCTTAGTTGTCTGTCATTGTTAACTCCCTTGCTTTTTCACATTGTTCACAACACCATCCAAAGTATAAGCAATACAGGTCCCTAGCTTCATTACATTCTCATCTCGTCACTTGAGGCTCCAGTTATCATTGGTTCTCTTGTATGAACAGCTTCACACACCTCACTGCCATGCAATCAAGAATGTTTTGGCAACTTACTCCGATTAAATGCTGTTGCGATCACCATTAAGATAGTGAACTCAATACAACAAATTGGATAACACAATAATAAGTACTTTCTCAGTTTGTACTGAAAGTGGAATGTATATGATGAAGGGATTGACAGCTCCCTGGGCAATGAAGGGAATCCCAAGCAGTATTGCTTCAACTTGTTTGCTTCAGAATTATGTTGGGGGAACTTAAATCTCACAAGCACATCTCTAGAATCTTTATCACCTTTCCTGTTTTAGTATGGTTGGGAAATTAAGAACCAGCATTAGAAATCTGTACTTAGAACAAGAGGCTACTGTTAGAACAGAATATGGAAAAAACAGAATGGTTCCCAACTAGCATGGGGGTCAAGCAGGATTCCATTTCAACACTCTACTTGTTGAACATGTCCAGGGAATATATACAGGGAAGATGAAGTTTAGACTTAGGAGGAGGAGGAGTGAAGATAGGAGGAAGGAACGGCAACAATCAAAGGTATGCAGATGGCACAGTACTACTAGTGGAAAGCACAGAATTGGAACAATTACTAAGGGAGGTCAAAGAAGAAAGTGCAATGGGAGGCTTGCTGATAAACACAAAGAAAACAAAAATAATCGCCATGGAGGAGCAACATAAATTCAAACTAGATAATGAGGAAATCAAAGTAATTAAAGATTTCCTGTACCTTGGATCAAATATTGATCAGAACGGAGACTGCAGCCAAGAAATAAGACTAGGGATGTGAAAGGAAGTTATGAAAAAATGACAAAATCCTAAAGAGTGAAGATAAGCAACTGAGCAGTAAAGATAGAATCATCCAATCTGTTGTCTATCCCATCACCATGTACAGATGTGAGAGCTGGACAGTGAAGAAAGTGGGTAAGAAAAAATCAACTCATTTGAGATGTGGGGCTGAAGACGTGTGCTGATAATACTATGAATTACCTAAAAGACAAACAATTGGCTCTTAGAACAGAACTGGCTGAACTCTCCCTGGAAGCCAATATTATTAAATTGAGGCTGTCATATTTTGGCCACATCATGAAAAGGCATGACTCATTTGAAAAGACAATAATTGGTAGGAAAGGTAGAATGTGGTAGAAAGATAGGAATACTGCATGCCAGATGGCTAGAATCAATCAGGGAGAGCTGTTTTGGATACTCGGGGCTTGGAAATATCTCATCCACAGGGTATCATGAGTCAGGATCCACTTGAGAGCAGTTAATAATAACAAGAAATGTCAGTATCAGAGTAGGTAGTCCCCTTGGAGGTTAGCAGGGAATTCAGAGGATGTTAACTGCAGATGTGATTCATCTGATTATGCTAACTAACATGGGTCTGGTGTCAGTGTGAATGAACACTTGCTCCAGGTGCACTTACTTTTCTGCCACTTCTCAGTGCTAAAAGACCTTCCAAAGTGACTTACAAACATTTTAACATGTTTGTCAGGAAGACTATAAAATGACAGGAGGACTGTCAGTACACAATCTCTAAACTTATGTTTCTCTGTTTTGTTTTATCTATTTAGAGATGTAATATTAACAGTCTTGCTGTTTTATTTCATTCCATTAAAAAAAAAATCTTTGGTTATGAGCCATATTGGGGAATATATATATATATATATATACACACACACAAAAAGTATATACATAGAAAAAGTATATGCAGTGCTGCTTGAAGGTTTCTATAATATGGTATAGGGGATTATTTGATTTCTGTTTGACTTATTGCACCATTCCATGGATGAGCCTTTAGCTCCATTGCTTTTGGATGCTTTGGCATGGTAATTGGTTAATGAATAAGATTTCCATAAACACAGTACAGGAGAAGGGGTGTGGTCCAGTTATCAACAAGGTCTACAGCTATATGTGGATGTTTCTGCTTTTATAGATATTATGCACATAGACCATAGATATAAGTGGAATCATGGTGGTCAGTGAGATATAATGTATTATTTTTGCTGCTGTAATAAGGTTGCATTTATATGGTTAAAATGTTATCATAGTTTGTTCTAATCACACTGTTGTATTGTTTACTCAGTCTTTAATAGGATTATAAAATTTTGTTATAAAACTATTCAGTGTTTCAAATACTGTTACCTGATAGGTATACATATCACAGTGACACATGCAAGCTGCATCCACACTTGCAGAAATAAGCAAGTTTGACACCACTTTAACTGCCATGGTTTAAAGCTATGAAATTCTGGGAACTGTAGTTTTGTGAGACATTTAGCCTTCTTTGTCAAAGAACTCTGGTGCTATAACAAACTACAAAATTCCACAGCATTGGGCCATGACACTTGAAGTGATGACAAACTCCATTATTTCTGCAGTGCAGATATAGCTTCAGTGCCAACAATTGGTACTTGTCTCCCCTACAGCGTAGGCTTATGGCTATATTTCAGAGGAAGGAAATGATAAAATCTACTCTGAAGAGTCCTTACTTGAGTATTCCCTATGAAATTTATGGACTACACACACACACACACACACACACACACATTTTGTAAAAACTTTCCTTCATTAACCCATTTGATTTACAGAGTATACATGATTGGAAATTTTAAAACTATGGGAAGTACACTTGGAGAGTATGCATTTCCCCCCTCTGTTTCCTGCTTTATTATAAGCAGGGAATTCTAAGAATAGAAAAACATTATAATTTGCATTATGCACCCAACTTTTCCAGTTAAAATCAAGGACCCTTTGAGCCCTGTATTTTCTTTTTTAGCAACTGCAACTCATGTTTCTGACTAGTTCAAAATCAGGACATAAAAAGAATGCAACCCTATTTTGTTGAACATAACTGAAAATATTGGAAGGTATAATATGATCATTTTGGATGGGACAATATGGTCATTGTCAGTGCTATCATCTAGTTTCATTTGATATTTGATTGTTTGCCCAGATCAGATCATGGTTGCCTATGTAAAACAACAAATTATATTTGCAAATGAAGCTAAAATCAGGAGTAAATAACTTTAGGGAGGGAAACATTTCATTCTTTTGGCTCTCTTTTGAACATCTTCCTATTACTAGAAAGAATAATAAGTATACTCCTGCATTCTCTGTTGTTTGTGCTACTAAAGAACTTTTCTGTTGCCATAAGAGGAAAAATTACCAGTGCTGGAAGGGGACAGACAAACATTTCTTAAGTTTTTGGGGAAAAATTGACAGAAGTAGAAGGACCAACTTATTTATGAGAACTTACAATCTGCATACTTGTAATTCCAGTGATCCTTTCTAAAACTTTTTTTAATTAAAAAAAAAATGGACTGAGATTGAAGGCCAGCAGCCTCAGCATCAAGTCCCTGAATAATATCATTTATTATTTATTTATATACTTGGATTTATATACTAGGGTTTTCTTGGCAAGATTTATTCAGAGGAGGTGTGCCATTACCCTCCTTTAAGTCTGAGAGAATGTGACTTGCCCAATGGGAATTTCCATGCCCAGTGGGAATTTAAACCCTTGGCTTTCAGAGTTCTAGGACTTTACCAAAAAGTGGATTTTTTTTTTTTACAGGATAAAAGCATATTTGGCTAGGATTTATCACATGATGCTGTGTCTGTCTTCCATTTATTATTGTAATGCACCCTTTGTCAATAGCTTTAAATGTTGCGATTATATCACTGCTGCATGGGTGAAAAAAGTCTCTTCAATTCTAACATTACAACAGTCATGGGGCAGGATGGAACCTGATTATTCTCTTCTCTCCCTGTCCCACTCATTATTCCAAAGCAGGCTATGCCTATCAGGGTTTTTAATATCAATGCTCTGTTTGTATTTTTGTTGATGTGTGCCTTCCAGTCATTTCTGACTTATGGTGATCCTAAGGTGAACCTATTGTGGGGTTTACTTGGCAAGATTTCTTCAGAGGGGTTTGGCATTGCCATCTTCTGAAGTTGAGAGTGTGGCTTACCCAAGGTCACCCAATGGGTTTCATCACAGAGCTGGGAACTGAACCCTGGTCTCCAGAGTTATAATCTAATGCTTAAACCACTATCCCATGCTGGGTCTCTGTTTGTGTACATACGGCAACATGAGAAAATAAAATTAATTTGTAATCAGTTTTCCATAATTACTCAAACAGAGCAAAATTAAAAATAAACTAACAGGAATGAAGTTAGCCTCCTTTAGAATAGTGAGTGAGAGGGAGAAACAAGGGAAGAATCAGCTGCCCTCATGGTCCTGCCTGCTGTAGTGCCAGAACTGCAGTAAACAGACTTATCATATCCTTTCATAATGTGATTGCCACAAGACACAAGGCTAGTGTGATAATGTCTCTAGTTCATCACTCAAACCACTGCAACACAGTGGCTCACTATGCTCTGAATAAGTCTCATTCCTTTGGAAATCTCCCTGTTCAGCCCATATGATTATATTTAAAAAGTTGTTCCCACCATTAGACAGAGGGAGGAAGTTGCCTGGGGGAGAAAATGGAAACTAGGTTTGAGAAGACAGAGTTATATGGATCACATGGCCTTACCTTGTATCCAGTACATTAGTCAGCTACCTTCAGGTGGACATTATGTGATCACAGGTGTTGAAATAAGATGTCTGGCCATTTTATGTACATGGAATAAGAATACCATCTTTTCCTTTCCTTCAGGCAGCAAAACATCTTGATCCAGCCCTGATGAGTGGCCACCACAAATTAAGGTGATGGGATCAATTCCTTCCCATGGTTGTACTCATGGGCCTAAGATCTCTGAAATAATAGTAATCATGATTGTCTATTGGACAACAAAGGAGACAGTTCTTATATTTGTTGTTGTTATTATTATTATTATTATTATTTAAGATATGTCAACATCTAATCAGCAAATTCTGACGGATTGTGCAAACTTTTCAATAAATGTATTTGCTGCTCCTTTCTTGTCTGCTATGGATTATGAGCAGAACTATGGCATATGCTTTATGTGCTTCCAATATGTGATCATATAGGCACTATGTAAATAAGCTTCCAATCACACAAGCAGAACCTATGCTCATATATGCCTGCAGTCAGAAGCAATGTGCACAAAAGAATGAAGAAGGACTTGTGAGCACAGTTCTGCTGCCTTCCCTACATGTGTTCACTTTCTCAGCATAGCATGATGCTGCACAGCACTTGTTTGTTCAAGGAATATGGAGAAGTCAGAAATTCACAGGAATGATTTCAGGATTAAGACAGGGAAGGGAAACTGGATATCTCCAGATATTTTTAACTCCTATCATACTTGCAAATTGGCTCTGTGGGATGGGATTGATCGGATACAAAGTTAAGCACTTGGTGAACCACAGGTCCCCTTCTGTCATTCAAGATAACAATGATAATAATGAAATCAAGTTTCTTGACTTAAACCTGGATGTCAGAAATGATTAGTTTTCTTCTTTGCACTATGGCCATTCTACTGCAGTTGCAAAAACGATCAAATTTGCCACTTGCAAAATTACTTGGCATGTCAGCTCAGAAATATCTGGAACAATTTATGTATATACTGTATGAGATTGCTCCTAGTTTTCCCTTTAGGATTATGCAAATTATGAGGTGCACTGAATATTATATGTATATCAGGACTTGCTTCAGCAACTATTTCATGAGTTACTAGGAAGTACTTTTCTTTTTATACTGGTTCACTGATTTAGCATTGCTGTAATAATGATTAATTAGTAAAAGAAAGAATGCTGGAAGAAACAAGGGTAACAGCTATAACTATGAACACTTATATTACAATTTCTTTCTCAAAGTTACTCTCACAGGTGCTACAAAATCCTTTTGCATACCCTTGTGTGGTTACTTTGTACAATCATCATCATATATGAAATATTTCAAATGGTCAAATTGTAATGTAACAAACAATCATTACATGAGAACTATATCTGAAGTGATCCTTCCAATTTTTCTTTTTTTCTCTTTATTAATTGTCAGATAGTTACCAGCAACTGGTGGCCAGCTAGGTATTCTGACTCTAGTTTCCATCAACTCTAGTCACCACAATCACAGGACCATTTTACACTCAATTATTGTGCTTTGATTCCCCTTTGACTGCTATGGTTACATCCTATGGAATTCTGGGATTTGCAGTTTAGAGAGAGCTGGTTAGACTTCAGTTAGGCAACTCTAGTGCCTCGCTGAACTACAAACCTCAGCTGTAGTGTGAAAGACCCACTATATTTCAACACTATGTAAAGAGCCACCAATATCCAATTTCCATATCATAGGGTCACTTCAGCCATCTAACATATCCATGCCAGTATCATAACATGTATTGCTTTAACTTTGTAAGACATTGGCAGCAAGAGAAGCTTTTCCTACTAGATGCAATAGCAGGGAATATTGGTCTTCTCTTCCTAGCACAGTCTAAAAAACTGCAGCATAAGGCAAGCACAGCAAACTGCAGGCACAATGCAGGGCATATTTAAGATGCTAATGTTTAATTTACACTGCCATAACCTTGACTTGCAATTTCTATGTCTTTCCCTCTATAACATTAAGTATATCCCTTGAAGCTATCAGTGCTTTTGTAGATGCAAACAAAAAAGTACAAACAAGACAGAGGATTTCTTTGATATGCTCTCTTAATGAGAAAAAATGTGTTATTTTTCTCTGATTGGTCTTTGCTCTCTCACAGTAGGAACAGGCAGTTTCTCACACTATGAAATTACTAAGAAGCTGGCAAAAATCTCTTTCAGTGAGTGAACCTTTGGAGGTAATAAGGCTGATGCCTTGCTAATAGTATAGTACTAGGAACGATTGGTGGTAAAATGTGAGAGAATGTAATAGGTAATCATGTTCCTACCTGCAATGTATGATTTCTGCTCCTTCATATCTGTGGATCTGTTTGCTTTTCCAGATGTATTTGGAACATTTGTCTGAAAAGTTGTATATTCCATTTTCACAATGCTGATCTGAATCACTGATAGGCATTTCATTTACATATTCATTTACAACAAGAGATTTAACAAGTCATTGAGTTCATTATCCCAGTACACACTTTTCTTTCTAAGCAACATAATAAATGCCTGAGGTAACATTGCTAAAGACACTTGTTGTTAACTGCCCTTGAGTCATTTGACTCATGGCAACCTATAGATGAGACATCTCATATCCCCTCTATCCTCTTCTGCTCTGCTTAGATTTTGTAGATTCAAACCCACAACTTTCCTAATTGAGTCTAGCCACCTGGCCTGCAGTCTTTCTTTCTTTCCACTGTCTTCTACCTTTCCTAGCAATAGTCTTTTCTAATGAATCATGATTTCTTATGATGTGGCCAAAGTAAAACAAAGTGAATTTAATGATGTTTGCTTCAAGGGAGAGTTCATTCTTGATCAGTTGAAGGACCCATTTGTCTGTCTTTTTTGCCATCTATGGTATTCTCAGCACTCTTATCCAGTACCACATCTCAAATAAATTTATTTATTTTTATCCACTTTCTTCACTCTCACATCTGTACATCATGATGAGGAATACAATGGCTTGGTCAATTTTGACATTTGCGTACATTTGTATATGTTTGCACTCGGATCTTGTCTAGTTCTTTCATTACTGTACTTCCCATTCCTAGTCTTCTTCTTATTTCTTCACTGCAGTCTCTGTTCTGATAAATGTTTTATCCATGATATGCAAAATCTTTTACTATTTTGATTTCCTAATTGTCTAGGGTGAATTTATGTAGCACCTCTGTGGTCATTATTTTTATTTTATTTATGTTCATCAGCAAGCCTGCCTTTGCAATTTCTTTCTTGACCTTGCTTAGGTCCAAGGCTATGATGTTTTCTGCTAATAGTATGGTGTCATTTTCATATATAAAATTGTTGATGAACCTTTGATAGCCATAAAAATATGTGTCCAGAGCCCTGGTGTGATTAAGCCAATGTCCACACAGTGGGGAGGAGAATTTGTAGTTTTATTTGCTGCAGCAAATAGGTATCAGTGGTCTCATGAAATAAAGGAAACAGACATTCATGCATATATATTTTTCCGTATGATAATCACACAGCATCCTATCTCTATGTAGCCCTAGTGTCACTAATAAGTATTTCTAGATCATATCAACTAAACCAGTCACTTACTCCTGTCCCATAATGATCCTGCACTGCTTAGCAACACAGAAATTGAGAAGGCAGAGAGGTGTGTTTTAGTGCTTATGGTTTCAATAAGACATCCAGGGTTCAGGAGCTCCGTACAAGCCTGGAAAGTATCCAAGGTGTACCAGGCATCATCTAAATTCTGGTGTCTGTTATATTTGTTTTCCTATTAGGTCTTATAGTTTTGCTGTTCTCATCTATTCTTGCTGGCTGCAGTAAGTATGCAGGGTAGATTATATGGAAGAAGGTGATCCCATAAGTAAGCTGTACCCAAGCCATGAAGGGATTTAAAAGTTATAACCAACACCTTGTATTGTGCCTGAAAGGTAATAGGCAGCCAGTGAAGGGACTTTAATATAGGTGTTATGTGATCACTCCTGGATCTTCCAGTGACCAATCTGGCTACTTTATTTTGAATTAATTGAAGTTTCTAGACTAGGTGCAAGGATAGCCCTATGTAGAGAGCATTGCAGAAGTCAAGTTGTGAGGTTACTAGTGCACGCACCATAGTTTTTAGGTCCTCAAGATCCAGGAAGGGACACAGCTGGTGTATCTGTTGATGTAAACAAGCAGATGCACAGGTAAAGCAATCTCCGATGCCTTTGGAACTACCGGCGACCTTGGAGCTGTTCGGCTTTATCAGGAATTCCTCCTGCCCGCTGCTGATGAAACAGACTGGAGCCAAATCTCTCTCCTCAGAGGTGTTTATTCTTAAAGTTGCTATATTTACAAATATATACACGCCCGTCCAACAAAACTCTCCAACCATCTATCCACTCCGACTACCCAACAACCCACACTGCGGTGTGCAGGCTATTTATAGATCTGTGCCATGCGGTCACAAACCCATCCTCTTCTGGTGACTCTTTTTCCTTGTGCCACCAACAATGTTGTCCCCTCAGACAGGAAGACTTTTGATGTTACCCATGCTTACGTGCAATCAAGCACATATCTGACCTTGAACACTGTCTGCTGTTCCAGCCTTCAGCTGCAGACAATTATGTCCATGATTCCTGGTTTCCTTTTGTGCACATCTGTACATTTCATAGTTGAGCCTCAATGCCTAACATGCCCCTCCAAAATGTACAGATGTGTATCTTTTTGCCACATATGTGTTTGCCATCTTCCGATGTTTACATTTGTTGAACAGCCAAACTCTGTGTTTATTGTGCCATGCCTATCAAACATGATAGTTGTTCATGCCTTTCAATTGGCAAAGCTTTTGTGAGAACATCAGCAATGTTGTCCCTGGTGTCAATGTACTCCAGATTTATGATTCTGTTTTGAACCATCTCTCTCACATTCTGATACCTCACACCAATGTACTTTGTCCTACACTTCAAGTTCTCAGCTTCAGACATTGCAATACATGATTGTGAATCCTCATGGACTACAGTAGGCTCTTCACACTTTTCTCCCAAATCCACAAGCAATTGCCTTATCCACTGGATCTCTCCTGCAATTTCAGACAATGCTGCAAATTCTGCTTCTGTAGTACTTAAAGCCACACAGTTTTGCTTCCTGCTGCGCCAAATTATTGGACTACCAGCAAATCTTACAAGCAAACCTGACACTGACTTTCTGTCGTGCAATTCTGATGCGAATGAACTGTCCACATAACAATCCAGCTGTTGTTCACTGCCCTGTATCACCAACTTTCTTTCTTTGGTTCCTTTCAAGTATCTCAGCACATGTTTCACTCTAGTCCAGTCTTCTACTTTTGGAACACTTACTTTTCTGCTAAGTACTCCAACAGCAAACGAAATGTCTGGCCTAGTGTTGTTTGCAATGAACATCAAGCTACCTACTACACTTCTGAACAATTCTGGATTCTCAAATTCCTTTGATGATTCTGCACTAGAAGTTCCAGAAGTCATTGGACTCTTTACAACTTTTGCATTCTGCAAGCCACATTTTTCAATCAGTCTTTCAATCTTTTTCTGTTGGCTCAACAAACACCTGCCATCCTCAGTCCACTGAACTTCAATCCCTAAGTAAGTCTTGAGATTTCCCAAATCCTTGAGCTTAAACCTCTTAGACAACTCTTTCTGAACTGATGTAATTTCCCTCTCTGACTTCGCTGCGACACACAAGTCATCAACGTAAATCACTACGGTCACATCACCTTTTGTATACACGCACGCATCCGCATTGCTGCGTTTGTATCCCAATTTGACCAACTCTTCATGAATGCAAAGGTTCCAGCAACGTGCACTCTGTTTCAAACCGTACAATGCCTTTTTCAACTTGTAAACCTTTCCATCTCTGTCCTTGTCAAAACCTAAAGGTTGTTCCATAAAAACCTCCTCATTAAGATGAGCATTCAAATATGCAGTTTCAAAATCAAAGTGTCTCACTACTTGATTCTTCCTAGCTGCTAAAGCTAATACCAGCCTTAAACTTTCTGGCTTTGCAGTAGGTGAAAAAGTTTTGTCAAAATTTTCAAACCTCTGCTGCGAAAAACCTTTTGCAACCATTCTCGCCTTGTATCTATGGGTTCCATCCGGCATTTCCTTCCTCTTGAAAACCCATTTGCAACCTACAACCTTGTGGTTCTTAGGCCTCTCCACAATCTCAAACACTTCCTTTTCTAGTAAAGACAAGTACTCCTGATCCATGGCAGAAAACCATTTCTCCTGCTCCTCCTTAGGATATAACTGCAATTCCTCAAAACTCTCTGGCTCATCTGCCATCACTGAACAAGCTCTTGCACCCTGCACTACGAATCTATCTGGAGGTCTCCTCACCCTCTGAGTTCTCCTTGGCACAATCACTTTTGTTCTGCCTTTTTCATCCTCACTCTCAGAACTAGTTTGCACCTCTGTGTCTTTCATGGACACCTTTTCAAACTTTTGTGTAGTGACTGGTGAGTGCAAAGTTGGATGTGTTTGTGTGTGATGGTGTGCAGAAGTACTGGGTTCACTTTCAGTAGATGCTTCTTGTTTTAGCACCCCTCCATTTCCAGTACCTATGTCATTCTGTCCCAGCTTGAGAAAAACCTCTTTGTTGGCATGGAGCTTTTCCCAACCTGAATGTTTTTCAAAGTTGGCACTTCTGGACAGCAAGATTTCCCCAAGACCTACATAAAATCTATAGCTGTTCCCAGAATACCCCACAAACATCAACCTTCTCCATTTAGGATCCCCCTTTTTCCTGAAGTTTGCAGGCACATACACATTTGCATACTGCCCAAAAACTCTCAGATATTTGAGATTTGGTGGTCTCCCATACAGCATGTGATATGGAGTTTTCTTTACAAAAGAATTCCAAGTGCGATTGGCAACATGGTTTGCTGTCAAAATTGCTTCCCCCCAAAGCTGCTCTGGTGCTTCTGCATCGAGCATCATGCAATCTTTTATTTGCTTTAAGACTCCAATGTGTCTCTCCGCTAAGCCATTCTCCTGGGGAACAGCCGCGTTCGTCGTGTTGTGGCGGATCCCTTTCCTCCTCAACCAATTTTTCAGGTTATTGGACAGGAATTCTCCACCTCTATCTGTAACCAAAGATCCTACTTTGTATTCAAACTCCCTTTCAATCATATTGACCCAATTTTTGATGTGTTCAGCAGCTTCACTCTTTTCCTTCATGAGCATCACATACGAAAACCGTGTGTGACAATCCACAATGACCATGAAGTACTGATTTTTGCCCATGGTTTTGACCAAAGGACCAGCCAAATCAGCATGCACAACCTGAAAAGGTCTTTGTGTGGTGCATTTGCTGCGTTTGGCCACAGGAAAAGCCTTCAGCTTTATCCTGCTGCAAACTGAACAATCCAGGTGGTTTGAACAAGTGGACATTTTAAATTCTGGACACACTTCCCCCAGCTTCCCCAAACTTGTGAAGCTTGTATGTCCCATGACTCTATGGTAGTAATGAGCACAGTCTAAGTGCAAAGGCACATTGTTGACTACTGAACATTCTGCCTTGTCAACCATATAGTACATTTTGTCTCTTTTGATTGCTTTAGCACAAACTTGGTCATTTATGCTAATAGTACAATCATCCCCTTTGAAACTCAATGCATACCCACTGGTGGTTAATTCAGACACACTAACCAAACAGTTTTGCAACTTAGGAACACACAAAACATTTGAAAAGTCCTTTCCAAAACTTGGGATGAACACAGTTCCCATCACTTTTGCCTCCCTTGATGCACCATCAGCCAAAGCAACTGAATGTACATTAGATGGCACCTTATCTTTCAGGAGCCTATCACAATTAATCATATGCGACGATGCTCCGGAATCTAATAACCAAATGGGGTCTACAGCCTGATGGGCTTTATAGTCATTGTTCTTTACCACAGCAACAACACCTTTCCTGCTCACAGGATCTTTAGGCTGTTGTTTCCTTGCTGCTGCCAGCTTTCTACAGTCCTTCTTGAGATGGCCTGGCTTCCCACAGTGGAAACACTTTCTCTCCCTGGACACAGCTGCCTTCTCCGGTTGCAGCTCCTTGAAAGCCTCGGTTGGGTGTGTTTGTCTTGGTACTGCATGCTGCCTCTGGAGCCCTGCCTCGTACTGCCGACGTTGGCTCTCTTCCAAGACACGTGCAGCCACCAGCTCTGCAGTAATCTGTGATTCATCAAAACACTGAAGACTCCACAGAATATTCTCAAAATCATCAGAAAGACTCCCAAGCAGGATGTATGCTTTCTGCTCAGATGCAAGGACGACACCTCTCATCTGCACCTGGCTGAACAAATCAGCCATGATCTCCAGATGCTTCTCTGGCGATTGTCCTTTCTGCATTTTGCAGGCATACAGTCTCCTACACCAAATCATTCTTGACAGAGCTGTTTTAGATTGGTGAATCTCCCTCAAAGCATCCCAAACTGCCTTTGAGGTTCTTTTCTCCCGGACATGGTTGATCTGCGACGGCGTGATTGTAAGCAAAATTGTAGCTCTTGCTCTCTTATCTCGGTCAAGAGTATCTGCTGTGGGTCCTCTCTCAACAACATCCCACAGTCCTTCTCTGACCAGCAAAGCCTCACAATAGGAACTCCAAGCTGCATAATTAGTTTCGTCTAGTTTGGGAAATTTAGCTGCCTCCATCATTAAGCAGTGTAAAGATAGAGTCCTGGCAGTTTTCCCAGCTTCTACTGTCAATTGTGATAAGACACAGACAACAGTCCAAAAATCTTACCATCCAGCCTTCCGGCACTGACAGCACATCACAGCAACAAAGTACCTCTCTCACACAGCCAGTTGAACTCTTCAGCACAAACGGAGATGCCTTATCAGATAACGATCTGGGCCCGTAACCCTTGTTGATGTAAACAAGCAGATGCACAGGTAAAGCAATCTCCGATGCCTTTGGAACTACCGGCGACCTTGGAGCTGTTCGGCTTTATCAGGAATTCCTCCTGCCCGCTGCTGATGAAACAGACTGGAGCCAAATCTCTCTCCTCAGAGGTGTTTATTCTTAAAGTTGCTATATTTACAAATATATACACGCCCGTCCAACAAAACTCTCCAACCATCTATCCACTCCGACTACCCAACAACCCACACTGCGGTGTGCAGGCTATTTATAGATCTGTGCCATGCGGTCACAAACCCATCCTCTTCTGGTGACTCTTTTTCCTTGTGCCACCAACAATGTTGTCCCCTCAGACAGGAAGACTTTTGATGTTACCCATGCTTACGTGCAATCAAGCACATATCTGACCTTGAACACTGTCTGCTGTTCCAGCCTTCAGCTGCAGACAATTATGTCCATGATTCCTGGTTTCCTTTTGTGCACATCTGTACATTTCATAGTTGAGCCTCAATGCCTAACAGTATCAACCAAAGCTGATATCAGGCACTCCTGGCTGTCACATCTATCTGAGCTGACATCTGGAGCAAAAGGTCCAGGAGCACCCCCAAACTGTGAACACAGTTTGTTAGGGGAAGTGTGACCCCTTCCAGGATCAGTTGACAAACCTCCATTCCCTTAGTAACCCCAACAATGAGCACTTCCATCTTATCTGGATTCAGTTTCAGTCTGTTTTTCCCCATCCAGCCCATTACAGCCTCAATACATTCATTCAGAGGGGAGACAGCAACACTATCATCCAGAGCATGGAGAGATATAACTGGGTGTCATCAGCATACTGATAACACCCCAACCCATGCCTCCGGATGATCTCTCCCAATGGTTTCATGTAAATGTTAAATAGCATTGGGGACAGAATGGCACCCTGAGGGATGCCAGATTTGAGCTTCCTTTTAAAGGAGCAACTGTCTCTCAGCATAACCATATGGAATCAGCCTAAGAGATAGGACTGGAACCACTGCAATGCAGTGCCTCCAATCCCCAAATCCCCTAGACATTCCAGAAGGATACCATAGTTGATGGCATTGAAAGCCACTGGGAGGTCCAAGAGCACCAACAGGGTCACACCTCCCCTGTCAATTCTCAAGCGAAGATCATCTACTAAGGTGACAAGGGCAGTCTCGATTCCATATCCTTCCCTAAAGCCAATTTGAAATGGGTCTAGATAATCTGTTTCGTCCAAAACTGCTTGGAGTTGAAAAGCAACATTCCTCTCAATTACTTTGCTTAAAAATGGAAGGTGGGAGACAGGTCTATAATTATTCATGTCCAAGGGATCTAGGGAAGGCCTTTTCAGAAGCAGACATACCACTGCTTCTTTTAAACAAGATGGAAATAGCCCTTCCTAAGAGAGACATTTATGACATATCTAAAGTAATCCTTAAGTGCATCTTCTCCTTGGATGACCAGCCATGAAAGGCAAGGGTTGAGAGGGCAAGTTGTCTTCCTTATACTTCCAAGAGGTTTGTCCACATCCTCAGTACTAACAGACTCAAACTTAACCACTATGATCTTATTCACAGAAACACTGGAAACTTCACCTATAGCCTCTGCATTAATACTGGTGTCCAAGTTGGCTCTTATCTGAGAGATTTTATCTCTGAAATGATAATTTAAAACATCATAGTTAGCTGTAGTGAATTCTTATAATGAATTCCATGGGGCAGGGGTCTGAGTCAGGTCCCTTACCACCCTAAACAGCTCTGCTGGATGAGAGTTCAGAGACACAATATGTGCAGAGAAGAAAATTTTCTTCACTGCACATATTCCACTCCATAGGAACAAAGGAATTTCCTATAGTGTGTCTTGTCAGACAAGAGTTTTCCACCAGTAGCGCTCTAGTCATTGTCCTTCCTGCTTCATCTTCCTGAGATCTTCTGTATACAATTATGATTAGGAGTAGGTTGGAAAGGATGCTTGGGAGCAATCGTGTTGATAGCCCTAGTAGAATTGAGGTTCCAGGTATTAACCAGGGTATCGATAAGAGAAAATTAAGAGGTGATATGATAGCCCTGTTTAAATACTTGAAGGGATGTCATATTGAGGAGGGAGCAAGCTTGTTTTCTGCTGCTCCAGAGACTAGAACATGGAACAATGGATGCAAACTGCAGGAAAACAGATCCCACCTCAACATTAGGAGGTTGTAAGGGCGAACAGTAAGGGCTGTTCGACAGTAAAACACACTCCCTCGGAGTGTAGTGGAGTCTCCTTCTTTGGAGGTCTTTAAGAAGAGGCTGGATGGCCATCTGTTGGGGATGCTTTGATGGCAGAGGTTGGACTGGATTACCCTTGTGGTCTCTTCCAACTCTATGATTCTATGACTCTATGACTCTATGACTCTATGATTCTATGACAGAATCACCAGCGGTAGCAATCCAAGAACCCTCCATCTTTCAGGTTTTCCAGAATCCTTCAGGCTCAATCAGCCTTCAAGGGTGGACTGATCTGATAGGTGGCTTTAACCTTTGACCAATAAAAGATCTGTCTATGACAATGCAGTGGTATTAATTGCCTCAGCCCATGTCTGTACGTGCTCCATACTAAAGACTGCACAACACTGGGCACCTTGTTGTCAATATCAAAGGGTGTGACTTGTGCTGGAAGCACAGCAGGATGCCACTCAACATTGCTCTGGAACGTAGGGTAAGAGGGGAATTCAGGGCAGCACCAGGCTAGAATACAGCAGGATCAGCTCTGAAAATATTCTGGCTGGTGTAGCCCTTCCCCATACTGATTTATTTTTTTACTTGGAATTGGAGGGGGCTTGGTCTTTGCCTCAGGCAGCAAAATATCTTGAGCCAGGTCTAGCAATTTATATGGCAACATCAAGCACTTATTTAGAAGAATCTGAATATATTATAAAGAAATCAATATCATAAATTGTATAATCAGCATAAACACTGCAAGCACTGCTAGGAAAAAAAGGTCTGCAAATATTGATTGAAAACAACTAAATTTTTCTCACGTGGAGTACTGTGATGATGTAGATGACATGCCCATTCTTTCTTAATCTGTTTCATATGCTTCTGTGTTTCAGTGAAAATGGGAAAAAAGTAGTATAAAAGAAGCAAATATAAAATTTCAATAAAAATGTCTTAGAAAAACAAAGATGCTTCTTTTATAACTGCTTCTTACATTGTAATCCCCTCAAGAAAATCAGGCTACAGTTAAGGTACAAGACAAATCAATAAGGCCTTTAAAGTCCTTTTGGGTTACAAGGGTTATATTCATTTTCTAAGTGGTTTCATGCACCTTGTGGTAAATAGAGGTGCTGTCTTTAACAACTTTATATAAAGGCTAACAGTTGCTCACTTTGATGGTAGCTATTCTGCTCACCTTGAAAGCAAGGAGGACTAACTCAGATTTACAACATTATCAAGAGGGAAGAAGTGTTGTTGCCTTCAGCTAATCAGCGCAGATGATGTAGTGTGGCCCTTCTCATCAAATGTTCTGGTTTTAGGAATCTCCAGCATGCTGATGGCTACAAATAAAAGGATGGTTGTGTTCTTGTTTTTGAAAATGGTGTAAATGTTTTGAAAATGGTGTAAACAGAATTTGGATGAAGCAGCTTGTTTTGGGGAAAAAATGGAATCATTGGTAGTGTCTTGCTGGAGGGGTGGGATTGTTGGAGAATGTTCTGGACAAGTTGGCCAATAATTCTCTCTTGCATTCCATGGTCTTTTAGAGCTGTTCAGAGTATTTTATGCAGTACTCCAAGGCTTCTGACCAGATATCGGTCATTTAAAATTTAACAACAAACAGCACATTGCCTCAGACCTTAAGTTGAGTGATTCTGTCAGTGTTGGTTCTGCTCAGACTCATGTTTCATTTCATTTTTTCCCCAATTCTGCCTGATTCAATAACAGTATAAGCTGTTTTTATTTATGTATTTATTTATGTATTTATTTATTTATTTAAAAAATAATTTGCATGAAGACTCATTTGTATTTTTGGTTGTTTTGTTTTTGTTTTTGTTTTGTGAACACACTTTTCTCACACACTCACTATTTCAAGCTATTTTCCCTGAAGGTAGAAAACTAGAGCCAAGTCAAATTTTTTCAGAAGAGAATCCTGTAGAACCTTTGAGACTGACTGACAAAAATAAAGCTTTCCATTTTTTAAGTCCACATATCAGATCCATGGAGTCCATGAAAGCTTATGTTAGAAATTTCTTTTTGTCAGTTAGCCTCCAAAGTTCTACATGATTCCCTTTATCTTTTTGTACTGAAACAGTTATGTCTCTGAATGCTACATTTTAGATTTTTTTTTCTAAAACCATTTCTAAAATGTATCCCTCCCTTTCTTTTTGTGTATCTTCAATTCATTTCTGTCTTATAGTGATGCTATGGAAAACCTATTTTGGTGTTTTCTTACCAAATTTTTTTGGAGTGGACTTGTCCTTGTCTTCTTTTAAGGCTGAGAGACTATGGCTCATCTTAGATCACCCAGTATGTTTTCCTGGCCTAACAGGATTTTAAACCCTGGTCTCCCACAGTGGTGCCATGGGGGGAGGTGCGGAGAGTGTGAACCACACTAGGTGACACCCAGGAGATTATCACAGGGGGCTATTTAGCAAGAATAATACAATGGCGAAATTGCAACACTTACTTTCACACAATGTTGCAATAATGGGTAAAATAGCACTTTTACATTCCACACATCAAAAGAAGAACTTGTGATGGGAGAGAAAAAAAACGGTTAACTTCTCACCACTAAGTGTGACACAGGAAGTGATTCTTCCAAACTGCACACTAGGGGACTGGGGGATTCAATTTATTTCTGGAAGGTTTACTGACAGATGCTCAATAGCACTATTGAAACATGATTTCACACATTCGCTACTGGCAATCCATTAACACTTTTTTTGGTAATGAGAAGTTGCACTGGCACAATGCTTTGATGATGGGACAAGTACCGTATGTGCATAACATCATGTGAAAATCTTCCTGTGATCACTCAAACATGATCAGAGCACAGCGCTTTTCCCTTGTTTCTTATCCCCATGTGATTATGCATGCAAGTTATCCTGATTCCCTGAAAATAAGACATCCTCAGAAAATAAGGCCTAGTAGAGGTTTTGCTGAATTGCTAAATATAAGGCCTCCCCCAAAAGTAAGACTTAGCAAAGATTTTGCATATAAATATATATACAATATATAATAAATGTTAATTTTTTTTTTTCAACAATAAGTGTGAATTCTTCTTCATGGAAAAAAGACTTCCCCTGAAAATAAGACCTAACACATCTTTGAGAGCAAAAAATAATATAAGACACTGTCTTATTTTTGGGGAAACATGGTAAGTCCCTGAACTCTTTCAGACGTCGGAAATTGGAAGGATAATTTAATGGAACGCAAACATGGAGTTTGACGTTATTGCGAATTAAAGCTTTGCACACAATTTTGGGCAAAAGGGATATCATTCCAAACGCAATCATGGGTTTTCCGTTATTGTGAATTAAAGTTTCACATGCAATTTTAGGCAAAGGGGGGGGGGGTCATTTTCGGGAAATGGAACCTTACTCCAAACGCACTCTGAATGCAATGGGAATTCCCGTGAATTCGATAAACAAGCGAATTCACAGGAATTCAAATTGGCTCAATTTGCAGTAAAGAGAAATCCCTCCTGTGTGAAAGAGTCCCCTGTGTGCCTGATGGGAGGTTATGTTACACTAGGATTTTGCTTGACATAGAGCCCTGGTGGCTCGGTGGTTAAATGCCTGTACTGCAGCCACTCACTCAAAACCATAAGGTGGCGAGTTCAATACCAGCAAAAGGGCTCAAGCTCGACTCAGGCTTGCATCCTTCCGAGGTCGCTAAAATGAGTACCCAGATTGTTGGGGGCAAGTAGCTTACAGTTGTAAACTGCTTAGACACTGCTTAGGTGGTATGAAACGGTATATAAATGAAGCTGTTTGTTTGTTTGTTTGACATTGTGTTCATTTAATTTATTGAAATCAGATAATTTCCCTGTAGATCTTTTGATTATGGAGAAATGGTGTTATTGTTGGGGCATGTAGAATCAGGATTAAATATATAACATACAGAATTCATGCACATGGAGCAGGAATGCCACTGGAAAGTCTCTGCAGTGTAGTTCTGTGCATGCTGTCTGGTCTTGAATTATGTTATTTTCTATTGTCATAGAGTGTCCCAGTCCTTGGTTTGAATTTTCTTTTGATTTCTCAGATCTTGTAGAATAGATTAATCCCTATAATCTTTCATTAATCACTGTAAGACATAATTAATTTGCAGAATACTGAGGGATAAATCACACATTTGCAAAGTAATTTTAACAGGTAATTTTAGTTACTTCTATAATTAACTATTTAGCCTTACTACTTAGGTATGTTTTGTGCCATAATTCAGTGACATGTAGCACTCTGATATATGTGCTTTAACAAAATAACAGTGTGATAAATGATGTTAAAGGAAAGTGTTAGTTCCTCCTATGGTTACAATTTTAAAAACTAATTCCTTTGGGAGAAATGCAATGGTAACTCATTACTTTTATAAATAATTTTACAAACCTAAACAAAATCATGAGGTACTTGACTGATGTCAGCTATTGTTATTAAGGTCACAATTTGTCCAAGTGCCTTTGAAAAAGTCAAAAGGCAAGTATTCAGATGTTGCCATCCTTTCATCTGAAAAACAAACCAAAAAACAAACCAAAACACATCTTTGGATCACATATCATATTATTTGCATCCGAACAAATCAACCCTCTTTACAAAGAAAGAAAGAAAGAAAGAAAGAAAGAGACATAACTAATGCAGTACACATTGGCCCGATCTAGACAGGCAAAAAGATGCGCGAATAGGGCTAAAAAGCCCGCCTTTAGGGTTAGGGAGGGCGTAGCATCTACACCCTCCCTAGGCCTAAAGCGCATGGACACCGCCATTTTAAGATGGTGGCGTCCATACAGATGCACCAGAAGAGTGTCATCACGTGAGCAGCGTTTAGATACGCTGCGCAGCGTTTACATACGCTGCGCCAACAACGACCTTCCTGCGGCGCAAAAAAAGAGCTCCAAAACGGAGCTCTTTTTTTGCAGCGGGTCTTTACCGCGGACTTTAAATGGCCGCGGCAAAGACCCAGGGAGAAAGGGGCAGCGGCGGTGGCCCCTTTCTCCCTTCAGCCCCGCCGAGGGAAGCAGGGTGCAGCAGGCGCCCAGAGCGCCTGCTGCACCCCGCTTGGAGGCCGCGGGGAACCGGCAGTTTGCCGGTTCCCTGTGGCCTCCAAAAGCATCAGGATGAGGCCTCTGGGGCTGCCCGTGTGGCAGCCTTGGCCTCATCTCGCCGCTTGAAGGGGCGAGTACGGACCGCTCCTTTTGGGTGGTCTAAAAAGCCCCATTGAGTACCAATTAACCCTCCCTCTGTTGTCTTGGTACAGAATCGGTGGCAGACCCATACATATGGTTCTGTCATAATGATATAATGGCATGCCAATATAATGATGTAATGCTGTGATAACCTTATGAATTATTGGGAGGATGGATATGGGGCATAATCAAATGTATTGTATATTAATGAAGTGAGTACTCTGGGTATGGGAACAAACAGAGAGGCAAATGATAACAGGGGGAAAGCATTTTTATGACTCTGCCTTTCCTGCAAGGGGATTTGGCTTGTAAACAAGGGAAACTTTCTTTCTCCTTTAAGGGTGATTGAATGGTAAACACAGGAGGAAGAAAAGGGGACATGAAAAGTTACTTTGATCAGGATCAAAGTGATCTAAGGAAGTGGGGTTGGATTGTTTGCATCCTAATACCACAGGAAGGGGAACAGATTCCTGGTTCCAACAAAAACCTTGGAAAGGTAACTTCAGTCTCAAGACCTGAAATAAAACTCTTTTGTTTTCTACTACACTAAGATATTTTCTTGGTTACTGGGAACTGGGTTCACTGATCTTGACAGTTTGTCAGAACTCACAACACCTCATACAATACAACGACATTTGGGCCAAGGTGCACTCATTGCGGAATAGCCTCCTGAGGTAGAGCTGGAAGATGGCCAGGGAGCTAAACCCTGAATGAAAGTATAGCTCTGGAGTTAGGAGCCCAACCCAGATGGCCCCAAGGAGCTGAGGGAGGCATAGGAAATGAAGAGTAGCTTCAGGAAGAAGCCCAGCAAGGCATGCAGGGTTGTGCAGAGAACTAGGCCCAAGACACCAGGGAGGCATGGGAAATGCAGAGCAGATTTGAGAGGAAGCCCAGCGAGATGTGCAAAGTTACATGGGGGAATGGCCCTGATATGCTGAAGAGGGTGTGGGGAATGGAGACTGGCTTCGGGGAAAAACCCAGCAATATGGGTTGGATTGTGAGACAGATGTTTTGCAAGAGAATGTGGTTGGAGGTAGCATGGCACATGGAGAGGATGCTAAAAGAAAATTGCTAAGTGAGATCAGGAATGGCAACAGCAGGCTGCCTGGGCATGGAAAGTGGTGATCGAAGTGGCAGTGGCAGAGAACCCAGTGGCTTCAGGAAGATAACCAAGAGAGGCTATGCTGAGGACTGAACCCCTGATTTCCACCCAGGACAAGTGGGGCAACATGGCATGGGCAAGCTGGCCAGGCTGGAATTCCCAATTGAGTGCACAGACTGGGAAGCAGTGAGGCCCTGCAACCAGAGAGGTCGAAGTGGTAGAGTGAGTGTGAGGAGGAGGATCCCAAAGCCCAGCAGCAGAAACAGATGGCAGAGAACTTGATGTGCAACTTCCTGGCTGAGGCAATGGACATTTTTAACCAAGTTAAGGTGAGAATGCCGGCTCATGAAGTGGTATGGCAAGAACAAGGTTCACAAGGATTTTGAACATCACTATGTTCGCAGATCAATCTTTGCCACCTGGAAAAAATTAAACCAATGTTTTATTCAAAAATACCTAGTTGGGTATCTCTACAAGATGCCTTACTAGAATGGACTAAAATAACTTTGAGATGTCTAAGATATCACAATATATTGAAAAAGAAAAATCAAGAGCAATATATAATGAAACAGAAATCAAAGAATTCAAACAAAAAACCATTGGTTAGTATATAAACAACCATCTGACAGATACAAGATAGATTAAAAAGAGCATGACTGATATGAAAACAAATGAACTGGATGAAATACTAGAAGGAAATATACCAAAATCAGTGGCAAAAAAATTATAAATTGCTCTTTGAAAGAAACCAAGAACAAGAGGTAATCAAAGGAACTATGATAACATGAATCAAAGATCTAGGCAGAAACATAGATTTAGAAAGCTGGCTCTACTCAAGAAAAAAACATTTTAGTTATCTAAATGCCAAAATATGAGATAAAGCTATTTGAAGATGGCCTACAGATGGCAATTAACTCCAGCATAATTAGCAAAAATTTACCACTGTAATAGAAATAATTGCTGAAAAGGTGCAGAAACACCTGGTAACTGGTTCCACACGTGGTGGACATGTCCCAAGATCAAAAATTCTGAGAAAATGTTCATACAAAAATTAAGAAAATCATAAATGTAACATCTGAAATATGACCAGAAATCTACCTATTAAATATGACAGATAAAATTGTTAATGAAGAAGCAATAATAATAATAAAAAAATCTGGAAAACCATAATTCATGCGATCACCACTGTGAGAATCTTGCTAGCACAAAAATGGAAGTCAAAGCTCCCAACAATAGATGAATGGTTATTAAAAACCTTGGACAATATTGAAATAGACCATTAAATTTGTTAATGGAAGAGAAATCCTTTAAAACACCGAACACTGGGAATTGATAGCAAAATTCTGCCAAAAAAAAAAAAACCATCATTTAGGTGTAATAAATCCTGAAACAGTATAACTATAGATTTTACAACTACAATTGTATGTTACACTGTTGTCAAAAGAAATATATATATTGATAGGGAATTATTTCTATCCCCCCCCCCCAAAAAAAAAATATTATAGTAATTAGGTAGGGAAACAAAAGGAAGCCAGTTTATAAATTAAACAGTCTTTGAAATAATTCTTTAAAGGTTAAAATATGAGAAAATGTAATAAGGTCAAGAATAAGCCTCATTTGTAGCAACCTGTTTGTGTCTTTTATTTCTAACAAAATTTAATAAAAAATATTTCATGCTATTTTGTGTTTTGGGTAAAGCAGGATTTGTTTTCATCATTCAGATACCAAATTCATTTTCATTGAATCAGATAAAGGATTGGGCTTAACACTGCAGTTCCTGACTTAGGTTATTAAAATTACTTTTTGTCTCTTTCATATGTATTATGCATATATTCTGCAATATCCAGGTGTCTCACATTCTATTGTTAAAAATGTATTTACTACATAGGAAAACAACTAACTATATTTTTTAAAAGGAGTGAATACATTATGAAAGTTTTTGGATTTGCTGTTTAAATGATCAAATCTGCCACTATGAGAAGCAGACCTCCTCTTTGAAAACTGCAACATCTAAGAATTGTTTTTAATTTTCACTAGCAGTTGTTTTTTTCTGTATGTTGTGTCTGAGTCCTTACATAAATAAATGCATCTTAACTTAGAGTAGCCAAGTATCTATATTTTTAAAGGAATTATTTTGTGATAGGGTAAGCTACGTAATCTAGATGTACACAATAATCTAGGGATATGGGAAATGAGATAATATACAATAAAAATAAGGAATTTTAGATTATAGAATAATCACTAAGGGGAGTAGATTATGAAATAATCTAGATGTAAATAAAAACTATATGCACTTATTAAATATAATTAAGTGCTGATCTTCACCAGAATGATTCCCCAGGGTAGAGTTCAATGATGTTTCCATGCACTGAAGTAATGAATATGTACTATAGCTGGGATGGACAGCTGCTAGTGGTTGTAGCTATATTGGCTGTTCAGAAGATTTTGGAGGGCTGTGCTGTCACCCCTGCTGTACCCTAGACCTTCATTTTAAAAAAGAGTTTTCTTTGCATTTTTGCATTTGATGGTTGCCCATGCCACAACTTCCCCACAGCTTCCCCACTGGGCTTTTTCAGACCTTTGTTATGCTTTTTGTAACAAGAAATGAAGTGGAAGCCAACTAAAGAGGCCCTGAAAATCTGGAGATATTTTTATAAATTTTGGTAAAAACAGGTTGTTCAAAACTGCACTGCGGGTTGTATGTCATCTCATACTGCTTTATCACACTAGGGGGCAAACAGGATTGAAACGAGAGTTAAACAAGAGTTAAACATATGACATTTCCTGTTTAACTCTCGTTTAAATCCTATTTGTCCCCTAGTGTGAAAAAGCAGTTAGATGCATTTACCAACCTTTGCACTAGAGCAAACTAGATGCATTTACCAACCTTTGCACTAGGGGGAAAGACTACATATTTCATTATATTGGATCATGCTGCCCGGGTGTCATGAAGGTTAGAATTCAGCTAAGTCTTGAAGGCCAAACTTTGTGTTAAGATTTGTAATGCACAACCGCAGCATAGGCATTAAAAGACATTTATGAGTCCTCATAAAGAGAAATTGCCCATGAAGAAGGCATAGAGGAGAAGCTTTTTTTCAGATATACAATGGGCCCTTGTTATCCGCTGGGGTTTGGTTCCAGGACCCCCCATGGATAACAAAATCTGTGGATGCCCATGTCCTATTTAATACAATGACATAGCAAAATGGTGTCCCTTATATAAAATGATAAAATCAAGGTTTGCTATTTGGAATGTATACTTTTTGTGAATATTTTCAAGCCATGTATGCTTGAATCTGTGTATAAAAAAATCCATGGATAAGGAGGGCTGACTGTATCTCCAGGTGAGTGGGGAGGTAAAATCCTCCCAGATACAGTAGTGATATATGTGGTAGTCCACCCTGGATATACATGAAAACTCTACACCTGAAGTAGATTGAATCTAGAGACAAACTGCAAGTGACAGGCAACATGCTTTGATAATTTGACCACCATGTACTATATAAATTTTATTCTGATCTTGTGAGGCGTTTCTCTTCTTAGGTAACCACAATTAAATGGATAGAAGTTGTAAAGGATACAAAGATGTGTCTATTAAGCAGCAGTGTGGGGTTGCTTACAAGTGTAAGTCTTTTAAAGCCAAAACTACATTGTAGCATGCATAAATATTCTACTTTTATGTTTAATAGTCTTTATATATCTTCAGAATAATTCATGTAGTCATTGCTTTCTGACTGGAGATTGTTACTGTGTAAAAACCATTTTAAAAACAAACAAACAAACCTTTTGTTGTAGTGTTATCTACATATCTCAGTGAATCAGACAATACAATTGATTCAGTCACCTGCAGGGAGAGATGACTAATCTTCACCCCTCTTACCATGCCTCCACAGCCTAAATTTGACAGGGACAGTTTAAATTAAAATCTCACTGTACAATGTCAGTACTACTATGAGGTACATTTTCTGCTAGCATTTTCAAATGATGAATAGCAGTCTCCACAGGCAGCTTGTCTGGTTTCTGATCTTTTCCAAGGACCATGAGAGATAGAAACCTATTTTCTCCTAAAATATGAAGTTCTCAAGGGGCCCAAAGATCCTCTTATGTTATCAACATAATTAGTAACCTTCTGTACAGGTGAACTGCTTTATTCACAGTTCTCCATATGCATTTTATTGGCAATTTAAAACAGTGGCAATCAAAACACGCTGAGCTGGTATTACTGAAAAACCATTTAGCCACACAGTGGTCTCATAGAATTGTGTTAAGATTTAATTATCTAATTATTTTTCAGAGTTAGCACTGTAACTTTGCTAAATCATTTTGTTGTTATGGTATCTCCCTTTAAATATCTGCCCTTGGATAGTTGCTGTTTTTTATAAAGGGCACTACTTAATATTTATATTTAATTAACATCCTGTTCCGAATTATATGGATATTTGGAATCCATTCTTCTTTCCTTAGAACAATTGTGTTCTTTCCATCAGTCAGATTTGCAATAGTACATAATGAACAACTGTCACTCTCATGTACACTCATGTTTCACAAAACCGGGCAGACTCTTCATTAATTCTATGAATGTACAGAAAAAGAGATTGGCCTTGGTTGTTGTCACTTAATGTGAAGTCTCCTTCACTTAATTTGACTGCAGGTCAAAAATTGCTGCTTGTTTTGCCACTGTGAATCAAAGGAAACAAAAGGCTTTTTAGTATCAACAATATTCACAAACAGGCCTAAATCCTCTTTTAGTCCTGGCAAGATTAGACTAGGTTAAACCATTAGGTTTGTTGATGCACCATTTAACAATAGATTGAATGGGTCTACTCTATTTGGGAGTAACCACCAGGAACCTGATTTGTACATGTACGCCCCTTCCATCCCCTCCCACTGCCTCACTTGCCTGCTTTTTAATCCAGTGTTAGTTTAATCTTATTTTAAGGGGTGGGAGGCAGGACTGGGTTGTAATATTTTAACTGTACCTGTTTTTAAAATGCTGTACCCCGCCCCGATTGTTCATTCCATCCCCTCCCATGGGTTATAAATAAATATTTATTATTATTTATTATTCTGGATCTAAGTGGGTTGCAGCCACTTAGCCAGGTGAGTGAGGCAGTGGGAGAGTGAGGAGGGTGGGAGATGGTAGTCTGCCACCTCTAAGCCACCCTTTCTCAGTCTGGCTAGGTGGTGGGAAAGCAAGAAGGGGGCAGGGAAGAAAGGCAGGGAGAGAGAGGAAGGGACAGTCTGCCACTACCCCTACCAGCTTCCTGGGCACCTGCACTGATGCCACCAGCCCTAGTGATGCCACTGAATGATGCCAATACCTTACCTTTAGGGATGAGGACAATTTCATTTCACTTTGTGTTTGTTAAGAACTTCTCAGTGTTTGCAAATTTCTCCATACTCATGATAAAAAAGAGGTCTCTTTTTCAACAACAACAACAAAAAAAAAAAAAAAAAAAAAGAGGAAAAGTTTAATTCTGCAGACACTGATAGATTTTTCTATCCAGGCCAAATTGATACTGAAGTTCAAAAAAAAATGGTTTCAACCATCATATTTTTTGTGGTTCTGAAACTACACCTCTTCTTTCAAGGCTGCTTTGATTATGTAGATATACTTTAGTCTGAAGTTAGCAATGGTAATGAAAGTTCCTATCAATGAGTGGCTGTATTTGCTCATTAAAATTTTGTTATTGTGCAACACATAAAAAGCTCATCTATCAAGAATCTGGTACTGTAGAAATGAATTTAAATTTCATCAAACCAGTTATATTTCACCAATTAGTTAATTGCATAAGTAGGTTAATGTCATAAAAGCAATCAGCTAAAATACATCAAATCAACCCCTGCATGTTTTCATGATTTCCCTTCCCCCCAAATCTCCCCTTTTCAGATGCAAATATGAACCCTTTTGACATCCTTTTTTCTCATGCTAATGTTGTTTCCTGAGAAGAATAGCATTTCTATGATTTATTTTATTAAAAGATGACAAGAATGACAGTTTTCTGAAGTGATAGATCACACAAACATATCATCAGTCCATCTTTCCTTATTCAGTGGTATTTGAATGTAATTCATCATCAGAATGAGATGTCCTGACTACTTATTTTGATGATGTTACCATTCAAAATGACAGCTGTTATAAGACAACCAATTGAAGTCATGGATCACTCATAGTTCATGGCAGATCTTATCTTCAAACATAAATTTGATACAATAATTTTTCATCCTTAAAATGATTTAAAAATACTTTGTTCAAGATAGTTAGACATACATGGTTCTAAGAACATGATCTTCAAACTAAGGGGTAGGCCTCCTAGAGAAGTATGTTAAACTTAACCACCACCACCACCACCACCCCCCATACACACAATTTAACTGTCACACTGTTACTTGGATTTGCATATATTAAACAATATTCATTCTTCCTTTGACTTTCTTTCTTTCTGTCTGTCTGTCTTTCCTTATTATTTTCTGCCTTTCTCCTTGCACATGGCCCAAGAAAGATTTGTCACAACAATGCAAAAACATGATAGATGATTTTTTTTTTTAAAAAAAAATCCCAACAACTGACAGTTATTAAAGATAAGCAGGGATGTGACAAAAGGTCACTGATATTTGTTAAACATACAGGATTCAGGGTTTTCTCAATACACTGCTCAAGTATTTTTGAACTCTGAAACTGGCACCTGTTCAACTGAGGTGTGACAACGTACAGACACTTCATTTGCAAAAGAAACAATGGGACAGTGAAATTCTCTGTTCAAGAAGTTTTGTTTTTGTTTTTATTTGGCTTAAGTAATAAAAGTAACTGTTTCAGTCATTCATTTGAATTATGTGAATCTCAGTCAAGGTAACTTGTATTATTATTATTATTATTATTATTATTATTATTAAAATATTTCATTCTTTCCACAAAGGAGCAAGAATAATAATATTTCCTATCCCTTCCTTTTTTATAGTGACAGGAAGAATAAAGAGATAAATTTATATCACTAAATATAAGGTGCTTTCTTGCAGTGCCTTAACCAGAAGTAAAATAAGCATGCCTTTTACAGTTAACGCTCTTATTTTCCCCCTTGCTGGGAAATTGATAATGATCATGAGCACAGTGGACCTAACCATTCTTGTCGTTCTTTCTTTCTTCCTGACTAGCATTCTGCAAGCTTATAAAGTTCTGATATTTCCCTGTTCTTTTTGTTACATGTCTCTAAGTAAGGAATAAGTAAAGGGAAGGAATCCAGTCAATTTGACCATACAAGATGTATCCAAGGGCATCTGATGATCAGTAAAATTGCCACCAGTCAAACAACATGATTTGCTTTCCTTCACTTGCACTTACTTGTCCCCACCTATACAAGGTGGTTTGGAGATCTTCTGTATAAAATTTGGCACATAACCTCTCAAACGGATGCTGGAAGATCATAGGGCAGGGAGGGAAGGGGGAAAATGGAAAATCCCATTGCACAAACAAATGGCATTCATACAATGCTGGCCAGAGCCCCACATATATTGTTTAAAATATATGAACAAAAAAAAAAATGTATGAAAATTATTGTAATGAATGCAAACTTGAAAGGGTACTGCTGCTTATGAAATCATTTGTTAGCTGTTAAAAAAAAACACCAAACTTCTTGCAGTTCTTTCAGGATGTAGCACAATTATTTGATAAGAAGCATTGGCCTCACTTCATGGTGTCATCATGTAAGCTAAATGTAGCACAAGGCATTGTGAAATAAGGAATTGTGATAGATCATTTTTGAGTGAATAATTTCTAAATCCAGAATAAAATGGTGAAAGATGAAACAGGAAAACTGCAAGACTCCTTTGCTAAGAAGATACATTGATGTACCACAGAGGGAGAGAAACCTTTATTTCTACTAATGAGATCCACTGGAATGGTGAAATAGCCCTCAGATACAAAAGCAGCAATTCATTTGTGAAATCTGAATGGCTACAACATTCCACAGTTTACAGAATGGTCTGGATCTGACAGAGTGTGGAATATGACATTTTTACTTTGGTATTCTGTATTTGAGTCAGGGCAATTTTAAAAAATCAGCCTTCAAAAGTATTTGGTCAATGAGCTGTTACAAATCTTATCTCTTCAAATCGAATTTTATAAAAGCAAGGTTTTTACAGTCAGGGAAGCACAGAAGAAGTAGAATTGCATTGTGTTTCCTGTCTTCTAACAGTTGATAAATATACCTCTTGAAAAGCAAAATCTGATCTAGAAATAAACATCCTTGGCATCTAACATGTGGCATTGTGTAGGGTAGAAAAATCTGACAATTGTTTGGAGAAATGCTTGCAAAGTCTAATAGCAACTTAAAGCCTTTTAAAATGATTGTATGTGATAATAATAGGGCATGTTTTTTCTCACATGTTTCAGCCTGCTGTGACAGTATAGATGGAAAGTAAAAGCTCAGCTTCTATTTATCTATATGGCTTGCAAAGCTCCTATTATTAGAGAAAGTACAATACATATTTCTCCAAGCACAGTAGTTAAATTTTGGTTACCTCATACTTTTCAATGTGTTAATCTTCAGTACAGACTGTTTTTGAAGGAAGAGGTATACATCTGGGATGAAATCTCCATTTTTTGCTCCTATTTGTTATAGTTTTCCAGTCCATAAAACCAAAGGAGGTTTTGCCTCTTCTCCTAATACTCCTATTACAAATAAGATATACCATATGTCTTCAACTACCTAGATGCACCAAAATATTCTCTTACTGACACAGTCAGTTAGTATATTGTATACATCTGCATAATGCCAGTTCAGGTTGGTGTTACATAGTTTTTTGTGGGCTTTCGGGCTATGTGGCCATGTTCTAGAAGAGTTCCTTTTTTATGTTTTGCCAGCATCTGTGCATCTGAAACATCAGAAACCTTCGACTCCACATTGGTGTTACAGTTAATGCAGAATCCTACTTCCTGAACGTTGACTGAGGCAGATATTTCATTGTACCTGCTGCTTGGGCTACCAATTAGTTTCCAAATCCAATCCAATTCAAAATGTTTATTGTTATGCTCAGGCAAAATAAAATAAAAATTGGTTTCAACCTATTTCAAGCTCCAGCTGTTTATACGATGCACAAGACTAAAATGGGGTGAAACCTGGACTAAGCCCTACTTCAGGGCAAAAAACTGGTGTAAAATAAAGCCCTTTTGCTCTGCTATAATGTGGAAAATGTTATTATCACACTGGCATATTAACAGCACAACATGAGTGCAAGAATGTGGGATGGCCCAGACATCATATGGAAGTTTTCTGGAGCATGCACCCCGGGCGCAGTGAGACACAGCTACTGCCACCATGGCTTGCTATACTGTTGGTTTTTTTCCCCTTGAGTGTATATGGTGCAGTGCTTTGAGCATTGAACTATGACTCTTTAGAGCAGGGTTCAAATCCTGGCTAGGTCATGTAAACCCACTGGGTGATCTTAGGCAAGTCACACTCTCTCAGCCCCAGAGGATGACAATGGTAAACCCCCTCTGAACAAATCTAGTCAAGAGAATCCTATGATAGGTTTTCCTTAGGGTTGCCACAAGTCAGAAATGACTTGAAGACACACAACAACAACAGCAACAACAACAACAGTTGCAGGAGTGGCCAGATGCACCATCAACCCATTTCACACCCCATGAAGCAAAATTATGACAAAGATAGCAGATCCCCAATAATGCAATGGATGTAACAAAAACATACACATTAAAAAAAGACATAAGGAACAGAGCCCTCCCTCCAGTTCATCTACTGCCATCCAGCCATGGAGGGAGGGATGCAGGCTCAGTTCCATTGGGCTTGGCCTAGATCAAGAAGCAGAACCCTCCCTCCAAACCATCTGCCATGGTCCAGGCCTCAGAGGGAGAGAAGAACTGCTGGACCTGATCCCCTTCCCCACTACCATTTCCCTTCTCCTTTTGTGTCGTGTCTTTTTAGATTGTAAGCCTGAGGGCAGGGAACTGTCTAATTAATAATAATAATAATAATAATAATAATAAGCCACTCGGAGAGCCTTTAGAGCTGAAGGGCAGAGTATAAATACTGTATATAAATAATTATCACAAACTGGGCAGTCCAACAGGGTATGATGGGGTGAGAGGGGAAAGGAGGCATGTATGGGGGGCCCCTCCATGATTGTGCTTTGCCAATGTGTCACTGGGTACACTGATGCACTGTACAGGCAGTGCATTGCTCATGCTACTATGTGGCCAGTCACATGCGGCATCCAGTGGGATAGGAAGAACAAGGGAGGAAATTGGCAGTCACTGGTGGTGTGTGTATAATCATGTGTGTGCATGAGAGGGAGGCAAACCCTAATCCAAAAGTACAACTTGATGTCTTGACTGTAGCTTGACTCTGGTCTATGAGTGTTTTGCCCACCTTGGGAGCAGGCCAGGGGAACAGCAAGGCTTACAGCCAAGTTGGGAAAACCCAGGAATGGCCTGGTTTTTCATCTCCGTTTCTTCAGCCCCTCAAAGTCCTAAATGGATTGAGACCTGACTATCTGAAGGATCTCCCATGTGAACATGCCAGTTCTTTAACATGGGCTATGCATCCTTCCTTCAGAAGTAAATTGGTGGACACATGTGTAAGGGCTTTTTCAGTGGTGGTATGGACTCTGAGATAATTTCCTGCCCCCAAAATTTAGATTTAGATCATGTTCTACTAGCAATGAAAGATTTTTATCTTTAAATGAGCTAGACTAACAATATCCTAACTGCTGAGGATTCACGTTTATGGTCATGAACTTCCAAATGTGACTTCAATGGGACAGCATGGGACAGCATGGCAGAACCCTGAGATGAGATGGATATTAGAATGCTGGGAATTGATGTCAGTAGTGTGCTTCCAGTCATGGAGTGTCTTGGGACAAGAAGTTCTAGAAGGGCTCCAAGTGGTCTCTCAACCTGCCTGTTCTCAAGATACCCGTCTTGGGACAAGAAGTTCTAGAAGGGCTCCAAGTGGTCTCTCAACCTGCCTGTTCTCAAGATACCCTAGAACTGGGAGAGTGCTGAGGACATCATTTCCTAGTGTACTGATTGCAGTGCTTTATAAATATTTTAATTTGGATGTTGATAGGTAGATGAGGGGCAGGGGTATTGTCAGTCATAATCACAATAATGGAACTGTCATCACTGTGATGATGACAATGATTCATGATCTCATACATCTCATGCTAAAATTTTACAATTAGATACATGATTATGAATCTATGAAAAACAGCATTTATCACTATAACTCACCTTCTTCTATAAAATACAGTCCCAAGAAAACTACTAGGCGTAGTCTGAGTCATGGTCTTAATTTAGGCTGACCATATTTCATTGGGATGGAAAAAAACTTGATGGGTTATGTAATATTCTTTATTCATGAAAAAGTTAGATGGCAACAAACGTTTTATTACATGAACACATTGAGCTAACAATTATTATTCAGTGGCCTAACTCATACAAACATTAAACAGATATAGAGGGGGACTACAATTGTACCATGGATATTTTTCTGATGAAGTAATCAGCCCTGGTGGCGCATCAGCCCTGGTGGCGCAGTGGTTAAATGCCTGTACTGCAGCCACTCACTCAAAACCAGAAGGTGGCGAGTTCAAGACCAGCAAAGGGCTGAAGCTTGACTCAGGCTTGCATCCTTTCGAGGTCGCTAAAATGAGTACCCAGATTGTTGGGGGCAAATAGCTTACAATTGTAAATGAAGCTGTTTGTTTAACAAATTGTAAGCCGCTCTGATAGTCTTGGCTGAAGAGCGGGGTATAAATAAAACATTATTATTATTATTATTATTATTATTATTATTATTACACAGCAAATTTCAGTCTTTCAACACATTATCATAAAATGTCTCACACTCCATGACCCTATACTATGACAACCCACAATTTCAAACAGGGATCTTCAAACCATTTTGCAACATAGCAAGACATTTTTCTTGAAAATGGGACAAAATTGGCATTTATATTGAAATGACAAGACAGTCTAGAAATATGAAAAAACAACAGCTAGTACTGCCCCATTTAAAATGGTATGCATGGTCAGCCTATGTTAATTCCAACAAAGATCCACTTGGGTTGGCAAATATTCTGTGAAACGAAAGCTGCATCTGCACTGCAGAAACAATCCAGTTTGACATGACTTTAGCTGCTATGGCTTGATGCTATGGAATTCTGGGAGTTGCAGTTTGTTATGGCACCAGAACTCTCTGTCAGAGAAGCTAAATATTTCACAAAATTACAATTCCCAGAATTTCATAGCATTGAGTTAAAGGGGTTGTCTGTACAAGACAGAAGATCCAGCATCCCCACAGCTTTGAATTGTCTAGTACAGAAGACACAGGCCAAAACACCAGGAACAGGATCTGGATTGATCCTACTAGACCAGATGTTGCCAGACCAGAAGATCCAGCATGACTTTGGGGTAAACAGCCTTTACCTCAGTGTCATTTACCTTTTGCATGGAGTTTCCCGGAAACACCACTACCATTCCATGCTCCTTGCCTTGCCAACCATCACTTTCACTCAGAAGCTCCCTCCCCCCCATCATCACATCTGATGTGGAAATGGGGTGCTCTAATGTTTCTACATTAGATGTCACAATGGGGGGGGGGCTACTGAGTGAAAATGATGGTGCAGCAAGGGAAGGAGCATGCATTTATTGTGGTTCCAGATTGGTGCAGGGATGGGTGTGTGAACACCTGCCCATTCTCTTGCCGACCCACGGACTGACCTCGGTGAGTCCTGGGGCACCCTAAGCCTCTCTACTCCGCTCCAAAGTGGTATCAAATTGGATTATTTTTGCAGTTTGATCCAGCTTAAGTACAGGTTTCTCTGTAACTCACACATTCTTCCATTTTGGGTGTTGAGCTTCCTTGACAGACATGTCAGTGTGGAAAGGAAGTTTGAAATATAAAAAAGTGTAGCAGTGTAAGCATTAAAAATGCTATATTAATAATGATCATATCAATGATTAACAGGAGGGCAATGCAACTTGGCAAGGCCTGAGAACATCTTTGATACCAAGCTAAAATTCACCATTCAGTTCACACCAACATTTTATTAGACTAAATCTTGAATTATTTAGCAGCAGTACAGATTGTACAGAAGACTGAGTTGCCTCTTGGAAAAATAAAGTTCAAGTTGTATGTGAATGGGAAAGAGTAGGTTGGAGAAGCACACACTTTAAAAAAAAAAGACCAAAACCTCAACCAAACCCTGTTTCTTACAGATCTCATATCATAAAAAAGTGTTTGTTTGTTTGTTTGTTTGTTTGTTTTAAACCCCCCTTTCTCCCAGTGTGGGACCAAAGGCAGCATGTAGAGAAAACGTGTTAAAAACATTTACAATAAAGGTTTAATAACAATTAAACTTCCCCACATTAGATGATAATTGGAATTGTTTTTAAACTATTTGGGAATAAAAAAAAGTTGGAATTTTGGCTAAATAAAAACTTGAATTAATATTACAGAAACACTGCAAAACCTTGGAAGAATTATAGAATAATCACAGAACACAGCTATTTTATAACAAGGAATACAGGGAAAGATTAGAATAATATGTGCATGTATGTTTGTATGTATGTAAGTATGTATCATTAATAAATTGACATGTTTAGAATACACAGGGCTTAACTTTACAAATACAAAACAGAAGGAGAAAATCTAGAATTTTTGTTATTATATTTTGTAATTAAGTGATTAAGGAAGAAGCCAGAAGAATGTTGATAATTATTATTTGTCTATTTATGTCTGATGGTCTAAGTAGGCATGTTTTATTTTGTTTTGTTTCAGTAAATATTTGTCTATGTAAAAGTTCTGTATGTATGCATGTATGTACTAGTGTGCAATTAGTACTATAACAATAACCATTAATAAAAAAATAAAAAATATTCAAATGTTAAAAACAGATAGACACACATCTAAATAAGAACCTTCTCCACTTAACCATTAAAAGCTTGCTTAAATAAAAATGTATCTTCTTGCTGGTGGAATGAAAGCATGGAGGGGCTCAGTCTAGCCTACCATGGAAACCTCCCATAGTTCCAGAAGGTGGGACAGTCACTGGGAGGGCTCTCTCTCATGTCCTTACCAAGTGAGTCTATAGCGGCGGTGGGACTAAAGATCTTCTCCTTCATTCCTTTGAAGATCTTATGGGTTTTGCAGTGGGTAGAAACAGAAACAAAAACTTTTACTGTTTGGCTGCTTATAGCATAGAGCAGAAAGAAAGAAAGAAAATTATATACAACCTTTTAATTATGAAAGCCAGTCAGCAGTACAAGGACAAAAACCCACACAACATGAATGTAGCAGTGCCAGCTGGATGGAGCTGCCTTCTTATCCCTTTCTGCAGCCCTTTGAGCTGCCTGATAACTGTTTTCATAGGACTTCTCAGCCTTCTTGGCCAGATTTTTCAGGTGCACACTGGAGCAATGGAAAGGGAAAAGTGGCCTTTACTATTTCCTTTGGATTACACCAGTCGAGGTCCTGTGGTGGACCCTACCCAAATATACCTGCTTTTTTGATATTCCAAAGTTCATCAATTATTCACCAGTATGGTATCCAACTGAATTGCGGAAAATAACAATTGTATGAAGATATGCATTTTCTGGAATTTTCCCATAGTCTTCTTTCTCAGTACAATCAGCTCTCCATATCCATAGATTCAAGCATCTACGGATTGAAAATATTTGAAAAATATCTAAATTCCAAAAAGCAAATCTTGACTTTGCCATTTTTTATAATGAGCACCATTTTACTATGCCATTGTATATAATGGAATTTGAATATCCATGGATTTTGGTATCCACAGGGGATCCTGGAACCAAACTGCAGCACATATCAAGGGTCCACTGTATTCCTATCTCTTTTTTAAAATATGCTTCAGTAAGATTGATTTTACGTTTTGAATTAGAGGTGAGTAGAATATTTTCTAATTTTATTATTCTGCTATAAATTGGCATTTTGGTGAGAGCCCTCCCTTCAACCACCATCTTGAGGGGAGAGAGATGCAGGCCACCTCCTGCTGGAAGCAAGAAGAGCCCTCCCTTCAACCACCATCTTGAGGGGAGAGAGATGCAGGCCACCTCCTACTACAAGCAAGAAGAGCCCTCCCTTCAACCACCATCTTGAGGGGAGAGAGATGCAGGCCACCTCCTGCTGGAAGCAAGAAGAGCCCTCCCTTCAACCACCATCTTGAGGGGAGAGAAAGGCAGGCCACCTCCTGCTGGAAGCAAGATGAGCCCTCCCTTCAACCACCATCTTGAGGGGAGTTAATTGTCTAATTAACAAATTGTAAGCCGCTCTGATAGCTTTGGCTGAAGAGCGGGGTATAAATAAAATGTATTATTATTATTATTATGTCATTTTTATTGAACATTTTCTTGAAAATACAAAAAATGTATTTACTTGTTTATTTATATAGACACCTCTTGTACTGTATAAAAATATGAAATTTTATTCTGCTTTTCTATACAAAAGAGATAGCAAGAGGAAAATTCATATAAAACCAAATACAATTAACAAAGATGAATGCAGCTTTATCTTTCATGGACCCAGAACAGACAGGGAGGAAACAGTATCTTGATCCTTCTTTTTCCCAAAGCAGGTTGAAACCCTGCTGCCTGCATGGCCCAGTCCCAAGGCAGGCTGAATATGCAGGACTGACTGCATGACATGGCATCAAGCCATGCTGCTGGGTAATTAATACAGTATTAAAGTGGAAGTGTCTTCTTATCTCATGCAAATTCTCAAAGTTGAAATATAACCAAATTGATTCTTAACAATGGTTCTTCTTTTTCTTATTTTCATATATATCTTAAGTAAACTTTCCTTCTTCTATTTATTGTCTCTTTGCATTCACTTAGCTTAGAATTTTACACATTTATTTAAGTTGGTAGTTGCATTTTTTAGTTTAAAATATATTCGTCAATGAAATTATTCTCAGCCTCTTTTCAATGTTATGTTTGACATACTTTCTGAAAGACTCACTTTTTAAAAAAAGTTTTTGAAAAAGCAAAGTGTTAAGAATGCCAGCTCAAGAAGACTTTCTCCAACTCACATGACTTAAAATGGGGGCTCAGCCCTCAAGCCAACCCCAAGAGAAGTCTCCTTTACCAGCTTCTCCTGGTTGCATGACCTAATGAGGCAGTTCCCGAGCCCTCTCTTTTATGAAATGAGTACCCCAACTATTCACCAAATTCCTATTTCTCTCTCCCTACTACCAGCCACAGAGAAAGAACAAGCATCTGCTTAGCCCCTATCCCCTAGCTGGCCAAAAGGCCCTTACTCCTTGCTGCAGATCTCCCAAGAATAATGGATTACCTGCCTCTGATAAGTGAATACCATCTGATCTGTTGAGCTCAAGCTTCTGAAAAATTATCTGTGGATGTGGAAAAAAAGTGGCCCAATCCCTCCATTAAGCATTTCAAAATTCCTTATTCACCCATCTCTGTGCTCTGTCAATGTACCAAGGGTCTCCGTCTCCTCACCATACCTGTTGTGGCAAAATGGCAGATCACAATGGAAATCCCAAACCAGTTGGACTGTATAATCCCCATGTCATGACTGTTTTGAATGATCAGGGTCTTGCCCTTCAAACCCAGGTCATTACCTCCCCTCCAGGTGAATAGCCAATATATGTGTCAGATCCTTTATGTACTCCCTTAACAAAAATAGCAGCATGTTGTGACAGTGATGGCCTCTCCTTCCCAGCCACTGAACTAAAGCCATATCACTCAATCCGAGGTAGGATCCAAAATGACAATTTCAGGCTTGGCACACCGCCCAATAGGTCACGCTATGCACTGAGATCAGCACTCAGTGCCTCATCAGCCATTACATAGAGTCTAAAGAAACAACAAAAATGCAGCAGAAAAATATATGCCAAAGACCCCCAATGCACAATCCTCTGAATAGGCTGGGGATTCATGTCTATTGCTGATTCAGCTGAAGCAGCACCAATCCCTATCAGATGTCAGGTCAAAGAGGGAGAGATATAAACCTCCCACCTCTGCCCCATGCCCTTCCTTGAAGCATGCTGCACCATGACATGTTTACACTGGCCTCTTTTCCTATTTAAACCAGAAAAAAAAATCTCCCTGCCTTCAACACTGTGTGGTGTGGGAAGTGAGCAAAATTTATCTAAATTCTCAACTCTAAATGTGAATGTATGATTAAAGTGATCCTCTGCCCATTTAGCAACTCAAGTATTTGGCTAAAAGAGCAGAGCAATTAAAAAAAAATCTGCCCAGCACTATTATTTTTTTTTTTTTTTACTCCCCTTTTCTGGGTTAACAATTTACTTCAGTTATGACAATCATGCTAATGAAAAATTAGCAGCTGTATTTCATTAACCTTTGTTAAGAGGAAGACTCTTGGATAATTTTGAAATATGTTTCTCTGTGTTTGCCTATAAAGATATCTGGCAGTTCAGTGGACATTGATGAGCATTTGTGTAACCTTTCATAATTTACCGGACTGAGTGTGAAATAAAATTGGGCTAACTCAGATTTATTGTATTTATAACCATTTTGCAGCAGGTATAATGGATTTCAGGGAGCAGAAGCCATTATAGGAGGTTGGTGTTTTTTTAGTCATATGCAAAAATAAATCCGATATGGTGTTAGATGACAACCATCTCTAAAGGGACTGTAGAAAATAACCAAGTAATCATTTTTACAGGGTAAAACTGTCCCATACTAATATTAATTTTTGGTAGCTGGCTAAATCAATGGCATGCTCTTGGGGAGAATATTGTAAAAGACATTAATAAAATTGAGCCAAGGATTCATATCCACAAACAAAAACGTAAAACCTGCTAAATTACTTTGACTGCTACTGCTGGCTTCAATAACAAGGCATCCTAGTGATAATTCATTATAGCACTGCAAGTCAAGGCATTTTAAAGTATATGACTAAGGTGTTAATTATTATCTTAAAGTTTAGAACCACACTGAAAATGTATGCAAATATATATACTTTGTAATAAGTCTGATTTGAAGTCTGAGTCTCCCTCCCCATTATAATCTGCATGCCAAGAGAAAAGATAACCAAATATTTCAGTTCCCCTCTTTGAGGAGGATTATATAAATAATGTGAAGAAGGTAGGGATATAAATATCTGTACATTTTTATTCTCATCAAAGAGAACAAATAATTTAACTCCCACTGCAAGAACAATTTGCCACAACTATTTGCAGCTGAGGATTTATTGGGGTGGTGGTGATTTTTTAAATTTATTTTTATTTATGTTTTGCACAGAAAAAAGCATTTTATGTACAAAAAAACAGATTTCCTGTGCAGAGGAAAATGATTTCAGTGAAAACAATCACATCTCTGTTTTGAAAGTGTCATTTTCTTCACAAAAAAATTGATGTTCATTTTTTAAATTCAGAATAAGTTCCAAATTGTGAAAAGTCTCATCCATCTAGATTCTCCTCATGAAAGTTTTCAAATAGTCTGGAAACCTTTTTCTCATGTGTATTTTGAATATTTATGAATATTTTTTTCCTACCTAGTAGAAGGAATGGTTGGGTTTATGAAAGGAATAATTATACTGTATTGGTCAATGTAGGACCTTTATTTATAAACTCTTAGTAAAGTTGAATGACAAGCTTTTCACAGTGATGGTTTGCCAATGCTACTCTGTGGTCTTAAATGATGCCTGAAATGTAAGCTGGCTTTATTACCTTTTGCCTTTTAAAAAATCCTACTGAGATAGGAAAGGTAGAACTAGCAGAATCTTAACTGTTTCAGGCAGGCAATACAATTCATGTTCCAATTATGAATTATGTTCCTTTAGTGGAACATAATTCATAACCCCATCCAGCTATTGCTATCGTATGCTACTGCTATTGCTATCGTATGCTACAGCCCTGGTGGCGCAGTGGTTAAATGCCTGTACTGCAGCCACTCACTCAAAACCATAAGGTGGCGAGTTCAAGACCAGCAAAGGGCTGAAGCTCGACTCAGGCTTGCATCCTTCCGAGGTCACTAAAATGAGTACTCAGATTGTTGGGGGGCAAATAGCTTACAGTTGTAAACCGCTTAGACACTCCTTAAGGGTATGAAGCGGTATATAAATGAAGCTGTTTGTTTGTTTTGTTTATTGTTATATCTTGCCTCACATGACTATTCCTTTATATCTTTTAAAGAGAACAAAATAGAAAATATATATAGATCTCCTCAGGATACACAAAATAGCATTTTTCCCCATCAACTGAAACCAGAAACTATAAAAATAGAAGGGGCCCTAGTGACACAGTGTTAAATGCTGGTACTACAGCCACAGTGTTGTGAGTTCGATACTGCTGGGCTCCAATGTTGACTTAGACTTCCATCGTAGTTTCATAGTTCGGTAAAATGAGTGCCTAACTTGTTGAGAGCAATTGGATTACAAACTGTAAACTGCTTCAAGAGTGCTAAGTTCACTGATAAGGGGTATAGAAATGTACATGCTATTGCTGTAGAAGACTAGCTGCTATATCACACTAGGGGGCAAATAGGATTTAAACAAGAGTTAAACAAGAGTTAAACAGGAAATGCTCTATGTTTATCACAGGACATTTCCTGTTTAACTCTTGTTTACCTCTCGTTTAAATCCTGTTTTCCCCCTAGTGTGAAAAAGCAGTAAGAAGTAGCCTTCCCTCAAGACACATCAGTGATCCATCTATCTCAATGCTGGCCAAGATGCCACATCCACCACTGCACAGTGTAAATTCCCACATGTGGAATTGCACATTGATTGTATTTTGTGAGCACTGTGTCGAATGGCAACATTGTATAATTTAATATAAAAATGAATGCATAGGTATAGGACTACCATTTCAGCAGGAACATTCATAGCCATTCAGCAGGGAGAGATAGATATGCATTATACAACTGAATTAGAACATTGAAAATCAGACAAAACTGTCCACTAGCATCATGAAGAGTTTATGTATGTGTAAGATACCAACAGAGCATTATCACTATCTGGCAGAGATTCAGTAGGGTTTCATTCCAGAGTCTTCTGAATCCCATGTCAGTATGTTGGTGATAGAACCTGGGACCTTGTGCATACAAAATACTCACTTTACCAGTTACCCCACAGATAGCAATGCTGGTAAATAGATAAGCACAACAGAGGAAAACATAGCCTTAATATTCAAATCAGTATTTATTCTTGAAACCACACATTTCAGTTGCAAACTTTTACTTGAGTTTTGAAATCAATACATTGATGACAGATACTAGAAATTTCAAATAACAAGTTACACATTAGCTTGGTGGCTTGGCATATTGCCAATTGCTATTTCTTTGCCTTCCTGGATTAATAAAAATTCTACACTCTACTCAGGCCATTGTAGAGTGATATTTTTTCCAAGTGGAGATGTGCCTTATTAATTTTATCAGCTAAGCATTTAGATTCAGATTGGTTAGCAAAGAAATATCAAATGAAAGAAGGGGGAAATGTGATATGCATGTTGTAATATTAGGTCCAGAGCAGCATTAAAAGATTTGGTGAGCTTGTAAGTAAAAATGCTAGCCTTTTAAAAAGGATCTAGCTACTGAAAAGATATGTATTCCATACAAATATCCTTCTATGTGTAAGATGTTCTAACTATTCACATTTCTGAAATCACACAGGGAAATGTAGCATGTGAACCATGTAGTCAACCTGGCAGCAATTCCCAGTATTGCAATGTCACTTTCCCTGTCTACTATGGTGAAGGGAATTGTTGCTGTCAGTATCTGCATTAGCCTGGTTGAAATAGTAATAACAATAACAAAACAAAACAAAAAATAGAAGCAGCAATAACATTTTTATCTGCCTCTTGCCAAGGCTTGAGGTGAGGTACAACATAGATTAAAACACATAAAACCATTTAAATACATTAAGTTAAAACACATAAAAATTATTCAGCATCAAATTAAAATATCCCAATTTAAAATTCATATATTAATCAACTAGATAGGCCTGCCTCAAAAGATAAGCCTTTAATACTGTTTTAAATTTAGGGGGGAATGTTTAGATGTTGAATAGGGTGGATGAGGAAAATGTTCTCTGGGTGACAGTTGCCAATCTAGTTGCCACCCAGAGAACCTGAGTGTACGAGGCAGATTATATGGATTATATGTTATATTGGCCCGAATTTATCATGTGTATATGCATTGAGAATTCAGGAGACAGTGTATTGAAGAGTTATTGGATTTGGTATTATGTTGTAAACAGAAACTTCATAGTGATAAGACAAATGTTGAGAAGGATGAGCCTGTAATAAATTAAAGACATTTTAGATAAATATTGTTATTTCCAAATATTAAAGGATGTGTTTATTCAAGCATCCCCTTTCCAACAACTATAAATAAGGATAAAATAAGAAAGAAACACACTAACAAAGGGAATAAAAGATAAGTGTAACAGGTCATTAGGCAATGAAGTAGAAAGATAATCCACTGAAGCAATCAAGTTTCCACACAATTCCAGTAATGAAGGGGCTTGACAGACAGTTCCTAAATGGCGGCCTCCAACCGCCCCTTTCCTAGCCAGATAAAGGCCACAGCAACCTCACACCACAACCCCAATCCGGCCTTTCAAAGGCACAAAAAGTGGCTCCTTTTTGTGCCCTCCAAAGGGCGCCATAGCTGTGGGGGCAAGGCTGTAGGGTGTCCCTTTGGCACTGCATCATTTTGACGCAGCCACAGAGGCACACTATGTCACTGTGCACCATCTGGAATGGCATGTGGCATCAGGGCACCCTGAGGAGAGATGTCTGTAAAAAGGGGCATGTCTGTAAAAAGGGCCAATGTTACCATGTTACTTGGATGTATGTACAGCACACATTGTTTTAATCCCTCTTAACCAACATTTTTCTTTACTGCTGTAATCAACGCAACATGTCGTCTTGCAACCCCTCTTCTGCTTTTAAAGGCTGTTCTGACAGATGAATTTGTGAGAACTAATATTCAGACTGGAACCTATGGTTTGGGATCAGTAGAACTCAGTTCTCATGCTCCTTGTAACATTGCCACTGCCACTGTTTCTAGTCATCTCTATTGCACATTTTCCTTATACCTTAGCCCATGCCTTTTGAAACACAGCAGTCTAAATTGCCCTGGATTTTCTACACAATTGAAAATATCACTTGAAGCTTATGTGCCATTGCTTGAAAAATGGCAGTTTATTTTGTTTACAGTATAGTTGGTCCTCCATATCCACAGATTCTATATTAGGGGATCCAACTATCCACTAATTCAGTCATCCATGGCTTGAATACACACACACACACACATGCACACACACACTTCCAAAAAGCAGACTGTGATTTTGCTGTTTTATATCTGGGACACCATTTAGTAACACCATTACATATAATGAGACTTAAACATCCACATAGTTGATAGGATCTCTGTGTCATTTAAAAAAATGATATGAAAGAGCCATTATGAAGAACAAGAAAAAATAGTTCCTGATTAAGCACTGAAAAGCCTCTGATTATTCTACTATTGTCACCCCACAACTGTACAGAGGTGGGAAGAATGTGGGGTGATTAACAGATTTCAGTTCACAGTGTGATGGGTGAGTTAACATGATCCATATTGGTTTGAGAGGACAAGTACAACATAATTTGATAGGAATGTAAAATGTAACTTTCTCTCAAACCAGATTATTTGTCAGTATAAAACACTATTGTCTAATCTGACTATCAGATTTTGTACAATAGTCTTTCCTTTCATTTGATACCTTTTTCTAGCTGGTCATACTAGGTGCTAAGGTGTTCATTGCATTTGAGATATTGTTCCTTTCCAGCGATAATGAACTAAACACCAAATATGTAGAAAATCTCATGCTAATAAATGTTGTTTGCTCTTGTTTAAAGCAAGCCTTTCACTTTATACTGTGACTCATGACTCCCCCACTGGAAACATGAGAAATAATTTTATTAAATGCTTAAATAACAACCAGTATCACAGAGTATCTCATTATATCTTGAAAAAAGGGGGAAACCAAATGGAATCACACTGAGCTATGTTCAAGGATTGTTTTGTTTTGAAACGCAAAAACTTAAGAGGAGAAAAAAGTACTGTGCGCCTGAACTGTTGGAAATTAATTTTAGACATTTACAATATCAATACCTGGTGATTCCTTTGTATACAGAGCCCATGTTATGGGTAAGTTTTTACAATCACATTCACACTGGAAAAGAATGTGGTCTCTGATTTGCCATTCTCTAAAGAGAATAACTATCTAAATGAATGGACACACAGGATGGTGTTTATTGACATATGGCAAATAATAAAATCAAGCCTTTTTTTTTTTAAAAAAAGGAAGAAAATGTTGTTTTTTAAGAAAGCATAAAGTTGGGAGAGTTTAAAGGGACAGTTTCTCTAACATTCTTAATAACATATTGCCAGCTGTGGTGGTCTCATGCCACAAAATGACCCCACTCAAATTCATTCATTCACTATAGTAGCCCACCTGAGTTTCATATTTGAGGTGTGCTTTGAGATCTGATTGTTCTGTTTTAATCCTGCTTGAATTTCTTTTTTCCAAACTTTCATGGTCCTATTCATGCTAATGTGGCCTTTGAGCTAGCTTTTCTTTCTAGTAAGGTGTAAGTCTATAGTGATAGTCTATAATATCTGGCAAGAAACAGGCAATTCCTTCACCTCCATCTTTAGATTTATGGAATTTTCATTTATTTCCCCAAAATTACTGTGTGAATTTTAGCATTTCTTTTAGGTTTAAGCAAAAACTTGTACATGCACATACAACCTATTTCTTCAAAACCTTTTTGAAACATGCATTTTAATGCACCCCTTTTCATCGATACAATAAAAAAAATCCTGTGTGCATTTTCCTCTAGGATGCATTATTTCTGAATACTTTTTTAACACTTGAATTTTGTGCATATTCTATAACTCAGGAATTATTTATTTTTTGTAGTTTTTTTGCAAATGTATGACCGTTACCCTGCTTAATAGTTAACAAGATTGTAAGAACCACTATAGATCAGGGTTTGATTCTCTGCTTGGCCATGGAAAACCACTGGGTGACCTTGAGTAAGTCACACACTCTCAGCCTCCAAAATGCCCATAAATTTAGGGTCCCCATAAATCCCCATAAAGCAGAATGACTTGGAGGCATATAATGACAATAACCTTTCCCTATGAACTTGTCATTTTGTGGATTCACATTGCTGGAAGAAGAGACACCTTCAAAAAGGCAATCAAGATGGATCTCTTCCAGTGGGCCTTCCCCCCTTGACCCCTTCTAAGACAACCCCACCTGCCTTAACTGTCCAGTTCATAATGACCGATGAAAGTTTAAATATGAATTTTTATTATTGTTATAGGAGAGGTTTATCGATTTTGTTTATAATTATTGTTGTTTTATATATTGTTTGTAATCCCACCTTGATCCGCAGGGAAAGGCAGGAAATATAAATAATGTTGTTATTGTTGTTGTTATTGTAATTAATGACTGGATGTGATCCCCAAACCCTACCTTTTCAGCCAGGAAGTACCTCCAATTGAAGGGTTTTGGAGGTTCTTGAAATCAGGGCACTGTAAAATGATGTCTGCAGAGCTCTCTCAGTGGAGGGTGATTTAAGAACAAGTATTGGCAAGACCTTCCCAGGATCCTGCCACAGTTGCTTGTCTCAGGGGACAGAGTCCATTGAGAGAAGCATTTGCAGCAAGACCTTGAGGTGTCTCTCCACCTGCCTGTTTACAACGTGTCAGGCAAGTGGAAGAGCTCTTCAGATTTCATTTCTGAGTACTCTGATTTGCAGCACCTCAGAAACCCTTTGGTTGGGGTATCACCTGGTTCAAAAGGTATGTTTTGGGAATGGGTTGGCATCGTCAGATGTCGCTATGACAATGGATGTCTATTCTATTAGTTATGTCTGTAAAGACGGAATCTCAGGCCAGGTATCTTCACCCATCTTTTTAAAAATGAACTCAGAGGATTAGGGGTCATTGGGAGGCACTCCCATTGTAAGGGACACTTGTAAGGAAAACCAGGAACCACATGATTCCCACTCCTGCTTTAATGGGATACTGAAACTGACTTTATCAAGTATTGGCATTCCTTGTGGGTCATGCAGTGAAGAAATCATTAAGCTTCACAGCACAACCAAATTAAATGCTTTATTCTTGATGCTCTCTGAGGCATAAACAACAACTCATACTATGATGGAGCTAGTCACCTGTGCAGTTTCACTCTAGCAGTTTCCCTTTCTGATAAGCTATTTCTCTTTCTGATGACTATTTATCAGTGAATTACAGTAGAGAAAATTCATGGTAGATTGCCGTGCTGTTTAAACACTGTACTTTGGTTGCCTACAGGGCAAAGATTTAAGATTAGTTCTTTTAAAACTCAGATTTATCTGCAGTATATAAACTTTAACACCTAATACAAACATATATTCACATATTTGTGTAGCAAATTCCTGTGGGTAGTTACAATATACTTATCTTTCATCATATTGATTATTATTAATAATAATAATTTTATTTATATAGTGCTGTAAGTCTACACAGTGCTGTACATACAACCTTATAGTTATATTGATCTTCATAAATCCAACATTTCAATAATGCATTCTTAGGCTCCCAAAGAGAAGCCGGATAATTGGGAACATTTCTGTGAGGAAGGCTCAGTACAGACCAGTACTTTGTGCCAATATTTTGATTTATTATACACTTAGGGGTCATGAAGACTGGCAGCTTAGACTGGCCTCTGGTCACTCAAGTGCCAGTCCAACCCCAATTAACATGAGACTGTGGTGACCAGATGCTGTGGTCCTGAAGCTGGCCACTGCCATGGCCCCAAATAGGCCACCTGCAGGGAGGCGCTTTTCGCCACTCCTTTTCCAGCCAGCTTTTTCTGGCCACAAACACTCTCCACGGAATCCACAGTTTCCTGTCCATCTGTTTTAGGCCTCTATAAGCTATACAAAAGAATATGTATAAATCCCACCAAGCAAACACCTCCGTTCAGCTGCTGGGAGCTCCAGAGAGATAGCAGTGGAGTGGAATGGACCCCTTCTGCAGCCTGAAGCTCTGAACTTGTGCCAATTTCTTTGGTGTTTTTATAGTTTTCTTCTAGATCATTCCACGCCTAGACCATACTCCTTTCAGATCATCAATCAGGTGGTTATTTTCACAGGTGTTAGCCATGAGCCCAACACTACTTCAAGATTGTTGATTAAGCTGCTATCTTTAGATTTCTCTTTATGCTATTCTGGCTGTATGCTATGTCTCCATCTAGGTGAACAGTTATCTCTTCTATGTGCTTAGATTCCTCCCTGTGCTTTCCAAGCTGCATGTTATGTCTCTGCCTAGGTGAACTGTTATCTCTTCTAAGTGTTTAGATTTCTACCTGTGCATTTTTAGCTACATGTTATCTTTCAGAAACATTTAGCTTGGCAAATATACAACATAACATGATTTAGCAGGACTGAAGCATTTTGAAGGTTTGCACAAAGAAGTGAAAAGAGGCCCCATTCTGGTAGTATGGAGGAGAACAATGACAGGCCACTACATTTCCTCAATGCAATATGATTGCAATATGATGGTGGGAGTTGTAGCTAGTCTTATTCTTGCTTTAACTCACCACCTCGTTGTGCAGCAGAGCAGAGCAGCTTTGATCAATGGTTATTGCTTTCTTCTAAGCATGCAGAGCTTCAGAGAATAGGCTGAAGACCCTGACAAACTCTCTTAGCCTTCTCACTCCTCTTTCAGAGATGTCTCCAAACGTCTCCTTGGTTCTGGTGGCTCTTTTATCTTCTCTTTCTCAAGACACCAGGCAACACAGTAGACTTGTATAAAAGATCTACTTTATTTAACTATATATACTAAATGCCCTTCACCACACAATCTTTGCTTTATTCCATTATCTACTCTACTCTATACAATGCTCAACTCAGCTATTCTCTACTCCACACCACTCCACATAAACCATTGGCATACATTGTTATTATTATAGCCACTTGTGGGTTCATTCTGATTGGTTCACATTGTTCAACCCATATTTAAGTCCAACCCAAGTATTTCATCATATTACCTTGTACACTTTTTGATTCTCAGGTGTTTCCAATATGTATTCTATAATTCTGTCCTTGTCATTTGTCCTTGGCTCCTAGGACTTCTACATTACATTAGCCTTTTCACCTGTGTAGCTTCTTAATTGCTTTTGCTTAGTCAATGTGACTTTCACATACATATTTTATTTCTTCCACTGTATGTTCCATGTTGCATTTTCCTTAACATTCCAGGGCCTGCCCAAACAGAACCCTGGTTTCCAAAGTTGTAGTCCAGTGCTCAGACCACTACATTACTCTGGTTCTATGTAAGGAGTGAAATTATGGAATGCATATAAAATGTTCGAGCCAAATAAAAATGTTATTTATTAGTAATAGTAATAAGTCCCTTTCCAACATAAAATCCTTATTCTTTATACTTTACTATGTAAAGTCATGGATGTTTGTGTATACCATCATTATGCCTACATGGGCAGGAAGCATGGGCTGAAACAAAGGTAACCATTATGTGACCTCCATCCTAATCGACTTATTTCCAAATATCAAGCTAAGCCTTCTGCCACAATGACATTTCTTCAGAGTTTATTTTCTCCCTTAAATGTTTTTCAGAGAACACAAATCTATTTATGATTAAATTAGACCTAAAGTTTGCAAGACTTTCCTCATTCCTGACCATGACAGGGTATATTCATCCTTTTTGACCCTGTTACTTATGGAAACCATGGATTGTTTGAGTGAACTGTTCATCTTCTTTTTAGTCAGAATTGCTTAAAATGGTATCATTAGACTGTATTCAGGTGAACAACAAGAATAGAGCAAGGAGCTATTGATTCTGCAGGTCAGAGGATAGACATGTTTTTAGTTACTGGCTCCCTGCTGATCCAGTTCCCTTTGCCCTGTGTCTTCTTTCATGGTTTTCTACACACACACACACACATGCACACACACACAATTTATTTCTGTGATATTCATGTAAATGTTGACTTTCTGTGTCTTCAAACCCAAAAGGAAATAGTACTTTCCTTTCCCTGAATCTATATTAGAAATAAAGGATAATTTTACTATAACCATATAAATCTTCCATACTGTTAAATTGGAGACCATTTTATATTAATTAATAGAGTCAGTGATACAACAGTGCCTGATGTCATAATAGACTGTAGTAATAGTGTTAAAAGCTTACTTTATTCTTCTCTGTATATTCATTTTTGAAATCAAAGTCCTGGGAAGACTAAGTATGATATGAATTTAAGAGAGGTTACCATTGTACCCTGCCAGAATAAGCTGAGTAAAAGTGAGTTAAAACTAGATACAGGTTTGCCAGTTTGCACAGACACTCACACATACATCCCAACAATAATGTGGTCCTTTATGTGCTTACTGAGAGTAGGTTCCACTGACCACAAAGCATTTCTTTTGAGGCTGATATGATTTATGCACAATGTACATGGCACCTTGCAAAGAACAATCACTAGCCCAAAGAGTTTACAACCTAAACTTTAAGATAAAAGGAAATGAAAGAGGAAGAGGGAAATGGAGGTGTATGTAGACAGAGAGCACATAGGATTATTTTGATTAGCCATACTTAGCTACCATAAGAGAAGCAGCATGGTGTAGTGGTTTGGGCATTGGACTCTGTAGACCAGGGTTTGAATCCCAGTTCAGCCATGGGGTGACTCTGGGCAAGTCTAATTTTCTCAGCCTCAGAGGATGGCAATGGCAAACCCCATCTGAAGAAACTTGCCTAGTTCCTATTGATAGGGTCACCATAAGTTGGAAACAACTTGAAGGCACAACAACAACAACAACAACAACAACAACAACAGTAGCATAAGGCAGTCTTCTCTGATCAGTATTCTCTAGATGTACAGTTAACAGAATTCTTGACCACTACTGGCCATATGGACATATGGCTCAGGAAGAGGAAGGTAGCTCTCCAGTAGCATCCCACATTTCAGTCCCAGCCAAAGAGGGCAGCAAGAGGAACTAGGTGGAGCTTATTTGTTAATGGATTGGCTATAGGGAGCAAATAAAAGAGAAACAGCAAAGAGTAAAGCAAGGCTTCAGAGCTAAATAATAAGGCAAACAGTGACACTGAAAATGGATACAGTAGATGCAGTGTGATGCTAGGCCAATAAAAAACTCTGGTAGCATAGTGCTGCTGGATTTAGCCAGATGACAAGCCATAATGAAAGAGACAGCATGCAGTGCTTCCTCTTGTGGAATCAGTTGCAAAAAGGAAAATTTCAGTGGATAGCAATGTCAATAGCAAGTACATTTCTATACCGCTTATCAGTGCACTTAAGCAGTCCCTAAGCAGATTACAATGTGTAAGCTAATTGTCCCCAACAAGTTGGGTACTCATTTTAGTGACCTACAGAAGGATGTAAGGCTGAGTCAACCCTGAGCCCTTGGCTGGTATTGAACTCACAACCTTGTGGTTTGTGAATGGCTGCAGTACAGGCATTTAACCACTGCACCATCAGGGCTCCATTCCTTTTCATTTTATCTTCCCAGTCAGCTGATAGAAGAGAATAAAGAAACAAGTGATCAATGTTTTGAGAAGCGGGAAACATTAATGAGGGAAAGGTTAATTGAGATGGGGAAGATGGGTGCATTAGATGCAATGGGATAGACTAGTAGTTTGTAAGAGAGCCGTTGTGACATAATGTTTTGAGTGTTGGACTAGGATTAAAGTTTAGACCATGGTTCAAATCCCAGCTCAGCCATATAAGCCCACTGGGTGGCTTTGGGCAAGTCATACTCTCTCAGCCTCAGAGGATAGTAATTACAAACCCCCTCTGAAAAAACCTGTCAAGAAAACTCCATGGTAGGTTTCCCTTAGGGTCATCATAAGCCAGCAGTGGCTTGAAGGTACATAACAAAGTAGTTGTAAACTGTGTTGTAGGGAAACTACATATACTGTAACCCCCTTTTAACAAAGTTCAATAATATTCAATTCAAAATATATGTTTCAAGCTCTTGAAGCTTCACTAGCTTCTTCATCAGGCAAAGGTCTTAAAAATCATACAGGAAAGAGAAAATGATGATGTTTGTCACAAGCCTGTATTTTGTCAAAATACAACTGTTCTTTTGTATACTGTGGGAACTTCTCACTTCAGTCCTGGACAGAGGGAAAATAGGTTTAAAAGGAACCTGGATTATTATTATTTTTTGTCTCCCAACAATGGAACTATGTCCCCAGACTTTTAGTACCATTCCACATGTCAATGTTTTCCTTCTGTCTACACATTTTTCACAGGTGAAGTAATGAAAAGGTGGTATTGTTAATCTCACTTCTCTCTCAACTATTGGGCAAAACACATCCAGCACAGTTTGCCACCTGTCTTTGTTGCCACAAATGCTAGATAGTTACTTTCAAAATAAAATCCAATCAAAATAAATCTGAGAATCCATGCCAGTTAATGTTTTCAAGGAAAACTGGGTATCATGCCCAGAATTTGAGTACAGCTCAGAAAACTGGAGTATTTGTCAACTGCAATTTTATCAGTGTGATGGGTTGAAAACCCAGATACTGAACTCACCTTTACAGACCCAAGTGGAACATTTCATTTTTTAATCATAACTGAGGCTGACAGCTTTGTTGACAGGGCGATGGGCTACAGAAGGTAGATGTCTTTAGTATTTTTCTATTAGTAATGCAACTCAGTCCTGCTTTAGCCCAGATGCAAATAAATTCGAATTTCATGGTTTATGTTTGTAGCAGTCATTTTGAGATGATCTCATCACTTTTTTTTTTCTTTTCTGTGTTAGACAGGGCTATGAAGAACTGGAACGGCAGCTTAAAGAAGTCTTTAAAGAGAGAAGCAACATTCTTCGCCAGCTGTCAAAGACATCCAAAGAACTTGAAGGAATTAAAGTAAACCTACAGGTCAGAATTTCCCTTCTATCTGCCCTCCTTTGCAAATATTGGACTGATTTGTGTGCAAATGAAAATTGCATAGAGCATGCAAGCCTGTTTAGTTTACAACTTTCATACAGTGAAGAGAAGGTCTGAAGAAAGCTTCTAATTTGTGTTTGCTTGAATGTAAATTGGAGCCTTTATGTGATTATGAACTCTGCTTTATTGGGTTTAATGGGATAAATGTCCAGGTGAATGTGAGCAGAAGGCCCTTTCCTGTTCAACATAGGAAAAACAAAACAAAAGAAATGAAGATGTTTGCTGTGGGGCTTGATTTGCCTCCTCCAAGTTTTATTTCTTAGGTGAACAGGCTGATCAACTTTATCTAGATGTTCTCTCCATTCTAATATCGGCAGTTCTTTTTTAAAATGAATATTACCATTTTTAGAAAATACCTATAATATTTCACATCATATTCTGGGATTTGGTAAGGGAGAAGGGCTCTTAACACTTACAATTTTCCATGGTATTTTGCCATTATCCAATTCCTGGCAGATTCCACTGCTTTGACATCTCCTTCATTGTCTTTGTGTATTTCCTGATTCTCTCCTCCTCTTCACCTAAACTTCTGCATCTGCTGACACATTAAAATGTCTGTTCCAGTAACATTGCATTTCCATACTAGCCAGCACAGCAAGGATAGTTTGGAAACATCCATCCATCCATCCATCCATCTATCTATCTATCTTGCTGATGGTGTGGCAGTGGTGAAGAGAAGAACAATACGTTAAAAATACTTCCATACATTGATTCTGTAAGGAGAAGGAAGATTGTTACACACTATGTTTCCAGTGCTCTTTATGCCAACCAATATGTTTTAATTTTTGTATGTGTACACCGCTCTGATCGTTGGAAGAGCGGTATATAAATAAAGATATTATTATTATTATTATTATTATTATTATTATTATTATTATTAGCTAAACAATGGGCCATATTGTGGGAGGGGAGCAGCAACAAATGAATCTTATGGAAATAGCTTTTTTTCACCCTGAAGCCATTCCCTGGATTGGAACACATTAACAACATTGTTTCTCTTTATAGTTGTTATCAATTTTACAATGTGCTATATACAGAAACCTTTTTATATATATCATAAAGGTCACAATTCATAGTTGTATTGCTGAAAAAATATTAAAGAGCTCCTTGGTAACACATTGCTTTTTACTCCTCTTATTAGTCTCTGAAAAATGATGAAGCCACTGCAAAAAGTGATGTACAGAAACTCTTGGAATTAAGTCAGAAACAAAGGTATGCTTCAGCTTTTATCTATCTTAACCTTTACTTTCCTCACATATCTGGAAAACATTTTTATGCAATTAAGCAGTACAAAGAAGCAATAGTAATAATTAATGATAGAGTTGACACCATCCGACTTCAAACAAGAGCTTTGTATTTTAATGGGTGAAACTGAAACATACAACTCTGCAAATAGAAATGGCAGCCATTCTTTTTACATAACTGCCAACTGTGCCTGTTCCTGGAGAGGTCAGAACTGGCCATAAAGCTAAATGCCTTTGTTACATCCCATTTGGATTACTGTAATGTGCTGTATGTGGGGCTGCCTTTGAAAAGTGCTCAGAAACTTCAGCTGGTCCAAAAAGCTGCAGCCAAGCTGTTAGTTGGAGCTGGTTACAGGGAGCATACAACTCCCTTGTTGCAACAGTTCCATTGGCTGCCAGTCCATTTCTGGGCACAATTCAAAGTGTTCATTTTGACCTATAAAGCCCTATATGGCTTGTGACCAAGCTATTTAAAGGACCGTATATCTCTGTACAACCCCCCCCCCCCCCCCCCGAATATTGAGGTCATCAGGAGAATCCCTTCTCTCTGTCCCACTACTCTCTCAGGAATGTTTAGTGGGAATCAGAGAAAGGGCCTTTTCAGTGGCTGCTCCCAAGCTCTAGTACTCCTTGCCTAGGGAGGGCAGGATGGCTCCATCCCTGCTGTGCCTCCGGGAGCAAGTAAAGACGTTTTTATGCAGCCAGGCTTTTGCAAGACTTGGATGCTGTTTTGTTTTAAAACAAAGAGTTTTAAACTTTAAATTTTAATAATGTAACATTTTTAATTGTTTGAATTGTTTAATTGTTTTTTAAACTTGTATTTTGCATTTATTTATTTTTTACAAATCACATTGTATTTCCATAAAGTTATCAATTTACATTCAGACAAATACTTCTTGTATCTTGCTTCCAATAAAAAATATTGTATATAGTATTAGCATTTTGCATGTTTTATAGTGTTTTAACTTGGACTGTTTTAGATTTGTTAGCTGCCTTGATTCCCTGTATTGGGAGGAAGGCAGGATATAAATAAACATAATAACATTATTATTATTATTATTATTATTACTACTACAACAACACAAATTAGGTTCTGAATGAAGAATATGGAATATATATATATATATATATATATATATGCTTTATTTTGTTTTGTTTTTTAAGAACTGGAGACATACTTCATTCTTTTTTTAAATAACAGATAGCACTTGCCTTTTTCCAGCAGTCATCATGATCCATATAACATGCTGTGAATGCAGTCTGGGTTCCCCTCCACTCCTGCTGAGCTGGATGGGACCCCTTGAGACCACTTTTTTATCTCCACAAACCTTGCAGCTGCCACCAACTGATGAATTACTCTCTCTCTCTTAACAACACATCAGGACTTTGAGGTACTTCTAGATAAACAAGTGCCACAGGGGGTGACTGGGGCTGGAGTAGCCTCAGGCCACTCCAAGATGTCAACTTCACCCCTTTGTCAAAAGTGTTAAAACTTAGACTGGATGGCCATCTGTCAGGGATGCTTTAGCTGTGAATCCTGCATTTGGAGGATTTGCTGTTAGATGACTCTCCATGCACCTTGCAACTCTACCTTTCCATGCTTCTAGGTGTGACCCTTAATCTACCATCTGAATCACCACTGCCCTGAGGTTGTGAGGCACACATAGCCACACACACTGTCAGGAGATCCAAAAATGAAGGTGGGTGCAGGAGTAAATCCAAGATTTTTAGTTTATTGTTAGGCAAATCTGTGTCACACCCTATGTCTGTCCTTATCTAGAAGCACCTATAGCTTCCATTTATAAAACAGATCTCTTTTACATATTTATGTGATATGAATATGATAGCATGGGTTGAGAAAGATCAAGCAGCTGTCTATCATATCAAGTGCTTGGAACAATAATTGTAAACCAGCTCATTTTAGTATATATATATATTTTTATCTTGAATTTATATAATGCCTTTCTGTCAAAACAACAATAACAACAACAAAAACAAAAACAAAAAACAAAACAAAAAAGAAAATGGAAGGCAGCATTACTATTAAGTCTGGCAATATGATGCACCAAGCCAGGAGACAGATGTGACATTTCCAAACACACAATTACCAAAATGATTTCAAATCAACCTGGGGGGAGTTTTCCAATTGCTACTATAAACAAATAACATTTGTCTCTTCCAAAGCAAAGTGTGACCTCAAAGCTGTCATGATGAACCAACTGAAATGTGTGAAGATAGTTTCCATGGGAAACAAATACAGAGCTTGGCTTCACCATGCTGATTCCCAGAGACAGACAGCATGAGGCATGCAGTGTGTTGGGGTAACAGCTTGCTTTGTTTCTCTTCTTGATTTTTCTTCTGACACTCCAAGCAAATACTATGGAAACCACCTCTCTAGGTTGTATAAAAATTACTAATTCCAGACTTCTTGGACCAAGGGCCCACTGAGCCTAAGGAAACATAAATTTTTAGATATTCATATTGATAAAATGCCAAAGCCTGAAAACTGGCCTGTAATTAATGCAAGAGATGATCTTCATCTATTGTGTGTCCAGTCCCCAAGGAACATAGATCAAACAATACTTCAAACACCTCCTGCCAAATGCATAATATCACAGTCTTGAAACATTATCTTGTATACCCTGTGATAAATCTTCCAAAACACATAATAAGAAGGCCTGTCCAATTTAGCTAGTGAAAGGCTATACATTATTTAGCTGTCAGTAATCATGCACTAACCCTAATTGTCAGTATCTTCAGTTGTTCTTATGTTTAATACATGACTGCTCTGATCAGAATGATATGTCCCAGATTGGGACCTGTCATTCTTTGGCTGCATGTCTATATTAATATAATGAGTCACCAAATTGGTGAAAAGCAGCAGTCTGTTTAAAGTCTAGTTTATGCTTTTATTGTCTCTGTTGTGTAGTTGGTTTTGCAAACCAGTCTGCTTCAGTTAACCAATGAAATTCCACTGGTTTGTCCAACCTAGTGATAAGCAGCCAGGTACTGGTTTCCACAGCTGACTCAATTCATGTTTTCTGAATCTGTTTGCAGGCTGCCTCAATAGCTATAGCATATAAAACCAGGAAGACGCTGAAACAATCACATACTCCTATTCTCTCTTACAGATCCATCCAAGCCATATTCATAATCTTCCATCTTGCACTGGGAGGATTGCCCTTTATTGTCTCAGGGTGGGCATTGTTGTTGTTAACTGCCTTCAAGTTGACTTCGATCTCTGGCAAACTTGTGAATGGGGCATCTTGAAGACACCCTTTCCTTAACAACCTTGCTCAGTTCCTGCAGACTTAGGACTGTATCTTTTCGATCGAGTCTGCCAATTTGTTTTGTGGTCCTCCTCTTTTTCTTCTGCCCTTTATCTTTCCAAGTATTATCATCTTTTCTAGTGAGTCATGCCTTCTCATGATATGGCCAAAGTATGACAGCCACAATTTAATTGTCTTGGCTTCTAGAGAAAATTCAGATCTGAGTTCTTGTACATATGTATCTTTTTAGATGTCCACAGTATCCACAGAACTATTCCCCAGCACGACATCTGAAATTATTTTCTTTCTATCAGCTTTCTTCACTGTCCAGCTCTCATACCCATACTTAGCAATGGAAAATGCAATGGCATAAACAATCTTCACTTTAATATCCAGTTGTATATCTTTGCACTTTAGGAACTTGGTTAGTTCTTTCATAGCTAACCTTCCTAGTCCTAATCTTCTGATTTCTTGACTACAGTTTTCATTCTGATCAATGATTGATCCAAAATAAGAGACAACTGACTATTTCACTGTCCTTATTATCCATATTTAATTAGTGAATATTTTCCTTGGTCATTATTTTAGTTTTCTTAATGTTCAACATTGCAATTTGATCCCTACTGCCTCTTCCCTTCCTAAACCCAGCCTGCTCATCTGGAATTTCTTGCTCCATATATGGCAGAAGTCTTTGCTACAGAATCTTGAACATGACCTTGTTGAATGTGAAATTAAATCAATGGTCTTGTAGATGAAATATTTTATGTTCCCTTTTTGGGGGATAGGGATGTATATTGATCATTTCCAAAGTATGGGCAACTGTTTTGTTTTTCATATTTACTGGCAAATTTAAGTTAGAACTAAAGTTGATTCTGTCTCTGTAAACTGCTTTAGCTGTATTGGTAGGTCATCTATTCCTGGTTATTTATTCCTCTTAATTGCTCTCAAGGCAGCTTTCACTTCACTTTCCAAAATTGGGGGGGGGGGGAATCTTTACGTGATTCTTCTGCCCATGTATTATGTTCCTCTGTTTGAGTATACTGAAGATGTAATGTAGGTATAGATATAATTCAGGGACACTACACTAGGCTGATTTCATTTGGGTCTTTCCCTCCAATTTTCTGGCAATTCTAAGTCGGTGGTATCATATTTAAGTCTGATTTCTATGTGGAAAGCATCTGCAGTTTTATTTACAATGTGTTTTTTATGAGTACATGTGGTTCCTTGTTTGCTATTCCAATGAAGCTGTTTCATTGATGAGTTACTTGCAATCATATAGTCACTGCAGAGAGAAATATCTTTACTGCTACAGCTATACCCTCTTTTGGGGGGCAGAGTTGTGCATCTTTGCTTTTTTTTTTTCATTCTTACATCTAATAATTTCAAAATTCTTGAATATTTTGTGGTAATTTCCTGCAGTTTTCAGGATTTCTTTGTGTGTGTTGTTTGTTTGTTTGTTTAGGGAGGAGTGTTTTGTTTTGTTTTTGCACAATAACCTTGCTTTTGGTTCATTAAGTTTCTGCATCATCACTTTAACTATAATAGACCCAAAACACATGGGCAAAATGATGTTCAGGACCACAGTGATAGCCCAGGTCAGGCCTGGGCCTGTGAGATAATTGTGGTCCCAATCCTATTGTGGCTGGTGTGGTCCAATCATTGTCCTTTTGGCCCATCTGCTTTGGACCATAGTAGAGCTCTGTTGTCACAGGCATATTTGACAATGCCCTCCTCCAAACCTACATTCACAGCCTGGCATTTTCAAGGCAGTGGAGATTGGGAAATGATGTCCACAGCAATCTCCAAGTTACAGGGTACCTTGAAAGCAGGCAGATGAAAAGAACCCATTCATGGTCATGACACAACTGGTATTCCAAAGCATACTGTGACCAAGTCTGTTCTGTGGATATTACTGTCATGTTTAGTGGACTCACACCTCAGAAATCAAGACAGCAAGGTAGTGTAGACAACTAGAGCATTATTTTGGATTTCTGGACACAAGTTCACCATAGATTTGGCTGTGTCAAATCTAAGTTTACCCCGAACAGACTATCCTTTAAGTGTTTCCCCTTTCCAACCCCTACTTCCCAGCCCGTGACCCCTGGCTTTGTTTCAGATCAAAGGGTTCTTTGAACATTCCTTCTTTCTTAATTTCCTTCTCTTCATTATCATTATTTTGTGAAGCAAACAGAATGGTAAACAGATGATTCCTTCTTCCTGGGAAAGATTACAGTATATAATAATGAAGAAATCCATAGACATACGGATATGACAAGTATTCAAAGCATTCCAATCTGTAGTGCCTGAGAAACACTTCAGGCAAGGCATGAGCAAGTTGTGAAAGTAGATTTTTGAGATCATGTTCAGTCAAGTGACAGCCATAAAAGTGAACCCCTAGCAGTTACAATATTGTAAGTCCAGTTTATGATATCATAACTGCTATACAGGTTGCTAGCAAATCCTTTATGTAAACATTTTGGCTATTGTACAAAATACATTGCTTCCTGTTTTGTTTTGTTTTTATGTTGTTGTTGTTTTTTTGTGCAAAGAAATGTTTCATAAAAATAAACCCTGAAATATTAGATTGTGGTGGGCCATTTTCTTGACACAGTATTTTAGTGGATTGGGGTACTGTCTTTTCAACAAGTACCATAAATTCAGCAATCTTCTAACTGGAGTGAATAAAATGCATGAGTGGTCCTACTTCCAATGGCTTTACTTCACCAGCTCAATCACTATCAATGCAATCCTATGTGAGCTTAGTAAGAAGGACAGCAACTTGTGTTCAAGAGATTTATTTCAAAGTAAGTGTAAGTCTGCCATAAATATCTCTCAAATTATCCCTACATTGCATCTTCACAATAATAATAATAATAATAATAATAATAATATTTATTTCTATTCCGCCCCTCTGAACAAGCACTCGGGGCGGAGTACAGCAGAGGTTAAAACAATATCAAGTTAAAATACCCCTTCCTTACCCTTACCACCCTCCCTTAAAAAAGAATTAAATCGCAATAGAGTTAAAAAACATAATAGATTAAAATAGCAATGCACAATAGTAGGGAGCGGACCCAGCTTAGGTTGTATGGAGAAAAATGCAGGAAAATATTTAAAAAGCCCTTAAAACCTAGGTATGGAGCTGGGGATATTCACATTCTCTGGGAAGGCTTGCTGGAAGAGATGCGTCTTTAGGGCTCTTTTAAAGCCTTCTAAAGATGGAATGAGATGCATCTTGTCCAGCAGATAATTCCACAACTTGGGGGTGACAGCCGAAAAAGCCCTCTGGGAGGTCTGTACCAGCTTGGTCTTCATGGGTTGAAACAGGTTCCTCCCAGAGGACCGGAGTGTGCGGGGGGGGGTTCATATGGGAGGAGGTGGTCCCTTAGATAAGATGGGCCCAAGCCATGACGGGCTTTAAAGGTTAAAACCAACACCTTGTACTGTGCCCGGAAACTGATCAGCAGCCAGCGGAGGGCTTTTAGCACAGGAGTGATATGCTGTCTCCTGGATGTTCCAGCCAGAAGCCTGGCTGCCATATTTTGGACCATTTGTAGTTTCCGGGTTAGGCACAAGGGTAGCCCCATGTAGAGTGCATTGCAGTAGTCCAAACGTGAGGTTATCAGCGCATGTATCACAGTTTCCAGATCCCTCCTCTCCAGGAAAGGGCGCAGCTGGCGTATCAGCCGAAGCTGGTAACAAGCGCTCCTGACCGTCGCATTCACCTTACTTGTCATGTGAAGCGACGGATCAAGGAGTACCCCCAGACTGCGAACAGAGTCCTTCGAGGAGAGTGTGACTCCATCGAGGACTGGAAGTTGTATTCCCAAACCTGGTTTCGGGCCTGTGACTGTGAGCACCTCCGTTTTGTCTGGATTAAGCTTTAATCAGTTTTTCCTCATCCAATCCATTACTGCCGCAAGGCAGTCATTGAGAGGGGAGACGCCATCTGAGGTCTGAGCAGACGATCTGGTCACGGAGAAATAGATCTGAGTGTCATCAGCGTACTGATGACACTGAGCTCCGTGCCTCCGAATAATCTCACCCAACGGCTTCATATAAATATTGAATAACATCGGGGACAGAATAGCGCCCTGTGGAACGCCACAGCTAAGCTCGATTTTAGAAGAGCAGCTGTCCCCGAGTCTCACCCTTTGAGATCTGCCGGAGAGGAAGGAACGGAACCACCGGAGCGTGGTGCCGCCGATCCCCAACTCTCTCAGCCGATCTAAAAGGATGGAATGATCGATTGTATCAAAAGCCGCAGAGAGATCCAAGAGCACTAACAGGGTCACACTACCTCTGTCGATGCTCAGGCGGAGGTCGTCAGTCAGAGCAACCATGGCTGTCTCCACTCCATAACCTGCCCTGAAGCCGGTTTGAAATGGATCGAGATAATCGGTTTCATCCAAGACAGCTTGGAGTTGGGAGGCAACTGCTTTCTCGACCACCTTGCTTAGGAAAGGCAGCAAGGAAACTGGTCTGTAGTTGTTCCTGTCCAGGGGATCAAGGGAAGGCTTCTTCAGGAGGGGCTTAACAGCCGCCTCCTTCAGACTAGATGGAACATTGCCTTCCCTGAGAGATGCATTGATCACATCCCGAAGGAATGTTCTCAATGCATCCCCTCCCTGGACGACCAGCCAGGATGGACCTGGGTCGAGAGAGTAGGTTGTCTTCCTCATGCTTCCAAGGAGCTTGTCCACATCATCGGTACTCACAGATTGGAACTCATCCAGTAAACTGACAGCAACGGAGTTGCTGGATACCTCACTCATGGACTCTGAACGAAGGTTGGCGTCCAAGTCGGCTCTTATCCGAGAGATTTTATCTGCAAAGTGGATATTAAATGCCTCACAGCAGGCTGTTGTAGGATCCAGCAAGGGGTTTGGCACAGGGGGGACCTGCGTCAACTCCCTCACCACCTTAAACAGCTCTTCCGGGTGGGACTCTGCAGACGCAATGTGTGCAGAGCAGCGAGATCTCTGCGCTGCATGCAAAGCCTCTCCATAGATGTAAAGATGCAATCTATAGAGAGTTCTGTCGGATGAGAGCCGAGTCCTTCGCCATTCACACTCTAGTCGTTGTCCAGCCCGCTTCATTTCCCTGAGCTCTTTCGTATACCAGGGCTTCCTGTTGTGGGCAGGCTGGAAAGGACGCTCGGGAGCGATTGTGTTGATGGCCCTGGCGACATCAGTATTCCAAGTGTCTACCAGGGTCTCAACAGAATCGCCAGCATTCCCAACCAATAAACCCTCTAGGGCTTTCTGGAAACCAATTGGTTCCATGAGCCTTCAAGGGCGGACCATTTGAATGGGTCCGCCACCCCCGGGGGGACGGAACGTGGTCTTTAGCTCCAGCTTGATCAGGAAGTGGTCTGTCCATGACAGTGCGGAGGTCTTGGTTACCTCCGCCCACAGATACTCCTGTTCCATACTGAAAACTCCATCGAGTGTATGGCCCGCACAATGAGTGGACCCGTTGACCAATTGGGATAGGTTCATGCCTGTCATGGATTCCATGAACTCCCGAGCTGCTCCAGGTAAATCCGAAAAGCTGGCCTCAAGAGGGATGTTGAAGTCACCTAAGACAAGAAGTCTAGGGGACTCCAACAATAGCTCAGAGACCAGCTGGGTCAGCTCGGCTAGGGAGTCTGTTAGACAACGGGGTGGCCTGTATACTAACAGAATCCCCAGACTATCCCTGGTTTTCAGGGTGAGGTACATACACTTGATGTGGGCTGTTTTCCGGACAGGTCTCCTGATCAAGGTCAGGTTGGTTCTATGAACTATAGCGACGATGCCCCCCCCCCCCCCCGTCCACTCTCCCTTATCTGCTCAGCTGGAAGAGTCTGCGCCCAAGTAGCAGAGCTGGTATCTCCCAGCAGGTAATTAGGTAAACAATGACCTACATGTATATTGAGTCAGTTATTGGGACTAAACTGAATTAGCTTATAAAAGAGATTATATCCCCCTGCCCACAAACACCAGTACATTAGCAGTATATTTTAAAAATAGATGTTGGCTTTGTTTTCTCCCACATTTGTTTTTTAAAGAAAAAAATCTATTTTCAATTTGAATTAGTGAAATAAGTTGTGAGTTTTCTTAAGTTCTTGTCAAAAACAAATTCCAGAAAATTCATAGCCATCTTTCCTGGCAAAATTAAATAGGGATTGTTATTGTTATTATGAAGGGTATCATGTTGCACCACACTACCATGTGGCTGTTAAAGGGGAGTTTCCTATCAGACAAACAAAAGGAGGGCAACTGGAATTCAGCCCTCCAAATATGTGCATATACACAAGGATTTAAATTCAGATTTTAATAAGCACCCAAATCCTGGTTGAAATAATTTCTTAACTTTGCTTTCTTCAACAGTCACAGCAGTTGAAAGAATCATGTACTCTGCTAAGATTAAATCAAAACCAGCTGAATTTTAAACAGTGGGTTTTTGTTTTTTGTTGGCAAATCTTAAATTAAATTTGAAATCAAATCATATATATATATATATATATATATATAAACAAATAATAATGGGAAAGGATTTTTTCACTGGATGCATGTTCAACTTTCTTAAATTGGTATCATTATAAAAACAAAAACAAATAAAGGCTTCTCTGTAGAAACATTAATTTTAACAATTTCAGAGAACTGGACAGGAGGGGCGGAGTGTTAAATTTATGGTTCCTTGATGCTTTGATTTTTTTGAATGTTATATCATCAGTCCAATTTGGATAGTGATTGATAAGTGTTCAGTTCATTAGTGAATTTTGGATAGTGACTGACAAGTGTTCAGTTCAAAGGTCTTTGTGTTCGCATTTAAAATTTGGTAAATGAGTTCATATTTAAAACTTGGTTTCACTTTTTAAAACAATGTTGACCCTTTCATCTTGTCTGCATTTAGAAGTATTAACACCTTAAATCTGCTAATTCTGTAAATAATTTTTGTAATTCTGATGTAACTATCCTTAAAACATGTAAAATAAACCCCTTATGTGCAAAAAAAAGTTCTGAACAGTATGAAGAAACTGTTCAATTCTGCAAAGTTTGTACCAAATAAAATGAAATAAAATTAACCGATTGAAATTATCATCTATTATTAGCACTGTTAGATAATTAGATTAATGTCCTTATGATTTGCCTGGAAAGTACTGTGTCTCTTTCATAGAAAATTATTGAAGAACACTTTAATAGACCATGATTTGCATTGTCAAACAACCCTAACATCTGTTTAAGAATTGGATCTCAACAAAAAGGCCAGCTTCTTCAATGCCAAAGGAGAATTTTAAAACTTTGCTGTTTCCTAAGAATTTGGCACAGCATCTTTTAAACTAATAATCCTTTATACAATGGGCCCTTGGTATTCCCTGAGGTTTAGTTCCAGAAGCTCCTATGGGTATCAATGGATGCTCAAATGCCATTACATGCAATAGCATAGTAAAATGATGTTCCTTATTTAAAATAGCAAAATTAAAGTTTGTTGCTAGCTGTAAAACAAAGAATCAAAAAACCACAACAACTTCTACAGGGATCATGGTGGTGAAATCCACAATTAGGGGAAATGTGGGAGTTAACAGTCCCATTCATAAATGTATAGGTGAGATTCGATATGTCTTTGACTACGTTTATATTGTCTTGGCTTGTGGTTATTTCACTAATTTTTTTTTCAGTAGCAGTTGTACAACTGACAACAGTTCACACAGCAGGAACTACAAGTGTTACAAAAGGGAGCCAATTTCTGCTTTGAGTTTTCAGTCAGGAATGTTGCTGATGCACATGGGAATTTGTGGCTTTATTAATAAATGACCTCAACAAAGGACAATCACTGTCTATGCTGTGTAATTAAAAGTGCTTTGTCATGAACTGATTCCCCTCCCCCATGGACAATTGAGGTGAGGTTTGTATTTTTTTATTCTTCTTCTCTTCAATAAACTAGGGAAGAAATGAAATCACTCCAGGAGGCCTTTCAAAAACAGCTTAATGAGGCAGCTGAAAAGGCAGAAAAACAGCAAGCTACAGTGAGTAACTTTATTATTATTTTATTCCTACTCCCTGTAACCCATCCTTTGTAAATGCTTTAGTAGCTCAACTGTATTTGCACATAGAATTTTTCCTGTGTACTATGCAGAATGTTCTAGGTATATTTTCTGAACCTGTTTGGAAACAAAGAACTTCAATGGCATAATTGACAAAATGGAGAAAAATATAAAATGTATCTTATGAGGATTAACTCAGGTTATGTCCTCATAGACCAAATCTTCCTTTCTCCCCTGTCCACTCTCCTCTCCTCCTGGCAATCAGTCAGGACAGTGCAGGGCCCAGTCACCAGTTCTGTTGTAAACAGGCCGGATGATGCATGGGTTCAGCACTGAACCCATGGTATACCACCCTTGAAGGAGTTTTTAAAAAGTCACATTTTACTCTGGATCTTCCCAGAAGATCTGGAGCACTCCAGAGCAACACCAGGCAATTGTTTACATTGTGGAACAATGGATGCAAACTGCAAGAAAAGAGATTCCACCTAGACATTAGGAGGAACTCCCTGACAGTAAGGGCTGCTCGACAGTGGAACACACTCCCTCGGAGTGTACTGGAGTCTCCTTCCTTGGAGGTCTTTAAGCAGAGGCTGGATGGCCATTTGTCAGAGATGCTTTGACTGGGAGTTCCTGCATGGCAGGGGGTTGGACTTGATGGCCCTTGTGGTCTCTTCCAACGTTATGATTCTATAATTCTATGATTCTATGTGTCCCATTGTACTGCCCACCACCATCATAAGTCACTCCCTCTGAGCTCAGAATGAGGTGCCAAGGCATGTGATCGATGCTGGGTGCCTCTTTCTGATGTCAAAGGGAGTGATCCATGATGGCGGCAGCAGCAGCAGCAGCAGCAGCAGCAGCAATAACAACAACAACAACTTATTTCTATTCCACCTTTTCCAAATGGGAATCAAAGCGGATTACTGCAAATGTTTAAAACATGAACACTTAAAATCACAATCAAATTAAAATCCCATTTCCCTACTTTTCCCCCCAATTATATGAAAGTTAAACAACAGCAGGTGGCAAAGCAGGACGTACATGTGAATAGTCATCTGGTGCATCACTCCAGAGTGATAGGTAATGGGGGGATATTGAGGAACTTTGGGTGGCAGAATACTTCCAGAGTATTCTGGTCCATGAAGACCCAGCCTCAGTGTCTAATGGTTAAAAATGGGGTTTTCCTCTCTTTCAAAATGTCCCAATTCAATTCAAAGATACAGAACAGGAGAGGAAAAAAGCATAGCCTATAATCCTACACTCTAAGGGTGGACAACCACCAGTATTTTGTTGACACACATTTCTGGAATACAGGCACACTTTGTTGTGATCAGCAGGTGACATGATGGGGATTTGGGGGTGGATCAGTTTTGCAGTGGTTTGATTATGGAGTAAAAGAAATGTTTTGTTTCAGTGGCTATAATATGGTATCCTGGAGGACTGGGAGGAGGCAGAGAGGATTTGGAGCCACAGGCATCCTGTGGGCCACACTTTCCCAAGATGTAGATAATTAGGTTTTTTGTTCTACTTCGCAAGGAGAAATAAGTTATGCAGTGTACTCCTTGATAGGGGAGAAAATGAATATTTCTATACAGTTTTGGATTAACGCATCATACTCTACATGGGACTGCCTGTTCAATAACTTCAATGAGTCCAAGATATTGCAGTGAGAATTTTTACTGGTCCCAGTTACAGGGAGCATATAACTCCCTAGTTAAAACATCTTAACTGGCTACCAGTTTGTTTCTGGGCACATTTCAAAGTTCTGGCAATGACCTATAAATCCCTGATGTCAGGTTTGCCTATTTAGGCTTCCTCTTACATGTTAAAATCAGATTTGTTTTTGCTATGCTTTGCCCATGACAATAAAGCATGCTGGAAGAGGCCTAGTATTGGGGAAAGGGTGGATACGGATGCTGAAAGCTATTGTGAGGTCATTTGGCCTGGGAATGGAATTAGGTGGTTAGAATGGAGTACAGTGGTCCCCCGGTTTACGAAAGTAATTCGTTCCAGCACCCCTTTCGTAGACCGAAAAAGTTCGCAAACCGGGGGACCACTGTAAGTATAGGAATAAACTTTGCACCATTTGAATTTCCCGCCGCTTTTCTTTCGTAAACCGGTTTTTTTTTTCCGGAAACCGGGGCTGTTTTTCCGACCCCGGCTCTTTTGGATCCCAGGGTTTTCGTACCCCGGGGGATTCGTAACCCGGGGGACCACTGTAGTGCTTTCAGAGGTTTTAATAGTTATAAAATAATATTTTATTATAAAAATATTAAAATAATAAAATATTAAAAATATTAAATATTATTAAAATATTAAAAATAAAATATTTTTTAATTTATAAAATAACAGTTCTGGCAATGTGCAAAGTAAACTAATATTTGGTTCTTCTAGTCTAAATACATTTAGTCTGTGTAAATGGAAACAAATGTTTTTTCTTACACTCTAATTCCATGAAATCAATTGAAAATCAGCACCCTAAGTTCCTTTGTTTCAGTTCTCTAATTTAATTCAGTCAATTTTTTTTAATGATTTACTCTGAGGAGCTTCTTTTTATTATATTGTACTCTACTAAAAGTAGTGATTTGACAAGCCATTGTTTTTCTTCTCGTCCATTGAGAACTTCATGAGATTTTTTTTAAAAAATATTCCTCTCAAAAATCCCACTTTCAAAAGGTTATTTTTCTCTCCCTGTCCGCAGCTAGAGAATTATTTTTCACAGATTTCCCGAATGACAATAAAAGACAAGTATTCGCTAATTACATGTGCTTGGTGCTAATTTAATTTGCATTTCAAACTCACCATATCAAAAGGAGGCTTAGCAGGGGTTGAAAGGACACAAATAAACTTTGATTGAAGCCCCAACAAGGAATGATAGAGTTGAGGTATCCTCAAAGACCATCAAGTCCAACCCTCTTTGGAATACATGGCTATGGTATTCTGGAAGCTGGAGTATATTGTGGGGCTCAGAGCTTAAGGCTGAACTCTTTTTCCAGCTCAAGGCTATGGAATTTTGGGAGTTGGAGTTTGTTGTGGGGCCCAGAGCTCAAAGCTTCTTTTTCTGACTCAAGGCTATGGAATTCTGGGAGCTTGAGTTTGTTGTGGGGCATTGAGCTCATGGCTGAACTCTTTTTCTGTCTCAAGGCTATGGAATTCTGGGAGTTGGAGTTTGTTGTTGTGGGGCACTGAGTGAGCTTGCAAAGGTAGAAGCTAATAAATCCATTGATAACCAACTGATAACCAATAACCAGCTTACATAGGGTAGAAATTAGCTGGCTGATTTGCACTTTGAATTTAGCTTGAGTTGTGGGCTGAGGAAGGAGGGGGAAAGATTGGAATGCAGGAGGAAGGGAGGGCAAGTAGCCCAAAAGGAGAAAGATTAAAAGCACAAATTTCTCCTAGCTGAGAGGCTAAAGGAGATGGGCCTCTCTCTCAAGGTTACTGCCAGCCAGCTAAATTGATAACGTTTTCTGCACAGACATTCATTAATGTAGCAATTTGCCTTGCTTGGGAGAGGGTCCGGGCTAGCAGAGAGCCAACCAGTTTAGACTAGCTGAACAATACAGATATATATGATGATGATGATGATGAATGTTAAATTGTGCATGTGTGAACTGAGTTTTTGATTTGAATAAAACCAGCCTGCACCATGTGATCTCGATCAGTTGATGGAATGATTCTCAACTGAACACTAAAGCTGTTTGAATAAAACCTGAATCTGATTGGAAATCTTCACAAATGCCTCACTTTGCATAATTGGTTGTGAATGGGTTAATTGACCCTTTGTTACTGTTACGGTAAACAAAGGGTCAATTAACCTTTGAGGGGAGAGAGATGCAGGCCACCTCCTGCTGGAAGCAAGAAGAGCCCTCCCTTCAACCACCATCTTGAGGGGAGAGAAAGGCAGGCCACCTCCTGCTGGAAGCAAGAAGAGCCCTCCCTTCAACCACCATCTTGAGGGGAGAGAAAGGCAGGCCATCTCCTGCTGGAAGCAAGCAAGAAGAGCCATCCCTTCAACCACCATCTTGAGGGGAGAGAAAGGCAGGCCACCTCCTGCTGGAAGCAAGAAGAGCCCTCCCTTCAACCACCATCTTGAGGGGAGAGAAAGGCAGGCCATCTCCTGCTGGAAGCAAGCAAGAAGAGCCATCCCTTCAACCACCATCTTGAGGGGAGAGAAAGGCAGGCCACCTCCTGCTGGAAGCAAGAAGAGCCCTCCCTTCAACCACCATCTTGAGGGGAGAGAAAGGCAGGCCATCTCCTGCTGGAAGCAAGCAAGAAGGGCCATCCCTTCAACCACCATCTTGAGGGGAGAGAAAGGCAGGCCACCTCCTGCTGGAAGCAAGAAGAGCCCTCCCTTCAACCACCATCTTGAGGGGAGAGAAAGGCAGGCCATCTCCTGCTGGAAGCAAGCAAGAAGAGCCCTCCCTTCAACCACCATCTTGAGGGGAGAGAAAGGCAGGCCACCTCCTGCTGGAAGCAAGAAGAGCCCTCCCTTCAACCACCATCTTGAGGGGAGAGAAAGGCAGGCCATCTCCTGCTGGAAGCAAGCAAGAAGAGCCCTCCCTTCAACCACCATCTTGAGGGGAGAGAAAGGCAGGCCACCTCCTGCTGGAAGCAAGCAAGAAGAGCCCTCCCTTCAACCACCATCTTGAGGGGAGTTAATTGTCTAATTAACAAATTGTAAGCCACTCTGATAGCTTTGGCTGAAGAGCGGGGTATAAATAAAATTTATTATTATTATTATTATTATTATTAACCCATTCACAACCAATTATGCAAGTGAGGCATTTGTGAAGATTTCCAACCATATTCATTTATTCCAAAACAGCCTTAACCTGCATGCAGTGTTTCAGCCAAGAGTCATCCCATTGACTGAATGCCCCAAACATGGCGCAAACCAGTTTTTATTAACCCACAAAATATTCATTGAGCATGCGTAGTTTAACATTCATCATCATCATCATATATCCACACATTTCCACTTCATTTCACTGTTTGTATATATCTCTATCTGTCTGCATAGGCTTACTGACTGAAACTTATTGTTCTTCTAACCTTCTGATTTTCTGGGCATTCAGCCAGCCTTGGTCTTATCAGGGACAATTCAAAGCCTCTTTGTTTTCATTAGCACTCATTGGCTTCCCTCCTCCCTCCTAAGGTGGGGCTACAAGGCGGATTCAAAAGGACAAGTTTTTCCTTTGCTCTATGGCTGAACTATTGATCATTAATGGCAGAGATTATTGGTTTCATTTGGTTATCAATGGCTTTATTAGCTTTTACCTTAACATTACCGTAACAAGCTCAAGGCTGAACTCTTTTTCTGGCTCAAGGCTATGGAATTCTGGGAGTTGGAGTTTGTTGTTGTGGGGCACTGAGCTCAAAGTTGAACTTTTTTTCTGGCTCAAGGCTATGGAATTCTGGGAGTTGGAGTTTGTCGTGGGGCCCAGAGCTCAAGGTTTAACGTCGTCCATTTTATCTGGGTGATCAGACGTCATTCTTTATCCAGGTGGACACGTCCTACATTTCTGCCCAGGAGGAATTTCAAAATGTCCTGGTGTGTTCAAAGATTTTGCCTTTCCCAGCCTTTCCTTGAGGCTAGAGTGTGTAACCTACTTGCCTAATGGGTTTTCTTGGTTTGTTCAGAGAGTTTGCCTTTGGTGTATGTGTGTGTGCGCCTTCAAGAGGTTTTCTTGAGAGGTTTGTTCAGAGAGGGTTTGACTTTGCCATCCTCTGAGGCTGAGAGAGTGTGACTTGCCCAAGGATTGTTTTTTAAAGATTTCCAAGATGTTTCCAAGAAGGGAGTTGGATTTCACCCCACCCCCTCTTTCTCTTCTGTGAGAATTTGGATGGTCACCACCTACACACAAATGCTCTCTCCTTTTGTTGTCATTTGTTTTTTAAAAGCAAAGCTGTGGGCAAAGGGGGGGGGGGAGGATTTATTACCCTAACAAAGGAAATAATTAAGCCTTTGGTAAAAGCCAGTATGAGCTTTTGGCCAACAAATAGTTTAGCTGAGGTCCCTTCCCTTCACTTCATTTGGAAATTATTAAAAACCAAAATTCTTCTCATTGTTCGAGAAATGCTAATAATTTCTTCTCTTTAAAAAGCTTACGAAATCTTCAAATAACAGGTATTTCTTCAGTTTTTCGAATTTTGTAGAATATTCTTTACATCACTACTGGCTAATGTTCAGCTTATTTAAGGCTGCTGTTCACTTGTGATACTCATATACCAAAGATATCAGAAGTGCATACTGTATACGATACATGACTAAGAATCATGAAATTACCAGAAGAAAGAATGTGTTATTTGTTTGTTAGTAACATTTCTATCCTGACTTTCCTTCAGTGACCTCAGGGTTAAAGTTTACAGCTCTTCCTCTTTCCACTTTATCCTCATAACAAGATTGTAATGTAGATCAGACAAAGAGAAAGTGTGACTGACCCCAGTCACTGCTTATTGGAAACTAGACCCTTTATCGCATGAATCCCAGTACAGCACTGTAATCACTATGTCACACTGGTTCTATTCTCATTTAAGATGACTCTATCAAGAGGGCAGCCATGATAATTAAATGTAGCTTCCACATACAGAAGCTTCTGTCAATTGCTTGAGCAGGTGTGTGTATGGGAAAAGGATAGCTGTTCATAAACTCTAGAAGCAGCTCTCTGGACACTGTCAGAAACAGAATCCCTGAAACACTGATGCTTTAAGCCTTATGCAGACACTAGAGCTGAGCAGAGGATTCCAAGGTATGCAGCAGGTACTGGCTGAGCCCCCAACATATCCACCTCCTCCACTTCTTGTATCCTTACTTGGAAGTGAAGGGCCCAGAAGGCATTTTGGTATATGTTTGGGTATTTAGAAGCTTTTTTGGGTGGGGGTGGAGAATGATTCTAATACTTAATGATACTAATACTTAATCTTTGTAAACTGCCTCGATTGCATTTGATAGAGGGACAGGATATAAATAAATTATATTTATTTATTTAATACATTCATTCATCAATTTTGAAAAGTCTGAGTTGGAATGCCACTTTAGTACATATGAGGACCAAATTGATAAGACATTGGAGATGTATGGCTGGATCTTTCATCTCTAATAAAATAAGTTTAGACTGTTTTAAAAGTTTAGACAGCACCTGGTATTCATGAGTGGTCTCCCATCAAGGTACCAACCAGGGTTAACCCTGCTTAGCTTCTAAAATCAGATAGGCTCTGGTTCCTTTAGGGGATTTAGGCTCAAATTAGAAAAAAGTCAGTGTGACATGTCAAGACTTGTGAAGAAAGAACTAATCCCAGTGGATTACCAAAATATGATATTGATTTCCTGGTGAAAAATAATAGCAGTGATTTTCTACTCCAGTGAACAGGTTCACTCTTGCAGTTAAGTATTTCAGGCAAGCAACAGATGTTTTCTTTTTAATAAACATTGACTGAACTACAGGAAATATGATAATTTATCAAATAAGCCCAATGGGCAGCTCTAATATGCATTGTATTCCTATTCATGTTTACTCAGAAGTAACTCTTAATATGTTTAGTGGAGTTTACTGGGTGTGCAGAGGATTGCAACTTCAGATCAGAAGTTAAGTGATAAGTGTTTGAATCCCAGTTGACACTAGGTGAACTGGGACTTGCCACACTTTCTCAGCCTAAGACAAAGGTAATGAATAAAGTCCTAATATATTCTGGCAAGAAAAGCCTATGAGAGTGGAGGCAGTCTATAGCTGTGTCAACTTGAATATCCATAATAATAACTAAGGCTTTGAATTAAATGGGACATTAGTTAACATTAAAATCCCAATTAAAGTGACTTTTGGCTCAAGCAAACAAGTGATTTGGAGCAGCCTCTGGACGCTCCAGCTGCAAGCAAGCCCCAATCAGCAAGGGACCACTGTGATCAGGCTCCATGGTCCTGAGGCTGGCTGCTGCCAGCAAGGAGCATTTTCCCCCCACTCCTTTTGCGGCCAGGTTTGGACCATCCTAGGCAGCTGCAGCATGACTTGAAGCCAATTTGGGGCAATGACTCATCTACATGTCCTGCCCCCAAAGCAGCCAAAAGCTGCTCTTTCTTGGCCATCTGTTTTGGGCCATCATGTGGCTTTTTAAGGCTCCACCTGTAGGATCACACTGTAAACCAATTCCACAACCAATCTGCAAGAAGACTACAAAATTCTAATGATATCACTCAGATTAATATAGTAATTCTAACTCCATCACCAAATGACAAATCCCAGGATTCTGTTGGCTGGAGCCATGGCAGCTAAAGTGATATCACACTTAGATAACTGTGTCATGTAGATACCGTGTTTCCCCAAAAATAATACAGTGTCTTATATTAATTTTTGTTCCCAAAGATGCATTAGGTCTTATTTTCGGGGGATGTCTTATTTTTCCATGAAGAAGAATTCACATTTATTGTTGAACAAAAAAATGGGCATGCTTCCAAACAAAAACTTTGCTAGGTCTTACTTTCTGGTGAGGCCTTATATTTAGCAAGTCAGCAAAACCTCTACTTGGTCTTATTTTCAGAGGATGTCTTATTTTAGGGGAAACAGGGTAGATGCAGCATGTCAGATACAGGAAAAGAACCTATGTGGATGGTGGAGGGATGTTTTGAACACATGCTGGAAGCTCACACAAATATGTTAAAACGAGTTAACACTTGCCTTTTTAAAATGGTGTCTGCCCTGAATGAATTTATTTTATTTTATTTTCTTAAATAAGGGACAAACCAATTTTTATATTTCACTTGGTCCTAGTTTTTTTTTTTTTTAAAGAAAAGGTCCTGTCCCCCACAAATATGAAGGTTTTGATAATACACATACACACAAAGAGAGAGAGAGAGAACACCAAATTAATCATCTTTCTACTCCAAGGTTGACTCAGCCTTCCATCCTTTCGTTAGTCAATAAAATGAGTACCCAGCTTGTTGGGGGCAATTGGCTTACAGATTGTCAAGTGCTTGGAGACTGCTTAGTTCAGTATGAAGTGGTATAGAAATGTAAATGTTATTGCTAAATGATAACTATCTTTGGGGAGGGAAGTAAGGATGACAAACCTAATTCAGCACAAATATTGTTGATTTAAACCATACTTTAAAAACGTAAACACTTCAAGTTCACTGTCTGGATGGACTGTTCTGTTTGTTTTGCTAACATATTAATTTTTTTCCCTTTAAAATACAAATTTTCCATTACAAATATGAAAGAATGTCTGGATTTTGATCTTTAACAGATTAAAATTTCTATTATATTCTGTGTAACTTAACAGCTTGATGTCTCCTACCACTTTAGATATTTTAACTTGTTGCTTTGATGGAGAAACTCTGTACTTATACTGAAACAAAACCTTTGTATTTTTCCCCCTCCACAGCAATCATCACAAACATGTGATACAGAAATATCTTAAATGCATACCAAAGCATGCCAGTAAAATGCATTTAATCACTAAAAAGTACTATGAGAAATATCCGTAGCATATATAAGGAAAAAAAAAAGAGCAAAAAAATGAAAATTTATAGGAGGCTGGATAATAATAATAAAGAAACATGATATTTTCTTTCTCCACAAAATAAGTCTTCATACTTTTCCCTAGAGCTTTGCTGAAAGCATAAGAAACTTCATGCCATTTGTCATGTTTTGTATATTTGAACACCTAGCAACTAAACACTTTTATGAACACCTAAAACAACTAACTTTTCGCTGGCTGTAGAATACAGATCATATTTGTATGCTTCATTGTATATCTATGGAAGTGGAAGAGGATAGATTAAAAATATGTAATGCATATTTATGATGAATAAAATTACCTTTTATTTTTACTTTTATTTTGGTAGTGACTATGTACCTTGTTTAGAAATGCAGAGCAAGTTCAAAATGTTGCTGTTGTATTATCAAGTTTCATAAGTGTGAATACCAAACTTTCTTCTTCTTTTTTTGAAATAATAAAATGAATTAACTTTTATATTGTTAAAACATTACAATAATTTCAAAAAAGATAAAGTTTGGTTTGATTTCTTTATAGCCTATTATACTGTTAGTGACACAAGTAAGCTTAAGTAAAAAATGTTGTCGTTGTTGCTACTGTGTGGTCTTCAAGTCATTTCCAAATTATAGCAACCCTATAATGAACCTATTGTGGGTTTTCTTGGCAAGATTTTTTAGATGGGATTTAAATTTGCCTCCATCTTAGGCTCAGAGAATGTGACTTGCCCAAGGTCACCCAGTAGATTTCCATGGCCAAGCGAGGATTCAAACCCTGCTCTCCAGAATCAAAGTCCAGTTTTCAAATCACTACAACATGTTGGCTCTAAACTAGATTCACTATTTTACTGTGAAAGCCCCTCTCCCCATTCATTTGGTGGTAGGGAATGAAAGAGGAATTGGAGCAGCATCTGCCTATTTTTCTGGAACCAGATGAAGAATATTTGTCATCTGTCAAAATCTTTGGAAAATCCTGGCAGATCTCAGCAGATTTCGTCAGCAGTCTTTGTCTGGCTATGGGGATTAGCTAGATATTTCTCTGATCCCTTCCAATTTCCACTAGTCACTGAATGTCAGGGAGAAGACTGTAATGACAAACTGCTTAATCCTGAGTAGGTGTTAAGAGGAGAGACTTAGGTCCTGTACAGATGAGTAGGAAGGGGTGGCCGCACGGCACTGGCAATGATGCACTCCAAAAAGGAGCCACGAAATGCAGCTCCTTTGAGCACAGCTGCTGAAGCACCATTAGGGCCCTGAAATGGCACTGTGCTGTCCATCCTGTGCCATGCCATTTAGAGGTGGTGTAGTTTTCTGGGGAGTTGCACAGCTTTCATGAAAATGGTACACAATTTCCTGTCAATTGAGGGAAAAAGAAATCCTGAGTCTCTTAAAGCTACAGGATGAATAAACTCTTTAATTTTTCTCAACATTTTTTCAATACAGAATAAACCCCAGACAGAAGATTCTTTCTGTCTAGAATTTTCCTTATTAAGGTTTTCCAATGCTTGAGAAACCAATATATTTTTCAAATGTTTTTCAATATTATTTCCATCACTAAACAATGGGAGACACCAGAGTCTCCTGTCCAATAGCAAAGATGTATTCAGTCCTCAGGGTAACAGGAAGAAGCAGTTCTCCCCATCCAAATTTCATTGATGAAGCTGTTATTTTAGAGGGACAAATCTAACACTGAGTGTCCTGGCCTCTTTCCAGTTACCAGGACATTGAGCACTAAGGCCCCATTTATACTAGCCCATTTGCTCCTGGTAGAACTGGGTTGATTTGGTTGTCCCCATACCGAATCTCCCCGGAAAGAAGTTCCCACTACTCTTTGCTCCCATTGATGTAATTTGCCGCTCTGGAGTTCAGACTCGCAGGAGTTTGCCCTGGCCGAGTGGGGCTGCCTTACCTCCTCCTCCCTCTTCTTCCTCTGGGGAAGGTTTTTCTTGGGGATAGCCCAATACATGGCCCTCCTTCTTGCCTTGCACAGCAGCATCCCAGCCAGTTTCACTTCTGGGATTGGACGGGCCAGAGAAGGGGCCAGCAGCAGCAGCAAGAGGAGAAGGAGGAGGGGGGGAGCCTACAACAATCAACAAAGCACTTTCACGTCCCCCTCACTCAGCCCGGCCCGATACATTTGCATAAGCTGTCAAAAAGCCGCAGCACCTGATCAGAGAGGGGAGGCATGTTCCACCCACTGTCCACCTTCTGCCCTTGATCCCTTCCCCTGGAGGACCCGAAGATGACCGGGGCCAATTTCACATTGGCTGAAAACCCCGATTTCAAATACACCACACCAAGAGGCATTTGCTTTGGATTTCTTGTGAAAGCCCCTGTTCTGCTTGTGGAAACACTGACGCCAGTGAGAACTTCTCGCTTTTAATCCGGGTTGCAATTCATTTCGAAAGTTGTCTGAATGGCCCCTGAATGTATTCAATTGTGAGGTGTACTAAGAGCTGTAATTTCTCTGGCCGTTTGATTTACAATTTTACCATTGATGTTTGATTCATGAATCAAGGTTGTCACCCAAGGTGTGAATTTTATCTTCCATCTCTAAGACATCATTATCAATAACTAATTCTTATTGAAACATAAATCTTATTCTGAACGGTTGATATAAAACTCCTGTCTTGCTCAGACTCACAATTAACCTGAAAAGCAATCAGTAATTACTTCCCACCCCATCAAGAGTCAGCTTCTATAGCACAATCCTCATGAAACTATAGCTCCTGAGCAATTTATTCAAGCACCTTACTTTTAGCTTAGAGCTTTTTATGGTTAATAGATTGCCATGTGCTCTAAATCACATCTTTATTCTTTCATTAATGTCATGGAGGGCATTCAGAAGCAAAATGGCAAACAAAATGGTAAATGGGTTGTGCCAGGACACCCTCCCCTTCCCTCTTTCTTTATCATTCTAACTACTGTATCTAACTACCATGATGAAAATGCTTTACCTCTGGATAAAAATCTCTCTGGACAGCTAAGGCTGAATGCTGCAAAAAAATAAATAATAAAAGCTCTGTTGACAAGTTTCTCCCAGGAAAGGGAGATGGGTAATACAACTATTCTAGACATTGTGGCACTTCTCCTAAAGGAGAAATTGTAACATTTGCTTGATTATTTATTGAATTTATATCCTGCTTTTCTCCTGAAATGGGATCCAAAGTGGCTCACAATAATTTTAAAAAGGTCTAGCTAAAACATTAATTTACAAAGTTACAAAAATTAAAAATATTAACAGCCAAAACATTTTAAATACTTTTTGACCAAACACACACACACACACACACACCTTCTCCCATACAATGTGTCCAGCACCCTCAGTTCCTCTGGGAAATGTTTGCTCCAAAAAGTCAGGACTAGATTGGCAATGGTTTCCCAGAGGACTTGTTCATCTGTTGCTCCCAGACTATGGAATGATCTGTTGGAGGAGATATGACAGCTAAAACATAGAGAAATATATTTGGGTGTCATCAGCATACTGATAACACTGTGCCCATGTCTCTGGATGATCTCTCCCAGCGGCTTCGTGTAAATGTTAAATAGCATGGGAGACAGAACGGTGCCCTGAGGGACACCGGATGTCAGCTCTCTTTTATGAGAGCAACTGTCTCCAAGCTTCACCATCGGGAATCTGCCTGAAAGGTAGGAATGGAACCACTGAAGCACAGCGCCCCTGATTCCTAACTCTTTCAGGCGTTCCAGAAGGATACCGTGGTCAATGGTATCGAATGCCACTGAAATGTCCAAGAGCACCAAGAGGGTCACACTTCCCCTATCAATGCCCAGATGGAGATCATAGACCAAGGTGATCATGGCTGTCTCAACTCCATATCCTGCCCTGAAGCCAGTTTGAAATGGGTCTAGATAATCGGCTTCATCCAAGACAGCTTGGATTTGGAAGTCAACTGCCCTCTCAATCACCTTGCCCAAGAATGGTAATAAAAGAGATCGGCCTATGGTTATTTCTTATCAAGGGGTCCAGGGAGGGCTTTTTCAAAAGTGGTCTAACCACAGCTTGTTTAACCTCGGATGGAAACTTCCCCTCCCTGAGGGATGCATTAATGATAAGTTGGAGCAATGTCACCACAGCATCCCTTCCCTGGGCGGTCAACCAAGATGGACAGGGATTGAGAGGGCACGTTGTCTTCCTAACGCATCCAAGGAGCTTGTCCACTTCCTCGGTACTTACAAACTCAAAGTGATCCAGTCTAACATTATCCACATATTCACTGGACACGTCTCTTATAGTTTCTGTTCTAATGTTGGCATCTAGATCAGCCATTATCTGAGAGATTTTATTGGCAAAAAAGTTATTAAAAGTGTCACAGCAGGCAGTTGTAGGTTCTAATAATGGATTCAGGGTGGGAGAAGGTTGAATTAGCTCTAACTACCCTGAAAAGCTCTGCTGGACAGACTCTGCCGATGCAATATGTGCAGCATAGAAAGAATTCTTTGCTGCACCAATTGCCACTCCATAAGACTTTAATAGGTTCTCAAGGAGTGTTTTGACAGATAAATGACAGTGTTTGTGCCAGCGGCGTTCTAGTCATCTCGCGGCTCGCTTCATCCTACAAAGATCTTGCATCTACCATGATTTCTTGTTTGAAGCGAGTCGGGGAGGACGCTCGGGAGCAATGCTGTCTATAGCCCTGGTAAGGTTGTTATTCTAGGTATCAACCAGGGCATCCACAGGGTCATTGTCATTCCCAATCATATAACCCTCTAGGTCTTCTTGGAACCTTTTGAGTTCCATCAGACTTCAAGGGTGGACCATCTTAATAGGTCCTCCACCCCCAAAGGGGATATGGGTTGTGGCCTTCAGTTCCGCCTTGACCAGAAAATGGTCCGTCCATGACAGGGCAGTGGTACCAATGACCTCTGCCCACAGGCTTTCCTGATCCATGCAAATTTACAATCAGGAGGCCCCTGTCACCACATCTGATGTAGAAATGGGGAACTTGCTTGCATCCATATGGACAGATAGCCCATTCCCACATCAGATGTGGCAGTTTCTAAGTGTAATTGAGCTGTTGCAATGTAAGGAGCACATGCCAGTTACAGGCCCCAGGTTCGCCTGGTGCTGGGTGTGTGAACACCCACCCTTCTCCATGCCAAACCAGGCACCAACCTGGCTGAGCCCCGGGGCCAGGAATGCACAGTCTCAGCCCATACTTTCCTGGCTAATCTGCTCAGGCCCTGAGATTGTTCAGGTATGTTTCGTACTGTTAGCGCTGGGGTACACCTGTGTCCACATGCAGAAGACTGCCAGCCAGGAAGACAAACACTATTGCTGAGTCTGGAAGGAGCATTTATCCTTATATACACAAACACAGCTAGGATTCTGATCCAACCCCCTACTAGTGTTTCATCAGCTTCCTGTCATATAACCACAGTCATCATTTCCTCTTTGACCCTTTGCATGCACCCAGAACATTTTACACAGCCTGGGGGGAAAATATACTGACAATCCCCTCCAAAAATGTCTTAGTTGCCATGCTGGATACATAAACTACATCAGAATACATTTTTTTACACATAGAGTCCCAACTGTTTTCATTGAGTGCAATTCTTTATCCCAAGGCCTAACTTACCTGTTAATCTCTTGTGCCTTTCTACAGGCAATACCTTTGTGAGTAAATCTGCAATGTTTTGCTCAGAAACATAATATTGCCGTTTCAGGATTCCACCCTGTATTAATTCATGCACCTTCTGGTACCTTACCCTCAATGTATTTCATCCTGCTTTTGAGATTTTCTGTTCTGCCATCATGATGCAGGCTTGTGAATCTTTATTGATCACTATTGGTGTGTGGCATGGTTCACCAAGATTTTGCAATAGCTGCCTGACCCACTGAAGTTCGCTAACCATCTCTGATAGTGCAGTGAATTCAGCTTCTGTGTTACTTAAAAGCTACACAACTTTGCTTTCTTGATCCCCAGACAACAAGGCTGTCAGAAATTGTAATGGCTAAACCAATGACAGAATTGGGGGCATACTTATCAAATTTGCAGATGACACTAAACTGGGAGGAGTAGCTAATACCCCAGAGGACAGGATCAAAATTCAAAATGACCTGAATAGACTAGAAAGCTGGGCCAGTGCTAACAAAATGAAATTCAATGCGGAGAAATGTAAGGTTCTGCACTTAGGGCGGAAAAATGAAATGCACAGATATAGGATGGGGGACACCTGGCTGAATGAGACCACATGTGAAAGGGATCTAGGAGTCCAAGTAGACCATAAGCTGAACATGAGTCAACAGTGTGATGCGGCAGCTAAAAAAGCCAATGCAATTTTAGGCTGCATCAATAGAAGTATAGTTTCTAGATCAAGGGAAGTTATAGTTCCACTCTATTCTGCTTTGGCCAGGCCCCACCTGGAATACTGTGTCCAGTTCTGGGCACCACAATTCAAAAAAGATGTGGAGAAACTGGAGCATGTCCAAAGGAAGGCAACTAAGATGGTGAAGGGTCTGGAAACCATGCCCTATGAAGAACGCCTTAGGGAACTGGGGATGTTTAGCCTGGAGAAGAGAAGGTTAAGAGGAGATATGATAGCCCTGTTTAAATATTTGAAGGGATGTCATATTGAGGAGGGAGCAAGCTTGTTTTCTGCTGCTGCAGAGACTAGAACGCGGAACAATGGATGCAAACTGCAGGAAAAGAGATTCCACCTCAACATTAGGAGGAACTTCCTGACAGTAAGGGCTGTTCGACAGTGGAACACACTCCCTCGGAGTGTAATGGAGTCTCCTTCCTTAGGGGTCTTTAAGCAGAGGCTGGATGGCCATCTGTCAGGGATGCTTTGACTTGGAGTTCCTGCATGGCAGGGGGTTGGACTGGATGGCCCTTGTGGTCTCTTCCAACTCTATGATTCTATGATTCTAAAAACTGACTTTTTGTCTGCTACCTCAGATGCAAAGGAGCTGTCTGCATAGCACTCTAGCTGAGACATGCCTCCAGCTATCACCAGCCATCTATCACTTGTTCCTTTGAGATATTGCACCAAACACTTCAAAATCGCCCAGTCTACTAAACTGAGTTTTTAGACCCTCCTATTCAATAACCCTACTGCAAAACCAATATCAGGTGTTGTTAGCAATGAACAAAAGACTTCCAAGCACTGGATAGAACAATTCAGGATGCTCAAAGACTTTATCTGACTCTAAACTGCCAAACTCAGATGTCATGGGACTTCTGACTATCTTAGCATTATTCAATCCACATTTTTCCACAATCCTGTCAATCTTTTTATGACACAACAAAATCTCCCCACCATGGGTTCTCTCCACTTCAATTCCTAGGTAATTCTTCAAACTAACCAAATCCTCCAGTTTAAATTTTATGTCTAACCCCTCCTGCACATGCTCACACAAAGATCATCAACATCGATCACTAGAATGGCACTAGCCTTGTTTGCCTCTAATCAGCCACATGTGTTGGTATCCATCTTTGACAAGCTCATCATGTATGCATCTGTTCCAGAATCCAGCATTCTGCTTCAATCCATACAGGACTTTCTTCAGCTTGTATACCTTGTTGCTACCAGCATAGTCGTACCCAGGAGCTTGCTCTATGAACACTCCTCCAAACACACATTTAGGTATGACTCATCTCCATGCTCATGTTGCATCAGCTTCCTCTGAGTCAGCATTTCTTCTTTAACCATTGCATGCACCTGAGACATTTTACACAGCCTGGCATGTACCACAAACTAGCAATTGCAGTATTTGGATATGTTTTTAAAACTATGAAATAAATATATCAATAACGTCTGAATAACAAGAAAGTAAAGAGTTATTTTCCATGTGCAACCTAATGATAGTTAAACTCTATAATGAAGCAGTGGTGTTGCAATATACATCTCCAGGAGCCATGGTGGCACAGTGGTTAAATGCCTGTACTGCAGCCACTCACTCAAAACCATAAGGTTATGAATTCAATACTAACCAAGTCTCAAGCTTGACTCAGGCATGCATCCTTCTGAGGTTGCTAAAGTGAATACCCAGCTTCTTGGGGGCAATTAGTTTACAGTTGTAAACTGCTTAGAGACTGCTTAGTTTAGTATGAAGTGGTATATAAATGAAGCTGCTATTGCTATCTCACTATCTTTTCATCAGCCATACATGGTGAAAAGGCATGCAGAGAAAGGAAAGTGATGGTTCTTTGGAGAGCAGTGATTCCTCAAAGAATGAGACTGGGGCTCATACTGGCTAGAGGCAAACAACTCTGAATAGTGTGCTTTGCAACTTCAGATGAAAAAGCCAAACTTCATTTTCCTTCTTTTTATTCTTTGTTCCCACTCAACTCATTGCCATAGGAATGTATAGGTTTGTCCCATAAGGACACTTATAGACACCCCATCTACAACAGTTGTTGTTGTTGTTGTTGTTGTTGTTGTTGTAAGCAATTGAAGTAAGCCAAGGAGAAATAGGGAAAGTGGGAGGAGGACAGAGAAATTGGAACATTTAAAAGGCAGCTGAAAAAGTAGTAGAACAAGGGATTAATTGAGAGAATTAATCCATGCTAAATCAGGACATATTGGATAGTACGTTTATATTGTCCAGATGGTGCAAGTGCTTTGCTCTTGACAGAAGGACAATATAATTATTTGTGAAGCCATTAAAATTCACCTCATTTTTGCACAAGTGAATGAAGACTGAATAAAAGTTTGTACCATGGTCAGCAAAGCAATCAAGTTGTTAATAAGATTTTAAGCAACAGAATGGCACCCCTAGCAATAGGATCCAAGGGCAAAATAGAAAAGAAAAGACAGAAAATAAAATAAAAGAAAAATGAGAAGTACCATGATGATTTGGGCAATTCACTCAATAGCAACTGCAGTTATTTTAAAGTATAGTTTCAATGTATGAGAAGTAGTAGCTGATGATTTACCATGTGTGACACATAAAAAGTCTAAAGGCAAGGAACTAAATTTATAGCTTTAAGTTTTAACTGTGAAATAATTATTTTCTACAGGGCTTCTTCCATCTTTCATCCATGTTAAATAACTGAATATTTTCTGACTCCTGATATTATATCATCAGCATCTGTTAGTAGTCTGTATTTTACAGAAGGGAAGGATTTAATTTGAAATATTCAAGGTCAAAAGCCTGCCACAATATGGGTCAAGAGATGACAAATAACCTCCATTCCATGTAATAAGTATAATAAGGCTGGAAACACAGACACACCATTTTGTCTAGCTCTGAGTGCTTGTTTCCTAGAGACAGAATGCTATCATCCGTGGATAAGATGAAATAAAAAATAAACATTTAGATAATGAGCTGTATTTCCTGATGTTTAAATGACAGCCAAAATTTTTTATTTTTAATTAAATGTAGAGATGCAGGAAATCCTCCTGAGAAATGCTGTTAATCTTATTGAGAGGTAGTTTAACTACTCTTGAAATTCAGCAGATGTTTTGTGTTAGAAAGATCATCTAATTATCCCCCCCCCCTCCACACACACACACATACACCATTACTATAACAAATACTGTTAAAGTGAGTAAGATTACTGAAGAATTACAGTGCAATCCCCACCTCCAGAACTGGTGGCTGGGGGAGTTTAGGATACCATGGAGGTTCCAATATCTCATCAAGTGAGATCAGAAAGATCCTGGGGAGGAGTATGCTCCCAGGAATAGCTGGGTGCTCTTTCTCCTACCATCCCAGGTGATTGCCTGGGTAGTGGTAAAAAAGCAGATGTCAACCCTCCACTTTTGGTAGCCACACAACAAGAGGCCAAGGACAACATGCAGCCCCAGGACCATAGATTGTGCAACCGGAGATAAGGCAGAAGACACAATGAATGGCTCTGACATTTCTCCAACAGGCTCTCAAACTATACCAGGTTCAGGCAAGCTAAGATATTTTCCTTTCCTTTGGAATGAATGGGAATGGGGGAATCTAGGACATGTCCAGGGGAGGGGGAGTGGCAAGAACTCTCTCTCTCTCTCTCATATCATAACAGTTCTGTCTCCACAGTTGCTTTCTCCAATGGGCCACTTCTAGCTTGTTCTGTACATTGCTGACATACATTGTAGTTGGTTGCGGGATTTTGACTTGCTATTTTTACCCTATGATTTTAAGATTCCTGTTGTTGGGTTAAGCTCAGCCCACCATATTGGACAATGGAGTACATATTTGTGGAGAAGGCAGAAAATCCTTGCCCACTTACTTGCTAAATTCAGGTCACATTTTTATAATTGGCCTATAGTACATTAATCATTGCAAGTCTGACTTCTTGTTTAGACTTATTAACTTACCTTCTGATTAGCTAACTATTTGTCTGTTGACCAAAATGTAGCAGTAAACATATTTGATTGACAAGATATTGTACATGCCATGCCATTAAATGGAACAAGACAATTTTGCAGCATAATGTTGCAGCGTGAAGTGCTGATGATCATGATTCCAGGCATTCCATAACATTCTTCTTTCCCTTTGTGTTTCTTCGCCCCCCACTCTGTACAGCAGTTGAACACTAAGTCCTCATTAGACTGGCTTGTTTCTCCTAAAACAACCAAGCTAGCTGTGTGTGTGTGTGTGTTTGTGTGTGTACAGACAAACACACACACACACACTACAATCAACTGGAATCTTCCTTTCCACCTGCAGAAATTTGTTTGTTGTTTTTCACATAGGTTATTTAGTTACATATGTTTAATTAAATACAGTGGTCCTTTGGTATCTTCTGTGGTTTGGTTCTACAACCTCCCACGTTTGACAAAATCTGACATAGTAAAATGGCCATTGTATTTTGATTGATTGATTGATTTGAAAAAAAATGGCAAAGTCAAGGTTTGCTCTTTTTTGGATTTTTTGGGGGCAAATATTTTCCAGCTGTGGATGTTGGAATCCATGGATACACAATCTCTGGATAAGGTGGGCTGACTGTAACATATCCTGGCCTACCCTTCTAGTGTGCATTAAGAGCCAGAGAAGATATCACGCAAAGGAGGTCTGTTCAGCTTTTTATTGTGACACAAGATGGAGGATGGTTCCACCCTCATCTCACCAGTGAGCAAAGCTGTGAAGGATCCTGCTTCTGATTGTTGCAGCCTTAGTTGCTTGTGAGAGAAGAGAAGAATCAGCAGTCTCTTTGCATCTTGAGTGGACCTCCTTCATCGGATCTGGTGGATTGTTAGCTCTTAAAGTTAACTGGGGTGGCATTTACATGGATCCAAAAACTGTAGTTTGGTGAGAGGTTTAGCCTTTTCTGTCAGAGATCTCTGGTACCACAATAAACTACAGTTCCCAGGATTCCCTAGCACTGATACAGGGCAGTTAAAGTGGTCTCAAACTGGATTATTTCTGCAGTGTATCCATAGTTTTACAGTAAGACTATACAGTCTTACTGAGTACAGAACAGTTACAGATCTTTAACTCTTGGTTACAAATCTGTAACTGCAATACTGAAAGTCAAGCATTATTATTTTATTTCATTTATGCCCTGCCTAGACTATCATGACTAGGCATTCTTGTCAAGGGGAAACCTTTACTATGACTATGTATTCTATGACTTATTACTAGTCATTTACTATGACTAGGCATTCATGTCAAGGTGAAACCCTAAAGGTTTTAGGGTTGTTACCTCATTTTGGGTGACCAAAATGGTGAAGGGTCTGGAAACTATGCCCTATGGGGAACAACCTAGGGAGCTGGATATGTTTAGCCTGGAGAAGAAAAGGTGAAATGACAGCTTGTTTAAGTATTTGAAGGGGTGTCACATTGATGATGGAGAAAGCTTGCTTTTTGCTGCTCCAGATAACAGAACATGGAATAATGGATGCAAGCTCCAAGAAAAGAGATTCCACCTCAACATTAGGAGGAACTTCTTGACAGTAAGAGCAGTTCAACAGTGGAACACACTCCTTTAGAGTGTAGTGGTGTCTCTTTCCTTGGAGGTCTTTAAACAGAGTCTGGATGCCCATCTGTCAGGGATGATTTGATTATGATTTCCTGCATGGCAGGGGTTTGGACTGGATGACCCTTGTGGGCTCTTCCAACTCTATGATTCTATGATATATTGCATCAGATTTAAATTAAACAAATTAAATTAAACTAAATTGATGGCAGCCATTTGGGTTACTGCATAAAAGAATCTTAAGTCACCGAGTGATCATCACATATAGAAAAAATAGTTTTGTAAGCATTCTGATATCCTACCCACACCAGAGCTCTTTACTGCTACTTATGGCAGAGTACATGCAGTGTGAATATGATGAAATTGCATTCACTAAAATCCATCATGAGCACAGCTGTTTGTAAATATCCTAGCGCTATTAGGTAAGGTGGATGCAGCCATTTTACTGCCTGAAGTGGTGTACAAAATGGCACCCATCCTCACCATTCCACATACTTAATCTTTCTTATTTCTGTTCTGGCAATGAAATTGCATCTTCTACAACATTTTGAGTCCCTTGCCAGGAGAAATCTGGGATATTAAATAAAAAAGTGGATATCTGAAAGCAGCAGGACAGTTTAGGTGATCTATCAGAGAGAGAATCATACAAACCCAAGTAATCAAATCTGCAAGTGGGAAGTTCACAAATGCTTTTTTGAAAGGATCCATGTATTGCTTGTTTGTTTTTATTGTTCTCTCTTTCTTTCATGAAAGTCAAGCCAGCATGTGTAAGGTTAAGACACATTTGTCAGTTTCATTGCATTCACTTTATTACAAGTTTTAATTTATTAGATCTCAAATTCTTTTTATTCAGTTTATGAAAGAAACATGCCAGGTTCTTTCCAGAATATGAAATAAATGAAATTCTCAACAATCCTCACTGGTACAGCTATTCTCAATGTGGACAATATATGTTGCACCTAGCTAACATGTTAAAGAGGGGGGTCCACCTAAAAGAATGAGGTGACAACCTAATTCAGCACCACAAACATGGTGAAATAGTCGCAGGGTCTAAGCAAAACTTTTAAGGAACAGGTGTTCCAAGCACCCTGCCAGATGGACCAATGTGCCAGTTTTGCTTTCTCTCAGTCTTTTTTAAAAAACAACCCTCACGTTTTCTTCATCATGTTTATTCAGAGGTTTGTGAATTTCTATAAGATTATATTTTTAAAAACTTAATTAATTAATTAAACATGATTCTCACCTGCTACTAAGCATTCAAGGAGTTCCCTGGTTGGCCCTTGTGTCAAACCACTCACTATGCCCAAACATGCTTAGCTTCAAAGACTTCCTACAGAAGATACAATCCATCCACAACCTTCCAGGAGACACCCTCCTAGCCACTGTGGATGTGGAATCCCTGTACACCAACATCCAACTCAAGGATGGATTACAAGCCATCAGGAACATCTTTCCAGATGGGAAATTGTCAAACCTATCCACCAAGGTCTGCCACTTTGTCCTCATACACACTTAACTTCACTTTCAGTAATAACATATACCTTCAAGTTAATGGTACTTTCATGGACACGCACATGGCACCACAATATGCCAATATCTTCATGGCTGACCTAGAACAATGCTTTCTTAACTCCTGCACCCAGAAAGCTCTCCTCTACCTGTGGTACATTAACAATATCTTCATAATTTGGACTCATGGAGAAGATTCACTCAAGTAATTCTACGAGAATTTCTTTTTTTTTTCATTTATTTTTATTATATATATATATATATACACACATATATATTACAAGTTATATCCATATATCAATGCAAATGTTACATATTATTACATTTTTTGTAATTACTTGTTTTTTCTATTAACACCATAGTTTATGGACATAGTTTATGTTTCTGGGCACCACACTAAAGTTGCAAAATGGACATATACACACCACACTATATCACAAACCCACTGATTGCTACACATACTTACATGTCTCCAGTTTGCACCCTGAACACACCACCAGATGCATAATCTATAGCCAAGCCCTCCGATACAATTAAATCTGCTCAGACCCAACAAGCATTCCTCAAACTACTGTACCCACCACATAAAGTAAAAACAACAACAACAAATAAACAAGGCAAGACTTGTAGCCAGGACTAATCTATTACAGAAAAGAAATGCCCTGGTGGCGCAGTGGTTAAATGCCTGTACTGCAGCCACTCACTCAAAACTGTAAGGTGGCGAGTTCAATACCAGTAAAAGGGCTCAAGCTCGACTCAGGCTTGCATCCTTCCGAGGTCGCTAAAAGGAGTACCCAGATTGTTGGGGGCAAGTAGCTTACAGTTGTAAACTGCTTAGACATTGCTTAGGTGGTATGAAGCGGTATATAAATGAAGCTGTTTGCTTGACTGCTGTAATCCACTTTGATTCCCCACCAGAAAAAGGCGGAAAAGAAATAAATCTTATTATTATTATTATTATTATTATTGAGAGAAAAATGACAGAACCCCATTCTTTGTCACATACAGCTCCTAACTGAGACCACTGAGGCACATCATAAATTAATTACAACCCATTCTAGACAATAATTCCACTCTTTCAAGGCCTCTTGGTGGCAGAGCATTATTTGCCCACAGACAGCCTCCAAACCTCAAAGACGTAGTTATTTATAGGAGGACACACAACTCTGATGGGGACACAGTTACTAAGCCTTGCCACAAACCAAGATACCAACTCTGCCCACACATTTATTCAGGAAATGTCATCACAAGACTTAATGACATCACCCACAATATTAGGATGACTTTCACATCCTCCAATGTGATTTATGCCATCCTTTGTCATCAATTCCTGTCAGCAGTCTACACTGGGCAAACAGGCCAATTCCTGCACCAGAGGATAAATGGGCATAAATCAAATATTATAAATGGGAATACTAAAAAACCAGTGACATAACATTTCAGTGTCCCTTGGTATTCCATCTCGGACCTCAGAACAGCGGTTCTGGAACAAAAGAATTGCAAAAGCATATTAGAAAGACAACCAGCCAATTTGGAGTTGATCTTACAGACTACAGTCCCTCAGCAATGGGTTGAACCAAGATAATACCTTCCTGGCACACTACACACATTTCAACACTATCTAACCACATCCTCATTTGGGTGTCCTACACTCATCTATTGAGGCTAGTTTGCAATGCCAAACTGAACTTGCCAGTTCATTTCCACATACATAGGCTAGCTCCCAATGCCTTTGTACAGAAATGACCAGCATTCAAACTGGACTTGCCACTTCATTTCCATTACCAAAGGATTTTGAATTTGAATTGACATGCTCACACAAAATGCAAACCCTATCAGATTTGAAGATTTTGGAAACAAAGTAACAAGTTACAAAGCACTAGTTATCTATACTCGATTCATTTTACCTAACTAAAAAGATGTATCTGAAACATCTAATGTGAATAACCTTAGAAAAGATCTCTCAGAAAATTAGAAGTCTATGCTTCTCCCAGATGAGAGAAAAATCAGTACAATTTTAGACAGCATTAGTAGGAGAAAATCAGTAAATACAGATTAGATCCTACTTCAGTGCTCTTGAAGTCACTTATGAAAAATGTGTGAAATTAATTTACTTCACTCATACTTCATCAGGTTGCTCTGAATTATTTCAGTTCAGGTGAGAACTCTGAGGTTTTTGGTTGTTGGCTTCAGAAAGCTATAAACAGCAATGTTATACCTGGAATTAAGCTGGTTGACAGTACAATAATACATTTCTAGTGAGATGAATGTGTGTGAGAAAAATCTATTGAATTATAAAGGGCTATTGTAGATCCAATAGAGATAATTCAAGTGTATTTTAGGAATTAAACCATTAAACATTTGCTGTTGTTAATCATATCTAGAAACCACAATTCTTGTAATCTGTTCAATATTGGATAAGTGTTCAAAAATACAAGCAGGACATTCTTTCATCCAAACATCAGGTGAGAAAGAGGTGAGGTCCACTGTAATCTTGATCTGGGCATGATCCTGAGGAATGTCTGCAGAGGGCAAACCTTTCAATTACATTGTTTGTTCTAAAGACCAACTAAATGTCTGTATGATACACACATAAATATATACACCATAAAATAGAAAGTTGTAGCATTATTTTTTTTGGGGGGGGGGGGAAGAATAGCTGACTATCCTTCCTATTCCTTGGCTTTATGCACAGAGCTGTTTTTCATAGAATCATAGAATCATAGAGTTGGAAGAGACCACAAGGGCCATCCAGTCCAACCCCTTGCCATGCTTGTTCTATTCTTTATCTTTGGGGGATAAATACAATTTTATTCTGAACATATTAAAGACATGAAAATTAACAGACCCAATGATAACATATTTGGTTGGTCAATCCTCTCTTTAATTTAGTAGTGAATCAGGGGTCAAATCTGAAACAAATCCAAAATCCTTGAGACTCAAGCCAGGAGGGGAGAGGTGAAGGAAGAGAAGCTTACTTTACATTATGAAAAGGAAAAGCCAGTTAGTCTTAAAGGTGCTGCTATATTCTTTTCTTTTTTTTCCTCTCTCTCCCTTCTGCCTTTTTATCTTGCAAGCAACTAACATGGCTACTTTAAAAAAAAAAAATCTTGTCACCGTGTATGAGTGTTTGTGACTGCACATGTAGATGCAAAGCTTTGGTCTGGGCATAGGACTGAAGATCATACCTCTCCCTTAAACAGTGGGTCCTTAGAGTGCAAGCTGTGCCTCCTGCAATGCCCTCTCAAGCTTGTACGTTTGTCTGTACTTTTCTCAGATGTGTCAACAATAGATGTGCCAGACATTTTCTGTTTTGAATATTCAGGTTTTTTTTATTGTTTTCAAAAGGTTTAAGTTGATGAGAAAGCAATAAATACGAAAGAATTGGATGTTTGATATAAGAGTGGCTCTATGAAGGTTTAGAAAATGTTTGCAGAAATGTTGGTGTAATTTAATAAACACCAACAGGAAAAAAAAACCTGTAGTACCTGCATTTTATCTACTGGTGGATTTAGAAAGATTTCTTAAATGATTACTTTATATTTTCAGATTAACTTTTTGAAGACAGAAATGGATAGGAAAAGCAAAATGATCAGGGATCTTCAAAATGAGGTAAGATATTGATTGGTTGTCCAAACAAATTTTTAAGAAATATCTCTCATATAGGTTTCTTGTTGCTGACTTGTGGTGACCAATGAGTGAAAAACTTCCAGGAGCCCTGGGTATTACAGCCCTGCTCATGTCTTGCAAACTCAGAGCAATGGTTGTGTTGATTGCTTTAGTCCATCTATAATGTGGTCTTTCTCTTTCCTTCTGGTTACCACTTTATGAAACATTATCTACATGATGTGGAGGAATTCACAGAAGTAAAATCTGAAGTATGAGATCTATGAAGTTATGTATCTAACACTTGATTAGCATCTCCACCTATAATAATTTCACCTACTGCTATTTTTGAGAGGTTTTGAAGAAAATTATTCATAAATTCAGCCTGTTTAGTGTTGGGGGAATAAAATGTACAAAACGTGATTGTGATAGAGAAATGTTTTCCTTGCAGGATTACAAACCTGCCTTCAGTATCTTGTCTAGAATTCTCCAATGTAAAAGAACATGCTTTATTAAAGACGATGGCTACCCATATGATTTATCATTACCTCCTACATTATACTGATCTCCAATTTGGGGAGCTTTCAAAACAGTCTTGGGACCTCTACAGTGTGTCTCCTGCGAAAATAGAATACTTGGTTTAAGAGTATTCAATTGCATAGAATTTTACATCTCTTATGCTTTATCACACTAGGGGGCAAACAGGATTTAAACAAGAGTTAAACAAGAGTTAAACAGGAAATGTTCTGTGATAAACATAGGGCATTTCCTGTTTAACTCTCGTTTAACTCTTGTTTGAATTCTATTTGCCCCCTAGTGTGATAAAGCAGTTAATTACAGACCGAAGACACTTCATGTTAAGGGAAGCAACTCTTAATTCAAACATATTTATAGAAGACAGTTCACAATGTGATGAAGTAGAAGAGAATGGTATTCCTGGACATCTGTCCAGCAGTTGTCAAGGTCAATCAGATCAGCAATAGCAATAGAATCAGTATTTGCCTGAACACATCCATTTATAACTGATTTTGCAAGTGATTCTACTTTAAGATGTTCCACTATTGATCCCTCATATTCACTGGATTGGTTAATGTTGAGATTGATTTGCTGTTAGAAATTAGAGTTCTCTGGTTGTACTTCTTGCCTCCTGTTAACTTTCTTTAAGGGAGAAATGCTGGTATAATGCTTATTTATTTATTTATTTATTTATTTTGCAGCTTTAAACTTTTAGATATCAGGCCAGTTGAATGTGACATTACTTGGTCTAATCCATCTCACTTTCTTCTCTGTATAGTCTGCATGTTGTTTAGTATTTTTTAGGGTTCCTCTAACGATTGACTATTAATAAATTCCTCCAGTTCAGAGATCTTGTGTTTTTGTATTTTAGTCTCTCTTTTATCCTCTGTAGTCTCAAGCACAATATTATTTAATAAGTTGATAATTGGTGGTAAGCTTTCATTTTCTTAGTAGGGCTTAATAGATAAGTTTTTAAATAAACAAGCTGGAAAGATGCCAAGAGAATTCAAATAGAGACTTTTCCTCATCATAAGATTCAGGACGATTGGGCTAGTAAAACTGTGTAATAACTCTGAGTAACGGCCAGAAGAGAAAAGTAACAATCCTGATAATAAAAGCTGTATTTTTAATTTTCAAAGTTTGTTTAAGATACTTATTGGCTCTCACAATAGATCTCCAGCTAAGAAAATTTTCATTAAAAGGGTAGACATCTATTACTATCTTTGAGGATTATAGAGATAAGCAACAGTCTCTTACATTAGATAATGACATAGTCAAACCTTTGCAGTGACACTGGGTTGCCTGATTTTCTTTCTGCTGAGTGGCAACATTCGAACTTAAATTAGTTGAATTGTGTAACTGCAGTTTAGTCAGAGTTTTAGAGTCTATTTGTCCTTGTGCAAACAATAAGGTCAGGTGAGTCAACATGCTTAAAGTTTTTGTTAATTTAGAGCTAACAAGCTCCAAAGTTTGGGCTGTTAACATACATTGTTCAGCTAGAAAATTATTACAAGACCCCAAAGGAATAGTATTATCCACCAGAGTTTCAGTTGCAGTTGCATCTTCCAATGTATTGCAATCCATCAAGTTTGAGCCAACATCCTCATTTATATTTGTATTCCCTTCACTTAAATGAGTAAAGCTGTTAGAGGTAGGTATTTCAACAATGGCAGAGGTTTGTGGCATAACAATCTCTTCTATCTTACTTTGTTTAAAAATGTTTGTGTTTGTGTCCTTAGAAGGCAGACTTTCCCCCCTCATTTTACTCCGGACAGGGTTCAGTGGTTTATCAGGTGGTAGAGGAGAGAAAGATCTCCCCCTCCCCTTAGGCATAATGTTGTAGATAGCAAACACTTAGTAGCACTATATTATTTATTTATTTATTTATGGTTTCCAATAATATACAGTAATGTACAAATCAAAACCAAGACAAATTTCCTGTAAACACTACAGTAGCTTTATCGCAACCAATTAGCCATGAGTTGATATAGCTTCCAACATTAAGTTGTTTGCAAGGTCAAATACCCCAGTGTTTGCCGTTATAGTTCTAAAGTAAGGAAACAGAAGGAATTATACCTTACAAGTCTTGAAGCTCTAAAAGTGCTTCTCTTTCCAGCCAGGCTGTAGCAGTTTGCTTTTCCAAGGTTTCCAAGTTTAAGATAAAACAAAAACAAAAAAACAAAAAATGTCTTTATCAAGAAAAATAGCACACCAGGAGCAGCTAGCCTTCATCTGCATTTGTTTCTGTGAATATTTAGAAAGTAGTTGCTCTGGGTGTTTAAATTATTTTACTACCCAGTGTGTGCCCATGGAACTAACCAGGAGATATAGTTTTATTTAAAATGTTATTAAGGCAGTTGTTAGAACATGTTTAATACACACAGTAATCTGTATTTATTTTAATTTATAAATAAGTCCAAAATAATGTTTATTGAAGTATTGAATTAATATGGTATGTTATATTTAAAAAAATCAGGATTCAGAACTGTTGGTCATATATTACTCTACAGACATTATCTTAACGTTGTTGTGTGCCTACAAGTTCTTTTTGACTTATGACTACCCTAAGGCAAATCCATCACATGATTTTCTTGGCAAAATTTGGGTTTGCCTTTGCTTTCCTCTAAGGCTGAGAGAGTGTGACTTGCCCAGGGTCACCCATTACTAAGAGGGGAGTCAGACCCTGGTCTCCAAAATTATAGTCCAATGCTCAGACAACTACACCTTGTGGCTCTCACACATTTTAAAGTAGGGATGTAAAAAGATGAATTAGGCTTGAAACAGATGGGCCAAACAGAGCAGTTTCCAGACACTTTGGGAGCATGGCATGCAGGTTACGCATGCCCCTGAAGCAGCCAAAAGCCTCTCTGAAGTTGTTTAAGGTGGCCTAAAGCCATCTGAAAAAGGAGTGGCAAAATACTGCTCCTGCAGGTGGCTTGTTTGACACCATGGTGGTGGCCGACTTTGAGACTAGGTCATCCAGTCACTGTGGTCCTGGGCTAATTGCAGCTAGAGTGGCCAGAGGCTGCTCCTTACTACCTGTCTGCTTTACCCTTTAGACAAAAGTGAGAAAAGTAAGGCCACACAGTTTATCAGCAACACCGTGTGCATTAGGAATATGCACTGAGTCTGGATAAATCCTGATTCTTATTGGACAGCTTGGACTGCTTCTGTGGTTGTCCACCAATGGTAAGTGGTACTTTCCATGTCATTATGATGATGAATCTACTCAGGTTTTACCCTGAACTTTAAAGAGACTATTCAGCACACTAAGCTCTGTATTCTCCACAAGTTCAGCACACTGGATACCACCTTCCAATTGTGGCCTGCCATACATCCATCACCTTACTGACATGAAACCACTACCCACTGAGGTGCATTGCAGTTCCCTCTAGAAGCAGTTCTGTGCTATCCCAACTCTTCGTGCAATTTTAAAATCTGCATTTAAAAAAAAAAACTTGGACAGTTTCTGTTACTTTTCCTCGAAAATTTCTGTTTGGTGAGAAGGAGAGCAATTGGAGCTGAATGATTGATGGGTCCCTCTTCTAACCATAAGGGAGAAACTGGAGGCCACTCTGACCATGATTGGGCCATGATCATGCTGGGATCGCTGTGACCTCACAGCCTGCTTTCAAAGTGGGCTGCTGCTGCTGCTCCGGTCCCAAGCTGGCTGCTACCAGCAGCCTGATTTTTGATCCAGTCCAACGGATCGGACTGTGTGCTCAATCAGCTTCTGGCCACTCAGGGGGCATGCATCATCTGAATGCCACATCCTTAACCTGGCCAGAAGCCACTTTTTTTGGCCCATGGGTTTTGGGCCCATTTTGCCAGGGGCCCTCCATATAATGTGCTTTTGTGGGGAAATTTTGATTCTCATGAAATCTCTGCAGATCTTCTGTGCTCTTTTGATAGTTGCTCTTTATATTGTCAACAACATTTCAAAAAGAATTGTGTATTTGTGGTTGCTTCATCTTCCCGGTCTTCTTTCTTCTCCCTGCCCTCAAATTAGTCCTCCTCCCATTATTGTTTTCCCCAGCATCCTTCCCTTATATTTTCAGTTAATTGCACCTTGATTCCTCTGGGAAATTTTGACTTTCATTTATTATAGCTTGCTATTTTTTTGTTAAAGTAACAAATAACTCTGTGTTATTGTCTAGAACATTCTTATGTATTTAGAACTTCTGTTATTTTGAACTAAGATATGCACTCTTATTCGAATGTTGAACCCAAGTCTTTCTACTGTGTATACTTCATTTGATATATAGGGAGGCCACCATATTGGCCAGCTAGTTATCTGCGGATTTGAGTTCCCATTTGTCCTTTTGGATTCCATGGTATCCTCAGAACTCTTTTTCAGCACCATATTTCAAATGTGTTGATTTTATTTTTACCATCTTTTTTCACTGTCCACCACTCACATCCGTATATGGTGATAGGGAATACAATGACATACACAATCCTGACTTCAGTGCTCACTTGTATTTTACACTTTAAAAACTTGTCTAGTTCTCTCATAGCTACCCTTCACATTCCTAGTCTTCTCTGATTTCTTAATTGCAGTCTTTATTCAATGTTTGAATCTTTAACTATTTCAATTTCCTTGTCTAGGTTGAATTTATGTAGATTCTCTGTGATTATTTTTTCCCTTTATGTCCAGTGTTAAACATGCCTTTGCACATTCATATTATCATTACCACATCGTGATTAAAACTCCATTCCAGGTTTGGCTGGACAAAGTGGTGATGTTGTTGTTAACTGCAGTAAAGTAGATTTGGATTTATGGCACCTTATGAAAGAGAGATCTCCAAGTCAACCTATCCTCAGAAGCCCTGCTCAGGTCTTGAAAACTAAGAGCCATGGTTTCCTTTATTGAGTGTATCCAATTTCATGAGTGGGGCTAGTCCTCATTAGCTGCTGCTCCAGGAATAATAGCTTAAGTGTCTGTGGTCAATAATAATAATCAATAATAATTAAAAAGAACAATAACAATAACATATCTTTCATGTAGAAATGTTGACATTCCATTTCTGTGCTGCTTGGTTCTCAAGCAGATCACTCTTCTATGCACTCCTTTGTTCATGAAACTCAGAGCAAAATGTGTCTCAAATCAATGTTTTTACATAGTACCTTTCATTTGTTAATTCCATTGCTATCTATCTTTTAGTTTGAGGAGTGCAAGGCACTATGCGTAGCTCTCCTATTCCCAAATTTAGCTTTATAACAACCCAGTGAAGTAGGTCCAACTGTGAGAAAGTAACAGCCCAAGGTCATGAAGTGAGTTGTACATCTCAGTGGGGGTTCACAAAGAGGCTTACAATGAAGATCATAGCACAGAGAAGCAAAAAGCAGAATCTAAAATTTGCACCCACATCATTACCTTGAATTGACATGCAAAGGTAACGTGTGAAATAAAGCCAATTTAGCTTCCCTTGAAATATTATTCATATCATTTTAGGACATTTTGGGGGTCTGTAATTCCTCCAGCTGTTGGGATGTATTTGATCCTAGGCAGCATAAAAAGCTTTGATCTTCTCTGTCATGTTATATTATATAGCAGCTTGGCTGAACCATTTGTCACCCATCAGCTCCTATGAGACGATTTCATTTTCCACCTGCACTCTCACCAACTGTTTCAGATGGCAATGGTCTTTAAATGTCTCTTGGGAAGTGATACAAAATCTATGTTCTCCTTTCACATAAAACTATTTTAAAGAAACATAAGATGAAAAAAAGATACGAAATAGGAGCTTAGGGCTGCTTTGGGACTGGCTGCATCAGTTCAATTGAATGCTCTGCACTCCCTAATGAATTTTGATGAATGCTATTCTTTAAATGAGATTAAGACTTAGCAGTATTTTCATCAGTATGTTTCACTCAGCAAAAAAGCAAAACACATGTCTTTCTCGTTAACATTCTTGCTGCTCCAATGCTTAGCTTGATCATGCTTCTCTGTAAACTATATCTTTTAGACTTTTTCTATCCTCAAGGAGGCATGAAAAAGTCCAGGTATGATTTTTCCACAAGAGATCAGGGTATTATTTTTATTCTTAGTTGGAGACTGAATGAGTATTGATATAGTTACTTATCAGTATTCTTGAAGGTTCAGAAATTCAGTGTCAGAGTTCATCAAGGCAAACATCTGGGCTTCAGTGGCTGATAGGCATTGACTACATTAGGACAATTATGACATCTCTTTATAAGTTTTGAGCTACAAATCAGCTGTGCTTTTAGGCCTGCTTTGAACAAACCAGCAAGCAAGCCAGTCTTGAACCAAGTTCAAATAACCCTTTGAACAACGTGGGATATTGAATGACATGAGATGATTTAACATCTCAGTCAAGAGAAGATACTGGGGGAAGCTCGGCTGCATTTGATAGCTCCTATTTGGAAAAGATATCAGGAATATCCAAATGTCTAAGAACAATGTAGTGGGGTAGTTGCTACAAAATACCACCTGGAAATTCACCTGGACTAAGATTGTTTGAAGAAAACCTCCCTGGCCTCTATGTTGGAGTAGCAAGAGAGAGGTTAGGGAGGAAGTGAAGGGACATGGATGTCAGCAACCTCCTGCCTAGAGAGGGATGATTGTCTGGCTAAGTAGCAGGGTGTACAGGATATGAATTAAGGGCAGGCAAATGTTGTGGAACTCCAGGCCAAATTTATGCCCAATATGCCCTTCGTGGGCTGTGCAGCCTGCCAAAAAGGCACAACAAAAACAATAACAACATGATAATAATACAGTGATAATAATAAGAAGAAGAAGAAGGAAGAAGAAGAAGAAGAAGAAGAAGAAGAAGAAGAAGAAGTAGTAGTAGTAGTAGTAGTAGTTATAGTTGTGTGAGTTCCTAGAAATAAAATAGACAAAATTAAAAGAGAGCCTAAATTATAGAATAGTTAAAAGTGGGGGGAAAGAACACATTGGACAGGAGAGAACTGATTATTCATCTCCAGTTATATGAAACGTTGTCCTATTCTTGTTGTAAGATTATTTCAGATATGAAGTATGAAATCTGATGTGTCATCACCTGTCAAGTGAAACATTTATGTGCATTATTGTCTTTATTAGACTTTTCTGCTCCCTAACAATCAGAGATGGGACCATTGAAACTGGTTCTATTCCACCTTTCCTGAACTTGATGTTAATCATGGTCAGAATTTGTGGAAGGGGATCATAACTCAAAATAAAAATGGCTTCAAAAATGTCAAGAAGGCAGTTCAGTGTGCTTGCTTTTTGAACTGTTTTTGTTGTTTGTTTGTTACTTTGTTGTTGTTGTTTTTTGGCAAACATTTTTTACTTAAAAGAGCTGATGGCTAGTAGCTTCTGCTCTGAGTCAAGATCACCATTGGACATTATAAGAAAACAGAAAAATCATCCTTGACATATTGAATGAATAGTTTTTGAACTTCTAGTTGAATTTAAAGAGACTGAACCTTGATTCTCCCCTGTGATAAGACTTTTGATCTCCTGTCCACTACATTATGTGTGTTTCAATTTTTTGATAATCTAAGAACAAGTTTCTTTGCTTTTTTCCTTGTGTTGTCCAACAATGTCCTTGAATTGTTTACTGAAAGGAATCTTCTATCCTCCTTGAGCAAAGTAATTTAACATGCATTTTCCTCCTTTCAACTATTGCAACTATTTCCATTAAAATTGTTTTGATCACAGTTAACAATAACAGTTTTTTAAAGAACAGGAGTTATATTTTCTTACAATGTAAACAATTTGCTATGGTACCAAACCTTTGGGTTTCAGCAGATTAACAGTGGAGATTCATTACCTCTGGATGGGGGAAAAAGCATAAGATTGTACCTATTGTAAAAATTTCTATTTGGCCTAGGGATGTCCATTTTTTCTTAAATCATTCCTGGATGCAAGAGTGAATAATTTTGAAAATTCCTCCCTTACTGTGTGAGAAGGTGAAAGTTTTGTGCATGTTCATCGTTATCATCATTTTTTTTTTATTTTTTATCTTTTGTACTGGGGAACCATTTATTTTTCATTGACTGAGTCTATGAAAGCTTATACTGCAACCTCTTTCATTCAATTAAACAATGGAAGTACTTTCACTCTTCTAATGTATTATATGCCATCCTCTTTCAACAGTGCCCTTCAGCACTCCACATTGGTCAAACAGACCAGTCTCTGCACCAGAGGATAAATAGACATAAATCAGACATTAGGTGTGAGAACACACACACATACACACACACACAAAAAGAAGTTGCAGAGAAATTCAGGCTACTTGGACATTCCATCTGAGATCTCAGAATAGCACTCCTTGAACAAAACAATTTTTAAGGGAGGTTTGAAACAGAAACAGCAGAATTAAAGTGGTAAGTGTGTGGATTTTTAAAATCTCTTGGGGGAGTGTTCTGTTGCAGAGGAGGAGGAGCTTCTGTGAGTCACATCTGTGAGTCATGAGTGGGAGGAGCTAGGAGACTAGCTATAGAGAGAGAGCCAGTGGCAGAACAGCTGGAGTGAGAGAGAAGAAGGAAGAGCACTTTTTTGGCAGCCATTTTAAGTAGTAAGTGTGTGGATTTTTAAAATCTCTTGGGGGAGTGTTCTGTTGCAGAGGAGGAAGAGCTTCTGTGAGTCACATCTGTGAGTCACAAGTGGGAGGAGCTAGGAGACTAGCTATAGAGAACTGCTCAGAGAGCCGCGAGCTGAATTCCCCCCCCCCCCGACAGGGTAAAGCACAACATGAGGAGCAGAGGAGCTGTAAACTTTGTTTTAGAGGTTCTCCTTTAGATCCCCCCTTTTAAAAGGGCTTTTGAGGGGTTCCCCGGCACCTCAGAGGAAGTGAATACAAGTTAGAAACCAGGACATCTGTATAAAGTAACATTCCCAGTAGGTTGAGATCACTGACAGAGATTGGTGAAATAGGCCAGGACATCAGGGGCCTTTGACATTGGTGTTTACTGGGGGATATTCATCGAGGAGGAAGCCCACAGTCCTCTTTTAGTGATTCCTTAATACTTCTCAGTATGGGCACCGAGGGAGCGGCTGCAGTCACCTGCAACACTTGTGAGATGTTTGTCTTCTTGCCTACAGATGTGGGGAACTTCACATGCCTCAAGTGCAAGTTGGTAGCCCTCTTGGAGGAGAAAGTACAGCAGCTGAAATCCGGGGTAGCGACACTTCAGCATGTCAGGGAGCAAGAGGTTTTCCTGGACACAACGGAAGGCACGATCTTGGAAGGGGACCACACAGAGAAAGTCGCTGGTGGTGAGAAGGTCACTTCATGTACACAGGAGTCAGACAGCTGGAGGAATGTCACACAGAGAAGCAGAGAAATCAGGGATAGCTGTAGGAGCTTGCAGCTACAGAATCGTTTCGAAGCCCTTTCACTTATCAAGGAGGATCAGGAAGAGCAGCATGGACAGACTTCAGGGACACAGCAGGGGAGCCTGGGAGTTCCATTGCAGGGACGAGTTGCTGCTAAGCCTCAGAGGAGACGTGTGGTTGTGGTGGGGGACTCCTTGCTGAGGGGTACAGAAGCAGTGATTTGTGGGCCCGACAAGATGTCTCGTGAGGTGTGTTGGCTCCCTGGGGCAAAAATCCGTGATGTGATGGAGAGGCTGACAAGACTGGTCAAATCTACTGACAAATACCCCTTCCTTTTGGTCCATGTGGAAACGAATGACACAGCAAGACACAGCCTTCAGAATATCAGAAGGGATTATGAGGCTCTGGGGAAGAAGCTGAAGGAAATGGACTCACAGATTGTCATCTCGTCTCTTCTCTATCTATTTTTAAGGGGTGGGAGGTTTGGAAACGGGTTATGGGATTGTTTTAATCTATGTTTTTTCTTTTACTTGTACCCCGCTCCGAGTGTATGAACAGAGGAGCGGGCTATAAATAAATTATTATTATTATTATTATTATTATTATTATTATTATTATTCTGCCAGTAGAAGGGCATGGTCCAGGAAGAGAGAGGAAAATAGCAGAGGTGAATAACTGGCTCTGCAGATGGTGTCGCCGAGAACAATTTGGATTCTTGGATCATGGGCTGTGGTTCCATGAGGAGGGACTTCTAGCAAGGGATGGGCTGCATCTCATGCCAGTTGGAAGAAACGTTTTTGCCAACAGTCTGAAGAATCTGATCAGGAGGGCTTTAAACTGAGTGATCTGGGGAAGGGAGACAGCAGTCTGGAAGGCAAAACGGCTAGAAAAAATAGTCAAACTGACATAGAGGGAACAAGGCAAACAGTGCAAGGACCCAACAATAGGAGGCAAAAAAACATGCACAGGCAGCAAGTAAAGGGGACACATGGTCTTAGATGTCTCTAAACAAATGCACAGAGTATGGGAAATAAGCAAGATGAACTTGCACTCCTAGCACAACAAGGGAAATATGATATAATAGGCACCACTGAAACCTGGTGAGATGAATGTCACGAATGGAATATAGAAATAGAGGGGTATAACCTTTTAAAGAGAAACAGGTCAAACAAGAAAGGAGGAGGAATAGCATTATATGTCAGGGATATTTACACCAGTGAAGTGATCCAGGACATCAATACTGGAAGCCAGGTGGAGAGCATCTGGATAAAAATTAAAGGAGAGGGAAACAACAGGGATGTTACTGTGGGAGTCTACTACAGACCTCCAAGTCAGACAGAGGAAATAGATGATGCCTTTTACAACAGATGACCACACAATCAGGAAGGAGAGATGTAGTAGTGATGGGGGACTTCAACTACCTGGATATTTGCTGGAAGTCAAACTCAGCCATATCCTCAAGATCTAGAAAATTCCTCACTTGCCTTGAAGACAATTTCATTGTCCAAAAGGTGGAAGAGGCAACAAGGGGATCAGCTATTTTGGATCTGATCTTAACCAACAGGGAAGACCTAGTTGATGGGGTGCAAGTGTTGGGATCCTTAGGTGGGAGTGACCATGTCCTCCTGGAGTTTGTTATAAAGTGGAAAGGTGAAGCTAGGCATAGTCAGGCACACATTCTAGACTTTAGGAAAGCTTATTTCAACAAACTTAGCGAAATACTGGGGGTGATTCCATGGTCAAGAATACTAAAAGAGAAGGGAGTTCAAGATGGATGGGAGTTCCTCAAAAGGGAGATACTAAAGGGACAATTTCAGACAGTTCCAATGAGGAAGAAAAATGGGAGATGTCTTAAGAAACTGGTATGGATGACTAAGGAACTTACAACTGATCTAAGTTTTAAACGGAACATGTATAAAAAATGGAAAAATGGGGAAATCACCAAAGAGGAATTCAAACAAATAGCCAGCACATGTAGGGATAAAGTCAGAAAAGCTAAAGCGCAAAATGAACTCAGGCTTGCTAGAGAGGTTAAGAACAATAAAAAGGGATTTTTTGGATATGTCCGCAGCAAAAGGAAGAAGAAGGAAACGGTTGGGCTACTGCGTGCAGAAGATGGCAAAATGCTCACAGGAGACAGAGAAAAGGCAGAATTGCTCAACACCTTCTTTGCTTCAGTCTCGTCAAAACAGGCAAAGGATGTTCAGCCTGAGAATAATGGAGCAGAAGACAGAATAGGGGAATTTCAGCACAGAATAAGTAAAGAGATAGTACAGGAATACCTGGTTAATCTAAATGAATATAGGTCTCCAGGACCAGATGAACTGCATCCTAGGCTATTAAAAGAACTGGCAAATGTAATATCGGAACCAATGGCAATCATCTTTGAGAACTCCTGGAGAACAGGAGAAGTCCCTGCAGACTGGAGGAGGGCAAATGTTGTCCCAATCTTCAAAAAGGGGAAAAAAGAGGATCCCAACAATTATCATCCGGTTAGTCTGACATCAATACCAGGAAAGATTCTGGAGCAGATCATTAAACAGAGAGTCTGTGAATATCTGGAAGATAATTCCATCATCACAAAAAGCCAACATGGGTTTCAGAGAAACAAGTCATGCCAGACAAATCTGATCTCTTTTTTTGATAAAATTACCAGCTTGGTAGATGAAAGGAATGCTGTGGATATAGTATACCTCGATTTCAGTAAGACATTTGACAAGGTTCCCCATGACATTCTTGCAAAAAAGCTTGTAAAATGTGGACTAGACAAGGTAACCGTTACATGGATTTGTAATTGGTTGACTGACCGAACCCAAAGGGTGCTCAACAATGGTTCCTTTTCATCCTGGAGAGAAATGACAAGTGGAGTGCCACAGGGTTCTATTCTGGGCCCAGTACTATTCAATATCTTTATTAATGACTTGGATGAAAGTATAGAGAGCCGAGTTATCAAATTTGCAGATGACACCAAATTAGGAGGAGTAGCTAATACCCCAAAGGACAGGATCAAAATTCAAAATGACCTGAATAGACTAGAAAGCTGGGCCAAAGCTAACATGTAGGGCGGAAAAATGAAATGCACAGATATAGGTTGGGGGACACCTGGCTGAATGAGACCACAAGTGAAAGGGATCTAGGAGTCCAAGTAGACCACAAGTTGAACATGAGTCAACAGTGTGATGCAGCAGCTAAAAAGGCCAATGTAATTTTAGGTTGCATCAATAGAAGTATAGTGTCTAGATCAAGGGAAGTAATAGTGCCACTCTATTCTGCTTTGGTCAGGCCCCACCTGGAATACTGTGTCCAGTTCTGGGCACCACAATTCAAAAAAGATGTGGAGAATCTGGAGCATGTCCAAAGGAGGGCAATTAAGATGATGAAGGGTCTGGAAACCTTGCCCTATGAAGAACGCTTTAGGGAGCTGGGGATGTTCAGCCTGGAGAAGAGAAGGTTGAGAGGTGATATGATCGCCCTGTTTAAATACTTGAAGGGATGTCACATTGAGGAGGGAGCAAGTTTGTTTTCTGCTGCTGCAGAGACCAGGACTCGGAACAATGGATGCAAACTGCAGGAAAAAAGATTCCAGCTCAACATTAGGAGGAACTTCCTGACAGTAAGGGCTGTTCAACAGTGGAACACACTCCCTGGTGTGGAGTCTCCTTCCTTAGAGGTCTTTAAGCAGAGGCTGGATGGCCATCTGTCAGGGATGCTTTGATTGGGAGTTCCTACATGGCAGGGAGTTGGACTGGATGGCCCTTGTGGTCTCTTCCAACTCTAATTTTCTATGATTCTATGATTCTATGAGAATTGTGATCTATCCACAAACTCCAGTCCATTGACTGTGGGATGGACAGAAACAATGGTTTCTTGACACAGTACACATATTAAAACACTCTTTAACACCCCACCTCATGAGGTGGGGAGGTGTAACTTTCTTGTCCATTTCATTACAACTATTTTTCATTACAATTTTTTGCATTTCTTGTTCCCAGCCAACATCAGAACTCCCTCCACCATTCATATGATTATCTACTCATCTTGGCTTTAGGCAACACCCTTCCTTCATTTGTCCCCCATTGTTAAAGGTGAATGTACATCAGGTTTTGCATTTCAATTACTATTCACACATATGCCTAGTAATTCATGAAGATACATGTCTCTTCATAGACACTGCTCTATACATTTGATAAAACAGACATTGTCTATGAAGGCTGATTCTACCAACCTTTTTCTCTCATTTAGTCACAATGGTACTTCAATATCCCTTGGCCTCACCATAATTAACATAATTTAGTTGGTTCCCAGACATTGATCCTCCAAGTATTTTGAGCATCAATTCCCAGAAGCCCCAGCAGAATGTAGCCAACATGTGAAAGACCAAAATTTGGTAATCACTGACTCAAAATTAAACGTAAAGATTTCCCTTGACATGAATGTCTAGTTGCAATTGACTGTAGGGGGTGGTGCTTATCTCTCTTACTAAGCTGAAGAGCCAGCATTGTCCAAAGATGACTCTGTGGTGATGTGGACAGCAGAATTGTATGGAACGCTGTGTCTGGGAAAGCAACCAGCAGCTGATAACAAGCACCAAAATAAGGTAGAGACAAGCAAAACAAAATAGCACAACACAGTGTGTATTAATCTTGAACTGCAGACTTACAAAGCAGAAGGCAGAATTCCAAAAGCAAGGTCCGTAACCAGTCTGGGTTCAAGCCAAAGGTTCAAACAGTCAGTGTAGTCAAGAAGTCCAAAAAGGGTTGAGGTTTCCAGCAAAACAGAATGGCCAGTACAAGATCCACAAGTCCAAGCCAAAAAGTCAAGAAGAGAGTCCACGAGCAAGGTGCTTTCACCAGGGGAATCAGTTAACCTCTGACAAAGGTTCAGGCATTCTTCCCAGACTTTTATCTGCAGCCCTCAGTGGTGCAGCTGTTCCTTACTGCTTGGCATCTCATACAAAGCGTCTGCCACTGCTGCAGCCCCACTCTCTTAAATCTCTGGCTATAGGAAGGTACAGGTAAGTTGGCCTCTATCTCCTCCTCCTCCGTGCCAACATTTCCATTTACCTGCTGCCTAAATTCTGGGCTCCTGGCAATCCTCTTGGGCAGCAGTCTCCATTGGTATTGTCAGGGCAGATCTAGGGCCAGGCTCAGGCTCAGGCTCAAAGTCAGATTTCTCTCCTGAGTCCTCAGTTAAGCTGGGCATGACATGTTGTACCTTCTCACTGAAGTGATACCTATTTATCTACTTTGCATGCTTTCGAACTGCTAAGTTGGCAGAAGATGGGACTAGTGATGGGAGCTCACCCCGTCAAGCTCCACTTGGGCCTTGAACTGCTAACCTTCCAATCTTACAATAATCAGAATTGGTGTCTTAACCCCAAAGCCACCAAGTCCCTAATTATTGACTTAGATATACGTTAATAGCGAAAAAAAGAAGTTAGGGGATCTAGTAAAAATAAATGAGTAAAAACAGATTATGAGAGTTACTAGTGGACAAAAAAGTTTGTTAACCCACTTGCCTGTGAAGGACATAGAGACACATCAACAATATAAAAGAATGGAGAGAGAGAGAGAATTGAGGTTTATCACACTAGGGGGCAAACAGGATTTAAACAGGAATTAAACAGGAAATGTCCTATGTTAAACATAAGGCATTTCCTGTTTAATTCCTGTTTAACTCTCGTTTAAATCCTGTTTGCCCCCTTGTGTGATAAACACAGAGAGAGGGAGAGAAGATTCCAGCTGTCTACCTGTTTTCAAAGCTTTCCTGCCTAATTTTCTAGATGCCATTAGCGTTCACCATACTGTAGTGACTCAAAACTTGTTACTCCAATTGTATTAGAATTGTATATTTTGAAAGGTGTATTGACATAATTTTAAATAACCACATGATGCCATCAGTATACCTCTTAGGAGAGCAACACATTCTTGAAACATTATTACAGAATGTGTTAGATTTGTTTTATAGCACTTAACTCAGAAAGGGATTAACTAGAGGCATGATTAGACTGCCAAAATTTCATTTCCCTTTTAGCTTCTTATAATGTTTATGTAAATAAAATGTACAGTATAGCACGATTACACCACATATCGTCCTATCCCCATGGCCATGTTGTATTCCTGCACTGTTTGTAAATTTTAGTAAAACTCCTATTTATTATTCTGATTAATAGGATAACTAGGAATGCTATTGATGAAGTCCTTGTTCCTTCACATTTGTGTATGTGTGTGTATTTAGCAGGCAAAGCAGGACAATGCATTAGCCCCATGCTATTCATTGATATTTCCATTGCCCTCTTTGGGGTGTGTGGGGAAATCTGGAGTTATCCAAATGTTGTTGGATTGTCCTGGCAGCCCTAGAAGGACCGGAGATGGAAGATTTTGAGGTGGAAAGCCTCCTCTATCTGTAGAGACACTTCATTCATTGTAAACCCTGGATTTTCCTGAGTGGCTTCCCACAAGGTCTTTTTAAAAAAATCTTTATTGGATTTTCAAACTATAAATGAAAAGAAAGGAGGAAGAAGAAAAAGAAGAGTGAGAAAGGGGAGAAGAAATACAAAGGATATGACTGTGAGTTACATTTAGGAATTAAGGCTATAGTGCCCAGAAGATATGTACTTGGAGCTGACAACTTGGAATTGACATCTACATAACTCATGTTAATGGGTAAATAAAATAGCAAGATCTTCTGACCCTTGGATGCTTGATGGTTGCCCCACATGTACTTGGAAATGGGAGTGATGTCAGAAGGACACAGGATCAGTCCAGTCCACTCCTTGTGTGCTTGGCTGAAACAGCTTCATAGTCTTAAGGAGCTCTATAGCCTCCATTTAACATAACAGCCAATTACTATCTCCTACATTGACCTCTGATTGTTTCAATGTTGTGTAATTAAGCTTGCCTTTTATAATATATCCAGTCTGATCTTATTGATCCATCCTAGACAGGACTTATCTTTTATTGCTTAAAATAAAGATAAAATAAAAATGTACTGTTTTAGCATCTGAGATCTAAAACAATTGAATGTGTTGTAATGTATTTAAAGTGACTTTCTTTTAGAGAATGATGCAAGTAGTGTTTGCTTCCAGGTTTCCAAGTGATGGAGTTGAACATTAAATCACTGAAAAACAAACTGAAATCCAGTTCACACTGTGCAATGATGTGTAAAAATATTTTTTCTATCACTTTTTTTTTAAAAAAAAACCTGTCAGCACTGAAAAAAGTTTCCACATAAGCATTTAGCCTTTATAAAGAAAGAAGTCTTCTGTGCACACTATTGCAATGTGGTTGAAGCTGAGAGTTTATTTGAGTGTCCATGGGAGAGGCAACTGCATTAATTTTTGGGAAAACTGTATTTCCCAGTACCCATTCACGTTTTTATGGTGAAACACTATTTCATCTTCCTCCTTGTTCTCTCTGAGTGTTCAAATAGGAGTTGAAATGCCTCTTTGTAAAGGGCTTGAATATTCTTTGCCTTATATTTGTCAACCTATATTTATCTAGAGTTCTTTGCAATTTACCATTTTCATCAGCTGGGCCCACAAAGTTGTAAACAAAAGTATTGTGAGCAGACCATCACTGGCATTCCTATTAAGAATATCTTAACTTTGGACTTTCAGGAATTTATATAACAGAAGAATGGTTTGTAATTCTTTTTTATGCATGTGTTGTGTAAACAATTAGTATACTTACACATTCCTTGTAGAGGTTCATCATCTCACTTAGACATTTCCAATCTAGATGCATTAACTTGCATATATATTACAAAATTCAGGCATATGTGATCGTAAAAGAAACTTTTCATACTTAAAAGACACATAGTACTTTGAATGCATTACAGTGGAAAGGAACTTCATCTTACACAATATTGATCATACATGTGACACCTCACATTTCATTAAGCTGAAACATTTCATACCCATATCTTGTATATACATCTCTTTCCAGCAGCAAATGAACATGTTTTTATTCAGGCAAATTTTTATTTGAAATTTAATTATGTAGCAGTAGTGTTTATGTGAAGTAGTGCACCGTATTTTAAAAATCTTATTAGCAATTATGTTTAAAATGTGTTTTTAATCATTTTTTAAAAAATAATATTTTATGCTTTAATTATTTCTTAACTTTTGTAAAATAAGAGTTTAGCTTAATTTTGTTTTAAATTACTGTAAGCCACCTTGGCTCCCATCTTGAGAGAACAATGAGGTATAAATCCAATAAGCAAATAAATAAATAAATTTCCAGTATGCCAGAGTGTAGTGTAAAAGTAACAGAACTAAAATACAGCACTAAAGGGCAAAGCTTCCTCTTTTTAGTCTGTTCTTAAAATTTAAATATAAACAATGGAAAGCTACATAATTCTGCATTGGGTCACTTTAATTATATTTTGTTTGTTTTCCCCAAAGTTGTCCTATCAGATTAAAAAAAATATACAAGAAAGAATGCATGTAGATAGAAATAAGACGCTTCTCAACAGAGATTACCTTTTATACTCGTTTACAAATTGACAGATTTAAAGGGAAAACACCCTTTCCTCCCTCTCCTTCTCTGGACCTTCTCTGGAGTTTTAAGATTGGGCTGGGAAGGAAGGAAAGGGGGTTTGCTGGGCAGGAATGATCCAGGGAGGGAAAGAGTTTTAAGATTAAGGGATGGGAAGAAAAGAGAGGTTTGCTGGGCAGGAGAGATCCAGGGAATCAGGAGAGATGGGAAGAGACAGTTTTAACATTGGATTGAGAAGAGAATTTCCTCTTCTGCACATTCCCTGTGCCAGCTCTTTCAGAAACCATTGCCAGGCATGGAGAGCGGGGCATCCAGGCGGAGCTTCCAGGCGGAGCTTCCATCAGGACCTTTCTAAGCAATATTACTATATTGGCCCATATATAGGTCAACCCAGGATTATAGGGTCGATGTTTAGGTGTAAATTTCTTGACTTATAGTTGAGTATATAAGGTACTTCTTAGATCTTGCAGTCCATGAATGAATAGCTTTTGGTGGAGTTTCTAAAAGCTTTACACTGAGTAGTGAGTAGGAGACAGCTTTCTGCACTTTGTGCTACCCTCCCCACCAACACATTGCCTTCTTTTATTATTATTATTTTGTGCTTTTTAAAATCTGCCACACATGCAAACCTTTTCTCTTTTTTAAAATTTATTCCAAATTAGGCAAATCAGAAAGGCATGGAATAAAGCATATAGACCCCCGGGAAGAGAAGATGCATGTTCTGTTGTAAGACTCTCTGAAATGTTTCAGGACATAATAACTTAAAATGTAGATATTTTTACAGAATTAAAGCAGTTTTAGGTGTATCATGGAAGAAAGTCTATATAATGTGAATCAGAGTTGCATCACTGTTTGAAACCCCTGAGAAGATTTAATGTGTCATATTTACTGTATAGCAACAGCTGTGATAAAAGGAGGAATTCATTTGGAAAAGTAAGGCTATGGATAGTATGGCAATGTATTTCAAGCAGAACATGTTACTGATGAAGAATGGATGAAAAGAGGCAGTGATCTTTCATCCATTTACATAGATGAACATTCTCCTTTCATTTTCTCCCACAACTTTGATTTAATCGGTACATGAAATCCAGATTTGTAAGTGTGAATGTTTGTTCATTAAAGGTACCTGTCAACTTATGGTGAATATCACCAAGGAATATTCAGAGGTGGTTTTGGCAGTTCCTTGTTTGGGCAGTTCCTTCTTTTGAAATATAGCCTACAGCACCTGATATTTATTTGCAGTCTCCATCCAAATACTAACCAGAGCTGACCCTGCATAGCTTTCAAGATCAGATGGGATCTGATTTCTTTAAGATATTTAGGCTCAATCTACATTTTCCTCAGAGTGCTTAAATTGCATAACTTTCAGTTGTAATAGAAATATTCAGTAACACCTAATGTATTATATTCACTTTTCTGAGACTTTGGAGTTTATCACATGGGAGGAATTTCTCTCAATTTCAAATGGAGCCAATTCGAATTCACATAAATTCGCTAGTTTAGCAAATTTATGTGAAATCTGATTGCATTCGGAATGTGTTCAGAATAACTTCCCATTTCCCGACAATGACCCCCCATTTCCCGGAATTGCATGAGATACTCTAATATGCAATTACGTGAAACCCCATGATTGCATTCAGAATGACTTCCCATTGCTCCAAATTGCATGAGATACACTCATACGCAATTACGTGAAACCCCATGATTGCGTTCGGATTGCCATTGCATTATACCCCCAAAATCCATCGTATGATAAACTCCTTTGTCTTTCTAAATACTGGCCATGTGAAAGAACCACATTATTGGCTCCATACTTGTGGTTATTTCTGCAGATGCTATCCGAACAGCAAATGAATAAATTGCAGGGAAGCTTCTCCCCTGCTGCTGTCAATAAGTTCCAATTAGCCCATAGTATGCAAACATAAGATTAGCCAGAGCGCTTCTAGTAGAAACAAATCTACAACCCATGTATCAAAAACCTGCATAAGACTGATCTGAAAGCAAGGTCAGATGCCTTATCCTACCCCTGCCTTTTCCTATCAGAGTAGAAAGAACAGGGATGTGAAAAGTTTTATTTCAGTATTGCATTTGTATTTCTCCAAATCTTATATACATTTCCTCCCATTCTTTCAAATATGGAAATTCATATGCATTGTAGTACATATTTTTCCCCTCTGGCATGCACCTTTCAAAATGATTTTAATGCATTTTTCTTAATGTATGCATTTTCACAGTAACTAAAACATGTTTATGTGCATTTATCAAATAAACTGTTTTTTAGTTGCACACATTCATTTGGGCATAATTGGAAAATAAAAAAAATAAAAATAAAAATCTGGTTTCTGTGATTGCTTACTGATGATGGGAAAGAAAAAAAAATACAATATTTTTTTTTTCAGAGGCTCTTAAACCATAAAGTGGATAAATTTGCCTTTTAAAAATGTTAATGTGCTTTTACTTTTAATGCGGCTACTCTATGAATAAGATGGAACTCCAGCCACCCCTCTTGAATGGATAATATCTACCTTGTAAAACTGAATTGCTTGGGTACATAGGCTAAGAATGAAACTGGTGCATAGACAGAGAACCTTATGGCTCTTATGGCTCCCATTTATCATTCTAATTTAATATATATTAGATGCCTTCCTCCCTCTCAACTTCCCTTTGCCTGTTACCTTTGGAATTGCCAAAAAGTTGCTCCCAAGACAGAAGCATGATTTATTTATTTCTAGATCTCTTCTTGCCCTTACTGAAACTGGGATTTCCCCCAGGACATTGTTATATCGGCTGCCCTCTCAATATCACTTATACGCGGATGACACCCAACTATGGGGCTGTCTCTCTCTCTCTCTCTCTCTCTGGCTTTTCTTTGTTAACAAATATTCAGGAAGGACTCATCCCATGCCTTCTACAAGGATGTTGATGACTAAAAAGGGGCCAATCCAAGATAAACAAGTCCAGTTGCAGAGAGCACAGCAAAAAGCCTGCTTGGGTGATTTTTCCAAATTGTGGTTCTTTCTGCGTTGTCGTTTCTTTTCGAGACTCGTTCAGCGTGAGTGCTTGAAAGAGGCTGCAGCATTGTGGATAGTGCATCTCCATGCCTCCCGATGTGAGGCCAGGGCAGATCATTGTTGGTGATCAATTTGGCCAAGCTTAAGATGTTGTTTCAGGGAGTCCTTGTATCTCTTCTTTGGGGCACCCCTCTTACGCTGACCCATGGCGAGTTCACCGTAGACTACTATTTCTGGAAGGCAATGGTCCTCCATCCTAGAAATCTGCCCTGCCCATTGCAGCTGCATTCTCAATAGCATGGCCTCAATGCTGATGATCCCTGCTTGCTCAAGGACAGGGTGTACAGATCTCCTGAAAAAGGGGTCTGCAGATGTCCCTCTTTGGTGCACTGTGACGCAGCAGCAAACAGATGTAGCTGCACTGTTGTGCATCAAAAAAGGAGCTGCCTATAGCAGCTCCTTTTTGTGAAATCGTAAGGGCTGCAATGCAGCCCTTACGACGTCACTTCTGTGCAGTACCATCTTGATGCTGCTGCACAGCTGCAATGTCTCCTGTGTGGGCAGTCCATTACAGTTGTGACGTTGTCGTGATGTCATGCGTTTGGGCACCCAGCCCTTTTTTGCCCTGAATTTTTTGCACTTTTTTGCCCTGCAGTGTGTACAGGACCTATATTTCTCCACTCCAAAACTCTTGATGGATGTTTAACAGCGAGTGTCATCATGTCTGTCTGTTATTTGCAGACAACCACCTGTTTAGACTACTTTAAGTCCAAATTAAAGACTATTCTATTCAGGGAAGACTTCCAACTTTCCTGTTCATTTTATGACTGAATATTTCATGATATATTATTTGTATTAATTTACACTTTTATAGTATTGTTTTAACTGTGTTATAATAATATTTTATTAATTTTGTAATCTTGTTTGTAGTTTTAGATTGCGTGCTGTAATCAGGTTTTTATTTCTATTTTGGATTGTTTCTCTCCTCTGTAAAGCACTATGTAAAGCCTATGGCACTTTACACATAAATGTAATAATAATAATAATAATAATAATAATGATGATGATGATGATGATGAGATGACATGATGGATAGTAACCTATCAAATACAGCTTTAGCATTTCTTGGCCAAGGTTTCATCTTCAGGGCTTTCATAAATTGTTTATACCTCTGAGCCTTATTTTCTTCCTAATTTTTTCCTTCAGTATTTTCCTGCTTACGTTTAATCCTCCATGATCTTAGTCCGTTCTACCAAGAAGTATAAGTATACATATCTGCCAGTTTTGTAGAACAGAGCACAAATGAACAAAAGCAGTTTTTATTAATTCCATCTTTCAGTTGGCACTTATTGCTTATCATATTTACTGAAAATATTAATTTCCTATGGATTCTGCCTACACAAAGGAGATGCCATTGATCATTTCCTTTGGTCTTTGTCCAAATATCAGACATAGAACATAACCATTACTTGCTAATAGCAGGAAGTATTTGAACATTTTAGACTCTGGAAATACTCCTCGATTTCAGTATGAAAAGCAGAGTACTTGTGGATTTCCATTTATATGAATTCTTCCCTGATCATCATTTTACAGTTCATTAGTCCCAAATATTAACACATCAAGAAGCCTAAAACTGCCTATTTAACATGTATAATTATTCAGCTGAAATTCATTTACATTTCAAGTACATCCCATTTTACTCTTATAAAATCTTATCCAGTCTGATTAATGAATATTTCAATTTTCTAATCAGTTATTTCCAATCTTGTCAACATTTTCTTTACTTTCTGTTTTGCATCACTGACAGCCAACTCATTCACATTATAGAACAAATCATAGCATTTACATCTATTTATGATGCTACCTTTAGTGCCTTTTCTAGCACTAACAACAAAAGAATAAAGCATACTTAATTTTCATAATTTAAATGAGGACAGGAATCCTGTACTTGAGATGCACTGAGGAGGCTTACTCCAAACCTCGCTTGCATCAATTTTGGAGGGGGGAAAACTTATTTTTACTCTTTAAAAAAATGTCAACTTCTGTGCACTTTCAAAGAATCATGGGATCATAGAATTTTAGAATTAGAAAGCGCAATCTAGTCCAGCTCTCTGCCATGCAGAAATACAAAACTAAAATTTTCCTGAAAGATGCCCAAATCTCTGTTTAAAGACTTCAAAAAAAGGAGAGTTCAACTCATTCCCCCTGCTGCCTCAAAATAATCTATTCCACCACTGAACAGGTTTTAGGGTAAACAAGTTCTTCTTAATGTTTAGGTGGAATCTCTCTTTCTCTCTCTCTCTTTTAAAAAAATGTGAATCGATCGCTTAGTGTACTAGTTTCTGGAGCAGCAAAAACAAGCTTGTTCCATTTTCTAAATGACATCAGATAATTAAAGATAGATATGATGTCATCTTTCAGCCTTTGCTTTTCCAAGCTAAAGGCTTGGTTTCCAGACCTTTGATCAGCTTGGTTGGTCTTCTCTGGACATGTTCCAGAGTATCCTTCTTGAACTCCATTGAATTGTTCATCTCTGTTGGTAAGGATCAAATTCAGAATAGCTGATCCCATTGTTACTTTACCTTTCTTTGGTATAATGAAAATGGTTTGCAAGGCTAGTAAGATTTTTGTTGAATTTTACACTCTTGGCAGAATGTGATTTCCACCAAATGTCAGGATGATGTCTCCCATTACTACAATCTCTCTGCTTTTTTGAGTATTTGGTTATTTGTTTTAGGAAGCCACCATAAAAATCTTTCATATATGTTATTTGTCAATAATCATCCACAGAAACAGAGAGAACACATCCTTTGAGCTTTTCAATGAAGCTCCAACTTTGGACATGCATATGTGACTTTTGATGCCTGGTCATAAGATTTCCAAGTTAAGGGGGGGGGGTTGGACACAGTATAGCTGTGACCATGGATGTCCTGTATCTACAGCATCCTTAACTCTCTACCATACTACTAACACTTTTGAAAAAATGGACCACATCCAAGGTTTGTCTACATAAATTCTCTCCCACTGTTATTAAAGCCTCACAAAAGTATTGGATGGAGGTCAAAGCTGACAAAAGGCCTCCTCTATATTACTATCCTGCAAATAAGAAAACATCAGTGCCTTAGAACATATCAACATTTTCTCAGTAGGACTCTCTCCAGTCAGAATTGCATCCTGACTCTGTTCCAGTATAAGGACACCATATTCTCTGTATGACCAAAGTTAAGCTTGAGACAACCGCTTGATGCAGCAGCCAAAACAGTTAATTCTAGGCTGCAGCAACAAGTGTATTTTGTCCAGATCAATGGAAATTATAATTCCATTCTTGAAAACCTTGATCAATTTTTTTTAACCTATAAGTGTCTGCCAGTTTTGTAGGGCTTCCTGGCAAGGTATCTAATATGACCAATGCTTTTGTCATGGGAAATTCTTTATTACTGGCTTAAAACCCATCCAGAGATTCTGATGGTAATACAATAAAAATGTCAAGCATGAAAACAATTATTCACTCACCTATCCGGCCCACCCATGTTGTTCTTATTCCTCTTGTTACCTTCTCCTGTGTACTACAAGATTATTCTCTTTCACCCGTACATTTTTCTTTCTACTATTTCTGACTGAACTATATCCAGTCCTGTCTAGCCTTCTAAAATTGAGACACACTGCTTCTATAGCTGTATGAGCATTTGATACAGTAGTTGCATTATGGTCACATAACATAAGATATTTGCGTGTTACAGCCATAACAAAAAGGGATGGAAAAACAACCAAGAGTAACACTCTCCATAATATTATGTTGTTTTCTCTCCCCATAGAAACTATAAGAGACTGTATTCTGTGTATAGGGTCTTCCAGATACCTGCTGTATATAACTAGGTATGTACTAGTGCACTTACAGAATGCTACTTGAAATAAAACACTTGTTTTCTAGTTTAAAAATGTTTCTAGCATGACATAATGCCTATATGAAGGCCTTACCTTTTAACATTTGTCAAAATTAATTTACAACTAATTCTGTTATGCCTTCATTTGTTGACCGCTTAGTTCTGAGGTGGTGTTTCTTCTTTCCCATCCCCTTTCAGGAACTAAGTACTTTAGCAGCTCTTAAAAGGATTCTTTTTATACTCTGTTTTGTCAGCAAACAACCTTTGTTGCTGCACAAAAACATCCTGTCTTAGTTGATATATGTTCATGCTTTTATAAACACTTCTTATAAATTTCATTCAAGGTCATTTCTCTATTTCCCCTCCAGCTTTGTAGATATTGATAATCTCTACTATCATCTTGGTAAGAGAGAGGATTTCAGATAATTTATATTTTTTTTCCATTGGAAAGAAGAGGTTTGATTTTCAGTTTTCTTTTCTACTTTGCTTTTTTCATATATATCTCTATTATGATTTTGTTCTTACCTCTGTTTCCCCTTCCCCTAATCTTGGATTTACTCCAATAATTTCCTCTTTGGCAGTGCAACATTTCTATTTCTGCCTAATGGTACTATAACCTTCAATATGAGTCATTGTTGTGTATCTGATATACTTAAGGAGATCCCATGCATTCTAATGTTTTATTTAATCACTTCTCAATTTATCTGTAGCCTTGTTCAAGGTATTGCCTGAATGTGTGGAAGGTTAAATGAGTTGTAGGGAAATGGTCTTTCACCTCCAAATGTCATCACACATCCAACAGTATTAGAGACATTTGTATTTTCCATGTGAAAATTCATAGCCACATTTAGCTGAACAGCTACAGAAGTTTTGTAATGACAAGCCCTGATAAGACACCAGTCAGATGGTCTAACTTACTTCTGGATGTTCAGGAACACTTGTGGGGATTACATGCACAGTCAAGCTCATAGTGGCAGTGTTTCTCTCTCCACCCACATCCTCCAACTAAGCAGATTATCTTCATTATATTTCTGATGCTCTACAACATTAGTATAATAAATTTGTTGTCTTATTTCCACAACTGGTACAATAGTCTAGCATGCATATGTCTTTCTTTAATATCACATTCTCAGGAGAAATGAAATAAAGAATTTAATAGTTGAGACTGAACAGATTTTAAAATAATTGTTCTAATTATGAGGGAGATGATGCAATAATATAATCTTGTTACCCTGAAGATGTATCTCTCATGGGTGAAGCAGATGGGGCTAAAGGACCGTGGGACTACAGTAACCAAATGCCATGGTCCTGAGGGCACCCACTGCTATGGTCCCAAACAGGCTGTGAAAAAGAACAGTTAGAAACCACTCCTTTCACAGCCAGTTTTAGACTGTGTTTGGCAGACCCAGCATGGCCTTCGTGCAATCCAGTGGCATGCATCATGTGCATGCCCTGCCCCTGGATCAGCCCAGCAGGGGTCCTTTGGGATCATCTTTTTGAGGACTATAACTACATTTTCCTAAGTGTAGATATGTGGTTGGTAGATGTCTATATTGACTCTTTTTGAAGCCAAAGTTTTGCTGGAAGACAAGCGTTTAGTGAGAAGGGAAGGCAAAAAAGGGAAGGCAAAACACTTCCAGCCACACTAATAGGGAGGACTTTCAAAAGATCATCTGGTAAAGAGCAACTAGCCAGATCCCAGTAGCAAATTGTTGCACTGTATCAATAGGAAAACCAGAAACTGGGCTTATTATTACTTCTCACTTTTTAATATCATTTTTGAAGGAGAAAAGGCTGGATTCTGAATGTTATAAAACTTTGGGTGAAATGGACTTTGGGTGAAAGTCAAACAGAGCAAGGCTCCATATAGTCATGTACACATACTGTTGCATTTATTCCTTTTTCCCCATAGGTTTAGCATGATTGTGGAGAGGCTTTTCTAATATTAAAATTTTACAGCAGGGTTAGGGAAATTATAGCCTTCAAGGGGGTCAGGGACTGCAATTCCCAGTATGCCTGATGACTGGACACACTAGCTGAGACTTATTCTGCCTGAAGTCCAACAATATACAGAGGGCCACAGTTTCCCCACCTCTCTTTAACACCATGATCCACACCTTTACATGGAAGGAATTTCCATCAGTTTCAATGTTACATACTTCCCCATTAAAGTTCTTAGGATTGCAGGTTAGAATACATAGGTAGAAGTCTGTCTGTCTGTCTGTCTGTCTGTCTGTCTCTCTCTCTCTCTCTCTCTCATGTTTGTTTGTATGCTTTGTGTGGTCCTTGACTTTGTTGCTATTGCTATTAAATAATAATTGAAAGTGACAACTGACATATCATTTGGTATTGCTTGGACATATTGTTATTATTTTTTCTGGAAGGAATGACAGAAGCAGGAATTGCAACAATGTTCATTCATAATCGTTTCATAGGGTGGAAAACAACACATACATTTAGATGATTGATGGAAGGATTGCTTGCTATTTTTCAGTTCATAAATGGCATCTTGACAGTGGTAGAGTGACAGGAGACCATAAGGAAAATAGTAGTGCAACCCATCCTTGGATCCTTGACAAGTAGAAGGGTCAGGTTCAATCTGAATTAATCCTAGTTATGGCTGGGAAATCTCCCATCTGAATATTAGGCTAATAATTGTCTGATTCAGTATAAAGCATGTTGCTATATTTTCTAAAAAGAAAATATTCTCAAACTAGTCAGTGCAAGAATACATTGGCTAATTAACACTTATCTTCCACTTGCATAAGGTTAGCAAGGCAGAAGTGCACAACTGATGGTTATCTTCAAATAGCAATATTCCCAGGGAGCTAGTACAACACAGGTTCCTAGCTACACTATGTCACATTCTATTAGACCTTTATTTTGTATTGCATTAGCCTAGAGGCTGGGCACAGAAAGTCTGATGAAAATGGAGCCTGATATTATCTGACATCCTATATGCATCAAACAAAGGTCCTGTCGCTTCTGAAGCAGATCATGAGTTTGGACAGTGACTACTTAATCCTATTGATTGCTACAGATGTTCCTGGAAATCTTTCTTATTTCACCACCTTGATTTCCATCCCTTGTAATCTGACATATAAATGTATCTCTAAGTTAATAGCTGTCAGCTCTTTCATAGACATTTGCAACTGATTTTTTTTTACCTCAGAAATTACTAATTACATTCACTCTGACAATCAGCCAAACTCATATTAGCAGACATTTTTTTCATTTTGTCTTCCCCCATTTTTTAAAATAAAAGTGAGTTGGATTATGTGTTATATATATATTAATTAATATTTAGGGATGTAACTTTTTGAGATATTAATTCCTGCACAGAGAATGCTGTAACCAGGGATTTATTCCTCATAAAATTTGCATAGGGTTGATTTGCATAGAAAACAGTATTTTTTGTACATGAATTGATATTTTTGCATGAGAATATTATTTTTCATACAGAAAAATAAAATGAAATGATATTTCCCGAGCAAAACAACCACATGTGAACACAGAACAGAATAAGTCCTGAATAGTGAATAACCTTTAAAATTGTGCTGTTTTCAAATATTTTCTTGTATCAGGAAAAAAAATTGCTGAAATTGCTCATTGCTATATTTGGGAAGAAATTTAGGCTTCACCTGCACTGTGGAAATAATGCAGTTTGACACCGCTTTAACTATCATGGCTCAGTGCTATGGAATCCTAGGGTCTGTAATTCGTTGTAGCACCAGAGCTGTCTGGCAGAGAAGGCTAAATATTTTTAATAAACACAAACCCCAGAATTCCATAGCATTAAGTGATGGCAATTAAAACAGGGTCAAAGTGCATTATTTCTGCAGTGCAGATACAGCATTAGTGACAAATTATATCCCTAGTAACTCCACACTATGAAGTTAAGTCTTGCCTGCTTGAAGTGGAAAGATCTTTCCAAAGTTTTTGAAAAACTTTAGAAGTCTCCTCCAGTGTGCAGTGGGGACAGGCTGCTGAGCAGACTTCAACCTCTCCTCAAGCCCATTACCCAACCTGTTTGCTGTTCCCCTCCAAGAAGCATGACCTGTTCTCTGGACTTGAGGTGGAGGTGGAGATTTACTCAGAAGCCTGGCCCACTGCACATTGGAAGAGCCTTCTAAAGCTTTTCCCAAGAGCAGAAGGCAAAACATTCCCCCATAGCATGGGGTTTCTTAGAGGGGAACAGCAAACACATTAGGCAGTGGGCATGAGGCAGGGGTTGAGGTATACTCAATATTCTGTTCTCACTGCACAGCAGAGCAGCCTTCCAAAGCATTACAAGTCTCCTTCCACTTCAACTCCCCACCACTACACATTACCACCACCACCACCTCCTCCTCCCTCTTTTTAAAGTTGGGTCCCAGACCTGACACGTGACTTGAAACTTGGAGTAAAAGACTTGAAGCCATCCTGGTGATGGGACAGTTCCTTATTTTGTTGCTACTTGATCTAATTGATCAATTTATTTACTGACATTGTGGCAATTTCAATCTTGATGCTGAATAAGAAATTGGATAATTTGATTTTTGAAACTGTTTTAGGTATTTCCATTAATCTAAAAATATTCTAAAATCTTATGTCTCAATGTCTTGGCAAATGATAGAGATAAACCTCAAAAATAAAGATTCTACCAATAATGTTTTTATTAAAATGTTTAATAGTTAGTGTCTCAAGTTGCAGCAAAAATTGGTCTACTCTAAACAATAAGCCTCTACTTTTCAAAGTAAAATATACAAAGAAAAAGACCCCAAAGTTGGAACAAGCTTAATTTATTCTGGTTGGAACATATTGTAGATATTAAAATTTCTGTCTCACCAAAAACTCTTTCAGGCTTTTCCAATAAGTATCTCAGATATGCTGGCACAATAATTACTGGTAGTTACTGGGATCATCTGTCAGGGTTGCTTTGATTGTGATGCATGACATGGGGTTGGACTGGATGTCCCTTATGGTTTCTTCCAACTCTATGATTCTGTGATTCCTTTGGCAACTGTGTTGGTTTTTGTTTTATTTTTTAAGACATATTCTGGAAACTTACAGGGAAATTCAAAAGTGTTCGATTTTGAAAGACCTGTATAGATTTTGAAATAACTATAAGTAATGCAACACCATATATTTCTGTGTTGTTGAGGCACAAAGAAAAATGCATTGGTTAAGGCATAGTATTTCATTTTTAAAATTCAATTTAAGGTCCATGATTTTATGAATTGTTTGTTTTACAAATTTACTATCTGAATGTGTCAAACTGCAATGAGCTTTACAGAAGGAATAGGAGTACATTTTAAATTGTATGTAAATTTTAGTAGGATCCAGTATAAATTATGCCATACAGAATGAAAGTATACACTGATTTCACCAAAGTTAGTAAGAAGGCAAGTAAAACTTTTTTTAAAAGTATAATTTATCTGATAACTTTAAAGGGAAATTACAGTTGTATAAGAAAGAGAGGAACATAGGTCTGTCTTTAAAATACTAGGAAACAAACACTTGGGCCCATCTATTGATTCCCATGTGCAAGCATAAAATGCTATATAATAATCACATTTTCTTGAGACAGAGAAGAGCATTGCAACAGACCTACTGGAGAAGACTTTGATCAAAGAAAAGATAGACACCTATCAAGGTCTGAGTTATCTGAATCCAATTTCAGAGCATTCCTGGTGTTACACTCAACAACAAAAGAAGCAGACTTATTTCCAAAGATTTTTCCACACTTCACAGTAAGAAATAGCAGAAGGGCATGACTTGAATAAGTGTGACATATACTAACTACATCAGCATCAGTTGACAAAGATAATGTGCATGCTGGTGGAGGGGGGGCAGTGACCTGAGATGTAAATGATGGACTTTGTATAGTCACTGTCTCCTCACACTAGAGAAAAATTGTAACTTTTAAAATTACTCCATATTCATGCATAAATGTCAGTGGATATTGGCAAAGTAATGAGGCAAGGTTTTGAGCTAGATGAAGCTGGACTTAGTATAGTGTAATATTTTCTTAAAAAGAGAAGAGGGTGCTGATATGTCAATAAGCCATCCTTTGTTAGCCCCTCTTCCTGCTGTACTGATCTACCAAGGAAGATTCCCCCCTTTTAAAAATAAAAGAACATCAAATAAAATTATTCCTCTCCCTCCAACTTCACTCCTATTCATTCTCATTTTTTGAGATATTCCTTTGTCCCTTAAATGTACTCTACCTTTCTGCAAATGTCTGTTCTACTGCAGAATATTTTTTTTAAAAAAATCTTTTTTAGTTTTATTGATTCAAAAATTATTGTGATTTTATGCCCCACCTTTGATCTAGATGGTCAGTCTGAAATGCTGTAACAACCTTTCAGTAGGACTGTTCTGTAATCTTGCAGACTGGTTGAATTTGTGAAGAGTCTGATAGTTATAGAACAGAACCCCATAATGCTTGCACAGCCATTTTTCTATTTTTCTTAAACTTTGTCTTTTTTGGCCCTTTGGAGATTGTTTTTGGAAGGTGAGGTGAATGACAAAGAAATGAAGATACCATTTCCATGTTAGTTATGGTGCATATTAATATGAGGAATATATATATGGCCTCTCTTCTTCCAGTTTGAATCAGTTGCCTCTTGGTTGTGATCAGTGCCAAAAGAATGAATGTCAACTTGGCTTGTAAAAAGGGAATTGATATCAAAGAAATTCTTAAATCACGTTGCTGTTTGTTTATCTGCTTGCCCACTTGGAATAAGTGTTTGTGAAAGTCATCTTCAAAGGGAAAACCATGTAAAAAAGTGACCTTTTTAACTGTCATAAAATATATTTTCAATTTGGATTGCCAGCAGCAAGTTTGTGATTAACACGTGTGTATTTATATTACCAATACCTGCCATATCCCAGTCAGGAAACATATGGAATATCGGCATGATTTTTTTTTAAATAGACATTTTGAATCTAAACCTTTATGTACAAGGTGATGCATATTGTGTGATTGGCACAGGTACAGAAATTGGTACTGAATACAGAATGCAATGGTTGTATTCAACAAAAATATACAAAGAAAAAAGTATAACAAACACATGGTTGTCGCCCTTTGGTATGGAGAAGTATGCTATCTTATCACCAGCTTCAATGCAAAATTCAGCTTCTGTAGGTGAAATGGATGGAAATACTATTTTGTTTTGTAAGTTGCCTTGGATAAGAAAATATCTTGGGACAACCTTGAATAGGAGACTTTCTAAAATCTACATCAAAACATGAGTGACAGAACATGCAGTCTTGTTAAGCAAACCATTGAGTACCACCCAATTTTCAGTTTCATTTGCAAAGAAGCTTGTAAGCAGAAAACAAATTCTATTTAGTTTCATTTTCTTGAAATGTTCCTATACAACATTTCCAGTTCTCCTACTGCTTTATCACACAAGCGAGCAAACAGGATTTAAACAAGAGTTAAACGAGAGTTAAACAGGAAATACCCTAAGTTTATCACAGGATATTTCCTGTTTAACTTTCATTTAAATCTAGTTTAAATCCTGTTTGCTCCCTAATGTGATAAAGCAGTTAGAGAAGAAGATATTTTTCATCTGTATCTTCATACTTTTTGTTAAAACAAAATATCTTGAGAATCATAGTTTCCATTCTTCCTATGCTGACAACAGGAAGGGTGTCACTGAGGAGATTATCACATTACCTTTGCTCCCGGCATAGATGTGAGATGTAACTTTAAGAAGGTGGGATTTTATCGCATTCACCCATCACAGGGCTGCAGGCAGTTTCCCTTGCCTTTGCAGAAAATTTGAGTTATGTTATTAAACCTTATTCTGATTGTTTGTTTATTATATTTGCATGTCAAATGCATTGTCCTACCTATATGATTGTGATAGCTGTGTGAGATACAAAGTGATATCTTTCCAATGACAGTAAATCTAGCATTTGAGTACTACCTTTTTCCTTTTTAGTATATTGCCATCAAGGGCTATATTGATCTTCAGAAAGGGAAGCTATAGCTCAAAAAAGAAGTTTTTCTCTGACAGCTGAAAGTACCCTAGTGATGCAGTTGAAATGAAATGAAATTCTTTATACGGTCAAAGACCAGCATCAGTATAACATTTAACAAAGAAAAGTAAATTAATACATAAAAGGATTGCTTAAAATAAAAATCTGCCAACTAAGAATGTAAATAATTCATTTCCATTACATGAAAACAAACAAACAAATAAAAACTTCATTTAAAATAAATTAAATAAAAATAAACCTTTATGGGCTTCCACCATTAAGATAAAAATAATAAAGGTAGATTAGATTAGATATCAGATTTTTACCAGATATGCAGTACCAGACATGATACAATATTATGTGTTTAACTTTGATCAGTTGTTCTTTTCCTACAGGTGATTGCTAGTGCATAAAATTGTGCCACCTTATAAGTTATATGCAAATTCCAGTCTGACAATAGGTAATTTAAATAAAAAGTTTCAGTTCTCCCAGGTACATTCAAAAGTATAGGAGTAATCAAATCTCTGTGAGCATTGTCATAAAAAGGGCAGTGAAACAATACGTGTCCAACATTTTCTATATCTCCTGAGTTGAACAATGAAGTCAATTTTTTTTTCAGGTGTTAGGGCTCCATTTGGTGGATCTATTCCATTATGGTTTGTAATTTGATAACAAAATGAGAATCTGAAATACAGTGGGGCCTAGAGAAATACTGACATTTGGTATTCTGCTAGTTCTGATTATCTGTTGCAGGTTTGCAGCCAGGAATTTTGAGTCAAGAAGCCATGAGTGGAATATTGGTGGCCAACATAGATTAAAAATATGTGAGGTATGAATATCATATTAGATCATTACAATAACTTTATCTTAATACAAGTAAGTGTCCAGATGGTCTTCCTCCTATCCCATCCTGGTGCTCCATCATCTATCAGACAATAAATGTACAGGGAGGCAGAGCAAATAAGCTGCTGACAGCTTATTGTAATAACCTTTAGGAGATATAATGTGCTTAACTGTATTCAAGATAGGGTCCAGTAGATTTGATCTTTGATAACCTCCTTGTAAGTTGACTGACTAAAGCAATTGCAGGCAGAGACTTCTAATGGGCCACAGGTGGGATTATATATAGATATTTTCTTTGATTGGGTAAGTGTGAGCAAGGTACAGTGAAAACCTTTGTTTTGATTTATGTTGACAACTGACAACTGGGCAAGACTCAAGAGAGAATAAAAGGAGCCTAGATAGAGCCACAGACCACATTATCTGCTGTCTCTGAGATCTGAGATACTCCTGTTAGACTGATAGACTGATTACTAGCCTGACCATGCTTGGGAGCCTCATAGTGATTGAAGGGAATAAAACTGAGGCTACTCAGCCTAGCCACCAGCTTCCTACCTTGCCACCACCAAGAAGCCCATAGGGACACACCACTCTTTTTAGGTGTATCCATGCCTCATGCTGACTAATTGTTCCCTACACTGTGAAAGTACTTCTTTAGCATTAGCAAAATATTGTCATTGCTGTGTGCCTTCAAGTTGTTTCTAACTTAAGTGATCCTAAAGTGAACTTTTTCTAAAGTTTTCTTAGCAAGTTTCTTTGAGGGGGTTTGCCATTGCCATCCACTGAGGCTGAGAGCATGTGACTTGCCCAAGGTCACCCAGTAGGTTTACATGGCCAAGGCAGGATTTGAACACTCATCATCTGAATTCTAGTTCAATGTTCAAATCACTATACCGTGCTTGCTCTTGCATAGTAGCACACATCTTGCTAAGAAAGCCCTTGGTAGGTTCTCATTAGGTTCATGGTAAGTCAGAAATGACTTAAAGGCACTCAACAACAGAAATGTTAATCTGACCAATAAAACCTTTTCATTATTGAGGAACCTCTTCCTGTCCTAAGAACCTGTAGCCCACATCTCTTCTGGAAAGAGGTGTGACATATATAGGTATTAAAATACCTTCCATAAAGTGATCCAAGGGGCTCAACAGACTGCCCCTTTGGACTGGTTTGCAGCTGCCCCTTTCCTTGCTGAACTGGGGCTGCAACAGCTACATGTCGTGTCCCCTAGCTGACCTTTCCTTGGCTCAAAAGAAAGGGTGCCCTAGCCATGGTGGTGGCAGCTGTTCTCTGCTTCTTTGGTGCAGCGCATGTAAATGGAGTGCCGAAGATGTGGCGTAACACCCACCACCACCACCAATTGGGGTCAGGCAGGCAGTGTGGAGGTGGTATAGGGTCGGAGTTGGGGCAGCCAATGTGCAGTTGCCATACACCCATTTTGCCCCTATGCTGGCTCTTTATGTTGGTCTGTAGAGCCTCCAAGTAATCTACATATGGTTTATCTTTAAGAAATGTTGTATCAATAATACAAGCAGCTTACCAAGAGTCCCTTATGTTATTGAAGGCATGAAGCCTCCATCCAGAATATGTAAGCTGTCAGAATTGGAGGACCCAGTTTTTAATAACCAGGACAGCATCCTAGGCTGTGGAATGACCTGCCGGATGAGATGTGTCTGATTACAACCTTGGAAGGCTTTTAAAAAGCGACCAAGATACATGTCTTCCGGCAGGCCTTCCCGGATAGTAACTAATTCTCCCACTGCCTGATGACTCCTCCCCCCCCTTTCTCCCATCTATATCCGGCCGCTTACACTGGACCTTGAAAGGTCATGTATTTTAGATCTGAATTGTTTTAACTATGATTAGTTTAATCCTGTTTTAAGGGGAGGGCGGGAGGTATGTTTTGTATAGTCTGGAAGATTTTAACTGTGTATGTTTTTAACATGTTGTACCCCACCCCAATTGCTCATTCAGAGGGGCTGGTTAGAAATAAATAAATATTATTATTATTATTATTAGTAGTAGTAGTAGTAGTAGTAGAAACTAGAGATTTATTCTGGATATCAGAAATTTCCCCATCTCGGGTTCAGTGTCAGAAATGAAAAAGTTGCCCCATGGACCATCACAAATACATTATCATCCTCCAGCCCCCCTTTCCAACCCCAATCGCTCCCCTTTGATCCAGATCAAAGGGCCCTTCACATTTCCCCCCTTCCCCTCCTGTATTATCAGTTCATCTCCTTTTAGGAAGAAGATCATCCCTGTTTCACTGCCCAGATCTATGGCAGAACAATTGGGGTCATAAAACTACAACTCCTTTTCATGGGTGTATTTGTGTAGTTGTTCTGCCACAATCCTCTAAGAATACTTGGACTGTTTTCTGACTACAGCTTTTAAGAAAGTTGATTAATAGTACAATATGTAGACAGATTGCATCTTATTATACTACATTTTGAGTCTTCTTTAAGAAAGTTGATAAATAATATGATATATAGACAAATTGCATCTTATTATGCTACATTTTGAGTCCTAAAGATTCAGCAATGGAAGAATGAGATGTAAGATTTTTTAAATAAACACATATGAGTACTCATTGGCCCATTTTAGATTGGCAAAAAGAGGTGTGTTGAAGGCTGCATGAAAGCGCAGCCTTTAGATGAGAAAAAGGGAAAGTGTGCCATGAAAACACTATTTTGGAGTTTTAAGGGAGAAGAAGTGCCTTTAAAAAGTAGTTTGATTTCCCCACTACTTTTTTTAAAAGGGCGCAACATTGCTATTGCATCTAAAGGCTAAGGTGTAGTTGCATGGTTAAATGGGTCTCTGTCTCTTTAAAGCGCCCATTTAAAGGCAGTGATACAGGTGCGGATCATAATGGATCGTGGATTGGGAGTATACATTTGTCCTGCGCAACTGCGCAGGTTTGCCGGCTGCCGGCTGCGAACTGCGCAATTGCGCAGTTCCCAGCCAGCAGTGATAATTTGACTGTATGGTGTAACTGCGTTTGCGCAGTTCGCAAACCTGCACAGTTGCGCAGCACAAATGTATACTTATGAGGATCCGTCAAATTATCATTGCAGCTCCTCTGCCTTTTTAAACTGTGCCGTTGCACTGGTGCATCATGAATGAACCCGTTTATTTTGTGAATGAATTGACATGTTATCCACAGTAGAATAACAGTAACAGCATCCCAGAGTCCCTACTGTGCATGTCTAGGGTTCGGATTAGGGGTGGAGCTAGGGTTTGGGAGCTTTAAAAAACTTCGCGGATAAACCCCAGCTTTTACACCTGCAGGGCATTGAGGAATTGCGTAGTTCGCAGCCAGCAAGGAAAAAAAATTTAAAGGTTCACCACGGCTAAAAGCCGCGTTCATTGCCGCCCATGTAGCTGCTCCGCCTGTGTTTGTAGTATTCTGACAGCTTCCCATGTAGCTGCTGAGCCACAGAAAAGACTTCAGATAAGTCGTTCCCACACCCCTCAGTCTAGCTGCCCTGTACTTTTTAAATGCACACCTGGGGCTTGCAGTCTAGCTGCTAAGCATTAAGGAAAGTGCAACTTCATGTCACACTTTCCTGCCAATCTAAAAAGCCCCATAGAGCATATTTTGTAGTTCCATTGCAGAAGAAGCAAACTATTTTTCCCAAACTAAACAGTGGCTAAGCTCTTCAGCAGCAAAAGTTGTTTGCAGCAACGATATCAAAGAGCCAGCTGCATGAGTGTCCCAATGTATTTATAGCTTTTTGGATTGTGAGTTTTCTCTGTACTTTTGAATGTTGAATTCAGAAAGTAATTTAAAATCAACATCAATAAGATATACACAGCAGGGTGGGTTTTTTTTTTTTGTTTTGTTTTGTTTTGGCTTGCTGGAGGCCAAGAAGACTATATATTTGCTTCTGTTCTTCTGTGAATGAACTAGAGTCTATAAAGGGAGTCAAAAGAACATAAATTTCACCCCTTTTGGCTTGTTTGCTTTGTGGTCTCTACAAGTTTGTTTTCATGTCATGTTGTGATCATTTCTACTGCCATGAAAAAAGTGTTGATGTATACATGTTCATAACTTCCAGACACCTGGGTGCATTGTTTCACTCTGTAGCCAGATTAAAGAAGCATGAAATTTTAAGTGACCAGTTTATTCCATGTTCAGTCACTTTACTTTAGGTTCTGCCCAAGTTCTACACCATAGGAGGCAACACTCTGAACTTCCCATTATTGTGTACTTCAACTCCCCAAACCCCAGATAGTGTGGCCAATGATAAAAGATAATGGGAAGTAATGTAGACCTGGGTAGATTGACCTGTACTCAAGTCAGACTTAAGTTTCTTCAATGACTCAACTAGGACTCAACTAGGGAATAAATTATGTGATGGTTCCACTTGACTTGCAACTTGTATATATATATATTGTCAGTGACCAACTTGCTGGTCTAACTTCATCCAGAAACACCAAATAGGTTAGACAATGGGTGAGGGTTGAGACCTATTCAATGGCCTGTCCTCACTTTACAGCAGTGCCTTCCAGACATCAGAGGAGTTTTTCAAGAGCTTTAGAATGCTCTTTTCATCCTAAGCCTCTTGCCTAATGCATTTGCTGTTCCCTTTTGAGAAACGTACTCCACCGTCTTGCACTGTGGGGGAGAGTATTGCTTGCTGCTTCTCGGAAAAGCTTCAGAAAGCTCCTCCAATGTACAGTGGGAACAGGCTTCTTAGTAGGCCTCTTTTTCCTAAAGTGCAATCTTGGTAAATTGCCTATGATAATCTTTTTTAAAAAAAACTTTCCTGAATGTCTTCTTGATTTTCTAGTTATTCAGTTTCCACCAGCCACTTGGCCACTACCTCCTTTTTTCTGTTAAAGTTGACTCCAAAACTTGACACTTGAGTCTTCACTTGGAAATATCTTGTTAAGACTTAAGACTCAATTTGAGACTTTAAAGTAGAAACTTGAAGCTGGACTTGAGATTTGGAATAAAAGACTTCAATACATCCTGGTTGGGATAGTCAGCAGCAGGGGACAGTCCTTGTTTGGCTGGAACTTTGACCTTCCCCTGTCTTCCACCACGTGACACTGAAGGCAAAGGAGAGAGGAGAGAGCTCAGTTAGGAAGATCCCTTATCATTAACCATAATGGCTGGCAATGGGTGAACTTCTGCACTTGGCTGTTCCCTCTGTCACCCTTCTGCCAACCATTACAGACTTTCCTCTCCCTGCGAATTATCCTTGAAAATTAGTTTCTGAAAATGTTCATGCAGCATATAATTTTTTTTATGTAAATTACTCATTTTGCTCTATTTTTTATTATTATTATTTTATTTCAAGGCTTTATATCCCACTTTTCACTCACAATGGCGTTCAAGGTGGGCAATTCATACTCTGGGTATGAATAATTTAAACAAGCACATCCCTAGATGTACTTCCACACACCCTGAACTTTAAAAGGTTGTCATCATGGGGCTACCCCTGTGCCTAACCCGGAAACTTCAATTAGTCCAAAATATGGCAGCCAGGCTTGCCAGTGGAACATCCAGGAGAGAGCACATTACACCTGTGCTTAAAGCTCTCCACTGGCTTCTGATTAGTTTCCGGGCGCAGTACAAGGTGTTGGTTTTAACCTTTAAAGCCCTGCATGGCTTGCGTCCATCTTACCTCAGGGACCGCCTCTCCCCATATGAACCCCCCCACACACTCCAGTCCTCTGGGAGGAACCTATTGCAGCCTATGAAGACCAGGTTAGCACAGACCTCCCAGAGGGCCTTCTCAGCTTCTGCTCCCAGGCTATGGAATGGCCTGCCGGACGAGCTATGTCTCATTACAACATTAGACTGTTTCAAAACAGCTTTAAAGATGTATCTCTTCCGGCAGGCCTGCCCAGAAACTGTATAATTCACCCGGCTTCTACAATCTGCAACCTCCCAGCCCATTCCCTGTCCCCCCCCCCCATACTTTGTTGTTACCCATGCTGTGGCCAGCATTGTGGTGTTATGTGTATAATATGTTGGTTTTGTTTTATCATTTGAAATCTAATTTTAAACTCAGCCAGTTTAATTCTATTTTAAGGGATGGGAGGTTGGGAATGGGATCATTGAATTATTTTAATTGTAATTGTTTTTTAACCTTGTTGTACCCCCCGCCTTGAGTGTTCTTACAGAAGGGCAGGTAAGAAATAAACATTGTTGTTGTTGTTGTTGTTGTTGTTGTCATAAACCCAAAAATGAGTCTTGTTATCCCTTGCCATAGTTACTTCCAAGCTCTGTCTTTGGCAATGTCCACCCTCAACTGATAGCTGTATTTGGCATTTATTTTACATAGTGCATTTCAAGTGTTTTAAATCATTTATCTAAATTTCAATAATCTTTACATCAGCTCAATATTATTATATCTGTGGTGCAGGTGGAAGCTGTGACAATAGTAATTCACCTGGAATTACTGGGTAAATTTCTGGCAGAGAATTATTATTTTTATTTTTATTAGTAGTAGTAGCATAGAGTTTTCCTAGCCTCAGCCACTACGGGGCAAAACAGACAGGTAGTAAGCACCGGCTTGGGGGCAGTGTGGGGGCGTGGTGTTTCGAATTTACACACCCCGATGCTGCTCCCATACCACTAGGAAGCTGCATGGCTAACCACAGATGTGACAACTTCACGGCATTTTGGTGGCATGGCATTTACATGTGCCATGCTGCAGAAATACCAAAAAGCTTCTCCTGCTGCAGAAAAAGTAGTTTTTTTCCACCAGAAAAAGGAGCTGCATTCTGCTGCTTCTTTTTGGGCTGGGAAAACACTGGATCAGGGCCATTGTATGCGGTTGCCACAGCCCCAATCCAGTGCTCAAAGGGGCAGCATAGACCCGGACTTTTGGGGCCACCTGTTCCACCCCTATGTTACATTATCTGTCTATTTTATTTTGTTTTTCTTATTCCAACTTTGAAAGAAGAGTGGATCCCAAATACGCTCATACATTGCTTTGCTGAGATAACCTGACTCATCATCACATAGTGGCAGCTCTTGTATCCCCCAAATTATAGATGAAACAGCTGGATTGATTCTAGAATAATAGTTATTATCATGATTTATTTGTTTATATCCATCGAAGCAGGAATTAACTAGGTAGAAAATATAAGAAATATCAAATTAATGATTTAATCATTGGTCTCCTGTACTAAGTATATCCTTTTGTCATGATACATTCTGAAACCCAATCCAGTATCTTTAAGTCAAGCTATTTATCAAGCAGTGGTACGAAGTGCATGTGTGTGGGTGGATAATGTATCCCAAATTGATTCTTAACTTACTTAAAACTTTTTGAATGCACACAAAATAGCCAGTGAGTTAAATACTATTTTATGGGTATTCTCATAAATCATTGTCACAACTACACAAGCAACACAAGAGGCTACAGAATTTTGTACTTTGGTTTGGAGCTGCTTTGGTGGGTTCATAATTTAAACTATGCAGATGCCCTCCACAACTTTATGCAGCCAGAGATGTGATTTGAAAAAAAGTGTGTTACATTATTTCTTTTAGATATATTAATAATTGATAAGTTAAGAATATTTGATATCATTTCCAAAGGGAGAGCTTGGAACAAAAGTGTCACAAGTGATATTCATTAAAAAAAAAAAAAAAGTTCATTGCCCTGGTGCAAGTAAGCCAATATCCAGACAGGGGGAAAAGGTGAATTAGTAGTTTTATTTGTTGCAGCGAATAGGTATCAGTAGTCTCATGACCTAAAAGACTGCCACAATTGAAACAGACATTCATGCATATACACTTTCCCATATAATAATCACATAGCATCCTAACTCTACATATCACTAATTGGCAGGTCACATTTCTTTTCCCTCAACACTAAATATTAGACATTTTCACATTTAACATTCTCACACCAATCAAAGCATAAAACCTTTGAATTGGCACTGGCCACACAATTTCATCCAGCTGAAACACAGAACATGCCAATCTCATTCAGAGATGGAGGTCAGATAAGGAGCAGGTCACTCCCCAGAGGGGGATGATTACTCAGTGGGGCAATATACCCAGAGGGACTGGTGAAGCTAGTGGCTGAGTGAGAAATGGTGTCACCTCTCTTTTGCAGTTGCACAGCAGCTGGACTGCACCGTAAATAGGCCCTGTGGAGGCCACAGCATTACCTCCTTCAGAAGCAGCTGCTGCTGGTGAGGTGATACTTTCAGGCTCCAGTGTGGCAGCTGGGAGTGAAACTGCTCCAGATTCTGAATAGCTGCTCTGGGGACCATAGGGCTGCCCCACTCAGCAGCAGGCAGGTAGCCAGGGGGGAGGGAAAACAAAGCAGTTGGCCCCCACCAGCACTAGGTGACACCAACCTCAGCAACACTATTGGCTTGGAAAGTTACTTTTAAAAGGCAGTTAGTTACAGTTACAATCTAAAGGCCTCAGAAGTAGTTAAGTACCATTATACTTACTTCCTTTATGTTACACTTTTCTTTCTCTTTATAAAAATAATCAGATAGGATCACTATAATTCCATTTTAACTGCCATGGTGCCAAATGATGGAATCCTGAGATTTGACGTTTAGGGAGAGGAAAATTTTATTGCTATTTGCTAATGAGAATGAGGATGTTGAACCCTGTGAGAATTATCCTCCCCACCATGAAATTTCCCTTCAGCTCCCAATATTCTAGCATTACAGTAACCTAAGGCCTGAAACACATGGGCCAAAAGGTGCAACTTCTGACTGCTTTGGGGGCATGGTGTGCAGAGGACTCATGCTGCCTGACTGGCCAGAAGCTGCTCCAACAGCACTGAAGCTGCTGGGAAAAAAAGGAGTGTTGTTGTTTTTTTTTAAATCCTGCTGGCAGCTCACATGGGACCACCATGGTGGCCCGCTATCAGAGCAGGCCATCTGGTCGCTGCTATCCCCAGCTGATTGTGGGCTGATCAGGGCTGGTGTGGCCAGAAGCTGCTCCAAGTCACTGGTCTGATTTGCTCCTTAAGTCTTCAGTTCTAAACAAAAGGAATAGGCAAAGTTAGTAAGAGAATAAAAGCACAGCAAATATAAAAATTAGAGATGTGAATGATTTTAAATGTCTTAGATTTTAAAATGCTAGAAATTTGGGGATGGAAGCAAATTTCATGTGGAAAAGAATTCTTATTTGGGGATGCCTTTAATTTTAGATGCCTCTTTGTGTGTAGTGTGTCTTCAAGTCCCCTATCGACTTATGGCTACTCCATGAATTTCATAGGGTTTTTGTCAATTCGTCCCTCTAAAATAAAGCCTATATGATGTGACGTTTGTTGGTGGCCTCTGATCCAAGTACTAATCAGGGCTGAACCTGCTTAGCTGCCAAGATTAGACAGAATCTGGTGCCTTTGGGGTCTTTAGGCAGTTTTAGGTGTCTAGGGAGGGATATTTTGAATTATTTTGCCAGAGAAGCTCTAGTGCCTCCTGAAGTCATTTCACACTACACATTTATATCACTATGATTCCCATAGGATTTTTAGTAACTGCCATGTTAACATTTTATGGAATTCCAGGATTTGTAGTACTATAAACATGTAGTGTGAAAGGACTTTGGGTTGCTCATTTGGATACCAACCCCAAATTTCTCCATACTGGATTCCTGTTGCTCACCTTTTCCCGAAATTGATTCTAACACTGGAAAACTGGATATGATTTATGTTGGGTTTGAATTAGTAATGCATGACAGATTTTATAAAGAAATAAGTAAAATACTTACATATAAAGACATAGAACTACAGAAGCTTCAAAGGTTTATTGAATGACAAGTGAAATGTCTAATATGTAGGTGGCTTCATAGACATTTCATTGTAACAACTTGGATAAAATAAAAGCAACAACTTTTACATGAATTATTAGTATTCTTAATGTTATTTATACCCTATCATTTCCCCAAGACTGGAAACAAATCTTTACTTCACTATACACTCAGCTTTAAACTAATTAATTCGCAGTTTCCATCTGATCCTGAACTAATCACTGCAGATAAAATTACCAAGGCTCCATCTTATGGAATCCTGGGAATTGTAGTTTGTTGTGGCACAAGAGTTCTCTGACAGAGAAAGCTAACTATCTCAAAACCAGAAATCCCAGAATTCCATAGCATTGAGCCACGGCAGTTAAAGCTGATTCAAACTGTATTATTTGTACATTTCAGGTTAGTCTTGACCTTATCTCTGTCTCTGCTCCTAGCCATTCCTATTCATCCCAGTTGAATATTCAAGCCTCTCCATTTGCATTCTCCCCCCCCCCCCCCACACACACACCTTATTGCAAGAACTGAAGTTGGCTGCCTTTATTCAGTAGGCTTTTCTGTAGTGCTCTTCTTGCCAGTTACTTTTTGTTACTTGTAATTATAATAAAAAGAAACACAAGCTGCTCACTTTTACTGCTATGGCTGCCTCCTATGGAATCCTAGGATTTGCAGTTTAGGGAAGGGGATTTGAAATTTTTAACCAGAGAGCTTTCAGGCTTCGCTAAACTACAAACTGCACAGTTCCACAGAATGTTGACACTGCAATTAAAGTGGAATAATAACTCTACACCAGTATCTTGTGTTAGGGCTCTAGAACACAGTTCTTTACGGATAATGAGAAGTAAAACTGTTATGGGAATGATGCCATCCTTTGTTGTTGCTGCTGCTGTTGTATTTATTTCTATCCTGACTTTTGAGATTGGAACTCAAGGGGCTTTCTAGATTGGCAGGAAAGGGCGACATGAAGTTGCCTTTTCCTTAATACTTAGCAGCTGCACTGCAAGTCCCAGGTGCATAATAAAAAGGCATAGGGCAGCTACACTGAGGAGGTGTGGGGACGACTTATCTGAAGTCTTTTCTGTTGCTCAGCAACTACATTGGAAGCTGTCAGGATGCTAAAAACACAGGCAGAACAGCTGCACGGGTGGCAATGAATGGGGCTTTTGGCCGCACTGAACCTTTAATATTTTTGTTGTTGTTATTGCCAGCTGTGAACTGCGCAGTTGCACCGGTAAATCATGCAGGCAATTGTCTTGCCAGCTGCAAACTGCACAGTTGCACAGGTACATCACACATGAACAGTTATAAAGATCTGTCAAATTACCATTGTGGTTTCGCTTCCCTTTTTAAAGTGTGCAGTTGCATTGATGCACCATGAATGAACCCCTTTATATTATTATTATTATTATTATTATTATTATTACCTCACCCCTTTGAGATCAATCAAGGCGGCTTACACATTAAAATACTATTACATCAATAAAACAAATTGAATCCCTCCCCCCCTTAAAAAGATATTAAATCCATTACAATTTAAGTTTATGAATAAACGTCTTTATTTTATGAATGAATTGACATTTTATGTGCAGTTTCATAAGAGTTACAGCATTCCAGAGTCCCTACTACACATGTCTAGAGTTCGGATTAGGGCTGGAGCTAGGGTTTGGGAGCTTTAAAAAACTACACAGTTGCACTGCAGCATTTAGACACAGCTGCACAGTTACACCCTTTTTAAAAAGAAGCTGGGAAAAGCAGCTCCTTTTTAAAGCTGCTTTTTCCCCACTAAAATGCAAAAGAAGTGTGTTCATGCCAAACTTTCAGTGTAGGTCATCTAAAGGCTACTTTAGATGACCTACACTTTCATGCAGGCATGAACACACCCCTTTTTGCCAGTCTAGATCAGCCCTTTGAGTCTTACAATTGTTAAAAACATTGTTTAACACACACACACACACAAACACAAACACCCCAAATACAAAAGTTAAAAATTAGTGCAACTTATTTATAGGTATTGCAAAAAGACATTAGTTATAGGTGACTTATTTCTAACTGGTTTTATTCAGGTTTTGTTTCAAGATTATTCCAAATTTCTCTACAGACTCCTAGTTTCCCCTTTTCCCAATAAAAAGCAAGCATCTTATCTTCTCACATTTCCTCTAGATATGCACTTCATTTCCTAGATCTTTCATATTTATCCAAGAGACTGCTGCTTGATTTTTTTCAAAGGAAATTAATAAAGCATTGTGACTCATGGATGTATAAAATCCTGCTGAGCAGAAAAAGAGAAGATTTCTTTCAAATATGACTAGGAATAGCTGCAGCATACCACTTTCCCCCCTTAAAGTCAAGCAACTATTGCATTATTATACAATTCCTAGAATTAAGTAACTATCTTTTCTCAGCTAGTATATTAGGGGTATATGCAAACATATTGTTTCCAAAGTAACTGTTGTCAGCTAACTTGTTGCAAGATAATGCAGGTTTTCCTATGGCAGTGTTTCCTTTGCCATTCAGAATGTCCTGTGTCATGTCTTATCTGTGGAGTCCTCTTTGAACAAGAATGGAGTCCAAAGTCTAAAGTAAGTTTATTGTTAAGCGATAAAAGCCGTCACAATACAAAACAGGTCCAGTCAATATAAGCAGTATATACAGTATAGGCAGAGACAAAATAAAAGGGTCAAAGCACAAAACCACAAATAAAACTGCTAATAAAACATAAAAATATTGATTAAAAAAAGCTCATCTGTAAAATACAATATGACCTCGTTAAAAATGATAAAATAGAGAACAGATAAAAACTCCTAATCATCGTTCCCAATTTGAGAATTGAGTCTAATCTTACTGGCTGCTAACCCACATTTTGCTACCATATAAGTGATAGATACATCATTGTCAGCCAGAAGAACACAGATCTGCTGGAAACAGGGTCTATCAGAAAGAGAATGTAATATACCTGCTAGAAACCTTTGTCTGGGGGATACATAAAGAGGACAATGTAAAAGATAATGTTCAATGTTCTCTACTTCCCCATAATCTAAGATGGACAGGGGTGTTATTATAGCTGCCTGTCAAATAGGCAGAAGGCATACATTGGTACCATAGAGCTGTGAATGCTTTTCTGATAGGGGCCAGAGTAAGATGGAAAAAGTAATGCTCTAACCCAAACGAGGTCTTGTATAGTGGGTACCACAAGGAACAAGAAGAGTTCGAAAGTGAATGTAAGTTGGACCATTTGGAGGCAAGATGAATTTTCTCTTTAATCAGTTGCTTGACTCTATGGGAGGCAAAATTTGGTAATGAGTCCACATTAATCTCATAGCTCTGGAGTATCTCTCTTACTACATATACCCAGGAGCTTGGAGAGTTAATAGATAATTGCTCTAGGAAGCATTTTTGGGAAGCCTGGAATCACTCATGGTTAAAAACTTAAGCCAGTAGAAGGCAAGAGCAGTGTGTATACCTATGCCGGCAATCCTCAGGCCAGGCAGGCTCTCCAACATGCCTTCCCTGGGCCACTCTGGCTCTCCCAGGGCTCACAGAGGCATGGTTGCAGCTCTCACAGACATTCTTCCAGCCCTGGACTTCCAGAAACCCCACCGGAAGTCCAGGGCTGGAAGTCCCACCCCTTACACCGGGTGTCACCCATTGCGGGAAGCATGATCCTGGAAGCATGGTCCTGATCTTCTCATGTAGACTCCGAAAAGAAGGAGTCAGACCTTGGGCATTCTATTCTTTGAAGCATTATAGACTGAAACAGCAGAAACAAAAACATAGGAGAGGCCTTTGCCTGTCTTAAAAGGGAACTGTGGTGTGATGATTTGAACGTTAGACTATGATTCCGGAGACCAGCGTTCACATCCTGGCTTGGCCATGTAAAGCCACTGGGCAACCTTGGGCAAGTCACACTTTCTCAGCCTCATAGGATGGCAATGGCAACCCCCTTCTGAAGAAACATGACAGGAAAATCCCAGGATAGATTCACCTTAGGATTGTCATAAGTCAGAAATGACTTCAAGGCACACAACAACAGCAAAAACAACAACAAACTGGGTTAATTAGGTAAGTTGTGCTGTGATACAGCTAGCTATAAATTAGCACAGTGAAGACTGCCTCTGAACTTCAAAACAATAGTTCTTCCATCTCTGTTTTCCATTGTGAGGCATTTCCTGATGTTTAGTTTCCTGTACTTCAGCTTGGTTCTTGGACTCTTTTTAGGATGATGATGATGATGATGATGATGATGATGATGATATCCCACCCTTCTCCTAGGACTGGGACTCCCTAAGAGGAATTTGACTATTCGTGGCCTTTTTAAAATATATATTTTATTTTATTTTTGTACTTAGATCCTGAATTATTTTTATAGTGGACCCTTGTTATCCTTGTTATCCACTGGGGTTTGGTTCCAAGATCCTCTGTGGATAACAAAATCCATGGATGCTCAAGTCCCATTAAATATAATAGAAAATCAAGGTTTGCTATTTGGAATTTATACTTTTTGTGAATATTTTCAAGCCGTGTATGCTCAAATCCGTGGATAAAAAATCCGTGTATAAGGAGGCCCAACTGTACCATGCTTCTGCTCTTACAGGCCTTTTGACTGTCTTGGTTTTCTGTGGTTTGTTCTATCCCAACACAGGACATTATAATTAAAAGTGTTCATCAGTACAAGATGTCACCACTGTTTAATATTGGGTATGTTTAATAAAATGGGGCAGTTGAAATACCTTTTTGCAGTTTTATAAAATGTGTTCTGCTCTGAGCTGTCCATATTTTTACCATTTTCAGTAATGTGTGAATACCAGGATGCTTGCAGTCTCAGATAAGTGATTGTGTCTTTCTCCTTTGAGAAAAATGATGAGTAACCTTCACATTTTTACATGAAGCAGCTTTGAAAGAATAACAACAACAAAAACAACAACAACAAAACAACCCACAATTATTATTATTATGAAGTAATACATGAAGATTATGGAGAAGTAATACATCAAAATGCAGAATCCATGTCCAAAGAATTCTAATATATATATATATATATATATATATATATAATATAATATATATCATGTGTGGTGTTTGCAGGATCTATCCATCAAAATATATATGCATAGCTACTTTTAAATACAAATCTTCACTTTAGAAAGATATCTTCACAGCTAAATTGGCCTACTGGTAGTCCCATATTTTGTGCCAGTCAATTATCAATCTCAAATCTACTGTCTTTTATCCTTATGTTTAATAATTCTTAGGTGGTGCTGTGTGATTTGATTCTTGAGTCTCTGGACCTTGATTTTGATTATGTGCATTTCCTTTGATCTGCCAGGAAATCAATGAAAACCTATTTGATGAAAAGGCTATTTAATATCAGGCACCCACAACTGTATAGACATTTTTATTTTGTGTTATTTTTTATTTTTTAAAAAAACTCATGGAACCAAGGGGAAGTGTACTAAGAAGATATTGCAGTCCCTCCTCAGTGTTAAACAGCATCCACCTATCTTATGTGATTTTCACAATGCTGCTGCTGTGAGAACAGTATCAATAATGAATGGCATTCAAAGTGCAGCAAAAACATTGATGCAAGAAGATAATAATGGTAAAGATCTTCATAGAAGGGAGACTCCCTATGATGATCGCTTGTCCATGTTCCACTGTAAAACTGCAGGAGGAATTTTTTGCTTAAAAACACACTTGCCTAACATTTTTAAAATAGACATACATCTATGAAAGGAATAATAAGAAATGACAGAGAAAGGAAGCATATGTTTTTCCTTTGTTTGTATGGGTAGCCATTTGGCAACTCTGGATGCTAATCTCTGCCAAGTTCTATCACAGCTCTGACAAGGATTCAAAATGGGATTCTTAATTTCAGTGAATGTAAACATTTATATTAAATAGCAAGCCTTCAGCAAGGCTATGTTAATCCTCTGAAGTTATTACTTAACATAAATTTATATAGTTTAATTATTATTATTATTATTATTAGTAGTAGTAGTAGTAGTAGTATCCTGCCTCTCCTTATATTTGATCAAGGTGGGTAACAACAGTTAAAAGCAATAAAAATCAAACATATTAACACATTAAAACAGAGCAAGTATAAAAATTCCAATTCCCCATCTCCCTCCCACCCTACAACAGCACTAAAACAACAATTCCCAGTAAAATCTTCAATACAGTCCATCATTAGCCAATGGAAGCAACTAGAAAACAGCAGCTAGACAGCAGGAGAGTTCAATTTCAAGGAGGTCAGCCTGGAAAGGCTTGCCGGAAGAGATCCATCTTTATCTCCTTTTTAAAGGCCTCTTCTGACTGCTGGAGTGGCAGCTGAAAAGGTCCTCTGGGATGTCGCCACCAACCTGGTTTTCTTTGGCAGCAGTAGGTTCCTCCCAGAGGAACTGAGTGTGCTGGAAGGATTGTATGGGAGAAGGCGTTCCCTCAAGTATGCTGGACCCAAGCCATGTAGGGCTTTATAGGTAATAACCAACACCTTATACTGTGCCCAGAAGCTAATAGGCAGCCAGTGTAGGGATTTTAAGATAGGTGTAATAGAATCAAATTTAGAGTTCCCTGTAAGTAATCTGGCTGCCATGTTTTGAACCAATTATAGCTTCTGAAAGTGGCATGAGGGTTGCCCCATGTAGAGCACATTGCAGAAATCAAGACGAGTGATTACCAGTGAATGTACAACCGTTTCTAGGTTCTCCCATTCCAGGAAGGGTTGTAGCTGGCATATCAGTCGAAGCTGATAACAGACACTCTTGGCTGTTGCATCAACCTGAGATGACAGGTGAAGCGACGAGTCCAAGAATACCCAGGCTACGAATACAGTCCTTTAGGGGAAGTGTGACCCCATCCAGGGCTGGAGGACTTATCTTCGCACCTGGAATAGGATTGCCTATAGCGAGTACCTCCATTTTATTTGGTTTCAGATTAAGTCTATTTCCCCTCATCCAATCCATTATTGACTTCAGACAGTCATTCAGAGGGGAGATGCCTTCCTTGGTCACTGAAGCAGTCCAAGACATGGAGAAACAAATGTGGGTGTCATCAGCATACTGAAAACACCCTGCCCCATGTCTCCAGATGATCTCACACAGCATCTTCCTGTAAATGTTGAATAACTTTAGCGACAGACACTTTGAGGGATGCCCGATTTGAGCTCCATCTTGGCTGAACAGCTGTCGCCAAGAGACACCATCTGGAGCCTGCCTGAGAGATAGGACCGGAGCTACTGCAAAGCAGTGCCCTTGATTCCCAATTCTCTCAGACACTTCAGAAGGATACCATGGTCTATGGTACTGAAGGCCGCTGAGAAGTCTAAGAGCACCAACAGGGCCACACTTCCCCTGTCGATGCACAGATGGAGATCATCAACCAAGGCTACAATGGCAGTCTTCACTCTGTATCCTGACCTGAAGCCCATTTGAAATGGGTCAAGATAATTGATGTCATCCAAGACTGCTTGGAGTTGGTTGGCAGCTGCCCTCTTGATCACCTTGCCCAAGAATGGAAGAAGAGATACTGGCCGATAATTAGATTTCTCCAGGGGATCAAGGGAAGGATTTTTAAGAATATGTTTAACCATAGCCAGTTTTAAACTGGCTGAAAAATGGCCTTCCCTGAGGGAGGCATTGATTATAGTTCTTAGTAAAGCCATGTTTGCCTCCCCTCCCTGGATGGCCAGCCAAGAGGGTCAGAGATCAAGAGGGCAAGTGATCTTTTTAACCTTTCCAAGCAGCTTGTCTACATCATCAGTACTCAAAGACTGAAACTGATCCAATTTAAACTCATTCACGGTATCACTGGACATTTCTCTTATCGTTTCTGTATTAAAGCTGACGTCTAAGTCGGCCCTTATACGAGAGATTTTATCTGCAAAATAGTCCTTAAAAGAGTCACAGCAGGCTTCTGTAGGTTGTAATAATGGATTCAGGGGGGAAGGAGTCTGAGTTAATTCCTTAACCACCTTGAAAAGCTCTGCCAGATGAGACTGCAGATGCAATAGATGCAGAGAAGAAAGACTTCTTTGCTGCATTTATTGCCACTCGATAGTGAAGTCCTATTACATGTCTTGTCGGATAAAGGCAGGCCATGCCATCCAGGCCTGGCTTGAAGAAGGTGAACTCTCCTCCACCCCCCCCCCCCCGAACTCCATCCAACTGAAAGAAAAGGCTGGCCAACCCCATCCAGGCAGCAGGCCTGGCCTCAAATAAGTATAGACCTCCCTCCAATCCATCTGCCTTGGTCCAGGCCTCAGAGGGAAAGAAGAAATGCTGGACCTGATCCCATTCCACCATTCCCCACCACCAATCCCTTCTCCTTTTGTGTCGTGTGTTTTAGATTGTAAGCCAAGGGCAGGGAACCGTCTAATCCTAATGATTGTATGTACAGTGCTGTGTAAATTTACAGTGCTATATAAATAAAGCTCAAATAATAATAATAATAATAATAATAATAATAATAATAATAATCATTGAGTCTTTCACCAGCGGTGCTCTAGTCATTGTACAGTCTGCTTCATTCTTCAAAGATCTTCAATATACCAAGGATTTCTATTTGAAGTTGGCTGAAGCTTGGGAGCAATTGTGTCGATAGCCTTTGTGAGATTGTTGGTCCAGGTGGACACTAAGGCTTCAATAGAATTGCCGATGTTACCAGCCAAAGCACCCTCTAAGGCTTTCTGGAACCTTTTGGGTTCCATCAGTCTTTGAAGGCGGACCATTCTAATAGGTCCACCACCCCTGGGGGGTTAGGAACAGTGGCCTTCAGTCCAACCTTAACCAGGAAATGATCCGTCCATGACAAAGAGGAAGTATGAATTACTTCCGCCCACGGATATCCCTGTTCTGAGCAGAAAAACACATCGAGGGTATGACCGGCGGAATGCATGGGCCCGGAGACAATCTGGGATAGGCCCATATTTGTCATGGCCCACGTGAACTCCCGAGCTACACCTATAAGATCTGAAGAACTGGACTCGAGGGGATGTTGAAATCTCCCAAATCAAGAAGCCTGAGAATTTCCAACACCAGCTCGGAGATCAGCTCGGAGTCTGTTAAGCAACGGGGTGGTTGGTATACCAACAGAATCCCTAGACTATCCCTTGCCTTAAGACGAAGGTACATAACCTCAATGTGGTTTGAGTGTCGGAGAGGTACCCTGGTCAGGGTAAGGTTAATCTTATGGACTATGGCCACTCCTCTGCCCCCCCCACCCACTTTCCCTTACCTGGTCACTAACAATGTACCTGGCTGGGAGACCTTGCGCCTATGTCATGCTACTATTGTCCCCCAGCCAGGCTTCCATAATACAAGCCAGGTCAGCAGCTGCATCTGTAAGTAAATCATACATGATGTGAGTTTTGTTCTTAACTGACCTGGCGTTACAAAGGAGCAGTGAAAGATTCAGTGGATGGACTGGTACGTTCTCCAGAACCTTTGGGTTAACAGGAAGGAAGGAGTGATATTGTTTTGGAAAATGTTGTTATGGTTATTTTAAATTTGATTGTTCTGAACTTTCATATTACCTTTACATTCTGATTCACTTACAAAATGTGAACACTCCTTGGTTCTGCATCACTTTGAGGATTCTTTAATTTATTTTACTTAGAGATAATTAACAATAGAAATCAATTGTTGTCAGATAAGTCCATTGATCTTTGAGCTGCCTTGTATATTAAGAGGCTTGTTTTTTCATCTGCTCCTCTTCTGTTTTGTTTTGTTTTTTTTTCCCTTTTTTCCCCCCAAACCGGTCATTGGTTCATAAAATAGCCTTCCCTCTTGTCCTATGACTGTCCAGTTCACTCAGAAGACTTCATGGAAAAATTTTGGTCAAAAGGTCTCTTGAATTGCCAAGTATAAAATATCAGTTGAAAGTACTTTTAGATACATTCAATGACATTTTCATGGTATTCTAAACAGAAAATGATGCAGGATTTCCATTTGTACATGCCATATTGATGTTTCTCCAACCAAGGTTTTTCTTTTCTTATTTTCCCATTCCAAGTTCAATAATTGTCTCCATCAGTTTGCTTACCCAAATGTGCAAATGAAAATATGCACACTAAACAAGAAAAATATTTTTATTCATCTTTTACCCATATGTTGAGCAGGAGGGGCGGCATCCACATGCAGATGCAAAGAATGTCACAAGGCAGGGGGTTGGACTGGATGGCCCTTGTGGCCTCTTCCATCTCTATGGTTCTAAGGGTAAAAAGTTTGAAAACCACAGTCTTAAAATGAATTTTTAAAGATATTTTAAGAGGAGCATACAGTGGGATTAGTGCTGAATTGGCTTAACACCATCTGGACAGTTCACACCAGAAGAAGTGTGGAAGAGGTGTGCATCATCCAGAGTGTTGTGGAAATGGGGGGAGGGTGTTTTATTTGGCTGGTGCAGATAGAGCCTTATGTTGAGATTGGCCCAAGGTCATCAGCAAATTTTTCAATCAAACCCTAATCTCCCAAAGGCCTAGTTCAGTACTCAAACCACTTCACCACACTGCCCTCTGGAATGGAATCCACTGAACATTGTCAGGAAATGTGCTTCATGGCCATTGTTAATTAGCCACACAACCTTTTTTTAAAAAAATATCTTGATCTGGAATAATTCTTTGGATGCTAATGTTATCCCAAAAAGTGGGGGTGGGGGGTGGGGGGTCAGTGCCTCCTTGAAATTTTGAGGAAATTGTAGCTCAAGAGGACTGTGAGAGAAGGGTAATTTAGGGCCCAAACTGACTGTCCTTTTGTGCCATTGTCTCAATGGCTTCAGAGCACGGCATTTTGATGAAATGCTCTGAAGCCACCTGGAAGCCACCTGGAAGCCACCTTCAAGCCACCTGGCTGGCCAGATGTGGGCTGGCTTCCAGGTGCTCCAGCACTATGGAGTTTACATGCCACATGCCACCAGAGCATCATGAAGCTGGCTTCCAGCTGCAGTGCAGGCAACAAAGCCTGCATTTTGCTGGCCAAAAAAAGGAGTGTCTCTTTGCCACTCCTTTTTTGGCCAGCTTCAAGACAGATTGGAGCCATCACATGTGTTTGCTGTGGTCCCAATCCAGCTTTGGAAGGGGCAGCTTGAAGCTGCCCCTTTGGGGAAGTCTGTTTCTCCCCTTAGAGGGTTTTTTCACGTATGTATATCAGTACCAATTGCACAGAGCACTCAAGTTTCAGTAAATAAAGATTTTATTTGGAAAATGGCTAAGGTGTACACAAACATGCAAAACTAATGCAGCCTTGTGAACCCTTCAGCACTATCAGAAATAAAGTGTGGAAGGTTGGATAGAGAAGAGTACAGAATTAGAGAGGGTGATAATTGTCAGTCCTATAGATTGGTCCATGGGAATTGGAGGGTGTCTCAGACAGTGTCTGAGGAGTACACAAAGAAAATGAGCTGGGACTTCTGTGTAATCATGTGGCTAGAGCTGGGCTAGATACTTATATCCTATTTCATACCCATGAGGGGTGCTTGATTTTCCAGACAGTATAACAAAGTCTTTGATGGTTTTCCCATGAATTGACGAAAGACATCTGGAATGGCTGATGGCTTTAACTCCAGAGCAATAAAACATTGGTTGAATTTCAGATAGTCTCTGGATAGTTGGACAGGAAGAGTGAACAGGAACACAGCATGAGCTGAGGTGGATGGTATGGTGTTTGGTTGCTTTTGTGATAGGATTCATTTTGTCTCCAGTAAGAGAGGAAATAAGAGCCTGGGGGCATGGTGATCAACAAACATATACAGCATTTATTTTAGTACCATCTAAGTCTCTCAATATCCTTAGGTCAGTGTGACTCCTTCAAACCAGGGATAAAAAATCCATGGATACAGAGAGCTGACTGTATTGAATAATAATAATAATAATAATAGATTGGATCGAGGCGGATTACAACATAATAAATATACAGAACACAACAATAAAATATAGTAAAATTTAACAGTAATTCCATTAAAATAGATTCTATCAAAAGTGATGGTAGAATAAAGATATACAGATCTTAATCAAAAGAATAATGTTTCTTATACAAGGTCAGGTGGGTAAGCTCATCGGAAGAGATCCATCTTAACTGCATTCTTAAAAACAACCAAGGAAGTAATAAGACAGATCTCTTTTGGAAGACTATTCCATAATTTTGGAGCAGATGTGATGAACGTTCTCTGGGAAGTTGAAACTAATCTAGTTGTTTGTACGTCTAACAAGTTCTTTCCAGATATTCTGAGAATGTGAGGCAGATTATGTAGGGAGAGGTGTTCACACAAGTAACTCGGTCCCAAGCCATGTAAGGCTTTAAAGGTAATAACTAGCACCATATACTGCGCCCGGAAGCTAATTGGCAGGCAATGAAGAGATTTTAACACAGGTGTGATGTGGTCAGACCTAGGTGTACCGGTGACCAACCTGGCTGTCGCATTTTGTACCAATTGAAGCTTCTGAACTTGGTATAAGGGTAGCCCTATATAAAGCACATTACAGAAATCTAAACAAGAGATTACCAGTGCATGTACCACTGCTTCAAGATCCTTTTTGTCCAGGTAGGGACGCAGCTGGTGTATCAACTGAAGATACCAAGCACTCCTGGCCATTGCATCTATTTGAGACGACAATTGTAGGAACGAGTCCAGGAGTACTCCAAAACTGTGAACTTCATCCTTTAGGGCAAGTGTGACCCCGTCCAGGACTGGTTGACAAATCTTCTTCCCCAGACTTGGGGTACCTATCGTGGGTACTTCCATTTTGTCTGGATTCAACTTGAGTTGTTTCCCCTCATCCAGGCCATTACAGACCCCAAGCAGGTGTCGAAAGGAGAGATGATATCCTTAGTCACTGCAATGGTCAGAGGGGGTCTCATGTGGCTTTCCCAACTGATTTCAGTTTGGATTAAAATAGGTGTGTGCAGCAATAAAGGATTCAAACAGGGGCAGGATACAATGCACTAGAGTTAATAGAACCCTCATGTAGATTTAGCCTTGGAGTGGAATTCTATATTTTAAGAAAAGGCTGTTGCCATTTGTATTTCCTTTCCTTCTGCTTATTAACCACAATGGAATTCGCTTAAGCTACTTTGCACTAGTGGTTGTCAAGATTCGTCCTTTAGGATTCAGAAGTAGAAATTTCAAGGGTTCAAAATGTTCAAATAACAGGTGAGATAGCTATGTTATTCTGAGCAAAGCAATCCTCAAATTCTTTTGAAATGATCCTCCTTCTTCCAGTCTAATCATGCTTTATGTATGATATGTTCAGTGTGCAGTTAAACAGATAGTGTGGTAAAATGCAGCCTATTCAGTCCCTCTATATTATATTCTGACAGCAGCATCTTGTCCTGAGTGCAGGTTATGTGCCAAGACAACCAAGTATTGTCACACATCTATTTCTTTAAGAGTTGTCCATAGTTTTTCATGATCTATACAATCAAAAACTTCACTATAATTTCTAAAGCATAGGCTGAATTTCTCTTGAAATTCTTTGCTTTGTTATCCAATGTAGGTTTGCAGTATGATCCATATTGCCTCTTCCTTTCTTGAACCCAGCTTGGATAGCTGACATTTCTCACTCCATATATGGTAGAAGTCTTTGCTGTAGTATTTTGAACATCTATTTGCTTGCATGGAAGATTAGTGTAATGGTCCTGTGGTTACTGCAATCCCTAAAGTCCCCTTTCTTGGGAACTGGAATGTATGTTGATTGTTTCCAGTCTGTGGACCATTCTTTTGTTTTATTTATACACACACACACACACACACACACAGAGAGAGAGAGAGAGAGAGAGAGAGAGTCCTAGCCCACAAGAGCTTCCAAAGCAATCACAACAAATAAAAACATTTAAGACAGAATAGATATTTGATAATTTTTTAAATAAATCAAACTTTAAAGTACATTCAAATTTTCTTTTAAACCTAAAAAAATTTTTGAATATGATTTTAAAACAAATAATTAAAACAGGGAAGTTTCAAACATCAAAGGCCACACAGAATTACTCTGTTTTTAACTGCCTGCTGGAAACTGAAATACAGACTGAACCAGCCTATAGATTGTGGTCTGAAAGGATTTTTCCTTATCATTTGTTAATAGTATGACTTAATATCTACACACACACACACACACACACTGTAATAGTGGAGTGTTGAGGCTTCAGTGTTAATGAGCAGATGAATCCACTGTGGATGTTCATCTCAGTTTTAAATGTGCTATTCAAAATGTGGAACCTATTTTGTTGCTAAGGTTCAACATCCTTGCTCTTTCTCAGCTTAGGCTAAAACTTAGAGTATACCCATCCCTCCACAGTTGCGGTTTTGACTTTTGCAAAGTTGATTATTCATGGATTTTATTAATATGTTCCCTCTAGGAAATTGACCATAGAGGACCTATTTAATCAAAAGGTGCACTGAAGGACTTAGAGATATCTAGAGAGAACACTCCACTAGGCATTTGTAGCTCCTCTAGCATAGTTTTATGGTCAATGTTTGGCAGATGTTGACTACAGAGTTGCACTGGAGAACCTAGAGATTCCTAGAGAGGTTTTCTCTCAGATAAAAAGAATAGTTTTTTCTGGAGGTTTCGGGCTATGTGGCCATTTTCTAGAAGAGTTCCTTTCTGACATTTTGTCAGCATCTTGGCTGGCATCTTCAGAGATTTCTCTGAAGATGCCAGCCACAGATGCTGGCGAAACATCAGAAAGGAACTCTTCTAGAACATGGCCACATAGCCTGAAAGCTCCACAAAAACTATGGATGCCAGCCATGAAAATCTTTGACTCTACAAAAAGAATAGTGTTATTGTTATTTGCAGTTTTTCCACATTTATGGTGGTCCTGTGGAGGAATTGGTGTATAATCATCATCTCTGGTCACCAGAATCAGCAGCCTCCATTGTCATACCGTCATACTCTGCTGTCATACTTTCTATCTGTTTTGTGCAATATTTTAATGCATTTTCTTGAAAATGTGTCTTTAGATCCATGAAGATTATTTTCATATATATTTTATATATTTTTTAAAACTGGGAACAAGCTCTTAATAAAAAATAATAATATGAGATAATTTCTACCAGCTCTCCCATCTGAACTACAAGGAAAAGAAACTCTTCCTAGGAGATGTACTTTTCATTATAATTTTCATATATGGTGTCTGTGTCTGTGTGGATGTGTCTAAATAGTTTTCTCTCAGTGTGATGACACATTACTGCTTGGGAAATTGCCTTTTCCAGAAAGGAAATGATTGTGGCATCTGTAAGTCTATTGTTTTAGATCTTCTATAGAAAATAACTGAAAATCTCTGAAATATGGGAGTGACTTGAAGTGATCTGGGTCAGTGTTATAAAGTTATATTGAATTTAAAATTATTTGTCTGGCAAGAAATGAAGATTTTTTTTATTCCCTATATGGTGTGCTTTTTCTCAAGATTAGAGCACTTGGGCCTCAGTAAAACCTTATTTCCTTTATAGAGTGAAGGAGTATAAAGTAGATAGAATATGGGTGGGGCAGGGGAGAGATACAGCAAATAGAATCAAGGAAATCCTCTGGTTAAGCATGGGTGATGTAGGCCATAAATCTTCATGCAATTTTAATTATATTATCCACATAGCTGAACAGGCTAGCTAATGAATGTACTATAAAGCCACTGGAGATTTTTCAGAAATCCTTTTGCTAGCTCATCATGTTGTGTTAATACCAAGGTCAGTGTAAACAAGGCTACTGATTATATGTAATACTAACCTGCAGATCAAATATATACATTAAAATGGTTTCTCAGCCAACAACTGCTCTAGAGGAATAGAGACTGCAGAGCTTACACTCCGCTTAAATAACCTGTTTTACCTCATCTGAATTCAAACCTAAATTGGGAGGCAGCCAGGTCCTACTGCAAGGATTTTGCCACTGAAGCCACCAAGCGAGTACAGCCTGGCTGCAGCCCGGGTCCCAGGCAAGCTCCAGTGGCCTTATTTCAAAACCGGGAGCTTTCCGACGTGGAAAAATGGCTGCCAGAACTCACCTGGGCTGTACTCGCCCAGCGGCTTCAGTAGCAAAATCCTTCTGGTACAACTCGGCTGCCTCCTGATATAGGCTTGATTTTGGATGAGGTAAGCTGGCTTATTTAAGTGGAGCAATAAGCTCTATTATATTAAAAGTATAGGTTTTATACTGGTCAATGACCGAATAGAATTTTACTACTACTACTTAAAAGTATAGGATAGTTTGGTGTAAATTAGCCTATTTGTAGCAGGAAGGGAAAGTAACAAAGAATTTTACTTTGCTCCATTGCTATTGATTGACCCAACCTGATTTTGAGTCTCTGTCTTTTGCAAACATGTGTAAAAAATGTTAGTACATTTCTTCAATACACTGATTACAAAACATAGGGAGTCAAAGCTTTTTAAAGCACCTTTGAGCTTATTTCAATGTTGTTGTTGTTGTTGTTGTTGTGTGCCTTCAAATCAATTCCGACTTATGGAGACCCTTAGACAAACCTATTATGTGGTCTTCATAGTCGTAGTCTAGTGCTCAAACTACTACACCATTATGAATTCAAATTTTCCTTTGCCTTCCTCTAAGGCTGAGAGAATGTGACTTGGTCAAGATCTCTAAAAACAACTATACCACACTGGCTCTCATTGCCCCTTCACTATGGTACTTTAAAAGCAAAAACACTGTGCATGTACAAAAATAAGGGGTCCCTTTTTCAAAAAAAGAAAGGAAGGAAAGGAAAAAAAAAACCCATGTGTCCACCAAACTACAGGTATAGAGAATCCCCTGATGCTAAAACTCCAAATTAAGACCATGTAGTGAGCTGGTCACATTTGCTGGTGACACAAAATTGTTTAGGCTGATGAGAACAAAAAGAAGTTGTTAAAAAATTCTGAAAGGATGCCTCTTAATCTGGAAGAATGAGCAAACAAAAACAAAACAAACACACTAACTAAATTCCAAATAGGGTAAAATGAGAAAAGTTATCAGATATAACACATTCATAATATACTCTCCTTATATAAATTCATAATGTGACTACATCTGGAATACTGTGTATTGTTTTGGTCAATGCACTTAAGAAGTAGGAGAGAAATGACACTGATGTATACAATTATGTATCTCTCATAATCCTAGAATCCAAAAATCAGCCACTGAAATTGAATCGTGGGATATTCAAGACAGATAAAAAGTACACGTAACACAGTTAAAATGTGATATTCACTATAAAGATGTAGTGATGGTTGCCAGCCTGAATGGCATTAAATGGGACTGGATAAATTCATGGATGGCAGGCCTATTAGTTGCTATAAATCAGGATGGCTATATACACAGTATGCCTTTGTGTATCAGTTGCTATGTTGCTTGGCAACATAGAAGATGCACTTGTTCTTCCGATGAACAACTTGTTGGCCTCCGTGCAATCTAGATTGGTCCTCAGTGTCCTTTCTTCAAAATAGCTCTTCTAATGTCTTAAATCAGAACAAAAGTCAAAGAATCACGAAAATTTCTGTGAAGTTGTATAAGATTTCTTAAATAAAAATAGAAAAAAAAACAGTCAAAAAATAAAAAAAAATTGCTTATACAGACTCAAAACTTTGGGGACAATGAGGGCCTTTTCCTGGTTGTGGCAATGAGCAATGAAAGATTCATTTCCTCTTCTTTCACAGAGAAGCTCTACATCTAACTAAAACAAAAGAAAATATGTTGAAAAGCCAAAAAGAAAAGGATGGATAAAGGAACTCCTATATTTATGTTGTTGTTGTTGTTCTCTCCACCTCCTCCTCCTCCTCCTCCTCCTCCTCCTCCTCCTCCTCCCTTTGCATCATTCAAACATCTCCTGTAACCTTTTTAGTTCCATGTACTGACACTATTAGGAATTTGTTCCAATTACAAACAGTTTCTGTTTATTGATTAGGCTATCATTGTTATTACAGGACAAAAATGATTTGCAAATTTTAGAGAATCTGTAGGCAAATATATCACATTTTAATTTAGAAAACATAATACCAGAGACAGGGGGAGGGAAAATAATTTCTCCCATCCATCATCAATCAATCATTCTGAAATACAAAGACTGCTACTATGGGGCTTTTTAGATTGGCAGGAAAGTGTGACATGAAGTTGCACTTTCCTTAATGCTTAGCAGCTAGACTGCAAGCCCCAGGTGTGCATTTAAAAGGTACAGGGCTGCTAGACTGAGGGGTGTGGGAACGACATCTGAAGTCTTTTCTGTGGCTCAGCAGCTACATGGGAAGCTGTCAGAACACTACAAACACAGGCGGAGCAGCTACATGGGCGGCAATGAACGCGGCTTTTAGCCGCGGTGAACCTTTAATTTTTTTTTCCTTGCCGGCTGCGAACTACGCAATTCCTCAATGCCCTGCAGGTGTAAAAGCTGGGGTTTATCCGCGAAGTTTTTTAAAGCTCCCAAACCCTAGCTCCACCCCTAATCCGAACCCTAGACATGCACAGTAGGGACTCTGGGATGCCATTACTGTTATTCTACTGTGGATAACATGTCAATTCATTCACAAAATAAAGGGGTTCATTCATGATGCCCCAATGCAACGGCACAGTTTAAAAAGGCAGAGGAGCCGCAATGATAATTTGACGGATCCTCATAAGTATACATTTGTGCTGCGCAACTGCGCAGGTTTGCGAACTGCGCAAACGCAGTTACACCATACAGTCAAATTATCATTGCCGGCTGGGAACTGTGCAATTTCGCAGTTCGCAGCCGGCAGCTGGCAGACCTGCACAGTTGCGCAGGACAAATTTATACTTATGAGGATCTGTCAAATTATCATTGCGTTTCCTCCGCCTTTTTAAACTGTGCCGTTGCACTGGTGCATCATGAATGAACCCCTTTATTTTGTGAATGAATTGACATATTATCCACAGTAGAATAACAGTAACGGCATCCCAGAGTCCCTACTGCGCATGTCTAGTGTTTGGATTAGGAGTGGAGCTAGGATTTGGGAGCTTTAAAAAACTTCGCGGATAAACCCCAGCTTTTACACCTGCAGGGCATTGAGCGTTTTAATTAGAAGTGAAGTCCACACCACGCATGCTCCCAATCCACGATCCATTATGATCCGCACCTGTATCGCTGCCTTTAAATGGGCGCTTTAAAGAGACAGAGCCCCATTTAACTGTGCAACTACACCTTAGCCTTTAGATGCAATAGCAATGTTGCGCCCTTTTAAAAAAAGTAGTGGGGAAATCAAATTACTTATTAAAGGCACTTCTTCTCCCTTAAAACTCCAAAATAGTGTTTTCATGGTACACTTTCCCTTTTTCTCATCTAAAGGCTGGGCTTTCATGCAGCCATCAACACACCTCTTTTTGCCAATGTAAAATGGGCCAGCTCCTTTTTAAAGCACTTCTTCTCCCTTAAAATGCCAAAATAGTGTTTTCATGGCACACTTTCCCTTTTTCTCATCTAAAGGCTGGGCTTTCATGCAGCCTTCAACACACCTCTTTTTGCCAATCTAAAATGGGCCAATGTATACTTGGAAGTCCTCTCCGTGTTTTCATTGTAGCTAACTCCTATGCAGGTGTGAATAGGACAGATTGTATGGAGCCTGTTATTCCTGGAATGGCTCAACTAAAATACCTGGTCTTTTATAATACTTATGATTGCTAATGCCTAAGGGGACTCAACTACAAAGAAGTCTTGGTGCTCCAATTTTCTCTGATTTTTTAGAGGGTGAGGGTTCAGCCCAATCCTGGGTCCATGATTCTGACTTCTGGAACTGACCATGTGCCATCGCGCCCGGGCTATATGAATTCAAAGGGACATGGATGTGATGATTCTCTCCCTGGGGGATTGCTTCTTGCCCTCCTTTAGAGGCTTTGGGTTTCCCAAGGACCAAACCAAACAGTTACTTTAGCAAAAGAGGGTTTATTTCTTAAAGCAGAGTAGCAATGTACTCAGGTTCTTCTCTTTATTAAGCAAACAAACAGGAAGCTTACTGTAAAGTCCTTAGTAACTGTAGTCCTGGAAAATTCAGCTGGGTGGCTCACCAAAGTCTCCCTCTCTTTGACTTTGAGGCAAGGGTGCTCAAAGTCCCAGCCAGATGGCCTATATGAAGGCAGGGAACCTTCCTCTGTTGTCAGCTGGCTGTTTTGAGGGCGCCTGAAGCTCCTCAGTGTCACTCAACCATGCGCTGAGTATACTGTGCGAACTTCGAGGACTGAAGAATTACATACTGGAAGATGGCTTGACCAAAGCCTGACTAGCACACCCTCCAACACGTCCACTTTGTAGAGTCTCTGCTAGTCAAATGAAGGAAAAAATGGTTACCCTTTCCAGGTCCCCAGAAAAAAGGGGAGGAGCAAGCTTAAACTGTTAAACATAAACAATAATTGGCAGGTGCCAAGAACCAATAAATGCAATCAACCCTTTAACAAGTAACATACACATCAAGACAATGCAAAAAGGGCTTTAGGAACTCAAACTCTTTGCAAACTAAGCAGGCTGTAGCATTTCATAAATGCAAACTTCCAAACTCATAGCCTTAAATCCAGAAGGTGCTTGCCGCGCCTTCACAGACCAACTTCTTGAAACCACAACACCCCACCTCTGGTCTCTCTGTTCTGCTCAGCACTAGCCCTGTTGTGACCATTCTCCAGCCTAATTTCTGGGTTCTCCACATTTAATCTATATACATTCCAAGAAGAAAGCCTTACAGAAGCATTGTAAGCAAGGGTTTCTGTTCACTCCTTTGCTTAACTACTCAGTGGACTTCCACAGGTCTTACCAATTTTTTAAAAGATATATCTACATTCATTTTTCTACCCAGCTTACACCAAACTGGCTATACAGAGAAACACGTTCACTTAATTATTCTGCCCATGTAAGAAACATTTCTAATTAAAAACAAAGCAATGGGTTTAAATGGAAAATCGCATTTTATAGCATTTGATTCTGAGATGTATGGTAATTGCTGGCATTATGCAGGATTGTCTGGAGAGGAAGGCTGTTCCCCCCCCCCCCCCGATCCTTTTCTCTGATGGGAGTGATTGGGAGGGTCCAGGGGCTGTTTGCAAGAGTTTGTGAAAACACAGCACCTTTTTAGAAATATGTCAGCCTGCAGCAGCATCTTCCCATTTATTTGAGAAATAGCACAGCAGGGTTTGACTTCCACAGGCTGAAGACTGGGCTTTAAAAGTCCATTATTATGAACTCACAGCACCACCAAAGGCAAACTGATAAAAATGAAATGAGAAGCATCCTGAAGCCCTATATGCAAATAGAGGTAATCTAAATATCAAATATATTCCTGCATTCTTGACTTCCAAACAAACATGCCACTGCATTGAACATGTATTGGAGAAGGCAGAGCATTGCTATTGAGCTCCACATTGTCACTCTTTCCTTGACAGTAGTAGACTGTATATTGCATTAGATAATATCAAGTAATTAAACATTTGAATAAAGATAATAGCTCTAAATATACTACTGCATAGTAAACAATGGAACAAGACCAAGTTATGAGAATTCTGTGAAGGAATATGCTGCTTTGTTCACCTTTATATTATTATAATGTGTATCATTTTTCCCTGCATAAATTCAGGGAGCATCTGTATAAACCAATTTTGTTTTCAAATTTCTATTCGTAGGCACATGCACATAAATTCTGTCTGTCTGTCTCTCTATATCCCTCAATGGAAAGTACCAATGGGAAATATCATGCCGCTTAGACTCTTCTGTTTACTAGTTACATCATCAGAACATGCACTGCCCTCATTAGAGAGGACAGTGGGGACAGTGGGATTTTAGCATCTACAGTGGGGAAAAATGCATTTGTATCCTATAAGAGTAGCTTTGCCAGATCTCAGGGACTTTCCCTGAAATTTCAGTTTTTGAGAGTCATTTCTAGATGGGAAACAAGGGTTCAGATTCTCCAGTTTTGGGGAATCTCTTGCACCTGTGGACTAGAGAAAGGGGCTCTCTGTAAAACTCCAGCTCACCTAGGAGAGCAGCCGCTTCCTACAGTTTGCACGATTTGGGGCTCATTCCCACTTGCATTTAAACTGGTTTGCAATTAGCCTTCACTCCGTGTCATTGAATCGATTCCACTAATAAATATACTCGCTTGTAATTGCTTCTTTTTTTGGCATGACTGTCATTCCCACTAGTTTGTGCCACTTCAAAATGCATGTCAATCATCTATGTATCATTGGTGATGCAAAGAAGGAGGGAGAAGGAAAAGGGAGGGCTGGGAGAACTAGGAACCCCTCTCAAAATGGAGAACCATCCAGGAATATATGGAGGACATCCTGAAATCAAAGCCCAAAGCACTGCTAGGAATATCAATGCATACCTCTTGAACATGCTCAAAATAGAGGACCTTCCAGAGAGACGTGTGTGTGTGTGTGTGTGTGTGGAGGACGTCCCCAAATCAAAAACTGCAAAATTACTCCTACAAATGTTGATGTACCCTGTTTCCCCAAAAAGAAGACATCCCATGGAAATAAGACCTAGCAAAGTTTTCGTATATAAATATATATACAGTATATAATAAATGTTCTTCTTTTTTTATTTGTTTGTTTTTTTCTTTTTTGTTCAACAATGAATATGAATTCTTCTTCATGGAAAAATAAGACATCCCCTGAAAATAAGACCTAGCACATCTTTGGAAGCAAAAATTAATATAAGACACTGTCTTATTTTCAGGGAAACACAGTAGAGCTTCTCTAAGTGATGCTTAGAATGGAAGACATTCAGGGGAGGACTTAACACATGGGGGTGACAGGGGGTGCCCACACAGCCTGACAGCACTTGGAGGACATGGGGGGGAGGCTTGAGTTGGTGCCCCCATAGAGGACTCTCCCCTGGGATGCATGGATCCATGAGTGTCGTGGAGCACTCTCCCATCACCATCCTGAGGCTGAGAGAGTGTGACTAGCCCAAGGTCACCCAATAGTTTATGTGGCTGATCTACGATTCAAACACTAGTCTCCAGAATTCCAGTCCAACACTCGAACTGCTGTACCACACTGCTTTGGAAGGATCACTCCCTCTTTTTCAACCCAGCAGCCCAGGCTCTACTTGAAAGCAAAGTCTGGGAAGCTGAGGAGGAGGAGGAAGAATCACTCCCTCTTTTTCACCTCAAGAACCTGGGCTCTACTTGAAAGTAAAAGTTAGGAAGCTGAGGAGGAGGAAGGGGGGAAGAATCGCTCCCTCTTTTCCCCTATCCCAGCAGCCTCACAGCAGCCCTGAGTGAGTCAAGCACACAATTTTCCATTTGAACAGCCCGACTTGGGAACTATATATATATTTAAAATAAAAAAATGACAGAATATGCAATCCACTGGTTTCACAGCTGCTTGCCTCACTGAGTTGCAGTCGGCCCGATCACCTGGCATGTCACTCGAGTAATTGCAAGTAGTTGTAAATACAGTGGATCACATCTTCTGTCAATTTTTTTTAATAAAAAGAAAATATATGATCCTGCACCCATAGGTCACACCACAAGCATAAAGGCAGTGCTGAAGGGGGGTGTGAATGGCTGATTTCCCCAAAACTGAGGAGGGATGGTAAACACCACTCTGCTAACTCCCTCTGCCATAGTCCTATCTCTCAAGAATGATGCAATTCAGATTTCTCATTCCACTTGTTGAACATGGTTCAGAATATATTCTTTTTAAAAGAACTGGCAAAGAACTAGTGTCAAGAAAGAGTAGTTTTTTTGTGTTTGCCTTGCTTCATCATGATTGAAGCCCATCTCAGTAGGATCAAAAATGGTTTCAACTGGGAAAAAGACAAATATAACCAATCAGCAATTTGCTCCCTCCCACTTGCTCTGGCACCAAGATTCACTTTCTCGTTTATTCTGCATCCACCTTCTGGCTATAAGGAAGTAGGTTAGATTAAATGTTCTTTATTTCATCTTCCTAAGTAGGTAAGAATCTGTTTAGCTAAGAATTCACTCTTATTTTCCAATCAGGAAAATAAGTTTGTTTTCTCCCTCCCTCCCTCTTTTTGTTCAAATGGCAAGCTGTGAATAACTGTGGTTAGTATTTAATGCCCACTGCATAATGGCATCACCACAGGCCACCCAAAGTTTTCAGGTTTTGCCCTACAAACCTCAGGACCTGAAAAAATATCCTGAACTAGCAACCCTAACTAAAGCCATATAATGATAGGATTAAATGGGTTTAACACAGATAGGAGAAAAAGTAGCATTGCAACTAACCTTGGAATGTGGGAAGAACTCGGCCAGAGACTGAATTCTGAAAAATGAAGTTCTCCAAATGCCTCACTAAAACAGACAATACCACAGTATACTATGGAGATCCATATACTATGGCTGAAGAGGGATGTAGTGTGGCTTCCCTCCTACATCTCACCAAACCACCCTTGAAGTGATGGTATTATATAGTGATTAAAAACAGCTAGCAATACTACAAGTTTCACAGTTCCTGGCATGGAAATATGGACTTCAACAGCTAGCCGTGTTGACTTCTAATACAAAGCAGTCATTACAACCCAGAGAATTCTTCTCTGGCTGAGCATATAGAATGAGTTTCTGCACACTGATCATGAGTGCTTTTAAATTAATCCTACCAGTTAGTGGAGACTACACCTCTAGAAAAGGGCTGCACTTGGCACTGAATGCAGAGGTAACAAGAAGGAAGTATTCTGCTTTTTATGGCTTACCAAGAAGCTTAGTACTGTACACCAAGAAAACAATGAGGCTTTACAGATTGCCCCTTCAAGGGCGAGTCTGCGCCGCCCCTCTTTACTGCGCAGCATTGCCGCAGCAACCAAATGATGTGGCACTGCTGCACAGCAAGGAGGGAGAACACAGAAGTGTTCCTTCTTTACTGTGCTGGATTGGGGCCAGGGCAGCCTCGCTGGCAGCCTTTGCAGCCCCAATCCGGCTTTTTCCAGCCCAAAGAGAAGTGGCAAATTGGCACTTCTCTTTGGGCTGGGAAAGGGGTGTCCATGGGGCTGCATGCCCCACAGACACCCCAGGAGTGCAGAGGGAGCCCTGAGGGGAAAGGTACAGCACCTTTCTCCTCAGGCTCATTCTGTGGCACCCCAGTGCCAAGGGAATGAGCCACTTCCTAAGAGGAACTCCCTTTCATAGTTCCTTCTGGGAAGATTTCCCAAAGGAGGCCCAAAAGGGAACTCTTCCAGGCCTCCCTCCCTTCAGGGAGGCCTGACTGAGCTTCCTTTCAGGGCTTGTTGGGGAAATCTCCCCAGAGGGAGCCCTGAAATGGAGCTCCAAGGAGGCCTGGGGGAGTTTCCTTTCGGGGCTCCTTGGGAAAATCTCCCCAAGGAGCTCCAAAGGGGAGCTCCCCCAGGCCTCCCTGGTTTTCCCAGACCATGGAGAAGCGGCAAAATGATACCCCAACAGCTGCAGCCGTGGGTGGAAGGGGCCACCTGGCCCCTTCCTCCCATGGCCTCATTCCTGCAGTGGTCTAACCATTGCAGGAACTAAGCGCTCAGGCAGTGTGTGCAGCAATGCTGTGTCACTCAAAGGAAGCAGCGCCTTTACGACACCACTTCCTGGATGCCCCATTTGGGCATCCAGCAATGGCGCCATCATCACTTGGCCACTGACAAGGAGTGCTTTTTTGATACTCTTTTTGCTGGTGGCCCCAGGCCACCTTAGGTCATCTAAACGCTACACCCCTGGATTGGCCTGAAGCCAGCACTTTTGGCTTGTGTGTTTCAGGCCACAGTTAAATTTGGCCTTTGGAATGGTCCCTGAGTTAAATAATAATAATAAAATGAAAGAATGATACCTGATCTCTTCAACTGCACAGACTGGTAAAGGAAATGCATACCACCAGACACTAATTTATATACGCACCTCCTAAAACGATTACCAAAGGACCCAATGAGGCTGACTATCCATTGGTAGCTGAAAGGATCACAGATGGTGGTGGGATTGACCCTGGATTGCTTCACACTTTCCATCCTTCCTGTAACCTTTTCCATATGTCTCTCCCTTTATAAAAACTATAATCCACAATTCTGCCTGCCTGGAGTTGTTGTTTCTTCCTTAGATTGCATGCAGTAAACTGCATGAAAGCCAATTTATCCATCTCTAGTACAAGTGAACAATCCTTCTTGGATTCCAGCAGATTCACTGTTTCATGTCACATAAAACGTGCTGTCATTCCAAAGAAAAATAAATGGCATACCTCAAAGCACTTTTAGGGCACCAGAAAAAGCATAGTATGGTATTAATGATATTTATTTGTCCCTCACTGTTGTTTTTTAAATTTTTTCATCCTGTGCCATCAAAACCCTGAAAACAACCATCATTTAATAGGAAATGGGAAACAGCTCATTTTAGCAATCACCCCTGTCAACGTCTAGAGAAACACAATGTGGTTTTGTTTGTGGGGGGAAAAATGATTCCAATATAAAATGTCCTGACGATGGGCTCCACATAGTTTGATTTGCTCTGTTCGTTAATGGAAAAGGGACTCAAATTTATCTTGGTCAGTACAAATAATGCCTGCCTGACTCTGGGTAAAATGTCTAGATTGGCACTGATTGTAGAAATTTTTTTCCCAAAAGAGAATATGATATTCTTTGCATAAACAATCTCTAAACCGCCATGTCTTAAAGTCAAGGAAAAGACATTGTTTTAATTTCTGCTGTGTTTAACCAAACAATAATATTGTCTGACCTAACCTATGCACACTCTGAATGATATTTCATTGCTTTTTATTAGACAATGGCTGGTTGGTTAACATTTTTAACATTTTATGTAGAGCTTCTCTCATTTCATTTAATGGGAACTGTTGGCATTCACTCCCCCAACTATATGTTTTTTAAAGTTTCAGATTACTGAAACTGATTTGCTTGTGGATTTGCTTGTGAATACATTTTCTATTTAATGGTTTATTAAACACAAAGAGAAAGAACTGATATGTGACACAATGCATCTGGGATTACATCGCTTCAGCCTGCAAAACAACTGAGAAGAGGTAACATATCATGTGTACAAGTATTCCCCAACACAGACAACTCCCACATAAGCAGATTAATATACAAAGTTAAGCATAAACTTTTATTCTGGATGTTCTAGTTTCATAGCTATCTTCTAACTAATGCATTGGAGGCAGCGTTTGCTGCCCCATTGTTGTTTTCTTTATTATGGGATAGCATTCAAACATATCTCAACTGATATGAGTTCAGAAAGGACTGTGCCTTTTGTTGTTTCATAACTGAAGGGGTCCACAGTTAAAATGGGCAAATGGTTTCAGGTCTTTTTGCACCCCAGGGAGCCTTTGGCTTGGCCTTTAATCCTCTGGTCACTTGTGCTCTCTTTTTTGGCCTTTCTGGTCTCTGTCACCTGGTGGGACCTCACCTCCCGAGTTTCTTTTCCCCACTGTCATTGCCATAACCAACATAATTTAAGGGATATTTGTCAACTATGGTTTTGGTGACTACCAGGAGGTTGTCATCATTGTTTTAGTAGTCCTCTAGGACGGAACAGGTCATGTCCTTGTTTATCTTCTCTGCGGCCCCTTTTTGCCCACTGGCCTATCTATTACACTTTATTTGCTTTTGGTCTGGGATAACATGTGCAGCTCTGCCCCAGGCCATGTCTACTATCATAACCAGTTGTCCTTTTTCCTGGTCTGGGGATGCCCCTTTTCTGTGTTCCTTCCTTATGTCATGTGAACACTTATTGGTCGGAGGAGGTCCTCCCCTTGTACCAGGACAGTAGGTGACCATGTTGCCTTACTTCCTTGTCATTTTGTTGGGCCAACTTTTATGGGGCCATGCCTCCAGTTTCAAGCCATGTCATTTTTGCAGCCTTGGCATTGCCTTGCTGGGGCTCTATTACATTGGGAGTATTGTTGCGGCTGCAATAGGGCAATTCAGGTTGGAGATTGTCATTGTTCACCATGTTGTACTATGTTTGCCTCAGCAGCACTTATGTGATAGACATGTGTCAGGTAGGGTTGGCGGAAGGCCAGTAGTTGGCCTTTTGTGGTGGCATCACAGGTACTGGATCTGGTGGGCTGGTTTCCAGAGCTCGGTAGCACTGGATCAGGAGTCCTTTGGACCCGGGAAACATCATGGTGCAATGTGGCCAATGGTGGGTCGCATAGAGTTTATCCTGGTGAAAGATCATACCGATACTTCGCATACAAACAACCTCACATCAGTCAACCTCGGTGTTGGTGATGTGCAGATCTAGACATCATGCTTGTGGGCCAACCCTACCTTGTTTGTAGTTAATAAAGTTGTGGCCTTTTTCCTGCCAATATGTGTCATGTCTTTCTTGGGGCACGCCGACTGCACTGCAAGTTACGGAATTAGTTGATACTGATGAACATCAGGGTGCAGATTTCTTATGCTTCAGTCATGGTTTCATTTTATTGTGTTTAGGGCACACAAGCTTGCCCTCATTGCACATAGCAGTATTCTTCTAATCTATTTGCCAACTTTAAATGTTAATACAGGGAAAGTAACCATATTTTGAAATGGTCACTGCAAGTCAAAGAAGAATAATGAAAGTAGCTGTCAATATTAGCTTGATGTGTTGAAATTACTAGTCCAAAATATTAATGAGCAGAAGTTTCTTATATTTTATTGAGTAAATCTGTTCACTTACAGCTGTGCACTGTGTAGTAAATATGGTACAAGGGATGTAATAAAAGGGGGGGGGGGGCAAGTTCATTTTTTCCAATTTAAATAAATACATGGTGCAACCATTCTTGCAATACAATGCAGTACAATAGAATATGATAGAGCTAGAAAATGGTTAGAAGAAAACAGCTGATGTATTTCACAGGCTAGAGGAAGTCTCTCCCATGTGGAAGTGCTTCTTAGGTGAGAAAACAAGTTATGACTCCAGTTCTTAGGAGATATATATATATATAGATATAGATATATAGATATAGATATATATATATATATATATATATATAGTGTGTGTGTGGCATAAAGAATTTTCCTGTCACATAATACTAGACTCCCTGAGGCCAAATAATGGAAAATTCCAAATAGATGAAACTAGATAAAAAGAAGACCATCTTCACACAGTACATAACTGGACTACAGAATTCTCTGCATAAGAACTAGTGATTGCTGCCCACTTGTATGGCTCTAACGAGGAACTGAACTGAACTGAACTTTACAGAAAATGAAATATTACACATGTTTTGCTTGCAGTCTTCACATTGGCATTTTGTTGAACACATTGGGAACAGAATGAACAGAATGCTCAGCTAGTTTTGGTATTTCTCATGGGCCTTCCTATGTTGAGTGTGCCAGCACATTGCTGTTCTTACCTGTTAATTCTCTATCCTATGTAAAGTGACTTAATTCTCTTTTTCTTTTTCTTCTTTTTTTCAAAGCTTATGAGATCTTTTCTCTACACCTAAGATTAATATTTATTTGAATCCATTGCTATGTTTTGAAGAGAAGGTGGTTATTAAACACACATTTTGCAGGCTATTTCAGTATTTTTATGCAGTTATGCTCTAACTAAAATCTTCCAACAAATATGGAAAACAAAGCAGTCGTCCACACACTGCAAGTGATCAATATAAAAAAATGGAGACACAAGATCGCAGCAATTACAGAACCATTGCACTAATTTGCCATGCACTAAAGTTATTCTCAAAATTCTGCAGCAAAGATTCCTACCATATATGGTGTTTGAAATCCTAGAGGCGCAAGCTAAATTTACAAAAAGAGGAGGCACTAGGGATCACATTGCAAACATACGTTGGATAATAGAGAGCACCAGAGAATTCCAGAAAACCTGGATGTGCTTTATTGACTGCATAGATGATGAAAAGTTATATGCTTAAAGGAATGGGAGTGCCACAACATATGATTGTCCTGGTGCAGAATCTGTACTCAGGAAAAGATGCTACATCAGATCAAAATACAGGGAAACAGATGGGTTCCCACTTGGCAAAGGGGTCAGACAAGGCTGCATATTATCAAAATGTTTATTCAACTTGCATGCAGAAAATATCATTGGCTAAGCAGGCTTAGGATCAGAGGCAGGAGAATTGAAGACAGAAGGAAGGGATATTAACATAAAAATATGCAGACAACATAATACCACTAACAGAAACACTAACCACTTACATAATACCACTAACACAAATAAACAAAGATCTGGGACAATTTCTGAAGAAGGTCAAGGAGGAAAGGGCCAAGGTTGGATGAATGCTGAACATTAAAAATAATAATAATAATAATAATAATAATAATAATAATAATAAAGATTTTCATACCTGGCTCAAATGTTTCTGAAAGGTGGCTGAAATATTCTTAAAAGATTCAGGTGGGGGGGGGGGGATCTGAAAGTCCAGACCGCTTCCCCAAATCGCTCCTCAGTCATCATGAAAACAGCCTCTTTGCGAGGTTGAATCGTTTCAAGGGAGTTGATTTCCTCTGGATTCCCTCTTGACACTTGCTTTGCATCTAGAGGGAATCAACTCCCTTGAAATGATTCAGCCTTGCAAAGAGGCAGCTTCCATGTCAATTGAGGAGAGATTTGGGGAAGCGCTCTGGACTTTCAGACACTCCCCCTGCTTGAATCTTTTAAGGACGTTTCAGCCACCTTTCAGCAACATTTGAGCCAGGTATGAAATTCTTCATTAACCATGGAAGATCTATAAAAATTCACACTTGACAATGAGACAATGGAAATGACAATGAGACAAAAGAGTTCCCATGAGTTGGTTCTAATACTGATCAGAATAGAAACTTCAGTGAGAAATCAGAAAATTAGTACTGGGAAAGACAGCTAGGACCCTGAACAGACAGGCCAGGAAAGCATGGAACTAGACTGCGCTTTTCTGGCCCAGGTACTAACCTGGATTGTTCCTGGGCTGGTGTGGGGACAGGCAGTTGTTTACATGACTGTATGGCCCTTCACCACAAACCTAGTACCACGGCATGCTCCTTTCCTTATTCTTCCATTATTGCTACTGAAAAGACCCTCATCTTCGGTGTGTGTCTTTACCCACATGGGCAGGCATGCCATTTCCATGACAACAGGAGGTCTTTTCATTAGCGGCAATGTGAGAGCTTGCAGGGGTTGTCTAATCAGACAATGTTAGGTCATTTTGACCCATGTTAAATCCCATTAACACAGATTATGAGGGATGGGGTGGCTTAGTGGTTAAGATTAGTGATGTAAAGAATTCTCATCAAAATTTGATAAACACAAGAAATATCTGTTATTTGAAGATTTTGAAAACTTTTTAAAGAGAAGAAATTATTAGCACTTCTCAATCAATAAGTAAGAATCAGCTGACAATTCGATGGCCAGGATTTGAATATTTTGCATAAGCAAAGCTACCATTCATACTTGGTTTTACCAGAGGCTATTTCTTTTGTTAGTGTGATGTCCTCCCCTATCTTTGCCCACAGCTTTGCTTTTAAAAACAAATGAGAACAAAAGGAGAGAGCATTCTGTGGACTCTTTCAAACGGGAGGAATTTCTCCCAATTCCGAATGGAGCCAATGCGGATTCATGTAAATTCGTTTGTTTAGCGAATTTACCTGAACCTCTGCTCTGTTCGGAAGGCATTCGGAATTACTTCCCATTACCCGAAAATAACCCCCCCTTGCCCAAAATTGCGTGAGAAGCTTAAATTCGCAATAACGTGAAACCCATGATTGCATTCGGAGTGACTTCCCTTTTGACCGAATTTGCGTGAGAAGAATTAATTCACAATAACGTGAAACCCCAGGATTGTGTTTGGATTGCCCTTGGATTATACTTCCAATTTCCCACGTCTGAAAGAGTCCTGTGTGTAGATGGTGTGATACCTTCAGACCATGCTCTCCTATTCAAATTCCCTCAGAAGAGAAAGAGGGGGCGGGGTGAAATCCAAGCATTGGAAAGGATTCCCAAGAGTCACATAGTCCAACTCTCTTCTACCATGAAACAATATTATACCTAGGATTCCAGGGTTGGACTTGAAGGCTGAGAGCATGTGACTTGCCCAAGGTCACCAGTGAGTTTCTATGGTAAAGTGGGAGGCTAATCCCAGCTCAGCCATGTAAATCTACAGGGTGACCCTGGACAACTCACATTTTCTCAGACTCAGACTCAGACTTTGCCCAAAAGCAAAAGAAGCATGACTAAATAAATAAATAAATTGTAACTTTACCATTTCAAGAGGCTTTCCTCCAATGAAACAAAACCAAACATTCTCCCCTTTGCAAAGGGCAGAACATCACCGTTCATGATCATGACAAAGCAACAGGATGAAAGGAGACAAGGCATTCAGAGTATTCAAGATATAACATTCTCAGAATTTCTTAATCAGCCAACCTTGTAATATTATAAAAATTAATAAAAATTAATCTGCCATGACTTGGCTTTGAGAAATACATGCTAGCATTTAGTAAATGGAATATTCTTTTTGCAGTGCTGACAGACTAACTGTTTAATGATTTGTGTCTGAGGAAGTAGACCAAGTCTATGAAAGCTAATGTAATAACGTGTTTCTTTTAGTTAGTCTCAAAGGTGCTACAGTTTAATTATATATTTTAGAAACTTAGAATCAGCATCAAGCTGAACAGCCAGAAATTACCCAGGTCTTCATTATCCCCTCCCCTCCACACACACACACACACACACACACACACACATTTTAAATGGGGACAACATTTGCTATTCATTCTGCAAAAAATTCCCCAACAATTTTCCAAATAAAGGAATATTTTATCATTTGTTATCATCTGTAACTGATGGCTAACTAATCATGCTTAATGATAATGCCACAGGCTGTTCCTTTGACCTCACCAGGAGCTATTTATAGATCTCAGGTTTTGCCCTGAAATCATGGTGCATGAGATACCTTTGACCTTTGATATCTGCTGTTTTAATTTGTTTTCTTGTGATGTTGTTAACTTGTTATTTTAACCTCTAGATTGTACGCCATAGTCAGGCTTTTTATACATTCTTGATTTTATTGGTTTTTGTACAGCACCATGTACATTTATGGCACTTTATAAATAAAGCTGACAACAACAACAACCTGGCCTAGTCATATACCTAAGTGAGAGTTAACTATGAGTGTGAATCATAGTCTAATTAATACGATTTGAATCTTGGGAACAGGCCAGATTTGAACTTTAGTTGAAATTTACAGAAAGTGCAATAGAAACGAAAGACCAGGTATTTTGCTGATGAAAATACTGTTAGCATCATCTTCACCATGTTACTGCAAATTTCATCTGATGACTAGGTCCACATCCAGACTATTTATCTAACCTGAGTCCAGGTTAATTGTGTTTCAAATGCTGCCAAGGAGGACATGTCATCAATATTAATCAAGATGCAAAATAGTGCTGTCACTGTGGTGTGGTCAGAGCTCAGTAACACCAAATAGCACTCCAACAATAAACAAGAATATTCATTTGCTCTTCACTGCAGGTTCCCATGACTGCCTGTGATAAATTTAATCTGTCATCTGGAGAGGTTTGTTGAGTACAGCTTTAATAAGTAAGGACGACATCATTATTCATCATGCTGTCAGCTCACTTCTAGTCTGATCACCAGTAAAACAATGCCTGGGGGTTGGGCAAGGACAATATTTGGCTCCACATAATGGCTCTGCTTTTTTGAAGAAACATATTCAGGAGGATGCTGTTTCTATTAAAAAACTGTTCAACTATGAGCCTTCTCCTATGAGATCTTACATCCCCCCAAAATATATTTGAAGACTTAGAGGATCCCATAGCTTAATTTCATGCAAGAGATTACATGCTCAGTCTCGGACATCTCCTGTTAAAGAGTCAGGCAGCTGGTGGTGGGAAGGAACCCTATATGAGAGAGCCTGTAGAATGGCTGTTGCTAGTTACAGTAAGAAATATTGGAACAGGTGAACAAACAGACATACTATGACAAATTATTTTTGTAGTTTTATCTCTCAAAAAAAATTCTTCTGTGTCTAACTAGGTTGGATGTTAAGGTAATGGGATTTATATTGGGATAATTCACATCTTCTCAATTTGCTACTTGTGCACACAATTGGAAGCAAACAAACTTAGAAAAAGCAGGTACCTTTCAAAAAGCAGATCCCAGGGTATTTCAGAGCATTTCTCCTGGAATGCAGATAGCAGGGGCCTCAAATAGCGATGTTTCCTGGTAGACACAGAATGGACTGGTGACATATTTTATAGTTTGCAAATATTTGTGAATTATTAGCGATGTGATACCACCCTTCATATATTCTAAGGTATTATAGCAAAATGAGCAATGAATTTTCAGAGCCATTACTACCAAACTTAACACTTCCCGTTTTAATAGTGGATAGGAATAGTCTTGCAGCTCATTGTTAATCTGAGATGAAGAGTGCCATGTTCTTGCCTTAGGCGAACCATGTCCTTCTGTCTATTCACTTTGAAAATGTGGGCAGCTCTTAGTATTCTGCTGAAGTTATTTCCCATATTAGGTTATAAGCCACCAGATTTTCTTTTGAAGCTTTGTTATTACCCTCTTCTTCTGGTCCAACTGGACAGAATTATTGATTTGACCAGCCATAATTATATTGGGATGGGAAACCATTTTTTGTGCCAGATTTTTCATTACTTCCTGTCTGGACACTTTGCTCTGTATTAGGGTCAGCTCAAGTGGCACCAGATTACTGGAAATTAGTAATAAAAGGAGTGGCATTAATATTAGACAGGTGGGGCAGATGCCTTAGAAGGCAGATGCTGGAAGAACAATAGTAAGGTTTTGGAAAAAGAAGCTGAAAGTGCTGTCACCTTGTCTGATACACCCTAAGGACTTTATCACAAAGGCAAAATTGGGATTTCCTGGTGAATAATTTGTTGCTGGTTATTCCCGGGATAAATTATATTTGTTAGTGATGCATGTGAAAATCTTCACCATGATCACATGTATATCACTGGATAATGGCATTATACAGTGATATTCACATGATCACGGTGAAGATCTTCACAAACATCACTATTAAAGATGACTTAATACATTGCAGTGTTCCTTCCCAGAATAAAATACTCGGCCATGAAAAAGACTTCCCCATTTATCGACTCTGCTCATGTTTATTGTTTGGATTTTAAAATGTTAGTTTTACTCTTATAATATTTAATCTTGTTTTAAGGGGGACATTATCTATATATGAATATATTTTAGCCTGTTGTATGCTGCTTTAGTTGCCTGGCAAAAAGTGGGATAAAAATTAAAATATATATATATATTATTTTATAATTTTTTTAATTGTGATGGAAGAGAATGTTGTATCACAAACTCTCTACTTTCATCAAACTCCTTCCTTCCTTCCTTCCTTCCTTCCTTCCTTCCTATTATTATTATTATTATTATTATTATTATCCTTTATTTATATAGTGCTGTAAATTTGCACAGTGCTGTACATACAATCTTATAATTAGATGGTTCCCTGCCCTCAGGCTTACAATCGAAATTCTTTCTTTCTTTCTTTCTTTCTTTCTTTCTTTCTGGGATTTATATCCTGCCTTTATCCTAAAATGGGATTCAAGGAGGCTCACAATAATTTAAAAAGATCAAACTAAAACATTGATTACAAAAGCTAAAAAATAATTAAGTATTACTATCTATTCTCGCATGCCTATCTAGTCAATTTTAAACTATGAATTTTAAATTTTAAATTTTATGTCTGGATGATTTTAATGTATAATGGTCAGCTTAATACTATGTTTATGTGTTTTAACCTATGTGTTTAAATGATTTTTTGGTGTTAGTTATACATTTTATTTTAATCATTGTTATAACCCACCTCACACGTTGAGAAGAAGTGGATAATATTTTTTAATGTTGTTTATGTTATTATTGTTACTGTGGTTGTTGTTGTTATTTGCAAAAACTGATCTTGCTGACAAAGCCTACCTTGTTTTGAACTAAGACATAATGGAATTAATGGTGGACGTTTTATGCTTTCATTCCAAAAATCTGGGTGCATGTTTTCTGATTTGAAGTCTTTCTCTGTGCAAAGCAACAGAAGGAATCCCTAATTTAAAATGTCCTTGGCAAAGCAAAATACTCTGCAGGTGTAAAATAGCTTAACTATTGCTTGCACCAAATGGCTATTGGCAAAATGAATGGGGACTATGCTTGGTGGTGGTGTAGAATATGTTTGCAAAATTCCTAGTCTTACAAGAGGTTTGGTTGAGGACAAAGTCAATCAGCCAGTAACATAATATCCCATATTTTTCCATTTTGTGATGATGGCTATATTTTTGTGGTTGTTTTCAGAAAAATTAAGGAGAAACACTGGAAGTGTGAGTTCCATGTTCTCTTTACAATGATATTGTACTTACTCTCTGCTGTTTCACAGTACCAGAAACACCTGCATCAAACAGCTTGAAGCAATTTATCATTGCAGAAGGAAACACTTTCACTGGGTAATAGACGGGAACAAGTTAAAATGTGTGTGAAACAAGATGCTATATGCTGTCATTACCCAGGAATTGTGTAAAAGACACACAAGGGAATTAAAATGTAAACAGTGCATGAGAATTACTTTTGTACTGTCTTTGGTAAACACATTCATTCAAACAAACAACAACAACAAAAAATGCAAGTGTCTAATTTACAAATCAAGCTTTCAGAGTTTCCATTAGGTTATGGACTTAAATCTGGCTTGGTGTACTGAATTTAATTAATATTCTGTTTCAGTTGCCTAGATATTTTTATGCATAACTTTAGAGGATTCTATTACTTGATGGTAGGAAGTTTATCATGATTCACATAGATGTTCTCTACACAATGGGGAATTTTAAGCCAAGGATAATGTGCATGTATACATCCTTTGGTGCATACACTCCATTGACACAGCTGATAAAGGCACTGCTGGCAGTTAGTATGGCCATGGTGCACATCACTAGTGGTTGTTAATATGGCCCTGAAATCCTTGCACCATGTACTTCCATGTGACCTTCCTGATTCTTTCACACATCGAATAAATAACTCTGGTGGCGACTTTTTTCTAGGAAAACTCACTTTGAGAAGACCATTTTTTGCTCATAAAAACAAGGGGTGGGACTGGGTTGTACACAACATATTTATGGTGTTACCACCTCAAGTGCTCTGATTCTGTGCTTTTTGATGTGGTTTTGTGATAGATGATGTGCTGAGGACATGAGTAAAGAAGGGAAAAAACGTACCCAATTACTGTTTCACCCTGGAGGTGTTTTATTCACAGGGCTACCATACATCAAAGAAGACTTGATAGCAAATAACAAGAATTGTTTCACCTTATTGTCATAACTTACCTATGTGTTTGAGTGTTAAACCACTTTGCGGTCTGCTATATCTCTTTCTCTGCTGCTTTCCCTATATGAGGTTGCAACCATGTGCTTATATCTTCACAAGCAAGCATTTAGTATCCAACTGTATAGGTGACAGGAGGCAATTTTGGCTCCCATGACCTAAACTGTCATATTTGGGACCCACAGAAAATGAACTTGTATCACATCCATAGACAATTTGGCCTGATTTTTGGCCATGTTTATTTGTTTATTTGCTTTACTTTTCTAGAGGTTTCAGACTAGTACATGTTCAGATTACTTCAGCAATTTTGGCCAGTTTGAGGGTAAAAATTGCTTCATAATTGGTTCAAAAATGTTTTTTTAAAAAAAAGCTGAGTGAGGGAATGAAGGATTAGAGTGTGCACAATTGTGATTTGGGCTTCATAACCACCTCATAGCCTCACTTTAGCCACACCAGTTCTGAAGACGTAGCTGTTGTGTTAGTCTATTGAAACATAAAAAACAGGCAGATTGGAGGAAGAAAAAAAGAAATAATGTAGCAGCATCTTTAGATTAACTTGTTTTTATTTTATCATGAGCTTTCATGTAGGTAATTGAGCTGATCTGTTTATGGTTCAGGGACAGCACACAAGGGGGGAATGGGTTTAAACATTCTGCTACCTCTCTCTCTCTCTCTCTCTATGTGTGTGTGTGTGTGCACCCGCACGTGTGTGTGTTACATTTCACTCCTGAGAGATGCTTCTCCCTGTTGCTTCTCTGTTCAACATCATCTCTGCCAGTGATGTTTTCCACAGAGAAAAAGGGCTTCCAGGGTTAAAGGCAATGTATAAATGTATATCTTTGATTCTATTAGTAATGCTATACTGTTATCGCACCAGATCCATAAAAGATAGAAACAGGAAATTGCCTGAAAGCACTTTTGCAGCCTGCCTCTCAAAAGGATCATCCTGTATCCTGAACATCTGTACCACTTGTCAATGCCGTCAATGTTATTAATATATTAAAAATGTGGCATTAATTATGCAATCTCTCCTCTATTAAAAAAACATAAGATCCATTTAAAGCCACTTTAGCTTTTCTGCACAGTTTCTTAATATCTCCCATATAATGAAATATAGATGGTAATGGGTTCCTGTGTAATAATGAGAACAGAAAATGTGGGTGAGGGAAGAGCAAAAGATTCAACAAGCTTTTGTTGCAAAGTGTCTGGTAAATTTTCCCATGTATATTTTCATTCATTAGTAACAAGGTATTATCAGCAGCTAGTCACTAGAGCCAGTGTAGTTTAGCTGTACACCAACACTTGGAAGGATTAATATATGGGATGACCAGGTTTCAGTCTATGCTAAGCCATTAAGTTAATTAGGTAACACTGAGCTAGACATTCACTCTCAGTCTGACCTGTGATGTGATAGTGAAATGGGATAAAGGATACCCAAGTGAGCTTTCTTGAATTCATTGGAAAAAAGGCAAAATATAAATGGCTGGATGGATGAATGAAGGATATTGTGTTTAACTTTTTGCTAGGTGGAAATATGCAAAGGGAAATAAAATAAACTATTGACTAAAAGATGGCAAGCCACTATCTCCATTGGTTGAATATTTATAGCTAGCATATAGCACTTTCTTGATCAAATCTGAAATATGTTGATCAAGTTGCTTGACTTGAAATATGTTGCTTGATTTAGAGTGTTGTTATTCCTTGTGAACTGACATATTTGATATGTGAAAGGATCAGGAAGCTACATGGTGACATATGATTTCACAGCCACATCAACGAGTCTATAACTGCTATTGATGTGCGCCCTGGACAGCTGTGTGAATGGAGTGTACACACCAAAAGATGAATACATGTACATTATCCTTGGCCTAACCCCCCCCCCCATTGTGTGGCAAACTCCCTATGTGAATCATGTAGTGTTTGCATTGGGATCTTTTGTAATGCCACTTGAATGTATAACCATACTAGCAAGAACTGTGGTCAGCATAGTTATCTTCTTTGAAAGAAAGGGTTAACTAGTCCTCACAACCCAATGTAACAACTGATTTGTGTAATCCTTACCATACTATAAGCTAACACAGAAATAGCAGCCACATGAGCTCATGAGGCTCATGTGAGCAACATTGGGTTGGTGGTGGATGAAAAGGAGGTTTCACTTCTTCTGAAGGTTTTTATGTGAAACCCACAACTATTTTTCATTTGTGAAAGTGAGAAAGAAAGTTAAATGATATGAGATTATTGATTGACAGGGAAAATAAGTCACTTTTTTTACTGATGCTCAAATACTTTAGTAAAAATGTTTTGAATCAAGATTAAGAAATCTGGGATTATCAGTTTGAGTTTAAAATTCAGGACAGAGTCCACAGGATGGTGAAAATCTAGCATTGCTTGGTTTAAATTAGTTGGGAGGAGTATATATTTACCACCACTTACCCCTTTTATCCCAGCTCATATCTAGTCCAAACAAAAACTTTTAACTTTAATTGACTGTCTATTTTTTTGAAACACAAGAGTGTGCTTTTCTGTCTCTAGAAATGAATATTTAAATATAAATTTTACAGGCATCTAGAATTTGAAAAGAAGGAAATATTTGTACCATTAGATATTCATTTTCATTTTGAGTCTATTTTCATCTTCACTGGCATCCTGGAGATCATATTTTAGTATACCATGCTAAAATATTTAGATGATTTCTTAATATTTTAGTATATCTTAATAGTAAAAACATTTTTCTTTCCCTTTCTTAGAACAAAAGCCTGAAAAACAAACTCCTGTCGGGAAGCAAGCTTTGTGGTATTCATGCTGAAGAGGTGAGCAGAATTTGTACTGTTCTGACCCCAACAAGCCCAGTGGGCAAATGACTGTTCAGTAAGGCCTTCCACACATTTTATTTTAGGAGCAGAAAATATGTTAGCATTGTCTTCTTCATTCTAGTAATTTTTCTACATACAGGTTCATAGAGAAATAGAATATGATCCCAAGATGTGCCTAAGAGGGTGGAGGAAGGCTTGAAATTATCTGGAGAGTTATTTATTATTATTATTATTCTTAAGGGTTTTGGAGATGAGCAATATAAAAATACAGACTTCAATCCAAGACTTCTTATGTGAGCTGACAGGCAGCTTTGCTTGTGCAAGACATCACTAAAATCTCACAGTTTCCTCATCCTGTCATTAGATTATATTATCACTGAGGGCTTTTCCACAACATACTGCACATGCTGCTTTAACTGTCATGGGTGTCTTCCACAGAATCCTGAGATTTGTAGCTTGTTGTGTGGTACAGCAATTAGAATTTTCTAGTATACTCCTGTGAATTACAGCAGTAGAGCTTTAAGACAGAGAATTCTAAATACCTCTACAAATGACAAATCCCAGAATTCCATACGACAGAGCTGTAACAGTTAAAGTGGTATCAAAGCAGTACAGTTGTGTAATGTGGATAACCCCTGAACTAAGATCCAAACCAAATTTTGGATCAACACAGAACCCAGGGGTACCTTTGGATCCAACTAGTAATAAAGAAATTGGTATTCAGATGTTGCTATGTTAGAGATAGTTTACATTTATGGACCAGACTCATGCTTTCCATTTTAGCAAACATGAGCGATAAAACAACCATGTGTTATGTGCATGTACTGGCAATAGTGTGCACCCTATCTGGAGTTTTCCAAACAGAGTCACTTAAAAAACAACAACTGAAAATGTTTTTCAGAACAGAGCCATTGTCCATCTCCCATCCAACAGAAGGAGTTTCTGCAAAGTGCTTACTCAACTAGTGTTAGAAGGATATGCAATTCCAGGTCATAGGTCAAAGCAGAGATAGAGAAGAGAGGACAGCAATACTATGGCTGTTTAGCATTATAACTTTTTAAAATGATAAATAAACATACAAATAGTCAAAGGCTTTTTTCTGAACCATGACTTGGGCACCAGGAAAGCAAAGGGGACTAAGGAAAAACTGGTAGAGTGAACAGATGATATGAAGAAATGTAGAAAAACATCCATGCAAAAAACAAAAAACAAAAAAATGTGTGACCTGTATAAATTTGAGTGGCTGTTTCCCAGTATAATAGTTTGTTGTTTTCATAGTCTTGAGATAGCCTCAAAGTATATTGACATTTTTGATAGTACTGTCAGATAGTGGGCCATTTTTGCATGGAGATGAATGATTTTCCCAATGTTCACATTTGTTTAAAGTATTTTAGCCACTTTTCTTCATATCAGGTTGATTTGGACCATAAGCTCAACTATCCCTCAGAAAGATTCTTTAAAAATCTGAAATAGCACAGTGTCTTTCCTCATATAATCAAATTTTGGAAGACCGTGTTCCAGTCAGCCTCTTATCCTATCCCTACTGTTTCTCCATCCTATCTTTCTACCTGATTAGAAAATATTCATGTTCAAGACACACAAATTTTCTACCATCATTCCTCATTCTCTTTTAAACCTGTAACTGCTAGATGTTTCTGGGATCAGTGATTATTTGACATTAAAAGAATATAAGCTTTTGAAAACATGGCCAAAAGGGTGCTGTAATTAGAAAGCCTGGTTGATTTGGGTAGAATCAAAGTGTGCAGTATGTTGTTTAAAAGCTCCACCCAGCTATTGTCCAAATATATAATGCTATGTACAAGTATTTGAAACTACCTTGAAGTATTCCTTGTCTCTTAAAATCCCTATGAAATTTGTGGAGTGGCCATGAAGTCACACACACATGGGAATGGAGTGGGAACAAGAGCCCTTTTCCTAAAACCATAGTCTGCAATCCTATTGGGATTAAGGCCAAATGTGAGAGTTCTTGAACATTGAAATATAATGGGGATAGAACTGAGGGATAGAGGGTGGCATGTAGGAATCCCTCTAAAAGACACTGAAGGTTGGATGTGGCTATGGGCTGTAATTTTCTCAGACCTTGTAATAGATCCTCTCACACATCCAAAACCTTGTTGGGCTCTTGTCACCAGAATAGAAACCTTACTGAAGTTTCTTCCTTTTTGCAGGCCATGGTTTTCAGTTTAACTCTACAAAGCCTTTAACTTCAAGCAATGAAAGGAAAAAAAGTGTTAGGCACACAATGAGGTACAACTAAATTTCACTCGAATTATGGGCATTAGAGAAATCTAAATCCAATAGATACATGTATTTTTCTTTTGTGCCCATCAGCCTTAAATATTACTTTTTGCCCTTTCCCCAGACCAATGTTCCAAATTAGGCAGGACAGAGCCACCCGTATACCTCTATAGTGGCTGGAGGGGAACCAGAAGGGAGGCTAACATCAGATTTCATCACCTTCTGGGTTTGACCATTGTTGAATATTAATAACAGTGCACCCCAAAAACACAGAACTGGAGCCTAAATATCTTTGCCCCTAATTTGCTTGTGATCAGATATAAAATCTCTGAGCATACAGCTACTGCTTTCTTTTTAGAGGCAAATGTGGCAGGTCTCTTTCACCTTACACATATCTTGGTGACATGTTTTAGGCAAAAGCATTCTCACCGGCTCAGTGGTGTGACTGCATTTCAGACAAGCCATCATTGTTCAGCTACTGAATTGGTGTAATATTCCCACCAAGTGCTTTCTATTTGCACTCTTTATGGAACAAAAGATGGAATGGGACTCTTAACTGATTGGAGATGCTTGGCTTGCTTGCTGGATGAAATAAAAGTCAGTTTGCAGCATCTCAGTGGTTTGAAGGACTATCTAAGCAACATTTTCTTGAGGAATGAACAAGAAAAATATTGTTGAAAAATTAATATCAAAACATAATGCTGAGAAAGGAAAGAATGAAAGAAAAAAGATCATGGTTGGCTACTTCACGGAATATACACCACAATGCTATTTACATACTGATTATCATTTCATAGAGAACAACCATGATTAATATCCAAATTATTAAATAATCAGTCACTTTCAAGTGTACCTATGCAACAAAATGAATGTGCAGAAATAATTCAGGGAGGGAATAGAGTCTACTTTACCTTACAGATTTTTGTAACAAGTTTTAAGCAGCTCTTTTTGGGTATTTGACTACTATTAAAATACAAATACTTTTCTAGCCAAAGCCCATTATGTATATAACATGTAATAAGTTAATTCTTGTTCTGTTTCCCCTGACTTTGCTTGCTGTCTTTAATGACTAATTATTCCAGACTGTTCCTTTTATGGTCTTTGAGAAAGGGGTGGATTGCTTTTTAACTAAATTGGACTGAAAATGATAAACTGTTAATCTTTTTTTTTTTAAATCCAGTACAAGATCATTAATGATAGTTAATGAGTATGTGGTTAGCATGAACAACAATACACAGGTACTGTGCTCTTATAGAGACTGGAATACATTCACCCTGTGCATAAGTAGTTCATAGAATTTTGGGTTTTTTAAACAAAAATAAACAAAACAAAATAATCATCTTTATTTTTGCGACTGTCTTTTGATCCTGCCTCTTCGTAGTTTTGCCTCTCATTTAGTTTATACCTCTGTCACATTTTTTTTTAAAAACCACAACAATAACTTTACGAAGAATTTTTTCAATATTCTAGACACACATAATGGCAAAATTGAAAACTCTGTTCCAAGGCAAGTATGAGTTTGCTGATTCCTGTCACCAAGACCAGTGATCAATATAATGGAGCTAAAAGGGGGGGGGGGGATACTGCCAGACTCTCCCCTCCAAAACCCTAACACAAAAACAACCTATTCCCAATTCTCTTCTGTAGGTTTTGATGTCAGGTAATCTCCAAATATTTATTGAATGCTCAAATGTGTACTGCTTATTTTGTGGAGTATCTGATGTCAACAGCTGACAGTCAGTGGCATTTTAATTTAAGAATTTGACATACCTTTAATTTTCTTATCTGTATCAATTGATTTCAAATTTCCTGACTTGCACTCTAATGTGACACGCTTCCAGTGTTTGCCACACACTTCAAAAGATTCTGGGGCTTGCACAGCATTCAGGAATGTTGTTGGGCTGCCCTCTCCTCCCTCAATGATCTAGATCAGTGGTTCTCAACCTTTAGTCCACCAGATTATTTGGACGTCAGCTTCCATAATTCCTGAGTGTTTGCCAATTTGTCTGGGGCTTTTGGAAGCTGAAATCCAGAACAAATGGGAGAACAAAAGTAGGGAACCACTGATCTAGAATGATCCCTAATACAGTCATTTCAAGCTATCTCATGTAGGTAATCTGCATCCTCCCTCATGTGACCTGGCCACCAATGCCACATTTAATTCCATTGGCTACCATTTTCTCCCCTGGAAACTTGTCAGGGAATGGCAACTAACGGCTCAGGGCCAGCACTTGTCCATAGACCATTCCTTTAAGTAGCACTACCCTGTAACAAACCCTACATCCACACTACTGAGAAAAACAAGTAGACATAGACATTTGGGGGGGGGGGGGGAGGGGGGAGTTGCCTACCATGCTTATTTTCAATTCATGGGGCCTCTTGTAAGATTTCTGAAGTCTCAAGTTTTCCTAGAAGGCATTTTAAAAATCATTGGTACACAATATTTTATTATACTTTTACAAGTGAAAAGTATATTTGACAGTATTTGTCAGTTTAAATGTAGTGATATTTTCATCTGACAATAAATATTAGATGACATACCATAGTACTTAGTATTTGACATTATGAGATTTTTTTTTTTTTTTTTTGAAGCCTGACAAAATCAAAATAGTCAAGAAATGCCAAGAGTTGTCCAAAGAAAAGGGTCAGGGAGAGTTGGTAAGAGAATGCAAACACAGAAAATATGAGTGTTCTAGATGTGAACAATTTTTAATGTCTCACTTTCTGCAATGCTACCAATTTGGAGACTGAAGGAAAGTTCCATTGGGAGAAATATAATTTTTATTATCTTCATTTCAGCCTCCCAATAGCCACACTACTGATTTGCACACAACAATATAAGATAGTTAGTTTTGAAGTGAGGTGAATAGTGACAGCATTCAAGAACCCAAAGTTGCAGTTAGGGCATGCAAAAACGGGAGAGTGATTAGATGTGGACATTGAACTCTCAGGGTTTTTGTGTCAATAGCTGAAATAAACCTAGGACTTCATCTTCAAGTTCATTTCCTCTGTGAGTATTCAGTTAAGCCAGGAATGGGCCAAATGCAGTCTTGGGTTCCTTGTGAGCACTAGGACTATTTCGTGTCTCTTGGTTCCTCTAGACTATCTGTATTTCTCTTTTTCTGCCTGAAAGAAGAAAGCAAATCCTTTGGGATTTGTAGTTTCCCTTTAAATACTTCGTAGTGCTCCTCTGAATGTCCAACATAAAAATATGCACATTTTTAACAACCAGAAATAAGAATTCTGGATGCTTCCTGATTTTGGGGTGGTAGCATTTCTGTCATTCAGTGCAACGCACAGAAGAAAACTGTAAACTCCACAGTGCCACAGTTGTCCATCCCTGAGCTAAGCAATTGGTAATGCTTCATAGTGCAATACTGTGCTGGAAGTCATGTACAGCACCAGAGAGACATCCCTCTATCTTTTCCCCTGGCATGAAGTTTGTCCATTGTACCTTCACCCCAGGGCCAACCCTATCATTAGGAAAAATGCAATGGTCACCTCAAGCAGAAGACAAAAATATAGTGAGCTGTGTATTATTTGCCCTATGATGGCATTTGCCCTTAACTAGCCTGCTACCTTCTGGTGCATTGGAGGATACTGCTCCATCAGTAGAATTGAATTCAGCATCCAGTCCATATGGTTTTGATACATGATGTGGGCTTGTGTATCATCTTTGCCTTAAGAGACAAAATGTCTTAGGTAAGCCCCACTTTTCTCTACAGTCTAAACATTTGCCAAAAGAAAGGGAAACTTTCACAGGCTATGGAAAAAGCTGTGAAGTTAGTCTTCTTGATGTTTTAGTGCAGTTCTGTATAAAGCAACTGTAAATCAGAAAACTGACATAGCTTACCATTCTCATATTTTCTGTGCTTAACTGCTAGAACACTTTAGTTCCCCCTAAACTGAATTGGGGGGGGGGGAGGTTTCAGCAAAACATTTGAAGAATCTGAGCATCATATTTACTTCATGATGCAAGAGGGATGGTCATTGCTGTATCACCATGCTCATGGTCAATAAATCATCATCATCCTATTTTTGTCTTTGTTCTCCTAGTGTAAATTATGAATTATTTCTCATTTATGTTAACATTTCAAAAAAAATCTCCCCTTCCCTATCTATTTATTCTAGTGAAGGTTTCTCTTGTTACAGCTGTTTCTTTCCTGTTTCTTTTGTTGCTATTCTAATATAGTGTAACTGTGAATAATCAGACACAAAATTTAAAATCAAAATGGAAAACAGGAAATTTGATTTTCTGGTGCTTTGATTTTAACCCATTGTTCTGTTCATTTCCTATTAACTGTTCATTTTCTATATATTTTTTTGCTTTATTGTGACATTTCCCCCCCAGAATTGTTACTGAGCATCTTTCCAAGGGAAATTATTTTCTAAACGAAGGTGGCTATAATTTTATGTGAGATAACAGGAACTGTAAGGCATTCTAAATGGAAACACACAGCAGGAAATCACTGTAACATATACATATAGATTCTCAGTGATATAAACAAGCACTTTCTTTATACCCCACATATTTGGAACAGTTTGTGTTACTCTGGCAGAGAGTTGCATTACATTGAATTTGAAGCATGATTTAAAATATTCAGCCTATTGACTTGCCAAATGGTTTGGCTCATTTCTACAGCAATGGAAATCTTTAAGCTCCATTTTGCTGGCAAGTGCTTACTCATTTAGACAATAGTTAGCTCAGCAAGAGCAGAGCATGGAAGTCACTCTTCTCAAATAGTAAGTTGCCTCTAATTAGTTCATTTAGGCAATAAGTAAGGTATAACTTCATTGCCTTACAATTGTACCTTAATAAGGGTACAATTCCTTCTGCAATGTAACCTTCATTTACTTGTGCAGGCAACCTTTCAAGTTGCTTTATGAGGGGGATGCTTAGCACATGTTGTGCCTTGTGCTGCCTTAAAGAAATGAAAATACTTACTTTAATTACCTCTGATTAATTAGGAAACTGTTAAGATTACATTGAAAAATTGTAACTATTAAGATACCAAACTACTCTTTTGGCTGTACATTCTGATCAAGAGGGTAGACTTTGCATATGTGAGAGAACTTAGAATTGTTCCCTTTCTCCCTCACATATGTATTTAAGAAAATTTGATAATATAGGCAAAGAACACAGCTCCCTCAAAATTCATGACCTGAACCCTACCATGCTTGAATAATCAGAATTTGGAAAATATGTTTTTATGGCCTTATGGTTCTGGCAGTTGCAGTCCACAAAAGTAGTGTTTCCATGCTCTCGTTGTAATATACAAGTAGCCATTTACTATAGCCACTTACAGGAAATAAGGCATTCCCCCTATAAAAATTCTTCCTCCAATACAATTTTCTTCCAGTCCGCAAATTTCTAGCATTGCAAAAAGTAAGACTTTGAATATTCTTTGCACTAGAATTCTCATATTGTATATCCTGTGTTAGTATTTGGTAACTTTTATTATTATTTTGTTTTATTTTGTTTTCTTTGGTGCTCAAATGAAGTTTGAAGTTACTGCAATGCTAGAAATTTTCATAAGGGGCAAAATTCTTATATAGAGGGAACAATGTCCTCATTTTAAATCCACACCCAATATCTTAGTTACAGAATACACACTTTTCATCTAGAAAGTCTCAAGTTCAGTCCCTGACCAATGTAATCAAAAGAATTAAGTATCAGGTATTGCAAAAGAGGCCTGTTCACCCCAAAGGGCCAATAATAATAACTGAAGACTATACTGGTATGTTGCCATATTCAAGCATAGTCTGACTTGATATAAGGCTTCTTCCTATGTTCAACACACTGTAAAACCATTGCCTATATAACCTTAATATTATTAAATAGAAAATTAACAGAAAAATGATTCTAACTATGGGGATAGAGATTAATTCCATAGCAGTTTCAAATTAGAATGGTGTGTGGTACCTTGAAAATTACTGTTAATGGTTTGAAAAATAATTAGGGTTTCCTTTAAAAAATGAAACCATGATCAGGCCAACACTAGCCAATATAATAGCTGTATCCATTCCACCAGTGAAGGCCAACTGGCTTGGTACATCAATCTTATTTGAACAGTCATAATAAAAGATCATCCTTTACATCACCTGAGAGCAGCAGGCTAGCTTAGGGCATAAAGGGCATATTGTCTGGAATTCACACCCATGTCCTGTAACTATGGAGAATAACCAAACCATTACAGCCCCTGTTGTCCCCGTCCCCCCCAAATTCTGCTTAATGATAGGTCCACCCTGTCTTTATAAGCCAATTTGAAATGGTCTACCACCACACAGCTGTCCATGAATGTTTTTTTTCTTTGATTTTTTTTTTTTTTTTGGTTTTTATCTTCTCCAAAAAACTAAGTCTGCAAATCTATGAGTGCTTATCTGGGAATTAATGCTACTAAACTTGTAAATCTCCATCTGACTTAGGTGTTAAGCCAAATCAGTGTCCTAAACATTATTCTAAAACAAAAACAAAAAGCATTCAGTTTATCTTGTACAGAAAGGGCTGTGAATCCAATGTAGTATTGTTTCAGCAAGCCAATCTGTGAACTGGTGTAAGGGAGGGAAGAGAGTACAATTTTCATAGGAAGAAAAACAAACCAGCACATAAAGTTGTTGCTGTTGTGTGCCTTCAAGTCACTTCTGACTTATGGTGACCCTAAGGCAAACATGTCACCAGGTTTTCTTGGCCACATTTGTTCTGTGGAAGTTTGTCATTGCTTTCCCCTGAGGCTGAGAGCATGAGACTTGCCCAAGCTCACTCAGTGGGTTTCATGGCTGAGCGGGAAGTCGAACCCTACTCTCCAGAGTCATAATCCAACACTCAAACTATTTTGTTATGCTGGTAACAATTGGTGTTACTGATGATTCAATATTAAAACAATAAGGCTTTGAGAGAGGTTGTAATGTTGATCACAGCATGTGCTCCACAATGGTGCAGCAGTAATGTTTTAAGTAGAGGTGATTATTGTGATTGTGCCCATAGCAATACTCCCCAGAAGAATCCAGAAATACAGGCTTCTGTTTTGTTTCATTCGTGTGTTTGTGTGTGTATATATATATATATATAAAACAGTTCTCATCTTCCCTAGAAGCAGATCTTTTTATAAAAACCAAGACACCACAGTATTGTTTACATTATAATAGGGATTTACATTCTAATGTATCTATGTTGGGAAGAAGAAGGAAAAAAAAAACTTCTGGGAGGATTGTTGTCAAGCTGAGAGGGAATTGGAAAGTCTGAGAGAGAGGACAGATGACATTATTGAAATTAATTTTAAAAAAGTTTTTAAAAAGGGAAAAGCACTAGGGCTTTTATTTTTCAAATCAGGGTCTGATACACTATTGGTTTCACACGCCTATGTTTTCTTGGCCCCATCCTTGACATCTCTGCCTTAACATTAGGAAGAAGTTATTTATTGGAAGACCTGTTTGACAGTGGAACAGACTGCCTCATAGAGTGGTGGACTCTTCTACTTTGGAGGTCTTTAAATGGAGATTGAGCATCTTTCATGAGTGTGTTAGTTGTTTATTCCTGCACTGCAGGGGGTTGGACTAGATTGCCCTTGCTAGGATTCTATGTTTCTATGAATCTTACATAGCATAGGGGGAAAGGTCTTTGAGAGTAGCAGCTAGAGCAGATACTAAAAGGGCAGGTGGTCCAATGTTTTTTGTTAGTAGAGCTTTATGCTCTGTGCTACACCAAGTTGGTGACTTTAGAACAAGTGAGGGTCCCCCCCCCTCCAATACAGACCCTCTAGTACCACCTTCCTATTACCTGTGAGTTACTCTTGCAGCATCAGCATCCTCTATGCTACATTCCTGGCAACTTCAGCTTTATTCAGCATGGTTCACAAACCCTCAGTGTATAGGATTTGTGACGGCACCGTGAACATGGCAAGAACCATGTGGCAGCAAAATGCTTCAGCTGAACAAATTGCTGTATAGAGCAGCAGCCACACATTTACATCATAAGTAGTCAATATACCACTGTTCTCTTTGAAGATGAATCTTACTAATGAGTGAAAATGTCCCAAGACTTTTGTGTTCACTTTTGCTTAACATGAATAGTTTGGATACAGTCAATGATCCTCACTGATTAGCATCCACAAAGTGAAAGGAAAATACAAATCCTTGCCAGCACAATTTGTCTGTTTCCATTTCCAATCCATTTGTAACTATAACTTTGGGAATATTTGGTTAGAAAACTACAATATTCTATGATAGCTGCAAGCCCCAATTATACACTTTTTAAAAGATTACAAAATTGTATGTATAGATTACATTCTAAGGAGGAGGTCTATATAGAAGATTTGACAATTTACATTCAGATTCAAAGTCTTGGATTGCAGCTAGAATAAGAGAAAAAAAAGGTTACATGCAATCACATTCCTATTTTCTTCTACACAAACAAAGATGACAAATCTCTATGGAAGACTAATAGTCTTCCTCAGCAGCATGGGAGGGTGCCTTTTGATAGAGAGAAGAAAAGCCCAAATAAGAAGAAATTAGAAGGGATTTTATAACTACTTTTCATAGCTATTTTAAGGCAGGAAAGGAAAGCTATTGGACCACAGCCCTATTTCTATAGTATCACAAGCATCCTGAGACACCAACCTATTTTTGAGGGACTCAAAATGCACTGAAACCACTTACGCATGTAGCAGTTTGTCTTTCATCTCCCATCCCCCTCAAACATCCCAGAATTGCTGCAAATAAGATAAAGCAGGAACTTCAAATAATGGAATCTCACTTCTGATTTACCACAAATATATCAATGTGGTTCCCACTGGTGTGGAAGAAATTGGACCTCACTACCAATAGAATTATCCCCTCAGTGTTATAAAGCTTTTCTTGCTTGCCTTAGAAGGAAGTCCCCCCCCCCCCCCCAAAATTAGGCCCCATTCTGTCAGTAGAACAGTTGTACAAGCTATTACTGCTCAACAATCCTTCTTCCTGGAGGATTGTTATGTGGTAAAATATTTTTAGTCTTTGAACCTCATGGTTTTGTGATGATGGAAATACTGTTTGCATGGTAATAGCCATCATCTCACTTTCTTTATAGTATAATATAACAGCATGCTGAGTTTCAACATCCTCCTGCTCATACTACTGTATGACATCTGGACATCTCACCTTAAATTTTGCCATGATTTTATTATGGTGAGGCAGTCTCCTTCACCTTGTGCCACACAGTTCAGCAAAGACTCCTAGAAGGGCCTTTTGGCTGCAAGAATGCATAGGGCAGAGAGAAGGATGAAAAAAGTACTGATCAGGATTACAGTATACCTTGAAATTTCAGGCCAAACCCTGAGATCTAGGCATGGTCCTTTGTTCTATCACAAGGAATAGGTCCTAATAATTGTACAATGGTGATATTACAAAGCACAGCCCTGCTGATGCCATTAACCATGTTATCTAAAGCATTAACAGTATCTGCACAGAGTATATCATTCAAGGGAAAAAAATCTCACCAAATCTAACAAATTGGGCAGGGGGGGGGGGGAGACACACTTTTTCAAAGCTGTATTGTCACCCTGTGAGTCTTCCCCTTAGTTCAAGGGCTGGAGAATACAAATATGACCCTGACACAGGCTCACACTATAAGATCTGGCAATCCTACTTCTCAGAGACACCTTTTGCTCATTATGTATGGGATCAAAGGCCAAGTGTTTATGCTACTTTCATAGTCTATTAAATGGTTCACACTTTATATAGCAGTTGTGTTTGTTATGTTACTGAATTTAGAAATGGGAATCTGCCTTTCATTTGAATTTCATGTGTTTACTGAAGAAAAAAAAATTATCTAGCTGAGGCAAATGTGACTCATTGCATTAGCAGATTTACAATAGAAACAGAAACCAAATATCCAGAATCCACAGTCCAAGACCACCCTAAGGATAGTCTTTCCTATTGCTTGAACTTTAATATCTTTTCCTCTGCAGATTTTTAAATTTAAATTACTTAAAAGATTAATGCATTATCCTCTGCTTGCAGTCAAAAAAGATCCAAGCCCAACTGAAGGAGCTCCGCTATGGGAAAAAGGATTTGATTTTTAAGGTGAGTTTGTCACTTGAGCTGGGAAAGGATATTTGCTTACAGGCAGTGTAATCTCGCCAAATGATTTTGATTCTTCTAACACACACACACACACACACACACACACACAACACACACATTAAAAAAGGACTTGTGAAGAGCAAATACAATTTCTATGAAACATTCTCTTATCTCTCCTGGATTGCATCAATTTTACCATTGTGGAAATGTTCTTAAAGATCAGAGATTCCCTAAGCAAAGGCAGGTAATTATAGAGCTTTCTATCATTTATTTCTGGTTAAAATAATTTAGCATTTGAAATTCTTGTACATCCAACAAAATCACAATAAATTTCCAGTAAACTTTTCCCAGTGTTACACAAGTTTGAAGCTGAAAGTATTTACGAATATCTTATGAAGGTGTTGACAACTTTCCAGAGTTTTATCATTTCGAAACATGAAAACTGGATTATTTATAAACTCCACAAAGGACAAACTGTCCTGTCAGTATGACACTGAAATCTCCTTTATGAGATATATACAAGCTATCCAAATGTTTAAAAATAGAATTTTGACAAGAGGAGTAAGCTTTTAAAAACATTCAGAGAAGTATTAGTCTGGTTATGCCTTTTATAACTATAATGAAGATAATAGATATGGTGATGTTTTGTGTGTTATGGAGTTAAAATGTGCCCATTGTGTTCTGTTGTTGAAGATATGTAAAGGTTTATAACACAAGACAGTTTTAGCTAGAGACACCAGAAAAGAAGGCAAAAAATACCTTCCACGTTTACATTCTGCATTTAGGGGAAACATAATCAAAATGGCCTCTGTCATGCACAGCCACTGTCTCAAAGATGTACTCAAAGTAGCCTTGTTGGGATTCTGAAAGCAATTTTATGAGTGTGCATTTGTACAAGGCTAGGAAGGAGGAGAAGATGGCACAAATTACTTGGGCCCAGCATTCTGGAAGGAAATCCACAGTCCGACTATGTTATACATTTGGTTGGTTTTTCTTTTCCATTGCATCTTTACTTGATTGTTTTTAATATACATTGGAACACTGGTTAATTTCAAATAAAATAATAATGACATGCACAATTTGAAATGTCATGTAAAGATATTTACCCAGTCCACTATGGGCTCAGAAGTGCTATTGGGCTAGCCAGGAGGGGAAGTAGAATGCCATAGAGTCCCTACTGCAGTATGAAATAGGCTCCAAACTGATGTCGGTGCTGATGTAGGAGACCCTCTCCATGCTCTGAAACATTAAACAGCTACATCACTATCCACTCTGCCCCATTGTCCAGCCTGCCCACTCACCTGCTCCCCTTCCTTGCCATTGGAATTGCTGTAGGGGTTCCCATTAGAGACCCGCTTGGTGGCAGATCTCCAGTTTCTTCTCAGATCAGAGGGATTGCCTGTGTGTGCATGCATGTGATTCAGGGAGAGAATTAATCATGCCTGGTTCACTATTTCCATCTATAGAATAGGTATATACATTCTGAATATTGGACTCTCCTCCTCAACTTTGAGTGGCCAACTCACAGCCCAAGTACCATATGTGACCCTTGGCATTTCATGTTCCCCTTGACCTAATATTGAAAGCCTTCTGTTAGCAATCAGTCTAGATTTGGCAAGAGCAAGTTTAAAATGGGGACAGTTAAAGACAAAGGGAATATGGATGGACTCATCCACCCACTCCCACCCACTTTGGGTTTTGGATACACCTGCAACTGAATTCTATCTATCTAACCACATTGGCATGCAATAAATTAAACAGACCCCAAGAGATCATTTGCTGTAGAACAAAGAAAGGTTAGATGACAGGTTTTCTCTTTCTATCTCTGATATTCATTCCCTATTCTCCTTAGTACTTGTACCTGTGGAAGCCACACTACAAATTATAAGTTTAATAAATTATGACATCTCCATTTTTAGTTCTGCCAGTAAAATACATAGAGCAGACATGAGGGTGGAATCTTATCTCAAAAACAAATTACTTTCTCCTAGCACAACCCCTGGCCTTAATGGAAGCATCTTTCTCCTAGCAAGATATAGCAAGTTGGTTTTCATTTATACTGTGTGATGGGAAGGGAAATGTCTTGTGCTGAGTTTCCTGTAAGGATACTCTCCTCTCCTTCCAACCTGCATGTCTATATTTTAAGATAAAACAATATACATGATTCACAGTCGTTTGCAAAACTAAAATGCAGAATAAAGAAAAATATCATCTCGATTTAAAAAAAAAAAAAAACAGCACAAAAGCAAGACAATACTTGTTATTTCACAAGAAACTTGTATTGGAGGCAATTAGTGGCATCCTCCCTGCTTTATATAAAAAAAGAGTAGTGTATTGGGGGTTTTCCAAGATTCCTCAGAAAAGACTTTATACCTTCTAAAAAATCTTTCTGGAGAGTTGTGGGATGGAATACTTCCTGTTGGAGGATGAATTAATGAAATAGATTGGTAATGCTTTGTATATAGGTTACCCTATTTTTTAAAAAAATCTTATTACAGTTTGGAATAATGGAACCAAGCCAAAAAAAAAAAAAAGTAGCAAAACTGTAACCCAACAAAATGTGAACAAAAATAACAAGCAGAGAACAAACCATGAGCATAAAACCAATTTAAAAGTTGCAGCAAGATTTAAGTCACCTAAGTCATTTCATTGAAATATTTTTTAATAATAATGCCTGTTTGTTTTTGTTTTTTAAAAAACATTTTGTTTATTTAACAGAGCAAAGCATAAACATTGGTGAAGCAGTATTGTCCAAGTAGTTAAAAAGCTATAGGAATAGTACAGTGCTATAGAAACTACTTCCCCCCCAGGGGGGGGGGGATGCTACATGTACAATACAGTACAGAACATCTCATCAATGCTGAGGCTTCTATGTTATGGTTACAAATTATTCCAGTTGGCTTTAAATCACCTCTCTAGCTGAGTATTTCAATAGGAGAGGTTGTTCTCCAAGGAATTTTAGTGTAGTGGTTCTTAAGTTTTGTTGGGTTAAAAACCTTATGAGAATGTGAGGAATGCTATGGACTTGCTCTTCAGGTAAATAAACTTAAAACACAATTTTCAAACATTAAGGGAAGAAACTTAGGTAACAAAATCTCATTTTTCTTGTGTCCAGTTCATGAAGCCTATCCATGGACACCATAGGGGTCCACAGGACACATGATTTAAAGTAAACTACTGACACCAGGAAATAAGAGGAGTGCTTTCTGTGCCAAGCCTTGAGCTAATTCAACTAACTTAATGTTGTGTTGCATAAGAAATCAGTGTGATGATCCAGAGGAAAAGGTTTTTAATGTAACATAAACTCTTCATAAAAGAAAAGAGAACTGAAATCCCATCAACGTGTTCTGTTGAGGTTGTGCAATCAGTCACCGTGAGTCTTGCATAACTTCTGTATCTCAGGGTAGTCCTTGCACTAAAACCATGCAGTAACAAATCTTCTCCTAGCTCTTCTGTTAGTTTCAGGAGGCGATGGCCTCCTCTTCAGAATTTCTTCTGGTGAGTTTGATCCAGATTTAAATGGATTTAATGGGGCTGGAAAACCGTCAAAACATCTTCAGAAACTAGAGTAGCCACTTTTTCTCCATGGAAAGAATGATGCAGATTGATTTCTGGCTTACCAAAGATTGTCATCTGTTGCAAGTCTTCCCACTAAATTAAAATGAATACTATTCTGATAATTTTCAGCATGTTGCTCATATTTTATACAAGAACTAATTCTGTGTTAAAATGAATCTTGAATTAATTATTGCTGTTGAAGGAAAAAAATAGAAAAGAATATAAACATGTGATATAAACACATGATATAAACATTGGCAATGCAGCTAGGTAGCTAAAATGCAGTAATTATAATAATTATCTTTTCAAATACAATCCTATTTCATTTCAAAATCTTTTGTCTTACTAAATATTACTAAAATCATGAAGTATCTGTATACTATGAGAATACTTTATTATGCTTAATTAAATCCTAATTTAGGGTTGTTGGTTTTTACTTTTTAAAAAACTGGTCTATTGTTTAGCTTGAAGTATCTGTGCTTAATGTATCTCTGAAAAATGTACACGCAGATAATAATAATGTTGGAAAATTAAACTGTTGTGACCTAAGAATGAATTACCCATTCAGAGTTTTAGAAAGCAAAGGAGAAGTGACTTGATAATTTATACAGCTATAGAGCTGGATGGTATTTCAAGGGCCATATAATATAACTACCTGTGTTGCCCTAAATGAGTGGGGCTAGTAGAGCTTCCACTAGCAGTTGCAACTGATCTGAATTAATTTGGGCAAACATTCAACTTGGCTATATGAGAGGGGATAATGTGATAAGCACCAGCTATGCTATGTAGTCCCCAGGGATGAGGAAGTATACATACAAAATAGAAAGTATCATAATACTAAGATACATTCAAATCACAGGATACCGAACTAACAGAATAACAATGTTGGAAGGGGGCATAAAAAACTGATGATTCATTGAGACAATAGACACCTGTCTTGAATACAAAGGTCCACAGAAAGCCAGGAAGAATGAGGACTTGAGCCATGAGGCTTAAGTATACAGATTTCAGGAGAGGACAAGAACCTGAGGACAACAGTTGTGATTGTGAGGAAAACCAGCTGCTACATCTGTGGCCAAAAAAAAAAAAAAAAAAAAAAAAATTCATTTTGGGGGTAATATACCCTTAATCCATGAGAGTTCTGTGGGAAACCAAAAGTTTGATTACCTCTGACAGAACTTTAGAACGTTTGTTTGAATGTTTGTTTGAATGTTTGGGAGAATGTTTAATTGTTATGGATGGTGCTTTATGGATTTTACAACACTTAGACAAGATCTGGATTCCCATAACCAAGAGGACAGTCTTGGGTGTTGAAGAACACATAAAAGATAAAACAGGGGGTTGCCTTTGTTTAATCTGGTAGCATTTATCTTTTGGTTGTTGGTTTCCTGTCAAAATGCAGAGTAAGAGTGTATGTGTGTGGCTGTGCTCTTTCTTGAAAGCTTAGTCCCCGTGCTGCTCCATTCTGCATGGCTGCAGCTAAGTGCAGTTCACAAGCTGTATGTCTGATGCTTTCTGGGTCATTGTACACCATGTCCATACAAGCTAGCATTTTTAATGTTGTTTCAAATAATATCTGAATTGATACATGCATTAGGCAATGTACAGAGCATTATTACACCTGGTTGTGGGGAAATCCATAGCTAAAGAATTTCTGGAAGGAATCTATTCAACTTAAGTTTAGTAATGTCCATTGAAGGAAAATCTACCACCTCCAAGGTAACATATTCCATTATCAAGCTCCTCTTACCAGCAGGAAGTGCTTCCTAATGATTACTCAGACTTTTGTTGTGAAGACTCACTCACCCAACTACCTTTCTCAGATGGCAGCTCAATGGGTTTTTTTGATCCCAGCTCTGCCACCAATATGTCATGAGATATCAACTATCCCATCAGTTTGCCACCTAATTTGTGACACAACAATCAAACTCAGTTCTCACTGCGAGTGCCACCTACACTAGAGCTCTCTTTAGATGCCAGCCCTATGGATCTTCAAATCCCCTCCCCCCAAGCTTGGCACCAATTACTCATTGACAACCACACACCCACTATCTGATGTGTCCCAAACCTAAAAGATTTTTCTCTTTATTGGTAGCATTTTGAATATGTTTCTTTAAGCACTTCAGACAACTGCTTGTTAAACAAACAAAAGGACTTTATTTATAAATCAGATTGAATACAGTATCTTTCTTAGTGGATGGCATCCAAGATGGATATAGTGTATAAATACTTTAGTAGCTACACAGTTTAACAGCTTCTTTTGCTTATCTTTGTAATTCTTTCTTTATAGCCTTATAAATGTTTCTTAAAGTCTACGTTCTCACATAACTTTTATCTATCTTCTGTATTTTTTGACCGTTCTGGTTATCTGTGACTCCACTAGTCACCAAGCACTATATCTCCCACAGGATATTACCACAAAAATTTAATTAATAACTTTCCTCATCCCTATCTTGGGTATCTAAAAGCTCTTTTCCAGCTACCCCACACAGCAGCCTATCCTAGCCTCAGTGGCTTTTAACCCCTCAGGGTACAATAATCATCTCTTTAAAAATACATAAACCCCATTCTAACTGCACCTCACAGCAGTCTTCCTCAGCCTCCTCAGATGCTAAATTCCTCAGGGTAAAATAAAACTCCCTTAACTAACCCTAAACTCTGCTCTGCCCCTCTGTTTATACTCACTCTTGGGAGCATCCCCCACCTTTTCTAGTTTAATACTCATTGACTGTTCCCAGCATTCTAATCTAATCCCATACACATAAGCATTTAGTCATTTATTACTACATATGGTATATCCTGCCTCTCTTCCAATGAGCTCAAGGGTAGTGTACGAAACCCACTTTATCTGTACTACAACCAAATAGGTCAGGCTAAAGAGAGATGAAAAATTACCCAAAGAGTTTCATGCCTCACTGGGGATTTCTACCTGGTTTTCCCAATTTCTGGCTAACACTCAAATCCCTATGCCACTTTTCCTTTGGGGGAAAAATGAAATGAATTTTGATGGTGCTTGAGGGCCCATCCAATTTTATGATTATATAATTGCATGCCTAACCTTGTGAAAGATGGTGGAATTTCATGAATCATCTATTCAGTAGGAAAAGAAAGTCAAAATTAAATTGCTGTTTGCCCCAATCAAACAGTAGATTGGTATAAAACCAATTTCTCATTCAAGAGCTCCATGCATGTAGCTTCAGCTACTCCAAATACTGTAAACATTGCTTAATTAACAGTGCAATCCTGTTGCCTGGAAAGATGTTTCACTAAACTAATCAGACTTCCTTCTCAGTAGCATATATAGAATTGTGTTAAAAGTCCTATTATACTAGCTAGCTTTTTGTTGTTGTTGCTATATTTCAGCAGTATTTTATTTATTTTTATTCAAATATCACACAATACACATTAACTTGAAAGATAACTGTCCAGATGCAGCATCACTGAAATGCAGCAGCACCAAATAACAATACTGCATTATAAACCTGATGCAATGGTGGACACTTTAGGATTGTCCTCTCCATAGTAAAAGTAGCTATTTACATACCACTACAAAAATTACTTCTAGAAGTCATTTAATATGAATGTTGTAGGAAGGGCATGATTCTTCTTCCCACAGGAAAAGACAATGTAGATGTGATAAACACATCTCAGCAACAAAGAGCTGTTTTCACTCTTAAAATGCAAAGTCCTTTCATCATATCAAATTGAACATTCTATAAAATACATTTTAAAGTGCCATTAATCTGTCAACAGATTGTTCTATATAAGCAAAATCCAGGTTGATGAACGGCACTCATGGTGAGATACAAATGTAGAAAGAAACTGAGCTGTCTTTCTACTAGGATTCCAAGATATGGTCAAATGGAGAGCTCAGAAGTTTTATTTTTGGACTAAAACTCCTAGAATACACAATGTTGGCCATGCTGGCCATGGGTTACCTCGCTGTTGTGATCCAAAAATAATCTTTTCCAATCTGTTGTCAAATGCAACACTGGACTCTTTCAGATGTCGGGAATTGGAAGTATAATCTAGGGTCAATCTGAATGCAATCATAGGGTTTGACGTTACTGCGAATTAAAGCTTTGCACGCAATTTCAGGCAAAAGGGAAGTAAATTCGAACACAATCATGGGTTTCACGTTATTGCGAATTAAAGCTTTGCACGCAATTTCGGGCAAGGAGGGGTCATTTTCGGGAAATGGAGCGTTACTCCGAATGCAATGGGGATTCCCGTAAATTCGCTAAACAAGCGAATTTACAGGAATTCGCATTGGCTCCATTCGAAGTTTGGGAGAAATTCCTCCCGTGTGAAAGAATCCAATGCTAACGTTAGATCAGGTCTAATTTGTGACATCACCTTCTCAGAATCAAATGTAAACACGTATTGCTACCTGCCAAATGCTGTACAACCACCATAGTTTGTACCCTGAACAAGAAAAAGAAGAAGATTATCAAGCCCAGGAATGGGTAATATTTTTTTTCTGTTTGGTTTGTTTATTTATATATATATATATATCTTTGGAGTGGAAATTAAAAAGGAAGGAAGGAACGACTGATAGGCGTAGAGTGGTTAATTCTTAAAAATCTGGTTTTGAATCTTTATATTCAGCAATCTTAGTGCTAAGTGGGGATTGCAATCTCTTTTTTTGCCTCTGATCCCACCCTCAGACTCCAATTTCCGCAGTTTACAATCCACAGTATGCTTTTCAGTTTTCATCTCATGGTCCTGGGAGGCCAGCAAAGTGAGCCTCCCCACCCAACAGGTTCACTGTGGAGGGGTCCACATTACACAAGTTCTAGTTCTTATTTGTTTCCATGAGAAATAATATCCTGGATGTGAAAGTATTTCAGGGAAGAAGAATGAACTAATGTAGATGTTTGTTGGTTTTTAAATGCTTTTCCAAACACAGTTGACAATTCTGAAGTTTCCTTTGTGAGTTGTTTGAATCATGTGCAGAACCTTCTATGCAGAACTGTTCCTTTTATTTTATGTTTTAATTCTATGGGGGAAAATGTGAACAGCTATAGATACACAGAATGCAAAAGTGGTCAGATGAGACCTACTGTTATTCCAGTTGTGTCTAAAGCCATACATGTAATGGGCAGAAACATGGAGTTGGGGGACTTTATGTTTCAAAAATGGCATACAGAAGACATTCATGCATGTGGCGCAGTGGCCTCAATGTTGAACTAGGATTCCAGGAGACCTGGGTTTGAGCCACCTCTCAGTCATGGAAGCCCACTAGGTGACATTGGGCAGGTTACACTATTTCAGCATCACAGGAAGGCAATGGCAAATATCAGAATAAATCTTTTCTGGGATTCTACATGTTGTAGTGGTTTGTGTGTTCCCCAAAAAAAACCAAAACCCTAAAATAGGGTCACCATAAATCAGAGTTGATTTGATGGAATGTAACAGCAATGAGGAGACATTTAAGATATTCAGATCACAGTATAACAATCATCTTTGTTTCAAAACATTCATTTATAAATTGTATTTGATTAGTGCCCAAAGGAATTCCTAATGTCACTAAATTCTTACCATTTGAAAGTTTTTTTTTACTCACAATAAAGATGTGTCCCTTCCCACTCCATTGATACCACAATAACACTGATAACTTGAATATAGACTGGAAACAAAAAGAAATGACCTATTGTTGTTTTTGCATAATTTGGATTGAACAGAATGTGGCATGCGGAAGGGGACTTAATATCCCCCCCTTAATATCCCCCCCTTAAGTCCTCATCAGAGTCATTTCTCCCACATTTCCTCTTTGCAAGAAGAGGTGTGTTCCTATTGTTACCCAGCATAAATGGGATTAAGCTTTGGCTTGTGTTTAGTTGCTCTATGTTTCTTCAAAATGCAAAGCCAAGATAATTTAGAACAGGTCAATGTGAAGTTTTGTCATGACTCCTAGGGTGCAGCTGCACTTTAGAAATAATACAGTTTGATACCACTTTAAGTGCTGTAGCTCCATCCTACAGAATCTTGGGATCTGTAGTTTTACAAGGTCTTTAGCCCTCTCTGCCAAAGCGTGCTAGTGCCTCATAAAACTACAAATCCCAGGATTCTGTAGGATGGAGCCATCACAGTCAAAATGGTACCAAATGGCATTATATCCCCTTGAGTGACACCTGGAATAACTCACTGTGTTCCTTCAGCATCAGAACTTATCATCTTGGCTTCTTCTACACCTGCCCTCCTCCAAATGTTTTTTTAAGCCTCATGCATAATTGTGTTTAAATAATAAATAATGAAATTGCATAAATAGCTGCTGTGCCATCAAAAGGTCACTGACTCTTGTCCAGTGAGAGTAGGTAATTTCATGAGTTCTTGTCTAAGAGGAAAGGTCAGAAATTAAATGAAAAATGCATATAATAGAATAATTTATCCCACTACATGCATGCATAAGAAAAAAAAATGTCTGGGAAGAATACATGGAAAATGAAATGAGTGGGTTATGTTACTTCACCATGCCAACACTGTTATAGAATTTATAATAGCTTTTGGAAATCAAAACCAGGAAGCTGATATTTTCCCCAAGTGATAGAAGTTTCACAGGGGTGACTTTGTTTAAGAAGAGAAACAGATAAACTCCTAGCTAAATCCAATATGTTATCTTAATAACAAGAGATGTAAGCCTGAAGACAAGGATCTGAAGGATATTATATTTTTATTGCTGAGCTCCTGTTAGCATATTGTTTGCAAGAATAACTACTGAAACATATTTAATTCTGGATTACTACACTGAGGACTTAAGACATGTCAGCTATTTTTAATTTATTTTTTTCTATTATTATTTTTAAAGACATAGCCTGCCTTTATCAACTAAACATTCACTGCTTCATCAAGAATGGTTTGTCTAGGAGAAAAAAAAACCTATTGGCTTAGAATTTCATACAATGAAATTGGTAATCAGTCATGAAAAATGACATTTCCTTCCTTTTTTTCCATCAAGGTGGTATTGAAATGTTCATTTCACCAAAATAAGAAAGGAAAATCAGAATGATTCTTGAAACTTGAGATAAGCATGCTAAATGTGCATTTTAGACTTACAAAGCAACTTGTAAGCATGCAATTCAGACATTTTTTTAATCCATTCATGCACTACAGTAATCTTTGGTTAAATTGTGGGGCAGGTAGAATGCTCTCTTACTGCCTCTTATTGGACACCATTGTCTGTCTCATGAATGAAACGTTCATGATAACTACTGATAGCATGAAGCCAGATTTCCTGCTTCCTGATTATATTTTGAATGGCATAATGGAAAAAGAATACAGAGCTCTGTGATTCTGAAGTGTTACTGGGAAGAACAAATTTTATAACTTTTCCCAAAGATCCATGACTCAGGCAATAAAACTGAATCATAAATTCATAGAGTTGGAAAAGACCACAAAGGTCATCTAGTCCAACCCTCTGCCATCCAGGAAGACACCATCAAAGCACTTGTGGCAGATGGCCGTCCACCCTCTGCTTCTCTATATCCTTCTTTAATTATAGTCCCCAGACATAGTATTCAAGGTGATGCTTGAACAAGGCAGAATAAAGTGGCACTATTTTTTGCCTTGATCTAGACAGTATACTCCTAGAATCCCATTATTTTTTCTAGCTGTCACAATACATTGCTGGCTCATGTTCAACTTGTGGTCCACTAAGACTCCGAGATCCCTGTGAGGTACACTGCTGTCAAGTCATGTGTCAACCATGTTATATCTGCGCATTTTGTTTTTACTTAACAAGTATAGTAGCTTACATTTCTCCCTTTTGAAATACATTTTGTTAATTTTGGCCCAGCTTTCTCATCTGTTAAGGTCATTTTGAATTCTGATCCTGGAATATTGCCTATCCCTCTTAATTTTTGTCAATTTGCTAAGCATGCTCTCTGGTCTATCATCTAAGGCATTGATAAAGATATCGAATAGCACTGGGTCCAGGTTGTACCCTGCTAGTTATTTATCTTTGGGATGAAAAGGAGCCATTGTTGAGATCTTTTGGATTTGGTTGGTCAGCCAATTACAAATCCACTTAACATTGCACTGTCTAACCCACATTTTACTGTCATTTTTGAAATAATATCATGGGAGACATTGTTAATTGGGGGCCTTCAGAGTACAGAGCACTCTGGACTGAAAATGTCAGAGATGTGGCTATAGCCTGGAACTGGGACAAACGTGACAAGATGACCTGAGTTCAGATGGCAGAGATGATGACTCAACACTTGGAGAGTCTTGAGTCACAGGAACCTGATGACAGAAGAGCAAGAGGTGAACCAGGAGGCTTCAATTCTGCAGAGTTACAGCTGTCAGGTGACAGGAAACTGGGTGACATCCCAGGAGGGGGAACGACTCGAAACCCCAAGAGGGGAACTGTATATAAGAGAGAGAACTGAATGTTCAGTGTGGTAGTGTTTGTATACAGGAGTCTGGTGAAGCACTTTGATAGTCTGTTTGTAAATTTCAGAACTAAAGATTAAAGTTCTCTTTGTGAGAACTCAGCAATTCAGCAGTTATTTATCCGGCCAGCAGCATCTGCATGGGAGGATTTTTCCTTTGCAGACTGCACAGAGCTACACAGCAGAGACCTTCCAATGGAGTTCCTGTTCTTTGTGCATGTCTCCTGCATGTTGTATGTTTAATCCTGATTCTAAAACTTGTAATTCCTTCAAAAGAGAGAGAGAGAGAGAGTTTAGTCTGGCATGACTTGTTTTTGAGAAACCCATTCAGATTTTTAGTGATCATGGCATTCCTTTTCTAAATGCTTACAGACTATTTCATGATCTCTTCTAGAACATTCCTGGTATTGATGTCAGCCTGAATAGGGTTTTTTTATATAGTTTTTTGGGGTGGGGTGGGGTGGGGGGTATTCATTTGGCTCCTATTTTCCCCCATTTTTGAAGATGGGAAGAACAATTGCTTTCCTCCAGCCTGAAAATGTTAGGATGCAGAACTGCACATTATTTTAGGCTTCTCCAATGTTGCATCACATGGAAATATCATCTGGAAATAATTGTGCCTTGATCAGAAGCACTTTCTACTGATAGTAAAGCATGTTTGTATTCATCTATCATATGTGTATATTTTAAATGTGCACACAGATATATGGATTTAAGAGACAAGGTGTACCCCATTCTTTTACACCCACACAAGAGATGCAAAATAGATATTGCTGTACTGGAGAAATATCACATATTGATCACTTCCTAGTTTTGGGTGGCACCTTGGCTGGGTGTTTCCTCTAGTATTTCAGTAACCTTGCTGGAAATGTTGATGTGCTGATCAGTTTATGGTGCATCCAATGTATCCAAGCTACAGTACTATGATGATTTTGAATACTGGACCTATATCCACAGAATATTTATGGTGACATGTGGATATTCTGGGTTTTGTGTTGATTTCTCAGCAATATGGATTTGTCTTTGTGTTTAACTTATCTAAAGAAACTAGACAACTGTGTGAAAAAGGGAGCTAAGTTACACAATAGTTTGTGTTTGTTATCTCTCTGCTGACAGAAATATCTTTGACCAGGGATTTCATTAGCAGAACAAGGAGGGAGACATTTTTCATTACATCACTGTGCATTCCCTCCAGTAACATTTCAAATGGTCTCTTACCCTTCCAGTTCAGATTTTGGGATGCATGAAAAGCTTGTGGGGATGGAAGCCCACAGTAAATCAGATGGTCTTCCTTTAGTATATGGCGACCATTTGGAAACAACCTGTAATACACATCTGTTTGATGTCTTCTCTATCACAGTGAAACACTATACAGGCTTTTAAATTTCACCAAAATACTGTGGGCTAGATAAGGGTGCTGATTTTCTATATATAAAATTGGCTTACTTACTAAATCACACACATTTACTAACTTCCAGTAGATAGCAAATAGGCTACTAATCTTTTAGGACATCAGTCAGATGTGTATATTACATTTACCGGCTGTGAGTTATACTTTAAAAGGACTATTGTTTCAGAACTTGTCTTATGGAGCAAATTAATGACTCCAGAAGCAGTACTGCATGCTTAATGGGCTGCAGTAAAGTCTGCTTTGATGCTACTGTGGCCTGGGGTGAGCAATAGTTTTCATATACTTTAGGGCTTCTAACCTCCTGGGATTTCTTTGCAAGTTCATTATGCATAACTAACTTAATTAATTCCAAATTCTTTACAGAAAAGGAGAGAGAAAAATCTTGGATATAGCTCCATTGCTAGCTGCATGGTATGCCTAATCTATTTTAAATGAGAACATCCATCCACCTAAACAGGTTGTGCACAAATGTCACACATGGGATCATGAACTGGATACATACATTGTATATATTTTCATACAGCTCTCTTGTAACAACACCTCTACTAGCTACCAGTTTGTTTCTGGAAACAATTCAAAGTGCTGCTTATCATTTATAATGTCCTATATGGCTTGAGTGCAGGTTATCTGTAGAACTTTACACTACTATCTGAAATTGCCCAGGCTTTGAGAACTTCAGGGGAGCCCTCTCTCACTCCCAACAGCCTCACAGTCACATATGATAGAATTAGGAAAAAGGGCCTTCTTGGTAGGCTCTTCGAAAACCCTGTATATAGAGAGGCTAAGCTGCCTCTCTCTGTGTTATCCTTCACCAGCAAGTGAACTTTCTTTATGGTGACAATCTTTTGGGAACTGACTATTTAAAAGGAAAAGGCATTGAACAGTATGCTGTACTATATTTGTGTGTGTGTCATGTGCTTTCAAGTCATTTCTAATTTATGATGACCCTGAGGCAACCCTTTTATAGGGTTTCTTGGTAAGTTTCTTTAGAGGGGATTTACCATCCTCTGAGGCTGAGAAAGTATGACTTGCCCAAGGTAACTCAGTGAGTTTTCATGGCTGAGCAGGGATTCGAACTCTGGTCTCCATAGAGCTATAGCCCAGCACTCAAACCATTGTATCATTTGGGCTCATTTATTACTTTTTATATAATGGTAATATTTTAAATTGTTTTTTTTAATTCTATAGATAGTTTCATTACTTTTAAAAATAACTTTGTTATGCTTATGTATCTGTGATTTTTATCTGTGCCTATATAAATTTGTGTAAGCTAACTTGACTACTCCTTCCTGGAAAAAAGAGGGTTACAGTGGGTCCTTGGTATCCACTGGGGTTTGGTTCCAGGACACCCCATGGATACCAAAATCCATGGATGCTGAAGTCCCATTGAATTCAGTGGCTCAGGACACACATGTTTTAAGATTGAGTGTCCTTTTTAATGACCTAGTGAATGGTTTTTCACAGCCATTTTAATTTCCCTCCTAATTAGATCCCCCTTATAATTAATCACAATTTAGTTCATAGCCAAACTGTGTAGCCAAACACAGCCAAACTGTTTGGGCTCTTGTTTATAATGATGATGATGAGTTTCACAAATTATACATGAAAAATGGTGCTGTTGTTTGTTGTTTTTATTGTTCCTAAGGAAAATAGGTTAAGAAACTATTCTGGCACATGGTTTGCAGATATGTCCTTCCAAATTGAGTACATAAATAAATATCAAGGTTCCTCCTCCACCACCACCCCAAGGAGAGTTATTTCAATGTGTATCTCAAAAGTGCCATTCTCATACCTGAAACTTCTGATATTTGGATGTCTCACTTTTAATCTTTGTTATTGTTGTTGTTGTTGTGTACCTCAAGTCATTTTTAACCTAAGGCAAACCTATCATAGAGCTTTCTTGGCAAGTTTCTTCAGAGAGTGTTTGGCAGCCCCCAAAATTCAGTGATGTTACTCATGGAAGCTTTTTTTATCTCACTTTTATTTTGGAATGGCTATAGAAAGGGGCAAGGGAAGTAGCATCCCCTTTTGTCGGCTTCCTTTTTTGTCACCAAATGCTAGCTAATTATTTCAACCTCCTTCTCCCCATAAGCTCCTGGAAATGACCCTGAATCTCCACTTAGCATCATTTCCAGAATTTCTGGGAGAAGAAAATGACAGTCAAAAGGTGCTAGGATAGCTTCCTAGGACATCTCCCCCCAATTCTGCACCCTTCTGAAAAAGCACTAATGTATCCTTTCCAAAAAGTTCCACCCCTGACAGTGAATGGAACAGCAAACATTGAAAAGGGGACATTTTGGTTGAACTCCATCTACTGTGATATATTGGCATGAACCCTGCAGTCTGCAACAAGGTGAAAATAATCTGAAACAAATGAGGAATATTTATTGCATCAAACGTGAGATGGATCTAAGGAACCATGAAAAGTTTTTGCTAGCATTCTTTCATAAACACATGTGCATGAGCCCACCCGGTTCTTCTGTTTGTGTAAGCACCTGTTAGATTTATTTCCATAATTCTTGTACAGTATTGTGAGGTGAAATATCAAATCAGCCCCTCTACAAGCAAATTGTCACTTTCACTTTAGGAAGAGCACCTTTGAATTCAACCCATTGGCTTTAGGTATTCAATTTAAAAACAAAAAGATTCCACCCTTACATAAAATGTTTACATTAAAATTCATTACTATCTGCATGTTATATATTTTGAATGACGCATCCAGAGCTGCTTTCTAAATTCAATATTTGTTCTGTATATTTGAATAATGACATATTTACTTAGTTTCAATTATTTTCAGCAGGGAAAAAAGCAGAATCCACTACATTACGATATTTTACATACTAGCAACTCATAAGTTCTTGGTAGTTTACTTAATTGTGTGGTTAAAGTACTGTCTCAAATGCATGGTACATTCCTTAGCCAATTTTTTTCACCTTATGCATAACAGTCATAGCTGATTGATTGAACTGAATTGATACTTATGTTGTGCATTTCCATTATAAAATGACCAAAGCATCCTGGTTTCTGATCACTTCCCCTGTCTGGTGACCTCTCATCTACGACTTTTTGTGTGTGTGTGTGTGTTCTTGATTCATTTGTCCATCATTATAATTTAGTTCTGGTTCAGGGAATAGGAGAAGCATGTGTGGGGGTGTGGAAGCAAGAACAAAAATGTGTGTATGCCAAGAATATTTCTTTCAACATAATTTAATCTGCATGAGCTATGATCCTTTTGAATCCTCAGATTCAAAAATGTGAATCCTATTAAAATGTGAATCCTATTAAACAAATCTGAGTTCTCATTCCAACTCTCTGCCACTAGAAGAGATACAATGCATGTTTTTTTCACAGACAACAAAGTTCAAACCAGAAAATATATTTAAGCATAAAAATATTGCTGGATGGAAAACTCCCAGAATAATTTCTTTCAGTATAAACCTAAAAAAGCTAGCATATGGAAGGGACACATTCTTAGATGCATTACTTCTGTTTCCATTTGAATTCTAAACATTGTTATGCCTTCCAGGCAACTGAAGGCCAAATGCATAAACACACATGTCATTTTGAACTCTGTGTCCTTTACTATGATCTATTTGAAATTGAGTCCACCTTGAGGTAAATCATACAGTGCTTGATGTGGGTGAGGATAATGACCCACTTCTTTTGTTGTGGATTTAACTCTCTGTAACCTACTCCCTATTAAAACTAGGGGATGAATTCAGGATAACCAACTTGGCATAAAGACAGAAAGCAGGTAATTATGTCAAACAGAGGTTTTTCCATAAGGTCTATCTGTGGATTAAACAACTTAGTTCAAAGCTGTGCATGGGGAAATGCCTGAATGCTTCTTGTCATAGCCAGATTCCTTAGTTGGGTATACAGAAGGAAGTTCCTAGCTGAGGGGCTACAATAGAATTGACTAGATCTTCTTGTAGTCCACCTGGCAGTACCCCAAGATATGCCCAAAAGAAGGAACCTTTGGCAAACAGCTATGAGCACACTCCCAGGTGAAAAGGAAAATACTTCATCATATAATCCCTCAAAGGTATTGAACAATAAACCCAAATTTGCATCTCCAGCTTGGAAGGCACTGTGCTGGCTAATTTCAAATAAAAGTCCAGTTAGCCAAATTCAGAGAGATTAAAAAAACTCAGTAAATAAAAGTCCAGTTTGCCAAATTCAAATCAGTAATATGCCTGACTGTACTAGTCGGTTTTTTGTCGTTTTTTTATGTTATTGAATTCAATCATATTTCCAACTTATACTAAACATAGTTATTTCTCAAGAAGAAGAAAACGCAGAAACACAAAACAACATCATCCATCATATCCATAATTAAAAAACACAACTGTACTGTTGTGTTGTAGCAGTCTGAATTTTGGACGAGGACTCTGGGAGATCAAAGTTCAAATCCCTGCTTGGCCATGGAAACTTACTGGGTGGCATTGGGCAAGTAACCCTTGCTCATCCTCAAAGGAAAGTAAGGGCAAACCCTCTCTCAAAAGATTGGGGGGGGGGGCTGCGATAGATTCGCCTTAGGATCAGAAATGAATTGAAAGCAACAGCAGCAAGATAGCATAATGTGAAATTAAATAGCCAGATTAACCCTAAAGTAAGATGGAGGCTTGCCACCTGACCATGCAGAATGAAGTAGGAAAAAAGGAAATGATCTGGCCAATTCAAATAACTCCCCCCCCCAAAAAAAACCCTACTTAGACCTAAATATAGTGACCAGATAAATCCATACTGAAATCTGATGGGTTGGAGGTTGGGTGCCAAAGAATAGTGCTGTTCCATTTGGAAGGGGAAGAATGGCAGGTATTTTTTTAATATACCTTGAAAATATCACACTTCATTGTAAAGCAGAAAGTGTGATCTACCCATAGAAAGGGTGAAATGCATTATTGTATTATGATACTGGATTGTCCCAGTGATTTTGTTCCCCCATTATAAAGGAGCATATTTATATTCAGTTAAAGATTCCTTTTTTTAAAAAGTAGATTAAGGGGAAATAGTGGCACAAGGAGGTTCGAAGACATATAATCTATTGCATATACACTTATATTTCTTTCTTAATGTAATATTTATGTACAGAAACAGAACTTTGTACAAAAGAGGTGATTAAACTTCTATGTATATTGTAATCTACACTGTCCTACAAGATCACAGCAGTAGGTATTTTTATATTGATTTATTTCTGGCCATTCTCTCATAAGGAACTCAAATGTCTAATGAAGATTAAACAGAATGCAGATAACAGTCAATTATAATATTAATGAACAATTAAACATTTAAATATTGATCACATTATTGACAAGGAGATGTAAAAGAACACGGTTGTAGTTTCCTATCACATTATGGGGGTGTTTTCAAGCAGTCTTTGTGAGTTTTCCTGATGGCAAATAAGATTCCATGAAAAAATAAATGTCATTTTTCTGAAGAATGTGGTTTTATCGGGTCCTATTCCCAACTGTATAACAGTGAAATGTAAAAGAGTTGGCAAGAAGGAATGGAAGGAATCACCGCATTTTGGAGGACAGTTTGGTATGATCCATTTTGCATGGGCTAAAGCCTATTGTCAGCTATGAAACCCAAGGATGACCCTACATGGTTCAACCTGGGGTCCTTTCACAGTACACAGATATAGGACTATTTTAACTGGTGTGGCAACATCTTGAAGGAACTTAAATTTTGTGATTTATGGAGAGGCATTTATAATTTGCAGTCAGAGAGTTTTAGTTCCTCTGCAAGATTTCATAGGATGCAACCACAAAGGTTAAAATTGAAACATAGTACTATTATTTTGTGGTATGAGAGGGCCCCTGATCCACCAAGGGAAAGGTAATAGAAGTTTGACAAATGTGTCTGGCTGTAAGAGTAATTTACTCTGTTTGTGGGCTGTATTTTAGAGCTACTGTCCAAAAATATGTCTTTGAGGTAGGAGATCTAACACAGGCCAGGAGCCATACTGATCTCCCTCCTGTCCAAGACCTTCCAATACAGAGAGGGAAAAGTTCAACATCTTGCTTTCTATGTGTTAACAGGTTTGCTTTGTTTCCAGAACAGATCAGCAGTTCTCCTGGACCTGTTCTGGAAATGGTTTTCTTTTTACTAGAAGCTGTAGTTCTGACTCCATGGGAAGATGAAAGTCTTCCCTAGCCTAGAATATTTCAAAAATGGGAAAGGTTTGGGGAAACTGTGGGTAGTCTTTTAAAATCAAACTGAATATGAAAAAGGCTACTCAACTCTATGTATAAGCACTGAAAGTCACTATTTTATCTCCACAGGCTACTTGTGTAATTTTTATATTATGATAAAAAGGCATAGTAAATCTCCTAATCTAAAATTCAAATTTAGGCTACACAATGACAAAGAAAAAAGGTAAGGTGACATATCATCTGTTGCATATAGATTTTTAATGGCTTTCATAATGTAATATTTAGGCATAGGAACAGGGTTAACAGTTTCTATAATCATCATTAATGCAAGATCAACCAAAGGTTGCAATGAATCAAAGAGCCACATCTTATGTGACTATTCCTTTGATAGTTGTATAAACTTCTGAGGAAATCAAGACCCTTTTAATCTTTGCTAAGTTAGAACTAGTCTTTTTTATTGTTCTCTGGCTTCTTTGAATGTGACCTCATGAATTAACAAGTTTTTTTATGTCTTTAATGAACTGAAAAAATCTCATTCTCCCACCCCCCAGGTGCCCTTAAGGTTCTGGATTTGTATTTGAAGTTAACACAGCCATCAAAACTTAGACCAATTTATTCTCTGTGACAAGGTTATGTAGATAATTTAGGTTGAACAGCAACAGCTGCAATTTTGCAGCTCCTTTGCACTGTTCCTCAGACATAGCAGGCAGAGTCCTTCAAACTTATTATATGGCAGCTGCTACCCCTGAAAAAGCCTTGACCAGTTTAGTAATAGCTGAGGTTCTGGTTCTCTAGCACACTGTATGTTCCCTTTGCTCTGCTTAGGCTCTTGAGGAGGAGAAACAGTAGAGATAATTCTCCTGAGGAGAAACAGTTGAGATAATTAAGACACTGAAAATTGCACAGGATAGTAGTGAGTTTTAAACTGTCACAGCCTCTAGGCCAAATGAATCTTGAAAGAGAAAGGGAGTAACAAGCTGTTAAGACAAGCCCAAAAAAGGTCATCCTGTGTCTAAAAGCAAAATGCAAGAGGAACAGAAAGGAGGGAGGAAAGGAGAGAAAATAATCCATATATTCTAGAGTACTGTTAAGTTTGTGGAGGGAACTGACATTGGTCATTGGTACTAAAAATTTAACCATCTCTATTGCAAAACTCTGTTTTCCTAGATTGCCCAAGGAGAACTGGTCAAAGGAGTTCAGTATGTTTAATTTAGAGAAGACTGAAAGGTGACACAATAGCCATCTTTTAATATCTGAAGGGATGTCATGTGGAAAATGAACACAATTTGTTTTCTATGGTTCCAAAGGATAAGACACAAGCCAGTTCATTCAAATTACAAGAAAAGAGATTCTGGCATAATCTAATGAAGATCTTCTTGTTAGTAATAACTGTTCAATGCTTAAATGGAGTATCTCAGAAAGCTGTGGACCCTTTATCACAGGATGTTTTTAAACAGAAAATGTATCTCCATCTCTCCAGAATGATGTAGTTGTATATTTCTGCAGTAGTAGGGGGCTGGACAAAATGGTCCTTCCAATCCTACCATCATACAATTCCATAAAACCATTATGAATTGAATAGGAACTGCTTTTGAGTATGATAATTTAATGGAACAGTGCTACAATTTGGTAGAAATTCCATCTTAAGTGGTAGATACTGTGAAGAGGCAGCTATTTAAGGCCCCTCCTCCAGTTCTTCCTTCTGAAGCACTTGCATTTCTTCTCTTCTGAAGGACAGGGCAGTGGGTGAGCCAAAACCTTTTACTGAGTCACCTGAACTGACCTACTCTCTTCAGGTTTGCAAGAAGACTCTGTCCACTTGCCACTGTTGATATAAAGTTCAACTATTGGTACTATTAATTTCTGCATATAGAAAGTAAGCAGGGGACTATCTTGTCAGACAGCAAAATACCTGGCCCACTTTCAGGTGTGATGTGTAAATCTACTTTTATTCAATGGTGATGTATATATAAACTTTTATTAGATTGATGTAGCCAGAAAGTGACCTAACAATATAAACCAAAATATAAACATAAAAATTGAAATTGAAGTACTGCATTAGTTCATAGTACAATCACAGAAGAGCCTGGAAGAGTATAAAATAGCGGCATTAAAAACAGGAAAATAAAGAGAGAATCCTTCCTTTGATGAATGTACTTGATGAAACTATGCTTAGTTGCAAGTGTGCTACTCCACTAGTTTCACTTGGAACTTATGAATAAACATGAGAGAACTGAAGCACATTGAGTCAGTGCTGTAAGTACTGGCTAATCCTGTTTTATCTTTACTCTTTAATGAAGGAATAAAACAGTGATGTAAGCTTGAGTCAGTTGATTTGGACTCAAATCAGACTCCTCACTTCAGTGATTCAACTTGGACTTGACTAGGCAATAAATGATACAGCTTGACTCAATATGACTTATATATTTTTAGTGACTGGTTTGCTGGCCTCATCCAGAAACAGCAAATGTATCAGACAATGAGTTTGAGGTGGAGTTTGAGGTCTGTTCAGCAATCTGCCCCCATTGCACATCAGAGGAGCATTCTAAAACTCTTGAAAAGCTTTAAGGAAACTTCTACTTCAAGCCCATTCTCTAACATATTTGCTGTTTGCCTTTGAGAAATGTGACCTGCCACACCATGCTATGATGGTTCATGCCTCCTCATAGGAAAAGGTTTAGAAGGCTCCTCCAATGTGCTTCAGGGACACAAACTGCTCAGTAAGCTGCATTTTTCTAAAATGCAATTTTGATAAATTGTCTATGATAATTTAATTTCTATCTAACTTTGTGCATGTAATTTTCTATTTCTGGAAACTCTAAACCCTAACACTCTACCCCACCTCCTTTTTATGTTACAGTTGACTCCAGGACTTGACATTTGACTTAAGACTTGACTTGAAAGTATCTTGCAAGGACGTAAGACTTGATTTGATATTTGTAGGTACAGACTTGAGACTTGACTTGACACTTGGGACCTTATTGCATTTACTTTTGCCCCCATTATGGGGACGGAAATGGAACGCTTGGGAGTGCACATGACCATGGAAAAACTGATTTTATCACACACCTAAGCATCCATGGGTGCCGGAACAGGACCTTTTTGTAGACGCTTGGGTGTGCAATGAAATCTGTTTGCGTGCACTCCCAAGAGTCCCATTCCCATTCCCCAAAATGGGACAAAAGTAAATGTGATAAGGTCCTGGGAATAAAAGACTTGAATACATCACTAGAATGAACACACTTTATGAAGCATGTACCTCTTACATTCAGTCTGTAAAGGGGAAGACTTCATGGACCATAGCTGTCAGTATTTAACAATGGCCTAATCTAGATTGGCAAAAAGAAGTGTGTTCATGGCTGCATGAAAGTCTAGCCTTTAGATGAGAAAAAGGGAAAGTGTGCCATGAAAACGCTTTTTTTTGTGTTTTAGGGGAGAAGAAGCACCTTTAAAAAGGTGCTGGTTTTCCCAGCTTCTTTTTTAAAAACTGCAGAACAGCGCAGCTCCATCTAAAGGCTGCAGTGCAGCTGCTAAGCATTAAGGAAAAGACAACTTCATGTCACACTTTCCTGCCAATCTAGAAAGCCCCAATGTATGATTTTGCTTACACAACATGGTTTTAGATGTACCCCAGTTAGAAGGTGAATAGAAGGTGAGCACAAGGAATAATTACAGTTTTAGGTCCAAGGCCTGATAGAAAGTTAATCATAGAATCATGGAATAGAATCATAGAGTTGGAAGAGACCACAAGGGCCATCCAGTCCAATCTTGCCATTCAGGATATCACAATCAAAGTACCACTGACAGATGGCCATCCAGCCTCTGTTTAAAGACCTCCAAAGAAGGAGACTCAACAACTCTTCAAGGGAGTGTGTTCCACTGTCAAACAGCTCTTACTGTCAGGGAGTTCCTCCTAATGTTTAGGTGGGATCTCTTTTCATGTAGCTTGCATCCATTGTTTGGGTTCCTTTTCTTTGGAGCAGCAGAAAACAAGCTTGTTCCCTCAATATGACATCCCTTTAAATATTTAAACAGGGCTATCATATAACCTCTTAGCCTTCTAAAGGTAACTACAATGTACTGATCTGAAGTTATCTCTCATAAGTTACAATTTTAATACTATGTTGTTATGCCTTACTTCTTTGATAAAACAAGTAATTATTACATCTAACTATATATTTATAGCCAGCAACTTCTGAATTCTGGTAGTAAAACAAGCTTTGGATGATGAGTTGAAAATGCAAATGTTTGGAAGGAAACATTATTAAGGCTTGGATCCAGATTTTATGAAAGATCACATCTCCCTATATGAGCCGCTCCAAGCTTAGAGATCTTTAGGGAAGGTCTTTCTCTCAGTATCCCCATCATCACAGGCATGTTAGATGAGGACACAGGGGAGGAGCTTCTCAGTGGCTTCTCCAGGGCTGTGGAATTTCCTCCCATATGTGAAGAGGTTGTCCTCCTTCCTGCTCTTTTGTTATAAGCAGACTAATAGTAATAGCAAGTGCATTTCTGTACCCTTTTATCAGTAAACTAACACTCCCTAAGCCAATTGCCCCCAACAAGCTGGGTACTTATTTTACCGATCTACGAAAGGATGGAAGGCTGAGTAGACCTTGGATGCCTGCCTTCAGTTGAATTCATAACCTTGTGTAGTAGTAGCATTTAACCATTGCATTTTTTTAGACAACTTTTTTTTAGACAGCCTTCATTTTTAGACAAGCTATGGCTGTGAACTCATGGCATAATGGATTTTCAATGCATTTTTAATGCTCTTGTCTTCATTACAGTGGGCCCTTGGTATCCGCTGGGGTTTGGTTCCAGAATCCAACATAGATACCAAATTCTTAGATCCTCAAGTCCTACTATATACAGTTGCATAGCAAAATTTTATTCTTGGAATTTTTATATTTAAAAAAAAATTCAAGCTGTGGATGCTTTGGTCTCTGGATAAAGAATCTATGGATATGGAGGGCTGACTGTACTTTGTTTAAAATCTTTGTAAAACTGTTTCTTTTTGAGTAACATCTTCTGGTCTGATTCTCCCTTCAAACCTGATTCACTCATACTCTGCTTGCCAGCAGAATGGATCTCAATCTACCCAGGCATCTGGTGCCAAGTAAAGTAGGTGGGGTGGTGTTGGTTTACAACTATGGTAATAGTGTAACTAACACGAAAGAGCTGTGGGTGAGTAAATCTAGGTAAATGTTCCATATTCACAATGGTTATGTAGTCACAACACAATTGCCACAACACTACATAACCCAATTTACCAGGCATCTGCTACATGGGGAGAAGGAGATCCATTCTGCTAATCAGAACATTGGTGAGCAACACATCCATCAAGTTGGGGAGATCAAGAATGGTTAATTAGTTAAGTATTTTATGTTGTTTAGTATATTGAGTATACTGAACTAAGAAGTTGATGTAGAATACTGGCCTGTGGTTTTAGAAAAATTGCTTATTTAATCTTTCTTTTTAAAAAAACCCTTTTGTTTTTAAAAAACCGTTTTCACTGTGTTTTGTTTTAATCTATACTGTAAGTAACTTTGGCTCCCATATTGGGAGATATAATATAAATCAGAGAGCAGTTTGGTTTTTTTTAAACCTAACTTTAATGCCACAATATGGATATTTTACATCATATCAATGTTGAATGCTTGTGTACATCAATTGATAACAATCCCAGTTAAAATCATTTCAGTTCCAAGTTGCAGTACAATTAAATGTGCAAAAGTTAAACAGGGCAAATACATTGGCGAAATATCGTATACAGATGTATTTCACAACTATTATGTAAATCTAATGATAAAAACAGGTAATGAAACATGGGATAGATCAAGGTCCTTTTAGTTCTGTATCTGCTTCTCTGAAAAGGTATATATGCCACAAGTTCTAAATAGTGTACTTAGATAAGTCCTTGTTTGCATCCCTTGAGATTCCAGGCTAAGGAGCCTTAGAAGAAACAGAGCACAAATACCCAACCTAAATGTTTGCAACTCCAATCTAAAAGTAGCACAACTGTCCTGCGGGAGCTTCTCATTTCCATGGTTATCCTAACAACATGGGTTGGAGACCTGTTGCCACTCAGATGTTGCTGGACTACAATTCCCAAAAGCCCTGACCTGCAGCCATGCTGGCTGGGGCTGAGGAATCTATATTTTTCAAAGCTATAGGGTTGTGTTGTTGTTGTTGTTCTGTTTTTTATAGCAACATTATGAGACAGCTGAAGTGGAGCAGCAGTGGCTGAAGCAAGGCCATCCAGTAAATGTAAAGTTTACACCAGTTCTCTACAGCCCAGAGCTTTGTCTACTGCACCAGTGTCATCATTTTTGTGTGTGTGATAATTCATCTGTGTGGAGAAACTTTTAAAATATTTTTTCACAATTCAAAAGTATTGAAAGAAGACTGAAGCAAATACAGTCAGACCTCCGTATCCACAGATTCTTTAACCACAGATTCTTTATGTATGGATTCAAGATCCATGGTTTGAAAATATTTTTAAAATGTATAATTTCCAAAAATCAAACTTCCTTTTCCCATTTCATATAAGGGACATCATTTCACTATGCCATTGTATTTAATGAAACTTGAGCAGCTACAGATTTTGCTTTGACATATTGAACTTATTGCATATTGAACAATATGTTCCCTGAAATAGTCTGACATGGATTTCTCTTTCTCATTTGCCTTTTTTTTTTGTTCCCATTGGTGGTAGTTGTTACTCTGTATTGTTTGCATGTTTATTTTGCTGTTAATCATGTCTATCTTTCTGTCTGTCATCTATCTGTGCAACAAATTGAAACATGAGAGTCATTCAGCCCAGATTGCTACTTCATAGGTTTATAATTCAATTAAGTGTTTAGAGTAGGTTAATAGTCAATAATAATTCAGGGTTGGAAATCATGTAGCCTTGCAGATATTGTTGGACAGGAGCTACTAGAATCCCCTATCAGTATAGCCAACATGAAATGTTGGTTGTAGTTTTGCAACATCTTCATGGTTCTCAACCTTCCAATAAATGAGATAGACAGTAGTTGGAACAAAAATGTGCATTGGCTAAACTACCAATAGATTTGCTTGAAATCAATAAAAAAGTTTATTCTGTATGAGAATTTATTAGTCTTATTATTCTCTGTCTCAGGAAAACTGAAGATGGCAGTAAGAAGTGGTGATGGAAAAGAAAACATATTTGGTTCCAAATTATTTCTGGTTGTGTTTTGTAGTTCACAGAAGCAGAGAGGATTATAGTGAATTTCAATTAGAGAAAGATTTGGATTATATCATCATAAAACTTTAATTATACATCAGAGCAAAATCAGCTGCTTGTTTCTGCAACTTTCTTTACTGACAAGTTTTTACCTAAAAAAAGAAAGAATATTGGAAATTTCTGTTACTAAGAAATAGCCATTATATTGTAAATGCAGTAATCACTAGAATCTATCACATCATATCTTCTGGCAGCTTTATATAACTGCCTTTCTTATACACTGCAGCTCTTTACAGGCCTGTATGGGAGTTAAAAATCAGATATGTGGTTTTTTTGTGTGTGTTTTGTAACACCTTTAAAGTGCCCATTTTTATATGATTGGTAAGAACAGAATGGGAAGGTGAAAAGTGAAAAAGGGGCTTTCCTATGCAAGTATGTTTAGACAGTTGCATTAATATTTAATTAATAAAGCTCAGTCATGTGAATCAAGTGGCATCCTCTTTTTAGAAATGAGTGCAAGAGCTAGGGATCCTATTTTTCTCTCAGAAAATGAGCCATGGAGTTTTGGTGAAATTCTACAAATGGAAAGGCCCCAAATATTTCTCTTTTGGGTACTAATGATATTGCATAACATTTGGAGTGGCAGATTTAAGCAATTTAAGACTACGGCACAGGAAGTTTGTACATTTGAGAAGTTTAAGTCCAGATCTTCCCAGAAACCAAGGGGAGGCACTGAGGGAAGGTTGTAGGTCTTCAACTTCTTCACTCGAAAACAGGATGAAGAAAAAGCTTTGAGTGCCATTTTTGAGAGAAAGGTGGGATATTAACAATACATATAGATGAAGATATGCTCATTCCATGCAATGGATGAGTGGTTGATAAAGTTAGCGGATAAGTTAGAATTGGACTAATTATGAGTCCTTGACAAAAGTGGAAGAAGATTGGTTTCCATCTCTTTGGAAATGGATATGGACAGGTCTCTGTTATATAGAATGACATGCTATCACAAAAATCATGTATTAAAAGTCAAAAATTTGGGAAATGCATTAAATAATTTAAAAACATACGTGGTCAGTGTGAGTATTTACTAAGTTAGAAGTGAAGAATGTACATAGCTCATCTTCTGTTAGAAATCTTGCCAATAATGAGAGATCTTCGAGGAAATAAAAAACTTTGGACAATTAGTCAACAAAAAAAAAAAAAAAAAAAAGAAGAAGAAGAAGAAGAAGAAAGGAGAGTATCTTCAAAAATATTTTGTAAAGTGTTTTCGATTATACATTATTTTTAGAATGCTACAAGTTGCAAATAGAAAGAATATTGTAGATTTTTATTGTTATAAAATAATGTTAACATTTTGTATATTTGGAATTCAAATATTAATTAAAAAAAAGAACTAGTCTGTCAGCTTCAGCTTCTGTTAGACATTCCTCTTTCACAGCTAAGACCTATTGTGAAAACACAAAAATTGTATTCAATGTAATTGTAAAAAACAGCACACTTGTTTCTGTTCACTCCACAAGAAGCTTTCTCTGCTTAGCTCTGCACCTCATTTTCCCATCATATAATGGAGTAATTGGGACTGAGCGGACATAAGTGTACTCCTGTCTTCACAGATCAACTCAGTATTCCTGTTCCTGCATGGGGGATGACAATGCTATGTTTAGATGTATCTTTAGAACATCAGAAAATAGTTAATTCACTAAAGAACTTTTTCATATTGGTGAAATGATTCCTGTCTACTCTGCTGTTGATTTTACCCTCAATTTTCTTTGCATTCCATTCCTACATTTCAGGCCTCCCATCCATCTGCAAAAGCTACATTTTAATGTTTGAGAGACTGAAAGTGTCCCTTCCTATAATTCTGTAAAGGAAACATGAAAGTCAGACATCTGGATGGTGGCATCTTTGGGAAAAATTAAGAATAAGTGCTAGCAATTGCTTGTTTGGAATTGTTTAGCCAAAAGCCTTACATGTTGTGTCCTTCATGACTTACTAGTTTAAGCCTTGCAGAGCAATTTGTGAGCTAAAAATATTTGATGTCTCATAAAAAAAATTCTTATAGCTGAGATAACCATCTGTTCCAATGTCATTTCCCAATTCTCCTATATAAACACTAGGCATAGCCACAAAGCTATTTTTAAATTTGAAAATAGGATAATTACACTAATAACCATTCTGTTGTTCTGTAATATGTGATTTTAATTTTAGGGGCCGGGATTGTATCTGTATTCAGAAATAAAAAGATGACACATAGGGGGAATGGTATGCAAAGATGACGGCTTAACTTATTATTCACAATGATTTCTAATGGTGATGTGGTATCAGTCTCACTAATGCAACTTAAGAAGGATGAGCCTCGCCCAGCCTTGAGTCTGAATGTGGTGCACTGTGTATTACTGCTTTTTCTTCAAGCCTTTAAGGGGGTACTCTTCTGGATTTGGGCTCCCCTAGTTACATGTGTTTAGATATATGATCCTGACAGCATTCAAATGGGCATCCTTCCTCATTCAATGTCTGAATAACCTAAGAGGGCAAGATGTGGGAAGTCTTTTAATTTTGCTTTTATCTTGAATATTTTTTCTTTTTGTCCACCAATAACACAATAACCATCTCTAAGTGGACCATCTGAACTGCCTATCCTACTGTGACTTGGGAGATTAGCACACAGCTAAAAATGTGCCGATTTCAATTTGAATTCAGGATACATCTGTATTTTATTGCATGCAATTTGCTGCTGACGCTGGTGATAGCCCAGGTAACTTCCAGCAAGAATCCAAGCTCTGCCAGGCAATTTTTAAAGCCGGGAGCATGTAATAAAATCCAGATGTAACCTGAATTCGAATTGAAATCGGCAGCGGTAAGTCACTATTTTTAAGCTGTGTACTAATTTGGTTTCTAGCACTGATACCAGTAACAGCCAATTATTAAGTGAAGAAATAACCAGTCTATTCAATCCAATGTTGGGGTCCTTTTGGGAATGGTAAAATACACACCCACCCACTCTCACATAACCACTGTTGCTTGTACTAAGTCCTTCCCAAAATGTAAAAGTAAAAAAGTGATAAAATAGCAAGTGTACTGTTTGCTCATAATAATGGTTTAAATATTTGCCTTTTTGCTGTGAAGATACATGCAGCTTCATGTACTTGCCTCTGTCTGGTCAGTGCACACAAAGAATGTTATCCATCCCACCACCTTATTACAGAGAATTGTGGAGAAAAACAGGTTTCTTGAACGGTGATGAATCATTTGAGCAATATTTGAGGAAGCCTGAGGTCTATGTGACTATAGTTGACTCAAACATGTTGTTGTGTAAGCAGACATTTCTATTTCTGGAGCCAATGCTAAGCTATTGTGAAGCACAAGTTCCTAAAAAACAGTTACTTCATAAGCAGCATTCCATTTGGCAACTTCTAGTCAACTTCCACAAATCTATTCTAAAACAGTTGCTTAGATCAAATAATGGCAGATATCTACAGAGCAGTTAGCATCCTTGAAAATTTTTCATTCCATTTGCAACAACAACAACAACAAAATCTTTGAGGTGGGGATGTGGAACTGAAATTGAAAATACAGCAGATAGAGAAGCTTATACTTTCCCCTATTTTCACCCTTCTAATCATGCTTCCAAGTTGTTTTTCACACTGCATGGTTCCAATATAAAGACAAAAAGCTACTGAGCCACAGTAGTTGTCAAAAAGAAATGTGGAAAGGGTTAAGGAAAGAAATATTTCGTATGAACATTCTAGTCCCAATTGTAGCTATTAAAGTTGATCCTACTAGGAAAAAAAGAATCTCTCTCTCTCTGTGTATGTGTGTGTGCATGTGCACATGTAATCATATAGTTCCATGATTCTTATGAAGATAAAATTAAATATTTAGCAGCAAACACTGGCATTATGGATGTATTGCAATGCATGTGTTTTAATTAAGTTTTTAAATATTTTAGCAAATGTAGAGATCTTTTCATTCCTCTGGAAATCAGTGGCAAAACTTTCATCTGGGCAAAGCTGGATTTCAATACTGTTATTTAGAAAATTCACTTTCCAGTTGGCCTCCTCACTTCCATCAGTTATATATCCTGGACAATCTGTTATACAGTCAGCCCTCCACATTTGTGGCTTTGAACTTTGCTTATTTGATTATTTGTAGTTTTGATTAATATGTTCTCTCTAGGAATCTCTAGGTCCTTCACTACAACTTCCTAGAAGTTGACCAGAGAGTTGTGGTGGAGAACCTAGAGGAGCCCTGGTGGTGCAGTGGTTAAATGCCTGTACTGCAGCCACTCACTCAAAACCATAAGGTGGCGAGCTCAAGACCAGCAAAAGGGCTCAAGCTCAACTCAGGCTTGCATCCTTCCAAGGTTACTAAAATGAGTACCCAGAATGTTGGGGGCAAGTAGCTTACAGTTGTTAACCACTTAGACACTGCTTAGGTGGTATGAAGCGGTATATAAATGAAGCTGTTTGTTTGTTTGTTTTCTAGAGGGAAAAAAAACTTCTCTAGGCATTTGTAGGTCCTCCACCATGATTGTAGATGTAGACCATAGAGTTGTAGTGGAGGACTTTGAAATTCCTAAACAGATGTCCTCTCAGGTAAAAATAATAGTTTGTTTTATTGGCAATTTTTCCACATTTATGGGGGTCCTCATCCCTAACCCCAGTGAATGTGGAGGAACCACTGTATTGACAAGAAGGTTTATATAGGTTTCTCACAGTAAAACCTTATTTTTGACAGTCTATTATATAATATTTTCCAATATTAATCATGTTCAGTGTGCAAAAGTTGAGTGTAATGCATACTAGCTAATTTGTTTTTAAATTTCTCACAGGCACAACAGCTTACAGACTTAGAACAGAAACTAGCAATTGCAAAAGAAGAACTAGAAAAAGCAGCTCTTGACAAAGTAAGAACCTTTCTGAGCACATCATTTAGCTCTATTAATAGACATCTGTTGCACAGCCATTAGGTGAAAAACCTATGTTCTTGTAAAACTGCAGACTGAAAAGGAGGGAAGTTCTTGCCATTTGACAGCCTAATTATTCAGTGGCACCTTTTCTTTATAGCAGTTAAATAAGGTCCATCTCTTTTTCCTTCCTCCTAATTTTTTCTTGCTAGGTCCAAGGCAATTACAATGACTTATGTAGCCTTAGATTACAAATACAACCACATATGGAAAGATGGAATATTGTAGTGCATCTTACTATAAGAAGTAGTGTTATAAAACATAAGTGACTATTTGCAAACATGTTTGAGAGTGAGATATGATTTAAAACATAAAACTAGTTGGTGGTTGCTGTGCCTTGACTGATGTTATAATATGAGAATTGGTAAAATCTTCTCCTGGCTCCAATGCATTGATGACGACATTGTTTCTGTTGTCATCAATGCCTGCATACCCCCTTATCACCATTTTTCTTAATGAATTGCCTTGTCTGGAAGCCGCCAAGAAGACAATTCACCTTTTGAATAGGCTGCAGCCATCCACCATGCAGACTGTTCAATGGCTCTTCTAGATAGAGCAACTGTACTGAAACATTGGGGCGGTACATACGGCCCAAAAAGGACGGTCTGGCACCACCTTTTTTGCTACAGACCTTCGCCACAGCAGCTAGATGCTGCGGCGAAGGTGCACAGTTAAAAAGGACCGGGGAAACCCCACTCCTTTTTAGCATCACAGTTGTGACACACTAAAGGTAAAAGGCGCCATAGGGCACCTTTATTTCATTGCAACTGCGCAGCTCTGTCTAAAAGCTGTGCAGCTGCGATGGCATCATTACATACGCCATTTACATGATGCTACGTAACAATGACATCCCCGTCATGTGCTAGGGTTGTGGGGAATGTGGAAGCCCCACCCCAAGGCAACCCTAGCATGTAACGGGGGCACCTAAAAGAGCTGGCCTGTATTGGCCCAATGTGACATTCGTTGCTAACATGTTCAGACTGTATCTCCAATCAAATTTTCTCTTGTCCAAGTTTATTTTCTGGCAATTCCCAGCACCAGCTGCAATATTTTATCCCTATCCTTCATTAAGTTTTGTTCTAATTTTGAAACATAGGGCCGGAACAGATGGCCCTTAAAAGTTGCCATAAGGCAATCATCAGAGCCCTAGTTTTGGCCCGAGGTCAGCGCTTTGCGCCAGTGTATATCGGGCCTCTGTTTCTATTTTCAACCTCTTTGGGTGGGATCTACTCTTCTCCTCCTTTATTTTTTTCCCCTGATTTTTCTGTATAGAAAATGATTGTTCCTGTGCACAAAGTGTGGTTTTCTATGCAAATCAACCATATGCAAATTTGACACAGAACGAATCACAAACCATCAATTAAAACATTTTCTATGCAGAAACATTAATTACTGCACAGAAAATTCTGTTAAGTTGGTGGATAGATGCAGCAGGGCTTTCTCTGTAACACAGCCTCAACTATGGAACTCCCTAACCAAATCACTGAATGTTTTAATGTTTCAGAACTGGATTCTAAGGCTACATCTGTATTATAGAAATAGTGCAGAAATAATGCAGAAATAACTGACACGACTCAATCCTACAGAATCCTGTGTTTTGTAGTTTTGCTCTCAAGGGAACTCACCTATCCCTTGACAGTGCATTAAGTCTTCTAAAGGGGTTCTATAGGGAAAGAATCCACTGCTGTGTGAGTTCTAAGTGGGTGAAGTGCAGAACAAGCCACCAGAAAATCCTATTCTGATCACAGAAATTGATGTTTCCTATGATGCTTAGATCTATTATACCATGAGTGCATTTACTATTGCCATCTGTGTAATTGATGATTTATTTGAGTTTTGTCTTCCTTGCGCATAGTAAAGAACATGAAAGATTAATGATAAAATCGAAAGTGAATGTTATTTTCTGTAATATCATGATAAGATCTAATGGCATTTTTCTCTTCAGGAGTCACAGCTGAAAGCTCTGAAGGAGACTGTACAGCTCTGTCTGTCTTCAGTTTTGCACAATCAACCTCCCTCTAGAAATATAATCCCTTCAAGGCCGATAGAGAGACAGCCATCCCCAGTTACAAATGGTTCAAAAGTTCCATTTCAAGTGACCAAGGTATTTTTTTTCTTTCCTTAAAAAATAAGAGTTTGTCCTGTAAGTCCATCAAACTGGAACTAATAAGGTTTTTAAATTCATTGAAAGATTAGGATGAATTTTGAAGGAAGTGTTAAGCCAGTCTGCTGTCACAAAGTTACTTTACAAAAAGTTGGAAAACTGCTTATTTTTCTTGCTGCTGAAAAATATTTGAGGTATTTTCTCCAGGATGGTGTCTCATTATCATAGTATCTTACTATTACAGAATGAAATCTATGCTATACTCTCTGGTATTTCACTTGCTGATCCTGTCTGTAATTTATACATAGTTCACCAGTACAATATGCAATCCAGCAAAATGTGCCTTGTCATTAATGGCAGATTAAATCAATGGGACACGCCCATGACTACTTCCATTTCAGTTGCTTTCCACAGGGCTTAGTTGTCTTTGAAATGTTCTGGATTGTGCACATAATACATAATTAGCATTATATGGTGTGCAGTCATCTAACTCTTAGAGTGGATCTGGTGAAATGCCAACATTGATAATGTTGTAATAGCAATTGCGCAGTTCCCAGCCGGCAATGATAATTTGACTGTATGGTGTAACTGCGTTTGCGCAGTTCGCAAACCTGCGCAATTGCACAGGACAAATGTATACTTATGAGGATCCGTGAAATTATCATTGCGGCTCCTCTGCCTTTTTAAACTGTGCCGTTGCACTGGTGCATCATGAATGAACCCCTTTATTTTGTGAATGAATTGACATGTTATCCACAGTAGAATAACAGTAACGGCATCCCAGAGTCCCTACTGTGCATGTCTAGGGTTCGGATTAGGGGTGGAGCTAGGGTTTGGGAGCTTTAAAAAACTTCGCTGATAAACCCCAGCTTTTACACCTGCAGGGCATTGAGGAATTGCGTAGTTCGCAGCCGGCAAGGAAAATAGTTTTTAAAGGTTCACCGCGGCTAAAAGGCGCATTCATTGCCGCCCATGTAGCTGCTCCGCCTGTGTTTGTAGTGTTCTGACAGCTTCCCATGTAGCTGCTGAGCCACAGAAAAGACCTCAGATAAGTCGTTCCCACACCCCTCAGTCTAGCTGCCCTGTACTTTTTAAATGCACACCTGGGGCTTGCAGTCTAGCTGCTAAGCATTAAGGAAAGTGCAACTTCATGTCACACTTTCCTGCCAATCTAAAAAGCCCCTGTGTGTCCATTTCTTTCAGCTTCTTTCCCAGAGCCTCATAATCCCTTCTGATATTCTGAAGGCTGTGTCTTGCTGTGTCATTCATTCCCACATGGACCAAAAGGAAAGAGTATTGATCAGTAGGCTTGACCAGTCTTGTCAGCCTCTCTGTCACATCATAGATCTTTGCCCCAGAGCGACAACACAGCTCCCAAGACATCTTGTCAGGCCCACAAACCACTGCTTCTGTACCTCTCAACAAGGAGTCCCTCACCACGACCACATGTCTCCTCCAAGGCTTAGCAGCGACTGTTCCCTGTGGTGGGTACTCCCAAGCTCCCCTGCTCTGTCCCTGAAGTCTGTCCATGCTGGCCTTCCTCATCCTCCTTGATAAGGGAAAGAGCTTCAAATCGATTCTGTAGTGGCAAGCTCCCAGAACAATCTCTGGTTTCCCTTCATCTGTGTGTGACATTCCTCCAGCTGTCTTCCTCCTGTGTACATGAAGTGACCTTCTCCTTATAGAGGTCTCCTGGCTGCTAACTTGTATTCACTTCCTATGAGGGGGAAAAACCCTCAAGGGTACTTTTTTAATAAGGAAAAGATTTAAAGGAGAACCTCTAAAACAAAGTTTCAAGCTCCTGCCCCCTGTGTTGTATTTTCCCTTGACTGGGAAAAATTTGCACACACTCTCTCAAGAGTTTTTAAAAATTCAAACACCCACCACCTAAAATGGCCACCAAGAACCTCCTCCTCCTCCTCCTCCTCCTCCTCCTCCTCCTCCTCCTCCTCTCTAGCAGGAACCAGCCTAGAAAAGCTGTTAGAAAGGGGAATTATAATTAGCTCAAATGCTGCAGAGAGGAAGGTCTTAACAAAGCCTTTGTGTCAGAATCGCGGGCCCACTATTGTCTACCAGAGGTCCACTGACAAACCCCAAGAGAGATGACACTAGTCCAAATGAGTCCAGCTTGGGGGGCATAAATTCCACACACAGCAAAAGGGGGCACACACATGAACACACACACACACACACTCAGTGCTAGCGAAAAAGGGAGGGGGTAAGATTGGGAGTTAGGATTGAGAGAGAGAGAGAGAGAGACCGCTGGAATATTACCATAGAAGTCTTCTACTGGAAGCCTGATGAATGTGGATGAGGATGATGAACATGACCGCCGGAATGAGGGGAGATTGGCCGCAGGAGCTATGAACAGAGGTCAAACTGGCGTGGACCAGCCTGTACTCTGAGGATAGCATCAACGAGTGACTCAAACTTGGAATCTTTTATAGGGCTGAACATATCCGGAGGCTACTAGATAGGCTTAGACAAAGGTGCTGATTGCTTGGGCTTTGTTAAACCAAGAGCAAATAATCTGTGTACAATGTACTTAGGTTTGGACACAATTCGGAGGGGCAGCCAACTTAATGGCTGAGTGGTTAGGTCAATCACTGGCTCATCAGGTGTGAGGCCAAGGCTATTGTCTTACTTCGGAGGGCAGTGGCAAATCCAGTCTGGCGATTCCCAAACTTCCTATGAAGAGTTGTTTACTGGGGACTCGGTTGCTCCAAATGGGCTCGCCTATGTGACCTCCTCGCTTGGGACTTATAGCAAGTCCTTGGATAGGTCAAGCATGGGTCATAGTACAGTCCACATGTTCCCCCCAAATTTTATTAAAAGCACATATCGTAACAAAGCTCTGGGAGAAGTTATATATAGCTAGTTTCCTAGTTCCACCCAATAGGGACTCACAGATGTAACTCACAGAAGCTCCTCAACATTAGGAGGAACTTCCTGACAGTAAGAGCTGTTCAACAGTGGAACACACTCCCTCGGAGGGTGGTGGAGTCTCCTTCCTTGGAGGTTTTTAAGCAGAGGCTGGATGGCCATCTGTCGGGTATGCTTTGATTGGGAGTTCCTGCACGGCAGGGGGTTGGACTGGATGGCCCTTGTGGTCTCTTCCAACTCTAAATTTCTATGATTCTATGATTCCTCCTCCTCTGCAACAAACACACTCTCCCAAGAGTTTTTAAAAATTCAAACATTCACCACCTAAAATGCACCTGTGCTGCTCATTTGTTGTTTGTCTGAAGGGAGTGAGTACTAGTGGGCTGCTCCATACCCAAAGGAACCCTGGCCAAATCAGACTTTCTTTTTGCATAGGGAAGGCTTATGTAATTTTGGCAATCTGTGGAGCCCGGCCCCCCACCTGAGGTTCCATAGGGAGAAAAATGGCCCTCAGAACCACCACTGCTCCAGATGTTCCTGACATTATTATGTGCTACTGTTGGCCAGGTTTTCTAGAGCTGTTGGCAACTGGGGGTCAGCAATTTCAGAAGGTCACAGCTTCTCAGCCCTGATGTAGCGAGTATCATCTGTTTTTGATTCAGTCTTCTCACAGTGTTACTAAATAAAAGCTTATTGAAAGTATTATATGCAACTCCCTGGCCAGCTCTAAAGTATGTAAGGCAGTTTCTTCTTGTTCAAATGCATAAATGAAGTCAGGAGTATGGTGCTCCTGGCTGTATTCAGAGGCTAGTGCACATATCACCATTCCCCAGATGTTTGGTTTGAACACCTTCCAGATTTGTGTGCTTTTGTTCAACAATCTGGAGATGCATAGGAGCAATTTTTAGAAATATTGTTTTCCTTCAGGTTTATGAGACTTCCTCTCTATGGAGAATATACTAGTTTCACTTTGCATGTTTCCTTAGATAAAATTTCTAGAACACATCATTGTAGATCTTTTTTTGAGGGTTAAGAATCACCCAAAGGTGGATTTGAATGCAGTCCACCTGTTCATTCAGTACAGATATGTTATCTTTTTCAATGATTACTTCTCTTAACTGGTAAATGCTGTAAATGAGTATAATGAAAATAATGTGTTATACTTTTGCTGCTGTACTCATGGACATTATTGTAAATTTGTGCATTGTTATTGTAAATTGGTGCATTATCTATGATGACAAAATCCTTGAATTCTGCAGCTGTGAGACAGGTAGTCAAAGGGTCATGGTTTTGGACAGAGTTATATGCTATAAAACGAGAACTCTTTCATAACAATAGACATTGTTATGGATTTAAGACTTTGCCTTCCTTTTAAAAGCTACATCACTAACTCCAGCTCTAACCCCATGAACTATTATGCTGTTACAATATATGGTGCCCAAGGAGATGGAGTATGAATATGTGCACTTTTAAAACTATGACAGGGACCATCAAAGGCAAAATCTTCCTATATCTAGTCACATTTGATGAGAATTAGCTTAACCTTCAAAAGATACTGTTTTGTAAATATCATAATACATTTGATGAGAATTAGCTTAACCTTCAAAAGATACTATGCTTTGTAAATATCATAATTTAATGGGATTATTCATCCAGTTCATCAATTATGACATTTTTTTTCCAATGCCAAAGTGATGTATCATTTATGAGGTGAAATCCATTTTACATTGATTATACCTTCCTTGGGCTACACTGCAGGAGTCAGTGTGGGCTTGTGTTAGGAGCACACATAAAATGATCAGAGATTTATGGACATGGCCAATAGGTGTCCTTTCAATTTGACTTTTAGATGCCAACTTGTTTCAGTGAAACAAGGTTGGAAACCCATAGCTGCATTGATGGGACAGCAATTGGCCATGGCTACAAATCACTGGTTTTTTTATGTGTGCTTCTAACACAAACAAGGTGAAATAAAGCCATAGATAAGGACTGAGTAGATCTCTTACATGTTTCTTTGATCCAGAAACCAACAATATAAAATCCTCCCACATTTGTATAGTTGCCATAGTCCAAAGTATGTGTGTACAGGATTGCAGCCTTAGTGACAGTTGTGTATATGAAAGAAGCCTCAGAGGCTGTACAGACTACCCCTGTTCTGGATTGTGGCATGCTGTGGCCCCAATCTGGCCTTTCTAGGGCATGAAAAGGAGTCACAGAAAGCGGCTCCTTTTTGCGCTCTTGAAAGGGTGTGATAGCCATGGCACTATGGCTTTAAGGTGTTCCTTTGGTGCTGCATCGTGTAAACACAGTGCCAGAGGAGTGCCATGACACTGCACTCCCTGTGGAGTGGCATGCAGCATCACGTTGCCATGGGGTGGAGTTGGGGCATGTGTCATATGGATGCCATGCCCCAGCTCCACCCCCAGGCCAGCCTTAATGGCTGGTCTGCACAGCCGCACACACATTAGTTGGAATCCTGTTGGTCAGTCCCAACTAAAGTAAACCTATTGAATCAATTGTTGAATGGTGAATCAGGATGTAGGTAAATACAAGTGATTCAATTAGTCTACTCTAAGCAGAGATAACAATAAGATTCAGGCCACTGTTTCTGGTCTAAGATATTCATGCCATAAGTGCAAGTGGCAGCCAATGTCTTCCATGTCAGTTGGGCAATGTATCAATTCTGGTTTTAATTTTTTTAAAAAAGGCTATCCAATGTGCTGAGTTTATTTGGGGATTTTAAAATTCAGATTGAAATCCAGAGGAGATTCCCTGCTCCAGTAACATGGAAGCCACCAGCTGCCACTGTACGAGTAAGATGGAATTTCATCAGTTTTATATTACTAAGAAACTTCTGTTTCAAGAGACAGTGGATTCAGAGTACAAAGAAAACCGTATTATTGGAAGTGGTGATCATATGACATGATCTGGAGGTAAAGGGAACTGTTGCTATGGTTCGTTAGAAATTGCAGAGAACGTGACAAGCTTTTTTTTAAAAAAAAAAAACATAGCTATTTGGCATATCAAATATGTACCTTTGAAAGAAAATATAATTCAAAGGATGAACAATGTAAGTGTTCAAAAGTCAATATGCTATTTTATCTTACTGAAATTAGTGTGTGTGTGTGTGTGTGTGTGTGTGTGCCTTCCCTGTCATTGTATGGTGACCCCATGCAGTCCTCCTAAACACTGATCCGTAAGGTCAGTGTACCAGTCCTCTGTTAGGATGTGGTCTAGATTAGTCTCCTTTACCTCTAACAAGTGATCAATAGTATTGACATCATCTTGAAGAGACCTGGACCTATGTCCTTGATGAGAGGGAAAGATGTGCTCCCAAATGAGAATAAATCATTTAAAGAAATCATTTTTGTTTGCCAAGAAAGAAAGAAAGAAAGAAAGAAAGAAAGAAAGAAAGAAAGAGAGAGGAAGGGAAGGGAAGGGAAGGGAAGGGAAGGGAAGGGAAGGGAAGGGAAGGGAAGGGAAGGGAAGGGAAAGGAAAGGGAAGGAAAGGAAAGGGAAGGAAAGGAAAGGAAAGGAAAGGAAAGGAAAGGAAAGGAAAGAACCTATGCAGATGATTTCATTTATCATAATATCCTAATATAAATTCAGGTTTTGACCTTTCACAGAAAGCATTCTACTCTGAAAATCATGCAAGACAATATAAATTTAATTACATGTTTTTTACTTAGGAAGTAGCTATCAAGCTGTCCTAATGCTCATCATTTTTACCTCCATATAACCTCTCTTATCAAGACACATCAAAGTCCCACATTTTTGAAAAAAAATATATTTTCTGTTAGGCAGTAATTTCAAACTGTTGCTATGACACTCTTGTCAGCAAGTACCCAGAAATATCTCTTGTTTGTTACAGCTGTTTCTTATGCCTAATATTTGTGTCATTTGTGAAGTGACACTGCGTTTAAGATTCATTTTTATCCCTACAGAGATACTATGTGCCTCATTTCACACAGGGAACTTTCAGAAGGCTTTTAGCAAAATAGTTGGTTTTATTTTTAAAAGAAAAGAAAAGCTTTCAGCACCAGCACCAAGCACACTTGCCAAAATTCTAGTGTCCCAGGGTCCTAGCAGGGGCCAACACTTGTGTTTGCTCTAGGATTACTTTATAGATTTATATATATTTATATACACACACACATATACACATATATACATATATATGCTGGTGCTTGAAGTGGTTTGACCAAGCTGCCATTTTAATTTCCCACAAGACCTCTACTATCAGGCGAGGACATTTTAAGAAACCCAGCCATCTAAGGCAGCTGCTGCACTCAACTGCTACAAAGTAAGACCACTGGGATTCCCTGTAAAGAGGAGGCATTCACCAGGTTGTGCCATGTTATGAAAGAAAGGAGATGTGATAAACTGGCCAAGTGAGTCACCATGATGCTGGGATGTTAACTAATGTTATATCATGTGCAGTGTGCCAAGAAACCATTGTCTATGTCAACAGACTGGAGATTGTGGATATTTTCCAATTCTACTGTTTCTCTTTCTAATCCTGCTTTACAATGGGGTTCTTTTTAGTTATTTGTTTAATTAGTTGTTTAAATTCTTATTGTTCATGTTCGTGAATAAAATATCCAGTTGCTATCCTTAAATATTATTGGATTGTTTTTCAGTCCTAATGTTCCATACTCAGTCTAACAGGATCCCTTTCTGAATGGATGGCCAATACATACATAGATATCTTTTCCAAAAATTCCTGAGAGTAAAAAATGTGTTTTCTTTTTCTCGCCTTTCAGGAGTGCTAGATGCATCCATTGCTGTAAGTATGGCAAATCCACTCTTGATTTTATGGTCAGTCCTCGTACAGGTGCTTCATCTTGAGAGAGAGTGCTTGACTGCTGGACTGTATTCAAACAGGTTCAGCACTGGAAGAGCTCCCACACAACCAAGAGCTGCTGTGGGAGGAGAGACCATAAAACTGAGTTTGGACTTGCCTCTGTCAAGACAGTGAATCCATTGATTGTCTCTGTTCCCTTCCAGCATATGATACTCTTTAATTTCATTTGTGTGTGGCAGGGAGGGAGATTCCAGTATTGCTTTTGGTGTCTCTACATAAAGTCAAATGATGTTCAAATCATACCGTTTCCCCGAAAATAAGACATTCCCCAAAAATAAGACCTAGTAGAGGTTTTGCTGAATTGCTAAATATAAGGCCTCCCCCAAAAGTAAAACCTAGCAATTTTTTTGTATATAAATATATATACAGTATATAATAAATGTTCATTTTTTTGGTACAACAATAAATATGAATTCTTCTTCATGAAAAAAATAAGACATTCCCTGAAAATAAGACCTAGTGCATCTTTGGGAGCAAAAATTAATATAAGACACTGTATTATTTTCGGGGAAACATGGTACATAGAAAATATATTGTCATACATATTCTTGCCCAAGGACTGATTTCTGCAAGAGGGCTACCCTCTGTGCCGAATAAGGTATGAAAGGAAAGGGTCTTCTCAGATGTGGCACCCCAGTTGTATAATGTCCTCCCCTTGGAAGTTTGATTGGAACCAGTGTGTTCTTTCTGGTGCTAAGTCAAAGTTTAGCTTTTTTAAAAAAGCCTTTTGGGGCTACATTTACCATAAATATACATGTACATGATTTTAATTGCTGTAGCATATAAGCTGTTTCAACTGGTAATGTTTAATATTTTTTCTTGTTTAAGATAAATTGTTTTCATCTGTTTGAATTATTTATTGTTTTCTCTGTAAGCTGCATTGAAACGTCATAAAGAAGGATCATGCAGAAATATTTTAATAAAATAAACCAATACATTATTACATTTTATACCTCCACCCCTTTGTTCAAGGAACTCAGCTGTTCCTTCCTCCTTTTTATCCTAACAACCCTATCAGGTATGTTACATTGGGAGAGAATGAGAGGCCTGATGTCACACAGTGGATAAAGATTTGAACCAGGTTTCTCTGATTTGCTAGTTCAAAACTTCTCTGTACTACTGAGGCTCTTCAAAAGGTTCATTTGTCCCTTTTCCATTACAAAATAATGTAATGTGGGGTTTCAAAACTGTGTGTTTGGAATGTGTTAACTTTTATGCTGAAGTGATGCATTCTCTTATCCCTATGAAGGAAGTAGAAAAGGGAACGGCATGGATCTCTACTTTGATTTCTACAATGAAAGAGCACACCTAACAATATTTCAGTCACATATGCAAGTTTTGCTGAATTCAAAAGGGAGTCAAGCGCACAGACCTAATGTACTAAACTGAGACTATTTCATTGAGTTGCACAAATCATAGATCGAAAAATATTCATCACTACCTGAAAATTGTGGTGAATATAAAATAGCACTTAGTATGTCTTTAGCAGGTAAATCAAGAGCAAACACTATTCTGAGAATGTGATGGTTTTATCTCATATCAAAAGTTGCAAACCCTCATTTGCTACAGAACACACATTAGATTTGGAATTATAGATAGTTCTGGCTTTTTGCTAGCATTGTCTGATAACAAATGTGTCCAAATATACCTGCTGTCCCATTCACAGACTATGTTTTGAGGAGTACAGTTAGTGTAACTTGGGTATCATCCCTCACATGAATGTGATCATTTAAGGGGAAGCAGATCCATACTGACTGGTCTCACCTTGTCTATCATGTCTCCTCTACAGGGTCCCATATGCTGTGTCCTGTGTGTAGAAGTAGCAAATGACAGTGGAATCATAGTCTAATAGGTTGAAGCATTCACAGGAAAGTCACACTAGTCCTCATCATACTTGTGTAGTCTAGAAGATTGTCTGAAAATGAAAGGAAGTATAGTTATCTGGAAATCAACATTCCCTAAATCAATCACTCTAAGCAAACAGTCACAGTGAAGAAAGCCAAAGAGATAAGAAGGCAAGATATACAACTTTAAGCCAGTTTGACATCATAAATCCAAATAAATCAGAGAGCACACAAGATGATACACAAGTTTGTTGAATAGCTGTTTTCAACAAGAACTCCCCCAGCTGCTAGGAAATTTATGGCTGCTTAATCTTAGGATATGATGTGGCTGTTTACTCAAGGTTGCCTCTTTCTGTGCTTCTCTTTCTTCAAGTGCTGGTGGTGTTTCCTGAGCTTCCATCTGCTCTGGCTGAGACAAGTGCTCTTTTAACCAAAGGGCTCCTTCAGCTGTAACTATCTATAGCTGCCTCCTCTCCTCTGGAGAGGAGTTGTCATCAGGCGCTAAAGGGCCTTTCAAGCCTGAATCCTCTGACTCTAGTTCCTTGGGATGGATTATAACAGACCAGGCAGGATCAGGCAGGAAGGTCTGAACTAATGTGCCCTGAAAACAGATGAGATGTCCCCTATACTACCAATTTAGCACCTTTCTCTTTCATGTTTGCATGTTTCATTTCCACATTTATGTCTTTCCACACTCCTTTTATTGTCTGGCACTAAGTAGGGATAGGTGTAAATTTAGATTAGCTCATCTTTTTACAAAATGTTTCCAGCGTTCACAGATGTTTTAAAAAGAAACAACCCAACAGACCTGAATCTGGATCAGACTTGATTCTGGAAAAAGAATGGCCATACTAAATATAGAACTATAGAAATAAATCATCAGGAACAGATGATATTCCAGTCAAATTGCTTCAAGGCACACTAACAGAATTAAGACATAGGAGTGTCAACACATCTGATAATCCTAATGAGGAATTTTACTCAGGACAAGAGGCAAATGTCAGGACAGAACACAGAAAAACAGAATGGTTCCCAGTTGGAAAAGGGGTCACAAGGTATCTTCTTACCCTATGTGTTCAACTTGTATGCAGAACATATTATATGAAACACAAGATTGGACCAATAAGTAAGGAGGAGAGAAAATAGAAGGAAGGGGTATCAACCATCTGAGATATGCAGATGGCATCATACTACTAGCCAAAAACATCACAGACTTGTAACAACTTCTAAGGAAGATCAAGGAAGAAAGTGCAAAGACAGGCTTATTGTTGAACATAAAGAAAACAAAAATAATGACCACAGAAAATTTACACAAATTCAACCTAGATAATGAGGAAATAGAAATAGTAAAAGTATTTTCATACCTGGGATAAAATATTAGGGAGCTGGGGATGTTTAGCCTGGAGAAGAGAAGGTTAAGAGGTGATATGATAGCCCTGTTTAAATATTTGAAGGGATGTCATATTGAGGAGGAAGCAAGCTTGTTTTCTGCTGCTGCAGAGACTAGAACGCGGAACAATGGATGCAAACTGCAGGAAAAGAGATTCCACCTCAACATTAGGAGGAACTTCCTGACAGTAAGGGCTGTTCGACAGTGGAACACACTCCCTCGGAGTGTGGTGGAGTCTCCTTCCTTAGGGGTCTTTAAGCAGAGGCTGGATGGCCATCTGTCAGGGATGCTTTGACTTGGAGTTCCTGCATGGCAGGGGGTTGGACTGGATGGCCCTTGTGGTCTCTTCCAACTCTATGATTCTATGATTCTATGATTGATCAGAGTGGGTAATGCAGTCAAGAAATCATAAGAATGGCCCTCTTTCCATCCCCTCCAACATCTGCCAGTGAAGACCTGGCTGAGAGAGTATTTGTTTGTCCTCCTTCTACTCTGGGCTACCCCCTTGCCTTGGCTCCTGGACTTAAGGAGGAGTCTTGTCTCTCCCCCCCCCCGCCCTTTTTTTTATAGATTGTGTATAGTTCACATTGTTTCTAGGATTTGGATGGGGGGTTGAGAACGGGGATTATTTTCTCCTTACTTGTTTTTGTATGTTAATTGTTATGTACTTTGCGTTGTTAATTTTATTTTTTGTTATAATTACTATGTATTTTTGTTGTTGCTATAACTGTTATGTATTTTTGCTTTGTTAATTGTTATGTATTTTGCTTTGCTAATTTTACTGTTACTAAAATTACTATGTATTTTGTTGCTATAATTATGTATTTTGTTAGTTATTGTTATTGTTAATTGCTATCTGATTTTATTGTTATTGCTTAATCCATTGCCATTTGTTTTTTAATTAATGTATATTGCTATTGTGTCCCCTCTGTTGTAAGCTGCCCGGATTCCAAGTTGATTGGGCGGCATATAAATATTATTATTATTAGAAGAAGAAGAAGAAGACAAAGAATGGAGAGGGCAGCTATGAGAGATAAAACTAATAATAAATAAAAAAACTTTTATTTATATCCTGCTTTTTGTCGTAGCAATCAAAGTGGCTTACAATATTTAAAACTATACAACAATATATATAAATACCCCCCTTTAAAAAAGAATTAAACAAATTATGATTACAATTTATAAAAACAATTAAAACATAGTTAAATAAAATTACAACAGTTCCCAACAATAACAATGGAAGAGTCGTTGTTCTATGTGCCTAAGGGGGGGGGGGGGATATTTTGGCTGAGTGATTTATTCCGGGAAGGCCTGCCAAAAGAGATCCATCTTGATGGCTTTTTAAAAAAGCCATCCAGGTTGGTAATTTGACATAAAGTGGGAGCAACTGCAGAAAAAGTCCTCTGGGAGGTCGCAACCAATATGGTTTTCACTGGTTGCAATAGGTTCCTCCTAGAGGATCTGAATGTATGGGGTGGATTATATGAAAGCAGGTGTTCCCTTAGATAAGTTGGGCCCAAGCCATGTAGGGCTTTAAAGGTGATAACCAATACCTTCTACTGTGCCCGGAAACAAATAGGCAGCCAGTGGAGTGACTTCAATATTGGTATAATATGGTCACTCCTTGCTCTTCCCATAATTAGCCTGTCTGCCATGTTCTGTACCAAATGAAGTTTCCGAACTAAGCACAAGGGTAGCCCCATGTAGAGTGCATTGCAAAAATTGAGTCTTTAGGTTACCAGTGCATGTACTACAGTTTCGAGGTCCCCTAATTCCAGGAAAGGGCGCAGCTGGCGTATCAGCCGAAGCTGATAACAGGCACTCTTGACTGTCACGTTCAATTGATCTCTCAAGTGAAGTGATGAGTCAAGAAGCACCCCCAAGCTGCAAACACAGACCTTTGAGGAGAGTGTGAACCCCTCTAGGACTGGAGGTTGCAGCCTAATACCTGGTTTTAGAGCTCCAACTGTAAGTACCTCCGTTTTGTCTGGATTCAACTTGAGCTTGTTTTCCCTCATCCAGTCCATTACTGCTGCAAGACACCAACTGAGGGGACAAATGCCATCTGCCGTCATTGCAGATGACCGAGACATGGAGAAATATATTTGGGTGTCGTCGGCATAGTAAATGTCCTAAAATGTAAAGACATACAACTGAGCATGAAAGTTAGAATCACACGAGCCATTGTATTCCCTATTACCTTGTTTGGATGTGAGAGCTGGACAGTTAAGAATGCAGATAGGAAGAGAACAGAGTCTTTTGAGATGTGGTGCTGGAGAAGAGTGCTGAGGTTACCATAGACAGCCAAGAAGTCAAACACATGGGTCCTAGAGCAGATCAATCCAGAAAAGAAGCCTCTAGAAGCCAAGATGACAAGACTGAGGCTGTTGTACTTTGACCACATCATGAGAAGGCATGACCTATGGAAAAAACAATAATGCTAGGAAGGCCACGTGCTAGATGGTTGGACTCTATTATAGGGTCATGGGGTATGAATTTGCAGGATCTGAACAGAGCAGTGGAGCCTAGAGAATCTTGGAGATGTCTCATCTACAGGGTCACCATGGGATGAGATCAACTTGAGGGTGGATAACAACAACAGCAACTATAGAACAAAATGATACTGACAGATATGGCCACTGAGGCTTTCATGTACTCAGTTCATAAAAAGCAGACTTTGATGCCCATGGCATTAAACCATGTTTCTTCATGGTGAATTAGGATGGCTACTTCCATTGTTGTTGCAGTTTTTCCTGGCAAATTTATCATATTTAACTCTGTAATTATATGACAGGCAGGCAAATGCAACATTTGCCTCTTCATTGTGAGTATAGCTAGAACTATTGAATTTGAGCAGCTCAGACAGCTGAGAATTTCAATGGTTTTTCCTCAGGAATTTACAAAATTTGAAAATTTCTTCATAAATAGGATTATCAGATTTTTTTAAAAAGTGGATGAAAGTAAACCTGAAAGATTTATATGTCCCTGGCAGTTACATATCTTTAGGATATTGTCACTCACATAGGAGATTGATTCTGCATAAAATAAGGATTTTGCAATCGTTAGACCAGTATAATCCCATTTTTGAGATAGTTTTTCAGCCTTTTATCTTTGCCCTTAGCACATTTTCCTCAGAAGCCAGGCCTACTGAGTATAAAATAATTCCTGGAAAGCATACTTCACACTAAAGTCTAGAGGTATTAGAATGGCTCAGTGAAGACTGACCATGACTCTGAGCTTCATTTTGCTTTCGGCAAAACAAGTTCATCATGGGTTAAAAACAGAACTGTACAAATTTGCATCAAAATTGTTACATTATGGAATTCTTAAAAGCTGGAATTTTATCACATGCCCATAAATATAGCCATATACTTTGGTCAAAGAATATAAATAAAATTGATTAAATATAGCTATGGTGGATCACATTTAAAAATTGTCTAGTTCAATACTCTTTTCACACAGTGGCAAATTTGGTGTCTATGGAATGCAATTGCAGCCTCCATGCTCCCCAGCTATTGTTATAGCAGTGCTCCAGTACTATAAGTGATATATAAGTATCCTGAATAGTAGCCAATGATAGCACCATCATCCATTACATTAGCCTATCCCTTTATCCATTGGGCAGTACAGACTGTGCTGGCTTGACCATAGATTAGGGTTGCATGAGGGCTGAGTGTGCACATGCTCAGCAACCCTAGTCCGCCACCCAGGCGCCATCATGGCACGCATCAGTACAGATGGTGTGCACCATGATGATGTCTAACCAGAAAGTCCATGTCCCAGTCTGCGGATATTAAAGATGAAGTTTATCTTTCAAGCCAGATATAAGGACAATTTCTTTCTGCCACTTCCCAGGTTGCAAGGCCTAAAGAGATGGTTCCAGAAATGTCCCTTCCACCCAATCATTGTCCAAGGTGATCATCGAAATATAATCCAAATATTTATGCCAGAGTTAGGTAATTATGTAAACCAAATAATAATTCAAAGTTTTAAGAAAAAATAGGTATTATTAATACTCGACCTGATCCAATTTCCCATATGTCACTAAAAACAGTATGGGATAGGTGAAAAACCCATGGAAAAGAGGGAAAAAATCCTACCCAGCCCCTAGATGGCCAAGAAAACTTGTGGCGGGTGGGTGAGTCAATTTCTCTTTAGCAATGAGGCAATGGGGGCGGTTGGCAAAGCCTTGCCTCCCACCATGCCCCCAAAGCCTCATGCCATGCCATCGCTGCCATGGTGTGATTTAATGTCACTGTCTCATCCCAGGGGAGGGCAGCAAACAGCCCATCCTCACTCCAACTCCTCCATTGTGGAGGGGGAGGGAATGGCCATTCTAGATTAGTCACCACCAGTCACAACCATGTATATATTCAGTTGGTATATTTCAATTATTGGTATTTTTTTGCCAATGTACTGTATACATCACTTTTACACTTGCTTCTGTTGAAATTACATTTTACTTTTTCCCCAGTTTAGAGAGATCATTCATGAGCAATTTACAATATTTTGTTGTTCTTGTTCTTGCTATTGTTTTGTTGTTGTTGTTGCTACCTTAAATAGTTTTGTATCATCAGCAAATTTGGTACCTAACCACAGATAGTTTATTGTAGTTTATTGTGGCACCAGAGCTCTCTGACAGAGAAGGCTAAATGTCTCACAAAACTACAGTTCCCAGAGTTCCCTAGTATGGACTTAGCACAGTTAAAGCAGTCTCAAACTGGATTATTTCTGCCATGTGTTTTGGACCTCAGTTTAAAAGCCCCATTCTTCAAGCAGACCCCTGGAGGACTCCGCTGCTCACATCCCTCCATTACGAGAACCTATCTTTATTCCTGCTATTTCCTGCATTATAACCAGTCTCTGATTCATAAAAAACCTTCTCCCATCACATAATGGATAAGTTTGTTCAGAAGTTACTGGTGTGAGTCTTTTAGCTTTCTGGAAGTCCAGGTAGATTTTGTCTGCCTACTTCTATGTACATTTAAAGAACTTTAAAAATTCAGTGATTCAGAATTTACCTTTGCAGTTGATTCCTTTTCAGTAGGGTTTGTTATTTGGTAAGTTATACATAACAACACTTTATACCAACTTACCTGGAGCAGATGTGCAACTGACTAGCCTTTAGTTTTCATATATTTCCCATGGATCCCTTTTTTTTAAAAAAAATGAAGGAATAGTGCTACATTAGTCACTTTCCAGTCTTCTGATGCAGAAGCTGATTTTAGAAACACGTTAGTTATTCTAGTTAGATGCATTTTTGTATATCCTCATGAAAATATTCATAGTGATTTAGGAATTGTAAATTTAGGATGGAGAAGGTGGCAGCTGTTTTAATCAAAGTCTCCTGGCTAGTAGGAGAACTGTTAGGTTTTCTGATAAACAAAAGTTTAATAAAAGCAAAAATGGCAAACCTGTATTTTTTAAACACTTCACATTCTTACACATGCATGCTTCCAAGTGTGCACATTCATGCATAAATTTAGTCAAATGTCCCAAGCATGATTAAATTATTTGATATGCAAAAGCTTTGAGAATGTTACCTATTCCTTTGGCCGGATGTAAGGTCTGTGTTAATGTTATTTAAAAGTGTTCTAGATTTCTAAAAGCAATGGACCAGAATTATGAATCATTTGAAACTGGTGAGCAAAGCTTGATGCAATTTCCAGGTATTACCCTAAGGAAGTTAATGCTCTTACATATTAATGATTTATATATTTCATGAGTTGTCTCTAGATGTGTTGTTAATCCAGTGTTATAAAGTTAATATAGAATTATAAAATGGTGTGGGGAAGGTGGGTTTTGTGAATTGCTCCTCTTTGTCTGCATGTTAGCAGAGCTGAAACATTCACAAGAAAATAGCATTTCTTAATTGTCTTCAATGAATCAGGCAAACTGACCTTTACAAATCAACCACTGGTTGAACATCTGATTGTTTTAGCTGAGTTGTGTTGAATCACTGGCTGGAAAAAGGCAGAAAAGTTTGGCCATCAAAAATGAAGGAATTCAATTTATTTTGTCCTGAATGATTTAAGAAACAATCAGCAAATATAAACTAAACTCCCAATAGAACAAGTTTTTTTCCTAATTGAAAACCTTAAAAGATACCTGAACTTGTCTGACCTTCAGTAGAGAACTAATGTAATAAGTTTTGTGTCCTGGCATTTGAAAAACTGACCTTGAAAGTCAAATTTCAAATATGGTCATGGAGAAGCTCTCTTACAAGGTACAGACCGCCCCCCTCCCTGAATGATGGCAATGCTTCACATTAGGGATGGAATAGATATTTGACCATTTCTTTAATGTCAACATTTGGTGTTCCTGGCCACTTGGGAAACACTGACAGGAAGAAAAACATCCAGTTTCTGCAAGTATTGTTGTTTGTTTGTTTGTTTTTGGCACAGCTAAAAAGTGCAACTTTGTCAACTTTGTTCTATCTTAAAAGCTGCACAGTTGGAATACAATGCAACTCTCCAAGGCAAAGTACAATAACATCCAGAATCTGCAAAACAGTAATACCTTTATGGGGCCAACCAAATTGCATGTAGCAAACTTTCAAAACTCCACTGGATTCTTGATCAGGCAAAAGGTTTTAAGCATCATACAAGAGAAAAAAATGAAGTGTTAGTCATAGGCCTGCATTTTGTCAAAATGTTGTGGCTGTTGTCCTCAGTTCACATAATATGGAAGGACATTCAATCAGGTGGGGCCCTCCTCCTTCTGGTCATGTGGGTATTGGGACATCCAGTCCAGGAAATAAACTTTAAATTCCATTAACAAGACAAAAAGGCTTTGAGATCCAGTTTGTCTGGAATCTTTTGCAAGGCTACAAGCCAATTTTTTAGGAAGAGAACTCTGAATTTCTAGGCAAAGTTGCTCACCTATACTAAATCTGTAACATATATAAGTGTCTGAATAGTTTGGCATTGAAAAAGGAAGAATGGGTAGAACATTCCTTGAATGTTGTGCACCTTAACTGTGAAAATTATGACTATTTCCTCTCCATTAGGAACAAAGCTGCTCCTTTTTTGCTGCTCCCTCCTCTACTGGCCTTTCTTGGCTGTTTTTTGTGTAACATGCTCATTGAACTCTCTGGACTCTGAGTCTGTGTTCCCTTCTTTCTTGACATGCCTCCCTACCCCAATTCTGGGCAGGCAGTTGAAAAAGTACAGTTAAGGAGGGGGAAAACAGGTTGGTTTATGACATTTATTTATTTACAGTATTTATACCCCTGCCCTCAGGCTTATAATCTAAAAAGACATGACACAAAAGGAGAAGGAAATGGTAGTGGGGAAGAGGATCAGGTCCAGCAGTTCTTCTCTCCCTCTGAGGCCGGGGCCAAGACATGCTCTGCTACTGAATGGGGGAGCTAATCCCTAAGATTGTAGTGGGTGGCATCTATTGTCATGTAAACCAGTTGTTTACCAAATGATCATCTAACTTTATTCTGAAAAGAACACTGGAAATCAAAGTCAGTTCATCAGTCTGGAAGCCTATGGGAATGGCAAGGATATAGAATTCCCAGTTAGGAAACCAGGCTTTACAAGGTGAATGAGCAACATAAGCAGTAGAACTATAAATCTCCTAGAGTAATATATGTATCTTTGCAGGTGCTTTCTTCATAGCACCTTGGATGCCCCTATCTCTGATGCCTCCATCAGGGGAAATGTAGCAAAGGTTGATGGCCTGTTATGTTATGGCTTCCCCAAAAATATCTGAGTAATCTTTTCTTTTGTACCAACTAACATGGTAAGCAGGAAGGTAAAATGTAATGATTTCTCTTCATTTTCTGCTTGAAGAAACGTGTTTAAAACTCTGTTTGTGACCTGATTATCTATATATGTTTTGCTCCTTTCTTTCTCCCTGATCCTATCCTCTTCCATCAAGTAATTCCAGTTTTCCTTATGATCTGATTCTGTTTGTATGTCTTCTGTCAGGCTCTCATCCAATAGTCTTGCCTTTGTACTGATACATATCTAATTTTCTCTTTTTTATTATTATTATTTTTGTAGACCATAATTGCCTATGAGAACAGTCTGATATTCTGTGTGACAGATGCTTTGCACAAAACATGGTGCACAAAGTAATAGTTACTAGCCTGTGACTAATTACTTTTTTATTATTGTGTCTGATACAAAAAGAAAACAAGAGAAAACTAGTTTTCTCTTATTTCCCAGGTTTCTATTCTTTTAAGACAAGAAAACCATATGACTGTGCTTTATCAAGGTTAATCTTTATGCCATTACAACTTAATAAAGTATTTGGATTCCAAATTCTCTTCATTAAATTAAAAAGGTATGCATTAATTTGGTAAATTACTTCTTTTCAGGACATGATGCGTAATGTAGCTATATGCTCATGATTTTATATAGAGCAGTGGCCACATACATACAGTAATATCAAGTCATGCCAAACGAACCTGATCTCTTTTTTTGATAAAATTACCAGCTTGGTAGATGAAGGGAATGCTCTGGATATAGTAGGGCTTTCTAGATTGGCAAAAAGAAGTGTGTTCATGGCTGCATGAAACTCTAGCCTTTAGATGAGAAAAAGGGAAAGTGTGCCATGAAAACACTTTTTTTGCATTTTAGGGGAGAAGAAGCACCTTTAAAAAGGTGCTGGTGTTCCCAGCTTCTTTTTTAAAAACTGCGGAACAGCGCAGCTCCATCTAAAGGCTGTGGTGCAGCTGCTAAGCATTAAGGAAAAGGCAACTTCATGTCACACTTTCCTGCCAATCTAGAAAGCCCCAGTATACCTCAATTTCAGTAAAGACTTTGACAAAATTCCCCATGACATTCTTGCAAACAAGCTTGCAAAATGTGGGATAGACAAGTTAACTGTTACATGGATTTGTAATTGGTTGACTGGCTGAACTCAAAGGGTGCTCAATGCAATTTTAGGCTGCATCAATAGAAGTATAGTGTATAGATCAAGGGAAGTAATAGTGCCAATCTATTCTGCCTTGGTCAGACCCCACCTGGAATACTGTGTCCAGTTCTGGGCACCACAATTCAAAAAAGATGTGGAGAAACTGGAGCATGTCCAAAAGAGGGCAACTAAGATGGTGAAGGGTCTGGAAACCATGTCCTATGAGGAACGCCTTAGGGAACTGGGGATGTTTAGCCTGGAGAAGAGAAGGTTAAGAGGTGATATGATAGCCCTGTTTAAATATTTGAAGGGATGTCATATTGAGGAGGGAGCAAGCTTGTTTTCTGCTGCTCCAGAGACTAGGACACAGAACAATGGATACAAATTGCAGGAAAAGAGATTCCACCTCAACATTAGGAGGAACTTCCTAACAGTAAGGGCTGTTTGACAGTGGAACACACTCCCTCGGAGTGTGGTGGAGTCTCCTTTAGAGGTCTTTTAGCAGAGGCTGGATGGCCATCTGTGTGGATGCTTTGATTTGGAGCTCCTGCATGGCAGGGGGTTGGACTGGATGGCCCTTGTGGTCGCTTCCAACTCTATGGGGCTTTTTAGACCGCCCAAAAGGGACGGTCCATACTCGCCCCTTCTGGCGGCAAGATGAGGCCTAGGCTGCCGCATGGGCAGCCCCGAGGCCTCATCTCGCCGCTTTTGGAGGCCGGGGGAAACCAGAAAACTGCCGGTTCCCCGCGGCCTCCAAGTGGGTTGCAGCGGGCGCTCTGGGCGCCCGCTGCACCCCGCTTCCCTTGGCAGGGCTGAAGGGAGGAAGGGGCCGCCGCCGCGGCCCCTTTCTCCCTGGGTCTTTGCCACGGCCATTTAAAGGCCCCGGCAAAGACCTGCCGCAAAAAAAGAGCTCCGCGATGGAGCTCTTTTTTTGCGGTGCAGGAAGGGCGCGATTGGTGCCCTCCCATGCCACAAAAGCGTCAAAACCTGCGCAGCATGTCAAAACACTGCACACATGATGACGCCTTTGCGGCGCCTCCCTATGGATGCCGTCATCTTTAAATGGCGGTGTCCATACGCTTTAGGGTTAGGGAGGGTGTAAACGCTACACCCTCCCTAACCCTAAAGACGGGCTTTTTAGCCCTAATCACGCCTCTTTATGCCCATCTAAAATGGGCCTATGATTCTATGGTTCTATGATTCTATATGTGGACATAATAGTTCTCTATCGGTGAGTGAAGAGGGATATCCCAGTGAACTGTGTAACTGGGGCAAAGGAGTGCACATTTTCCTTAGACTGAAAGTGTGTATTAACTGTCCATAGGTATCTTTGTATACACATCTTTAAAGTATGTAGGCAAAAATAGATAGCCAACATTCATCACTGCTTTACATTGGGTGGAAATAAGCCAAGAGGTGATATCTTTAAGCAATATCCAAATGTAGAATCTGTGAATTCCCTCTGTTTTAAAGATGCAAAACATATTTACAAGGCCCAGCGTAGTGTAGTGGTTTGAGTGTTGGACTACAGCTCTGGGAGACCAGCGTCTGAATCCCTACTAGGACATGGAAACAAAGTGGGTGACCTTGGGGAAGTCACATTCTCTCCACCTCAGAAGAAGGCAATGGAAAATATGTTCTGAAGACAGCTTGCCAAGAAAGCTCTGTTAATAGCTCTGTGTTCTGTGACAGCTATGTGTTTGCCTTAGGGTTGCTGTAAACAGGAAATGACTTGAAAACTCATAACAACAAAAATATTCACTTTTTTTTTTCATTTGTGATGAATCTTTCAACATGATACATTTGGGAAAGGGGATGGCATTATTCAGATAATGCCATGTTTAGGCCGACTCATTTTTATTTTATTTTATTTTATTGGTAATCTTGGCTTGGGGGAAGAAATTTTTGAAGTTTTATTAATTTTTCAGGTGAGAATGAATTATACAAGGACTTGAATCCCTGGTATATACAAATTAATTTTGTTGCTTTGGGTGTGATGTAAGAGGGCCCAACTACTCTGTGATTTCTTTAGAATATCTTATACTATTGAAATTGCAATACTTTCAGAATAAACTGCAGAAACGTCTATTTTATTGAACATACAGTTGTATTAACAAGCACATATTTTCATTTCAAACAAAATGTTTAAAATACTGTATGTATTTTACTTTTTTATTTCCTCCGTTAAGGATTCAAGGTTGTTTATGCATTGCTGTTTCCCCTCTACATATCCTGTTGTTGATGTTTGACTGTTCTCCCTCCACAACAGATTTTTTCCTGCACTTTAGTTGTTTGAACATGTATGAAATAAGAGCAAAGGTTAGATTCAAAAGTGTCAGCAGAAACACAAAACTTGCAGAATAGTTTGCAAAGCTGTGATAAACAGTCATAAATATAAATACTGTATCAACTCATAGAGAAAGAAGCAGAAAGAAAGAAAGAAAGAAAGAAAGAAAGAAAGAAAGAAAGATCGATCTTTTGGAAAGCAGAGACTTTTAAACTAAAAATGAGTATCTCATTTAAAAAGCTAAATGGCTATTAGCAAAAAAAAAAAAAAAAAAAAAAAAAAAAAAAAAAGCAATGGTAAAAGAAACAAGTCTAGAAAGAGCATCCCAGGCAGAGATGTCTTATTCCACATTAGTTGGCTGGCCAAAGGGAGAGAGCAAAAAATCCTTTTTAAGCATATTCAAAAACTATGGCATATATGCAATGGAGCTTTTCTTTTCTTTTTTTTAACCAAACCTCTTTTGAGCAACAGCTCATGCTGTGTGAGTAGTTTTTGGAAATTAAAAAATGGGGATGCTCAAAGAATATTTTATTTGTAAATCCCAATTCTTATTGATGTGCTGTCCAGCTTTCAAACAAACCTTAACAATTCACCAGATTTTGTATTTCTTATAATAGTGCAGTATTCTTTTAAAAGTATTAGTAAATGAAATATATTATTCTGTGTTTGAAAATGTGCATCTGTAGGAGAAATGTGCTTGATAATATCCATTTTGAGATGAAACAGTTTAAAATGCACATTTAAACATATTTGTTGTTGCTGTATGGCTTTAAATCATTTCTGAGTCCTCGTGATGCTAACTCAAACTTATCCCAAGGTTTTCCTGGTAGGATGTTTTCAAAGGGGGGCTGCCTTTGCCTCAACTGAGAGAGTGTGACTTGGCCAAGGTCCCCCAATGGGTTCCCATGGCCAAGCGTGGATTCAGACCCTAGTCTCTGGAGTTTTAGTACAATGGTCATACCACTATACCACACTGGATCTCCATTTAAACACTAAGACGTTTATCACACACCATCCCTTCCATGATGCTCCCATCGCCCAAACATCATTGATCTGCAACGGGAGCCTCCTGGTGGAATCACTCATGGCACTATGCTTCCGTGTTCATCATGAAAGCGTTAGCCTAGAAAAGGGGCCTTTTTAAATAATTATTTGATACGTTAAATAACGATAAGATCCATTTCTGACTGGCAACCCTAACGTGAATCTATCATGGGGTGTCCTTGGCAAATTTCTTCAAAGGGGATTTGCCATTGCCATACTCTGAGGCTGAGAGAGTGTCATTTGCCCAGTTGGTTTCCAAGGCCAAGCCCGGATTTGAACCCTGTTCTCCTAGTGTTCTAGTCCAACACTCAGACATTTACACCATGCTGGCATTTAGCGCTAGAATAAAACCAATATCAATAAAAGCTCTCCTCTGTCACTAACTGCAGTTAGGACATGGAGGGCTTGTTTTATTTGTTTGTTTGTTTTGTTTTGTTTTGTTTATGTTATGGAGGGAAGAGAAATTTCCATACAGAGCAATCTTGGTAGAAATCACATTTATGATTAAATAATTATGAAAAGCTGTGCTATGACTACAAGTCACATTATTAATAAGATATAATAAATGTAATAAATAAATAAATAAATAAATGTGATCTGGCCCTGTATCTGAAGGGAGTGGGAAAGGGTTCTTCAAGAGCAGTCTAATCCAGGCTTTTAAAAACATGGTGTTCAGGTGGGCAGCTAAATGCCATAGAAGTTCATTAGCATCTTCCCATTTTGTAGGTCAGCCTGAAGAGAAAATACACCTCTGGTATTATTAAAGGAAAAGGAAGCACTGAAAATATATCGTGTGAAGTTTACCCTAATTTCAGTATTGTCACATCAAGTACAACGTGACCATATTAAAGCTGTTGCTGCTTTATATTCCTTGCAGATTTTTCTATCTCTGTTAATAGAAAAATGAGTTGCTAGTGTTTTTCTTTTTCTTTCTCAAAGGAACATAAATACATCAAAGGGTTGCTTTTTGTTTGATCTGAAGTACAAAGCAAGGTTACAATTTACTAAGCGCAGAGAAATGATGCTTAAGAAGGCCAGTGAGGTTGTTACAACCGAAGAAGCCATTAATTTTCAAATCCATGTGACCCTTCATCCTTAAATTGTTACATTGTGGCTGATCATTTGCATGACAGATGGCCTATGATTACAAACAGCATTTTAAGATCTCCAAAGAAGAAACTTTTGGATTCTTTCAACTTCTTTTCTCTGTTATTCTAGATACTGCTAGACTATTAATTCCCATCATCACCAACAAGCATGACCACTGAAGATAGTCACTGGCACAGTTTAATATCTGAAGGCTTTCTGCCTTAGGCAGAGGAAGTCTTTCTTGTAGTAACATTTTCTTTCCTCAGCCACATATAAGTGAGATAACCTGCAGGCAGGGAATATAACAACACAGAAGTCTTGTGCTCTGACAGACCAGCACTTTAATGCCCAACAGACAGAGAACATAGAAAGCATAACAAAACCTGATAGAACTTCATAGGGCTTTTTAGATTGGCAGGAAAGTGTGACATGAAGTTGCACTTTCCTTAATGCTTAGCAGCTAGACTGCAAGCCCCAGGTGTGCATTTAAAAAGTACAGGGCTGCTAGACTGAGGGGTTTGGGAACGACTTATCTGAGGTCTTTTCTGTGGCTCAGCAGCTACATGGGAAGCAGTCAGAACGCTACAAACACAGGTGGAGCAGCTACATGGGCGGCAATGAACGCGGCTTTTAGCCGCGGTGAACCTTTAATTTTTTTTTCCCTTGCCGGCTGCGAACTGCGCAATTCCTCAATGCCCTGCAGGTGCAAAAGCTGGGGTTTAACCACGAAGTTTTTTAAAGCTCCCAAACCCTAGCTCCACCCCTAATCCAAACCCTAGACATGCGCAGTAGGGACTCTGGGATGCCGTTACTGTTATTCTACTGTGGATAACATGTCAATTCATTCACAAAATAAGGAGGTTCATTCATGCTGCACCAGTGCAACGGCTGCGAATTGCACAATTGCGCAATTCACAGCTGGCAAGGAAAAAAAATTAAAAGTTCAGTGGTTTATCACTGCGGTTCCTCTGCCTTTTTAAACTGTGCCGTTGCACTGGTGCAGCATGAATGAACCCCCTTATTTTGTGAATGAATTGACATGTTATCCACAGTAGAATAACAGTAACGGCATCCCAGAGTCCCTACTGCGCATGTCTAGGGTTTGGATTAGGGGTGGAGCTAGGGTTTGGGAGCTTTAAAAAACTTCGTGGTTAAACCCCAGCTTTTACACCTGCAGGGCATTGAGGAATTGTGCAGTTCGCAGCCGGCAAGGAAAAATTTTTTTTAAGGTTCACCGCGGCTAAAAGCTGCATTCATTGCCGCCCATGTAGCTGCTCCATCTGTGTTTGTAGCGTTCTGACAGCTTCCCATGTAGCTGCTGAGCCACAGAAAAGACCTCAGATAAGTCGTTCCCACACCCCTCAGTCTAGCTGCCCTGTACCTTTTAAATGCACACCTGGGGCTTGCAGTCTAGCTGCTAAGCATTAAGGAAAGTGCAACTTCATGTCACACTTTCCTGCCAATCTAAAAAGCCCCAGCAATGTTGCGCCCTTTTTAAAAAAGTAGTGGGGAAATCAAGCTACTTTTTAAAGGCACTTCTTCTCCCTTAAAACTCCAAAATAGTGTTTTCATGGCACACTTTCCATTTTTCTCATCTAAAGGCTGGGCTTTCATGCAGCCATCAACACACCTCTTTTTGTCAATCTAAAATGGGCCCATGTGTTATCAGAGAGAAAGTAAAACTGGAACACTATTCCATTTTGGGGCCACATTTGTCAGTATTGGGAGATATGTCCTGTCCCCTCCCCTGACAAGTATGCATGCATATATGTGTGCATGCATTTTTAAAATTTATTTTTATTGTTGGTATATCACCCAGCCACAGATGTTTTTGAATTACCCTTCTTGTATCTGTAGAAATGAGCTATAGCCCATAAAAACATTGTTAGGAATACATATAACTTTTACTCCCGGATAGAACAGATGTATTGAATCAATGGAATGTGGTAAGTCAACACATGTATAATGTCTATTGATTGAATTCAAAGTCATAGCCATGTTAGTCTGTAAAACCAGTATGCATAGGGATTTAGTATCACCTTTTAAAAATAACTTTAAAAAGCTGGTAGCATGAGCTTTTATAGACTTGAACCTATTTTTTTTCAGATGCATAGGGTGGAGTGGAGAGTTCAGAGACAGTTGTGTGTCAGAGAGAATGTCAGTTGAAAGATGTTGAGAAAAAAAAGATGGTGTAACAAGAGAAAAAAAATAGATGGCAAAGTGCGACACAAGGGAAACCAGAGAAACATTGAAAATGAACAGGAAACCTAAAATGTATATGGGCTAGATTTTTTGTATATTGATTTTAATTGGTTTTAATTTAATTTAATTGATAATTGCATTACTTTTAAAAGTTTTTATGCTGTGAATTTTAATTATGTTTGTTTTACTGATTCTGACACACTTTGAGTCTTCAACTCAGAAAAAGGTGGATGATAGTGATGATAATGGTAGTAGTAGAAGAAGAAGAAATAATACTGGAATTTTTGAGTTCAGTCTGTTAAAGGGAAGAAGAAGAACACTACTGAAGTGGGATAGACTGCCCCAAAGAGGTAGTGTGATGTTGTCCCTGAAGAAATTGGGTGGGCACTGTGGCAACTGCACACCATGGCCCCAATCTGGCTTTTTTTCTGGCACAAGAAAAAGCAGCAAATGGCCACTCTTTTTTGTGCTGGAAAAAAAGCAGGTTTTGTTGCCATCATTGCCATCACTTTGCAACACTCCTGTGGCACGCAGCGTATAAACAGCACACCATCAGAATGCCACAAAGCTGCTTGCTGTGTGGTGTGACGCTGGCTTGGGGGTGACATTAGAGCATGTGGTGTCTAAACGCCGTGTTCAGACGCTGCCCCCAAGTCGGTGCCAAGGGGCCGCCTGATTTGCCTTTTTGTCAGGTTTTGTTGCTTGAAGAGGAGTAAAACAAAAGACAGTTCCCCAAGATTATCTTCTTGTCACCATAACTTAACCTGTGACCTCAGCCTGATGCTGTAACCAGCTCCAACAATCAGCTAAATTAGTGAAGAAAAAGAAATTCAAGCAGTAACAGACATTTCACCCTATACAAAGGGAAATTGATTCAGAGGTAGCAGCAAATGTATTTGGTGATCCCTTTATTTGTGTCTACTCTGGCATAGTTTTGTTATGAAATTGTATTTAGTTTGATTACTTGCTCAGTGAATCACCAGTTTCAGTATTTGTGTTGGTCTTGTGCCATCTGTCTTTGTGCCATACAATTCTGTCCTCATCCTCTTTTACCATACAAAAATGCACCCATTTTTTTTCATTTACAAAAAAAGGTAAAGGAGGCTTCTAATCCCCCACAAATTCCTTCTTGAAAGTGATACAAAGCTGTCTGCAACTTTACATTCCCACACTTCATTAATATTAGTTACTTTCAGTGAGTCAGACATCAGTGGAATTGATACTGCATCATTTCTGCAAGGGTAGTATTCATCATTCTTTTGGAAGAGTAGTTATCTAAATCAATATTCGAACAAGTATTGTGTATATCAACTATGCTATTATTTTCTTTTGAATTTGAAATTAGTACAGTGCGCCCATGTCATATGTGGGTGCGCCATACACAGCTTTTAGCTTACGCTAAAGCCTCATGCTAGAAAAGGCAATGGTACACGCACCGCATGCACAAGCACCCTTGTTTTTAATGGGGCTTGAGCATAACGGTACTTCCTTTTTGTGGAGTGTGTGTGTCTGGAATGGATCCCCTGTGTAAGAAAAGGGCCCACTGTAATGGCCTCAAAGGAAACAACATCCAGGTGATACTTTTTTTGTTGCTGTTGTTGTGGCTTTTTTTTTCTCCTTGTGATTATGTAGTTATTTCAAAAAGGAGTTTATAAAACCATGGAAATCAAATTACAATTGAAAGGGAACAAATCTTTAATAGCAGAAGTATTATTAAGAATACTACTTAACTATATAAAAATTGGTTGGTGTGGCCAATATGCCATGTGAGAAATTTGACCATATTTGTAAGGAGATGGAAAATGTTACAGAAACCCTTTTGATAATTCATCTGCTACCAGCATTTGCTACCAGTATTTCTGGTAGTACTGACAGGTAGTATTTACCAGTACTACCAGAAACAAATATTGAAAGCAATATTACCACTTGTGGATATTGGAAGGAGTGAAACAGACAGGCAAAATCAAGCAGCTTCCAACTGCTTTGAAGGTAGGACATTTATATGATATATACCTCCAAAGTGGGTGGAAACCAAAATGAAGCCACATTCAGGGGCTAAAAACCAGAGTAAAAAGAAACTGGGATACTCTGGCTTAGTGGGAAATGAGCATCTTCTCACTTGCACATAAAAGCCTAGAGACAGTGTGGGGGTCCGGCAAAGCCATATATATATATATATATATATATATATATATGAAAGTACGACAACTCCAATGGATGTAATTATAACACACAAACCAGACAGTCCAACAGAAAGCCATGGGGTAAAGAGGCACATATGGTGGCTTCCACAATAGTGTTTTCCCAATGTATCGCTTGCACAGCAATGCACTGATGCCCTGCACTGGCATAGCATGGCACCTTCAACTGTGTGGCTGATCAAAGGAGTGGCTATCCAATAGAATGGCATCTGGGCAGGATGTGGGAGGTAACTGGAAGTTGCAGGTGGTGTGTTAGTGCAATGGTGTGCATGCAAGGTGGGGAGACAATAAAAAAACTTGATGCCATGCTGTATGGTCTACATGTGGGTATTCCCATGTGAACAGCAGGTCTTGACTCACTTTCAGAAAAAGCAGGATCTAGAAGTTTTTCCTGCCCATCTGCTCTGGTCCACAGTGATTGATGCTGGAAGAGATGATGGGTCTTTGCAGTTTTGGGGTCTTTGTACTTTTTGACTCTTCATAGTCAAATACTCTTCATGCTCACAGACTCTTCACACTATTCCTCATACTGCTTTATCACACTAGGGGGCAAACAGGATTTAAACAAGAGTTAAACTAGAGCTAAACAGGAAATACCCTATGTTTTTACAGAACCTTTCCTGTTTAACTCTTGTTTAAATCCTGTTTGCCCTCTAGTGTGATAAAGCAGATTGACTCTTCACTCTCATAGACTCTTCACACTCTTCCTAATTGATGTCTAGATCTAGCCCTGCACTATCATAATTTGTTGATCCCTCCATTCTCCAAAGTAAGTTCATAGCCTTTCAGTTAAGCTTGACTTCATAGCATTGAAGAAACCATTATCTTTCAGACACAATAAGCCTACCCTTCGTTGTGTATGATAGCATCACAGATGGCTCTGTCCTCAGGAAAGTGCCTGAATCATTAGCTAAATTGGCTTTAAAGAAACACAATTACATGACAGGAGAACATTTGCCTCCTCTTCAAAATCCAACAGGGATAAATGCAAAATGCAAGTGCGAGTTAATGAGACTGATTTTCTTCTTAGGATATCAATGAACTTGTTAACCTTGTTCCTTTCAACTCCATGGTTTTGCATATTAATATGACTGCAAAAAATTAGAGAAGCTGTACTTATGTTTTCCTTCTCCACTCAATAGGATTTTCCTGTTTAGACTCCAGCCAAAAAACTAAGAAGTGACAGAAGCTGTGGGCAGGTGTAGAAACACCCACCCAGTTGCAACTCAAATTCCCACAGATAATCACATGAAGCAATAATTTTACCAATGTCATTGTCTTCTCAAAATACAGCTGTTGCTTATTGGCAATGACAGTGCAGATAAACTGCAGTCACGTGTGAGATACTCATCTGAACTTGTGAGATGTCTATTCAATGTTCACATTTTTTTTTCTTTTTGACCTTTCTTTTATGTCAGCACTTCCCTTGTTGTACTCTACAAATTTAGATATGGAAGAGCCCTGTATCAATGATAATAATAATAATAATAATAATAATAAAACTAAACAAGTTATTTCTGCTCTCCTTGAAATATTGTCCTCTAACTACTACAAAATCTGAAAACAATGAGCTAATACTCTTCAGGTAATAAATGAGAAATTATGTAGATGCTTGGTGTTGAACATGATGCTTTGCATTGGATTACCATAAAATTACAGGCACAGGTGTTTGCATAATTGGGAGCCATTTGGAGAATTTACTGTGTTCAATGACCCTCTGCTGGATTGTTTGCCCAGTTGTGATGGAGCTAATGTGTTAATATTGTGGATTCTGTCATGTAAAGTAATGTGGTAGTGCTGTCTGGCATCTAGGTTCTGGCAACATTTATGATTATGATTTTATTCATCATCAGTTTCTGGTCTTTATTTAACTGTGTTTCTTTTTCTCATTTATATAAGCACATTGAAACCCAAGAAGTTTTCATTTCCACTCAAATAATTTCCTCACTGGAGCAAACATAAGGAAATATTATTGTGTTGAAAGAAAAGTCCAATAAATACAGAATCCAGAGACACCTATATCTTTTAGTTGAGCTCAATATGGCAGATTAACTACATAATACCCAAGAATTTGGAATTCAGAAATCATCTCTACATTATATATCTTGTATATTCCCCATATAGACGTGGCTAAATAATGTTGTTATGTAATAGACTCTGACTTGGGCTCTAATATGTGGCAGAATTCTGAACACAAATCTTTTCTTTCACTGTGAAGGATTCCATGCCATTGGTACACATTCCAGCCTAGTCTCAGTTAATTTGTTAAGTCAATGTCAACTTGACATGTTAACACTTATACAGGTTCCATTGATTTGGTGTTTTTACTTTAGTAGGCACTACTATTAGATTTAGGCTTTTAAAATATATATTTAAACAATCCAATTTTAATTTAAAAAGGTAATGGCAGACTCCAAAGGAAAAGAAACATAAAGACTAAGATCCTACATCAAGATTGTGTAGCATAAATTGTGCTATGGACCCTGTGTGTTGATTGGCAACATGGAAGAGCTACATCAAGATTGCACAGCTAGATATGCATGCTGATTCATCTGCATTGGCATCACATGTACAATAGTGCATCCACAAATTTGAACTGAATATGACAGTTAGCATTGGACAAATATATTTAACCACTTCTCTAGGGGCAATTTACACATTCATAAGACAAACACAGGATTCTAACCTGTTCCATCATTGAAATAAAATAAAATGTACTGAATTACAGTAATATGATACACTATCAGAATAACACATAAATCAATCAGACATCCTGACAATAAAAATTCAAAAGCAACTTTAAAACTTCAGAAGCGAACTAAAATATGAATAGATTTAAATACAATAATCATGATCTAACAAACAATGATTTGCTTCACTTTGTGCCTTGTGCCTGTCCATTATATTCTAACATCTACCTCCAAGCATGACAGGTTCAATTCCTGTTACTTTGAAATATTACACCAAAGTTTCCTGGTTCTGGTGTAATGGGAGACTATGGTTTACTAATCAAGAACAATGTCCTATTATGGCATACAAGAGAATGGAGGAAGAAGGATGAAAAGGAACAACGAAGATTCATTGTCAATATAATAAACCATCGGTCTAACAAATTATTACATATGAACTGCACCACTATTAGTAAACATCATTCAAATAAAATAGTTTAAACCTGGTGTCTAAAGCTAACCAGAATGGCAGCTAGCTGGAATGGAGTCCACAATGAAAGTATCACCATAAAACCTCAGCTAACTACAGTAGCCACCACTTTTTTCTCCAAGTGTAGGAATATCCAGAAAATAATATCAAAAAAAATATCTTAATGACTCAATAGGAGTAGGCAACCATTAAGGTAAGTGATTGTAACAATTGCTACTTTCTCTAGCATGAAGAGGGGCAAAGGTGCCATGATATGTTGATTGGGATGTACTTGATGGAATGGTTTACATATTGGACTTTTTCATGGATGTCTCTCCTTCATCTGCATTGAATGTGGACAGCTATGAGCTTCTAGATGTTGCTTATGTTATTGTTTTGAACTTGGAGTTCCCATAATTATTCATAGAATCATAGAGTTGGAAGAGACCACAAGGACCATCCAGTCCAACCCCCTGCCATGATTGACTCATGCAATCAGTTGTAAGCAAAAACAAAGACAAAAAACATATGGAGGTTCAGAGTTGTTATTATTGTTAACTTTATGTATACTCTTCCTTTCCCTTGGAAATGGAATTCAGTTGTCCATCCTGATCCGTATGCTTACCACTACCATAGTTAAACAAAAGACAAAGCCAACAATCTCACAGATAAATCCATTGGTTTAAATCCAAATGTCCCAACTAAGACCCATTTGTACAGACCTGTAGACCAATTGAATCAAGGGAATTGATACGTAATACATAATACATAAGTGCTGAATTAATTCCCATTGATTCAATGGCCTACTAATATTTAGATTTAGGTTATTATGTCATATTTTCATTTTGGAATGTGGAAGTCAGATTTATCTGTAGGAAGTATCTAAGAGTTTGCACATCATCCATTACATCATTTTAAAGTATGGATAAATGAGAGCAACTGTACCACAAATGCTACAGTCCATACTCTGTTTAAACACAGTGAACAGGTTTCCTTGAGATGCTTAGCTGAAAGCTGTTGCTATTCCTATATTGGTCTCACAAGCAGAATATTCATTATATAACAACAAAATACCAATTTAGTCTTTGTTCAGTTTTGTTAGGAGTGATATCTATTGAAACAAAGCCATTCATTTGCTCTGCATTTCTTTGCAAATGTGACTTCTTCTTACCTCTGAATCCCATAAGAAAGGCAGCAGACAGATAACTTTGGTTAATTAAGGTCCACTGTTTTATTTGGATTCAATAGGTTTACTGGAAACACATGCCCTGCACTTTCTTTTAAATAGCTTCCATATCTTGAATTTTACATGATACCTCTGTTGGTTTACATAAAAAATAAAATACATAAATATACATAGGCTTATTTTTTCTTGAAACTGAGAGTAGCCCACAGCTTTGAACAAACTTTAGAAATAATCTCATAGTATTTCTTTCAAATAGTGAGAATGAGTGTGTGAAGAATCAACAAGAAGTAACCTTGAATAGTGTTGCATGGTTTAGTATGTATTTATGTAGTTCAGAAAGCATTTTGATGTGAAACAAAAGAATATTAGAAACTGTGTGCAGTATACAAACAATTGGCTACAACCAAACCAGGTCAGTAGAAAAATGTATTTCTAATCATTTAGAGAAAACACCATTCTTTTAAAAGGTCTTTTTAAATTTCAGTGAACAGGTTTACTGAATTATCTTCTGCTTTATTCGTAGCAATCATATACACAATGTGAATTGGAAGTTAATAGACTTAGTGTTCATAGGAGGTGGCATATTTAATGCCCTCCAAACACATTTCTTTCTCTTTTCTTTTCTTTTTTTTTTTTTTTTTTTTTTTTTTTTTTTTTTTTGCGGGGGTGGTGGACATAAGCCATCTTGAGTCCCATCTTGGGCAAAAGGTGGGATATCAATTCAATAAATATAATAATAAAATATTTATATCCGCCATATAGAATAGAGAAACTCTGCCCAGGAAGGGAGGTAATGGTGGAATGCCTTGACTGATGAGGCCAACTGAAACTAATTAGTCAGAGTAAGAAATGTTTTGGTATTCAGCCATAGGAGTATGTAGTATTACAGCAGCATGCCTAAAGGAGATCAGAAGGAAAGCTTTGTCTAGTGAGACAGGTGTCCAAAGTAGCTCCAAGCAGCTGTGGCTTCTACTGGGCTCAGAAAACAGGCTAAATGTGAAGCCAGCCTGCATGGATATTGCTACTCGGTGGCAACATGAACTGATGTTGCTGGGTTGCTGTCTAATGCTACATGTGTTTGTTATGAGTTTTTATGTGTACTGTTGAATACTAGAGAGCCTTATGCCATCCAGATACTCTTTCTGAGTCAACTTGTCTCACAAACACCTGCATAGAGCCATAAAATCCTGCATGAATAATTGTGTCATGTAATACAATGGCCAGGCCTGTTAGGTATTCCAGTGGCCTCCAACCAAGCTCTGACCACCTTATGTGGCTGCATATTATAAGGGAAGCTCTTTCAGGAAATAATATTTGCATTGCTAATCTTGTCACTAAAGAGGGGTATCTTAAATTTTATCAAAAATCATTTACAGTACTAATTCAAAGAGTTTTTCTGTGTGGCTGTGAAATGTGAGTACGTGCGGCTGCTTGCTTTTTCTCTAAATGCTGGCTGGATTAGAACTACAGTAAATTGTGGCTGTGTGATGTGTGGAGGAGGTAACTGGACACTGGTGGGGCTAAAAATGCACACATGTGAAAAAGGTTTTAAAAAGTAAAGAAAAAAAATGAACACTGTGTTAATAGTGATTATAGCCTTTAACTTTAATGTCATATCCTTGCCTGATTTAACTCAGAAAAGCTGACAAACATATACAAATGTCTTATTCAAATACTTCAAACCTGATTCTTCTCAGTGCTTTTTAAGGGGAAATACCAAAAAGCTGTCGCCACCACCATTTTCCCACCCAGGCATTCAAAGAAGTCACTGTGGTGGAGATAGTAGAAGAGTTTGATGTTTAATGTGAAGTTGAAGGCGTTCACAACCAATGTCCCTAGTGGTATTATTTGCATGTGTCGAGTCTTAATTTTGGTGTTCTTCAAGACTGGTAGCCAAACATTGTTTACTTTCAGTGGTTCTTCTTTTCTGTTGAAGTTGTCCAGTTGTTTGTGGATTTCAATGGCCTCCCTGTGCATTCTGACCTGGTAGTTGCTGGCAAGATTTCTGGACAGGTGATAATGAGATCAATTTGACCAATTTCAAATATAAGACAATAAAAAAGTAAAACGAATATATTTGAAACATTCTAAAAAAATATTAAACAATGTAAAATTTAAAGTGAATGCAAATAAAACTATGAATTATAGAAATTGTATGAAATTATTAGACCACATTTATAAAAATCCAGGTTTTAACTTGGCACTGAAATTAGGCCAATGTTCATGCCTATCTAACATCCAAGGGAAACTTATTCTGCAGTGTGTAACAGGAGAAAAGGCTATCCCCTGTGCCCTCACACAGTGTGTCCTTCCCATTAATGGGATGCATAGGAGGGCTCCTCTAGCAGGAGAGTTGCTTATCAACATTTGGTGTCAATACTTCATAAAGCAAATCAGCAGTCTTTACAGCAATTTTACAAAGGAGATCAATATTCTTATAATGCTGACAGTAAGCTGGGCCTCGGGGTGAGTAAGCTACAAAGGAAATATAGAGGAGATAGAAGACTGTAAGTAAGTGCTTCTTCTGAGCCATCACATGACACTAATTACCAGTTAAGGAGATAAATTTTACCTAACATGAAAATTTTTCATTGGTGGCTTGTGACATCTGAGATTAAGGTCATGTCTACATGGGCCATTGCAAATGGTTTCTCTCCACTCTCAATTGCCCTGTCTTCAAGACACAGAGGCAAAGGCCAAATTTGACTGAAGATTGTCTTCAAGGGAGAAAGGCAGTTCCTCAGAAAATCTGGGCCATCGCTGCATTAAATATTCCAAGAATCTTCAGAAAACTTTGGAATGGTGTCAGGCATCTGTTTACCCAGCATCCTGCTGCAACGCCCACTGCCGCTGGCATAATTCACTCCCGCTGAGATCACAGTGAGGGGCCCAATCATGTGATCAATACTGGGCACCTAATTTCTGGCCTCATAGGGAGTGACTTGAATTTGTGCCAGAGGGTGACACAGTGGGATGCTATGTAAAGAGCGTCTTGGCTTCTCTGTGGAATGTGCAGGTAATGGAGAGAATTCAAGGCACTGTCAGGCTTCTCCCAGAGTATTCTGGCCAGTGTACACCTTCTCTTAGGCTTCAGGGTACTACCTTAAAATATTTTCAGTACCTTGGGTACCTTTTCTAAAGTTTGGACTAAAACTCAGAATGGATTCTCAGTCCTCCTAACACACAAGTTGCTCCCTGCCACTTACCATATTTTTCTCTCCTGTAAATTTGGCTGTCTTTGAACTACAGGAAATAAAGCAATGAAACAAAATGCCACAAAACAAGCTTCAGAACCAATACTATAAGCTACACTGTTTTACAAGATCAGTGTTCAAGTGATCTTATGTACTTTATGTCTGGATGGGAAATTAAACAATGCAGTGACAACACGGCCTATAGATACTTGCCATAAATCTCAAAGCATCTGCAAGAATACGTAGAGCACTTTTTCCCCAGCTGTCAAGGCAGCTGCTTCTCTGTGGGGCTGTTCTGCTGATGAGTAATTCCTCACCCCCTGCAGTTAGCCAAACTTTAAAGTGAGAAGTAAGCTACAGTGCAAAGAGGCAGGGCAATGTCAAAACTTAAGAACAAATTGGAATATTGTGATAATTGTGGCCTTAAATACTAAAGTATTCACCTATTTGTCTCCCAGTCCTTATCTATCTTTCTGTATCTCTCTTTGCCTCCCTTCATTTCAGTGACATCTGATAGACAAGCATACTTTTCTTCCATGGGTTATATCTAAGAGAATGATCATCAAATGGGAGTGGCAATTCAGTTATCAAAATAATGAACAACCACACCTAATAAAATAGATAGTTCTTGTACAGACTGGCTGGATTCAGATCTGTACCCTAAATGCCATGGGATTTTAGTAAGGATTCAAATGATAGCTGCTTCCATCTTTTTTATTGTCATTGTTGTTCTAATCAGAAAAAAGCCATTCTGTCTAGACAGAAGAGCTGCTTAAGGCCTTTTAACTGTTCAGTCACGTTTGACAGTCTTTGACAAGACTTTTCTTCTTAGAAATAAAGACTCTAGTGTTTACATTTAAATCTCTGAACTCAGCCTTGGTACTTGAGGGAACATTTATCCACAGATAGACCCATCTAAACAATGAAATCTGATCAGTGGGCCGTCCTCTATGTCCTGCCAGTGGAAGAAACTCATTACATAGAGACACAACTTCTTTGTTATGGCACCCTGCTTATGGAATGCCCTCCCCTTGGACATCTCCTTGGAGGTTGAATTGGCACCGATGATTACTTCATTTTATTGAAAGTCTAAACAATGGCTCTTTACTAAAGCTTTCAGCTTTCTATCACAGCATGCATGGTTTAAAATTATTTTAAAGCAGTTTAGACCCTTTTACTGTTTTTAAATTGTTATATGGTCTTAGATTGGATAAATTGGTCTTTACCCTGGCCTGGGATCCTTTGATATTGGTGGTTAGACTTCATCCTCTGTTCCATTATTTGTTGGAGTTGCCCAAGGCTGTTTTGGGTCCCCTTTTGTTTTCTCCATACACATTGTCCCTAGGTAAACTTATCAGTTCTTTTGGTTTTTCCTATCATCTGTATGCTGATGACACTCAGTTGTATCTTTCTACTGCTGACCTTTTGCTGGGAATTGAACAGCAAGTTTCATCTTGTCTGACTGCTATCTCTCAGTGGATGCGGCATCACCGCTTGAAGCTCAACATGTCCAAGATGAAGCTTCTTGTCTTTCCACATAAGTCCTCCCTTCAATATGCCTTTTCTGTTTCTGTTGACGACACCTCTATTTGTTTGGTCCAGGAAGCCCGCAGGCTTGGCTTCATCTTTGATTACTTTCTGTCATTTATCCCCCAGATCCAGGCCACAGCCAAAGCCTGTAGATTCTTTCTTTACAACATTGCTAAAATCAAGCCATTTCTCTTGGCCTGTACTGCAAGACTCTGGTCCATGCCCTAGTGGTTTCGTGACTACATTATTGTAACCTACATTATTGTAACCTCTCTCTCACCTCCATCCTTTAATCTCTGTCCAGCACTCAGCTGCACGTATTATCACACCCGCTCACCACTTTGACCATGTTTCTCCTCTTTTATCCTCCCTTCATTGGCTCTCCTTCCCCTTCCACATCCAGTACAAGCTTTTGTTGTCAATTTTCAAATTCCTTCATGGACTGGCCCCTCCGTATTTATCTGAACTTCTTTCTCCTTACATTCCTACTCGTACCCTCCATTCTGGTAGTCAAGGTCTCCTGACCCAGCCTAGGATTTCCACTGCCCCATCCCGCATTTGTCCTTTCTAACTTGCTGCCCCTCACTCCTGGAACCTTCTTCCACACAAGCACAGCTCATCACTTCTCTAACAAGTTTTAAAACTGAGTTAAGGACTATATTGTTCAAGGAAGTGTTTCCAGGTAGTGTGTGACTGTTCTTGTTTGACATCTGATATTTCACCTGATGTCTGTTATTTGATGTTTTTAACCTATTATTTGCTTATTTTATTCTAGCTTGTATTACTATCTACTGATATATGCATTTGTTACTTTTTAGATTGTTTGCCACTGGCAGATTTTATGATGCTATTTTATCCATTCTTTGTACAGTACTGTGCAAATTTACAGCACTTTACAAATAAAATGTAATAATAATAATAATGATAATGATAATAATAATAATAATAATAATAATAATAAATAGCAACCTCAAAACTATTCTCCTTTTGCACAAATGCCTTATAGAATGCCAGAATTTTGGACATAAATCTATTATTGGTGTTTCTGGGTATTCTCCAGATCAGATTAAGATAAATTTCCTCTACACATACATAAATCAATCAGTGTTACTACACAGATTTAGATTAGCAGGCAATCAGACTTTGGTCAGCCTATAGATCTCAGCTCAGATCATGGTAAAAACAATAAAAGGAAATACTGCATTTTAAAATTATTTTCAAAGCTAATATTTTATTGATTTTGCATTTTCTAAAATGTAGTACATGGAAATGTTAAGAAAAAAAACATAAAAATAATGGCTGACAGCCCATTGGTGCCATCAGGGTGTAGGTTTCCTTACACATGGATTGCACTTTTTTTGGCTGTTTTGTGCAGTGGACACATTCATGTTTGCATAAGTGAACTTCAACAAGTGTAACACGTTCACATGAACCTAAATGCATCTGAGGAAGTAGACTGAAGTCTACAAAAACTCATGCTGCCAATTTCTTTCTTTCAGTTAATCTCAAAGGTGCTACAAGATGTCTCTACATGCTAAATTCTACTGTGAGCCCTGATTACAGTAAAGCCATTGAATCAAGGCAACTTATTTACATGTTAAATTACCAGTCAAAAATTGATTGAATGATTTAATTCTAGTTGGAGCTAACTGATAGAATTCCAGTCATGCAGTTCTATAGTCATGGTTGGAGTGTAACTATTTTTAATGTGTTCAATATACTTCTTACTCACTAGAATTGAAGAAACAGCCACTGTGTATTTTCCACTGCAGAATGGGTCAGTAAGCAGGCACATTGGCAAATATGCAATTGGTCGCACAATATTAATATTCAGTAGAAGAATACTGTAGAGCAAAAGTGCCATTCCACTAATGTACTGTATTTCTACAGAGAGGAGAGAGAGAGAGAGAGAGAGAAAGGGAGAGGGACAGATAGAAATAAAGAAGACTTTTTTGATCAAAGTTTAAAAAGCCTCAAAGTTTAAAAAAAAAAAGAAAAAAGAAAAAAGAAAAAAGAAATCAATTCAAGGATAGAAATTGCAGCTGGTAATGGAAAACTGCCAGAAAATAAACTGGGGCAACAGAAACATTTTTTGTATAAAAACTTCAGCCTTCCAACATTTTTATTCTGTCAGAAGAGCCTGTAGATAATTGAATGTGAAAAAAAAAAGATAACATGACACTGATTATGAAGTATGACAAAAGTAAGGAAAGTTTTCTCCTCATAGTGGTTTTGATTATACCTCCCACAATCCACTACCCTTGGGCATACTGGCTGGAGTTTATGGGAGTCATAGATCAAACATGTCCCACCACTATATTACAGTGCATGCCTCTTTCCATAGGTATAAGCTTTTCTATTGTTTGTTTTTGCAGAAGATTTAACTTTTAGAATTTTGGGAAATTATTTTCCCTCAGCAAAATATGATGCTTTGGTGCAGCAAGTGTACCATGCAGAGCAGTTGAGACATACCATTTTAAAGAAAATAATGCATGCTGGGAGAGTAGGAAGTGTAATTTCCAAACTATTTTAGAACTCTGTCTTTATTTGTTTTATGTTTTAAGGCACAAATTAGGCTACCTTTTGATGGTGTTTCTGTAGTTGGCCATGGAATCTCAGAGTTCCGGGAGTCTGCCAAAATTTGCAGAATGGCTGAAAGCCACTGATCTATAGATCTATAGATCATATTTACATGTGTCTATTGTTAATATCAGTTTTTCCTGGGATATTGCATTCACACTGCCTTCAAGTGGGGAAATGTTATGGAGAATTGCTATGTTCCAGAAAAGAAAATTTCCAGTGTTTTCATATCATATTCTGGTCAACATTAGACAACATTACAAGACTTTTCAAATCTAAAGATGAAATTCTTCACTAAGGGGCTCAACAAACTGCCCCTTTGGAGTGGCCTGCAGCTAGCCATTTCCTTGCCAGATGGGGCCACAGCAACTACACTCTACAGCCTTGATCTGACTTTTCTATGGAGCAAAAAGGAGCCGCAAAAAGCAGCTCCTTTCCATACCATGGAAAGGGCACTCTAGCCACCACAGCAGTGGTTATTCAGTGCTCATTTGGTGCAGCGTGTTTAAATACTATGCCAACAGAGCACTGTAATGCCCCCCACCATGCAATAAACAAACAAATAAACAGGTTCATTTATATACCGCTTCATACCCTTAAGGAGTGTCTAAGCGGTTTACAATTGTATGCAGTTGGGTGTTCATGGGGGCGGTATAGGGGCAGGTGCTGTATACAGTATATACCATGCCCCCATGCTGCACCATCACCAGCATATAACATTGTTTTGTAGAGGCTCTAAGTTTCCTCTTAAAGGTAGCAAAGAATAATTTCAGGAAATTTATTCTGGCTGTGAGAAAGTCTTTGAAAAGCATGCAGTTTTCAAAGTTTATTCACAATTTGGAATGTATCCTGCACAAAATTCACATTTAGCTGCTTTGCCCAGAAAACAGCATTTTCTGTTTAGGAAACAGCATTCTGTGCATGGAAAAAAATGTTTCAATGGAGAAATTGTGTAGAAATTGCTGTTTTCTAAACAAATCAGTCATGTGCAAATTTTATGCAGAATAAATTCCCAATTAGAGCTTTTTTCTGTGCAGAAGACAACATTTTCTGTGCAAGAACTAATACTTTTTTTTCTGTGCAAAACAACCATGTGCAAATTTTGTGCAGATTAAGTCCTGAAATACGAAGATTCTCATGAGATTCTTCTCACCATGGTTCTCAACATTCAAAAACATGTTTTTCAAACTTTTTTAAAAAAAATTCAACTATTTCTTCCTTCTTTTTCTAAATCCAGGAAGATTTTATATCCTAGTTAAAACAATTTTTGTTTGTGAACTAATTAAGATACCTTACACCATATTTTAAAGACTTTGGCTGCAATGCTAGGCAGTTGTAATGTGGGCAAGGAAAAAGCAGATTTGCATCCAGAGGTTATTCAGTTCAGGGGAGAACTTGCCTTTTCTATTTAACACTCAGCTTGCTTCTGTAGCCAGGTGAATGACTGTAGTTAACACTTTCAGCTATATCTCTGATACTAACCTTCCCCAGCTTGAAGACCCTCTCTTGCAATGTCATAGCATTATTATGATATTATAGTTGTCTACACAAGTGGGAAAAAATACATACGCACCCCATTTTGAGGATTCAAATTGAATACAGTTCTTTTTACTCCTGAGGGTTTAGATTTTTTAAAAAGCTTATCTTTTACTCAACAATTTCCTGGAAAAAAACAACAACGTTTAATTGTGCAAGATGCCAGCCACAGATGCTGGTGAAATGCCAGGAATAAACTCATCTAGAACATGGCCACATAGCACAAAAACTGACAAAAATATGGATGCCTTTGACTTCTCAAATTTTTTTATGTTTGTTAAGCTGTTGCTTATGTCAAAACTTTATTTTATTCAACTTACATATTTTGGGTCTGAATCCTTTACAAGCTGTTACTTCTTTGTATCATTCTCTTGTGTTGGAGCTAAGTTTCTGAGCATGCTGTACATGTGCCCACTGTGCAAGTCCTTTTTATTGTAGAGTTAGAGGATAGAATTTTTGGTTGGTGGTACAGATTGGCAAGGCCAGGCAATCTTTTCTGCCTGAAAAGGCTATTTCCCCTGTTCGTATTCACATTTTGCCCATGTGCAATCACAATTATTATTTTTAATGTGTGTTTGTGCAAATGCTTGCATATTAGCTATGGATGGAGGGGAGTTGAAGGCACTGTCTGACCACCTTTCAGCCTCGCTCTAAATACTGAAACTTTTTTAAAATTAGCATATATATATCCACATATTTGAATGTTTTAAGGAATGGCCATTTCAGAAGTTCTGTAAGCCTTCAACCATTTGAAGCTCTAGGCATGGCAAATCTTCTTCCATGCCAAACGCTTTTAGATTGACAGTTGGCCTTTCATATCTGTGGCAATTCTGTTCTGGACTCCCTTGTGGATGCTGAAAAGCACAGGACCTCAAGTCTCATTGGTTTCAGTGGTGGTGGTGATGGTAGTGTTTGTTTGTGTGTGTGGCTGTGGCAGTGCAGCCACATGCACATGCTACCATTGGGAAGATGCTGAAATCCATGAATGGCAATCCTGCGGTTGTGGGAGGTGGATTGTAATTAGGCCTCTGTGATTGTTACCTTAACAGCTGTAAAATGAGTTTGGTTTTTTGTTTTTGTTTTTGTTTTTTTGTTTTGTTTTTGCTTACTGTCAGAGTTTGCACACAGTCCCTTGATAAGTTAGAGGCTTTCCCTGGGGCAAGAGAGGTGTGAGTGGATTGGGCGTGGGGAGGAGGAAGTGGAGCACTCTTCCAATCAGTCAGAAGAGTAGGATATTTAAAATTCCCTTGCTCACTCACTGGGGCATGAAGGGGGAAATGGGATTGGAAGAGGGAGTCATTCAATCAGAGTGCAAGCTTGGTTGTAAGATTCATAGAAAAACAAGAAAGACCAGTTGTTCATAGGTTTAGTGCATCCTGAGAATAAAACACATGCACACAAATCTAATGTGCTTGTGTGACAAAAAATATTCCGATTCAGCAAGCATACAGGAAAGGTGAAAACACCCTTTTGCTCCAAATGGTCTTTTGGCAAGAAAAGAATCTGGCTTAAAAACAAATTGATGATCCAAGTGCGTGGTGGTAAGTGGAGTCAAAGTGGTACAGAATATTGGCAGTGAAGCTGGAAATTTAGACCACATGTAGATTTGCTCCTAATTAATAGGTAACTCAAAAGAAACAAACTGCTTGTCAATAATGTTAAGAATGGAATATGCTTTTCTTCTCAAATAATTTGCAAACAATGATTATATTTCAACATTTTTAAATTCATAATGTACTTAGTTTAAAATGTACTAATCTATGAGTTTAATAATTATGAGAACTTCAGGTGTGGTAACTGTGTAGGTCTGTTACAGCAGAAAAGTCTTAGTGGCACTTAATAAGTAAAAAGTTTTTTTGTAGCAATTTTGGCACTGTTAGTCTATTTATTAAAAGGGTGGAAAATGGGAGGGAAGGAGCTTCATAGCATAGCTTCATAGCTGCCACCCATAGTTTTTTGTAGGTTTTTCGGGCTATGTGGCCATGTTCTATAAGAGTTTATTCCTGATCTTTCCCCGGCATCTTTCATTTGAAAGATGCTGTTGAAAAGTCAGGAATGAACTCTTTTAGAACATGGCCACATAGATCGAAAAACCCACAAAAATTAGCCAGATAGTTTCAACATACACTTTCATGGACTAAAGTCCGCAAAAACTTCAAATGAAATGAATTGTCTCATTCATAAAAGTACACTTTCTGTCTAGTGATTTACTTAGTATAAGCTTTCATTGATACATCATTGGATACATATTGCATGCACTTTTAAAACTGTTTTGGGGGACGGGGATGGGACTCACAGGAGCGAGCATGAATGGATTTTATCACACACGCAAGCATCCACAAAGAGGCCCCATTCCAGCACATGTCCTTGTCCCGTGCCAAGAAGCATTATATGTTGTGGTTGGAAGTCTTCCAAGCAGAACATTTAACATGTCTCGGCACAGGACAAGGACGGGTGCCGGGACGGGGCCTCTTTGTGGACGTTTGTGTGTGTGGCAAAATCCATTCATGCTCGCTCCCGCGAGTCCCATCCCGGTCCCCAAAACGATTTTAAAAGTGCATGCGATAAAGTCCATAATTACAAGAAGAATTGTCATTCCCATTTCTCTCCTGTCATATAACTGTCTACCCTTTATGCAATGAAAAACTAAATAAAATGAGATTTTACACACACACACACACCTTGTCCTTGGTGAATAATTTGGTGAGGGAGAAAGGGGTTAACAAAGATGGGAACCTTTAATTTCATATTCATAAATGTGGAACATTTTCACCCTCAAGCTTAATATATTAAAATCAAGGCTGTGATTATGTGTGACACGTCTTACATGACTAGCTACAGCTATCAGCCATGTCCTTCCATTTTTCCAGATGCTGCAGAAAACTCATCTTTGAGAGCTAATTTGGGGATAGAAGGGAGCTACCAAAGAAGGAAACCATTGCCTTAAGTGCATTTTTAAATATGGAACATTTCCCCACTCCTAGCTTACTATGTTGGCATCAAGGCTGTGATTGTTGTTATGTATGAAGCATCCTACAGGGCTAGCCATAGCTCTGGGCAATGTGCTTTTGATCCCACCAGATGCTACAGATCATGTAAGGGAGATGAAAGCTCTTCACAGTACAGTGGGCCCTGAATGCCCCACCAAGCTGTGTTCACCTTCTGTGAAAACTGCTGCCAGTCAAATAGCTTTGTCCTAAACATCAAGCAACAAAACTAGCAGGCAACCACTGAGAAAGAACTCACTTGAGAAAATCTATATCCAAAATGCATGTAGGAACATGCCAAGCTTAGGGTTAGTCCTACTCTATTAGATGCCATCTGTATGGCAGCTCATCTGTCATTATCATAGCCTCAGAGGGAGGTAACTGGGCTGGTTTCAACAAGCTTCAGATGGCCAAATTAAGTTACAAGAGGAAACCTCATATTAAAGTGGGCATTTTGATAGTAGAGTCATGATGGGTTTTTTTTTTAATATATATATATATTCCATATATCGCTAAGGCTAATAGAGAAGAAAACATTCTGCCAGATTTTGCAGTATTTGTATCTAAAGTTAATATCAAACTTACAAGTCTATTAATGCTTCTGGGTAAAGTTACTCATTTAATAGGCCATATTTTCAGCTCAATTTATTTTTCCTTATTGGTATTATTGCTTGCTTAATTTATATTTGTTTGTGATTTTTTAACTGACAAAATGTCTATTCTCATTTTGTTGGTTTCTTCCATTTACACAAACTGCATATTTAATCATTTTTAGGAAAGCTGATCCATCTGTACAGTCTCCTTTATTAAATCTATATAGTCTATATTGTATAATTTGTTGTAGAGATTATTTCAAACAGCCTCAGTAGAGGAATGTTGTGTGGAGGCAAAGTTAGGACCCCCCTCCATTTGAACCCTTTGCCAAAATAGCTAGTATGACTAATATGAAAAGACACCCTACTTTACAGACAATGGCTCTCTTATTTATTTATTTATTGAATTTGACATTTTGTTTTATAAGCCGAATGTACAGGATATAAAATATTCAAAAAGGATAATTCAATAATGAATTTCATATACACATATACATCCCCTGGTTTCCTTATAGTCCTTCACTGTAATGCATTGAGTTAATGCACAGTCTACATACACTTTTTTAAAACAACATACTGTTTCTTCTTTAAACACCATCAATATATTAGCATCTGAACCAGATAAATTAACTTTTTGAAGGTCTGTCAAAGGAAAGATCGTCAGACCCTTCCATACTGGTCTAAAGAAACTAAAAAGTTCTCACAATATAATTACTTGGGTTTTGCCAGTTTCTGTCTTCTACGTGTCCACTTGTTCTATTCTTTTGGGTGGGGTGAGAACTGTTTGAAGCAAATGCTTTGCTCTAGAACTTTCCCAAAGATTTTAAATAATACACCCTGGAAATGTAGTTTGTTGAAGTAACAATATGGTTTGGGAGCTTTTTTCATCCTTTTCTTTTTAATATTTTTTTCATAGTACTACAGTACAAAAGAGCCATTTCACTGATGCTGTTGTGAACTGATGCAATATAACTCTTAAAAATATTTTTGTTTAAGAAGGAGAAATTCCTGCACCAGAATGTGCCAGAATGAAAAAGAACACTTAAGGGTGGGAATAAAATGTAGCAGCTGCTGCTAGGAATTGTCAGAAAATTGTAGTTATGTGTCCTCAGGTCAATTCTGACTTAGGGCAAGCAACCCTATCATAAGTTTCCTTGGCAGGATTTATTCAGAGGAGGTTTGCCACTGCCTTCTTCTTAGGATGAGACAATCTACTAGAGATCTAATCCAATTCTCAACCTCTACACCACCCTGGCTATCTTATCCTGAGTTACTGATAAGTTACAGGTACAATATGAGGAAGAAATGTAACCTGTGAGGTTAATTGGTCTTTTACAAATAATCAGGGTTGGCATTCTGTGTGCTTTGTGTTATAAAACAATGAAGGGGCCATACAGATTGCCCCTAAGGGGTGGCATGCAGCCGCCCCTTTCCCAGCTGGATCAGGATTGTGGCAACTTCACGTTGTGGCCCCGATCTGGCCTCTGGTGAGCACAAAAAGGAGCTGCAAAAAGTGGCTCCTTTTTGCATCCTCCAAAGGGTACCATACCTGCGGCACCACAGCTCTATGGTGCCCCTTTGACACTGCATCATTTGGATGCAGCACCCGACTGGCGTGCACAAAAATTAGAGCAAGCATCACCAGAATTAGGGCAAGTTAGGGCAAGCATCACCAGAATACTGAACCCTGACTCTGTCCACAGGCTAGCACTTTGTGCCGGTCTGAATAGGGCTAAAGTTAGCCATTGTTTTTTGTTGTTTTTTTAAAGGTGAGAATGATGTTCATTGGAATTTTAAAAGACCATTTGATCCATAGTCTAGTATTACAAAGCTTCAGCAATACTTAGAAGTAAGTCTCTGTGTGTTTGTTATTCCTAGGTAAGTAGTCACACTCTCTCAGCCTCAGAGGATGGCAATAGTAATCCTTCTTTAAAAACATGCCAAGAAAACTCCATAATCGGTTCACCTTAGGGTTGCCATAAGTTGGAGAGAAACAACAACAAAGTAGCAAGGGAGGAAATTTTCATTTTAGTTAGTTTTTTCCCATAGGAATATACCCAAATTCACACTTTAATTCATATTAGTACTTGATTTTTTAAAAAATGAAAGAAACCAAATTTGACAGATTTTCTGATCCAGATTTGCCCATTTGCAGTTGGCATGTTTAACTCTTAAAAGTCTGGCTTCAAACCTCTGGGTATTCAATGACTGTAACATTAAGCAAAGGTTTCTCCCTCATACCTTTCTCTGAGACACACCTTGCTTTTAATATCTATATAATGGGCAGGTAGAACATGGACAGTTACATGTTGGGAGTAGCTGCATCTGTTGAATTTGGTCAGTGCAAATGTGGGAGAATTTAATTTCAGTTTGGTCTTTTAAAAAATTCACAAATTTAATATCTGGACCAGAAAGAACTTGAAACTGGGGTGGGGGGGGGGAGATCAAATAAAATAGTAAGCAATGCTGACAGACTTATTTCCTTCCTTAAAAGTAAGTGTGTATCTGGTTGCAGCCAGGAACTGCTTTTCAGCCACCACTCAGAAAGCCAAGGATGGAGCAAGCTGTTGACTTTGAAAGTCAAACTTTGAAATATTTTTCTTAATAATGGGAGCAGGATCTCACTGCTTATTTTATCGTAATACACCCACGGGTACATTATTAAGAATGCAAAGCCAGGACAATCATATCCCAAAACTGTTGTGAGGGAGAAGCAATCAAAGCTGTTGAAAATTAGCTTTGGTGAAAAAACTATGAAATGACATACCAAAGTCAAAAAAAAAAAGGTCAGTAACTCAAAGGATTGTGATTAGAAAGAGCTGCAGCAGTATTAAGCATTGGAGAGATAATGAAAGGTTGTAATACAAAGAGGAGAAATGCTAATGAAAGGGAAATACATAGACAAAAGGAGAGAAAAATTAGGAACCACCGATTGGAACAGGAATGTATCATTTATTCCATCACAAAATTTGGAAAGCATCTCAGAGAAATAATGAGTTTGGCTTGCTTTTCTCTTCCAAGTAACATGGATTTTATTATTATTATTTTTATTATTTTTATTATTTTTAACTGATAGCTGTGCAAACACAAATGGATTTGAATTTCATCAGACAGCCCATGCATAAGTTAAATGGGCTGCATACAGCTTTGCTTAATTCTTAAGTGCCTGAAATTTGAAACTTGATTTTCAGTCAAGCATGAAAAGGTCTCACCTGTAAATCTCTGTAATTTACAATAGTAATGCTGAATACAGATCCCTGCAAATATCACACACACAATCCTGAAATATAAAAACCTTAAGCAGGCTTTGGAAATGCAAAGACAAATTGGATAAGGGGCTAGGAGCAATTTCCAAAATATTTTATCCCTGAGTGCATCACAGTATTTTATTGACTAAGTAGAATGCTTACTAGATTTTTTAAAAAAATTCAGCTAGAATGCTGTATGCTGTTTGTAATTAGACAATATTTTGTAATTAGATATGTATTGCTGGTAACTGCACATCTCTCACATTTGTAATGAGATTCTAACATTATTTGGGAGTGAGCAAAATCTGAAAAACAAAATAAATTATAAGAAAAGAAAAACTTCCTAAATTATAATTTAAGAATGATGTCCAGTGCTAGTTAAAGGGACTTCTGCTCATGTCATTGGATCTTCCTTTCTTTGGTGAGTACTTCTTTGGCTGCATCTGCACTGCACAAATAATCCTGGTTGACACCAGTTTAACTGTCATGGTTCAATGTTATGGAATCCTGGGGATTGTAATTTAATAGCACAAGAACTCTCTGAAAGAGAAAGCTAAATGTCTCACAAAGCTACAGTTTTGTCAGAACTTAAAAGGGTTTTGGTTCTGCCATTATGTATGAAGCTGGCAAATGGATATATAAATCCTGAATTGGTTTGTGTTGCATGTATACATACATATAGAATATGTCATCTGTTTTAGGAGAGTTTAAATTGTGGCACCAATTTCAAAGAACATTTGGGAGGAGTTTTACTGCAGTTGCCAAGCAGAAATCAAAAGGTTACATCACAGTTACTAGGATGAAAAACAAAAAGTTGTAATACAGTCACCAGGAAGAAATCAAGTGGTTACATAGAAGTCACCAGGCAGAAATGAAAATGTTACATTGCAGTTACCAGGCAGAAGTCAAATTCTTACATTGCAGACAGGTGGGGCTAGGTAACTCCAGTCTCTATATATCCCTACATAATAGGACAGAGAAGGACAGTATCAACCAAAATGCTGGCTGATCACTACTGTCCTTGGGCTGCAATAAAGTTATTTTGGTCTTTCATCAAGACTATTGTCTGAGTCCTCAGAACAGAGCTGACTAAAGTTTCCATAATTCCATAGCATTAGGCCATTGGTAGTTAAAGTGGTGTCAAAATGGATTATTTCTGCAGTGAGGACAGCCTCTTTGAAAATCTTCTCATTGGTTTCCATGCCTTGGAACTGCTACTTTTAATAGCCTAGGCTCTTCTTCTGCCAGGAGGCAAAGACATTTTCCTACACATTCCAGAAATAACAAGACAAGACAACAGAAAGTGGATTCAAACAGGGCCATTTATTAACTTGACATATTTATTAATTTCTTAACAGAACTGCAAACCAGGTGGGGAAATAGCCAAGGACAGGAGCAGCTGTTGACAGTGGTCTATCTCTGAGACCATCTCCACATCCTCCTCTAGACGATAGCACCTGCCCTCAATGGTAACCCAAAAGCTGGGTTTTCCATTGGCTGGCACACATCAGGAAGACTAACATGAAAGTCCCTCTCCCAATGCCCAAGAATTAAAGAGAGGGGTTTATCTTCCATGCTGTCTCAAGGGGTGTCTCTTTTCCCACTTGTTTAAAACCCACAGATTTAATTTTTATAGTGTTGTGTACTTAACCATAGGTGATATGGAAAGGAAAGGGACTGGTTAATACACTCACCTTCTGGCACATGAGACAGTATACCTATTTCTAATGAGTCTGACTAATTGAAAATACGAGAGCTTGGATGCTGGAGGAGTAATTGCATTTGCTTAATGAGATGGCATTCCCAGGGAAAGCAAGGCTGCTAATGAAATGGTGAATGTCAGGGATAGTAGAGAATAGTTTGGAAGAAAGTTTCTAGAAATAAACCAGAAGACTCTAAAGTTGTCTGAACAGCTCCATGAGGGCCAAATATTGTTCCCTTGATATATACTACCAGCAGCAATGATGCAGAGACTGAAGAGAAGCTATGTCATTATTAGTGACCCTGCAATAGAAAGACTTTATTTTATTTTTAGACTTCAACTTTAGACTTAAAAGAAGACCTTTGTCAGTGAGGTTTCTCCTGCAAATGAAGGTTTTGGAGACATAGATGGCTAAATACAGAAATTGGGGGGAAACTCTGGCCCTCAGTATTTGGCACCAGAGGGAAGCAGGAAAGTCCATAGAACTGATGTTGGGCATCAAATCAGAAATAAGCAACATGCCAAGAGAAAAACATGAGCAGTAAAGGATCATTGGACCCTGAGTTCTTTCAGAGCTTGTCAGTTCTCATCAGAGCTCAAAGCACGACAAAAGGAAGTCTGTCCAGGTCAAGGAGAAAGAATAGGCACTGCTGGAAATTGCACAATGGTATAGGATTTCAAACTATTCAAAGAGGCTAGGGCTATGACAGGTTGAAACAAAGGAAACAAATATTTTGGTTTGACTATTGAACATTATTTTTTTACATCTAGCTGGCTATTCAGACCATCACAGAACAATATGGAAGAGAAAACAGAACTTTGAAGCCTCAGTATTTGTGTTATGCAAGGACTTGGAACAATTATTAAGGGAGGTCAAAGAAGAAAGCACAAAGACAGGCTTAATGCTGAATATAAAGAAAACAAAAATAATGACCACAAAGGACCTACATACATTATATCTAGACAATGGGGAAATGAAAATACGGTTGGTCCTCTGAATCCATGGATTTTTTTTATCCGTGGATTAATCATCCATGGCTTGAAAATGCTTTTTTTTTAAAAAAAAAAAAAATCCAATAACCAAACCTTGATTTTGCCATTTTCTATAACGGAAACGGAAACTTGAACATCCATGAATTTTGGTAAACATGGGGGGTCCTGGAACCAAGCCTCAGCAGATATCAAGGGCCCACTATAGTAAAAGAATTCCCATACCTAGCATCAAACATTGATTAAAATAGAGACAGCAGTGAAGAAATCAGAAGACAAGGAATAGAAAATGCAGCCATAAAGGATCTAGAAAAGTTCCTAAAGAGTAAGGATAAATTGAGCATAAAAGTTAGAATTGTCTAATAAAAATAATAGGGTCTGACTGACAATGACCTAATGACAATTGCGTCCCTTAATTATTCTATAATTTATCACTCATTTTGTTTTACTAAATGGTAATACTGATAATTATATATAATGATATAGTGATGTACAGAAAACTTCTCTTTCACATCTCCTAGCTATTTTATATATGATTTTCCATTTTGCTTTATGCTGTTTTGTTTTATGTATGAATTATATGCATTTAATAAAAACATTATTAAAAAAGAAAAAAATTGTCCAAGCCATAGTATTCCCAATCACCATGTAAGGATGTGAGAGCTGGGCAATGAAGAAAGCAGGCAAGAAGAAAATCAGTTCATTTGAGACATGGTTCTAGAGGATACCATGGGCAGCCAAAAAGATGAACAAATGGGTCCTTGAATAGGTTAAGCCTGAAATTTCTATGGAAGCCAATTTTATCAAAATGAGACTGTTGTATTTTGCCCACATCATGAGAAGGCATGACTCATTGGAAAAGACAATAATGCTAGGAAAGGTTGAGGGCAGTAGAAAGATAAGAAGACCCTATGCTAGATGGATAGACTCAATTAGGAAAATCACAGGTATGAATTTACAGGATGTGAGCAGAGCAGTGGAGGATAGGGAGGCCTGGAGATATTTCATCAACAGGGTTGCCATGGGTCAGTGTTAACTCAAAGAAAAAAAAAACATCCCCCTCCCAGTTTTTTTGTTTTTTTTTACCAATTGCAAAGTAATCTCAATAAATTAGTCAGATGATCAGAAAAATGTAATCAGGTAGGCATTGTCTCAGTCATAGGAAGACAATCCCTTCAAGTGAAGCAGATATAAGCTTGCATACATTAAATGAAGGAGTGGTCCATTGTCCAAGTGAGGAGGAGCCTTTCCCTTCCCACTATAAGCCACTATCATTTATGCAACATTCCAGTTACTGTAATGCAGTTCTGCAAATGGTGTCTTCCAGAATGAAAGAAAGTTGACTCTTAAACCAATTGTGCCAGGGCAACATACAATGAGATCCATTAAATTATTTTTTTCAAAAAAATCTGACTTAAAATGTTGGACAATATCTTGCATTGGGAGACAAGGTGTAAAGTCTGATGGCGCAGTGGATAATGCTAGAACTGCAGCCAGTATTGCAGCCACAAGCTTGTGACTTCAATCCCAGGGGTCCAGGGTTGACTCAGCCTTGCATCCTTCTAAACTTCACTAAAATTAGTACCCAGCTAGTTGGGGCAATTAGCTTACATGTTGTTCAATATGAAGTGGTATAGAAATGTAAATGCTGTTGCTATTGCTCACCCAGGTGGAACTACACCTCATCAATATTCGGCTATGACCCTGTAGCTGGATGCAAAGTGATGTCATCCTCTGGGACCGCTGGAGGTCCCTCCGGATTTCTCAGATGATGTCCTTGTTCTTGTGCATTAGGGATTGAAAGAAAATTTGAATATCTATGGGGAGGGGAAGAGAAAAGGGCTTTCCAAGTATTCAGAACCCCCAATGAAGGGTATTCTCCTTAAGTCTGTTTCTCAAGGACTACTCCCACACTCCAATTACCCTTTTCTTCCCAATGTTTTGCTTTTTATTATGAGTAGGAATTTACAACTCAGATTTGAAATCCCCCTTTTGCTACTACTTCTCCCCCGCCACCATGTGTTCTAACTCCTTGCTCCAGTCAGTCAGTCCCAAAATTGTGCTGCTCTGAACCACAGAAACAATGCCCTGCACCTAAGCCTCTCAAAAATTTCCCAACAGCCTACTACTAGTGAAAGACACTGCTAAAGGGAGTGAGCACATGTGGGTAGTGAAGAACAGGAGAGACCACAACACAAAGTGATCTGTAAAGCTGTGCAGTGGTTTTAAGGGACCCTGAAAAGACATTTTATACAACCCTCATCCTCATCATTGTCCTAAGAGCCACTGGTTCCCCTTCTCTTGCTTGTGCACTAATACTTTGACTGCAAGCCCCCCTTCTGCCCCCCCCTTTCCTCTCACTACCTCCTAGGATCTTTCCACCACTTCTACAGGGGGTTACCACCAACTTAGGGGATCACTGTTATATTGTATCCATTTACCTACAAGACTCAAACTCTATGCTCATTAACATTTTGTAACTTCTAATGCACATGCACTCTGGTCAGAGCTGTAATTATTACCCAATTACAATGATGCTGTTGTTTTAGTGTTGCTTGTGTTTTATAATCACTGATTTTGTTAAATTATTAAGAATTCTGTATTGTGTGATACTGGAGGAGGCTGGGGGGGGGGGTGAGACCATGGACCTTATCACATGGAGGCACTTATTGTGGGTGAAATGTTGCTAAACTGTTTCAGAAGCACAAAGGTGTGATCGTCCGTCATGCTTCTCAAATGTCATTGAGGCAGCCGCTTCTCTGCCATCGATGAAGCATTCAGGAGAAGCCATTTTTTGAATAATGGAATATCTCATTATTCAAAAAATGGCTTCTCTGTAAACGCTTTGACAATGGAAGGAAAACAGGAAGCACATCTGAGAAGCTTGACACACCAACATCACCTTTGCGCTTCTGAAACTGTTCAGCAGTGTTTAACCAATGTAAGGCTCCGTATGATAAGCTCCCATGAGTTACCACACCAAGGGACACCAGGTGGGGAGGGATCCATAAGATTTTCCTTTGCTAAGCTATCCCATTCACTATTCTCCAGACCTAATCCAACACAAAACTTACTGTTTTGAGTACCAGATTGAAACATTCCCAGATAATTGGTGCCACCTGACTTACTGGGCTGGCGCAGTTGCCGCACAGTTCAGGGCACCAATTCTGGGCTCCCTGCCGCGCTTCATTCCCAGCAGATGGTGGGAGAGTGGAGTTGCTTCCCATTGGCTGCTGGGTTGCATGGGAAGGGAGCCTACCTTTTGCTTGGGACTCCATGTCCCAGGATCCCTTGGGGTGAGGTGGTGCCACCGGATTGGCTGTGGGTGGCCCACCTCGCCCCATGAATGGCTGGAGGCTGGCAGGAGGGTGGTGCCTCCATCCTCCTTGGCCTATAATTGAATGCCAGGCCTATTTAAGGCCGCAGCGGGTGCTCGGAGGTGCCATTGTCAGCCTCGGCTCTCCCACCCTCTTTGGAATTGACTGTCACAACTCTTGTGGGGTGGCAGTATATGCCTGGATCTGAGGTGAAGGGTTTCCAGGGCTCTCTAGCACTGGATCAGGAGTCCTCGTGACCCGAGTGGAAGGAGCGGAACAGGTGGCCAGTGCGGGGGCCACTGTCATTGTACACCCGGTGTCTAGAGTACCTTGCAATTCGATATGAGGCAGCGCAGTTGCATAACTGTGCCATAGGGCGGGGCTTGGCACCTACATCATCCCAATGCTTGGGCTTCCAAGCAACCATACATCAAGCAACCATTGGTGTTGTAGAAGTCCAGATCCAGCCCTTATGCTTTGAGCCAACCCTATATACTTATATCTTATATTGCATGTGTTCCAGATATGTGCCTTGTTCAATAAAGTTGGGGCCATTTTCCTCCAGCCATGTTTTTCTGTGCTTATTGGTGCTCGACCTGCAAGGCAATTGTTATATACAATTATGTACAGATGTTATATGAAAGAAGACTTAAATGTATACATATCTGATGGTTACATATTCTTACTATATTCCCCCAACATACTCTTATCCTTTTTTTTTAATTCTTCCAGCAAAGAGCCTCTGCAAACAAAGAGACTCTACAGATTTCCTCACGAAAAGTGGATGATAATCAAAGCACCAGGGACTGCAATTCACAAGTTGTAAGTTTGATCCATTTGTAAGTCAAGACTTAATATGCATTTTATGCAGCCCATGATGCTTGTAGGTATATATATTTACATGGGTGTAACAATCAAGTTATGATTCATTTATTAGGAGGATATAACTTTATTCTCAGGTGCTTCAAAGCTCAACTATTGTTTGATATGAAAGTTTATTTTGCCTTGTTTTTTATTTGAGAGCATAATTAATAGGTGGAGTCAAAGGCTTTCATGGCCAGCATTCATAGTTTTTTGTGGGGCTTTCGGATTATGTGGCCATGTTCTAGAAGAGTTCCATTCTGACGTGGCTGGACGCTGGCGAAACATCAGAAAGGAACACTTATAGAACATAGCCACATTGCCCGAAAGCCCCACAAAAATCTATAATTAATAGGATTTGTCGAATTTTTGAGAAATGATTGCACCTAGAAGAGATGTGCTCTAATCACTTATAAGTATAATCCACTTGGTAGATAGATTCACATAGAAATCTATTATTTAGGAACTTATTATGTGTATTAACCCTTAACATTGAAACACATATCAGCTTGAATTGTTAGATGATACCAGGGGCAATAATCAACAACTGCAAAATGACAACTCATCAGAAATTTTTGAGGAAACAATGTCACCAGTTTCATCTAGGACAGATGATCCAACATCCATGGTTTTTTGTAGGGCTTTTGGGCTATGTGGCCATGTTCTAGAACATGGCCACATAGCCCGAAAGCTCTACAAAAAACTATAATGATCCAACATTTTGCTGTCTAAGGGAAAGGACAAAATTCCCCCCCCCCAATCCATTCATATTCAGAAACAGACTGGTACTTCAAACTTCCTTCAACACAGAAGTAATGGGTCACAGTCCTTTACTGCACCTGAGAATAGCAGTCTAGTGAGGGAAGAGGGTGTAGAAGAGCTCTGTGGCAGATACAGTCCTGTACTTGCAGAGGCCAGAGATCTCAGAAGGAACAATGAGAGACTGCCACTACTGACCTCAGTGTCTGTTACCAAATATGGTTGCCTCATACTGCCTAATTGTGAAGATACCTTTGGTCAGTATTATCAGTGGCAGTAAAACAGCATTTTCATTCCACGATTTTCCATTATCATCCATATACCATGGCTCACCACATTCAGTTGCCCCCCTCCAATCTTTTGTGGGCTTCCATTAAAAGAGGAGGTGGTAATATTCTCTCCTCCATCCAAATTGCAGCTATCTAGGTTTGGGTCAAGGTGCTATGCAATTATTGTGGTTATATACATTTGTCATGAAGATGGAAATCTGTTACAGAAAGGTAGTAAAAGGAAATACATTGTCATGAGTTCCAATGAAACTCTCATACTCTTTGACATAGAATATCTGTGATATGCTTAAACTGGATAGGTATAGCTTATTTCTGATCATCTTTTAGCTTCTTATTTCTCCAGAAACTATCAGATATATAGAATGGTTACAAAGAGACATAAACATTTTGCTTAAAATATTTAGTGATTAGTGTCAAAGGATTATATTATTTGAATGACTCAGAGCTTCATGCTTAATTAGAAGAACCATTCTGAGAAGTAATGAAATAATATTTTGTGTTACTTAGCAGGTGATGAGCTTGCTTGTGTAAAGATAGTTCATTATCTTGATGAGTTGGGCTGTGTTTCCTGACCTGAAGTCAGTTAACCCTTGACCATTTCCATCTGTTCTTAAATTTGCTTCTCTTCTTCTTTTATTACAAAGGTAATAAAAGCTCAGTATCACATTTGAGACTGAATAATACAATTTGGTTCTATGTAGTTAGATGGGAAGATAAATTGCTACTCTGTAGGATCAAGTGTGCATTTCTTAGAGCTAGGGTTTCTCATTAAGCTTCTGCTTTTGATAATTATCCATAAGAAACTGTAGATAGAGGAAAGAAATGCTATGTAGTTAATGAGCCCAAACCATATTAAATAGTACTCTGTTGAAAATGTACATTTCTTTGTTTGATTAGATTAGTAGCTGAGTAAAAACTAAGCAAGGGAACCGGTTTTGCATCAGTGCATCTGTACTTTTTCTGAATATATGTTGAATTAATTTGATACCTGAATACTGAGCATATTGTTCTGCCATCTTTAGAGAATTTTCAAGATTACTTTTAGTGAATATGGATAAACAAAGGTTTGTGCAATAGAAACAGCAACAACAGCAACAAAACATACACACACAAACAATGCAAACAGTACAAAAAAGCCTGTCTAGAAAATTTAGCTTTCCAAATCAAGTATTGGTCTTTATGAAATGTTTTTAATAAGTTGTACTGGAGAATGGAAAATTCATAAGTTATATCTATGCAAAACTTAAAGTGTAAATTAGACACAAGAGGCTGCTCACATCCAATCTTTTTCCTCAGGCCAAATCCAAACTGCTTCTGTGCCTCATGGATGCCATCTTCTTTCCTTTTAAGAAGATTGCTCAATGTGCTGTCCTTTCTTATAATTATAGCCTCAAATATATTTGCATGCCTTTTGATATCATTTCAGGACTTTGATTTTATATTCAGGCTTTAATATATTAATCCTCCCAACAACCATGTAAGTTAGGTCTCTTACTCTCTCCATTCTACAGCAGCTGGTTTGGAAACTGTTGTGAGCAAAGAACATTTTACTAGTTCATCTTACACGATCCACACTAGGGGTTTGTGTCCTCCCCCCTCCAAAAGTCACATTTTATCAAGATACCTTGTTCACTAAGATGCATATCTTCATAAAGTTGTTTTTTAAAGGAAATAACAAATTTGTCATTTTTCTCCATTTTGCAAGAAAGTCCTTGAATATTGCGCAGTATTCAGCTATTATTTGCAGATAAGGATTTATTCAGCAAAAGCAAACAAACTACACATTATGGGAAGACTTGCACAAAAATTACAATTTCTGTGCATAAAACATGGAAATATTCATTTTGTACAGAAAATCATGTTTCTGTGCAAAAACCTTGTTTTGCAAAACAACAATAACAACATGCATTTTGCATGCAGAATAATTCCTAAATTGTGCAGAATTTTGTCTGTCTATGATTCTCCTTGTTAAGTTATCTGGGCACAGTCTTTCCCTTGTCTAGATATCTGGCAAATAGCTTTTCTTATGAGTAAAAGTCATCATAGACCATCCATGAACCCTCCCCACAAAAAGCAAATCAAATTACATTAATATCTTGATGTAATATATCTTCAGGAATGTGAAGCAACTTTCAGCACTTATTATTACCAGGAATCAGAATCACAAATTTTATAAAATATTTTATTGTTTTGAACTATTTGCATTCATAATACAATATCACGTTTCTGGCTCCTTGTCTTTGGTCACTACTTTCCAAAAGACAAAAATAGTAACTTTGTATTTATTTCTATTGCATTTCTACATTGAACAAATTATTTTAAAAAATCTTTGGTGGCAGAGGACACCGTACAATGGTTCAGATCATGTATATATTTCTGAGCAATTGTGACATTTATTTTTATATTTTGATTCAGCAAAGCTGTTGACAGGAGGATATTAGCTATTATGACATCTTAGCATTTTGAGCCTGAACCTGAATTCTGTCATGATTCCTTCGGGGGGGGGGGGGGAATTCCTTAAGCAATGTGCTCAATTGTTTCATGATTCCACTGACTGATAAGGTGTGCTTTGGATCTGGACAAAGTCCAGGTTCTGACCAAAACTGCTGCTTTGGAGAAATCTGGGTGATGTCTAAATGAAAGCAGAATTCCAGAAGCTTCTTTTGTGATGCAGATTCAGAAGGCCACACCTGTCTAGCCAGCATGTCTTCAAAAACTGATACACTCCTCCCCCAGCATTCCATATATAAAAAACAGAGGAGAAGGGAAGACAGAATATTGCTTTACAACCAGTATCTTGAGCTTCTATTGAGCAGCTCATTTAATCAGTACAGCCACCCCTCCATATCCATGGATTTTACATCTACAGATTCTACTCCCATGGCATGAAAATATTCCAAACAAAATATTACATTCCAAAATATAAAATTCCAAACACCAAAATTGATTATTGCATGTTATAGATATAAGGCACACAATTTTACTATGCCATTGTATATAATGGGACTTGAACGTCCACAGATTTTGGTTTCCACAGTGAGTCCAGGAACCCAATCTTAACAGATATCCAGAACCCACTGTACTTTCTATTCCCAATGCTCTGTGACAGAAATGTTGAAGTAATAAATAATATGGCTGCTTAAACTTTCCAGCTCTTTCAGCTACAGTCAGGATGTGCTTATGGGATCTGTGACACATAAGAGGATATAGTACTAAGTGTTTACATGACACTCTCTAGATGTTCATTAATTCTTTCCTGTAGTACTTTTATGATTTGTTGCCAGCTGAGCAGAAAATAAGCAATTCCTCAAACTGTCCAGATTATCTCATTGCCTTTCATCCATCATGATTATCTTGTCCCTGTCCCTGTTCCTATATATGCCTGCCCTATAACTGAAGTCTGTTGGGAGAGGCTTTGTGGAAGGACATGGGAGAAGTCTTCTGTACTGTGGCACCCCAATTATGGAACACATTTTGTTCAGAAATCCAGTTGGCACAAACTTGTGTGCCTTTTCAAGACCAAGTCAAAACATAGCGTTTAATAAAAGCCCTAGAGTCTAATTGATTTTATTCAAATTGCACATGTGCTATGGTCAGCATTATTTTAAATGGTTTTAACTGGTTTAAAATTGCTTGGTTTTAATTTATAAAAGATTTAATATCATTTTGGCCTTTTAAGATTATTGTTATCACTTTTTGGTGTCCTAAATAGATTTTATTGTGTCCACTTTATCATATTCATGTAATGCTATGCTATACAAAAAAAGTGAATCACTAAGAACATACCAATAGAACTGCTCCAATCCACAGAGATGGAATCAAGCTCAGTTCTAACTAAAATATGCCCAAAAAAAAAAGAAAAGAAAAGAAAAGAAAAGAAAAAAAAAAGAAAAGAAAAAAGAAAAGAAAAGTAGTGACCCCTAGACTGGAAATGATCAATATACATATCTATCAACAGAAAAGGAGACACAAAAGACTGTAGTAACTACAGGACCACTGCACTAATTTCTGATGCAAAAAAAAAAAAAAATGCTCTAAATTCTTCAACAAAGACTCCACCATTTAGTGGAAGAGAAATCCCAGATGTGCAAGCTGGATTCAGGAAAGGCATAAGCACTAGGAATCACATTCCAAACATATGATGGATAAAGAAGCATACCAAGGAATTCCAAAAGAACATCTGTACTTGCTTCACTGAGTGCAGCAAAGCAATTACATGATTAATTACAGTTACAAGATAAACACATACTTTGCATTGGCTGTTTAAAAAAACTTGTTGACAACAGAAGCTCTGAGATCCTCAGTTATGGATTAGGATAGAAATATATTTTAATATAAATTGCTCCACAAAAATGCTATGGTGCCAGAAAAAACAACACACCCTCATTCTTAGACTTCTAAAATTTAAGTTTTTAACTAGTGCCAGGTCTACACTGGATGTTCTTTTCATTTGGCCATAAAAACTTACACATGACATGATAGAGAGTAATAGAGAAACTGTTTTTTGCACAGACTTGAAGTACTTATTCATCTGAAACCTAATCCCCATAGAAAGAGCATTGGTACTGGAAATTTATCCCCATTTCACCAGGAAATAAAAACATCCTTTGAAAAGAGAGATCAAAAAATGGATGCAAAAAATACTGCACCTTTTTGTGTTCAACTGTTAAACACACAGGGGAAAAGGAAGAACCATTTGAGAGTATATAGTGTAATGAAGACTTGGATTTCTGAGCAGAGATTAAAATCTGAGTCACTTTTGGTGGGCTGTGAATCTGGCCAAGCCAAATTAGGCTAGTTTCTCAATTGGGGTCTAAAATAAATATTCTGGTAAATAAACATGCTCAATGAATAACTATAGAATAGTATGCAACCAAGTATTTGTGTACATTTTTGGATGTTAATGCTGTTAGTGATCAGGATGGGTGGGTTGTCCTCTCCTCCAGGATTTGAGCTGAAATCACCAACTATAGATCCAGAAGTATAGATACAGACTCAAAATCAAAATTATAATAGCTGTTCAGAATCAAAGTAATCATTTGAGATAAATAAAGACAACTGCCCAGAATAGGGCATTTGATGATCTTGAGGAGTCACATTCATTCTTTAAGATAAAAAACACTGATATTTAATACCTACATTTTAAAAACTTGTCGATATTACAAAAGATTATTATTTTCACTTAGACAACATCTTTGTGCAACTCTATAAAAAGATAGTACTATCCCTTGGTAGTAACTGCTTTTGCAGTAGTCAGCAAAGCTCTAGTCCATTTTCCATCCTATTTAGCTAATATTTAACCATGTCATCACTTTTATTTTCTTCAGACATTGCTCACTGAGGGATGAAACAGACAGCCAAAAAGGGCAGCTTGGAGCAGCCCCTTTTAGGCTGAATTGGAGTCATGGAAACCACATGCTGTGGCCCCAATCCAGCCAGCTTCTGCCCCAAATAACAGTGGGAAAAATCCACTCATATTTGGAGTGGAAAAAAGCTTCTCATTTGCTGCTCGAGCCAGCTTTTTGCCAGCTCTTGGGCTGGTGGTGTCTAAATGTCATGCCCCCAACCTGGAAAGAAGCCAGATGGTGTGTAATGGCAGCACAGTTTCTGTCCAGCTTGGGGTGTGTGTGACATATCTAAACACTATGCCTCCAAGTCACCCCAAATAAGAGTGGCCTTTTCCATTCTTGTCTTTCTTGAAGCTTGGCTATCTATCATCTATCTATCTATCTCTATCTATCTATCTATCATTTATCTCCTATCACCAATTCTTGCAGGGGTTCTCTTGTTTTTCTTTGTTTTTACAAGCTTCGCCAATTCAGCAGACATGGCTCTTATCTAGGCTTGACTCTTGCTCCAGTTTGTATTATTAATACAGTTGATCGGTTACTAGAGACTGCTTAATTTCCCAATTAAAAGGAAGCACAATAACCCTTAACCCAACTAGCAGTACACAGAGCTGATCTTCACCGAGATCCAAGTAGGGATGGGAAGAAATTAATTTTGCTTTGCATTTTATTAAAAGCAGACCTAATTAACATTTTGTGAGCCAATATGCAAGTTGAAACAATCATTGAGGTTTGCTTTTTGTTTATTTTTTGCACTGTTTTAAATTTTGCAATATAAATACCATGAATATATTAGGGGAAAACTGTGTAGAAAAACATATATACAGTAGTGGGGGAAATAGATTGGAAAAATCAAAAACATTGTTTGGTTACATAAACATATATACACATTCAGAGACGGAGAGAGAAAGGGGAAAAATGCAGTGAGAGAGATGAGATAGCCTGGAATGAATCTTTGTGTGATGCAATGTTAATGTTATAGAATGTGGAAAAGGTAGATTAATCCATCCCTAGATCTAGCAGACATATCATGTAATGCTAGCATCAGTCTTTGAGACCAATTATGGGAAACAAATTATTGTTGCTCTGTGCTTTCAAATCATAGCAACCCTCAGGTGAACCTATCTTGAGTTTTTCTTGGCAAGATGTATTCAGAAGACATTTGCCATTGCTTTCCCCTGAGGCTGAGAGCATGTGACTTGTCCAAGGTTTCATGGCAAACTGGAAATTGAACCTTGGTCTCCAGAGTCATAGAATGACACTCAAACCACTATATATATATATACAGCATTTCCCTGCCATTTGGTTAGATTTCTGTTTTTCTTAGGCATAAACAAACAAACAAACAAAACAAACAGCTTCATTTATATACCGCTTCATACCCTTAAGGAGTGTCTAAGTGGTTTACAATTGTAAGCTATTTGCCCCCCAACAATCTGGGTACTCATTTTAGCGACCTTGGAAGGATGCAAGCCTGAGTCGAGCTTCAGCCCTTTGCTGGTCTTGAACTCGCCACCTTATGGTTTTGAGTGAGTGGCTGCAGTACAGGCATTTAACCACTGCGCCACCAGGGCTGATATTGCATAATGCTGGCCAAGAAACAATTTTCTTTTATATATTATACATTTTCATATGAATGACAGAGAAACCTCTGAAAACTTGAAAACTAAAATAATATATCATCATTTTGTGGACTGTGACTCACTTTGCCAGATGCATGGAGTGTCATACAAAATTACAGGTTTATATACAGCACATATGGTTGGAAAGGGCTTTTAGAGAGTGAAACCAGAGGACATTAAATGTAGAAAGCACTGGCAATTACAATTACATGATTAGCGCACCATTTGCACTGCTTGTTTAGAAAACTGTTGCTGACAACACCGGCAATCTGACATTAGGTAAACTGATTAATCTATGTAGTATGATAAGAATCTGTGATCTTTAATTAAAACTTTGGTAATAGGCTATGACCTCTAGAGTACATAACACTTTGGGCTACTTTTCAAACAGAGATGTTTCTGAAATCATAGACTGGAATTGTTAGGCCAGTTCCAAGGTGGTGTTCCCATTGCAGGATGCTGCTTCTGCCAATGCAAGCAAGAGGGAGTCAGCCTTCTCCCTCTAGCACTCTCTTCCCTGAGCCCTGAAAAAACTGCTCCAGAGTATTTGGAGAAAAAAAGGTTTCTGTAGGGAGAGGGAAAGAGGGACAGAATGCACCATGAATGTAGCATTGGTTATCAACCCTTGTTTTCTTTTGGTCAGAATTCTGTTGGTGGCTTATGTTGGTGTAGTCCTTGGGATCATGGCAATTCAAATACTTTTTAAGATATCTATTACTCCTTAGATATACCTCATTGAACATTGCCTTTCTCCTGGGGGCACAAGGGCAGCCAGAGGTTCCCATTTGGATGTAGCTGTTGTCTCCTTTCTGGCCACCATTGGCTGCAGCAATCCACCTGAACTCTATCCAGCTGTCTTTCTGCAGCCAGGAATGAAAAAGCTACCATGGCCATTATTGGGTCTGGAAAATGCAGAAGGCTACTTTTTCTTTCCGAGATGTGTAAAGGAAGAACGAAGTTTTCTGGATACACGTCTGCAGGGTGGGAGGTGGAACTTCACCTAAGATATTTCATCTTTCCTTGCCCATCTGTAGAAGCAGCACCAACTTCCATTCTCTTGGCATTTCTTGTTTTGCTTTACATACATGTGGAAATAGACTATTTTTCCCTGCTTCCTACTTCTTGGAGTAGTGGGAATATAGCAAATGAGCCTAATTCAACTGCCACTTTCAGAAACAGCAATTAATAAAAATTCAATGTGTCTTTAGACTTTGAGGGTTTTATTTTTTATTTATTTTATTTATTGAATTTTTATTTATTGAATTATATTTTCAGTTTTTAATTAATTTGCAGAATCCTGTTTTGTTAAATTCATCCATCCATCTCATATGAGGCGACTGATGGTCTGCAGTGTATGATTTCCTTAAGCAAAGTCTCACTTCCTTGATTTAGCTGAATACCTTTGTAGTCCCATTGTTGCAGTTTCAAGATCCAACTGCATAGCTTAATAGTCAAGAGGCAGACTGAATTTTACTATTTTATTATTTTTTGCTCCCAACTTCTTTTAATGAAGATGCATACTTGACTGATCCTCTTTCATAATTTATGGTCCCAGCTGTGTACCTCCCAAGCTTTTGCTCTATAATTCACTGGCTGAGCTACCTACTAGAACTGCTGGGTTTTTACATACTTTACTGATCAAGCTGCATATTTCATCACTTGAGTTTTCACATCCAGGTACTTTTTTCTGATCAAACAGCATGCTAAACTGATCAAGAAGGAATAATGTTTTAAGGCACAAGCCATGCTTCTGTTTGTTCTAGCTACTTTAATATCTCACTTTACAATTTCCAGGTTCTTTCTCATTCTGGTTTCTATATAATTGTTGCATTATGCATGCAATTTTTGTAAAAAAATTAAAAGATGTCTATGAAGATAACATTTTTTTCTCTTTATTTTCACTTGGTAGTTCTAAACAGAGACCAACAACTTCAATGAGATTTGTCCATGTAAGCTTTTATTTTTGAAACATAAAATTCAATAAAAATCGAACCAAGTACAGTTCAATTGAATTATTATTGCACTTTTTTCAATTGAACAACACAATTGAATTGTTACTCAGTTTTGTTACCATATGCAAAATAATAGAATCACAGGGTTGGAAGAGGCTTCACAGCCATTGAGTACCACTTCATGCAGGATCTCCAGCACCCTTCTTTCTTGATCTTCCCCAGTTTCTCCTCATCCCTGCTAAAGTCCTTCATCTACACCAAGGCTGCTCCTTTTCCTTTTTATGCTGTTCTTTCTCAGGTGCCTAACTAAAATTGGTGAAGGCAAGCAGAGTTTCATCTGTCATCCAGTGAGGCTTTTCTTTCTTTCAGCTGCTAATATTGTCTTTTTTCATTCTTGCCTCACAATTTACCTTGGTTCAGAATAGGGTTCTTCTGGCTCCCAGTCAGTTAGGTTTAATAGTCCAAATCTTTTTTTTTCCTTTTTTTTTTTTAGAATCATAGAGTTGGAAGAGACCACATGGGCCATCCAGTCCAACATCCTGCCATGCAGGAACTCACAATCAAAGAATCCCCAAGAGATGGCCATCCAGCTTCTGCTTAAAGACCTCCAAAGAAGGAGACTCCACCATACTCGGAGGGAGTGTGTTCCACTGTCGAACAGCTCTTACTGTCAGGAAGTTCCTCCTAATGTTAAGGTGGAATCTCCTGTCCTGTAGCTTGCATCCATTGTTCCATGTTCTAGCCTCTGGAGCAGCAGAAAACAAGCTTGCTCCATCTTCAATGTGATACCCCTTCAAATACTTAAACAGGGCTATCATATAACCTCTTAACTGTCTCTTTTCTAGGCTAAACATATCCAGCTCCTTAAGTATTTCCTTTTCTTTAAAATATACAGGGATGTTTATCAGGTTATATCTGGCACAGTGATTGATTTAGTGTTCTTCTTTAGCTTTACTCTAGTATTTGACATTAACAGTCATAGTCTGTGCCACAATCTATTCCGGGTTCTATTTTTGCCAAGAAAGTGGCACTTTCTCCATTTTCCATGTACAATTGTTTTGTCTATTTAATTTTCATTTTGGCTGTCAGGAGAAGTCTGTGTAAAGAGTTGTCTCTTTGATTGCCTGAAGAATGTGTTTCTAATGAACAAACTGCTGAACAAAATTCAATTAGTCATTCTCTTACTTCATTTCTTGGTCATAGGCCAATTTTTCAACATTTGTCCTGCTGTGTTTCCTACTTTTGTGTTCCAGTTACCTATGACTATCAACATGTTTGGTTTAGGATCAATTTCCTCCTGATCTACAGGGCAAAATCTTTAAATTTCTTTCTCTTTTTCCTCCTGCCTTGTCTGTCTACAGTCAGTGCAAATCATCTACAGATATAGATCAGAAAGAAATGATTGCATTCCACAGCATCTTTATATTCTACCAAGAATAATGGTGGGATCGTGGAAGGAAGCCAATACAATACAATGTCTAATGTATTTGCCCTTAAGAATGCAGCATATGTTGGATTATTACTATTTTAGCTAGTTACTGTTTTAATTCAATTGTGATTTAGTCTCTTTTTAAGGGGGGGGGGGGTAATGGAAAGGGTGGGATATTTTACTTGATATTGTTTTAATCCTTGTTGTAATCCGCCCTGATTGCTTGTTCAGAGGGGCGGTCTAGAAATAAATATTATTATTATTAATTATTATTATTTATTCCAAAAATCATATTCTATATATGTTGCTACAGTATAACTTCTTGCAGGATTGTGACTTTCTAAAGATACTAAACTAATTAACTCAGTTTATAAAGCATCTGTATAATCTTATCTACTTAGGCTGCCCTTGGCCTTGAAATACTTCATGTCATAGATATTGTAAAATCCAATTAATTAAAATCTGAGCGTTTTTTAATGTTTTTTTAAAGGTTACACCATTGGTAGCCTGGCCTGCTTGAAAATATATATTAGTTCATTTGGGAAGTGTTTGAAAGTCAAATCATTCATTTCCACCCAGCCTAAACAGGAAAGCTAAACATGAGTCTCAAATTACTTTGTGCTTCCAAAGAATGTGGAACCCTTACCCACTTCTTTGCTCTGCAAGCAAAGTTTTGCAGGCTCAGATGAGGAAAAGTACTCACACATAGAACTTGGACAGAATTACTGAATGACAGAACTTTTGCTTCTACCATACACAACTACGTTTTGCTGCACTGTTGTAAGATGAAAATGGCATATGTTATTATTAATTATAAATTCATCACAGCCATTTCAAAACTGTGCTTCTCTGAAGAAACAAAATTATGTTTACATTACCTCCTGGTAATACTACATTTTCTTCTTCTTCTTCTTCTTCTTCTTCTTCTTCTTCTTCTTCTTCTTAATTTTATTTATATAGCGCTGTAAATTTATACAGTGTTGTACATACAGTCGTAAATTAGATGGATCCCTGCCCTCAGGCTTACAGTCTAAAAGACTGTGCTGGTGCTGTCTACAGCACAGAATTGTAGCTACTGTGCTGTTATGCCTCCTTCACTTTAAGAGTTCATCTTCACCAGAAGATGAACTAGAGGAGTCACAGTAGATGCCTGATAGCTAGCCAAGTCCTCCTTCAATTCAGTATGTCATATGGGGTTCAGAGTAGGAAGAGGAGCTTGAGGAGAAACTAGACAGCTATGAAGAAACTAGACAAGATGCTCCAGTGCAAATATATGCCATCATAGTTCCAGTTTCTATGTATGGTCATGAAAGCTAGACAGTGAAGATAACTGATAGGAAGAAAACAAACCATTTGAAATGTGTTGCAGAAGGGTTCTGTGGACACTATGGATTTCCAAATACAAAATATGGGTCCCTGAGCAAGCCAAGCCTGGAGTCTCTTAGAAGTCAAGATGACTAAATTGTCATACAGGAAGCATCTGTACATGATGTTTAGGGACCAGAGGAATGTCAAAAAGTAAAATTGTTTGAAAAGTACAACCCAGTCTTTTCTTCTTCTTCTTCTTTTTTTTTTAGCTTGTAAATGCAAGATTGAATACTAGATGGTGCTCAGTCCACTGAGAGAAAAACAAACAAACAACAGTACACTGAGTAGACAAGCTACTCTTTCATACGAGGCTAAATTGGAAGTATAATTTAAGGTCAATTCGAATGCAAACATGGGTTTTATGTTATTGCAAATTAACTCTTCGCACGCAAATTCGGGCAAGAGGGAAGCCAATTCGAATGCAGTCATGGGTTTTACTTTATTGCGAATTAAAGCTTCGCATGCAAATTCGGGCAGGAGGGGGTTATTTTCGGGTAATGGGAAGTAATTCCGAACGGAGCAGGGGTTCTTCCGAATGGAGCAGGGGTTCATGTAAATTCGCTAAACAAGCGAATTTACATGAATCCGCATTGGCTCCATTCGGAGTTGGGAGAAATTCCTCCCGTTTGAAAGAGTCCTGAGAGAAGAAAACCAGTATTCCAGGTTATCTGAGAGGGAAAAGCAACAACAGTCTATGGTCAAAAGAACAGGCTGGGGTTAAAAGTGAGGAACATGGCTATAATTAGGTTTGTGGAAACAGCAAGTCATCAAAAAATGAGGTGTCAAAAGGTGGGGGATGCCTATACTTTCGTCATATCATGGAAAGACATGACCCACTAGAGAAGACAATAATGCTTGGTGAGGTAGAAGGCAGTAGGAAAGAGGAAGAATGCATTATTGATGGATAGATGATCCCTGCTGGCACAGTGGTTAAATGGCTGTACTGCAGCCACTCACTCAAAACCATAAGGTGGCGACTTCAATACCAACAAAAGGACTCAAGCTCGACTCAAGCTTGCATCCTTCTGAGGTCGCTAAAATGAGTACCCAGATTGTTAGGGGCAAGTAGCTTACAGTTGTAAACCGCTTAGACACTGCTTAGGCGGTATGAAGCAGTATATAAATGAAACTGTTTGCTTGACTGCTGTAATCTGCTTTGATTCCCCACCAGAAAAGGCGGAATAGAAATAAATCCTATTATTATTATTATTATTATTATTATTATTATTATTAGATGCAAGCATATAAGTTGAATAGTTAGGGTAATAAGATGCAGCCTTGTCTGATTCCTTTGCCAGTTGGGAACCATTCTGTTTCTCCGTGTTCTGTTCTGACAGTAGCCTCTTGTCCTGAGTACAGATTTCTCATCAGGACTATCAGATGTGTTGGCACTCCCAAATCTTTAAGGGCATTCCACAGAATTTAATGATCTATGCAGTCAAAGGCTATGCTATAGTTTATAAAGCACATGCCGATTTTCTTTTGGAATTCCTTGGTGAGCTCCATTAGCCAACATAATGTTTGTGATGTGATCCCTAGTGCCTCTTTCTTTCCAGAACCCTGCTTGGACCTCTGTGATTTCATGTTGTCGTCTCTTTTATATAATTCTTCTATGTATTGCATCCAACGTCTTTTTATTCCTTCCTGGTCCTGAATTATATTATTTTTATTGTCATAGTGTGTCCCAGTCCTTGGTTTGAACTTTCCTTTGATTTCCTGAATCTTTTGGAATAGGTCTTTCATTGTTCTAATTTTGTTGTTGTCTTCATTTTCTTTGCATCGGTCATTGTAGTAGTTTGCTTTATCTTTACACACTAGCTGTTTTATTGTAGCATTCATGGTTCTTCATTTGTTTCTAGCTCCTTTTTATTTAATTTCTCTTCTTTCCTTTATTGTTTGTAGTGTTTTATCTCTCATCCATGGTTTCTTCACTTTCTTTTTGTCTGTTGGAGCTGTCTGTCTGCATTCCTCTTTTATTATGTCCCTGGCTTCAGACCAAAGCTCTTCCTGTTCACAGTCTATTATCTTAGTACTGCAAATCTATTCCTTATATTGTCAATGAATTCTGTGGAGATATTGTTTAAATTGTATTTTGGTATGATAAAATCTTCTTGAGTTTTACTTTTATTTTTCATACGACTGATTCGTGATCCGTGCCACAGTCAGCACCTGGTCTAGTCTTGGCCACCAGTATGGAATTTCACCATTTTTTTACTGCCAATTATATAATCTATTTGGTTTTTATGTTGGCTGTCTGGTGATGTCCATGTGTATAACCTTCTTTCTGGTTGTATGAAAAATGTGTTTGCAATGAATAGGTTGTTGGCTTCACAAAAATCCATCAAACACTCACCTGCTTCATTTCATTTCATTTCATTTCTCTTGCCTATTCCAAATCTGCCTACTGTTTTTTGATTCTTCTTTGCTACCACCTTTGGCATTCCAATTGCCAGTGATCAGCTTGATGCCCTGTGTTGGTGTGTTGTTAATTTCTTCCTATACTACTTCATAGAATCTATTAGTTTCTTCCTGTTCTGCCTCTGTGGTTGGTGTGTGTACTTGAATTATGGTGATATCTGTAAGTTTTCTGTGGGGCCTGATTGAGATGATTTGGTCTGTTTTTGTATTGTGTCCTCTGACTGATTTTGCCACATTTTTTCTTAGTATGAAAGCCAATCCATTTCTTGGTGTCTTTTCATTCCATGAGTAGAACACTTTGTAGTTGTCTGATTCAAAATGGCCCATTCCTGTCCATTTTAACTCACCCCCAGTACTTCTATGTCCATGTATTCCATTTCTATTTTTACTATGTCTAGTTTTGCTTGGCTCATGCTTCTCACATTCCACATACCTATTTTATATGTGATGCTACTTTGGATAGCATTGGCTTTCTGAGAAAGTTTACTACTTGTTTCGCCATCTTCTCTGCCCTTAGCTATTCTTGTGTTTTCCTTTAGCTTCTATCTTATTTCTCTGTTAGTGCTCTTATTCTGCCTGTGTATCACTTGGGATGTCTCATCGTAGGGATTTCTAGATAAGGTGACTACAAAAGGAGGGCCATGTACACCTCCCTGTATGCAGTGCTAACAAGTGGCATAGAAGGAACAAGGCAAACAGTGCAAGGACCCAACAGTAGGAGGCAAAAAAATGTGCAAAAGCAGCAAGTAAAGAGGACACATGGTCTTAAATGTCTCTACACTAATGCACAGAGTATGGGAAATAAGCAGGAAGAACTTGAACTCCTAGCACAACAAGGGAAATATGATATAATAGGCATCACTGAAACCTGGTGGGATGAGTCTCATGATTGGAATGTAGAAATAGAGGGGTATAACCTTTTTAAGAGAAACAGGCCAAGCAGGAAAGGAGGAGGAATAGCATTATATGTCAGGGATATTTACACCAGTGAAGAGATGCAGGAAGTCAATACTGGAAGCCAGGTGGAGAGCATCTGGATAAAAATTAAAGGAGAGGGAAATAACAGGGATGTTACTGTGGGAGTCTACTACAGACCCCCGACTCAGGCAGAGGAATTGGATGATGCCTTTCTAGAACAGATAATCACATACTCAGAAAAGAGAGATGTAGTAGTGATGGGTGACTTCAACTATCCTGATATTTGCTGGAAGTCAAACTCAGCCAAATCCTCAAAGTCTAGCAAATTCCTCACTTGCCTGGAAGACAATTTCATTGTCCAAAAGGTGGAAGAGGCAACAAGGGGATCAGCCATTTTAGATCTGATCTTAACCAACAGGGAAGACCTAGTTGATGGGGTGCAAGTGGTTGGATCCTTAGGTGGAAGTGACCATGTTCTCCTGGAGTTTATAATACAGTGGAAGGGAGAAGCAAGGCATAGTCAGACACGCACTCTAGACTTTAGGAGAGCTAATTTCAATAAACTTAGAGAAATACTGGGAGTGATCCCATGGTCAGGAATACTAAAAGACAAGGGAGTTCAAGACGGATGGGAGTTTCTCAAAAGGGAGATATTGAAGGCACAATTTCAAACAGTTCCAATGAGGAAGAAAAATGGAAGATGTCTCAAGAAGCCAGGATGGATGACTAAGGAACTTTCAACTGAGCTAAGTTTTAAACGGAACATGTATAAGAAATGGAAAAATGGAGAAATCACGAAAGAGGAATTCAAACAAATAGCCAGCACATGTAGGGGTAAAGTCAGAAAAGCTAAAGCGCAGAACGAACTCAGGCTTGCTAGAGAGGTTAAGAACAATAAAAAGGGCTTTTTTGGATATGTCCGCAGCAAAAGGAAGAAGAAGGAAACAGTGGGGCCACTGCGTGCAGAAGATGGCAAAATGCTAACAGGGGACAGAGAAAAGGCAGAATTACTCAACACCTTCTTTGCTTCAGTCTTCTCAGAAAAGGCAAAGGGTGCTCAACCTAAGGATAATGGAACAGGAGACAGAATAGAGGAAATTCAGCACAGAATAAGTAAAGAGGTAGTACAGGAATACCTGGTCAACCTAAATGAATATAAATCTCCAGGACCAGATGAACTACATCCAAGGGTATTAAAAGAACTGGCAAAGGTGATATCGGAGCCATTGGCAATAATCTTTGAGAACTCCTGGAGAACAGGAGAAGTCCCAGCAGACTGGAGGAGGGCAAACGTTGTCCCCATCTTCAAAAAGGGAAAAAAAGAGGATCCCAACAATTATCGTCCAGTTAGTCTGACATCAATTCCAGGAAAGATTCTAGAGCAGATCATTAAGCAGAGAGTCTGTGAACATTTAGAAGCCAATGCCATAATCACAAAAAGCCAACATGGGTTTCACAAAAAGAAGTCATGCCAAACGAACCTGATCTCTTTTTTTGATAAAATTACCAGCTTGGTAGATGAAGGGAATGCTGTGGATATAGTATACCTCGATTTCAGTAAGGCCTTTGACAAGGTTCCCCATGACATTCTTGCAAACAAGCTTGCAAAATGTGGGATAGACAAGTTAACTGTTACATGGATTTGTAATTGGTTGAGTGGCCGAACTCAAAGGGTGCTCAACAATGGCTCCTTTTCATCCTGGAGAGAAGTGACCAGTGGGGTCCCACAGGGCTCTGTCCTGGTCCCAGTGCTATTCAACATCTTTATTAACGATTTGGATGACAGAATTGGGGGCATACTTATCAAATTTGCAGATGACACTAAACTGGGAGGAGTAGCTAATACCCCAGAGGACAGGATCAAAATTCAAAATGACCTGAATAGACTAGAAAGCTGGGCCAGCGCTAACAAAATGAAATTTAACACAGAGAAATGTAAGGTTCTGCACCTAGGGCGGAAAAATGAAATGCACAGATATAGGATGGGGGACACCTGGCTGAATGAGACCACATGTGAAAGGGATCTAGGAGTCCAAGTAGACCATAAGCTGAACATGAGTCAACAGTGTGATGCGGCAGCTAAAAAAGCCAATGCAATTTTAGGCTGCATCAATAGAAGTATAGTTTCTAGATCAAGGGAAGTTATAGTGCCACTCTATTCTGCTTTGGTCAGGCCCCACCTGGAATACTGTGTCCAGTTCTGGGCACCACATTTCAAAAAAGATGTGGAGAAACTGGAGCATGTCCAAAGGAGGGCAACTAAGATGGTGAAGGGTCTGGAAACCTTGCCCTATGAAGAACGCCTTAGGGAGCTGGGGATGTTTAGCCTGGAGAAGAGAAGGTTAAGAGGTGATATGATAGCCCTGTTTAAATATTTGAAGGGATGTCATATTGAGGAGGGAGCAAGCTTGTTTTCTGCTGCTGCAGAGACTAGAACGCGGAACAATGGATGCAAACTGCAGGAAAAGAGATTCCACCTCAACATTAGGAGGAACTTCCTGACAGTAAGGGCTGTTCGACAGTGGAACACACTCCCTCGGAGTGTAGTGGAGTCTCCTTCCTTAGGGGTCTTTAAGCAGAGGCTGGATGGCCATCTGTCAGGGATGCTTTGACTTGGAGTTCCTGCATGGCAGGGGGTTGGACTGGATGGCCCTTGTGGTCTCTTCCAACTCTATGATTCTATGATTCTATGATTCTATGATTCTAAGTGTTAGCTATAATGTCACTGTTGTTCTTTTGCTTCAGTAACACCCACCACTACTGGTGCTGCCCAGTAGTTGTTTTCCTATGTCATGCTTCCCCCCCCCCCCACCCCTTATTTTTGAATTAGTTGTTTCCGTGCCCATCTCCTCCTTCTTCCCTCCTGTTCTCTTCCACCCTCATGTTCTTCTTTCTTTTAATTTCTCATTTGTCTCCTGGCCTTAGTTGAATGTCCTCTGGGTTCTCTTGTCCCCTTTCCTCTGTGTCTCTCCTTTAGCTGGGGTGGGGGCTGAGATTATCTGTACCCTCCCTCTTCCTCTGTGCCTCACCAGGATCTATTTAGCCTCATAGGTGTCTCTTTCCTTTTCCTTTCTCTTCCTCCTGGCTGCTTATCCTTTTATCCTTCTGGGAGACTGGGGGGAGGGTGAGATGTTCTGTGCCCTCCAGAAGAGGGAGGACTGAAAATAGTAAGAAGAAATATTCTGATGACACCATAATACTAGCAGAAAACCCCACAGACCTCAAATAATTACTAAGGAAGATCAAAGAAGAAACTGCAAAGGCACGCTTACTGTTGAACATAAGGAAACAAAAAATAATGACCACAGAAAACTTACACAAAGTCAAACTAGATAATGAGGAAATAGAAACAAAAAAAGAGTTCTCATATCTGGGATCAAACATTGATAGGGACGGGGACTATCAATGAATAGGAAATCAGAAGCAGATTAAGAATGGGGAGGGTAGCTATGAAAGAACTGGAAAAAATCCTAAAATGAAAAGATATACAACTCAGCACAAAGGTTAGAATCAAACATTACCTATTACCATGTATTGATATGAGAGCTGGATAGTTAAGAAAGAAAATAGGAAGAAAATCAATTCATTAGAGATGTGGTGCTGGAGCAGAATGGTGAGGATCCCATGGATAGCCAAAAAGACAAATAAATCAGTCCTAGAGCAGATCAAGCCAGAAATCCCCTTGGAAGCCAAGATCATAGAATCATGGAATAATAGAATCACAGAGTTGGAAGAGACCACAAAGGCCATCCAGTCCAACCCCCTGCCATGCAGAAACTCTCCATCAAAGCATCCCCGACATATGGCCATCCAGCCTCTGCTTGACAAAATGTAGACTGACGTACTTTGGACACATCATGAGAAGAAATGAGTTGTTGGAAAAAAACCCAATAATACTAGGAAAGGTGGAAGGAAGTAGAAAGAGGAAGGGCACATGATAGATGGATGGACACTATTAAAGAGATCACAAATATGTGTTTGCAGAAGCTGGGCAGTAGAAGATGGGGGGGGCTCGAGATGTCTCATCAGCATAGTTGCCATGGGTCAAAATTGACGTGAAGGCAGTTAACAACAACAAAGGAGATTGTTGCATTAGCTTCATTGCTGGGATAGACCTAGGATGTAACTTTCTTAAAGTTTCTTTCATATTCACCAACACCAGGCAGTATGCAGTCCATATGCAACCTGGGATTCTTTGGGCTTGTCCTGCATCTTTTCAAGAATTGAAAAATCCTGTTCTTAAAAAGCTGTGAGAAAACCTGGGTTGCATACAGGCTGCATACTGCCCTGTGATGGGTGAATGCTATAAGTTTCACGTTAAGAAAGTTACATCCTGAGTCTGTCCCAGCAGCGAAGCTAATTCAGTACTCTCCAAAGATGCAAGCAAGGAAGCCACAGCTATAAATTTGCAAGATCTAGCAGGGCTGATTATAACAAAGTGATTTGGAGGTCTCTCATTCTTTGGAGGTCTCTCATTCTTAGGGTCACCATGTGTCGTAGCCGACATGATAACAATTAAAAACAAAAACATTGTTCTCCCTGTGATTAAACTTTTGTCATCTCTTGAACAGCTGTTGTGTCTGCTGAATTTACCATGTCAGCTATTGTATCTCTGCTGAATTTACCATCCTTCCTCAATACAATAGTTTCTCATGTATAGAGCTTCAACTATCATTATTCCCCTTTTATCCACATACTTTATTTGCCTATCATTTCAAGTAGTGCTGATCACAGCCACAGACAAAAAATGTAGCCCTGTTTTGGACATTCATTGGAAAACGTTTATTGAGCTCCTTGGACTTGGAAGTAAATATTGTATAAGGGTATCATATAGGTATGTTGGCTATAATTCTCCAACGAGGGTTTCAAAATGTCTCTTCTTGCAGTGCTATGAAGCCTGGAAGCCCAAATTAAAATCCCATCCCAAAACAAGGCAAACATCCCCCATAAATTCCAAAGAAGGCACCCAGGCAAAAAGTGTTTAAATTAATATTTAAAGTCATATTTTCTCCAGGCTTAAATGACCTTAGGACTAAAAGAAGCCTGAGCAGAGGATCATTACTTTCCAGAAGTAGGTGTTAGAAGAGAGATAAAGCTGCTGATATTGTCCCATTTTTTTCTTTACTGTTTTCTTATAATAGTCACTACACACACACACACAAAATCCCAATGTGACATCAACATCTTTCAAACCACACAACAGCCATGGGTATAATTTTGTAGTGAGGAGATACTGAACAGGGTGAAGTCAGAATATATCATGTTTGTACTAGATAGGGTCATAAAAAGATAAACATTAACTTAAAACCCATAAAATGGGTGCACAAAACTTCTTTTGCCTTTTACACAATCAATATGTAATAACTATATATATGTGTTGTAGTAAAAAGATGGATCCATCAATTATACCTTTCTAGATTTCCAAAGCCCATTCTTGTTACTTCCCTACCACATTTAACAACATGATCATGCATGTATTTATCCTTTTGTTTCATTCAAATGTTTCAGCTGGTTCTCTAAAGAAATGGAGAAAATACCTCATAAAAATGTCTTTTAAAATTCTTATTTGCCCTTGGTAATTTATAGCCTACTTGTTCTGTTGAATCAATTTCATAAGACCACACAATAATAATTAAGCATATCTTTAAACTGTAGGAGGCAAAACTTACTCACTCTCTGAATTACTATAATGTACACCCACACATGTACACATAATAAGATGTTGCAATAAAAGGAGATGGCATTAAATAATAGATCTAATAGAAATAAAAACTATAGTAGCTTTTGCTTTAATTTGTACTAATTCTTGGTATTTTGTTAAATGCTGAACCATAAATAATTGCATCTTACTGGAACATGTTCCTTGAACATTAATAAAGCCACCTTGTTTTTTTCCCCATTTCACAATGATACTATTGCAATCTGGTTTCAGCAAGCAAAGTTGTTGGTGAAAATTACAACTGTACATAAATTCAGTCCATTATCTAAACCATATACCAAATTGCCCAACAAAAAAATTTATCACATGTTGGTTGACTTACCTAGGTTGATTCCCAACATGCATGCATTCTTCAGTGAGTGTGACTTTGTTATATGGATATTTATTCATTTTTTAAAAAAATAAACCAACATACTTCAGAACATGCAAAAAATATCTAACCTGGAGGTATGCATTTCATTAAAGAGTTTAAACATTTTGGGAAAACACTATTTGGAAAATAGTATTTTATTTATTTATTTCATTTATATCTCGCCTTTCTCCCCAGAGGGACCCAAGGTGGCTCACAGATAAAACCTTTGAAATTATTATAAAATTCAAACAATTAAAATATCTATATATAAAATAACATAAAATACACAATATAAAATATAATATAAAATCACATAAAATATACTAGTTAAAAACAGACTAAAAACCCAACTGTTCCATAAAACCACCCTGCTATGCATTATGTGCAGAAAGCCTGCCTGCATAAAAATTTTTTACTCGGCAGTGAAAGGGAGGAGCCAGCCTAGCCTCCTGAGGAAGGGTATTCCAGAGGGTGAGAGCAGCCACTGAGAAGGCTCTCTCTCGTGTCCTCACCAGCGAGACTGTGATATTGATGGGATTGAGAGATAGCCTTCTCCTGCAGATCTTAGGGCTCTTGCAGGTTTATATGGGAACAAATGGTCTCTCAATCCTTGTAGGGCTTTCTAGGTCATGACCAGCACTTTGAATTGTGCCCGAAAATGAACAGGTAGCCAGTGGAGCTGTTTTAACAAGGGAGTTATATGCTCCCTGTAACTGGCCCTGCTCAGCATTCCGGCTGCAGCATTTTGAACCCGCAGAAATTTCTGGACAGTTTCCAAAGGCAGCCCCACTTAGAGTGCATTGCAGTAGTCCAAATAGGATGTTTGGTTGGTTTGGCTATTATGATAAACCATGATTCAGTATGATGAGAGTGAAGGCTTCTGAACTGTAGAAAATGTACACTTCCTGTTCCTTCCCTAGTGCAGCCATATGCAAGAGTTCAACAACTTTCACTTCAGTTTTGGATTAACTACAACTTTTGATTAACTACAACTACAATCAGCCCAGCAGATAACAAATTAGTTAGTGTTAACTATGATTTGTTGAACACAACCACCTTCAAACCATGGCTTAAGAAACTGTCTTGTTTCTCTAATCATAATTAATGTTAACTGCAGCTTAGGGTGAGAACCAGTGTGGTGTAGTAATTGGAGCATTGGATAGCAACAATGGAGATCAGGGTTCAAATCCTCACTCAGCCATAGAAACTACTGGATGACCTTGAGCCACAATTGCTCAGCCACATCCTAATTGCTGAGCCACAAAGGAAGACAAAACCAAATCTCATCTGAACAAGTCTTGCCAGGAAAACCCATGATAGGTTATCCTTAGGTGTGCTAAGTTGGAAAGAACTTGAAGGCACACATCAGCACACAACAGCTTTAGGGCAGTTTAGCAGATTACCAATTATTAAAACCTTTCTATAACTTATCCTTATTATAATAAACCATAGTTTCACATTATATTTAAACCAGATTGTATAGTGTCTTTTTTCTGTCAGAAATAATGATCTATCCTTTCTTATATTCTGCCTGAAATGCCCATGTTATCCCTGTCATATATTTTCTTGAAGCTCTGCACACTTTACACTACTAGAACACCACCCCATCACTTTAATCCCAGTGGGGAGAACATTGTACTAAGGATATGTGAAACCAGCTGCTCTTTTGCTATGGGTTTTAGTCCTGTGTTCTCAGACATCCATGGAAACCCTGTGAAATCTCAGATACTCTTGTATTTCTGAATAAATTCTGAACAGACAGTTTTTAAAAAATGAAATATGCCAAAATACAGAAGACCTGATACAAAAACAAAATAGAGAATAGGTTTCTCCAAGCTCTACAGCAAGTGGGATAAGCCCTCTTCTTCCTGGGAGGAAAACTGATAAAACGTTTCTAATTTTTTTTTTTATTTCATTTCCACCATGAAGTCTTTGAAGCAATTCCAGAAGGAGAGAGGAAAAGGTTAATAAATTTACCATTGCCTTTTGTTGCCTTTGTACAGCATCCTCCAAACTGAAGCAAGATTTGTAAATCTAATCCCTGGTCTGGCAGCTTCTTTTGTTCTGTTCTCTACACTCTCCTCCCAAAGTTCCCCTTTATTTTTTTCTGTCTGCAGATGGTACAGCAGAACTGAGGAGGCTGTTCCAAATAAGCTATAATAATAGCAAATTTTTTTTAAAAAAAAACCTATTGCAGACATACCAAAGGAATAAGGAATAAAAGAACAGCTGGACCAGCAAAGCAAGGAAGTATTTCAGGTCACTCATAATTAAAACAACTATGGACATGCCAAAAAAAGGATATAACCCAGGCTGTTTATGTTCCTCACACTAATCCCTTGATTCTGTTTTCTGGTTTGGGGACGGCATTCATGAAGTCAGAGTAGCAAGATCAGAGTAGCATAGCTCTTGCCAGCCACTTTTTGAGAGCTGGAGCATTATTTAATTCACACTCAAATTTTGTCTGAAAATAGAAAAATGTGCGGCTGTCCAAAGTGTTTTCAACAACAGCAACTTGAAAAGATTATATATGTGCAATTTACCTGCCCATCAGTAATAGTGGTCATAGCAATATGGCATGGGTGGAGAGCAAAGTCTGCTTCACAGAAGCTTGGAACTCATGCAAGATGAATGCCGACCATTTTCTGTCTATTGGAAAAGATACATTGCTCATTGCACAGTTGATTACACAAAAGGCTGTTAGTCCCTCCACCTTTGAGGAAACTATCATTTCCTCACAAACCAACTTGCTCTGAATTGACATATTTTGGTTTGTCTCTGCCAATTGACACTGCTGGGATTATTGTTATTGTGAATCAGTAAATGCAGCTGGAATCCATGACATGAAGTCAATATGCAGTCCTGTTGGATCAAGAGAGGAAGACATAGTGGATTAAAAATTGTGACAGATACTGCATAATAGCCTGTCTCCACAGCAACCATCTCAGAGGGAGATGTAAGTAACCATCTACTGGGTGAGGATAAGATACTATGGTGAATGGTGAAAGATTCTGTTAATCACTTCCTTGACTTATTTAATTTGATTATTTATATTGTGTACATGTGAATACACACACGTGTGTGTATATGCACACAGTTTTATCCCATATTGTTACACTTTTAAATCTTATTAAATAGTTCCTACAACAACCACAGGCCCAACTGCACAAGGCAAAAGATGAAAACCAAAGAAGCTCACATGCCAGAAAAATAAAACAAAAGGCAAGCTAAGCAAATCTGCCACCCCCACCCAAAAAGAAGACATGCACTATAGATTGCTCCTTTCCCTACAATGTCTCACAGACCCAAAACAAACTACTTTGCAAGTCTGGTAGTACAATGATGAAAACACAAAGAGTGTTTGCACAATATCACTCCTCGGGGGGGGGGGGGGTGCTGCATGCTGTAACCATATCATTACAAGGAAAAGAAAAGTGCAGAAACATTTTTGGTTACATTCAATTAATTTGGCAGGAAGAAGAGGAGAATCTTGTTCTTCCTAAATTAAATACATAAATTTCAGGGGTTCTCTACTTAAAATAGTAGTTTAGTATTGTGATAAATGGGAGTCCCTCCATTTATCAAGACCTTCTTCCCTGGGGAAAGGGGCACTGTAATATGAGGAGTGATGACATCACTGGTGGTTTGAGGGCAACCGTCCAATCAGAGGGCAGTTAGAAAAGAAACTTTTGGATGGTGGATAGAAAAAAAATGTGGGTTTTTTTTTTCATTATTATTCTAATAGCTCACAAGTGTTTTAGGTAAGTAGGCTGTTTCAGAATATGTATGTCAGGAATGGCAAAGTACTGTCCATCATGTCTACAACAGAAGTTGACAGCACTCAGTCTCCATCAGATACCCCAGGTGGCCTGGGAAACAGGTGCTGCCTCCAGACTTATGGGTCCAGGTGCTAGTTACAGTCAAAACCCTTCAGATGCAGCTGAATGAGAAGGACAGAAAAATATGACAGCTCCAGTCTCAAACTGCACATAGGGGGGATAGAGGACAACTCTACATCCCTCAGCCTTGCCGGTACCCCACCTACAAGGACGATGATGACTTTGAAGATTTCATTGAAAGTTTTCAAAGAGATTGTGTATATCAAGGAGTCACTAAGGATCAGTACATGCATGAACTTTGCCCACAATTCTCTAAAGTTCTACGAGCAGTGGAGTGCAGCATGACATGAGACGAGATGCTGAATTTTCAGCTCTTCTTGGAGAAAATTCAACAACAACTTGGCCTTACCCCAAAGGCATCAAGAAAATGCTTCAAGGCAACAGCCAGGAAGCATGGCACCTCTTACAGAGAACTAGCTTATGCTGTTTGACATGGGAGGGAGATATGACTTCAAGAGGCTAAGGTAACTTCACTGGAGGATGCCTGCTTCTGCATCAACCTGGAATAGCTTTTGGCACATGCCCCACCAGATCGTATCTGTTATGTGCTGGACAAGGAGCCAAAAACACTGGAAGAGACTGCTGCTGCAGCAGCAGCAGCAGATTGTTATCTGGAGATCTGTGGAGAGCAGCCTACACCACCTAATGCAGAACATTCCCACATGTCATGGCCAGAGTATCACTTTACACACAAAGCTGACTTTCATTGTCATGTGCAGAAAGATGATAATCTTAAACTGGCATAACTGCCCTGACCTACTCATTTCAATATATTTTTAATTTTTGAGACTCAAAAGAAATTTACTACAAAAGTAATAGAAGTGCAGGAATTGTATCACAAAAATGAGGAAAGTATTAAAATGGGTTACTATGTCCCAATCTACCTATTAGTGAACAAAGTGTAAATTAGGTCAGTGCAAGTTAGTTCACTTGTGGCCTACTAAACATGACATCTAGCCTGTATCCACAATGCAGAATTAGTGCAGTTTGAAACCACTTTAACTGTCATGACCCAACATATGGAATCCTGGGACTGGTAGTTTGTTGTAGCACCAGAGAGCTCTGACAGAGAAGTCTAAATCTTTCACAAAACTATATTTCCCTGAATTTCAGAGCATTGGGTCATGGCAGTTAAAGTGGTGCCAAATGGCATTAATTCTACAGTCCAGATTCAACCCTAGATATTCCAGGAACACATCATGATGAGTAACTATTGTTTGGTTCATCCTCCATTAATTTGTTCAATTTCCTTTAAAACCACTCACCTATTCTATGGTCATCCTTACATCTTGTCACAGCATTACAGATTAACAGTTTAGATTGTAAACATATACCGTAAGTGTGCTGCTTGAATGTGGATGAAAATAGTCCTTCTGGGAAGTAGTTATAAAATTTAAATAAAGAATATGTATGAGTAACCACACTTATTTTAAGCTAAATTGTAATTTTTTTTTTAAATATTACTTATGTCTTAAAATAGAACAAGTTTTGATAATCTTAGATATTCTTGTACTGTCTTCTTGTATGTAATTTATCATTGATTCCGGAAATCTTGTGAGCCATGGTGGTTTCCAGTGAAAATTGTTGGGATGCAAATTATAGGGTTGTTTAAAAAAACAATAATTGAAAGCATGCACAGGCTTTTATCTGTGCATGATTTTAAAGGTATTAAGATCTACTCCTGCTTTTACAATGAGAGCAGAGTTAAGCAATGAAACAATACATGGCTTAATATATGTTGGGATATTTTATTTTTCGGAAGGGATTGATGGATTCCCAGCCAGAGGTGTAGTGACTTGGCCATTCCAGAGTATAAACGACCTGCCCATGATGTTGAACTGTAGTCCCCAACAGGTGCACTTCTTTGGAGAATTTATTTAGGAAGTCTTCAATAAATCCTGCAGTGGATTTGCTTCACCCTGGCATGAAAACTGCTGACAGCCACTAGCATGTGTGTGAGGGGAGGGGAGGATCAAATGAAGAAGACAGGCTACCCAAGAGAAAGAGTTAGTCTCAACATCAGTTAGCATCTCTCTTCAGAAATTTTCAAATATTCTTTTAGTGTAGGCATTGACTTAGGTATGAAATTAACCTAAAAACATCTTTAACCAATGAGGATCTGATACAGGCATACAAATTAATAGACTTGTTCTTTGTTCAATAACTGTAACGTGGTATCTAGCAAAAGCTGAATACCACGACCCATATGAAAAATGTTTGTCACTTCTTCTGAAAATGGAGTATCAGTTTTTAATCTGTCTCCATTTTGAACAGAGATAATAGTTCAGCAAGGCAAATTTAGGATATTCTGATCAAGACTCATAAAGTAAATGTGAAACTTCAAACATTAGAAGACTTGTCTTACTATATCCCTGAATGTCAAAATTTAGCCTAACTTTTAAAAAAGAATTTAACATCCTTATTTTTTTTAAAAAAAATCACTGAAAAATTAATGAGAAACAATATTTCATATTACGAGGAACAAATTAGTATATTACGCAGAGGGTTTTCAGGTGTTTTTCAGTGAAGCCTGATTAATTTTAGAAGATTGCACAGTTAGCTGTGAATGACTTTGACTGCTGAATTACCAATTTAGTTCAACAAAAATCTCTTGGTTTTTATTACTGCATTATACTTAGCTTTCTGGGTTAAAGTATATGTCTCTTTTAAAGTACTAGAAAATAAACTTTTACATGTATTTTATTTAAAAACTAAAAACAAAAAAAGGTTTCATATCATCTGTTGACTGTTTAAGCAAAGTGTTATGGTGATGATGGTAATGGTAATGGTCATGTATTATTGAAATTTAGATAATACAAAATACAGCTTTGACCAGTCTTTTGTTTTGCTTTTGCATGACTTCTCACAGGAAGTGTCTTGTCTGCCTTCACACAATTTGTGTGAAATGTTGGGCTACTCTGCAGCTATAATACAAAACTAAGCCATTGCCAAACTGCAGAGAATTGCCCATTAATAATCTTTATATTGGAAAGAAAAACAATAAGTTGCTATTATTAAATAACACAAAGTAATGTGTGCAGATCCATTTTTGAAAAGAAAATAATTAAGCACTCCTTTCATCTCAAAGATGTTTCCTTTTTATTTTCCAGAGAGAATTTCCATTCTTTTAATTATAGCAGAATTATTACATTATGAATTAAAAATGATGTATAGGAAATAATGGGTTCATGCATTTTCCTACTTTTTCTGTAATATTTAAAGAGGACGTACTTGTGGGCACAGTTTGGGCACTGATTCCAATCTTTCAGGTAAATATTTCTGGTATATGTTTGAATTTAACATGCTATAGAAAAGATGGAGCTGACTTGGTCTAGAAACCCAAGAATCCCTCTTTTCTGTCATATGCAGCCTTACATTTAGGTAGAGGGACACTAAATAGTAATCCTATTATAAAATCCTGTGTTTTATATTCACCATGTAAATAGATTGAAACCAAATTGTGAATTATTTATGTTTAAATTGTGTAACTCCATCAATTCCTTTTCCAGGTTGGCAAAAATTGTTTAGAAAATCAGAACAATTCAACCATTCCTCAGCTCAAGGTGGCAGCAACAGAACCAGAGTTGCAGGTATTAATTGTGTTGTTAGTTAACAAAAAGTTGAGATTATCTGATTGTCAAATATTAAATTTTACTGTATTCCTTCAACTTGTTCTGAAGTGTCTGTTATACACACACACACACAAACTTGTGCATAATAATCAAAGCACTAATCTCACAAAACAATGGCCTCATAAAATAATGGCTATAAAAATGACATACATTTTCCCTGTGAATTTAGTTACAGAAATCTCACTTCCAAACAAAAAATATTGCTTTTATATTCAGTAAGTCTTACTTTTAAAGTGAACTTGCAGAAGATTGTTCAGCAAAGCCTTTAATTAAGACAAATTTGTGAGAGATACAGGGTTGGAAGAATTAAGTCTCTTCCTATGGCAACAGCCCCCTAAGCCATATTTCATACTGGGGAGAAGCAGATGGTACAAAAGTTCCATGCTGGGACTGCACAACCACCGTTCACCCCAGGACCATGGCAGCCACATGCTCCTGGCCCTGATCTAGGCCACCACTGCAGTCCTGAACTATGTGCCAAAAATGAGTGGTATTTTACTGCTCCTTTTTGGGCCAGTTCTTCTGGGATGAGATGTACCCAAAACATGTGTCATCTGAACACAAACCCCCCCCCCCAACATCCAACGTAGCCCAACGGCAGTCCTTTTTGTGCCATCTGTTTGAGGCCACTGTTCAAAATGGCTCCACAGATTTTGAGAGATCATAGAATCATAGGTGCAGAGGTTGTGGTTAGTTAAGGTGGATGAGTGAAAACAAGGACCACTACCCTGTGAAACAAAAGTGTTTTATGCTAGTATGCAATAGTACAAAACTGTCAGTGGATGCAACCCATTGATTTCTCACAATATAAACTGTTTTACCTTCTCTGTAGCCTTTAACCTTTTGGGACAGAGACCTGTCTTTTGGGAGAAGGAAGGATTGAGTTTAATTCTGATTGTATTTTTCTCCATACATTAACAGAAATCACACAGTCCTCCATGGATTAAACAAGAAATGAAAAATGCAGCAGAGAAAAAAGAAAACAACCCTGAAGCATTGACGAAAATCAAGGGAAAGACTCTGTAAATAGCATCCTCCTATCTTAAAATTTTTCTTCATTTGCTCTCGTCTTCATCTTTATAGTCCAGAGGCATGAAAATGTATCAGATTTCTAAAGCATGCAGTTTTTTCACTATTTTATGGATGTTTGTAAATTAGTCTAGAAATTTCTGAAATAGATCGATGATTAGTATCTTTCAGCAATAATCCAAGAGAAATGGATGTTGGGGGAAAATGCTTTGTAATACAGTCCAGTTTTTTGAAATATTATTCTGCCCTGATCTGTAACTTGCTTATTATAAATCACTCTGTTTTGTAAAGAAATGCTATTAAGAATTTTTATTTTATTAACCAAACCTGTTTCATAAGAATCGTTATTGCATACTAAGGTCAATACTGGTATACCAGTGAATCTTTACACTCTCACATTCAAACAAATCCAATAAGAAAAACATGATTTCAATGTGTTTGATTGTCTCAGATTAGTATGTAATGCCCATATGGTTACAAATACAATTCTGTATAAATGGTAATCTCTTTATCTAAACAGCTTCTCTGAAAATTTTGGGTATTCTGTCTAATTTTATAAAGTAGATTCTAAAGCACATAGTTAGGGAAAACAGCCCCCCCCCAAAAAAAGTAACAACTGAATTCTGTTGAAAGAAACAGGGCTTTATGAATAACAAATGAATCTTATTCTATTGTTTACAGTGGAAGTAATATCAAACTTCCATAAAATTGTTTAGAAAGAACAAAGCTGTAGAAGTCATTGATACAGTGTTATTAGGTGATTATTGTCCAGATCATATTAAGAATGTATTTCAGCCAACTGACCTGGTTACCTATTTCTTCCTGGAACTAAATGTAACTTGTTTCTCATACTGAAGGGGAAAAAAACTTATGTAAATGGTTGCCACATATTAAAACAGAAAGCAAAACAAAACATTATGTTCTACATAACTAGAGTTGAGTGGGAGGGATAGCAAGATTCAGAGTGGAGACTGCTGCAGTGTAACATTCCACTTATGTGATAGTTTTCTCTGGGAAATCTTTTGGAAGTGGGAGTGTGTTCCTTTACTCTTCTGACCTGTCTGTAGATTAAATGAGATTAGGGCAGGGCACAGAGCTCATAATACTCTTTGATCCCTAGCCAAAACACTAGCTAGATGTTATAGCATGGGTACTTAGCTTAGCTTCTCCGTCCCTTTCACCACACAGAATGGGGAGAAATGAAGAGCACATTTGAACATCAACTAGAATGAACATCAAGCTAGAAATCTGGGAAATGAAGAAAATTTCATTGAAGGGGAATTTCATTGAATTTCATTTTGCTCTTCAAAGTGGCACCCTGAATGTTCATAATATAAAAGCTCATTTTTATACTACTGACCATTTCACTGCAACAGAAGAATCAAATCACAAGACATTTTTCATTGTGTTTTACTCACAAACATGCTCAACTTATTTATTTATTTATTTATTTATTTATTTTATATACCGCCTTTCCAAAAAAAGATCAAAGCGGTTTACAAAAGTGGATAAACAAGGGTTCTCTTTCCTCAGGCAAGCCCTGATGGAGCTGGGCCTGCCTCTTCTCTCCCTCCCTAGGCAGAGGATGGCAGTTGGTATGGAGGGAGAGTCCTCTTTCCTCAGGCAAGCCCTGGTGGAGCTGGGCCTGCCTCTTCTCTCCCTCCCTAGGCAGAGGATGGCAGTTGGTATGGAGGGAGAGTCTGTGCATTTGACTTAGAAATTCGGATTATAGTTCTAGTTCTATCAGAATAAGTGATATTGATAAAATAACAGAATGATATGCAATCAAAACTATAGTTACCCAGTAGAATGTTTCTATCACCAGTGGAAATATATATGGGAAGAAAAAAAAAAACAAGGGAGAAGGAGCATTGTTATTCTAGAGGTAAACATAAAGAGGGAAGTTCTGACCTACGGTACTTTCATAGCAGTATCTTAGGTGACTTTGGTACTCTGCTCACAAATGCTGACATGGACACTACATCTATTGTGCTAATGGAAACTTCAGAAAACAACCATGGTTACAAGATTGTAAGGACACAATAATCTGCTGTTTCTGCATTCACTTCAGCACCAATTATCCACTTCCTTCAACAAGATCCCTTAAAATATCCATGCTTCTTGTGGTGTTATAATGAACAGAGAGAATGTAAATTGTGTATCTATCCATCTTCTTGCAACTTTAGAGAATTTCCTCATTAAACTAAGCATATGAACCCAGTCTAACATTCAACAATGTTCGTAGTGGCACAAAAATAGTTGTTTCCTCTCTATGGCAAACCCGCATTGTCCCCAACATTGTGGGGGAAATGGAATTTGAACATCCATTGATTCTGGTATCTGCAGGGGGATGGGGTCCAGAATGGATTCCCCTTGGATACCAAGGACCAGCTTTACAGACACAAAAGTACTGAAGACTACCAAATGAGGGTGTATCCACATTGCAGAAATAAAGCAGTTTGCCATCACTTTTATTGCCATGACTCTATCCTACAGAATCCTGAGATTTGCAGTTTGGCAAAGCACAAGAGCTCTCTGGCAGATCTGGCTAAATATTCACCAAACTAAATTCCAGGATTCCACAGGATGGAGCCATGACAGTTAAAGTGGTATAAAACTGCTTTATTTCTGCAGTGTGGATCAGCTCTGACTGTGGACTGGGATCTAGTAGCACCTCTGAAATTGACAGAGAGAAGTTGATAGCATAGGACTTGAGTTTATTTTGTCAGATTCATTAGATGTGTGTGGATTATAACATTATTAGTTAATCCACAACTCTCTATAAAGTTCATCAGCCATTGTTATCCTGATGCCTTAACCATTACCTCATGATGCTGTTCCCTAGGGGCAAAAAGTCTCACCTCCCTTTATCCCTGACCAACAGCAGTTGCCTTCAAGCCTGCAGCAAACCACCTAATCAGCTGACACTGCTCCCAGAGGATGGTTATGAGGTTTAGACCAGTTTGTAGTTAAAATGTTTTATTGGTTCAAATAGTTTCCATAACATCCAAAGTAACAGATGGTACTAAGACAAAGATGTCTGGAGTAATTTGGTATTTTAACAATTTGTCTGGAATCTTCTTGGTGACTTACACTGGTGTCACACTCCATTAGAGTGTGTATAAAATACTTTTTGGAACAGTGACTATAAGGTACTTTTCATAATGGTGGGTGGCATTAATGGTAGGAAAGAGCAAGCTTTCCCATCCCTGCTGTTGCACCCCACCTCCACCACTTCCACTGGTTAGTTAAACCAGCCAACAGATTCACAGCCTGACAGTGATGATGATTTTCTCATGTATTTGACATTATAATTACGCACATATCAATACTTTTTCAAGTTGAGTCTACCTTATCTGAAATGCCTGGGAACAGAAGTGTTTTGGATTTTGGAATAATCACCTATACTGAATGAGATATCTAGGACATGGCACCCAAGTTTTAAAAAAATCATTTATATTTCATATTCACCATATAGCCTGAATAGTGATTTTATACAATATTTTTAATGATTTTGTGCATGAAACAAAGTTTGTATACACTGAATATTCAGAAAGCAAAAGTGTCACTATCTGAGTCACCCATTTTAAATTTTGGATTTTCAGATAAGGGATTCTCAGTCCATACCTGGTGGCACTTAGGTTGAAGCACTTTGTATAATAGAAAACAGAAAGAGGTGTCCTTGATTCCTTTATCAAATCCTTGATTTAATTATTTTATTTATTTATTTAAAAAATTATATTCAACCCCTTATCCTAAGATCTTAAGGAAGTGTAAAATAAAAGCAATCTAACTTTTAAAAAATTAATTATTAAAATTAAAAAGGCTAATAACCTATGAAACAAAATACAAGACAGATTAAAATAAACCATGTCTATTATAAGTTTTAATAAAAAACAAAACAAAAACAGGATTCAAAAGCTTTCATAAGCAGCTGTGTTTTTACCTGCTCCCTAAATAATGCCTCCATAGAGCTGAGCAGACAGAGATGAAAAACCAGACTGTTCCTGAGTTTTTCTGATTCAGCTGTGCAGCCCACTCCCAAGGTGGGTCAAAAGACACAAACACACTATGACTGCCAATTACCTCCCTTTCCCCACCCAACTGCCCTCCCAATGGATGCCCTGTGTGACTGGCCAGACAGTTGCACAAGTGGTGCATCATTCTTACAGTACACTGGACAAATCACAATCATGATGGCCTCCCATACATGACTCCTTTCCCCCCTCACCCCACGACTCCCTGTTGGACTGGTCAGTTTCTTTCTTTCTTTCTTTCTTTCTTTCTTTCTTTTTTTATTACATCCATTGCATTATTGGCAACCTTTTGCTCCATAAGATATGTCATGGCTCGCTGATGTGATGAGTCAGTGGTGCATCTGGCCACTTGTCTGCCTGTACGGTTGAGAAATGATAAACACTGTATGGCAAGCAATGGCAATGGTGGTGGCTTAATCTCACCAGGCCCAGGTGCATACCTCAAATCACTTCTGTAAGCTGCCTGGGCCTTCTCACATAACCAGACTCGAGTCATGCTGTTTATACACCAGTACAATAATGCACAATTTCTACTTTAGAGGGCTCTTGTGTGTATGTGTTTGTTCTGGTTTTTCACCACAGAGTGCAGCTTCCTCTCAATTTCACCCCTCTTTGGCTTTGTGCATTGTCTAAACAGCTGAGGCTCAAAATGGGGTGAAACTCTTTTTCTTTTTCTGTCAGTGTGGACAGGTCTATGATGTTACCATTAGTAAAAGCTTAAATATGGAATCAGTTGGCACATTTGGCCCCAACCCTTTTGCACTTGGCTCCACTCACCATAGGAATATGGCCCACTGAAAACACCCTTGATGCTAAATGTAGCCCTTGAGGTGGAAAAGGTCTCCCACCCTCTGACACACTATATCCAGACACTGGGCTTGTGTCCTAGGAGACAGAGCATATTATGTAACACAACTACCTTGGCTCTGAATTGAGTGACTTAAGGCTGCCCTCTTTCACTTCTAATCAAAATCTTGATTGCCAAAGCTTTGCAACTAGTTGTGAGCTGTTTTACCTTTCTCCCTAAGGAGAATTTTTGAAAATGTAAGCCCATATTCTATATCACTTGCTTGTCTCTTGGTTTGAACCTCCAGATCTACTCTACCAAGCAGCAGCCGCATTGGGCTAAAAAGTCTGTTCAGGGTGCAGGGAGGACAATGCCCCTATGCCTCTCCCCCCAGCAAGGAAGCATGAAACAAGGACTTGAGACAGGGGTTTTGCTTCTGATTACCACAGCCTTGCTTGCTGGTGGGAAGGAATGGAAATATCATCATCCCCCTGCCCAGATCGACAGTTGAATTGCCTGCTGAAGAAGGTTTGGCAACAGTGTGTTTAAGAGCAAAAGTTTTAGCAAAGCCAAACAGTTAATTTTATATGGAAAGATAGATTGTTTGACCAGACACCATTTTCATTTTAATTATAATGCATGATGAAAGTGCATTTTGGAGCAATGTGCTCTGGAAATGAAGACACAGGAGTCCCATTTGTTGTGGAGTGCTAAAATCCAGCTCACACATGTAATTGAGACAGTGATGAATGCCTATGAAAGTCAGGAAAAGAAGAGAAAGAGGGTGGACATATTTCTTTGCTACAATGAATATCCAAGGCTGCCAGCTGGAAATCAAAATGGATATACTGAAGTCTAACTTCTAAGAGGTACATGTGAGAAACATGTTCACAGTCTCCTGGGGTAGGAGCACTTCCAAGTCTTTCCTTAAGGCCTTGGCATCACTGCTGTAAGGTCAGCTTCATGGTTCAGTGTACAGCCATCAGCCATCACATTTGAAGTTTGAGAGTATACTTTTGTTCTTGTCCAGCTGCCATAATTATTCTGATTGTCTTAGGGTCATATTAGACATGAGACTGAACCACATAGTTAGCCCTAGACAGCAGATTGTCAGAAGCAGAAACAATCTCCAGGGTGGAGAATCCAGATTTAGACTGCAGCATGGAAGGAGGAGTGGTTTAACCCTTTGTCATGTCAATGTCTGTCACAGCCACCTTCCCTAAACTACTGTTTTTGATGCTAGATCTAGCTACTTAACAAATATAATTTGGACCTCAGTTCTCCCATTGGTAGGTGCTGGACTCTGATGGGCTCACTGCTTTCATCCAGCCTCCTGCCAATCTCTGATCCCCATTGTTCTCCATCAATCATTACCAACAAATCTACCTGTCCTGTTATTTTGTGGATAAGCCTCATTAACACTTTGATTCTAAAATCTTCTCTTTGTCTCAGTTGGTCGCCTAAACAAAGGCTAAGGGTCAACACTGCCATCAGACTTATGATGGGATCTTGAGCCTAATAAAATGTAATTAAATTAGTATGCAAGGAAGATGTGTGTCATCAGTGAAAGAGCCTAAAACATGGATATGTTTGTATTCATGCACTTCTTCCATCATGACCAATAAGCTCAATGGTTGTTAACAGTCACCAAGTGTTGGAAATTATAGCATAGTGTTTTCACACAGAATTCATTGCAGCATACCGGTACTATGGCTCTACTCTTTGGCACATATATCAGTACCTTAGATTCTCTTTTATTAAACAGTTTTAAAAGAGATCTTTCCCTCAGGAAGTGAGCTCACTGGTGGTTAGGTAGTCTCCATCCCCCCATTCTTCCTACCATCTTCCCTCACTTCCTTTCCCTTGATTGTGTTTCTTAGTTTGCTATTGATTCAGCGAGGCTTCTTAGGCCTTGTCAACATGGGTGCTTTACTCTGAATTTCCCTAAAGCTCACTGCATCCTATATATATGATGCAGGGACAAAACTCTAAATGGGGTCTGGAGTGTCTTCATGGTGCCTCCACCCTCACCCACATTTAAATAACTCACCTTTTGCTGTGGGTTTTCATCTTTCTTTGCAATGAAGATGGTGGCTGCCTTTTCACTCGCAGTATCTATCAGCTGCCTTATACCAACACTACATGTACAAGTTGCTAAGAGGTCAGAAGGAGGTGCCCAGCATCAATAGCATGGCTGGGCACCTCGTTCTGACCTCAGCAGTGGCACCAGGTGACAAATGGGGCCATGTGGGAAGGCAGCCACCCATTGTTAGCTGAAAGAGCTGAAAATCTACAGCAAAAAAAAAGAGTAGGTAAGGGACAAATTTGGGGGGAATTCAGGGCCCAGTATTTTGGCAAGTATATTTCAACCTTAATGAACACATCCTTTTCTCATGTTCCCGATATTAAACACCCCCCCCCCAAAAAAAAAAGCTTTAGACAAAGAATATTCCATGATTGGGTCACCATAAATTGGAAACAACTTGAAGGCACACAATAACAACAACCACAACAAAGAATGCCAACAATTCATGACCAACTTATTGCAACAGATCCATTGGCTGCCAGTCTGTTTCCAAGTACAATTCAAAGGGTTGGTTTGGACCTATATGTTGTACTATACAGCTTGGGTCCAGGTTACTTGAAGTACTGTATCTCCCCTTATGTGCCAATTAAAGCTCTAAGAGCATCCAGAGAGATCCTTCTCACTTTCCCATCATTGTCTCAGACTCATTTGGTGGGAACACAGGAGAGAGTCCTCTTAGTGGCTTCTCCCAGACTTTGGAAGTCCCTCCTGCTTTCCTTTTGGTGTCAGGTAAAACTTTTTAATGCCATCCAGTTTTTTCACACTGATGAGGGTTGGGCTTTTAAATGCTGTGAAATTCTGATTTGTATAGTGGTTCTTTTTAGTACATTTTATTACTTTAATATTTAATATTTTTAACTTTAAAAATTGTTTCTTGTTTTTTGAAAATGTTATATTTATATTTTTTTTAACCTTTCTGTATTTTTTTAAAATTTGTGTGGTTTTAAATTTGCTGTGAGCAACTGTGAACCCCTATATTGGGAGAAAGGCAGGGTATAAATAAATAAGTAATTAAATAAATAATACATTTCCATGGCATGCAAAAGGACAACATTCCTGAACCTGGTGCTGAGATCTGATACCTTCTTTCTTTGTTCCCTCCTCCTCCAGTATAGATAACTATTGGTGTTTTATTCAAACTTTCCTGCTACTGTTTCCTCACTCAGTTCTTTGTGATGCCCAACACTATGTCAAATTTCCCTATTGCATGTGCACCTCAAATTCTGCCAGTAGCAGCAACTTTGTTCTCTTATCTGGCAACCATAATTTCCTCTGTATCCACTTGATTCTCTTCTGTTGTTTGCCTTCTCGTTATACCATTAGCTGAACTTGCTCCTGAACCAAATTTAACTGTGTCCATATAAGCCAGTTTTCCATTCTGTATTCAGGTCATATATTTGGCTAATCTCATATATTCTGTAACATAATTTATATTCCTGAATTCCAGCCGAACTCTGTGTTTGAGAGATAACATCCTCGTAGTTTAAGTATAAAGCAAAATATCTCAATGCACACCTTGTCTCTAGACCCAAGGTCAGAACATATGTCAGTCAGTTCATAAAATCAAAGAGCTGGAACAGATTGCCAAAAGCATATAGCACCCAGTCCTTGCCATGGAGGAATACACAGCTGAAACTCTCCTGAGTGAACCGTTGTTTAAAATCCTGCAAAGGAGAGTCCACCGCTCTCTAAAACAGTCTGTTCTACTTCTGAACAGCTCTTGCTGTCAAAAGGTCCTTCCTAATAGTTAGGTAAAATCTCTTTTCTTATAATTGCAATCTGTTGGTTCATAACCTAGTCTATGGAGCAGCAAGAAACAAGCTCACCCCCATCTCCTTCTTTGAAGGTCCTTAAAGAGAGGCTGGATGGCCATCTGTCAAGGCTGCTCTGATTGTGAGTTCATGCATGGCAGGGAGTTGGACTGGATGGCCCTTATGGTGTCTTCCAACTCTATGATTCTATAATTCTATGATTGGTCCAATATGACATCTTTTCAGATATTTAAAGATCGCTGCCATGTCACCTCTCATCTTTCTATTCTCCAAGCTCTATAAGTTGTTCCTTGTAGGGCAGTGATGGTGAACCTTTTAGGGACCATGTGCCCATACTCAAAGGTGTTTATGCACTGGGTGTTACCCAGTGCCAGTGGGTGGGACTTCTGGGGATGGGTCTTCTGCCTTCTGGGGTGGTACTTCCAAGGGCAGGACTTCTTCAGAGACAGCTAAAGGACTGTGAAGGCTGTCTCCAGGGAGGCATTTGAAGACCTGGGAAGGTGGGGGGGAGAGGATGAACAGGTGCACACCTATTCCCCTCCTTCTCCCTACCCCGCTGGGCCTTTAGCTGTCTCTAAGGAGGCAGTTGAAGGCCCGGGAGGGTAGGGAAAGAGGAAGAACAGACACATGCCTGTTCCTACTCTTATCCCTCCCTCCTTCCCCTCCATGTGCCCTCAGAAATGGCTTTACATGCCAGAGAGGGAACATGCTCACCACCACGGTTCTAGGGCTTTGTTTCAACAGTTATACTTTGGTACCACATTATGTATGTGGCAGGAGAGATTCAATAACTCAGAGAAATTGAAGCCATCGAAGAAATTACCCATATCAGAGTTGGGAAAGGATATTTTAAGAAAATCAGAAAAAGAGCTTCTTGAATGTCATAAAACCCTAGTGAGGAGAATACTGGCTAAATCTCAGACCCCCAACAAAAATTACTAACTACAGTTGCTGTGGAGGGAAGTCGCCAAGGAAAACCAGGACACAAGGTAGGAGGTACATCCACAACTTTATTAAAACAAACAGAACAGGGGTATGGTTGGCCCCAAAGCATAAGGTCTGGATCTGGAACATCAATCAATCCCTAGTTGGTTGATGAACTGAATTCTTTGGTCACAGCCAAGCTTTGGGATGACACAGGGGCAACATAAAATGCCTTCTCAAAGATATGCAACCGGTTGATTGCGTGTTCACAGTTGAGCCCCTAGACACCGAGAGATGCTGAATCAATGTGGCCCCTGCAAAGGCCACACTGCATGCCCTCAGCACTCCCGGGTCCCGACAGACTCCAGATCCAGTGCTACCATGCCTGCCAGATCCAGGACCTATGCTACTGCCCCAATAAAGTTGTGACAATACAGCAACCTGAACCGAGAGTGGGAGAACCGAGCAAGAATGGTGCCCAGACAGGATGCCACAAGGCCTTAAATAGGCCTATCAACCAATCAGGGCCAAAAACAGGAGAAAGCGCTGCCTCCCTGACCCCTGAACCAATCAGCTGTGCCCAGGAGACCAGAGCAGCCAATCAGGGGCACTTACACACACACACACACACACACACACACACACACGCACACTGGGAGTTATATCTCCCAGTTCCAGGGGCAGAAGGCCTGCCCTCTCCTCCAAATCAGCCAATGGCCGGCCCACACAGCCCCTGCAAAGCATGCTGGGAGCATGAACAGGCCCACCAGGCCCCATATGAAGTGCCCCCCCCCCCCCAGCAACAACCAGGCCAGCCCTGGTAAGTCAGGGCAGCCTCATTTCCTGCACCAAAGTAATGAAGTGTGGCTATGCCACATCACACATTTCACCTCTTGGGTACTTACCATTTTCCTCCAGTCAACATGGCTATTTGGGCCCTGTTTCCATAGGCAAGGCTACTGAAGGGACAACTCAGAGTATTCAGCTCAGTGGGATTTTCATGTAGACAGCTGCCCCAGCATGGGAATAGAAGGCCCAGGATCTTCCTGGAAGAGGTGCGTTTTTAAAAATGTGATCTATGGGTGTTCTACCCCAGTTCTGGTGTTGAACATGCCTGATGCCATCCATGCTGCTCACACCAGGAACAGGATTTGGGTCATATGTCATCCAAATAGTACACTTCCAGAATGGGGGGGGGGGGGGAGAGATAGGCCTTTTGGCCTGTGCATACCATCCAGCTATGGTTTGATACCCAGTCACTCAATAATGCAGGCACTCCCTGGGGCCGCCTGAAAATCCTGCAGAAGTCACAGAGGATGCCTGGATCACTATGCATCCAGATATCACAATATAGCCAGACGATCCTCTCCTGCTCTTCTGAGTTCCCATGACCAAAGACTTGGCCATTGTCAAAGACAGTCTCAAAGTGGGGAGAAAATATCACCTGATGAGAATGAAATTAATTAGAAATGATATGCCTTTTTCTGCCTTGAGGGAATGCTACCTTAACCCATTGTAATATTGAATCAACCACTGGCAAATATCATTCAAATAAAAGGTATGTTTAAAAAATGAGAATGTTAAACTAAAAGAAGGGGTAACATCCTATCTGGTGATTCCAAAGAAACATACTGCAGATCAAATTGTTGCTTCCAGTTGTAGATTCTGTACCTAATTTTACAATCAATCTGTGTTGTGTGTCTTAAAGCCATTTCCAATTTATGGTGACTATAAGGCAAGCCTATCATGGGGTTTTCTTGGCAAGATTTGTTCAGAGGAGGGTTGCCATTGCCTTTCCCTGAGACTGAGAGCCCATGACTTGCCCAAGGTCATTCAGCAGGTTTCATAGCTGAGCAGGGAACTGAACCCTGGTCTCCAGAGTTGAAATCCAACACTCAAACCACTATGTCATGCTTTCAGTATTTGCTTCCAAATAATATTGGTCCTCCCTTTTTACATAGACAGGGGAGCACATTAGTTGTCCTACCCCCATGTATGAAGAATGAAGACAATTGGCTGCCTTTTCCACCATAGGACAGCACAGGCAATCAGGGCCCGTCACACATGGGATGATTTTGACAATTGGCAGTCCCCATCTACTTGAAATGAGTTACTTTGCCACCAGTGCTTTCAATTAGTAATAATCTCTGCCGCTACTAATGCTGTTGTGGGAGAGGGAAAGTCTTTCTTTGTTGCCAATGGCAGTTCATGCAGCTGCACCAACACTGCTGATACCTTTGGGGTTTCCCTTTCTGGCTACTTTCTTACAGAATTTTCTGTCTAGTGTCAACTGATGTAGGTCCATTGCCTCTGCTTTTTGTTTTGGTGACAGATGTTGGCTGTTACAATAAAGTCATTTCTCCCACTTCATACCATTGTTTCTAATACCCATTTGTGCTATAGCCTTCCCTCTCTGTGCCATGTTTCTTGCATTTATGCAATAATAGGGAAGGGGGGCAGTTCATTCATTGCTGGGTTCTCTTTGGGTGAAGGAAGGGAAAGTTTGGGGATCTTACAACTTCTGCTTCTAAAAGATATTTTTCATTTACTGTTTCTCAGCGTTCCTCCTCCAGCCTGTTTAATTTGTTTGGCTAAGTAACCTATGCTTAAATAAATAGTTGGGAGGGAGAATTGAGTATACCTTCTTCTCTATTTCTTTCCTTCTTATTCCCACTTCTATATTAATGAATTGTTACTGTGGATGAGATTGCACTTTAGTTACAGCAACCAATGGTTGCTCATTGCACCTTAATTACAGGAACCAATGGTTGCTCAGTCCATTAAGAAGTACAAAGGGCACAAGGCTATTCATGGACTGTGTGTTCAAATCCCTACTAAGTATCTAGTTTCTCTATTTCTTCTTCTTTTGCTGTTGGTAGTGAGAGCTAAGCAACTTCACCATTCCTAATTAGTTCTTGTATTTGAATGTTTTAAATTTATGGATTAATTACCAATTAATTTAATACTATGTAATTATTCTGATTTATTATATTTCTGGCCAATCTCTAGAGGGTTCTATGTGATTTTTGGGTTTCCAGATAGGTGAAAAGCAGGCATGTATAGTTGGCTTCTACCAGTGGCAACCCAGTGCAGACCAACTAGATTACTGCACTACTCTTGTATAGCACTGCTATTCCACTTTAACTACTCTGGTTGCCTCCTGTTCCATTCTAGAATTTGCATTTCAGGGAGGGGCATTTAGAATTATCAGCCAGAGAGCTCTTAGGCCTTAGAATAATAGAAATCATAGAAATTTAGAGTTGGAAGAGACCACAAGGGCCATCCAGTCCAACCCCCTGCCATGCAGGAACTCCCAATCAAAGCATCCCCGACAGATGGCCATCCAGCCTCTGCTTAAAAACCTCCAAGGAAGGAGACTCCACCACCCTCCGAGGGAGAGTGTTCCACTGTCGAACCGCCCTTACTGTCAGGAAGTTCCTCCTAATGTTGAGGTGGAATCTTTTTTCCTGCAGTTTGCATCCATTGTTCCAAGTCCTGTTCTCTGAAGCAGCAGAAAATAAGCTTGCTCCCTCCTCAATGTGACATCCCTTCAAGTATTTAAACAGGGCGATCATATCACCTCTTAACCTTCTCTTCTCCAGGCTAAACATCCCCAGCTCTCTAAGTCGTTCCTCATAGGGCATGCTTTCCAGTCCCTTCACCATCTTAGTTGCCCTCCTTTGGACCTGCTCCAGTTTCTCCACATCCTTTTTGAATTGTGGTGCCCAGAACTGGACACAGTATTCCAGGTGGGGCCTGACCAATGCAGAATAGAGTGGCACTATTACTTCCCTTGCTCTAGACACTATACTTCTATTGATGCAACCTAAAATTGCATTGGCCTTTTTAGCTGCTGCATCACACTGTTGACTCATGTTCAACTTGTGGTCTACTTGGACTCCTAGATCCCTTTCACATGTGGTCTCATTCAGCCAGGTGTCCCCCATCCTATATCTGTGCATTTCATTTTTCCGCCCTACGTGTAGGACCTTACATTTCTCTGTGTTAAATTTCATTTTGTTAGCTTTGGCCCAGCTTTCTAGTCTTGCTGAATTACAAACCCCAGAATGCAACAGGAGGCAGAAAGAGCAGTAAAAGTGGAATACCAGCACTATAAGAGAATAGAGCAGTAATCTCCCAAGATCATAGAATCATAGAATCATAGAGTTGGAAGAGACCACAAGAGCCATCCAGTCCAACCCCCTGTCATGCAGGAACTCCCAATCAAAGCATCCCTGATAGATGGCCATCCAGCCTCTGCTTAAAGACCTCTAAGGAAGGAGACTCCACCACACTCCGAGGGAGTGTGTTCCACTGTCGAATAGCCTTTACTGTCAGGAAGTGTCTCCTAATGTTGAGGTGGAATCTCTTTTCCTGCAGTTTGCATCCATTGTTCCACGTTCTAGTCTCTGGAGCAGTAGAAAACTCCTCCTCAATATGACATCCCTTCAAGTATTTAAACAAATTCAGGCTTCTTGATGAGCTTCTTTCAGGGAGCATCTGGAGCTTCCTGGTGAGCATCCTGAGCTTCCTGGTGAATTTGTTTGAGGTAGCATCCATCAAGAGGTGTCTTCACAATTGTTCTTCTGTGGAAGGCATCTCATTGGGGAGTGACAGATGGAGAACATCAAGGAGTAGCCCATCCTATTATGACCTATTGGTCAGGATCTCCTCACTATGTTACCAATTTGGAAATATGATTAATACAGAACTTGATGGGACATTACCTCATACACACATTGGAGCTGAGGAGTTTTTGCTTTAAATAAATGGGTGCACATTGTTTGAGGTTAGGGTTCTTTTAACTACTTTACACTCTGCAGATTGGTTTAATTTAAGTAAGTTTCAGTTTACTTTAAAATCCCATTTTGATGTCCTGTTTTTATTCTCAGGTATTTGGGGGGGGGGGGGGGGACTGTGTGATTCATATTAATTGTAAACTTGTTAGAGTTCAACTAAATGCAACATTAATTATATTTGTTGCCAACAAGTCACCCACTATCTATTTATTTGATTATAAGAAGAGAATGCCTTGATTTTTATCCAGACCAAACCATATTGAGAAATGAGATTTACATCTTACTTCCCTTGATGCAATCCAGAAAAAAAATGACCCCCACCCTCCAGTTTGGTTTAGGGGAAAGAACTCCCACTGGGACCAATTTAAGCATTTTTCCTAAGTCTAACTGCAGAGTGAGAATGAGATTATTATACCCACCTTCTCCACACACTTTTCAAAACACAGACATGCACCTGTAATTAGCAATGTGAAAATCTAAAAGTCAACATCTGCAGACTCCCAACTCCACATGCAGTCCCTACACAATTCAGTTGGTTTGTTTCTTTTGTTTTCTCAGACAAGATCCTCTTCCCCTTTACTTTGCTTCTTTGTTTTAAAAATGTGTGCATGTCTGTCCACATCTTTTAAACTGTATCGGGCTTTTAAAATGCTTTCCTATGTTTGGAGGAGGGCAGGATATGAATTGAATAAAAAATAGATGCATTGCTTGTGTTCATTCTTCACAAAAGGCAGGTGTTTGCACAAGTTTGGAATATGTACATATGTGCATGTATTTCAAATATATGTACATATTTCATAATATGTGGGTTTTCCCCCTAAATAAGATTTTTTCCTACACTTTGTTTTAAATTGTTTCTCTGTTTATTTAATTTGTACTCTGCCTTGTCCCTTACATGGGACCCAAAACAGCTTACAATTATTTGAATAAAAGTTCAGCTAAAATCTTATTTTACAGACATTAAAAAGCATTAAACAAACAATTTTGTTTAAAAATGAAATGGTTAAAAAATTAAACACATTTCTGTTTACATTTACACATTTAAAAAGTGTTGTGAGCCACTTTTGATTCTGTTCTAGGGGAAAAGTATAGTGGGCCATTGGTATCCACTGTGATTTGATTCTAGGACCTCCTGTGGAAAACAGAATCCATGGATGGTCAAGTTCCATTAAATACAATGGCATAGTAAAATGATGTCCCTTATATAAAATGGTAAAATCAAGGTTTTCCTTTGGGAATGTTTATATACATATATATATATATATATATATATATGAATATTTTGAAACCATGGATGTTTGAATCCAAGGATACCAAGGGTTGACTGTAAGTTGAAAAGAAAAGAGTGCATACATTAATCAGTGGCAAAATTCTGGAGTACAAATTGAATCTGGCCTGCAGGCAACCCAAAAGGTGTGGACCAAGACAAGCCTATTGAGCCCTTGACTTAATTAAGATTTCTTGGACTGACTCAGGGAGAATAGGGTACAACTCTGCACTCATGAGAAATCCCCTTGTTGATGTTGGGCAAGTTAAACTCTCTCATCCTCTGAGGAAAACAATAGTAAACCTTCTCAGAATAAATCTTTTCTGGGAGTCTACATATTGTAGTGTTTCAAGTATTGGAGTAGACTCTGGGAGACCAGGATCCAAATCTCTACCACATGACCACTCAGCCTCATATGAAGGCAATGACTAAACTCTTCCAAATAAATATTGCCAAGAAAACGCTATGATGGGGTCACAGCAAGACAGAGTCAACTTGAAGGCACATAACAATTTAATTATCGGAGTAACTTAATTCTGTTTTAATGTACTATATGCTTTTATTTGTCCCAGTCTTGGGAGAAGGGTGGGATATAAATAAATATAACAGCAACAACAACAACAACAAAAGCAAATTAAGGAGGGAAATGATGTGATTGAAGACACACTATTTTGTTCAAGTAATTTCTCACTTATGATGATCCTAAGATGAACCTATAACAGGGTTTTCTCAGCATGTGTTTTGGATGGTGGGTTCTGTTGCTGTTTTCTGAGACTGAGACAGCAATAGCAAATACTATATTGCTTATCAATGAAATAACACTTCCTAAATAGTTTACAATATGTAAGCCAATTGCCCCCCCCCCCCCAAAAAAAAGCTGGCTACTCATTTTACTGACCTAAAGAAGAATAGGAGGCTGAGTGGACCCTGGATCCCTGCCTGGAATCGAACTCACAACCTTATGGCTTTGAGTGGCTGCAGTACTGGCATATAACAACTGCACCACCAGGGCTCCTTGACTGTGATTTGGCCAAGGTCACTCATTGGATTTCTACAACTGATTTGGGTTCTGAACCTCAGTGTTCTAGGCCAACACTCAAACTGCTATGCCACACTGGCTGTTCCGGCATTGCAGAGTTGAACCCTTTAGAATCAATAACACAGGGCCTAAAATTTTCTAGGCAAGCAATTGTGTGACTATAAATAAACTGCTTAAAAATGGAGCCTATGTACATAATGTAATAATTGTAAATAATGACATCTTACTATAGCAAAACAATGTGTTTTTTTGTTGTTGTTTTTTTTTTAAGAAAATTGAAGTCAGCAGTTTGCAGTAGTTGGACACCAACTTGGGACTTTTACCCATCTGCCATTGGAAGGAACTAGGACAGTAATTCATAATAATAATAATAAATAAAATCATTCATAATAAAATATGGTGCTCACCAGCCCAAAAGCTGTTACATCAGGATACACACAAGAAATACTGCTTTATAAAGTTTATCATCCCTGCTACTAAAACAAGGGACGGCTGCTTACATCTTTTTGATGAATATTGCAATTTCATAAGTGCAGACACTGTAGCAAACATTAATTGGAAGAGTATGAAATTATTTATAGCTATATATTGAGCAAGGTTTTGCTGAGCAAAATCAATGGAAACAAGAGGTAGCCTTCAGACGTCTTCTTGTCATCATTTGAAAATTTCTTTGATATCGTAGAACACAAACCTTCTTTCCATGTCCCATCTAAAAAAGTTCTGGGAAATGATTGATCTCAGCAAGTGGCTTTGTGGATTTTTTAAAAAATTACTTTAAAATAAAATCCCTCTCTAACCCTTGCTTTGTTCACAACTTCATAATGAGGCTATTTGAGGGAAAGCAGAAGAATGAGTGACAACGAGCTGGATAAGGAATGGAGTGAGCATTCCAGTTCAGAGACCCAGTTCTAATGTTGTTCACTCATCCACACCAATGGATGTAGTAGCATTGACCTTGTTCAGAAACAGCAGCTGGCAACAGTCTTCATGTGGTGCAGGAGCAGCACCGGCATCCATAATTTAATTCTGCACTGTGGGAAGAAATGTTATGTTTGTTCTGCCCTGAATAGGGATGAGAAAAATCTGCCAGAGCTGCTTTCTTCCACCTTCACCCTTTTTTAGACACCAGCCTCTTTCTAATCTGAATATGAAAAAAAATATGGTGAACTTTTCAAAACTGAATGGAAATGAAATTCCTTCACATTTGTATTCCTCAAATTCAATAGACACAGCAATTCTTGCCACCTTCCATGGAAGCCAATAAAATCATACACAGTATTCCACACTGTATGGAACCATAATTAAGAGGGAAAGGATTACTGTGAACTCATCCCATCTGTGAGGATAGGGTTCCTCTATCTTGTGAATAGGAAAAAGCATGGGAGCTCAAACCCATATTAGTTAGTGGGTGGCAACATGAGCACATATGCATTAGTGTGTTTGTGAGCATGTACTGCCATTGACTAATATGGGGTGGAATGAGCTGTGGGAATTCCCATCCACAGACATCCAAAATGGTGGTACCACTGTATTATATTAGAAGCATTATTTTCAATACTATTCCTAAATTTAACAAGATGGTTTTGGGGTTCCCTTCTTTAGGAATAATATTGAATGATATTTTCCCCTTAGAAAACAGTCAGGCAAAGTGTGGCTTGCTAGGAAAAGACTCTAACATGGCTTTATTTTTTCTTTTGTTAAGGTGCCATTGGCCTTAATATAATATTTGTAACGGCTAAGGGAGAATTCATGGGATTGCCATAAGTCAACAGGCAACTTGAAGGCACATAGACATACACACATTAGAGTATGAAAACCATTGGTGCAGGGCTCTCATTCAATACAGCAGTCCGGCTGCACATTTCTTCAGTAAGATTGGATCCTTGATTCACCAGCATGGCCTTCCAAGTTTTCCTAGGGTTATTTGCTGTGGTAGGGGATTCAGACTCTATGGCTGTGTGCATTTCCTCCAGGCTGTTTTTGCAGTTCTCCAGATTTCCCTGACAAAAGATTGATTGTCTTTCCTGGACAATCTGAGCAACAATTTATAATTCAAACAGATTGAAGCCTGTTCCTCACACTAATTAACATAAACTAACACCCAATTTTCAAAATCAAAATTGTATTTTTATTTCCAATTTATTTCAAAATGTTTCACATTTTAATTTAATTTCAATGAGGGGAGCATTTTTGTCAGTCCATGTGGCCAGTAGAGGGTCCCAGGACTACAAAATTGACACTTGTTCCTGCTGAAGTTGAGAATCTGTCTCTTAGAGGAAAGAACTTCTAGACAGGCAACCAGGTCAGTAAATTTTGCCAGGAGAACTAGTTTTCTACCAGAGCTACTTACAGGAACGCTACTCCCTACACAATCCACCCCGCACTCTCACAAAGTCTGGGAAGAATTTATAGGAATATCACAAAAGCAGGTTAACAATAACTTCTCATAGAGCATTCACTGCTGTGGCCCCAACACTTTGGAATAGCCTACTGGAAGAGATAGGATGCCTTTAAAAAGGCACTTAAGATGGATCTCTTCTGGCGAGCTTATCCACCCGAACTTGCATAGGATATTATTAAAGACAAATTGCTCCACTTCTGACCATGATTGTATGCATATTTGATGACTAGATGATGATCTAGCTGTTTTATTGAATTAGTAGTAATGTTGGTATTTTATTGGTTATATTTTTGTATCTGTATTGTATTGTTTTATTGCTGTAATCCTGCCTGGATCTGCAGGGAGAGGTAGGAAATACAAATATATTCTTATTATTCTTATTATTATTGGAATGCATCAGGGGCCTGGTCCATCCAAAACCTCCTCAGAACATCACCATTTTTGTGTGTGTGTGTGTGTGTTATCCCTGTTGAAACACCAATAGAAGAGAAGAAAGAGCACCAAAGATTTCTGGATCTATAAAGATGGAGGCTTTCAAGGGTATATCTTCTTTTCCATCCACAGATGGGGTAGCTCATGGAATGTCTTTTCAGAAAGATGGTGGCAAAATGGCAAAAATGTTTGTCATTTTGTAGATCCTTCTTCAAATCTTCATAACAGCATTCTTGCTATGCCTTTCTCTATCTGGCTCCAATGTGATTTGACTTTGACAAGAAGAAAGAACAATAAGAAAGGCAGTTTCCACCTGTTGTTCGTTTTATTTCTGTAACAGCCAGTATTTTATTAATCCTTTTATTCATAAAATATTGCCATTTTAAGAGGGCACAAACTACAATTACTTTATAGGGTCCCTGATGATAAATGCAACAAGAGGTTTCAGAGAATGCTATAGAAAGATGCTGTCCTTTACAGTTGCTTTAATACACCATATGCTGTTTTTCTCATATCTTTTGATATATGAAGTGTATGTGTGTGTAGCTGGTTTTTATGAAGCCGAGATTTATGTATTTGTCCATTTCACTTGAATAAGATGCTTATTTATTTTTCAAAGAAGCTCTTACAGTTCACAAGGTTTATTATCCTAATTTAAGTCAGTGAAGTGTTTCAAAGCTAGCAGCATAACTAATATAAAATAAGCCAATAGACTTGTCACCTCTGGGTAGGATCCTCTGCCTTTTTAACAGCTGTAGGACAGTCAAGGATTCAACATGTCCTATTTTTCTGTGATGAACAGGAACAAACTAAATGTGTTAAATTTCTGTCTTCTGCACAGCAATTAGGGAGACAGATTCTTCACTCTGGAAAGAAAATGGTAACACAGTTGAAAAAAGTATAGTGGGAAGCATCAGGCATTTCAGAAATATGGTTGTATGGCAGCTCCATCAGCACCTTCCAAATCTGATTCACTAGTCCAGGAGTTGGTAAATTAGGGGCATATAAGTCCAACACAGCTTTCCAAGGCTGTTTATGAAACCTTTATAGATCCAGAAATCTTTGGTCCCTCAATCAAGCAATTTTCTTTGAGGCAAAAGGAGAAAAAGTTTTTTTGCCCCAAATGTTCTCCATATGATCCCTAGGAGTATGGAAACAATTTTTACCATGTGTTGGGTATCCATGGGCTGTTGTAGGCCCAGAAGAAGCCATTTTAAAACCAGTAAATAAACTGGAAATTAAAATTTGGGGTACAGGTGAAGCAGGGGGAGTGTGACCCTCCAAGATCCAGAGAGTGGTACAGTCCACACATCTCAAGTAGTTGCCTACTTCTGTACTAATCATTAGGTGAAAGACACCCACAACTCCATTTTGTTTGAAGAAAAATATCCTTATCTAAAGGAAATTTATGTTTCTCTTTGCATTTGGCAGAAGCAGAACCTCCCATCTTGTGTTGCATTTTTTAAAACACAGAATTTAAAAGCAACCTAGCAATGTGCATATTCCATCTTGCCATGACATTTTGTTAGACTTTTTTCAATACTTTTGTATAGTTTTCCTTCTGTGGGGCTTTCAAAAGGAAAAAAAAAACACAAGGAATTCTTTTAGGTTCATTAAAAGTAACGTGGATGAAAAAGAATCAGTGTCGAAGGCCAGCTGGAGAATGCTCGCTACATTTCCACAACAGTGCTCTGAATATCAGCTCAGTGGGAGGGCAATTAAAACTGTGCTAGCCTTTCACCTTCTCCAAAGTACTGTTCTATGAAAAGCTTTACCTCTTTCTTTTTCTCCGCATCTTCCTCTCAAGAAAGTCTAATGGACTGATGTGTCAGCTGGAAAAGAATTGGATGTCAATATCTACAATGCTTAGAGCACCAGTAAAGCTAAACTTCCAGAGTGAAAGGTGAAGAGGTACCATGATTCTAACTTAACTTGTGTTGTTGTTGTTGTTGTTGTTGTTGTTGTTGTTGTTTTGAAGGGGGAATCTATGCAATGTATCTATATATTTTGAACTATTTGTTTTATATGAGCCAGAATCTTCTTTGTGAGTTGTTCCAGTATATTATAGAATATTATAGACTAGTAGCAAGACGATGGAAGAAAAATCCCATATCTTATCATCGTCCAGATTTGCAGGGCCAGTTCCACTTAATCCTGTTATCCTACTTTTTCAGTTGCTTTTCAAATGTCTCAGTTTTTCTCCTCTTCCCCCTCCTCCTCCTTTCTTTGTCCCTCTTGAGCTGCAAACTGAGCTGAATGTGCAAAAGTAGTTGTCACTCAATTAACAACTGGAAGAAGAAGAAGGATCAGAAGTTTGCCCTTCCCAGTAGGCTGAAGCAAAAGAAAACTGCTTCAGCCTCTACTAGCATGTCTGTTCATTAATAATGCCTGCCATCTTGACCACACTCTAATATTGCTTGGCCATCATATCGGTTCTGGTTTTCATCTGTGAAATGCTGGAGGGTATGGAAACCATCTCCATTGCCAGAAAAGTCTGTCCTGTTGGCATTGTAGTCATCCTCCTATGCTGTCACCTTCACTGCAATGCCTGTGGCCATTTTGTTCCTGCTACCACACTACCATCTATGTCCTCATGGTCACTCACAGTGGTATAGTTGTGCCAGTTGTATCATAAACATAAATAACAACAGCAATGAAACAACTAAAAGTACGGAGCTTATCACATGAACTCTAGCCTCCTGGGCTGGAGCCAGGACACAGGTTGGAGGCAGGGATTATCACATGCTAAATCACTGTATAATCACCCGCTGCCATCAGCCTGGGTCCCAGCCACACTCTGCCAGCATTTTTTAGAAGCCGGAAAGCTTCCAACCTCTAAAAAGTGCTGGTGGAGCATGGCTGGGACCTGGGCTGATGGCAGCCAGTGATTAGGCAGCAATTTATCATGTGATAATCCCTGCCTCCATCCAACATGACAGCTCCGGTCCAGGAGGCTTGAACCGGTATTAAAATTCATGCTATAAGCTCCATTATGTTAGTAGCCATCAGCTAAAACTGCTATTTTAATTCAGTTATTTGTTCTTCAAAAATGTTCCAGATACAATGGGTAATCAGTAAAAGAATAAACAATAGGAAGCAACAAAATTAACCACCAAAATGTCAGGTCCAAAGGGCAGGCTTTGCTTAGCATCTAGGCACAAAGGGACAACATGAATGTTCAGTAGAATAACTGAGATGTGACCTCAGCACTTTCATGGCCGGCATCCATAGTTTTTTGTGGATCTTTCGGGCTATGTGGCCATGTTCTAGAAGAGTTCCTTTCTGACGTTTCGACAGCATTTGTGGCTGGCATCTTAAGATAATGATAGCCTGGAAAAGGATTGGATATATATATATATATATCCTGTGTGGCCCTGGGAAGGAAGGAGTAATTTGCAAATTTATTGTTCTGTTGCTAATAGCAGTCCTCAGGGTGGTAGGATATGCAAACAAGGATTGATGTCTGCTAATTGGTGCTCATTGTCTGCTGGGAATCCCCTGGCCTTAGGCTGTTTCTCATTTGCATAGGTTGAGTCTTGACCTTGCCTTTCTTCAGGACTGGTAGCCAAGCCTTGTTTACCCTCAGGGTTTCCTCTTTGCTGTTGAAGTTGTCCAGGTGTTTATGGATTTCAATGGCTTCCTTGTGCATTCTTACATGGTAGTTGTTGGCATGGTCCAGAATTTCAGTGCTTTCAAACAGCATTTTATGCCCAGGATGGTTTATAGTAGAACATATCCTAACACAGGATATATATATCCAATCCTTTTCCAGGCTATCATTCTCTGAAGATGCCAGCCACAGAGGCTGGCCAAACATCAGAAAGGAACTCTTCTAGAACATGGCTACATAACCCGAAAGCTCCATAAAAAACTAGCCCTTGTGGTTTATCTGAGATACCCCTTCAGGTATCTTGGTCTCAGATCTTTTTAAGCTTTAAGGCTCAAAATCATAATTTTGTATTGTACTTTGCTCAAAAACAAAACAGAAACTTTTGGATGTAGGTCAGTATCATTATATATTTATACATTGCTAGTAAAGTTAAAGTAGGCATGAGTGAGGAATTTGGTTCAATTTTTTTGATAAGAATTTACCAAAATCCACAAATCTTTTTTCATATTTCTTCATCAAGAAAGAACTTGAGATTTAACAAAGCAGAGAGAGAGAGAGAGAGAGAGAGAAGCCCTGTAACAAGATGGCTTTATGGCTGTACAGGATAAGAAATTTAATTGTGAGTTGGCTTCCCACTTATAATATATATATATATATATATATACACACACACACACACACACACACACACACACACATACATACAGTGGAAGCTTGTTATCCGCTGAGATTTGGTTCCAGGATCCCTCGTGTATAACAAAATCCATGGATGCTCAAGTCCCAATAAATATGATGGCAGAGCAAAATGATGTCCCTTATATAAAATGGAAAATCAAGGTTTGCTGTTTGGAATTTACACTTCTTTTGAATATTTTCAAGTCCTGGATGCTTGAATCCATGCATTAAAAAATCTGTGGATAAGAAGGGCTGACTGTATTCAATTTTGGTTGAAAAATAAATTCTGAATTCTTGAAAACAAGCAAAAATAACTTGAATGTTGAAAAATGGATTGGATGAAACTGTTTTTTTTTTTAATTGAACCATGATTATAAATTATTTGCTTCAATTGTGGCTGCCAGAATAAAAGGGATATTGCAAGATTATATTCATGAATATTAATGTGTGTGTTTTTTTAAACAAAAAGACAGTTGAGACATTGGAACAGGCTGCACTTGTATGCCTGTATGTGTGTGGGATGCAGAAAACGCCTTTGAGAATCAAACTGGATTATTTCTGTAGTGCAGATGCAGGCATAGACTGCAATATAGAATCAAAGCCTTTCTCTTCCTAATTAGTCTCAAAGGTGTTAGTGGATTATTTTAGGCCAGACTAATCCATCAATTTTATTTAATATTCTAGCATATTTTTACTTTATTCATCTGAGTCAAGACAATTAGCCCAAATAATTAAAAAATTGTTTTGTGTTATAAAACTTTAAGTAACTTTGGGGCAGTTTTTCCACCGGAGGGAAGCTGCAGCAGCCAAACTGTGAGGCTTCCCACCAGCGGAAAAATAACCTGTGAAATGCAGGTTCTTTTAAAGCTGTGGTGGCACCTGGCAACAGCGTAATACGTGCACCACTGGTGCACTCATTACGTAAGGGCCGCGCGGCACAATGTGGATGCTGCACGGGGCTTACATAATGATGGCAGTGCCCATGTAAACAGGGTGCCACAATCTTGATGCCCTTGTCATGTGCTAGGGTTGTGGAGTGTGTATATGCTCTGCTCCCAGGCAACCCTAGCACGTGACGAGGGTGCCTCAAAGGGCTGGTCTGTACCGGCCCTTTGTTTGTGATAAAAACAGAGGTCTAAATCCAGCAGTTAGTGCCAACTAGAGAAGAGATATTGAACCAATGGAACTTAAATAAGTGTGTATCAATTTTCCATTAATTGAGTAGTGTACTTTAGTTGAGAGGGAATTAGGCAACAAACAGAAAATTATGAAGAAAATCACTGCCACTTGGAAGAAGAACAATTAAGCCAAAGTCAATAGAGCTAAAAATGTTTAACTATGATGGGGTCATGGGCCAAATTTTCTATTCTTGCAATACTTAACTGCAATATGTCCATTGTTATGGATATCACTTGCCACTATCCCTACCAAACAAAGCCCTCCTGCCAAGCAAAGAAAAAGTTTGTTTAAAAGTGTTTGGGAATTTCTTTTGCTAAAAATAACTGATACTGCAAAAGTATCTGCTGCCCCCCCCCCCCCATGCACAAAAAAGTAACAATTTATCTTCTTAAATGTATGTTGAAGTCGAATGGCTGAAGTTTCCTTTTGTGAAATTTCATCCTGGCAGCTTCTTTCTGAACAGAGTTCCAAGTGCAAAGTGACAATTTAAATCACTTTTCAGCTTCCATCATTTAAGTGTCAAGAATTTATCTGTTTCATGAATATATTACCATATATCTCTTTCTTCCCTCTGAAGTTGTGTTCACACAAAGCTGGTTCACTTCAGTTTGCCTTTACCATTTTAATGGCAGGGGAAAGAAACTTTTCAAAACTGACCCTTTTAAACATCATCAGCTACCTTCAGGGAGAAACGTACAGAAAGAGTCTGAATCAGAATGTTAAATTATGGTTTTGCTTGCATGGAGAGTGGAGTATGATAAAAAAAGGAGTAGAGCCATCTTTTTTTTTAAAAAAAAAATACAGTAATGTAAATTGTCTTTCAAGAAAAAAGAAAGGAGAAACAATTTGTCTTCAGGGTTAAAGAGAAAAACATTTCTGACTTCTTGAAAAGGCAATGTTCTATGACTAGGCTTATTCAGTTCACAAATGTTTACTGCAGTGATGAAGATGGGCCACATTCCTGTATACAATAGCATCATGTGGAATGGAATTCAGACTATGCACAAATATGACAATAAGACAGAGGCTGTCTTTTGGAAGGCAATCTGAGGAAGTGGCTTCTACAGTGCACAGAAGTGAAACAACAAATTCAAAGTATGTAATCCTGCTGGGGCACTATGCAAGCAGTTGGTACTTTTTCCAGCATCACACAGTTATATGAAAAAAAAAACCCTGCCAGCTCTGAGCAGACTATTTTTTCAGTGACTTTCTTCACAGCTGCTGGGCTCCTGGCCCTTTTCCTTCTATCATCACCTACCCCAGCATTGCTATGCCACTAGAGGATGGAGATGTTTTATGTGTTTTTGTGAGCTTTACAAAGATATATCTTAGCTAGAAAAATGCCCTTTCAGTTCTCCTTGCCAACCCATCAGCAAAACATACATTACAAGAAATATAGAAATATAGATAATCTACAGTGACCATTAGCTGACTGGTCAAGCTTGTTATGGTCTTTCCTGGGAGTAATTCATAGTTCCACTTCATCTGTAAGTACTATTAAGTATTGTGCCATTATAATAAAGACTAATAAGCAAAGCCATTGAGGAAAGGTGTATTCCTTCAAATTTCTTTCCTTTCCTTGTAAAGATGTTACAGAAATGATAATGAGGTTAGGATGGGGAGAAGATTTTTCAAATACATTTCTGTACATTTCTTTCTTTTGTCACATCCAGTTCTGATCTGTGCTGGTTCTATGTGGATTTATTTTTGTGGCAATGTTTGTATATTTTAAAATGAACACAGTAATAGAGTACATTGACTTTGTGAATATTTGACCAAGGGTCACATGTTTCTGAATTTGTTATTGGGGTTTTAAAAATATCTTTTGTAGATTTTGTAGAAATGTGTGAAAATTAAGGTTGCCAGGTCAGGTTTTTCACAGGCCCTGAGATTTCAGAGCCAAAACCTAGGACCGGGGGGGGGGGGGAACCTTGTGATGCCACAGGATGGTAGACTGGGTAATTTTACAAGGGTGGAGTTACAAAGGGCTGTCTCTCATGATGCACTATACATTAAGCATCAATCACAGCTGTGCAGAGTATGCCACTCAAATAATTTAAAAAAAACAACCAACTCTAACAAACATGGAAAATACATATACACACACTATTTAAGAAAGTGTTTCCTGAGATTCCTTCCTCTTACCCTGAAATCTGAAAGAGGGGCTTGAGATATGAGAACCCTTGTACATGTCCTTTAACATATTTGTTTTCTTTCTGACCACCAGTTATGTCTATTTTCATGTTTGGAGTGGAAGGTATTAAAATATATAAAGAGAGAATCATGACAGGGCCAGTCCCTTATGTTATCATTTTCTAAAGCTGAGTCCCAGTTATCCCACCCCCTACTGTAAAATCAGGTTGTTACCCACAGCCCACATGCTGTTTCAACCACCCTCCTCAAATATGCAACACCTATTTCTTACAAGGGAAACCTTGAATTACTGAATTATTATTTATTATGAAGAGCTTCCTGATGGTAAGAGCTCTCTGATAGTGGAATGGACTAATTTGGAAGATGGTGGACCATCCACTGCAGGTTTTTAAATAGAATTGGATGTCCAAGGACACTTCATATGTAGAGCCCTGCACTTTCATGCAATTAGGCTAGGTGACACATTGGATTGCTTCCAACTCTACAGTTCCATCTCAAGTACTGACTCATGCTCTCTGATCTTCAGTGTCCTTTCCTGTTGTCCTGGTGGTTGGAAAAAGTAAAGCTACATCTCCATTTCCCATTTCTCTAATCAGACATTATCGAGTGACCATCTGTGTGCCTTTTCTCAAGCACTGATGCCAAATCATTCAAACGTAGATCAGAATCCTGTTGGTGCCATCTGCCAACAAAACAATACCAGCATAATCAGTGGCAGGAGGAGAGAAAAGGCCAACGATTCTTTGGTTTTGAAGAAAGCATGATATTGGAATAAATAAATTGCTTAAAGCTTGCAGATTTTGTCTGACTTCCCTTGTCACTGCTGTGACTATGGGAAAAAGTACAGCTACCAGTTAAGTAGGATTCTGGTTGTCAGCTTTCAGCTAGGAAAGTATTGTCTGCTCTAAAAAAAAAAAAAAAAAAAAGCACATTTCAGCAGTTTGTGTTGTTTCTAGGGTTTGCAGGTTGCATTACAGGACAAGATTCTAGTAGCTTTAATCTTTAACAGATCCTGAGTCAGAAAGAAGAAGGATCAAACTGTGGAGTTCTTTTAGAAACAAAGTGTTTCCTTCACATATAAAGCAAGCAACCTCAGCTGCTGAGTTGGACAGGATAGGGAGCATCCCTACAGGGAAATGGGTGAGAAGAAGTGTCTGGCTCTGTTCTTGTAGCTGGATACATAACAATATCATCACTTTCAATGCTGTGGGTCCAGCTACAGGAAAAAAGTTGAATGCTTCTCCCTGTCCTGCCCCTTCTCTTCAACAGTCAACAGAGAGCTAGATTGAAAGGGGGTCTGCAGCAACCAAAAAGTGGATGGGGACTGAGAGAGAAGACATACCATAGTTCTGCCTATCCTGCATGACCCAGAATCTGTCGATAATTAAAAGATACAAAAGCTCCATCCTGTTTCCAACCCAATAACCCTAGATACTTGTCTTATATGCTGTTTTAAAATTTATTCACAGTTCGACTCCCTTGCCTTCTTCTTGCTCACTCTTTGCTTATGTTTCCTACAGATACATTTTTCAAAGCTGATGAAAACATTTTGAATTTTAATTAGCATCTAGAAGCATAAGAGCCTTTCATTTAGTTTGGAGCAGTTGTGGAGGAGCCTCAATACCAAACAAGAACAAAATTTATAGTTTTCCACTAGCCACCAGATCGCTGGTAAAAGCTGTCCTGAAAAACACCAATGAGCAATCCTGAATTTTTCCCAGTGTTGTGTCGCCTGTAAATACTTTAAGCAGACTGTCATTTTTTGAAGCAGAATGACTCGTAAACAACACATCACATGCTGGTTTTGCAACAACAACAACAACAACAACAACTTTTATTTCTTACCCACCCCTCTGTCAAAACAATCGGAGCGGGGTACAACAAGATTTAAAAGCAGTTACAGTTAAAATGATTCAACAATCCTATCCCCAACCTCCCACCCCTTAAAATAGAATTAAACTGACAAAATTAAAATGAATTAATATCAAATAGAAAAAAACAGCATATTAAGCATATTAAAACCCACAATACTAGCAACAGCATAGGGTAGCATCAAAATACAGAAGGCCAGGGAATTAACTGGAAAATTATAAGACTGAATGCAAGCATATAGGATGTCATCTGTAATACATAGGGAAAAGACAGGTCTATGTACACACTTCAAGAACTGTAAGTCTGATATTCTAATCAGGAAGCTAGAGCAACCAGTGGCCAAGCATTTCAATCTGAACATCATTATCTCTCTTATTTGTCCATGTTTGGAAATAAGGTCTTCTTCAGACATTTTGGACAATGAGAAGAATTTTTGGATTTATAGATCAAAAACTCTAATAGCACATGGCCTCAACTTAGAGGATAATACAATCATCCACTAAGAATGTTCATAACATAGTGTTCTAAACTTCTACCTGCTATACCACTCAATTTTATCTTTTGCAACTGAAGAAGGCAGAAATATTTTGCTTTCTACACACACACACACACACACACACATTTTATTTGTTATCTCTCTATCTATCCATCCATCTAGGAGTGTGCCACACTGCAGAAATAAAGCAGTTTGGCACCACTTTAACTGTCATGGATCCATTCTGAAGAATCCTGGGATTTGTTGTTTTGTGAGACACAAAACCCGCCAGGCTAAATATCTCATCAAACTACAAATCCCAGGGTTCCACAGAATGGAGTGATGACAGTTAACCATATCAAACTGATCTATTTCTGCAGTGTGGAAGATCAGTAATTTTCTTTTCACCAGTTTTTTTTCCAAACCCAAAGGTTTAGGTATATAAATGTTTAATAAACTAATCAGTCACAAAGGAGAGTGCCTTTAGCAACCAAAACACTGAAAGCTACTAAATGGGTCCTATGGTAAAGGGGCCTTTCCATTGTGTCACATTAGTCATCGAAAGCCCTCTCTTTTGAGGCCATATTTGCACAAATGCTGGCTTCATTTTGACACTAAGTTAAAACATGGATTTCTGTTAATGCCTTTGGGGTCTCCTTACATTATCCAGGTTATATATATACATGGGTTTAACTGGTTTAACATGCTGGAATTTTTAAGTTGCTTAATTTGTTTTTAGAAGATAAAGTATTTTTCACTGTTTAATATGTGAAATTGTTGAAATCGATTTTACTTTCCACTGACCAGAGATCCTTTCCTATAAGGTGGGATAGAATATTTTAATAAAAATACAATAAATAAATAATAAACTTTGTTATGCCTATGGAGGTAATGTTCCAAAATTTTCTCTAATTTTAATGCTTTTGCACATCAGGTGGAATCATAGAATCATAGAATTGGATTCTTTGATTCCGTCTGATGTGCATATTCACACTTCATACTTGAAGATCAAAGAGCTTCTAAATCAAAGACAAATAATGGGGTGTGGGTGTGTGTTAATCAGGATGTTCATCATTTCTCAAAGCTTGCAGAATTCAAAGCACATCACCCAGAAATCAGTAAACCAAATATTTCTTATGTTGTGCAAGAGCTGGAGCTGAAGTTACTTCATTATCTGAATGACATCGAACAAACAGTTTAATGTGTCTTTCTGGAATGTATCATACTCTGCATCATACTCCACAGATGGGAGACTCAATGCAAGTAATGAAATTACATTGCTTTTAACTTTGCCAGTGCAGATGAGATGACTACCATCTGTAAGAAATTCCCACAAGTCACGGTGTGAAACTAAAATTAGCAGCACCAGCTGGATCTTGCTCTCAGGGTATAAGCACAATATCACAAGATGGTTGCTTCTTCTTCTCCTTTGCAGATGGGGCAAATGATCTTGCATAAAAAGGAGATGTCTGAAGTAACTCTGCGGGTATTGTTCACAGCTTAATGGCTAGGGTTCTCTTGGTCATCTATGCCAGCATAACATTCTGTTAGGTCAGATTAAATCACTTTTTGGAGAGGTGCCCAACAGCAGCAAGGTGTGGAAGAGAAATCCCCTGACACTGCCTGGATCTCAAGGAATTCAGGATACAGGAGGGCACTTTTCTCTCTTCTGAGATGATTCCCTATGCCTAAGGTGAGGAAAATTCAGTCATAGGCCATATACAACCTCTGAGCCCAACTGCTGGACCACCAAAAGCTCCTCTGGAGATCTGCCAAAAGCCCCCAAATGTCCAATTTTTTAAAATATTTCTAGGGCAAATTTTAGGTGGCCAGCTTGAACTGGGCGTATTTTTAAAATATAAACATAGAATGATCATAGAGTTGGAAGGAACCACAAGGGCCATCCAGTCGAACTGGCTCCTATGCAGGAAATCACAATCAAAGCATCCCTGACAGATGGCCATCCAACCTCTGTGTGTGTTCCACTGTCCTAAAGCTCTTACTGTCAGGAATTTCCTCTTAATGTTGAGGTGCAATCTCCTTTCCTGTAGCTTGCATCCACAGTTCTGTGTTCTAGTCTCTGGAACAGCAGAAAACAAGCTTGCACTATCCTCAGTGTGACACCCCTTCAAATACTTAAACAGGGCTTAACCATCTCTTCTCCAAATGAAACATATCCAGCTCCTTAAGTCTTTCCTCATAAGGCATGGTTTCCAGACCCTTCACCATTTTAGTTGCCCTCCTTTGGACATGCTCCAGTTTCTCCACATCCTTTTTGAATTGTGGTGCCAAGAACTCGACACAGTATTCCAGGTGAGGCCTGACCAAGGCAGAAAAGAGTGGCATTATTACTTCCCTTGATCTAAACACTATACTTCTATTGATGCAGCCTAAAATTGTATTGGCCTTTTTAGCTGCCACATCACACTTTTGACTCATGTTCAACCTGTGGTCTACTAGTAGGACTCCTAGATCCCTTTCACATGTAATCTCATTAAGCCAGGTGTCCTCCATCATGACAAGATTTTTTTCTTTTCTTTAGGGACATCATAGAGTAGGGATTAGCTTCTTTTCTGCAGTTGATCTCTCTCCCTCCCCCCAGCACTTGGTTGGTGGATGTTGCCCTCAGACTCTGGTCTGAGCCACTCCCATTGTCCTCAGACACTCAATCTGAGTGGCTTCTGTTTTTCATGAACCATTCTTCAGGACAATTAGATATTACCCCTCAACTCAACCTCAGTCCAACCCTAAACTGCTTCCTTTCACCTTTTTACTTCATTTAACTCTGCGAGTCTATCCCATACACTTATTTTTCATATTCTTTCCTAATAAATGTTAATTAATTTACTCATGCCTGGAGTCTTCATCAGGGAGTACCGATATGCAATATACATAGGAGGTCAACATGAAAATACTGCTTCTCAAATGAAACTTTCCTTTCTAGCATTGCAGTAGCCCTCCCTCCCTCCACCATCCAGAGAGAGGGAAGGGCAGGCCAGCTCCATCGGGCCTTGGCTGAAAAGAAGAAGAGCCTTCCCTCCACCATCCAGAGGGAGAGAAAGGCAGGCCAGCTCCATCGGGCCTTGGCTGAAAAGAAGAAGAGCCCTCCCTCCATTCACCATCCAGAGGGAGAGAAAGGCAGGCCAGCTCCATCAGGCCTTGGCTGAAAAGAAGACGAGCCCTCCCTCCATTCACCATCCAGAGGGAGGGATTGGCAGGCCAGCTCCATCGGGCCGAGACATAATAAGAAGAAGGGCCCTCCCTCCAGTCCATCTGCCACGGACCAGGCCTCAAAAGGAGAGAAGATCTGTTAGACTTTCCCCCTTCCCCATTGTCATTCCCTTCTCCTTTTGTGTCTTGTCTTTTTAGATTGTAAGCCTGAGGGCAGGGAAATGTCTAATTAGCAATTTTAATATTTTTTTTTATTTTTACAAAAATAGACAAAGACAAGAAATATTGCAAATAAATCAAAGTACATACAATGACATAATAAAACTCACTGTACCACAACACACAATAACAACCAATTTCTCAAATCTGCAAACATAGTACATGATCACATTTTCACATTTAAATATTGACTCCCATCCATATCCTTATCTGCCGCTCATCCTCTCATGGCCCACCCCACTATTATTTTCTTTAATCTAGGCATTTTTCAGGTCAAGTTCCCCCAATTCTACTACCTCCACTTCTTTCTCTCTCTAATTCTACTTTGCAAATAACATTTGCTCCATCTATCATAAACCTTCTCTTCTCTTCTACTCTCCACTCTCTTCTTCTTTACTCTGTTATTATTTATCCTACTTACTCTTACCTCTTTCTGCTTTCTAAATTCTTCTTTCTTCTGCTTCTAAACTTGATCTGAAATCTGCACTGTATTTCACATTTGCCAAATACAAATACAAACCATAAGCTTAGACATAAACACAAACATAAAACATAGAATATAAAATTCATCTTCTTCAACACTTCTTTAACACTCATACTGCATTACAATTAACAGTAATGTCTTTCCTATCTCATGTGTAAGATTATTTCCATAAATTCATTTGTGATCCCTTTCCCCCCATATATGTCTGCTACTGCACATTTAGCTATCTTCTAAATCACTCTATTTTCTGTTATCTTTTACTGCATCAACTAAGACAGATAAATCAACATTATTACATCTATTCTCCAGTATCATGATTCTATTATCTATGTCTAATGTCTAATTAAGAATTCGTAAGTCACTCTGTTGGCCTTTTGGCTGAAGAGTGGGGGGATAAATAAATAAATAAATAGTAGTAGTAGTAGTAGTAGTAGTAACTTAATACTTCACCTGAACTTTTAGAAACAGCAAAGTTCCTGAAGGAGTGGAAAGACAGCAAATCTAAGAGTTCCAGGCATAAACAATTTTCATTATCTGGCTCTCTGGGATGCTAAAATTTGTAAACTAAAGGAAAATTTCATTTGGTGAGGCAATGCCATTTGTCATGCTCTCCCGCCATTCACACCCCAGTTTTTTTACACCTCTGGCAACAGAGCCTCCTAAACTATCATCTCAGAAGTAGCTTATGTTTATTTTCAGCTATTGAAGATGGTAGAAGCCAAAATGTTTTGTTAATTTATTAAGTACTGTTTGTTTATTTGTTAATTTATTAAGTACTGTTGGCTGCCAGCTGCCAGACAGACAGACAGACAGACAGACAGACGGATAGTTCTATTAGTTAACCATATATCTATCTTTACATGTATTTTTATATTTATATCTCCATCTATATATGTATATACATATATGCCTATTCTTCCAAACCAGAATTGGATTGTTGACCTCTTCTGTTTATCTTGGGTTTTTGTTGTTGTTGTTGTTGTTGTTCCCTCTATCCCATTTTTTCCCATCTCTTTGCCCCCTAAAAGGCACTGGAGCAAAAAACTGACCCCAGAAACCACCGATTCCCATCCCGTCTATAAATTGATCAAAAAGAAATATACAAAATCAATTCAAGAGAAAATAACTGTCACTTAGTCATTGCTGTTTGTTCTTTCCTTGTTGAAATACAAAATGGTGGTGTTTGGGGAGAAATTTCCAAGGCTGACTTTCATTAAGGATATTGACTTTTGTCATCTGATATGTATTCAGCTATTTTGGCATTCATCCCATTTTTAAAAAGGACATTACTTAACAGCCATAAAAAAGACAGACAGACAGACAGACAGACAGACAGACAGAATAATTTGTACACAATTTTGTCAGATTTAATCATCATGCCTCTAGCAGTTCAAAGACCTTTCTAGAGTAGGTGTTCCTTGACAGGCATTTCATATTCTTGCCAGGTTTATGCATGTACTTTGGGTCAGATGGGACATTGTTTTCCTAGCAGTTAAAGGAGAGGAGAATTAAATTAGCAGAATGGTTAGCTCTCCACTGGGAGAAATAAAATCCTGGGGTCAACGAAAAGAGAGGTTTTTGTCCAGTACTATTTTAATGTGAATATATTATCAGATAGGAAAAAATAAAATAAGTGCCTTCAAAACACTGGAGATCTGCACATTGTCACAGAAGTGACAATGTATAAATTTCAGGTAATGTTCACCTCTTTCAGTTACCCTGGATACAGTCAAAGATAATGAGTTTGGGAATTTTTTTTCGTGCTTGCTAGATATGTTTCTATACTATGCTCATAAAATAATTTTTGATCAAGTAACACAGTATTTTTCTTTGGGTATTCAGAATTGTTTATAATGAACGCATGAGAAAAGGAAATACGAAGCCCACTGAATCAATTGTCTTCTGAATGTGGGGGACAATTCCTTAAAGACATACACTTCTTTCCTGCCATACAGTTTGGAACAATGGAAAATGAATTTCAAAATCATGTAGTCAAATCAAATACTGGAGGGTCTCCCTAATGTAAGCCTGATGTAGAAGATGAAGTAAATGACAATGACAATTGAGAGAGAAATGGCTAGAGACATATGTCACAAGTAGGACTGTGCATTCAGTTTGAAACCTGGTTCAGAATTAAGATCTAGGACAGGAGCAGCTTAGAACCGGTATGGAACCTGCATTCATACTGGGTTTTGGAATTCTGTATTTGAATACTGAGATTTGGAATTCTGTATCAGGTCAACCCATGGAGCAGCATTTGGAAACAAAAGTGTCTATAACTTTTTCTGTTTTTACAATGTGTATAATTTAGAGAAACAGTAGATCCTTAAAAAGGTGGATTAACCAACCAAGTTTTAGACAGGTAGCTTCAGGGCATGCTTGTGTACTGAGAATCTGATTTCTTTTCAAAGGTGCTGCATGTTCATTCTCGGTAATTCATGCTGCTTTTCTCTTTACATTATAGTGATAGGAATGGGGCAACTTCTTAGTGCGATTAGAGCACACCCAACAGCTAAAGAACAACACCAAAACAAAACAAACAAAACAAAGACAATGTGGTGGATAATGGGCACCATGCAGGCAGCAATACTTAGCAGACATGGATAAGAAAAAAAGCAGAGAGATATAGCTTCTCTATTGTTGCTTCTCATTTCTCAAGCCAGTATGGCAAGCATCTAAATCTGTTAAATTTTAAATGATGATGACTGACACAGCTTGCTTTAAGAAAGGCTACTTTTGCTTTATTCTACAAACATTTCAACAGGTAACACAGTTAGTGACACAGAATAAGGAAACAGGAGATTACTAGAGAGTACTTTACCAGCCCGCACGATGAGATCTCACTGACGATCACCAATGTTCCTTAAGACATCAGAAACTTCCATCGCATGGTCCCATGTATATGCTGCATCACACCATACATATGCTGCATGGCTCCATACTTTCCCTATCTCTTTCAGAGTGACCTACCTGATCCTCTTTCAGTGGAGATGGTGGGAGACTGAGACCTGCTGCTTCCCATGGTATCAACAGTCTTTGTTCTTGTCAAATTTCCTGGCTGTTTGGACTTTTCTACCCATTTACAAGATAACTTAGTTACGCTTTCTAAGAAGCAGGAGCAGGAGCAGGCTACTGGTGTGCTATACCCTGGCAATTTGTTGTTTGTTGTTGTTAATCCTCCAATTCTGGCCATTCCTTCCTCCAATGATAACCCAGCTTTTGATATGATACATTCAGTATATAAATCAAATAGATAAGACCAGCTTTGATCTGTGGTTGTTGCTTCTTCTAAGCATGCAGAGCTTCAGAGATTAGGCTGAAGACCTTGACAAACTCTCTCAGCCTTCTCACTCCTCTCTCGGAGATGTCTCCAAACGTCTCCCTTGGTTCTGGTAGCTGTTGTATCTTCTCTCTCTCAAGATACCAGGCAACACAGTAGACTTGTATAAAAGAATCTACTTTATTTAACTACAACTACTCTACTCTATACATTGCTCAAACTCAGCTATTCTCTACTCCATACACTATACATACTATACCGAACAGAACTATGCATCACAGAACAGAACCTGAATAGAACAGAACAGCAGGAACCCATTGGCATACATTGTTAATATTATTATAGCCACTTGTGGGTGCTTACACTCATTTTGATTGGTTCACATTGTTCAACCCATATTTGAGTCCAACCCAAGTATTTCATCATATTTCATCATACTGTCTTGTACACTTTATGATTCCCAGGTGTTTCCAATATGTATTCTATAATTCTGTCCTTGTCATTTGTCCTTGGCTCTCAGGACTTCTAAATTACATTAGCCTTTTCACCTGTGTAGCATCTCAATTGCTTTTGCTTAGTCATTGTCACTTTCACATACATATTTTATTTCTTCCACTGTATGTCCCATGTTGCATTTTCCTTAACACTTTCTCACATGGGGGATAAATCAGAGGATTCAAAAGACATTATCAAGGGAGAGTCACATGATCGTGGTTACGATTATCACACACACTGTGATTAGAGGGGTCTTATCTCAGGAATAACCAGGGAATAACCAGCAACAAATCATTCATGGAATTTCCCCATGAATTATCTGTTTCTGGTTATTCCTGGGATAAGCCTTCTCAAATCATGACATCATGTGATAATTTTAGATGCCATCGCACAACTTTCCCTGGATAATGCCTTTTGAATCCCCCAATTTCCCCTGTGTTATAAAGTTCATTGACTATCTTCCTTGTCTTCTCCTTCCATTCCTGGCTTTTTGGTGTGCTGATCTTGCACAAGCTAGCTGGGAATGAAGCGATGAATGCCTAGGCTTTAAATCCAACTTCCAGACAAATCAATCAATCAATCAATTAATCATGGTTTCTCCTTCTACAGCACTGATCACCTTGAGAGCAGTCTCCTCACCTAGAGACCTGGGGAATCATAGTAATTCTCTGAAACATCAGTTATCACCTTGAGATATGGCATTCCTAAACAGCCTGGATTTCATTTGGGGGGTTGCCAGAGGACTCGTTACATAGTAGGGCTGGTGACATAGTAGAAGGCATCATAGGAGACATCTATTAGTAACATGAGGGATCATTCTCATTGCTGCTGTGTTATCTACTGGATCTTCTTCAATTAAACTAAGGACAGAAAAGGTCTCCTAGAGATGTCCCTGGTTTCCTGCAGCAGTGTGTTGTGCTCTGTCTCTTACACCTGCAGAGTAAGAGCCACTTCCCCCTAGGTCCTGGTACTACTGTTGTTGTAGCTACTGTTTCCTGCCTACCTCTGATCTTTAGAAAATTCATCTAGACCCATTTGACAATGTAGTAAATCACAGCTCCATCCATTCTCTCTTGAGTACACCATCCTGGAACTTTATATTGTAATGAACATACAATGTCTGTGTAGTTTGCTTTCTTGTTTCTTAATTGTTTTACCATCTGAAGCCTGAAGCACTCTGGATTGCTGCAGAGCAGGATGACCTGCTCTGGAACTTGATTGGCCTGATCAACACTCTGAATCAGACCAATTCTATTCAGGAGCCAAGATGTTTAGTAGCACAGTCCTACTGTTTCTTAAAAAAGATCTTATGCATAGACAAAGAATATTACTTTGTTTATGGCAGGTACAGTTCTCTTAACAATTTAAGACATAACAAATCTGTAGTTAAGCACAAAGGCATCTTGCCAGATCAAACCAAGGGTGACTTTGGGGCTAAACAGATGGTGTTTAATGCCAGCCTTGGGACAGAGTGGAGGTGGGGGTGGGGGTGGCATTACACCACATGCAAAACCACATGGCAGAGGGTGTCATGGTGCTTTTTTGGCACAGTGTTTAGACATGTTGCGCAGCAAGAGCAACTTTTTGCCAGTGCTAAAAGAGATGAATTTTGTCATTGTGTGTGTGTGTGTGTTTATGTATATGCATATATACACACGCATGCACACGCACACACACAGACATTATCACCAGGGAGGGACAGCTTTCTTAATTGTCTGAGGGCAGCTGGAAAAGTCTTTAACTTGGTGATCACTGCAAGTATATTGGGGAGATAGGTCTTCTTTTTAGAAGACAGCCAAGGTTTGTTTGTTTTTTCCCCTTTCTTTTTCTGTGTGAGATATTCAATGCCATGGAATCTGATTAATGTAAAATATCTCAAAGTTTTTCAGGATCCCAAGTTTGGATTGGATGAAAGGACTACTTTCTAATATTTAGAAATACTCTTTTCTCCAGGCAATTTTCAAATAAAATAGTTAGCAGATGTATATTATTTAAACTAGTGGTTCCCAGACTTTGGTCCTCCGGATGACTTGGACTTCAGTTGTGATAATTCCTTACTGTTGCCCAAATTGGCAAGGGTTTCTGGGAGCTGAAGTCCAAGACAAATGCAGCACCAAGTATTTTGACTCATTGATTTATACCATGAGTAAGCAGCTCATTACCTATATGTCATAAGCAATCCCCACCTATTTTGGTATATCCTTCCAGAAACCAAAATCACCTTATTTGATGATGTACCATTATAGCAGCAATTCTTTCCCAAATTTCTTTTGGAAACAAAATACATAGGAAACACACATTTTGTTTGCAAGTAGAATAATGTTCTTGAAAAACTCCTGGAAGATCAATTCTGCTATAAAACAATGTTTGTGTTCCCTGTACATAACATTTTCAAAGGTAATTTGGGGCAGTGCTATTGCACCTCTAGAATTCAGGTGCATTGCAGAAAATTCATTAGTATGGTGTCAAATTTGGCACTATGTTAGTACTTAGTATCACCAATAATATACCCGAGAAGTTGATCATACTTAATTCATAGAGATAATGGCCCCATTGTTACTTATAACAAAGATGGATGTTTCTTGGCTGCCTCTGGTCCTACTTTACCCATTGTATAACCTGTCGAGAGGACAGGGAATTCACTGGTTAAGGGATCATTGCACAAGTGAGGTAGTAAATTTCTTCCTCCTGAAAGACCAGTGGAGGCACTAGGAAACCTGACAATGGGGAAAACTGTGGTTGTTTACCTTTTTATTGATTGCAATTTCAATTCTACAGCTTTGTTCTTCACATTCTTCTCATCTTTCAAAGATGAGAGGGGGGGGGGAGATGAATAGAAAATTGTTCATTATCTTAACGACAGGAGACAATGACTATTGTTCTCACCTTGGCTTTTTATGGTAGAAATGAATGGTAGCTCTCTCATCAGAGAAGAAAAGTTTCTTTTGCACTCATCACTCAAGCAATGATCTCAAAACATAAAAAGCTTGAACAGGTCCTTTTATCAAGTGTTGGAAGAAAAGAGAAACCAACACTTGCTAGAAAATATAATCACTCTAGAAAAGAAATGTAAAGATTCTACCATCACCACAACATAGATCAAGGGCGCAGTTCCACTTGCGTTTACTCCGCGTTAACGATTTTTTTTCTGCGAAGTATATGTTGTAGGTTCCATTTGGATCCGCATTCGCCACTAATGCGGTGTGCCCTGTTTCCATTCAATTTCGCAGTCGATGTGCATCAATGCGCAGTATCGCATCTTGATCCGAATTTAAGTGACTTGAATTCGGATTTATTTGCCACCACATTTTTTGCACACTTTTCCGAGAAATCCGAATTCTAACACTGGAAAAATCTATGGAAACGAAAAGTTGTTACATGTGCATCAGTTTCAGTGGGAGGGATGAAAGGAAGGGGTTGGCAAAGGGGTGTATCCTTCTGTTCCTGTGCCTTGCTCTCCTCACAGTCTCCTGTCACCATTGCTCTTTTGTGGAGATGCCATCTATCTATCTGCTGCCGGTAAGAGTTCATACCTATTGAAATCCAGCTTTTCTTTGATGCATGATTTTATTTTTTGCATACAAAAAGTACAAAAAGGAGCTGGAGTCTGTTGTGGGGCTCAGAGAGGTCAATGCTTCACTCCTTTTTCTGGCTCAAGGCTGTGGAATTCTGGGAGCTGGAGTCTGTTGGGGGGCCTAGAGCTCAAGGCTTCACTCCTTTTTCTGGCTCAAGGCTGTGGAATTCTGGGAGCTGGAGTCTGTTGTGGGGCCCAAAGAGCTCAGGGCTTCACTCCTTTTTCTGGCTCAAGGATATGGAATTCTGGGAGCTGGAGTCTGTTGTGGGGCCTAGAGCTCAAGGCTTCACTCCTTTTTCTGGCTCAAGGCTGTGGAATTCTGGGAGCTGGAGTCTGTTGTGGGGCCAAAAGACCTCAGGGCTTCACTCCTTTTTCTGGCTCAAGGCTGTGGAATTCTGGGAGCTGGAGTCTGTTGTGGGGCCTAGAGCTCAAGGCTTCACTGTTTTTCTGGCTCAAGGCTGTGGAATTCTGGGAGCTGGAGTCTGTTGTGGGGCCTAGAGCTCAAGGCTTCACTGTTTTTCTGGCTCAAGGATATGGAATTCTGGGAGCTGGAGTCTGTTATGGGGCCCAAAGAGCTCAGGGCTTCACTCCTTTTTCTGCCTCAAGGATATGGAATTCTGGGAGTTGGAGTCTGTTGTGGGGCCTAGAGCTCAAGGCTTCACTCCTTTTTCTGGCTCAAGGATATGGAATTCTGGGAGCTGGAGTTTGTTATGTGTTTTAATATGCATATGCACATGAGTATATAGATACTTTAGTTAATGTAAGTAGACATCCATTCATATATATGAGTACATGTTTACATTTACATATGTATATGTAACTACATCATAAATATATATATATATATAGTGAACATTTCTTTTTATGTATAAACATTTATTTATGAGCCAAAATAATGCCAGTAGGTGAACCAAGTTTCTTCACTAAATCGACACAGCTATGTGTATGTATATGTGTACGTACACATACGTTTCCATCAATACTAACACATATGTATAAATATAAATACACCCACGAAAGTATCTCACTGTTATGGCCAACTTATACAACAAATGCATTTATGCTCCTCTGCATATTTTACGGGCAGGTACACAGGATCAGCGGGGATTCACCTACGTGCATAACCAAACAGAAATATAGCAAGATGATGAGGACATGACACAGCTTGATGTTCCAGATGAAAATCCGTGTGAAATGGAAGATCGTGAAGAAGGCGCCCAAAGTTCCACCACGCCTTTGAAGGACCCACCAGCTAGAGGCCACATTTTAACACAAGTTAGACCATGTGGTTAGTATTCGAGGATTAGGATATTAATTTTTGTTATAATCAAGACTTGATAAGATGGAGCATTCAATGACTACTTGTCACACATTCTTTTGTATTCAACAGAGACAGATACAGCGAGGCAACTGAACAGAGAGAATGGCCCTGATCACAGAGAAAGCAGGAATGTACTTCGGTGGAAAAAATGGCTGATAAGATGTTCCTTAATTCATCCACCCAACTGGACTGCTTGCTCAACTATCTTTGTAGTAGGGCAGATAAGCACATTCAGTTCAAGGAGAGGTATCTGGAGAATGCCAGGACAGAATTTGGGGGGCTGATGCTCTGTTTAGGGAGCACAACCTTATTACTGTTGTTATATAACCCTACTATCAGTAACATGTTAGAAATTATGGTTTTATTTGGATACTAGACCCTTTATAGAAAAGTAATTATGAAATATCCATACAGAAAGTCGTAGGTTCTATCCAATACACCTGGTGTAAATCAACCAAGAAATAAAGAATAGTAGACAGAGGTTTGGAAAAAAAGGAGTATCTTAATGACCTCTCTTTACATTAATAAAGAAAATTATACTGAATAAAAATATTTTCTGTTGTTTTCACAGTTTCTGAACAGATCAATATGAACAATTATTGTTCACAAAAGCTATTTACACATCATAAGACTAAATAAAGTAGAAATAAAAAAATGGGGAAATGCAGGGTCAGAAGACACCTTTTGGACATCTTGGTGCCACTATTGACCCCTTATTTAGGGTTAGCTATGAAATTGTCTACAAGATAGAGTGTCCACTGTTGTTAAATCGCTATTCCTGGAGACTGTAGGCGGTGTACATCCCTTTGCAACCCCCCCTTGCCCACGAGTGATTTCACCATTACGTTTGCCAGCAGAACCACAGAGCATCCCCCCCCCACACACACACACACACAAACTGCAGTCATGGAAAAGAAATATTTGTGTCTAGAAGAAGGCATATCTAATACCAAATGTCAAAATGTCCCTGGGGTGTGGGCGCGCCTATCATCCTACTCTTTAAATGTGTTTTTCATTGGAATGGTTTCCTGGAGAAAACATTTATGCAAACGCTGGATGGCCGTCTTTCAGGTATGCTTTGATTGGGAGTTCCTGCATGGCAGGGGGGTGGGATTGATTGGCCCTTGTGGTCTCTTCCAACTCCATGATTTCATGATTCTATAATTCCATGAGATAATATCACTATCTGATCAGTCACTTGAAGGTGTGTGTGTTCCAATGCTAAACTACCAGGAAGGGTACACCTGTAATTTCTATTTGTGGATGCCAAAAGACTACCATAAGACACATTTCAATATTGTCATTTTATTATTGTAAAGAATAAAAATATTTAATTGACAGAGTCCCCATGGGATAAATTTTTGATAGAAGCTCATATATGATGTTCCCAAAGCCAGCAGCGTCTCTATCTACGTCCATTCCAGGTGTAAGGTTCCATAAATGGAGGCAAATTAGATTTAACCTGCAGCCAAGTAGTCCCTTGGGTACATCACACTCTCTCAGCCTCAGGGGAAGGCAGTGGCAAACCTCCCTCTGAAGAAATCTTGCCAAAAAAACCCCCAGATAGGGTCACCATATAATTCAAAAATGACTTGAAGGCACAGAACACATAAACAGCAGCAGCAGCAATAAGAATAATAATAAACACAAAGTTATTTCTCTTTTTATTGAAAGTAATGTGTGCTGGAAGAGAAGTGTTCTGATGGTGTTGTTTAATTCTTGTTGCCCCTTGCCTTGAGCCATGGAGAGAGGTGGCTAAGAAATTATTATTATTATTATTATTATTATTATTATTATTACATAACCCAAAGCTGTTTTGGTTCCCAATCTGAAGAGAAAAAGTGGAGTGCAAAAATCACCACCACCACCACCACCAGATCATCATCATCTTTTTTGGTCCCAATCTGAGAAGTGGGGTAGGTACAAAAATCACCACCACCACCACCACCAAATAATAATAATAATAATAATAATAATAATAAAAAACCCAAAGCTTTTTTGGGGTCCCAATCTGAGGAGAAAAGTGGGGTAGGTACAAAAATCACCACCACCACCACCACTTATTATTATTATTATTATTATTATTATTACATAACCCAAAGCTGTTTTGGGTCCCAATCTGAAGAGAAAAGTGGGGTCCAAAAATCACCACCACCACCACCAGATCATCATCATCATCATCATCATCATCATCATCATCATCATCTTTTTTTGGTCCCAATCTGAGGAGAGAAGTGGGGTAGGTACAAAAATCACCACCACCACCACTTATTATTATTATTACATAACCCAAAGCTGTTTTAGGTTCCAATTTGAGGAGAGACGTGGGATACAAGCATCACCACCACAATAATAATAATAATAATAATAATAATAATAGTATTTCTCCCTGGCTTGGAACCCTCTTATTAGGAAAACCTGCCCCCTTCCAGCCTTTAACTGACCCTCCTTCCCCCAGTCCTGCCTTGCAAAAGGGTGTGTGTGCGCTCTTCTCCCCTACCCCCCACCCTGGTAAAACGTTTGCAACCTGTTTGGTCTCTTCTCTGGGTGCTTGCCCTGCAGCCATCCTTCCCCCATGATCCATCCCTGGCTTTGGAGGCAGGCACTGTAGGGAGAGGGAAGCCTTACCTGCCATCTCTCTCTCTCTCTCTCTCTCTCAAAAAAAAAAAAGAGAGAGAGAGAGAGAGAGAGAGAAAGAAAGAGAGAATGAGAGAGGGAAAGAGAGGGAGAAGGGAAAGAAGTCGCTGGGAGGGAGGCCCACTCCCACTCCCTCTCTCTGAGCGAGCTCCTGATGGGAGGAGGAGGAGGAGGAGGAGGAGGAGGAAGGGGTGTGATGTGAATGCACCCCAAGTGGGAGTCTGCACCCCCTCCCCAACCCCACCCTTGGCTACATGCCTGGTGCACTAACTGTGGGGTTCTAGGAGCCATGATGCTTTCACCCTGCAGCAAAATCACTGACTGGAAAAGACAGCAAATGGAATGCCCAAGACTCACTGCCAGCAAATGATTGGCTGAACACGCCGGAAATGCCCTTTTTGAAATTGTAGTGGAAACGAGGAGAAAACATATCCCGCAGTATACTAAAGAGGCACAGCAGACGTCACAGTGACGTTTAATTGCTTTTGCTAAGATTGACAGCTAGAAAGGAAAAAAACCCCGGAAAATCCGGTTTGGGGGCATGAGTGGAAACCAAGAGAATATATAATGCGGGATAATATAATGCACATTAAGCCTAGTGGAACCGACCCGAAGTATATTTGAGACGGATTGAATACTCAATCAAATGAAATGGAAACACATCACTGTGACAGCGAATTCACAACGGAGTCAAATCGCATTGAACAAAATCCGCAGCCAATCCGCAGCAAATCAACAAGTGGAAATGCGCCCCAAATGAGGCCATTTTCCCTAGCTATGCATGACACAAAATGACCAAATGTTCGCCCTTTTGTATGACAGTTCTAATGGCTGTTACATTAGTTGCAACTGCTAAAAATAAAAAGGCAACTTGGCTAACTAGGAATGCACTTCAATGCACAATGGTTCTGTCTCCTCCTGGAAATGATGCTTCAGCAGGTCACCCACTATGCAGAGTCCATAATTTTAGGATCATGACAGCCAAGGCTATTAGGAACAGGACCTGTGACAAGGATAATAATAGTCTTTGATGGCTACATATTAGGTAATAGGAGGAAGGATCACTTAGTATCTGTCGTTATGTTGCTACTGAAAGTATATAGGGAAAATGTACAGTCAAATAAAAGAAATTATAATGCAATAGCTGAAAAATAATCCATGCTGAACAGCTATGCTCTATATTTGAGAAGATTAATCTGTTTTGCTCTTAGAGATGGATGACTCTCTACTCTTTCAAACGGGGAGGAATTTCTCCCAACTCCGAATGGAGCCAATGCGGATTTATGTAAATTCGCTTGTTTAGCGAATTTACATGAACCCCTGCTCCGTTCGGAATTACTTCCCATTACCCGAAAATAACCCCCTCCTGCCCGAATTTGCATGCGAAGCTTTAATTCGCAATAAGGTAAAACCCATGATTGCATTCGAATTGGCTTCCCTCTTGCCCGAATTTGCGTGCAAAGAGTTAATTTGCAATAACATAAAACCCATGATTGCATTCGAATTGACCTTAAATTATACTTCCAATTTAGCCTTGTATGAAAGAGTCCTCTGTCTGCTAAGCATGCATTCAAATCCCATATTGTAAGTCCTAATGATTCAGAGCATTTTGCTTCCATAGTCATACAAATTCGTCAGTTTTGCTTTCTTCTAAAACAACTTCTTTTCATACTATTATTTAGATATTTATCAGTCTAAGTAGTGTATGTGTATCTATTTATTATCTGTCTGTCTGTCTGTCTATCTATCTATCTGAACTGAGCAAAATTCTCATCCATCCATCTATAGTTATTTCTGGGTACCAGGATCATCATTATTTTATTTATTTTACTTGTAGAACATTTGATTTGAGTATGTGCTCAAATACAGCTATTTTTCCAACCATTATTGGGTTTCTTTCCTTCTCTCTCATTCTCTCGCTCAGAAAAGAAGCCAAATTTATTGCAGATTTTGGTAGGGCTCCTCAATCAATTCAGCTGAATCCCAAATGTGGAAATGAACTGAGTTATTGGGACCAGTTCATATGTGTTCTGGACTGATATGAAGTAGGTCAATGTGCTATCAGGCAAGAAGGATCCAATCCTGAAGCACTGTGGAGTAATCAAGAGATTAGACATTAAAAATAAGTGGGATGGCAAGTCAGATAATGTGTCTCCAACATGACTATAGAGAAGTCTAAAAAAGCTCATGCCACCAAATTCTTTCTTTCAGTTAGTCAAAGGTACTACAAGATCCCTTTGCATACTGCTTTCCACATTTGATATAGTTATGCCAAACTATAGAATATTGCCAATAACTACTTTGAACAGTATAGTGTCAGTACTGAAATAATATAACGATCTAAGCTGCACTGCAGTGCCCAAAACCATGTTGTGTGGGAATATGTTGACAGATTGCAACAACTGGCTGATCCAAAATTGCTTTAAAGTTGTTTTCAACAAGGACATGCAATCTTTCATTGCCAAAGGCTCTGACAGAAAAACAGCCTGAGGCACAGCTAAATGGATGCCAATTCTGTATCCAGAGTGATCAGTATTGTCTCTAAGATAATACTGCAGCCACAGGAGCCTAAATTCAATCATTAATTCCAAGGAGAGGCAACTGATGGCCCCATTGCTTTGGAGTGGTGAATCCATGTTCAGTTTTCTGGGAACTATTCCGGGCAGCTATCCACGGTGGTAAACTTATTTGGGGACTAGGATTCATTATCTTCAATAGTGCCTGTGTCTGTAAAATGAGGAGTAGACTCTGTTGGATTCACCACTAGAGAAGTACCTACATCTTTGACAGTTTCATCATTGTCTGTTTATGGCATGAGACCCATAAAGCCAGAACCACAACAAAAACAAAAATGATTTAAATTTTACTGAAATAACAGATAAGATGGTTAAAAGTAATAGATTTTCATAAAAACAATGCCAATATATTTGCTACATTAAAATATTGATGGTGACGATGAAGACAACGACAATGATGATGATGATGATCAAAGCACAACAACTGAAAGTAATGACCATATGACTATAAAAAAGCATAACAAGTGAAGCTATTGAAAGGTGACTATAATTGTGGATGGGGTGTGCAGTTGCTCCACTTCTCATAGCCTGTTTGAAGCTGTTACACCTTTTTAAAGCTCACATCAGAATGAGGTTTGAAGGGTGATCAGCTTGACTTCAGATGATGGGGACTGTGGCTGAGTCAGATGCATCCATGTAGACACACACCAAAAAAATTAAATTGTAAATTTGAATCACACAGCAAGGCACTGAGAGGCAGCTGCACACTCCATCCAAGCCAGACCCACACCTTGAGGAAGGGAGGGAGAATGTGAGGAGAAGCAGTGCCTAGAAGAGAAATGGAGACCCTATACAGCTGCTTTGACCTCTGCTTTGCTTGGGTTGCTGTTGCTATTTGTTGGCTGCTGCTGTTGCTACCTAGGCCCTGTCAACAGAAGAATGCCAGTCTCATTTGGTGCTGGCTGTTGTCACTTCCTTCCCTCCTCTCTCACACATTTGTTGTTCCCTGAAAATCCCCCTTCCCTTTTTGGAGCATTCCTGTGGCAGTGCCTCCAGCTGACAAACCCTTTTCTCCCTTGGCATTTATGTGTTTGGGCATGTATCTGCACTGTGAATGAATGCTGCATATCCTCCACCCCCCCGCCACCCCCCGTGGTGTCATCTCTTTGGGACTCGAAAGAGTGTGAGCTCATAGCTGCAAATTTTGCTCTGCTTATCTGTACCCCTTTTTATTTGACAGGTTATAGACCAGAGCTAAAATATTATTTTGTGTTGATTTAGGTATTGAATTTATTTAAATAAATCTGTTCTAATTTGAACCACGTTATTTCCTCATCAAATTTTAAAATATGAATATACATAAATGTGTGAATGAAAATATGCATATTAAACAATTTTTTTCATAGCCTATGTCGAGTGAGGAGGCAACATCTGCATTTAGATGTAAAGGGGGTCACAGGGTGAAAAATTTGAGAGCTTTTTATGATAAATCTAATTTACTCTGAACAGAATAATATAAGTGGCAACATCTGCACTGCAGAAATATTCCAGTTTGACACCATGTTAACTGCCATAGATGAATGCTATGGAATTCTTTGACAGAGAAGGCTAAATGTCTCACAATTCAAGAATCCCTTAGCTTTTATCCATTTCAGCAAAAGTGGTGACAAACTGGATTGTTTCTGTAGTGTAGATGCAGCCAGTGTCATGTTTTTGCTGATTATCTTTTCTGACCATTATTATCAAGGAGAGAGAGGGGAAAAAAAACACTTTGAGCCACCTCATACAGTGAAAGTAAGTGGCAACACTTTCCCCACACTCTCAAAAGTCTGGTGTTACATAAGCTTCTCAGGTAAACTTTTGACTTTTCTTATAAATAAACCTAAAGATTAATGTTAATAAGTGGGTGGGTGGGGTTTTTACAATGAACAGCAAATAAATAAAATAAAATAAAATAAAATAAAGGCAACATAAGTGCCTTTGCTAATCTAATAAGAGACATTGTTCCTTGCACTTCAGATTAGGTAAGAGTAGAAGGTTGTGTAGGACTCCCTTGTGTCATTAAACTTTAGCACCTTTTTTCAGTTTGTCACCTAGCAAAGCAATATGAAACACACCTAGCAGAGCAATGTGAGTGCATCTTCCTTCTTCACTTTGTTTTGTTTTTAAATAAAAACAAAAACCTCAGAGGATACTATGAGATAAAATGTATTTCCATTTCCTTTTCCCCTTCCTCTTACATTCAGCCCTCCTGAAATAGAAAACTTTAAAACCAATCTGAGTCCAATTTTTCGAGGGGGAAGCAGGTTACAAATAAAAATAATAGTTTTTAATAATTGAAATGTTATGCTAAAAATACTACAAGCTTTGTCCATTCCACACAAAATACATGTGCGAACACAATGCTTCTTACCTTGTTTAATTCAATGCCATCTTCTCCACATTCTCTTTCTTCATATGCTTCAAACTTGACATCTATTTCCTTATCAAATACATGTCTCCTGGGCGTCATTGTAGGTAATTCAATGAAGACATCCATTTAAAATTTTATTCTGAGTAAATAATATTATACACACTCTAATGTGGGTTCAAAATAATTGTAAGCAATTATTAAAGAAAAAAAATCTCAACAAAACAAAAAAGGCAAAGGATTATAAGGAAGAATTGTTTCCTTTCTCTCTGTATCCTATTTCTTCATAAGCACACACTCCAACTGCTTTTGTGTGGAACATCCAACATGACACACATTATTATTATTATTATTATTATTATTATTATTATTATTCTAGCCCTCCCTTCTGTCCAAGCAATCAGGGCGGGGACAACAAGGTTAAAACAATCACAGTTAAAACAATTCCTACAGTCCAATCCCTAACCTCCCACCCCTTAAAACAAAATTAAACAAATCATAAATTAAAACAAGCCAAACAGAAGGTACATGTTAAAAAACACGATAAAATCAATGATCCTTTAGGCAGCCTAGGTGGCGACATTGGGGTCCATAGTGACAGGAACTAGCTGGAGAACTCTAGGATTTAATTTTGGAGCTGGGAAAGCTTAAACTGTTTCCGGGAAGGCCTGCCAGAAGAGACGCCAACACCATCTGGCCAAGGAGGGAGTAAAAGGGAGAGGCTAGCAACACCATCATTGGACCTGGCCTCAAGTTGAAGAGCCCTCCTTCCTGACAACACCATCTGGCCAAGGAGGGAGTGAAAGGGCAGGCAAAACTCCATTGGGCCTGTCCTAGATTAAGAAGCAGAGCCTTCCCTCCAGTCCAACTGCCTTGGTCCAGGCGTCAGAGGGAGAGAAGAACTGCTGGACCTGATCCCCTTCCCCACTACTATTCCCTTCTCCTTTTGTGTCATGTCTTTTTAGATTGTAAGCCTGAGGGCAGGGAACCATCTAATTAAAAATAATAATTGTAAACCGCTCTGATAGCCTTTAGGGCTGAAGAGCAGGAAATAAATAAATAAATAAATAAATATGCCAACACATTATGATATTGCTTACAATTATTTTGAACCTACATTAAAGTATGAATAATATTATTTACTAAGAACAAAATTTAAATGGATGTCTTCACTGAATTACCTACATTGATACCCAAGGGGCACATGTTTGATAATAGGTAATAGATGTCAAGTTTAAACCACGTGAACAATTATTACAGGGCTCTTTCCTCTCTGTTTATTAAGTGTCAATTTTATTTGTATTCAGTGCTCATGCCATTTAAACCCCTTTCCAGTTTTTGCCTTAAGACATTTGGTATTTTTGTATTTATGTTTGAGTCTAGCTTTTTTTTTTTACTGTATATTTGTGTAGTGTAAAGGAGACAACTTGCTCTCTCAATCCTTGCCCTTCATGTCTGGTTGTCCAAGGTGGAGTTGCAGCAATGACACATTTGAAACATGATTATCTTTTGAAGAGAGGCAGGATGTACAATTGTTGTTGTTGTTGCTGTTGTTGTTGCATCTCTTAGGGAAGGCCAGTTTCCATTTCGTTTAAAAGAAGCAGTTGTCAGGCCGCTTCTGAAAAAGCCTTCCCTGGAACCCTTGGACAGGAATAGCTATAGACCAGTCTCACATCTTCCATTTTTGAATAAGGTGATTGAGAGAGCTGTTGCCCTTCAACTCCAAGCAGTCTTGGATGAAATTGATTATCTGGATCCATTTCAAACCAGCTTTAAGATAGGATATGGCGTTGAGACTGCCATGGTTGCCTTAGTGAATGATCTTCGTCTGGGCATCAACAGGGGAAGTGTGACCCTGCTGATGTTCTTGGATCTCTCAGCTGCTTTTGATACCATTGACCATGGCATCCTTCTGGAATGCCTGAGAGAATTGGGGATTGGAGGCATGGCATTGCAGTGGTTCCAATCATTCCTCTCAGGCAGGTTCCAGAGGGTGATGCTGGGGGACAGGTATTCCTCAAAAAGGGAACTTGTTCCCTTAAGGCACCATTCTGTCCCCAATGTTATTCAACATATATATGAAGCCGCTGGGAGAGATTCTCTGGAGACATGGGGTGGGGTGTTATCAATATGCTGATGACACCCAGATATATCTCTCCATGGCTTGGACTACAGCAACAACAAAGGATGGCATCTCCTTGTAGTGAGCAGGCCATGGAAACAGCCAATCACAGAGCTCCAGGAGTCCAGCCAATGAGAAGCTGGCTGGGCAGGGCTATAAAAGAGCCTTGACAGGGAGCAAAAGGGTTATTTTGTTGGGATTTTGGAGAGACACCACAGAGGGAGGGTGTGTTCTTAGGTTCCTGAGGGAACATTTGTAGGTTCATTTATAGACCAGGGAGGGTCTGAAGAGTCCAGTAAGGGACTAGATAGGCTTGAGGAGTGGAAGAGAGACTCATAGCAAGTCGTTAGGTTGAAGAAAGATATTGAATGTAGTACTAGTAATAAGGTTGCCTGAGTGGCTATAGTATTTATGTTGTAAGGAACTTTTGTAACTAAGGAAAGACAAACAAATTATATTTTACAAGTTATTTCTTTATTTTACAAATAAACTTTGATAATGTTTTGAAGTACTGCTTGGCCTCTGTTGAGCTTTTGAAACACGCTACCAAAGATAACAGTGCCTCAGTAGGAGATAGGTGGTGGGTGAACAAGGAAGTTACACTCCCCTCTCAATGAATGTTTTAACCTGGTAATGGACTGGGTGAGGAAAAACAGACTAACACTGAATCCAGACAAGATGGAAGTACTCATTGTTGAGGCCCCTAATCCAGGTTTAGAGATATGTCAACTGATCCTGGGTGGGGTCATACTTTCCCTAAAGGATTGTGTTCGCAGTTTGGGAGTGCTCCTGGACTTGTCACTTCAGATGTCAAACTAGATAAATGTGACAGCTGGGAATGATTGTTATCAACTGCACCTAATATGCCAGCTGCATCCTTTTCTGGAACTGGGGGACGTGGAAACATGTGCTGGTAACCTCACAATTGCACTTCTGTAATCCACTCTACATGGGGCTATCCTCTTCACCTAGTTAAAAATATGGCAGCCAGATTAGTCACCAGAAAAACCAGAGGTGACCATATAACTGCAATTTTAAAATCTCTTCACTGGCTGCCCATTACTTTCTGGACACAGTACAAGGTGTTGGTGATGACCTCTAAAGCCCTACATGGCTTGGCTCCAGCCTACATGTGGGGTGGCCTTCTTCCATACAATCCAACCCATGCACTTAGGTCCTCTGAGAAGAATTTACTGCAGCCAAAAAAGACTAGGTTTCTGTAGTTACCTAGAGGGCCTTTTCATCTGCTGCCCCCAATTTACAGAATGGCCTGTTGGAGAAGATCTGACATATAACTAATTTGGGTGGCTTTAAAAAGGGATTAATGTGTGTGTGTGTTATTGTAAGAAGGTGAAAAGTTACTGTTCTAAGATTTATACATTAATTTTAAAATTTTATACGTTAAAGTAATGCTAGATTGTATAATGTTACCAGAAATGTTTTTGTTGGGCATTAAGGATAAAGAAATGAATAGTAAATATGGATTATTTCTCCAATATATGACAACAGAAGTAAGAAGATCATTTCTGAGCCTTGGAATGCTGATGATGGAATAATGGCTACATTTTCTGAGTTAGCCCAATGGTCAAATGATTCTAAAGGATATGCCAACTGAAGAATTTTTGAAAGTCTGGAAATCATTTATTGACCTTTTGAGCAATAAGAAATCTAATATATAATAATCTGTGGCTAGGATTATTAATGATTTTAGTCAGATCTGCAATGTAGATTTTTTTTCTCTGTTTTTATTTTTCTTTTCATTACAGTCAGGATGGAAGGGCCAGAGCCGTACTGTGTATTACTTGTATGCTTTTTTCCCTCCTTCTCCTTTTTCCGTTTTAATTTTTGTCCTTTCTCCCCTTGCTTCCCCCCCTCCCCCATCATCTTCTTCCACCCCTCCAGTTTCAGTATCTTTGGTTATATATTGTTTTGATTCTAAATTAGAGTATTTGTGTAAAATAATAATAAAACTTTATCTAAAAAATGTTTACTATTAAAATGAAAAAAAGGGTTAGAATAACCTGTTGGCAATTTAAACATATTATATACAAAGAGTAATGCCTTTTTTTTTCTTCCTTTTTTGGAGTGGGTTAATGGGCTGGAGGAACATCGAGCTAACTCATTAAAGATGACATGGTGTTTATCCAGATGCCTTAATAATCACATTTCTGTAAGGTAAATTATTCCCACATTAGTGTCAGGGTAAGATAATGAACATATATATAATTGCCTGTTCTCACCTTTCAGTATACGGGGCAATAGATGGTAGCTTATCTGACATTTATTTGTCATTCAGCACACTTTACTAAGAGCCAACAGACACACTATACAATGAGGGTTCACAGGGTCAAAGAGACATATTGATTAACAGAATTATGGCCACTGCCACCACTCAGGCTTTCTTCTCTTCTCTCTGAGCTCAGCTATGTTCTTTGGGGAATGGGGATGATTTTTTTTCTGCAGCAAGAATATATTATTGTGAGAAATCACTATTATAGTGCAACAGGCACCTTTTTAGTGACAGTATTAAATGAATAATTATGGTATTAAGTGACTTGGAGTGACTTGGTATTAAATGGATAATTATTCTGTCCATATTATGATCCATTGGTTTTTCAAAATCCTTCATGTCTGTGGAACCCTGTGGCTCTGTGCTGGCTTTTTGCCAGCACAAAAAGAAGCTGCAAAAAAAGGCAGATTTTCTGCTGCTTAACAGAGCAAAGGGGTAAAGAGAAGGATAAACGTTTATTTCCATGAAACTATGAGATAGTAAACTTTAAGAGCATTCTAGATTGCAGTTATATCAAACGTATTTTTTAACTATGCCTCTACAAGCTTTCTTCCTTTTAGTAATTAGCATAAAAAACCCTCTTCTGATAAATTAAGTTGCTGACTGTCATCAAGTTGACTTTGACTTCTCTTAACCCCATGAATGAGAGGCCTCCAAGTTACCCTATCACCAGCAGCCCTGCTTGGGTCTTGCTGTCTCAGGACTGTGGCTTCCTTGGTTGAGTCTATCTATCTTGAATGTGGTATTCCTCTTTTACTACTGTCTTCTACCTTACCAAGCATTATTGGTGTTTTTTTTTCCTAGTATGTCATGTCTTTTCATGATGTGTCCAAAGTATAACAAGCTCAGCTTAGTCATCTTGGCTTGTAGTGAAAGTTTAGGCTTGATTTGCTCTAGGACCCAATGATTTGTCTTTTTCAGTCCACAGTATTGGCAGAACTCTTGTCCAGCACCTTATTTCAGATGAGTTGATTTTCTTTCTAACAGCTTTCTTTACTGTCCAGCTTTCACAACCATACATAAAAACTGGAAATATGATGAGATGGAAAATCCTAATATTAGTATTCAATGATAAATATTTACATTTCAGGATCTTGTCTAGTTCCTTTATAGCTGCCCTTCTACACCGTAGTCTTTTGATTTCTTCACTGTCGTCTCCATTATGAATAACGATTAAACCAAACTATAGAAAAATCTTAAAATATTTATATATCTTCATTGTCTATTTTAAAGTTATTTTTATTTCATTTGAGCTGAAAAGAAATTCAATGAAAATCAATGAAATTAAAATAAAATAAATAAAAGTTATGCAAAGCATTGTTAGCCATAGTGCATTTTTCTGAATGTTGGTGCATGTGGTGTTCCACATGACTCCAGATGTACTCTGCAACTCCCAAACTGCCTTCCTGTCTTTACCACCTGGGCAATGACAGGCAGGTCATACCAAGGCCACCTGGAAAATCCCATCCCAAGACAGGAAGGCAGTTTGGGAGTTGCAAATACAACTACTATCACCTATAATAATCAGGAGAATGGGCGATGATTGTCAAGATGTCTCACCTGATGACATCTTGTCTCACCTGATGGCAGCTAACGACTTAACTGCCTTCCTATTCCCCTTGATTATTGACAGATTACCTCACCCCAGACAATCCCTGCAACTAGTTTTCACCCTTAAAAATCCTTGGAAAACTCCCCTCAGTGGGCTAGTTTGGAGTTCATGGGGACACTTTGTTACCATGCTCTCTGAATTAGTTCCAGCCTGGTCATTAGCTCAGCGCTCACAGAATGACTGAGTCCTACACCACCTCAACCAATTGGATCCTGAAGCAAACCTTGGCTTGTGTAAGTATCTCCATTAGTTCTGCCTCAGACCTTTTCCAGACTAATCCCTGATTCCTGGACCTTGAATGAATGAGTGTATGATAGTGAATTGCTGTGTGATTTTCCTTTTTTACATAAAAATATATTTTAATTGGTATAATTAATGCATCATTTCTTGGATCCACCAGCCCCTCAGTATACAGGTAGGAAATGGTTGTATAGGGTCCTTGTAACCAGCCTCCTCTCAATTTGAGCTAAGTAAAAATTCCCCTACATAGAGTTTTAGCTACAGCATATGTGGTTGTAACCTCCTACACTCCTTGCAGGGTTCTCAAAGTCACATCCTTCATCATTCTACAGATAGGAGCCTCTGCTTTACAATAGGACCTTCTGGAAACTGAGGGACACCAGCAGATATAACCTATTGCCTATTTTAAGATCCAATTGCTGATCCGAGCTAGAACAGAATTGATGAGAAGCATTTAGAATTTGTTAAGTCAACATTTGTTGTTATTGTTAACTGCCTTCGAGCCAATCTCAACTTATAGCAACCCTCTGGATGAGACATCTCCAAGACCCCCTGTCCACCACTGCTCTGCTTAATTCCTGCAACCCCATACCTGTGACTTCCTTAAAAGAGTTCATCCATCCGGTATGTGGCCTTCCTCTCTTCCTACTTCCCTCCACCTTTCCCAACATTATTATTTATTCCAATGAGTCCTCCCTTCTCATGATGTGTCCAAAGTACGACAACCTCAGTTTGGTCATCATGGCTACCAGGGAGGTTTCCGGCTTGATTTGCTGTAGGGCCCATTTGTTTGTCCTTTTGACTGTCCATGGAATCCTCAGCACTCTTCTCCAGCACCATATCTCAAATGAATCCCCAGAGGTTGCAATAGGTGGAGTGACCATCTGTCCATCTGTCACATCCATACATGATAATAGGAAATACAATGGCTTATGTGATTCTGATTTTTGTGTTGAGTTGTATATCTTTGAATTTTAGAATCTTTTCTAGGTCTTTCATCGCCTCTCACCACATTCTTAATTTTCTTATTTCCTGCTACAGTCTCCATTTTTATCAATGTTTAATCCAAGGTATGGGAATTCTTTCACTATTTCCATTTCTTCATTTTCTAGGTTGAACTTGTGAAGGTCCTCAGTGGTCATTATTTTTGTTTTCTTTATGTTCAACATTAAACCTGCCTTTGCACTTTCTTTATTTATTCAATGGATCAGCTCAGTTGTATTAAAAATCAATTTTAGGCCATAGTGGTTTTCTCAACAACAAAAAAATATCATACTAAGTACAACTGAGTATTATATGCAATTTATCCCACAAATGAGCCATGGTATAAAATTTGTCTGTTCACAGGCTTAAATGCAGTGAATTTTAGATCCTCCAGTGAGATAACATTCTTTTTTGGAAATGAAAAGAATTTTGGGTTACTGCAAACCTGATTGTGGAAGAGGGGGATGGGGAACCCAACAACCATGAAATGAATACTGCAGTTAAGGAGGATTCACATTAATTTCCAAAACTAATTATAGAATTATTTGAAATGCCAAAAAGTAAAATAAAATAATTACTCTGCTTTTGATATATTGTGCATAGCTAATGGTTATTACTGACTGGAATACATTGCAAACTCCCTAACCAGTGAAATGAAAGTTTATGCCATATTAAAACTGTCAACAGAGCTATATCCCCTAACACCTTTTGAAACAATCCTAATTTGCCAGCTGTTCCAAATGAATAGGCTGACTTCAAGAACTGCTGTAGCTGGTTATTGTTAGATTAATCTGTTCCTTGGAGTTTTGGTGTAACACATTAAAGGGTCCCTAGATCCATTCTTTCATATTGTTATGTAGGTAATGATACTTGTAACATAATTACGATAACTCTGCAATGAGTTCTTAAGTGTATACAGTTCAGAAATTTAATTTCTCCACCCTAATTTCATGGGCTAGTCCATTTTCTGCCCAGAGCCTGAAGGAGTCTCTTTGATCTAAAGAACAATGATGCAGAACAAGCAAAGACTTTCCTGTAAAATAAGGAAATGATCTCAGTTCAATCTCATTCAGTGAAAATTTCCATTCAGAAGGCTCCAGCTGATTCTATAGAAATCTGAAACAAGCAAGCTGTCCTTGGGTGCTGAGCAGCATGCAAAATAAGAGTCCTGTGTTTTAAGTCATGAAGCTCTAGTTTGCTGAGCTGGTTTAAATATTAGTATTCAGTATTTATGAAATCAGGTGAAAATGCACAGTACAAAGAATATATATCAACTAAAAAGTCTTCATAATAGAAATCCCTTATCCCTTGATTCTGATGTCACATTTATCAATCCACAGTGGAAAGAATTCACTCAAGTAGAATTGCATTCTGTGTGGTTGTGTGCTGCTTACTTTAACTTTACATTCTGCACTAGTTAATTGTGGAACAGGACAGGATAGGAGAGGGGAAAGCACTAAGTACAAAGAGTAATACAGTGGTCCCCCGCCTTACGAATCCCCCGGGTTACGAAAACCCCGGGATCCGAAAGGCGGCAGACCGGCAATGTATCCCCCGGGATACGAAATATCCCCCGGGATACGAAGAAAAAAATGCCACGCAGCCCCTTTAAATGGCTGCGCGGTCCGTTCTAAATAGCGGTCCCCCGGGAAACGAAAGCTTCCGGGTTACGAAAGGTAATCCGGAACGGATTACCTTCATAACCCGGGGGACCACTGTACAAGAAAATCCTGGCACACTCCATGTTAGGCATTGAGGCTCAACTATGAAATGTACAGATGTGCACAAAAGGAAACCAGGAAGCATGGGCATAATTGTCTGCAGCTGAAGGCTGGAACAGCAGACAGTGTTCAAGGTCAGACATGTGCTTGATTGCACGTAAGCCTGGGTAACATCAAAAGTCTTCCTGAGTGAAGGGACAACATTGTTGGTGGCACAAGGAAAGAGTCACCAGAAGAGGATGGGTTTGTGACCACATGGCACAAATCTATAAATAGCCTGCACACCGCAGTGTGGGTTGTTGGGTAGTCGGAGTGGATAGATGGTTGGAGAGTTTTGTTGGACGGGCGTGTATATACTTGTAAATATAGCAACTTTAAGAATAAACACCTCTGAGGAGAGAGATTTGGCTCCAGTCTGTTTCATCAGCAGCGGGCAGGAGGAATTCCTGATAAAGCCGAACAGCTCCAAGGTCGCCGGTAGTTCCAAAGGCATCGGAGATTGTTTTACCTGTGCATCTGCTTGTTTACATCAACAAGGGTTACGGGCCCAGATCCTTATCTGATAAGGCATCTCCGTTTGTGCTGAAGAGTTCAACTGGCTGTGTGAGAGCGGTACTTTGTTGCTGTGATGTGCTGTCAGTGCCGGAAGGCTGGATGGTAAGATTTTTGGACTGTTGTCTGTGTCTTATCACAATTGACAGTAGAAGCTGGGAAAACTGCCAGGACTCTATCTTTACACTGCTTAATGATGGAGGCAGCTAAATTTCCCAAACTAGACGAAACTAATTATGCAGCTTGGAGTTCCTATTGTGAGGCTTTGCTGGTCAGAGAAGGACTGTGGGATGTTGTTGAGAGAGGACCCACAGCAGATACTCTTGACCGAGATAAGAGAGCAAGAGCTACAATTTTGCTTACAATCACGCCGTCGCAGATCAACCATGTCCGGGAGAAAAGAACCTCAAAGGCAGTTTGGGATGCTTTGAGGGAAATTCACCAATCTAAAACAGCTCTGTCAAGAATGATTTGGTGTAGGAGACTGTATGCCTGCAAAATGCAGAAAGGACAATCGCCAGAGAAGCATCTGGAGATCATGGCTGATTTGTTCAGCCAGGTGCAGATGAGAGGTGTCGTCCTTGCATCTGAGCAGAAAGCATACATCCTGCTTGGGAGTCTTTCTGATGATTTTGAGAATATTCTGTGGAGTCTTCAGTGTTTTGATGAATCACAGATTACTGCGGAACTGGTGGCTGCACGTGTCTTGGAAGAGAGCCAACGTCGGCAGTACGAGGCAGGGCTCCAGAGGCAGCATGCAGTACCAAGACAAACACACCCAACCGAGGCTTTCAAGGAGCTGCAACCGGAGAAGGCAGCTGTGTCCAGGGAGAGAAAGTGTTTCCACTGTGGGAAGCCAGGCCATCTCAAGAAGGACTGTAGAAATCTGGCAGCAGCAAGGAAACAACAGCCTAAAGATCCTGTGAGCAGGAAAGGCGTTGTTGCTGTGGTAAAGAACAATGACTATAAAGCCCATCAGGCTGTAGACCCCATTTGGTTATTAGATTCCGGAGCATCGTCGCATATGATTAATTGTGATAGGCTCCTGAAAGATAAGGTGCCATCTAATGTACATTCAGTTGCTTTGGCTGATGGTGCATCAAGGGAGGCAAAAGTGATGGGAACTGTGTTCATCCCAAGTTTTGGAAAGGACTTTTCAAATGTTTTGTGTGTTCCTAAGTTGCAAAACTGTTTGGTTAGTGTGTCTGAATTAACCACCAGTGGGTATGCATTGAGTTTCAAAGGGGATGATTGTACTATTAGCATAAATGACCAAGTTTGTGCTAAAGCAATCAAAAGAGACAAAATGTACTATATGGTTGACAAGGCAGAATGTTCAGTAGTCAACAATGTGCCTTTGCACTTAGACTGTGCTCATTACTACCATAGAGTCATGGGACATACAAGCTTCACAAGTTTGGGGAAGCTGGGGGAAGTGTGTCCAGAATTTAAAATGTCCACTTGTTCAAACCACCTGGATTGTTCAGTTTGCAGCAGGATAAAGCTGAAGGCTTTTCCTGTGGCCAAACGCAGCAAATGCACCACACAAAGACCTTTTCAGGTAGTGCATGCTGATTTGGCTGGTCCTTTGGCCAAAACCATGGGCAAAAATCAGTACTTCATGGTCATTGTGGATCGTCACACGCGGTTTTCGTATGTGATGCTCATGAAGGAAAAGAGTGAAGCTGCTGAACACATCAAAAATTGGGTCAATATGATTGAAAGGGAGTTTGAATACAATGTAGGATCTTTGGTTACAGATAGAGGTGGAGAATTCCTATCTAATAACCTGAAAAATTGGTTGAGGAGGAAAGGGATCTGCCACAACACGACGAACGCGGCCGTTCCCCAGGAGAATGGCTTAGCGGAGAGACACATTGGAGTCTTAAAGCAAATAAAAGATTGCATGATGCTCGATGCAGAAGCACCAGAGCAGCTTTGGGGGGAAGCAATTTTGACAGCAAACCATGTTGCCAATCGCACTTGGAATTCTTTTGTAAAGAAAACTCCATATCACATGCTGTATGGGAGACCACCAAATCTCAAATACCTGAGAGTTTTTGGGCAGTATGCAAATGTGTATGTGCCTGCAAACTTCAGGAAGAAGGGTGATCCTAAATGGAGAAGGTTGATGTTTGTGGGGTATTCTGGGAACAGCTATAGATTTTATGTAGGTCATGGGGAAATCTTGCTGTCCAGAAGTGCCAACTTTGAAAAACATTCAGGTTGGGAAAAGCTCCATGCCAACAAAGAGGTTTTTCTCAAGCTGGGGCAGAGTGACATAGGTACTGGAAATGGAGGGGTGCTAAAACAAGAAGCATCTACTGAAAGTGAACCCAGTACTTCTGCACACCATCACACACAAACACATCCAACTTTGCACTCACCAGTCACTACACAAAAGTTTGAAAAGGTGTCCATGAAAGACACAGAGGTGCAAACTAGTTCTGACAGTGAGGATGAAAAAGGCAGAACAAAAGTGATTGTGCCAAGGAGAACTCAGAGGGTGAGGAGACCTCCAGATAGATTCGTAGTGCAGGGTGCAAGAGCTTGTTCAGTGATGGCAGATGAGCCAGAGAGTTTTGAGGAATTGCAGTCATATCCTAAGGAGGAGCAGGAGAAATGGTTTTCTGCCATGGATCAGGAGTACTTGTCTTTACTAGATAAGGAAGTGTTTGAGATTGTGGAGAGGCCTAAGAACCACAAGGTTGTAGGTTGCAAATGGGTTTTCAAGAGGAAGGAAATGCCGGATGGAACCCATAGATACAAGGCAAGACTGGTTGCAAAAGGTTTTTCGCAGCAGAGGTTTGAAAATTTTGACAAAACCTTTTCACCTACTGCAAAGCCAGAAAGTTTAAGGCTGGTATTAGCTTTAGCAGCTAGGAAGAATCAAGTAGTGAGACACTTTGATTTTGAAACTGCATATTTGAATGCTCATCTTAATGAGGAAGTTTTTATGGAACAACCTTTAGGTTTTGACAAGGACAGGGATGGAAAGGTTTACAAGTTGAAAAAGGCATTGTACAGTTTGAAACAGAGTGCACGTTGCTGGAACCTTTGCATTCATGAAGAGTTGGTAAAATTGGGATACAAACGCAGCATTGCGGATGCGTGCGTGTATACAAAAGGTGATGTGACCGTTGTGATTTACGTTGATGACTTGTGTGTCGCAGCGAAGTCAGAGAGGGAAATTACATCAGTTCAGAAAGAGTTGTCTAAGAGGTTTAAGCTCAAGGATTTGGGAAATCTCAAGACTTACTTAGGGATTGAAGTTCAGTGGACTGAGGATGGCAGGTGTTTGTTGAGCCAACAGAAAAAGATTGAAAGACTGATTGAAAAATGTGGCTTGCAGAATGCAAAAGTTGTAAAGAGTCCAATGACTTCTGGAACTTCTAGTGCAGAATCATCAAAGGAATTTGAGAATCCAGAATTGTTCAGAAGTGTAGTAGGTAGCTTGATGTTCATTGCAAACAACACTAGGCCAGACATTTCGTTTGCTGTTGGAGTACTTAGCAGAAAAGTAAGTGTTCCAAAAGTAGAAGACTGGACTAGAGTGAAACATGTGCTGAGATACTTGAAAGGAACCAAAGAAAGAAAGTTGGTGATACAGGGCAGTGAACAACAGCTGGATTGTTATGTGGACAGTTCATTCGCATCAGAATTGCACGACAGAAAGTCAGTGTCAGGTTTGCTTGTAAGATTTGCTGGTAGTCCAATAATTTGGCGCAGCAGGAAGCAAAACTGTGTGGCTTTAAGTACTACAGAAGCAGAATTTGCAGCATTGTCTGAAATTGCAGGAGAGATCCAGTGGATAAGGCAATTGCTTGTGGATTTGGGAGAAAAGTGTGAAGAGCCCACTGTAGTCCATGAGGATTCACAATCATGTATTGCAATGTCTGAAGCTGAGAACTTGAAGTGTAGGACAAAGTACATTGGTGTGAGGTATCAGAATGTGAGAGAGATGGTTCAAAACAAAATCATAAATCTGGAGTACATTGACACCAGGGACAACATTGCTGATGTTCTCACAAAAGCTTTGCCAATTGAAAGGCATGAACATCTATCATGTTTGATAGGCATGGCACAATAAACACAGAGTTTGGCTGTTCAACGAATGTAAACATCGGAAGATGGCAAACACATATGTGGCAAAATGATACACATCTGTACATTTTGGAGGGGCATGTTAGGCATTGAGGCTCAACTATGAAATGTACAGATGTGCACAAAAGGAAACCAGGAAGCATGGGCATAATTGTCTGCAGCTGAAGGCTGGAACAGCAGACAGTGTTCAAGGTCAGACATGTGCTTGATTGCACGTAAGCCTGGGTAACATCAAAAGTCTTCCTGAGTGAAGGGACAACATTGTTGGTGGCACAAGGAAAGAGTCACCAGAAGAGGATGGGTTTGTGACCACATGGCACAAATCTATAAATAGCCTGCACACCGCAGTGTGGGTTGTTGGGTAGTCGGAGTGGATAGATGGTTGGAGAGTTTTGTTGGACGGGCGTGTATATACTTGTAAATATAGCAACTTTAAGAATAAACACCTCTGAGGAGAGAGATTTGGCTCCAGTCTGTTTCATCAGCAGCGGGCAGGAGGAATTCCTGATAAAGCCGAACAGCTCCAAGGTCGCCGGTAGTTCCAAAGGCATCGGAGATTGCTTTACCTGTGCATCTGCTTGTTTACATCAACACTCCATACATTATAACACTAGCTGACTCCACAGCCTCATGAGAGGCCCCTTGGCCAGTTCATTACATCTCTTTTCTGATTCCCACAATAAATTGCAATAATCCACCACCATTCATATGGTTATCTTTCCTTGGCTTAGGCAAACTCCTGCCTTTGTCCCTCAATGGTCATTGTTAAAACTGAATTTGTCACTTCATCTCCATACCTACAAGTTTTGCATTTCTATTGCTATCCCTCACACAGCCTGCTTATATAGGTCTGTCCCTGGACCCTCCACTCCATGCATCTGAGGAAGTAGACTTGACTCTATGAAAACTCATGCTACCAGCTTCATTCTTTCAGTTAATCTAAACTGAAAGAATAGTATTTGCATACTGATTTTCCAGACTAACATGTCTATGTGTTTGAACTCTACCATGAGAGAATCTGTAATCTTAAAATGCAGGGTTTTTTTTAGTGGCACCAAGTCTGAGACACAGGGGTTCAATAGACCACCCCTAAAGGGTGGCTCCGTGCTGCCCCTTTCCCCAGCAGATTGGGTTCATGGCAACTGCATGCCTTGGCACTGATCTGGCCTTTCCACAACGCAAAAAGAAACCACAAAACCCAGCTTTTTTCACACAATGGAAAGGGTGCTGTAGCTACCTCAGAGGCAGCTTTTCAATGCTTGTTTGGCACAGCATGTTTAAATGCAGCACCAACAGAGAGCTGTGATGCCTCTGCCATGCGGTTGGGCACATCTGGCATAATCCAGTGTGGGGACGTCCAGCATGCATACACCACACCCCCAAGCCACCCCCACACCAGCATATGACACCGGTCTGCACAGGTTAACAATGAATCTGCTCTGGGTTTTAAACCAAACTTTAAAGGAGGTATCCAAAGTACTGAATATATTGGGGGGGGGGGGGGGAGGAGTTTAAAACAGCAATGGGAAACATTGAGAGACTAAAGGACACAATTGTTTCTTAGGGGTACTTAGTGGGTTGTACCTCACCTACCATGCCCCATCAACAATACTTTGTCCCGAAATTCCCTTTAGGGGGGCATTTTCATCCTGTTCAGCCCAGGAGAAGCCTTCTTAACAGCAGGAGGTAACTGAAAATGACTTCCTATTTACTGCCTGCTTTTTTTTTTAATCTCTGGGGCCTAAAATTGCCCAGGACATCTCAAAAGTGGCAGAGTGCCCAACATTCCCTAGAGGGCATTCAAAAGCATATTGAGGGGGGGTATTTTGATCTTGGGGGCCTTGGCTAACTGCACTTTGTCCATCCCTAGTTTAGAAGCTTGCCTAGCTCTGTTAAAGTCTGGCCTAAAACTGAGTGAATTCACCAGCTCATGATAAGACACCAACTGCCAGTGCTGTGTTTGTTAGAATTTGTCCAATGCATAAGTGGGGATACACCTTTCATTTCTCCAAGCCATGTTCAAGTGGATGTAATTCCATCACTCAGCATGCAACTGATGGATTTTTTCCCCTTGAAAACATATTGGGCAAGTTGAAATAAATGCAGGTGCTCTGCGATGAGAGAGAATCTCCTGAGGTTATAGCACTAGCAACACAAGCCTAAAATTCACTTTCTTACCCCACATAGAATAGACCCTTTAAATCAGCAGGATTTATTTAGGTGCTGACTTGCTATTCTAGCTGGGAAAAGCAACTGGACTTAAACCATAAGAGCCTGCCTCTGGTCTTCCTAAAGCACTTATGAACTACTAATCGATCTTGGAGGAAACGGATTTTCTAGATCCATTTCAAACCGGTTTCCGGGCGGGCCATGGGGTTGAGACTGCCATGGTCGCCCTGGTCGATGATCTCCGTCTGGGCATCGACAGGGGTAGCGTGTCCCTGTTGGTGCTCTTGGACATCTCAGCGGCTTTCGATACCATCGACCATGGTATCCTTCTGGAACGCCTAGCGGAGGTGGGAATCGGGGGCACTGCGCTCCAGTGGTTCCGGTCCTACCTCTCTGGGAGGTTCCAGATGGTGCAGCTGGGGGACGTGTGCTCCGATAAGAGGGCCCTCACCTCTGGGGTCCCTCAAGGAGCCATTCTGTCCCCCATGCTCTTTAACATTTACACGAAACCGCTGGGCGAGGTCATCCGGAGGCATGGGGCGCGGTGTTATCAGTACGCTGATGACACCCAAATAGTCTTCTCTATGTCTCCGACTGATGCAGTGACCAGGGATGGCGTCGCTCCTCTCGTGGCCTGTCTGGAATCGGTAATGGACTGGATGAGGGAAAACAGACTCAGCCTGAATCCAGAGAAAACGGAAGCACTCGTGATAGGTTCCCCTGGCCCAGGGATGGAGGTGGTTCCACCAGTCCTGAACGGAGTCACGCTCCCCGTGAAGGACAATGTACGCAGTCTGGGGGTGCTCCTTGACTCGTCGCTCCACCTGACTTCTCAGGTGGATGCGACAGTCAGGAGCACCTGTTTTCAGCTTCGGCTGATACGCCAGCTGCGTCCCTACCTGGACCGGAGGGACCTTGAAACAGTAGTACATGCTCTGGTAACCTCTCGATTGGATTTTTGCAATGCGCTCTACATGGGGCAGCCTTTGTATCACACTCGGAAGCTTCAACTAGTGCAAAATATGGCAGCACGGGTGGTCACTGGCGCTCCCAGGACCGCCCATATAACACCAATTTTGAAAGATCTACATTGGCTGCCTGTTCGCTTCCGGGCTCAGTACAAAGTGCTGGTTATCACCTATAAAGCCCTAAATGGTTTGGGCCCAGAGCACCTGAAGGACCGTCTCTCCTCACACAATCCGCCCCGCACACTCCGATCGACTGGGCAACAACTCCTAAGAGTTCCAGAGGCTAGATTATCGTCAACAGCAAAAAGGGCGTTCTCTGTTTCGGCCCCTAGCCTCTGGAACTCACTGCCCGCAGAGCTTCGTTTAGCTGCCTCGCTTAATTTGTTTAAAAAAGGGCTAAAGACATTTTTGTTCGAGCAAGCCTACCACTGACTATGACTTCCTCTCTTGTGTCCCCCTATTATCCCCTCATTATGATCAGAATCGATGTTCCATGAACCCCTGGCTGTCATTGTATTTTTACTGTGTATTTTTTATCGTGTCTTGAAAGTTTTAATATATGTTTTAACTGTTTAACTGTACACCGCCCTGATCCTGGGAAGGGCGGTATAAAAATAAAATTTATTATTATTATTATTATTACTGTAAGGGCAGGCAACTTGGGAAATTATATTTAAGAAAAATGGATTTGATGACATGGAACCATCAATAACTGTCTGATCTTAAGAAGATGCTCTGGAGCCCAGTACAACATCTTAACACTGGTGTTGCAGTGGCTTGAGCACATCATTCAAAACAGATTCATTTATCTTTAACGGTTGATATGATAGCCCTGTTTAAGTATTTGAATGGGGTGTCACATTGAGGATGGAGCAAGCTTGTTTTGTGCTGTTCCAGAGAGAAGAACATGGAACAATGGATGCAAGCTACAGGAAAACAGATTTCACTTCAACATTAGGAAGAACTTCTTAAGAGTAAGAGTTGTTCAATAGTGGAACACATTCCCTCAGAGTGTGGTAGTGTCTCCTTCCTTGGAGGTCTTTAAACAGAGGCTGGATGATCATCTGTTGGGGATGCTTTGATTGTGATTTCCTACATGGCAGAGGGTTGTGGTCTATGATTCTGTTTTTTTATGGCCCTTATTACATGGAGGCTTACTGTTGGCAAAAGGTTCTTGTAGCATTCTTGAAGCATGAAGGTGGATTAGCCAATCACGCTTCTTAATTGTCATTGAAGCATCCATTGTCAAAGCGTTCACAGAGCAGCCATTTCTTGAATAATGGAAGTTCCCGTTACTCAAGAAATGGCTGCTCTGCAAATGCTTTGACAATGAAAGAGAAGCGGGATGCCTTTGCACTTTAGGAACCCTTCAGAAATATTTTGCTGACATTTTAGGAACAGTAAGTGCCTCTGTGTGAAACAGTCATATGATCCTAACTTTCTGGGATCTGCTGCAGATTGATTGACAACCCTCACCATCCCTGAATATTGGGAAAATTAGGTGAGACTAATGGGTGTTGGTGTACATTAACATACACTCTCTGACTCTGAACTATAGGTCCTAGCTGGAATCTATTTGATGCACTGGACCAATATAGTGGTGCATTACACTAGCATAGTGAACTTTCAACTGAATTCCTTGGCACTGTGAAGAATCAAGAATCAAATCATCATAGTTATCATCAAGACAAATAGGTCATTGGCTCCAAACATCTTATTTCTCTAATTCTGCAGGACATGACATTTTGCAAGCCACCCTCTTCAATCTGCTTTAAGCTCTGAGGCTACCCGAGAAGGCCACTGTTGGAGAAATAGGGCACTTGGATGAACAGCCTTCTTTCCCACATGACAGAAACAAAGATTCTGACATCTTTCCTTTCCAGCACTATGCCCAATGCTTTTTTATTCCTCCTGTCACCAACTCACTGCTACAACAAATGTCAGTATAGCATAGTTACAGTATAGTTACACTGGTGCAGTGACACAACAAGATCTCAGCCTCTACTCCTCAATCCCAGTGCTTATGTATTAACATCTTTATATTCTAACTCTGCGTGAGCCTTTCTGAAGCTTCAAGCTTTCCACCATCTTACATCTTAAACCTACTGATATCGATCACAACATAGTGAGTCTACATGGATCACTGCTGTTTATCACCTCTTACCTTAGCTCCCTAATAAGGAATATGCCTGAAGTCACAGTAATAGGCAATGATCTGTGGTGACACACCATGTGGTGACAGATGTTTGCAATTTCATATCTCCAAGTTAGCAGATCACAACTGAAATTATGACACATGAATAATATAGTGGATTAACTCTTCTTTAACAGGCCAAAGATATAAAGTATTCTGCAATGATGTTTCTGCAATGATGTATTGCAATCTAGAACAATATACAGAGAGACTGAATTCAGCTAACCTCTCGTATAAGTGTGGAAACCTGAGTGTGTGGAAACCCAGGGGCAGAATTCATTTGTGTACATTTGCTAAAGGAAGCTCCATCAGCAGATGAATGTGGAAGTGATCCCCCTATCCAGTGCAGCCCTAGTGTGACAAGAAGCTTTCTCTCTGGTAGGTCCAGACCTATATCCCCTCTTTCTCCCGACATGGGACCCAAGGCAGCTTAAAAATGCAGATTTAAGTACATGGGCAGATCCTATTTTCTTGAATCCATGTTACTAAAAATACTCAAATCTTCATTGCTAACTATCCATTTTGTTATTGCCTCAACTTCTATACCACTGCAACAGTAGTGAGGCTTTTATAGGATACAAGAGAGCAAGCCAACAAAGACAAAAAAGAAGAGAAAAGCAGTGCTTGTAACAGTGTATTTTCATCCTATTCTGAATGTAGAAAAGTAATTTTGGGGAACTATAACCTACTGAATTCCTTGGGGACTCTAGTCCTAAAAATCCTATCTGAGATTTTTAGGACTGTGTACAACAAAGCTGAATTAAAATACTGATATAATAATAGAGTAATAATTTTAAGAAACAGTAATTAAAGGTCTCAATCAATTGTAATATCAGGGAGCTGTGCCTAGTGGCAGTTGCTGATTTCCATTTCTGGTGGGTGGTGAATCTATACTAGATTTTAGTGTGAAAATTAAAATATTTATCCAGTGTGCTGAACATATTTTGCAGATCAGTTTCAGAGCCTTGGATACAAACTAGATCAGATTCACCATCTCACTGACACAGAAGCCATGAACTAACAAGGATTGTATCATAAGATTTATAGAAAAGATATGCTTAAAAGCAGGATTTAAAGGAAATAAAAGAAGTGGCTTTAAGCAGATGTTCTTGGAAGGAGTTCAGTATTCTCCGGTTTAAATAACTGAAACTGAAAAGTGTTTCACTCTGGTGGGATCATGCCCTCTTTGTTCTAAAATTGTATAGAGTTGCTTGAGAAAAATCCATCTTTCACCATTCAGAAAAGTATACAGGCAAAGAGTTATCAGGTTTAGCCTTTTCAAACAACCTCAGAGGGATCAGGGTGCCATTTGACAACTGTTTCTGCGACCTTTACAGGTAAATGACAAACAGATATTCAACAGAACTAGTGTCCTCTTCAGCCTCAGGTTTTGGGCAAGTGATAGGAAAATCTTCTTCTGTATTTCTACCTATTGTTTATCTAGAAAAAAGAAAACAAGGTGAAAAAGTAGAAATACCCACTAAGCTTTTTTCCTTTTAGGGCCTTCACCCAGCTTGGAGAGAGAGAGAGAGAGAGACCCTTAAGGGAGAACCGATTATCCAATATAGCTTCCCCTGACTCGGCTTGCTAAAGACCAAAGAATGGCACTGCATCATCCTTGAAAGAAAGCAGCTTTCCTAAGCCATGCCCTGAGAATGTAGATTCTCTTTTTTGTCTAAAGAAGAAGATTATTTAAAACAATATTTTCCATTCAGAACACGAGTCGTCATATGAAGGAGGTAATTGCAAGGAAATTGCGTCCAGAACTTTTTGGACAGATGTGGTGGTTTAGTGAGTGGTTAAGATGCAGAATATTGGCAGTTTGAGGCCGAAGTGCTGCATGATGGGGTGAGCTCCTATCACTAGTCCCAGCTTCTGCCAACCTAGCATTTCGAAAGCATGCAAATGTAAGTAGATAGGTACCACTTCTCAGTGGGAAGGTAATAATGTTCGGTGCTGTAACAAAATAAATAAAAATAAAACTTTTATTTATACTCCGCTTTTTGCCATAGCAATCAAAGCGGCTTACAGAACTTAAAACGATACGACAATATATATAAATACCCCCCTTAAAAAAGAATTAAACAATTTACAATTAAAATTTTCATAACAATTAAAAAGAACACTGCAACATCAATAACAGTGGCAGAGTCGTTGTCCTATGTGCCTATGTGGGGGGATATTTGTGTCCGGGTGATTTATTCCAGGAAGGCCTGCCAAAAGAGATCTGTCTTGATGGCTTTTTTAAACCCATCAAGGTTGGTAATTTTACGGATCTCATCTGGCAAGCCATTACATAAAGTGGGAGCGACTGCAGAAAAAGTCCTCTGGGAGGTCGCAACCAATCTGGTTTTCACTGGTTGCAATAGGTTCCTCCCAGAGGATCTGAGTGCACGGGGCAGATTATATGAAAGCAGGCAATCCCTTAGATAAGTTGGGCCCAAGCCATGTAGGGCTTTAAAGGTGATAACCAACACCTTGTACTGTGCCCGGAAACTAATAGGCAGCTAGTGGAGTGACTTCAATATTGCTGTCACTCCTTGCTGTTCCCATAATTAGCCTGGCTGCCATGTTCTGTACCAACTGAAGTTTCCAAACTAAGCACAAGGATACCCCCATGTACAGCACATTGCAAAAATCAAGTCTTGAGATTATCAGTGCATGTACTACAGTTTCAAGGCCCCCTGGTTCCAGCAAAGGGCACAGCTGGCGCATCAGCTGAAGCTGATAACAGGCGCTCTTGATCGTCATGTTCACTTGATCTCTCATGTGAAGTGATGAGTAAAGAAGCACCCCCAAACTGTGAACACAGTCCTTTGAGGAGAACGGACTGGAGTTTGCAGCCCAATACCTGGTTTAGGGGCCCCTACTGTGAGTACCTCTGTTTTGTCTGAATTCAACTTGAGCTTGTTTTCCCTCATCCAATCCATGACCACCAGAGCAGTCCTTGGGCAACACTGGCTCTTCAGCTTAGAAACAGAGATGAAGACCACCCCCTACAGTTACAACTAGACAGTCATGTCAAGGGATTACCTTTACCGTACCTTTTCCTGAGAGAGAAAATGCATTCTCATCTTGCATTTTGCTAATTCTCAAACACTTTAGACTTTTATCAGCTTTGACATAAACTGAGGCCCTATACAGACCAGCAGAAATTGTCAGCCTGTGGGTGCAGTCAGGGCACAATTTCCTGACAATGCTTGTCCTATATCCACTCCCATGGATGTGTGATGGATGTGCATGTACCATCATGATGCACCTCTGGTGCTGCATCCAAATGATGCAGCACCAAAGGGGCACCATAGAGCTGTGCCACCGTGGCTATGGTGCCCTTTAGAGGGCACAAAAAGGAGCTGCTTTTTGTGGCTCCTTTATTTACTCTCCAGAGGCTGGATTGGGGTTGCATTATGAGGTTGCTGCAGCCTGGAAAAAGACAAATGCATGCCGCCCCTTAGGGGCAATCTGTATAGCTCCTCTGTTTTTGTGTAGGGTACACTTCCTGGTGCTCATACGATACTTCATCATTTGCTTCATAGTATTGTGTAGATGACATTCATGCTAGTTATAAAGGCCACCACACCTGGAACTTTCCATTTCAAAATTATGTTAGCTCTTTTGTGCCAGGAAGGAATTAAATTAACAAGAAGATAATCTTCACTGGTGTAAATATCCCTGATATATAATGATATCCCTCTTCCTTTCCTATTTGGCCTGTTTCTCTCAAAAAGGTTATAACCGTCTATTTCTAAATTTCCTAAGGTTTCACCTCTGGACCTGCAATTAAGGCTAATCAGAGTTAATATATTCCAGTTGCAAGTATTAGTTAATCTGTCCAAGGAGGTTATACATGTAATATATAAGTAATACATGTAATGAAGGAGACTCCACCACACTCCGAGGGAGTGTGTTCCACTGTCGAACAGCCCTTACTGTCAGGAAGTTCCTCCTAATGTTGAGGTGGAATCTCTTTTCCTGCAATTTGTATCCATTGTTCTGTGTCCTAGTCTCTGGAGCAGCAGAAAACAAGCTTGCTCCCTCCTCAATATGACATCCCTTCAAATATTTAAACAGGGCTATCATATCACCTCTTAACCTTCTCTTCTCCAGGCTAAACATCCCCAGTTCCCTAAGGCGTTCCTCATAGGGCATAGAATAGAATAAATAGAATAAAAATAGAATAAATCCTAACCATGGCCACAACCAATGTCTCCAATTAGCAGTATAAGTATAAATTGCTTCCTGATTACTTAAACTGTAAATGGTAGCATGTGTACTCGCATGTCATGTGAATGCCAGAGAGGTCTCTGTACCCCATCCCTATTTTTGGTTGAATTCAGTTCCTTTTTATATCAAAGCATTGGAAATGTTAGGAAGGGCTTTTTTTGGGGGGGGGGGAGTGGATGGTCATTTGATACTGTGTAGACCATGGGTTAGACAGCCAATGTAGTGTAGTGGTTTGAGGGTTGGCCTATAACTTTGGAGACTAGAGTTTGAATCCCTGCTTGGCTATGGAAACCTGCTGGCTGACCTTGGGCAAGTCATCACCCCTCAGCCCCAGAGAATGGTAATGGCTAACCCCTTCTGAAGAAACATGCCTAGAAAACCCCAGGATGGGTTCATCTTAGCATCACCATAAGTCAGAAACAACTTGTAAGCACACAACAACAACAACAACAACAACAACAGGATATAATTTAAATTTCATTTTAAACCACTGGCTGTCATTCCAATACTGATATAGTGTAGTTAGTGTAGTTGCACTACATGTGCATGGTGGTTTATTCACAATAGCACAAGATGCATACTCTGATGACAATAGCAGAAGCAAAAATGAGCATACAGCAACATTGTGGATTGTGGTTATGCACTGCACATTATGCATTGCAGTTGTGCTCTGAGAATTTTATTAAGCATGACACAACCAGTACCTAGCCATTAACAAGTGTGCATGTTGATATTCTGTATGGGAGTTGTGTGATGTTGGTGTAGCACATCTCCACATGCAGATATGTACACTATACTGATGGGATGCTAGACTGCAGCCAGAATCTGTTATTTTATCACCATCATATGGCTTGAATCTGAACTGAATGAAAGAGCTTAGCAAAAAATTGATCTCGGGGGCGGGGGGGGGGGCGGGGAATGCAACCTGTATCTTGAAACATGTGAATTCATTTCTTAAAGCTCTTTAAGCAGAGGCTGGATGGCCATCTGTCGGGGATGCTTTGATTTGGAGTTCCTGCATGGGAGGGGGTTGGGCTGGATGGCCCTTGTGGTCTCTTCCAACTCTATGATTCTATGTGAGAACACATTGGCACTGTCCAATTGATATTCTGAAGAAAACCAGGACTGACAAAGGTGCCTTGGTATGCTGCCGTAGAGCTTCTACAGAATTGCATTATACACTGGGATGGGGGTGGCATGGGGGCTTGGGGTACACATGGCAGCCATCTTCATGCCGCTCCCACATTGGCATCATGCTGCACATCCAACTAAATGGCGGGGCATCACAGCACATCTGCCCATTTGTTTCCAGGCACAGTACAAGGTGTTGGTATTAACCTTCAAAGCCCTACATGGCTCAGGCCAGTCTTACCTTAGGGACCGCCTCTTCCCATATGATCCGCCCCGCACACTTCGGTCCTCTGGGAGGAATCTGCTGAAGCCTATGAAAACCAGGCTGTTGCAAACCTCCCAGAGGACTTTCTCAGCTACGCCCCTAAACTTTGGAATGACCTTCCGGATGAGATGCATCTCATTACATCTTTGACCAGCTTTAAAAAGGTTTTAAAGACACATCTCTTCCGGCAGGCCTTCCCCTGAAGAGGGAATAATATATCACCAACCCCCGACCCTAATAATGCAAATGAGAATGTAAATGGCATCGGGGGATTAACTCTAGCTATCCCTCCGTTCAAACCTTCTGATCCCACCCACTGGGGATTGCACTCGTATTGCCCATCAACCGCACTTTACTTTTATTATTTTAAATTTTTTTAACTGATGTCAATTTTAACTAGCTTTGATTTAATCTAGTCTTAAGTGGGGAGGAGGTTGGGAAGGGATTTGACTGCTTTTATTCTTGTATTTTTTTTAATTTGCTGTACCCTGCTCCGAGTATACTATTAGAGGAGCGGGTTATAAATAAACCTTATTATTATTATTATTATTATTATTATTATTCATTGCTGCAGCGTGTAAATGCTCTGCACCAAAGGAATGCAGAAAAGCCACCACAGTGGTGGCACCCTTTCCATGTCACAAAAAGGAGCCACTTTTTGCTGCTTCTTTTTGTGCCATGGAAAGGCCAGATTGGGGCTGTGGCATGCAGTTGTGGCAGCCCTGATCCAGCAAGGAAAGGGGCAGCATGGAGCTCTCCCTAAGGGTTTGTCTGATAAGCCCCTTAGTCTGACTGAAGATTGGATTCTATACTAGTTGCATTAGTTGACGGTATGCTTCTGGATTTAATTCAAAGTTTTTCCCTTTTTCTTTTGGACTAGGTTAATCCTTAAACCACCTAAACTGTTATAAACTTAGCCTTGTTTTAAGATAAGTTTGATTGTTTTGCTCTAGTTTCTTCAACTGTGGCCCCTACCATTCGGAACTCTAACTAGGAATCCTGTTTAGAATCTTGTTTCCATCTCACTTGTGGCATTACTCAAAGTCTGAACATCCACCAGTTCTGACTAGGTTTTTAAATGGCATGAGTAATGTGTCTTGATGCTGTTTTATTTATGTTGTATTGCTGTAGAAAAATAAACAACAACCCTGTGCCATGCTAATCATGAAGAGGGAAAACTGGAACAGAAGGCAGTGTTGGGAATCATAGGGATATCTGAATACATGAATCACAAAGAGACCAAAATCCTTGACTAAAATACAGTAGTCTCTTATACAGGACTTCCCATGGATGCCAAAAAATATGGATGCTCAAACCCTATTAAATGCAACAGTGTAGTAAAATGGTGTCTCTTAATATTAGACACTCTTATTTTCGGGGAAACATGGTATATGTGTGTATTTCAACTTGTGGGAGGATTTCTTTCAAATTGTGGGTGGATATAAAGATAGTTATATATAGCAGGAAGATTGAGAAAGAGAGCTATAAGACTAGCAGGCAGGCTAGAGACACATACCTACTGTAAGATTAAGAAGTTTAGAATCTTGAGATAGATTCTCAAAAAAGAGAGGGGAGGGAGGAAAGCCCTATCTATATAATGAGGGGAGAGAGAATGCATGGTTTTCTTCCAACAGATTTCTTATCCATAGATGTGGAGGGCTGTCCAACACTTTTATAGTGACTAGTGTGGATTTAGGTGTGTGTTTGAGTAAAGATAGAGAGATTGCTTCTTACTTTCAGTTGGTGTTTGATTGCGTATGACCCACAACAAGAAAACTTTTTTCTCTATTCAGCGAGTCAGTAGCATGCAGAACAGTGTAATTACAATGTATGTAGCTTAGGTCTTGTTTTCTTTCTTACCTGGAATGGATTTTGTCACCATGCAACCTGATGATATTGTGGGTAGATGTAAATATTAATTTCTTTTCTTCCTTGTTGCCTAACAAATACTGATTTCTAACTGCAACCTAGAGGAAATCTTGGATGGGTTCCAAGGATGTGGAGACCTACTATTTTGTCTTTATTTGAAAAGTTCCATAATAATTTCTGTTTTCATAACATAGCACTTACATTTTTAAAAAACACCCATTATTGTTTACTTCTGTCTCTGCACCATAAATTGAGTCTATCTCTGCTCCCTTCTCTTTTGAAATATACAATGTTATTATCCATCACAAAAATATGGCATTTTTGCAAAGGATATTCACTTACTCAAAACATAATGGATTATAGGGTAAAGAGTATATTACCTGTTCTTCATATCTAGAACCAAATTTACTTTTTAAGAAAAAAGAAAAAAAGGAAGGAAGGAAGGAAGAGGCCAAAAAGATATGCACAACAGATTAATTTTCAGGGAAAAGAAAATAAATCAGTGAAAACAGAATGTTCCCCATAAACTGTTTGAAATGAAACTGTTGAATAAAACAACAGGGTCTCAATTTATGAGTGAGAAGGCATTGCAGGCAAAATGAAAGAGAAGAGGCAATAGATTTTGCAGAGCAAAAAGTCTAACAAAATATTACCTATCAGGAATCTTTAAGGGAGATACTTGAAGTAATTGGCTTTATTGTCTGCTAGCGTAAAACTAAATATAATCTGTGATATACAAACCGGAGTGGGTGGGGGTGCACATGTTTCCAACCACATTCAAATGGTAGTCAAGATTTAACTGCAAGAAAATGTATAAAAATCTATTTTAAGAATATCATAAAGTATGTATTATAGTTACTTGGGGCCAATACATACGGCCATTAAGTAGTGTGCTGGCAACGGTACTAGGGTTAGGGATCACAACCAACCACATGGTCCCTAACCCTAGTATGGTATGGTGCCGGCCTCATGGCAGCCTCCCATCCACATGGGGGGACGGGTGCGATGCTGCTGTCGCTGAGCACCCAAACGTGGCTCACAGGAAGTGGCGTCATAGCAGCACCACTTCCTGGTTGCGATGCTGCAGCAAAGGAGCTCCTTTTTGTTGCGCAGTACCACACTTCATTCCTGCTGCAACCAAATAGCTGTGGGAATGAAACCATGGGAGAAAGGGGCCGGGTGGCCCCTTTCTCCCATAGCTGCAGCTGTTGGGATGTCCAGGGGCATGAAGCCCCAAGGACACCCCTTTTCAGGCCCCAGACAAGCGGCGTTTTGCTGCTTCTCCATGGCCTTGAAAAGCGCCGAATTGGGGCCTCTGGGCTGCTGGTGAGGCTGCCCTGGTCCCAATCCTCCATGAAAAAGGGCAGGTTCAGGCCGCCCCTGAAGGTGCAGTCTGTTTAGCACATTGGTGTGTGTGTGTGTGTGTGTGTTCATGCACTGAATGTGAACGGAGGTGACTGCTGAATCTTCTGACCCCCCATCCCAACCCCTGAAATCTGGCATTATAGTTTCTGTTAGGAATGTGTTAGGATTCCTCACATTGGGTGGGGTCCTGCTTTACTTCAAACTTTATCCAACCTGATTTGGGATGAATCAAACATGCATTTGGGATTACTGTACATTTATTACTTTAAATTCATATTTTTAAAATGTTAAATAAATACAAATGAGAGTTGAAATATAACTAAATAAGATCCCAAACTCAGGTGTCAGAACAGTTCTTAAACAATGGTTCTTTCTTGGTCTCTCAACCTGCTTGCTCTGAGTGAAACTTCAAGCCTCCCTGAGGGCAGAGGAGGTATCAGGGTTGGCATCTTATTGTCCAACTCCTGCCAATTTCAACTTCTTTCTCTCTCCCCCCCCCCCCCCAGTTATTGCTTTTCTTCTTTCGAATCTCACTCTATCCGGCTCTTTTCTCCTTTGCAGCTGCGTGTTGCTGTCATTTATCGCCCCCCTGGTTCTGCCAACCAAGTTCTTTCTGATTTTGAGTGTTGGCTCACATTTTCTCTTTCAGATTATGTTCCCTCTCTGATTCTTGGTGACTTCAATATCCATATTGATGATCCTACAAATTCTTCAACCTCTCACTTCAATTCTCTCTTACAAGTTTATCAGACGAAAGGAATTGGAAGTATAATTCAATGGCAATCTGAATGCAATCATGGGGTTTCGCGTGATTGCGTGAAAGCTGATCACACATATTTTTGGGCAAAGGGAAGTTCTTCCGAACGCATTCATGGGGTTTCGCGTGATTGAGTGAGAAACTATCACAAGCAATTTTGGGCACCGGGAGGCAATTTCGGGCAGTTCTGAACGCAATGCAGTGTCAATACACAATCACAGAAATTCGCTGAACTAGCGAATTTACTCAATTCCGAACTGGCCTCACTTCCATTTCTTTCGAAATTGAGAGAAATTCCTCCCGTGTGATAAACTCCTTAGCCTCCTTCAATCTTTTACTTCACTAACTCTTTAACTCACTGTCTTGACCTTGACCTTGTTCTTGTTAGTAAATGTGTCATCTCTGACTACTTGGTGTCTGACTTCCCTCTCTCTGATCATCATTTAATTTCTTTTACTCTCACTTATATCCCACCCCCTCGCCATACTGCCCTCCGCTAATTCCATAACCTCCAATCTGTTAACTCTAATCTTTTCACTCAGTCCTTGGACCTATCTCTTGCTTCTCTTAATCTAGGGGACTCTGCAGACTCAGCTATGTCTTTGTTTAATTCCACTCTTTCCTCAACTCTCAACAGCTTTGCCCCTGTATCTATGCGTGTGTCCTCCTCTTCTTCTATGACTAGGCCTCAGCCCTGGATCACTCCCATCGTTAGGTTTCTCCGGTCCTGCTCTCGAGCGGCCAAACGTCTTTGGAGAAAGCCCAGGGAGTGAGCCAACTTTATGCATTATAAGTTTATTCTCTCTTCCTTTTCATGTGCCTTATCTAGGCCAAAACAGAACTATTATAAACTATTGATCTGTGCCAACAAGAGGCACCCGCAGCGTTTGTTCTCTTGTTTCAACACACTACTAAAACCCTCTGCTCCCCCCGTTTCTTCACTATTTTCTCCTTCCAATTTTGCCAATTATTTCATTATAAAGATCACTACTGTTCGTTTGGAGTTGGCTCTTTCTGATTTGGTTCCTACCTTCAATCTCCTGGCTCCTCTTACTAACAAATGCTCTGTGTTTTCTCCTGTTTCTCTAGATGAACTCTCTACGCTGCTGAACTCTTCCAAACCCACAACCTGTTCTCTTGACCCAATTCCTTTTCATCTCCTAATCTCCATAGATCCTTCTTTTTTGCCCTCCCTCCTCTACATCTTTAACCTCTCTCTCTCTCTCTACAGGCTTCTTCCCCTCAGTCTTTAAACATGCTGTAGTTTCCCTTATTCTAAAAAAAACCTTCTCTCGACCTTTCTTCCTTGTCTAGCTATCGCCCAATCTCTCTTCTTCCTTTTCTTTCTAAGGTTTTGGAACGAGTCGTCTATTCTCGCTGTCTTGAGTTTCTCAAAACCAACTCCATCTGGACCCTTTCCAGTCTGGTTTCCGCTCATGGCACTCCACAGAGATGGCCCTCATCAAAATCTCGAATGATCTCCTATGGGCCAAGGCGAATGGCCTTTACTCTATCCTTGTCCTTCTCGATCTGTTCTCAGCCTTCGACACTGTGGACCACTGTCTCTTAGTTGACTTACTCTCTGACCTTGGCTTCTCGGGCTCCATTCACGAGTGGTTCAAATCTTACCTGTAAAATCGATCTTTTGCAGTGGTCTCGGGTGGCCTTTATGATTGTAATCTGGTTGTTTTGATGCTTGATTCAATATTTTATATCTGCTGTCTTAACTTGTTTTCTTATGATGTTCCTAACTTGTTGTTTTAACCTCTATACTGTACGCCATAGGCAGGCTTTTTAAATATCCTTGATTTTATTTGGTTTTTGTACAGCACCATGTATATTTACAGTGCTTTATAAATAAAGCTAATAATAATAATAAGAAGAAATAAGTGTTGAAGACAGCAAGTGTGGATGAGAGCAACAATAAGTGATTATGACAGATAAATAGATACATGTGTGAGAGAGTGAAATTCATATGAATAGTGTTATTAATGTGTTTTAGCTGTAGTGGGCTGGTAAACATGGAACTTCCATTTTTAGGCTTCTTAACTTGAAGGAACCCAACACAAAATACTTCTGATTATTCCTAACTGAGAGAGAGATTCTTATCATATGTAAATTCTGAGCTTCCTAAACACATCTGGCTGAATACTGCTAGGGACAGGTATTGGACCAGGTGGACTTTTGATCCAATCCATTGAGACAATGTTGTTTTTATGATAATGGTGAAAGCATAACATAAGGTGACTATGGAATTATGTTACCACCATGACAAATGACAATCTGACAAGTAAGCTCCTGTCAAATAATAGATCAATGCAGAAGCTTTTCTGTGATCTCTCCCATGATAGAAGATTTGGCTTAAACCTTTGTGAATCACCTCAACTATGCTGCCAATTCCATTTCTTTCCATTAGATCTTGAATTGCTAGTCTTTAAATCTCATGGAAAATTAGCTGCCTCATGGTACAAATTTGCAGTGTCCTCTCATAAGAAAAGTGGCATGCTGCTAAAACTTGTTTACTCCATCATTTACAGATTTGCAGTCACTATTAAGACAATAATCAGATGGTTTAGCACAGTGGTCCCCAAACTGTGCCCTTTAACAGATTTTAGACTTCAGCTTCCAGAAGCCTCAGCCATGTTGTCCAATAGTCTAGGATTCTGGGGCTGAAGTTCAAAATCCCTTAAAGAGTGCAGTTGGGACCACTGGTTTAGCACATTTTTTCATGTACTTTTCAAAGTATATCCTGCATTCTTTATCTTACAGGTCTTTGGAGCAAATATGTATTTCAGTTTATTGATCTGAGAAGCTCAAGATGTTGGTTAAAACTTATTTGCCCCCCACATCCTGCTGTTCAGTCTTACCATAATACAATGAATAAGTCCAGTGTGAGGTGAGTGCTTTCAGTGAAGGCACTAATGATCTGCTTCAGTTGTTGTGATAATTTTGTACTCACTTAGAAATGTTGATTTTCCTCAGGCCAATACTGATAACACTGTAGCTAGAAATTAGAATGATGGCATCATCCACCAAGACCTGGGTGACACAGCCAGCAGCTTCTCCTATATCCCCTGCTCTCTACTAGCCATTGAATGGCTGTGGAGTGGGGGCTACAGCAGCTAAAACATGAGTGCTGGGAGTGATGGGAAGGGAGACATTTTGTAGTTCTGCCTATACGGGATGTTTTGATACATCTTGGAAAAGTAATATCTTGGGTTACAACTTCAGCAGTTTTATTAAATTCATCTAATAGTTTCTAGATTCTGTATCACTTATTGTAATTAATGAATTATGAGAAAAATCTGGAGTTTTTCCTGTTTTGTGGTCTCCAGTGTCTATTTAAGCCTAAAGTGAATGAAGAGGCTAAATAAATTCAGACAAAATACAGTGTGTAGACCACTTTGCAGAGAGCTGGGTCTGACCCTGTCTTCTGTTTTCCAAAGCTGGCCATAGTGGAGTGTAAGCTTTGATCCTCCCATTCCCATCATCATGAATTTAATTCATGAGAAGCATAATGTAAACTGATGGCAACCACTGAACCTTATCCCCTTGGGATACACATACGTCAATGAGTTGCATTTCTTCCAGTTTCTATTCTGTTCAAAAAGCTTTGGTTCTTGTGTCTTTCATTCATTCTAATGGGAGTTGAGTGGCTGAAGTCCCACACACTGAGTTGACAATCAGGGCCTTAGGCAAGCACAGCATAAGTTAACAAGAAGCTGTCAGCTGGCAGAAATAGATCAAAGCTAAATCATGACAATATAAGCTATTTAACAATTCAAAACACAGAAGAATGGAAGGGGATTGAGAATGTGGTTAAAACAGAAATTATTTCCTTTGTTCTTATCCTTCCTTTGCATAAATATGGTGGAATATTGTGTACATATATAAAATGAGGCTGCCTACTAATTTTAACTCAATTTTCTAGTGAAAATTAATATTTTTCAAGAGCTGGAAATTTTCCATTGAAACCAATAGGAGCAGATATTTAACTTTTTCTTATGTTGTTAGGGATCATTCTTATAATTTGGCATCAGTTTCCTCTTGAGACTCTCTTCCTTTTCCTTTTTAAAAATGGTTATTAACCCCAATGAACCATCACATTGTTATAGGATCTTACCACAATGCTATATAACCAGTCACTTTCGGCCATATCATGATAACATACAGAATTTGAAAAGAAGTGAGGGCAATTGAAATTATTAATAGGCAAGGATTCTTGTTGTTTAATAGGGTACTGAAGAAAGACTTTTTTTTTAAAAAAAAAAGGATAAATAAAGCAGTAAATAAATAACTGAACAGTTCTGGCTCTGTCCAAGTTAAAAAAAAAATAGGGGAAGATTCTCTACATGAAGATGGTCTGCAAGTAGTAAGGTGGTGACAAAATGTTCAGTGTCTAACAGATTTCTTCCCATTGTCCAGCATAAGGCAGCAAACAAACAAACAATCAGCTTCATACCACCTAAGCAGTGTCTAAGTGGTTTACAACGGTAAGCTACTTGTCCCCAACAATCTGGGTACTCATTTTAGCAACCTCGGAAGGATGCAAGCCTGGGTCAAGCTTGAGCCCTTTTGCTGGTGTTGAACTTGCCACCTTATGGTTTTGAATGAGTGGCTGCAGTACAGGCAATTAAACACTGTGCCACCAGGGCTCTTTTCCACTTACCAGAAAACAAAATGCAGTTCTTGTCATCATGTTGTTTAGAATTATAAGAGCAGAATTATAAACAATATTCTTTAATCTGAAGTGCTTAACACAGCAGCAAAAACATTAGTGGTAAACAGGTGATGGGATGAGTGGAACAAAAAAGAAAAACAAAGAAAGAAAATGTGATTTCTTATGCAGCCACTGCCTGTGTGCCAAATAGCAACCAATTGTCAATATCCATCTTGAACTGTGGGACTGACCAATGGAGACCAGAGCAGCACTATTACTTCCCTTAATTTGAACAGAATACTCCTGTTGAATCATATTAGAATTGCATTGGCTTTTTGGCTACTGCTTCACACTCTTGACACATGTTTAGCTTGTAGCCTACTAAGATTCCTAGATCTTAGAACCATGTTGATGTTTTTTTCTTACTTTCAAGCCAGGTATTACCCATCCCATATTTGTGCATTTCATGTTGTTTGCTGAGATGTAGTACCTGCTGAGATGTAGTACCTTTCATTTATCCATTTGAAATTCATTTTGTTTGTTTTGACCCAGCTCTTGAATATGTCAAGGTTATTTTCAATTCTGATCTGGTTCCCTGGAATATTAGCTACCCTTCCTAGTTTTTTTAATCTGCAAATTTGATAAACATGCCTTCTATTTCATTATCCAAATCATTTGTAAAGATGTTGAAAAACACCCGAGCTAGGATTTAACCCTGAGGAACCCCTCCAGTCATTTCTTTCCATGAGTAAGAGGAGCCATTGCTAAGTACTCTTTGGGCTTGATCTGTCAAACCATTATAAATCTGCTTAACAGTAGCAGTGTCTACCTTGTCATCAACTTGTTTGTGAGAATGTCATGGGGAACTTGTCAAAAAAAATCTTACTGAAATCAAGATATACTACATCTACAGCACTACTATGATCTAACAAGCTAGTAAATCTGTCAAAAAGAGATAAGCTTAATTTGATATGCCTTGTTTTTGAGAAACTCATGCTGTTTCTTATTAATCAAAGCATTTCGTACTAAGTGCATACTGAATGACTGTTTAATGATCTGTTCCAGAACCTTTTCTGGTATTGACATCAACCTGAATGATTGGTACACTCGTCCCCCGGGTTACGAAGGTAATCCGTTCCGGGATTACCTTCATAACCCGGAAGCTTTCATTTCCCGGGGGACCGCTATTGCGAACGGACCGCGCGGCCGATTTAAAGGGGCCGCGCGGGGGTTTTTTCCGTATCCCGGGGGATCTTTCGGATCCCGGGGGATACTGTAGCGGTCCCGCCGGTTTCGGATCCTGGGGTTTTCGTAACCCGGGGGATTCGTAAGCCGGGGGACCACTGTAGTTGCTTGGTTCCTCTTTTTTCCATTTTTTAACATGGTGACAACATTTGCCTTCCTCCAATCTTCTGGGATTTCTCCTGTCTTTAAAGAATTCTCAAAGATGGTTGATAGTGGCTCTGTGATTACTACTGCAAGTTCCTATAGTACACTTGGATGCAGTTCACCTGTCCATTGACATATTTACAGTAGCTAGGTATTTCTTTACTGCCTCTTTACTTGCTCTGGGATGCTTCCTTTGTTCTATTTGTTCTTCATTTGTTCCAGCAGAGCTGTTCAAGGTGGTGGGGGAGTTGATGCAGGTTCCACCTGTGGAAAACCCTCTACTGGACCCTAAGACAGCCTGCTGCAAGGCGTTTAACAACCACTATGCAGATAAAATCTCTCAGATAAGGGCCGAGTTGGATGCCAATATTCTACCAGGTTCTGTAAATTAGGTGTCCAGCAACTCCGTTGTTGCTAGTTTACTGGATGAGTTTCAATTGATGAGTACTGATGACGAGGACAAGCTCCTTGGTAGTACTAGGAAGACGACTTGCTCCCTCGATCCTTGTCCATCTTGGCTGGTCGTCAAGGGAGGGGACACACTGAGAACATTCCTTCGGGATGTGATCAATGCGTCCCTTAGGGAAGGTATTGTTCCATCCTGTCTGAAGGAGGCAGCTGTAAAGCCCCTCCTGAAGAAACCTTCTCTTGACCCCCTGGACAGGAACAACTACAGACCAGTTTCCTTGCTGCCTTTTCTAAGCCAGGTGATAAAGAGAGCTGCCACCTCCCAGCTCCAAGCTGTCTTGGATGAAACCGATTATCTTGATCCATTTCAAACCGGCTTCAGGACAGGACATAGAGTTCAGACTTCCATGGTCACTCTGACAGAAGACTTCCGCCTGAGTTTTGACAGAGGTAGTGTGACCCTGTTGGTGTTCTTGGATCTATCATCAGCTTTTGACACCACAGACCATTCCATCCTTTTGGATCGGCTGAGGGAGTTGGGGATTGGTGGCACCATGCTTCGGTGGTTCCAGTCCTTTCTCTCCAGCAGATCCCAAAGGGTGAGGCTTGGGGACAGTTGCTCTTCCAAAATTGAGCTTAATTGTGGCATCCCTCAGGGCGCCATCCTGTCCCTGATGCTATTTAATATCTACATGAAGCCGCTGGGTGAGATCATTGGGAGGCAAGGAGCTCAGTGTCTTCAGTATGCTGATGATACTCAGATATACCTCTCCATGACCAGATCGTCTGCTCAGACCTCAGATGGTGTCTCTCCTCTCAATGACTGTCTTGCGGCGGTAATGGATTGGATGAAGGAAAACAAATTGAAACTCAATCTAGACAAAATGGAGGTACTTACAGTCACAGGCCCGAAACCTGGTTTGGGAATACAATCTCCAGTCCTCGATGGAGTCACACTCTCCCCAAAGGACTCTGTTCGCAGTCTGGGGGTACTCCTGGACTAGTAGCTTCACATGACTAATCAGGTGAACGTGACGGTCAGGAGTGCTTGTTATCAGCTTTGGCTGATACACCAGCTGTGCCCTTTCCTGGATGTGAGGGATCTGAAAACTGTGGTACACATGCTGGTAATCTCAGGTCTGGACTACTGTAATGTGCTCTACATGGGGCTACCCTTGTACTTAAACCGGAAACTACAACTGATTCAAAATATGGCAGCCAGGCTTGTTGCGGGAACATCTAGGAGAGAGCACATAACACCCGTGCTTAAGTCTCTCCACTGACTGCCGATCAGTTTCCGGGCACAGTACAAGGTGTTGGTGTTAACCTTTAAAGCCCTACATGCCTTGTGTCCATCCTGTCTTAGGGACTGCCTCTTCATGTATGTACCCCCCCCCCACACACACACACTCCGGTCCTCTGGGAGGAATCTGCTACAGCCCATGAAGACTAGGCTGACGCAGACCTCCCAGAGAGTCTTTTCAGCTATAGCCCCCAAGCTGTGGAATGAACTGATGGATGAGATGTGTCTCATTATATCCATTGATGGCTTTAAAAAAGCCTTAAAGACACATCTCTTCTAGCAGGCCTTCCCAGACAGTGCTTAACATCTCTTGGCTCCAAACTCAAGATCTAGAATCTTTCCAGCTCTCTCCTTTATGATTTCAGCTCTACCCATATAGCTCAAGAATTGTTAGGCTTTCAGGTTGTTTTGTACTGTGTTCCATGTTTTTAATTTATTGCTAATTTAATCTTATTTTAAGGGGAGGGAGGCTGGGATGGGATTGATCTATTTTAACTGTTGTTGTTTTAATTTGTTGTACCCCACCCCAATTGCTTGTTCAGAGGGGTGGGCTATAAATCAAAATTGTGGCCATGTTCTAGAAGAGTTTATTCCTGATGTTCTGCCAGCATTTGTGGCTGGAATTTTCAGAGAATTCTGGCATTTTCAGAAAATGGGATACACACACACATATACATACATACATACTGTGTGACACTAGGTAGGGAGGAATGATTTACATGTTAATCTGTGCATTGTTCTGTTGTTCAATGGCAAAGCCACAGGGTGGGAGGATATGCAAAGGGGGTTAGTGTTTGTTTAATTAGTGATCATTGTCTTCTGGGTGGTTTTCATTTGCATTTTGAGGATCCTGCTTTTCTGACTTTAGTGTTTTTCAGGACTGGTAGCCAAACCTTGCTAACTTTAAGAGTTTCTTCTTTCCGGTTGAAGTTGTCTTGGTGTTTGTGCATTTCAATGGCTACCCTGTGTATTCTGACCTGATAGCTGTTGGCATGGTCCAGAATTTCATTGTTTTCAAACATCATCTCATGCCCAGGATGGTTTGTAACATGTTCTGCTACTTCTGATTTTTCTGGTTGACCCAGTCTGATGACACCATTTGTGGAGCACCATTTGTGGAGCCATTTAATCACCACTACTAGTCTTCTCGCCCTTCTTGGGTCATGTTCTTCAACAAAGAGGAGAGATGAGATTGCAATCTGTGCACCAAGGTCCTTCAGCTTCTTACCCATGACCTCATAACCCTTTGTGACATTCTGAAAACTGTGCTTCACAGTGCCATTGGTTCCCATATGAACCAAAAGGAAGGGGTAACAGTCAGTGGCCTTGACCAGACTTGTCATCCCTTATGTTATATCACAAATTTTGGCTCCAGAGAAACAGCACACCTCATAATTCATTATGTCAGGCTTGCAGATGGTTGCTTCTGTTCCTTTGAACAAGGAGTCCCTAACCACCACAACTCTTCTCCTCTTAGGGGATACTCGATTTGCAGATTCTTCCTGGAACATCTTGATATTTTTTGATCTTGCTGTTGATCTTGCAGCTGTTCCATTTCCTCATTCATAAAGGAGAGAGTTTGAAATTGATTATGTAGCTCCAAACTCTCTGTTAGGTTATTGGGCTTTCTATGTCTGTGTGTAACATGCCTCTCAGCATCTGTCTCCTGTGTTTGGAACTGACTTCCTCCTCAGTAAAATTGTATATGTATTCAGTATTCAAGATGGTACTAACAGCTCCATCCAAGAAAACCTCCCTAGTGATCTGAAGATTAGAAGCATGGGCCTCCAGCTGCTGGACCTTGCATTTGCTACATGTGTAGCCAGCTACATCCTCCGGCAAGGAAACAAATATGGTACAGCTATTTCAGATGACTGTAAAACCTCCATCACTATCCATTCTGAACAATTAGGTCAGTCAATTAAAAAGAGGAAAAGAAAAGAACTCTGGTGCTTTCTCTTGAATTTCCTTGCTAAACAATCACATAACTCCCATTTGCCTTGCCTGTGTTGCCAAGCTCCAGGTGTTTTCCTTGACTATTGGAGTATGAGCCCCCAGAAGCTTCATGTAAATGTTAAATAGCATTGGAGAAGTCTGGAGCCCTGAGGGACACAGATTTAAGCTCCCTCTTAGAGGAGCAACTGTCTCCAAGCATCACCGTCTGGAATCTGCCTGAGATAGGATGAGAACCACTGCAATGCAGTGCCCCAGAGTACCAGCTCTCTCAAGTGTTCCAGAAGGATACCAAGGTCAATGGTACTGAAAGCTGCTGAGAGGTCCAAAAGTACCAACAGGGTCACACTTCCCCTGTCAATACCCAGACGGAGATCATCAACTAAAGCAACCATAGCAGTCTCAATTCCATATCCTGTCCTAAAGCCAGTTTGAAATGGATCTAGATAATCTGTTTTATCCAAGACTACTTGGAGCTGAATGGCAACCACTCTCTCAATCACCTTGCTCAAGAATGGAAGATGAGAGACCAACTTATAGTTGTTTTTGTCCAGGGGCTCAAGGGAAGGTTTTTTCAGAAGCAGCTTTACCACCTCTTCTTTTAGACAAGCTGGAAATCAGCCTTTCCTGAAAGATGCATTAATTATGTCTTAAAAGCATTCTTCTATAAAATCTTTGCCATTATTATTGCTGAAAGATATTAAAAGAAATCATGTAAGAAAATCAAATTTTTTTTTTACCAAACCGTTATATACATAATAACATCAGAACTGTGATAGATAATAGAACACTTTGAGTTTAACAACAATAAAAAATTGACCATGATCATGATCGATGCAGAGAAGGCTTTCAATAGAATCAGTTGGACCTTCCTACAAGGGCTAATCAAGAAAATGAATATGGGAGAAGGATTTCTAAGATGGATCAATGCAATTTACACACAACAGAGAGCATAATTAATTATTTAAAAAAATAAATAAAAGAAACTGAATATATACAGACTGAAAGAGGCACCAGACAGGGATGCCACCTCTTCCCTTTACTTTTCTAAATGGTACTCAAAATCCTGAATAACAAAATCTGAGAAGACCCATATATAAAATATGTGATCATAGGCCAACAAGTTAGAATTAAAGCTTATGCAGATGATCCTTTTTTTTTTTTTTTTTTTTTGAGGACCCCATTAAGAGTGCAAGACAACTAAACTCAATTATATCAGAATATGGGAGACTTTCTGGCTTTAAAATTAATAAAGAAAAAAACCCACAATATTGACCAAGAATCTCACTATAACAGGAGAAGAACTGAAAAAAGAAAGAGAATATATTATTCAAACCAAGGTGAAATATTTGGGGATTACTCTGACTAAGAAAAACATAGATTTATACAAAACCAACTATGAAAAGATATGGCGAGAGGTTAAAAAAAGACTTCGCAAAATGGACTAAACTTCATCTTTCCTTTTCGAGTAGAATCAGAATAATTAAAATGAATGTTTTACCTAGATTTCTAATTCTTTTTCAAAACTTACCCATTCTAGCTAATGAAAACTGTTTTAAAAACTGGCAAAGAGAACTTTCTAAGTTTCTTGGGGAAGGGAAAAAAGCCAAGATTAGTTGGAGAATTCTTACAGACAACAAAGAAAAAGGATTAACTTTGTCTAACCTAAAACTGTACTATTATGCATCCCGTTTATTTTGGTGGGAAGACTGGGTTAAAATTAACAATGATAAAATACTTTCCATTGAAAGTAGCAATTTAAGATATGGGTTACACACATATATGTGGTACAATAAATGGCCAGTTAACAGAGACTTTAACACATGATAAGGAAACCCTTGTTAAAGGTTTGGCTAGGAATAAAGAAACAATTTTATCAAAAGTTACCCTTGTGGGTGTCTTCACAGGAGGATTTATACCATCGGACGAGAAATAAAATGGAAGAGTGGATTAGATCTAAAGATCTACTAATAACAAAGGACAAAGAAAAATTAATGATAAAATCTATTGCCCAACTACAAGAGGAAAACATAAAAACTGATTGGTTCCTATATAGTCAACTTAGAGAACAATTCAGAGATTACTACAAAACATGCAAATTTAATAGAGAGAAAAATGAAATAGATAAGATTATTTCTGATGAAGAAGGAAAGTATATCTCTAAATTCTATAAACTACTGAAAAACAGAGATCTAGAATCAGAAATCATAAAGCATATAAGGATAAAATAGGCCAAAGACATTGGCAGTACCATAGAATTTGACAACTGGGAAACATCATGGATAAAGACAAATAAATTTATACTTTGCCAAAATTACAAAGCAAATTATAACAAAATGTTCTACCAATGGTACATGACTCCATCTAAATTCAATAAGATTTATTAAGACTGACACCTTAAAATGTTGGAAGTGTCTGAAGCAAAACTTAATACATATGTGGTGAAACTGCCAAATGGCCAAACAATACTGGAGGAATATATTAGGTCTAATTAACAGGATTCTTCAAATAGAACTAATTTTGGACCCTCAAATCTTTTTACTGAATATGATTAACAGGTTAGATGGAAAAAAATAGAAAGAAAATATGGCTGAATACTATTGTGCATGATTACCTCAGCCAGGATATTGTACGCACAATATTGGAAACTCATACAAATACCAACAGAAGAAAACTGGCTAACTAAGATAAGAGAAGCGATGGATATGGACCTACTCTCAATTAAATTAAGAGGAAAAGCTAACTTAGATGAATGGATACGTCTTCATGAGTTTGGAAAAGACAAAGGCTGGAAACCTACATAAAATAAATATATTGCTATAAAAAAAAAAAAAGAAAGGAAAGGAAAGGAAAGTGTCTAACAAAATATGTAAAATGCAATAAAAATACCAGGGTGATAAAGATATGTCAGAAAGTTCAGAAGAATATATTTAAGTTTAACCTTCAAGAATCTGGTTACTGTTGACCTAAGCAAGGAATAATCAATTAACAATCAATTGAATAGATCAAGATTAGTTTTAGATTTATATTATCTTGTTTATACATTTGTATGTATGCTACCTAATTGTACTTATTATTTCTATGTTGTACATGTTGTATTTTTTTCTTTTTTCTCTAATAATTTTTTTAAAGCATCCTTGTTGCTTCTCCAAACTGGACAGCCAGCCATGAAGGGCTAGGATTGAGAGAGCAAGTTGTCTTTTTCACACTACGAAGGAGCTTGTCCACGTCCTCACTACTCAGACTCAAAATGATCCAGTACTGTATAACGGTATTCACGGAGTTGCTGGTTACCTCTCCTATCACTTCTGCAGTAATGCCAGTGTCCAAGTTGGCTCTTATGTGAGAGATTTTATCTATGAAATGGTTCTTCAATGCATTACAGCAGGCTATAGTAGGTTAAAATAAGGGAATCCGGGTGGCGGGTATCTGAGTTAGATCCCTTACCATCAAGAACAGCTCTGTGGGATGAATTCACAGATGCAATACGTGCAGCGCAGAAAGATTTCTTCGCTGCATTTATTACCACTCCATAGGAACAAATACATTTTTGGATAAGAGTCAAGTTTTTCGTCAGCAGCGTTCTAGTCATTGTCCATCCTGCTTTGTCTTTCTAAGATCTTACGTGTACCACGGTTCACAGTTTGAAGCAGGCTGGAAAGGATGCTTGGGAGTGATTCTGTCTATAGATTTGGTGAGATCTTTATTCCAGGTACTAACCAAAGCCTCGACAGAATCACCAGTCTTGCCAATCATTAAACACTCTAGGGCTTTCTGGAACCCAACAGGTTCAATCAGCCTTTGTGGGTAGACCCATTCTAATTGGTCCTCCACACCTGATGGGTTGACTAGTGGTCTTTAGACCAACATTGACCAGGAAATGCCCAACATTGACCAGGAAATGTCTATGACAATGCGGTGATATTGATTACCTCCACCCATGGATATACCTGTTCCATACTAAAGGCCACATTGAGGTTATGACCTGCACAATGTGTAGGCCTGGAAACTAAATGAGATATACCCTTGTTTGTCATGGAAGCCATGAACTCCCAAGCTGCACCTGTTAGATTTGTTGAACCAGCCTTGAGTGAACGTGGGTTTACCCAGGACTAAGTAACTCCAACACCAATTCTGAGACCAGATGTGTCAGCTCGACTAGGTAGTCTGTTAGACAATGGAGAGGACGGTATACCAATAGAATCCCCAGACTATACTTCATCTTCAGGCTTAGGTAAATAAAAGTTGTGGATAAAAACATTTTAGCATATAAAGGATTAGGGGTGAATTTACACTGTAGAAATAATGCAATTTGACACCACTTGAAATGCTTTAGTGTTATTATTATTATTAGGCTTTATTTATGTAGTGCTGTAAATTCACACAGCGTGGTACATGCAGTCGATTGAAACAGACGGTTCCCTGCCCTCAGGCTTACAATCTAAAAAAGACAAGAGAGAGAAGGAGAAGTGAAAGGTGGTGGGGATCCAGTCGATCTTCTCTCCCTCTGAGACCTGGGCCATGGCATGGAGGGAGGGCCTTCTTTTTAGGCTAGATATTTTAATGTTGTGAAGCCACTTTGAGTCCCAGTTCTGGGAATGCTTCCCTGGACAAAGTGGTCTTTAACTAATTTTTAAAGCTGGCTAGAGAAAAAATGAGCTGTGCTCGTAGGCGAAGGAGGTTCTAGGAGTGGGGGGCAGGAAGGGAGAAGGGACAAATCCAGGATGAAGCAGTGGAGATCCTAGGCTGGGACATGAGACCTTGACTACAAGAGCGGAGGGCACGAGGAGTGAGAGGAGAAAGAAGTTCAGATACATAAGGAGGGGGCAGTCTGTAAGGGCTTTGAAAGTCAACAACAAAAGCTTGTACTGGATGCGGAAGGGGAAGGGAAGCCAATGAAGGGAGGATAAATGAGGAAAAACATGGTCAAAGTGGTGAGCGGATGTGATAATACGTGCAGCTGAGTTCTGGACAGAGATTAAAGGATGGAGGTGAGAGAGAGGAAGCCCTGTCAGAAGAAGGTTACAATAATCTAGTTGTGATACCATTACGGCATGGACCAGAGTCTTGGCAGTAGAGGCTGAGAGGAATGGACGGATTTTAGCAATATTGTAAAGATAAAATCGACAGGCCTTGGCTGTGGCCTGGATCTGAGGGATAAATGACAGAGGAGAGTCAGAAATGAAACCCAAGACTGTGGGCTTGCTGAACTGGATGAATAGCAGTGTCGTCAACAGACACAAAAAGGGGTATTGAAGGGTGGGCTTAGGAGGAAAGACAAGAAGCTCTGTCTTAGACATGTTGAGCTTCCAGTGCCGACACTGCATCCACTGAGAGACAGCAGTCAAATAAGATGAGACTTGCTGTTCAAGCCCCAGGGAAAGGTCAGGAGTGGAAAGATACAGCTGAGTGTCATCGGCGTAGAGATGATAGGAAAAACCAAAAGAACTGATGAGTTCTTTTGAACTGATCATCCTGGAATTTTGATATGATATCCTGGCATTTGTAGATTGACAAGGTTTCTAGCCTTCTTTGTCAAAGTGTTGTGTCTGATAAAGCTACAAATTCCAGGATTCTGTAGGATGAAGCCATGGCAGTTAAAGTGGTATCAAACTACATTATTGCTACAGTGTGGATACACACTATGAAGCCTTTACTGCTATGTGCCTGTTTTCCACTTCAAATTGCAACCCACTGACTTCTCTTCTTTTGAGGGAAGGCTATTGGTCAGGGTAAAACAAAGACTTTGCACGCATAAAGTTCCAGTTTCAATCCCTGGCCTTTCCAAGTTTGAAAGTATTTTGCCTAATACTTAATGGATACTACTGTAAGATAGCTGCCTATGGATTGTGTAAAATGGAAACCTGGGAAAGTATTCCATGATGAAAACATCAGATTACATATAGTTCCATTTTGAATGTGTAAAAAAAATATTGCCCTCTTTTTTATTTCTGTTTTGCAGAGGTCCTTTTCTTTTTCACTATGGGTTAAAATCTATCTTCCTGAAGAGTTTGCCACACATCAGCTCTTTCTGTCTGTAATTCGATAGTTGTGTATGTTGCATTGTCTTCTTCTTCTTCTTCTTCTTCTTCTTCTTCTTCTTCTTCTTCTTCTTCTTCTTCTTCTTCTTGCTTTCTTCAGTGAAGCCAGAAAACTAGCTTTTTTTCCACTCAAGGCAAACAAATCTGAGATTTGAGAAAGCTATATAGGCCATTAAGTGTCATTAGACCAATTACTTTCAAAATATAGTAAGGCAACCATCTTGGCTTTTTGGATGATGAATTTATGTTTGATTGATTTGATTTCCTCATCCAAAGCATGATTTTCTGCCTGCCAGAACATTGTGCTCAACCTGGAAGTCAAGCTGTGTTTCTCAGTCTCTTCCACCATCATTTATCAGACTTTTACTGTCAAAAACATGCCATGGACATATAATGCTAACAGAAGAAAGGCTCGATTTTGTCAGTAAGCCCAGCAGAAGTGACTCAGAACTCAGCAGGAAAGATTCAGGCAATCTGCAGGGACCCAATATTTGCAAACCATTTTGAGCAGTACCATTATCTCAAATGTACTTGCTCAATCTAGCTGTTGCTTTTGGAAGTTCAAATACAAATCTTTGTTGCTTAACCACAAATCACAGACACATTCATCAAGAAATGTTAACTAAAATTAATGTACTGTTCATGTACTGTTTAATGCACTGTTCACATATTAAATTCAACCTGCACTAGGTTCAACCATTTGAAATTGAAAGAGACAGGTGCTTTGTCATGTCAGCATTGTGCTTCTGTTACATTTTAAGGCATTTAGACTTCATGGCCATCTATAAATGTTGCTCAGCTGGTGGTTGCAGAGATTGGTAGTGACATCAACACTTGCCTAATTTCTTCAAACTTGGTACCAGAATCATGTGAGAAGTAGCTTTAAAAGAAATCTTAAAGTTCACTTTTGAGCTCAAATGGTTTGTTTATAATACAAGGCGCTCCAGACATTTCAAACTTCCAGAAATATTTGCATGTGATAATGCAAAATATTTTCCACTATCAGTTTTAAAAGGGAGGAAGAAAGGCTTGTGATTTGAGTGCAATGCAAAGATTTGCTGATGGGTTGTTCAGCACACACCTTTAAAAAATGTTGGCTACTATTGTTATACCCAGTTATGCTCTTTCAGTTCTATTTCATAGTATCATAGAGTTGGAAGGAACCATAAGGGCCATCCAGTACAACCCTCTGCCATGCAGAAACTCATAATCAAAGCACTGCCTGAGAGATGGTAATCCAGCCTCTGTTGAAAGACCTCCAAAAAAGAAGCTTCCAATCCACCACACTGTGAGGGCGTGTGTTCCACTGTCGAGCAGCTCTTACTGTCAGGAAGGTCCTCCTAATATTTAGGTGGAATCTCTTTTCTCATACCTTGCATCCATTGTTCCATGTTCTAGTCTCTGGAGCAGCAGAAAAGAAGCTTGCTCCATCCTCAATGTGACAGTGCTTCAAATACTTAAATAGGGCTATCATATAACTTCTTAACCATCTCTTCTCCAGGCTAAACATACCCTCCATAGTGCTCCTTTTTTTCCTCTTTTCTCTTAGTTCTTGCCTAAATTGGGATCATATCCTGAATTGGATCACTTGACTACATCATGCCATAACAGAGAGCAAATTAGTTCAGTTAAGACTGAGAGTATGACTAGTAAAAGTAACACAGGGGCTGTACAGATAGTTCTTAAGGGGCGGTAGGATCAGGGCCACAGCAACTATATGCCGTGGCCCCAACCTGGCCTTTCCACAGTACAAAAAAGAGCCACAAAAAACAGTTCCTTTTTGTGCCATGGAAAGGAGCCATAGCTGCCAGCACTGTGGCTTTTCGGCATTTCTTTGGCACAGCGTGTGTACATGGTGTGCCAAGAGAGTGCCATGACACCTCCCACTATGCGGTGGGGCACACAGCATCATGCAGACATGGGGGCAGAGTCAGGGCATATGGTGTGTGATCACGGTGCTCCCACTCTGCTCCAATGCCAGCATGTAACACCAGTCTGTACAGCCTCTTATTAAGTGACTATTTTGCAAGAAGAACAGAAAAAGATCACTGGAAAAGAAAAAAAAAACATTTTAATGTTACCAAAACAAACACAACTCCAGAAAGCAACAATTATTTTCATGCTATATCTAGCTTTTCAGGTATCACCATGGGCTGGACTCCTGTTAGGACATTACAACAGCATGGCTCCTGGTATACTGGGACTTCTACATTCTCTAGTACTGCAACTTCTGCTTCCATATATAAGCAATTACCTTGGCCACAGACTAGACAAACATCCTCTATTTGACTCTACTTCCCCTACCTCCACCTTTATGATCATTTTCAACCTTACCTCCCTCCTGACAACTTATCCTACTGGAATGTTGGTGGCCAATAGGATTCTACCTTTCAAATGTATTACTAATACTGAACATATATACACTTTTTACCTTATTGCATTCACTTTTCTAACCATTTTGGGGATGGGGACGGGACTCGCGGGGGGGGGGCACATGAGGGGATTTTACCACACATGCAAGCGTCCACAAAGAGGTTCTGTTCCAGCATCCGTCCCTGTTCTGTGCCAAGAAGCATTAAATGTTCTGTTTGGAAGTCTTCCATCCAGCCAAAATGGCTCCTGGCGGCACTGAACAGGGCCTGTTTGCCGGAACAGGACCTTTTTGTGGACGCTTGTGTGTACAGTAAAATCCATTCATGCGCACCTCCGTGAGTCTTGTCCCCATCCCCAAAACAGTTAGAAAAGTGAATGCGATAAGGTCCTTTGTTACCTCTGAGAAAGAGATGCCATTCTCTGAACAGTAAGCAATAGTGATTATTTTTTGCAAGGTTCCCCCCCTCGCCGTTTTAGTGCTGTTGCTTACTGTTCAGATCTCTTTTCCTCATATTGTACATGCTGCAGAATACCAAAAGAAAAAAACTGGGAAATCTGCTGGAGAAGGCACAGCAGAATAACACAATTTATATTTTTGTCTATGCACTTCTCTAAAGAAGAACTACAATGTAATGGCAAATTGTGTTATCTAGCCAGCCTGCCTTGCAATCATCAACTGCTGCCTCTTCTGGCGTCCCTTTTCCCTACTGTGACCATTTTAATCACATCCTAAAATTACAATGTGTCATGGATTATGAATTGCATTCACTTACTAATGTAACAGTGATATAGCTGTATAATTTTACTTATTTACTTACTTACATGTCACCTTTCTTCAGGAGTGGGACCCAAGGTGTCTCACAGAAAGAACAACTAAAATGATAACATTTTAAGATAATTCAAAATCATTACATCAAACAAATATAAAATCATTTAATGCCATACAAAAGTTAAAAATAAAGTACCTCCCCACATAAGAAGCCTCCCTATGAGCAATTATATATCAAAAACCTGCTTAAAGAAAAAGGTCTTTGGCTGCCAGTGATTGCTTCCCATGTATGCCAGAAAAAAGACTGGAGTTAACTAGGTTGAACTTTTATGAAAGGAGTGCATGGTTGTACATTAAAAACCTCTAACCTTAAAAAGAGGTTAAATGAGCTACTGTTCAGTTCCCAAGAACATGGAGTTATATCAGATATCCATTCCAGTCTGGGACAGATCTGGAAATGGAACTAAATGTATATTTCATTTCTCCTCACAGCCACAAACAATGAGGAACTAATGAAAGGCAAGCCCTTTCTTATTTCACAACAAATGAAAAGTCTCTCAGAAAGTGCCTTAACAAGGGGGGAAACCAACAGCCCCTTTATTGCAGCTTGCCAGAATGCATCCTGAACTGCAAAGTTTCTCACTTCCCTCAGATTTTCCTTCCAATGGTTTTCGGGGGGGGGGGGGGGGGGGCATTTTTCAATCTTTTTTAAAAAAACTACTTTTGAATATTCTTTCTATCCCCCACTGGGGAACCTTGGGGAAATCATATTTTCTCAGTTTCAGGAGAAGACAAAGGCAAACACTCTCTGAACAAATCTTGCCAAGAAAACCCTGTGATAGGTTTACCTTTGGGTCACCATAAGTTGGAAATAACTTGAAGGCACATGACAGCAGGTATGTACTTTGCACAGAGATGATATCAGGTCCAAATTATGGTAAAAAGTCCTGGAAACAAGTCAAGGGAAATAATATTTTCTGCCTGTAAGCCTGGAAGACCACTGTAAGAAAGAATTGACAACACTGGACTAGATGGATAACACACATATGAGATAGAGATGGGGGAAGACATTCACATTAAACAGGACTGAAAGACTATGACTAAAACTGCACACTTTTCAGTTTCCCAACCTTATGAAGAAACCAATGAAAGAGGATTAAAAAAAACCACCTTCATGAATAGAGTCAAATAGACTGAACTCAGTAATTAATGACACAGTTCCAAGTGGACTCTGGCTTGGTAAATACCATGATAGTCATAAAATCTCACCAATGAGGAATAATCACTATTTTCAAACTCTGCATATAATTCTTTGTATCCTGTTCTAGTGTTCTAGCTATTATCATATCAGAAGAACATGTCCAGATATTTGAGAACATGGCTCAGAATATTTTTTTTACATGTTTAAGGGGCTATACAGACAGATGGCTAAACGCTGGCCCTGTATGCCCTGGATTGGTTCTGCATACTGTCGCATACTGTGGCATCGATCAACAGCCCAAAAGAAGCTGTTCTGAGCAGTTTCCTGGAAGGGGTGTCACTGGAGCACTCGTGTGGCATGATTATGCCTTGTGCCTATCTCAGAAACTTAAAATGGTCCAAAATATGGCTGCCAGGCTTGTTACTGGGACATCAAGAAGAGACCATATGACTCCTGTCCTTAAGTCTCTCCACTGGCTACTGATTAGTTTCCGGGCAAAGTACAAGGTGTTGGTTTTAACCTTTATAGCCCTACAATGATTGGGTCCATCTTATCTTAGGGACCAGCTCTTCCCGTATGAGCCCCCCACATGTTCCAGTCCTCCAGGATAATCTGCTACAGCCCATGAAGACCAGGCTGCTACAGACCTCCCAGAGGGCCTTTTCTGCTACCGCTCCCAGGCTATGGAATGGCCTGCCAGTGAGATGCGTCTTATTGTATCCCTCAATTGCTTTAAGAAAGATTTAAAGATGTATATCTTTTGGCAGGCCTTCCCAGACAATGACTAATGCCAGCTCCAAAGCTCTCGAAAGCTCCTGACCTCTAGTCTATTCATCCAATTGCTATTACCCATACTGCCGAAAAACTGGTTTTTTTTTTGTTTTGTTTTATTTTGTTTTTGTTTTGTTTTTATATTACATTTTATGGGGCTTTCTAGATTGGCAAAAAGAAGTGTGTTCATGGCTGCATGAAACTCTAGCCTTTAGATGAGAAAAAGGGAAAGTGTGCCATGAAAACGCTTTTTTTGCATTTTAGGGGAGAAGAAGTGCCTTTAAAAAGGTGCTGGTTTTCCCAGCTTCTTTTTTAAAAACTGCGGAACAGCGCAGCTCCATCTAAAGGCTGTGGTGCAGCTGCTAAGCATTAAGAAAAAGGCAACTTCATGTCACACTTTCCTGCCAATCTAGAAAGCCCCTATGATAGTATCACTTGCTTTTTAACTTTCATTAATCTAATCTTATTTTAAGGGGGGGGAGGTGGGTTCGAATTATAATAATTTTAATTGTAACTGTTTTAACTTGCTGTACCCTGCCTCGATTGCTTAGTCAGAGAGGCAGGTTATTATTATTATTATTATTATTATTATTATTATTATTATGCCACAGGCGCCATCATGGCACACACCATATGGATGAGAGTGCACCATGATGGTGGCTGAGCAGTGAAACTAGGGCTGGGGGCATGTGCTGGACTGTACTGCCCCTAATTTAACTTAGAATCATAGAATCATAGAGTTGGAAGAGAACACAAGGGCCATCCAGTCCTATCCCCTGCCATTCAGGAACTCTCAATCATAGAATCATAGAATCATAGAATCGTAGAGTTGGAAGAGACCACTAGGGCCATCCAGTCCAACCCCCTGCCATGCAGGAAATCCAAATCAAAGTATCCCAGACAAATGGCCATCCAGCCTCTGCTTATAGACCTCCAAGGAAGGAGATTCCACTACACTCCGAGGGAATGCGTTCAACAGCCCTTACTATCAGGAAGTTCCTCCTAATATTGAGCTGTAATTTCTTTTCCTGGAGCTTGCATCCATTGTCCCGTGTCCTGTTCTCTGGAGCAGCAGGGAACAAGCTTGCTCCCTCCTCAATATGACATCCCTTCAAATATTTAAACAGGGCTATCATATCACCTCTTAACCTTCTCTTCTCCAGGCTAAACATACCCAGCTTCTTAACACATTCCTCATAGGGCATGGTTTCCAGACCCTTGACCATTTTATTCACCCTCCTCTGGACATGCTCCAGTTTTTCAACATCTTTTTTGAATTGTGGTGCCTAGAATTGGACACAATATTACTTGATATTACTAAAACCTTATTAGATGCTTAGATTCTGAGAAATGCAACAGCTACCAAACTGACAGATTTTCACATTCTTAGTGTAAGAAGCATAGGACAATTCCACCTGAATTTTTACATGGAACCATTACTTTGGATACTGCCCTGACATCATTATAGTACCAGTCTCAGAAGACTTTTGTGTGTTAGCGTGTTTGGGAATATTCCCATGAGGCAATTGTACCATTTCAAAAGTTAATATTTCAGATGTTTCAAAATGCTTCCCCTATGTAGTTATACCAGTATAGACATATTAATCCCCCCCCCCCCCAAATTACATGCAACAACAAAATGTAGGGATACCTACCACATTCTGCTTTCATGTTTTCTTCTGAACTAACAATCCAGAAATAAACTGTTAGGCTTCCAAGTTTGAACTTTAAGTCTACAACACTTTACAGTGAAAACCATTTCAGAGAGTAGTTATGCCTCAGCACACCAAGGACACTGATTGCTTCTTAACTGAATCTCAGCTCTGGTGGCCAGCACTCAGGCACTCAAGGAAGATGAGCTCATCAAACTACAATTAAATGGTAAGCTCTGATCTTTCAACAAACTATAGAAAGTTGCTGATTTAAAGAGAATTTTATATATATATATATATATATATATATATATTGTCCTAATTCATTCTGTACTGAGGGAAAATGTGTGTGCAACTTAATATTTGCACAATATGAAGAAGTGTTAAGTTGATGCAGTGTGTATTTGTCCTTAAACAGAAAAATACATGTTTCTCATCCTCTCACCCACTTCTTAAAATTACAAAATGAATTTTGTAATATACTATACAATTCATGTACTAGACAATGCAACCATTGATGTCACAGTAAAATCTGTGTACAAATAGAATTGGTACTTCAAGCTTGATGATAACCCACAATATAACCTTTGTACCAAGCTACCTTTGTACCAAGTTACCACAGCTATATTTGTACCAAGTTCGGAAGCTTCAGCTGATTCAAAACACAGCGGCCAGATTGCTTCAAGGATGGAGCATATCACCCCCATTCTTAAATCTTTGCACTGGCTTCCAATTTGCTTCCAGGCGCAATACAAAGTGTTGGTCATTACCTTTAAAGCCCTATATGGTTTGGGCCCAAGTTACCTGAGAGAACGCCTCTCCCTACACAATCCGCCCCGCACCTTAAGAACAACTGATAAAAAACTGTTAAATCTTAAAAACATGAGACTAATTTCTACATCTCATTCAGCGTTCTCAGCTGTGGCTCCAGAATTATGGAATCACCTGCTGGAGGAGATCCGTCTGATACCTACATTGGAGGCATTCAAAAAAGCACTAAAGACGGATCTCTTCTGGCGGGCATATCCACCCAACCTCATTTAACCCCCCATTGAATCAGAAATTCCCAGATTGTTGATATGCTATTGCTGTAATTGATTTTAACTGTGATATACTGTTTTGGACATTTTATTGTACTGGATTTTAATATGTTGTGAGCCCACCTCGATCCGTAGGGAGAAGTGGGAGATACAAATTAATAATAATAATAATAATAATAATAATAATAATAATACATGGCAAAACCATAGCAAAATCAACCCAAGGTACAATAGGTGCCCCCAAGAATACGTGTTAACTTCCCAAGTAATTAGTATGTAGAACTGTTACAAGTAGTAGCCTTTGCATGCTTATACTCATCAGTTGCTAGTTCGCATGTGCTAAGAGGTAAGGCATAGCATCTATTCATGCCATTTCCTTTTTGGAGGTCCTAGCCATGTGCCTCTCTTCCTTCATCACTTTAATCTAATATTATTATTCTCGGCATCTTCATGTTCCATTTTTTAGTCTGCAGTATGAACATGTTACAGAGCTTTTAATCACAAGATGTAATGTAACCTTTAGTAAGTAAATAAACTTACTTCATACATTTTTACAAAGAACACTAAGCCTGCTTTATTTCCCTTCTAGACTGTGCAAAGCTGGGCTTACTGCTCACTTTCTGTTATCAATTACTAATTACTCTGATTGTGAGATACACTACTATCTCTTACATTCACCAACACTCCACCTTCACTCATCAGCACCTATAGTGAGTACCAATGGCAACTAGTCACGCTGGCTAGATATCATTGTATATCACTGTATACTATCTTGGGTATCAGATTCAGTATGGTTCTCAATGGCAGTAGCTGGGAAAGAAAAGTTGCAGGGTGTTACACTATACCCCATGTCCTGCTTGTGGGTGTCCCATAGGTTTACTTGTCCCATAGCTTTACCACTGGGGAAACATAATGCTGGACTAGACAAGCCTTTGGTCTGACCATTTCTTATTATGTTCTTACCACTAGATTACACTAATGGATCAGCACAGCCAGGTTATCATTCCCAGATAGGCTTTTTAATACTTCTACTCAAAGGCAGAGTACTGTACATGCTTTGAATACAGAAGATCTCAGATAGAGCTGTGAGGGGGGGAGAGACATCCATCTGTTGTATGCAATAAACCAAGAACTAATTCAATAAACTGATGTAAAATGAATTTCAAAGAAGCCTACAGAGATAGCAAAATACAGAACAACAAAATTGTTTGAAAACTGTTGTCCAAATCAACTAATCTTCTTTGTAAACAAACTCTGTGATGTCTGCTCCCCCCACCTCCCCCCCACCCCCACCCTCCATTGTGCCGATGCAGGTGAGCCATTCACTGCTGTGTTATGATTTGCCATAATTCTCTGGGACATCTGTTTGGAACAAAATAGACCTGTTGCATATCTTGGGATTTTGAGCCTGAAAAGAAGCCCTTTGTTTTGCAAAACAAAGAGCTAAGGGCCTATTTCTGTCCCAAACTAAATGACAAAGGTACACTTGAGTACTGAAGCAGTGAGATAATATTAATTGTTTTGGTTTATTTGCATGTTTTTTTTTCTTTTAACACAAATTAGAAACAATTTAGACCAGGAATTGGGAATGTATGGCTATCCAGATGTGATTAGATTGCAGGTTTCTGCACCCCGCATCATTGGTTCAGTTGCCTTGGGCAGATGGAACTTGCAATTCAACATCTGGAGTGCTTACGCTTCATTTAGCCGAAGGAAAAAACATGGCACTAATGGTGCAATCTTATGTCCTCTGGGAGAATTTCCTAAGGACCACTGGATTTGCAGTTCTTCCTTTCTATGACTGGAGTGAATGTCTCTTCTGGGGTGCCTCATGTTAGGAAGAGTGCAATTTTATAAAAGCACCCCTAAATTCCTCACATCTAAAATGCATTGGCAGAGGTAATTTGATATTTCCCCTTTTGAATTGCTTGGACATAGAAGCCTCTATGTAACCTAAATGTCTCTGGAGAGCAGACACTTTTCCTGATGACCCTGATGGAAGGCATGGTAGGATAGGTCCCCAGTCTGCCGTAACGTAAGGGCAGAGAGACCACGTTAGCAGCATAGTCCAGTTGGGAGTTGCCAAACAGGTAAGATGCTTCACACCTTGGACAGATTTATGACTTTCTGACACTTTGCAGATACAAGCTATTCAGATATCAAGTGTCCTTTCCCGTTGATGAGGCTTCCTATAGATCAAATGATGTGTAAATTTGGTCTTGCTTTGATGTAGGGCAATAACCTCTGCTGATGATGTGACTAGAAGCCTATTTAAAATCTTGCCATTTCTTTGTTTGTTGTTCTGCCTTGGAGGAATCTCAGACGGACCTCTGTTCATTTGAGGATCACTCTAAACAGTTCCAACCCCCTCTTTTACCCTTACCTTTTCCCTTTCCTCAGTTCCACATTGGCCTGATGATGTTGCTAGGCCTCTCCTAGAGTTCTTTCCTTCCCTCCTAGGCGTCTAGATGTTGTAGTCATAAAGGGAGGACTGGATCTTGACTGGATTCTGGGAGTTATAATCTATAAAATCAATTTTTCGAGATTCTGCTCCTTGGCTGTTAGTACGATGACACCAAAGAGGGTGAAATGGGAGAGGATGTTACAGACACATGTATTACACAGGCAAATCAAGGAAGCATTTTGGGCACAGCAGAACAATTCTCTTAGACTGGAAAGATGAAGAATTATGTTGGTACTTTATTTAATCCTTGAGCTGGGATAATTGTTTCCCCTTCAGTCCCCCTACAACTAGCAAGCTACCATATTACATCTGGCACTGCTTTGAACCATGATTCCCCTGATTTGATTTCTTTTCTCCTGACATCATTGTAATACCCTATGTGTCATCACAATTGTACATGAGTGTAGCATTCGCAGCACAAAACCCTGGCTTGGGTGCACTGCTCTGCTGGTTCAGAGTTTGAGGCAGGCAAAATGATGAGACAATCACGGTCTCAAAAAAGTCTGCATTATTTTAAAAAGTAAAATAAAAGAAAGGCAAGGCATACATACACACCCTCAAAGCATACATACACACTCTAGATTCAGACAGGCACATAAAAGAAACATTAATTTAAGCATGCATACACACTTGATTATGCAGAGCTGCAAATGGCTGGGAAAGAAAAAGCTTTTGTTTAAAGCTCTTCCTAAAGCTTCTAGTACAACATCACACCATCTCACCTATAAAGTTTGAGCCAAGCAAAGGGAGGGGACACTCAAACAGACAAATAGCTTCATTTATATACCACTTCATACCACCTAAGTAATGTCTAAGCGGTTTACAACTGTAATCTCCTTGCCCCCAACAATCTGGGTTCTCATTTTAGTAACCTCAGAAAGATGCAAGCCTGAGTCAAGCTTCAGCTCTTTTGCTGGTATTGAACTCACAACCTTATGGTTTTGAGTGAGTGGCTGCAGTACAGGCATTTAACCACTGTGCCACCAGAGCTCATTCCCAAACCAATTACTGAGTTGTTTAAGCAGGTGCTGAGATGAGGTGGGATGAGCATCTTCTCTTTTGGCATTTGAATGCCATTCTTTAGTTGTTGTTGTTGTTGTTGTTTACATCATCAGAGGGAGAGGGAGAGGCCTGCCAGCTCCATCAGGCCTGGCCTGAACTAAGAAGAAGAGCCCTCCTTCCAGTCCGTCCGTCTGCCTTGGTCCTGGCCTCAGAGGGAAAGAAGAATTTTTGGACCTGATCTCCTTCCTCTCCACCAGTCTCCTTTTGTGTCATGTCTTATTAGATTGTAAGCCTGAGGGCAGATTAATTAAAAATAATTGTAAGCCACTCTGATAGCTTTTAAGGCTGAAGGGCGGGGTATAAATACTCTGATAAATAAATAATAAATATTATTATCTTTCACCTCCCTGGACCATCCAGATGCAGGGAGAACTTTCCTTGACCCGTTATCTAACAAGGTAAGCAAAGTAAGCAAGGCCTACTTTGCCTTAATAATAATTTTTCTCTCGCAAACTTCATAATGATCCTAGCTCAGCAACTTATTCAGGTGGTAAGAACTGGCTTAGCCAATTACTTCAGCTATTTCAAGGCAAAATAAAGTAAAATAGGCATTTACTTTATGAGCAATTTCAGAGAATGTCAGACTGGTAGAGTTGGAAAGTATATGGATGGCATCTAGTCCAACACTCTCTCCATGTACAAAGCTATCAAAAAAACAACAACATCCATGACAGGCAGAAAAGCAACCTTTTTAAATGACAGACAATACACCACTTTCTGGGTTATGCCATTCCTAATGTTCGGTCAGAATCCACAGTTTGAATCCACTGGTTTGGGGCCTATTTTTTGCTGCAGCTTCTGCCATATTCCCCCATGACACCCAATCAGAGAAGTAAAGTCCAAAATGCTGAGTTTACTGCAGTCAACTCTATCTGAACTGGCAAGAGCTGTATCGGGGGGAAGGGCAGGTGGGGGTGTCTTAAAAAGACTGTCCATAGATACCACTGGGGATTTTTTTTCTAGGAATGGTATTCTTGCTTGTAAGGTTGTTACTGGCCCCACTTCACTAGTAGCAAAACAGAGGAAAAACAAGCTTTAACTCCTCAGTGGCTCTTTCAAGTAAGAATTACCACTGGATTTCACATGTTAGATTTCATAAATACTTAAAAAGCAATGTCATAGAGGGCATTACAGAAAGAAGCAAAGCTATATTTCTTGGGTATATGTGTAGAATTTCTACTGAGTCTTATAGCCCAATTAAGGAATCAACCAACAGGAGATCGTGTTTTATCTTTTGGAATACAAATAACTTAAATTTGACTTAATGGACAGAATTTATTTTCCCCTCCCAACACTGTACCTTGAATAAATACATATATTCACGTTTCATTACATTAGCTTTGAACTCTGAAAATAGATCACATTTCTGTAAGTATATTCTTTTATAGACCCTAAACAGACGGGTGCTATAGGGCGGCCCAATCACGTGCAAGTGTTGCCTCGGGGCAGAGCGTATACATGCCCCGCAACCCTAGCACATGATCAGGGCATCATCGCTACGTAGCATCATTTAAACGGCGTACATAGCAACACCGTTGCAGCTGCACAGTTGGCAACCTTATATGGCGCTGCATAGCGTATATGGTGCTGCATATGGCGCTGTGCAGTTGCAACTTGCTGAAGGTGCCATCTGCACTTTTTGCATCGCAACTGCGACACAAAAATTAACAGATGCTCAGTGCTTCTTTTTCTTCTGTGCACCTTCACCGCGCTGTCTAGTTGCTACAGTGACAGTGCCAGAAGAAAAAGGAGGCTTCAGACTGCCCTTTTCAAAGTGGTCTGCAAAGCCCCATAATTTCCCTTTTTGAGTTTAGTCTCTCTCCCCATATCCTTTCATAAATAGGAGCCCTGGTGGTGTGACGGTTAAATGCCAATACTGCAGCCACAACATTGTGAGTTCAATCCCAGAGAGCTCCAGGTTGATTCAGCCTTCCATTCTTTCATAGGCCAATAAATTGAGTAAACAGTTGGAGTCAATTGGCTTACAGATTGTAAACTGCTTAGAAAGTGGCATTTAACCATTGCACCACCAGGGCTCCTATTAACGAAAGGATCACTATGAAGAAGTATAGAAATGTAAATGCTACTGCTAGTGCTATAAAGACTCTTGTCCCTTGGGAACCTGGCAGTTAACCTGGTGGTTCAAACATGGAAATGGGAAGGGAATCACATTGAGGGTGGATGAGAAATTCTTTGCAAGAGGTATGAGAAAGCACAATAATTTTATTAATATTTGCTCCATGGACCACCTGCAGAATGTTTGGTTTTGGATTTTTTTTTTTTACAAGATCCTGCACCATCAGATATAAATATGATGACACAGCTCCGTTGTCATAGTAACATCTAATGATGCCCTTCCCCCAATAAAATCTACAGCTGACACTGCCTCACTTGAAAGGTTTCCAAGACACTACGGATTGGGGCTCTGTCTACAGTGCTCTCCCAGTCGTAGGGCACATTGAGAACAGGCAGCTGAACCCTTGAGGTCCTGCCACAATTGCTTGTCTCAATATGGCCCATGAGTGGGACAGCACCATAGTCATCATTTCTCAGCACTATGACATGCAGTGCCCCAGGAACCCCTCAATTGAGGTGCTGCTAGGTAGAAAAGGTGAGTTATTAGGGTCATATTCAGTTGCTAATGACCATAAGGCACTTAAGACGGATCTCTTTCGGCGAGCCTATCCATCTGACCTCTTATAAGACACCTTAAGAAAACATTCCATCTCTGACCTGTTTGTATGAATGTAGACGAGTGTAAAAGTTATTTTAATTTTATTTGTATAATAGTAATGTATTTTATTGATTGTATTTTATGTATTGTTTTTATTGTTGTAATCCCATAGGGAGAGGCAAGAAATATAAATATAAATTATTATTTAATAATAATAATAATAATAATAATCTTAATAATAATAATAATCTTTACTCTCCAGCAGTTACAAAATCAGACTCACTTCCGGTAGCATGGCGGATCGATAATCCTCCTTCCAACGACACTCCGGGAGGAGGGTTGCTGTCCCCAGGATTTTTTGAGGAGAAGCAGAAGCGCCGACGAATACAAAGTGTCTCCCCAGAAAAGGGAGAAGGAGAGGGGCTCATCAGAGACCTTTAGTGTTCCGGGGCAATCGAGGGACCGAGGCATTTGAGCCCGGCCGGTAAGGCGACGCTGAAGGGACATGGAGAAGGTCTGAGCTAGCCAGGTCCGGGGACGGGCCGCCGCTTCGCGGCACAAGATCCGCCGCTGCCGTTTTTAACTCTAACCTATTCCAGAGGCAAATACAAACTCTTTCTTCCACCAGGAATTTACCTTCTAATATAAAATTTCACTGCAACAAGTAGACTTAAAATACACACTTAAAACTTTAGGTGTTGTACGAGATCTGGAACGAGGTCCAGAAAGCTTGGAGTACAGAACGGGACTTTAAAAGCATCTATTTTTTGGGTTTATTTTCTCTTATTTTTCTCCAGTACTGTTTGGGATAACTTTGCTTGCAACTAAGGATCTATAATTTGGGAACTTTGGATACAAATGAGGGTGAGACACGATTGTCTTTAGTACCCATTTCTAAGTATCCGACTCTAATAAACAGGATTGGGCTCGGCGAAGAAGAAGGGAAACGATCGCCATTTTGTATCTCTTTTGGGACATCTCTATTCTGCTTTGGTCAGGCCCCACCTGGAATACTGTGTCCAGTTCTGGGCACCACAATTCAAAAAGGATGTGGAGAAACTGGAGCGGGTCCAAAGGAGGGCAACTAAGATGGTGAAGGGTCTGGAAACCATGCCCTACGAAGAACGCCTTAGGGAACTGGGGATGTTCAGCCTGGAGAAGAGAAGGTTAAGAGGTGATATGATAGCCCTGTTTAAATATTTGAAGGGATGTCATATTGAGGAGGGAGCAAGCTTGTTTTCTGCTGCTGCAGAGACTAGGACGCGGAACAATGGATATAAATTGCAGGAAAAGAGATTCCACCTCAACATTAGGAGGAACTTCCTGACAGTAAGGGCTGTTTGACAGTGGAACACACTCCCTCGGAGCGTAGTGGAGTCTCCTTCCTTGGAGGTCTTTAAGCAGAGGCTGGATGGCCATCTGTCAGGGATGCTTTGATTTGGAGTTCCTGCATGGCAGGGGGTTGGACTAGATGGCCCTTGTGGTCTCTTCCAACTCAATGATTCTATGATTCTATGATTCTATGATTCTATGATCTTGTATTCTCTGACCCGATTTCCAAAGATACACTTTAACTTAATTAAGAAGACTTAAATAAGGGGTTCGAGACTAAGCTTTCCTTTTGTTTTCGACGATCTCTTAGACTGTGGATCGTAACGTAAAAATCGAATTGGATGGACTTGGATTCGAATTGGATACATTTGGACAGACAAGGACTCGTAGGAAGGGAAGGAAGTTGAAGGGTGAAACAGGACTGGGACTTAAAATTGTCTATATGATCTCCGCTCCCGAACGGGTGAAAAGGAAAGGAAAGAAAGGAGAAAGTTTGTAAGGACAGCAAGGGGAAGATTTTGAGACGCATTTGTAGCGGAACGAGGTGGGATAAGAAAGAAGAAAAGAAAAACAAACAAAAAAAAACGGAAAGCAGCCTATTGAACTCAATCAGCTTTGCAATCGCTACTAAAATAAGCGACTCTAAAAGAAAATGCCTGAAGGGAAAAAAGCGTTTGACTTTGGTACATCTGCATTAAGTTATATTTATATACTTTATAGCAACAATCTTATTATCACTATTCTTTAATATTCTTAAGCATTTGCCGCGCAGGTCAGGGCCCCCCCCAATAAATACAGAAACCTGGTTGGAGGAAAAAAGGCCACAACTTTATTAACTGTTCCACACATGCAGAACAACACAAAACCATAGGGTTGGCCCAAAGCATAAGGTCTGGATCTGGCCATCAGCAACACCCTGGTTGGTTGATGTACCCTTGGTAGCAGGGGCAAACATCGGGATGACGTAGGTGCCAAGCTCCGCCCTGTTGCGCAGTCAGGCAACTGCGCTGCTTCACATCGAATTGCGAGACATCCTAGTCACCGGGTATTAATCGACTGTGGCCCCCGCAATGGCCACAGCGAACCGCTCCTTACCCGGGTCATGAGGACTCCCGATCCAGTGCCAGCGGGCCCTGGAAACCCCTACCCCAGATCCAGGCCTATGCTGCCGCCACACAGGCAGGTCTGAAAGAGCGCCTGCCGCCAACCCTAAGAACTGAAAAAGAACCCTCCACAAATAATATTAATAGCATCCGCTTGAGCAAGAGTCCAAATCAGGGTGCACATAGCCTGCAAACACCCTAGACTTCCATCAACCAATTTACTTGACGACATCAGTAGAGAGTCCAGCACAGGCTGTAGATGTGGCCGCTCCAATGCGGAATGAATGGCCCCCAAATTCAACCAAAAGAAGACCCATCGCCTGAAGGGCCAGCTTTAACACAGCAACAAATTGAAAGCGTGTGACAGGTGAGCCATCAGCATGACAAAATAGGGATCCTTGACATGCAGGCTGGTGCCTAATAAACCTTTTTAGAACCCGAACAGGACAGAGGTGCGAGTCTTTTAGGTGCCCCAATATGATCGATGAGGCTCAGCCCAGTTTATCACATTTTGACCTGAGAACTGTCAAACATAAAGCATCAGCATTGAACAAAACATCAGTGATGCACAAGTATCTTTTTGAGCAATAGGTCTTCGAAGACAGGACCAGCTCCCCTACCCTCAGGGCCCCAAATGGCGGGAAGGTGGGAAACAATATCCTGAAGCAGTGTAAAAACAGATAGGGTGCCTGGCATCGTTTTTGACCATATGCATGCATCTCCAACCCTCCAGAGTGCAACGCACTTGGAAACAAGCACATGGATCAACCAGGCTGGAGGCTTTTGCAAAGAACAAAATACCTGCAAGGTGAACAGAAATAGAGCGCGGGGAAACCCCACTATACTTTAACCACGCCATGAAGCATAAAACAGTTGTCGAATCCATAGGTCAAAGTGCCGGAATGCCTAGGGCACCCCACAAGGAGGACAATTTAGAAAAAACCTTATTATAGGCCCTGAGAGTGGAGGGGGCCACCGAAGACAAAATGCCCTGGGTCACATTGGAAGTCCAATCTTCCTGAGGAACTCTGGAAATGGCATGGGAAGGGGGTCTGCCTTTGGAGCCAGCCATTGAAACCTGTCTTCCTGGAATCGAGAAAGAGCATCAGCTAAATTATTTTGCAAACCAAGAACAAACCAAGCTGTGATAGAAATGTTAAAATTAAACAAGTGAGTATGAGCCACAGCACCAGCACGACTCTTTCTGATTTGAAAGACAGGCTATTAACAACAGCAACTATGGCTTGATTATCGCAGCAGAACAGAACACGTTTGGTGGAGAACTCATGTTTCCAAATAATGACAGCCGTCACAATGGGAAATAATTCCAAAATAAATAAATAAATAAATAAATTATTAACAACCTCCTCTTAAGCCCAACCCTTTGGCCATTTTTGAGCACACCAGTGTCCTTGAAAAAACAGCCCAAATCACAATCTTCAGATCCTCTCTAATACCCTTGTTAATGCTCACATGGTAATGAGGCCTGGAAATACCTGCAGTAGCTCTGGCCAGCCTGGCACAAAAGGGGCGACCAGGAGAAACCACACAGCACGCAAAGTTCAGGTGACCCAGGAGGGATTGCACCTGTCTCATAGTAACTTTTTGGGATGCAAGAAATTCTGAATTTTTTTTTTTTAAGAGCACTCAATTTGTCAGGAGGGAGACGAGAAACTCCTTCAACCGAGTCCAATTGGACACCCAAAAATGTGAGGGACATAGCTGGCCCCTTAAGTGTTATCAGCTGCTGAAGGGACCCCGATCTCAGATGCCAAAGCAGAAAAGGTATTTAGGAGCATCTGGCAATGGTCTGAGCCGGACCGTCCGGTGAAAAGGAAATCATCCAGTTAATGAGTCACAAGCGGGGAGCAAGCCCTGCGCTTTACCTCCCACTCCAGGAAAGTACTGAAGGCCTCAAAGGCTGCGCAGCTAATTGAACAGCCCATCGGTATAGCCTTATCGAAATACCATCGGCCTTGTACCTTAAGCCCTTACAGGTGGAAATCATCAGAGTGAACAGGCAAAAGGCAAAAAGCAGACTGAATGTCACATTTGGCCATTTGGGCTCCGCTGCCACATGCCTGCACTAGCTGGACCACATGGTCGAACGAAGCATAGCTAAGTCGGAATTCCCCCAGAGCCTTCTTGGGGACAACTCTTAAGGGAGACAACTGAATGTTTGGGAAAGGCGGAGAATCAAAAGGCCTTTCAATGCAGCCGGCATCTATTTCTTTTTGAATCTTTTTCATAAGAACCTCCAGCATATCTCAAGCTGATTTAAGATTGTTATACTCTGAAGGAGGAGGGGAACAAGTCACCTTGGGCAGGGCCCCATGCTGAAAGGGATGGTGGCCTGATTTTGGGCAAGCTGCCTTACTATGGGGCCCCCGACAAAGTTCAAAGATGTGGTCATATCTGCAGTGAGACCTGGAGCACCTTCCTGCATTATATTCCCAGCAGACCAATTTATGTCCCTCTTACCATCCGGTCTGGTGGCCCCTTTGGACCTGGTCAGAGGGACCACCTCAAGCAACCAAATTTCATTGTGAATAAGATCCCAGTGCTCTCTAGAGCTCTGAGAAGCCTGCTGACAAAAGGCTGCATCATAGGTGATAGCAGCTGCCTCACCAGGTACATCTCTGACTCTAAGAACATGAAGCATGTGGCAATCTAAGTGTCAAGGTCTCTTGAGGAATGCCATTGAGATAACAGCCCTATGGAGAATGTATGCTCTGCTGAGGGAACCTTAGGGTGTTTTGTTTGTTTGTTTGTTTGTTTTGCCCATTTGGTGGATGTAACAGCAAGGGCATCATGCCCTTTTGGTTGCAATAGTGTGAAAATGTAAACGAAACAACCTGTTAAAATTCCATTTTTTCACATTTTTTTTTTTTGAAAGGTGAGACCCAAGAGGACGCTCACCAGGAGCTGAGGGAGGGATGCCCAAGACCCAAGGCCCATACACCTTGCAGGCCAGGATGCCAGGACCTGCACCGGATAGCACAGCAGGGAAACCCAGGGACCAAAGCATGGTCCACCCAGAACCCTTCTCTACCTGTAGGCACAACCTGTGAAAAACCCCCTCCCCAACATGTCCCAAACGAGACACAGATGCAGTCCTGTTCCATTTACTCTTTTTTTCCCTTGCATTTCTTCCTTTTGCCACCGGCCACAGAGGTTCCCGCAATAAGCTCGTCGTCCTCCGAACTCGAAGATGTAGAGCTAGAACCGGATGAAGAACTTGAGCTGGAGACATCCACTCAAGCAACGGAGGTCCAAGCCGAAGAGCTGGGTCCCAAGCTGAGGACATCATCCGCCAACTGTTGTTCCCTGTCGCCTTCCCGGGATCCAGATCCAGACATGCAACACCAGCAGATGTCGATACTTGGGAGGCTGCCATGGCCTTAGCAATGATTTCTGAGAAGGACCACATCAGTTTTGCAGCCATCTCTTGGCTAATGATCAAAGATGCCTGCAATGGGGGAGGATGGGCCTGGACCATTACTATTGTCGCAGGATCCACCACAACTGTCGAACTCCCCTGTCTACAGGCATACGTACGTGCTGGGCACCTCCTAGTCCCTGGGGCTAGCTCTTCCCAGGACCTACAATTTGTTTTCACAAAGAACTGGTAACTTGTGCAGCACCACTTGACTTCCTTGATTTTGGTGACATGTTGAAATTGGTTGGTCTGACAACACTAAGATTGGGACTGTAGTCAGCAAGAAAAAAGTATTGCAAAGCTGCTTATAGGTGAAGGGAAACACATGCCCAGCAGGGCCGAAGCCGCAAGCACCGTGTAAATTACAGTTCACCGTTGTCAAGTCACAAGCACTGGTTACAACTCACGTGCCCAGCTGGCCAAAGCCGCGTGTACCGTGTAAAGTCAGCAGTGCAATAATCACCAACCAAGTAGAGAGCACGTGCCCAGCAGGGCTGAAGCCGCGAGCACCGTGCCGAAGAACAGTTTGTAGTCACAAAGTCATCAAGACGATTGTTTGCACGTGCCCAGCAGGGTTGAAGCTTGGAGCACTGTGCAGTTAAAACAAAAAACAAACCAAACCAAAACAAAAAACAGTTTGAAGGCAAAATTCCGAACACCACCCGGAGCACTGTGCAGTTGAAAAAACAGTTGAATCCAAAATTTCAAACACCACCAGGAGCACCGTGCAGTTGAAAAAACAGTTGAAGCCAAAATTTCAAACACCACCAGGAGCACCGTGCAGTTGAAAAAACAGTTGAAGCCAAAATTCTGAACACTGCCGGGAGCACCGCGCAGTTGAAAAAACAGTTGAAGCCAAAATTTCAAACACCACCAGGAGCACCGTGCAGTTGAAAAAACAGTTGAAGCCAAAATTCCGAACACTGGATGTGTGATCAGCAGGGGCCAAGGCCGCAGGCACAACAATTATTAATTATTAAGACTAAAAAGGAGGACAAAACAAAACAAAAAGGCCTTCTCAAAAAACATGAACCTTGTCTGCCAGTCCCTTAGCAACAAACCTGAAGGAGCGGGTGATTGTTGCCAAGAAGTGGGGAGGTGGTAAAGATGCCCTCACCAACAAAATGCCCCACCTATTAGGCAGCGAGGAAGGCTGTCAGACCCAAAGCCCCGCCCCCTACTGTGCGGCTAGGCAGTGAAGCCTCTGATCTGCTGGCCCCCAGAGCAGAACTGGCAATGGTGCCGACGCTCACCATACATGGCCTTAAATAGGCCCAACAGCCAATGAGGGCTCAGGAACGATGGAGGCACCACCCTCTCCGAGCTCTCCACCAATAGGAGGGCACGCCATACCCTGCTGTGGCCAATCAGACAGGTTCCTTTCCTGCTCCTCCCAGTGGCCAATCAGCATCGAGCCCGCGCTCGCACCGGCCGCTGGGGCGTCCAAGCCTGGCGCGCGGGATGGGGAGAGGCCTTCCTTCACGCGGCAACAGCGCCGGCCCGTTAATTCGGGCGGCGCCATTTAACATTAATTTTTAGGTACTTAAGTTGTTTAGTAAAGAATTACAGCAACAGATATTTGGGAATAACTGTTTGGGAAGGAAAGGAGTAAGGGGAATATTTGTCGTGAAAACAAAACCTGACAAATTGTGCTTTATATTTTGTCTCTTATTCCCTACCTTCTATCCTACATTCGATATTTAATATATTTTGTATAGTCATATTTTATATAGACTACATACCCTATATTCTATATAGTACAGTGCTTTATAGAAATAACCTGGTTTTTCAATACTATATTCACAACGTTAACATAACATTTATTCTTCAACAACATAAGCTTATATTTCTTTTTTGTCAGGGTCAGGGGAGCTAGACACTACCATTAAGGAGTATTAACATTAAGGAGTACTAACATTAAGGAGTATTATAGTTGTCCAACGGTTGATTTTTTCCTTTTATTTACTATTATTATTTGTCTTCTACTACTTCGCTTTTCAAGATTATTAACTGTAAGGTAATACTAGACTTTCGGAACTTGAGTGATATTCTGTGTTGAAACAATTTTATAACTTTGTAAACGGACTATAAATAATTGTTGGTAAATTGTTGGTAAATATATGCAATTATAGCATCGCTGAGACTCAATAATTAATTGGTAAAGAGAGCAAGGGAAAGGAAAGGAGAGGAAGAAAAGAGAAGAGAAAGGAAGAGAAAGAAAAGAAGGAAGAGAAGGAAGAAAGGGAAAGGAAAAAAGGTGGTACATCGTCTTAATTTGAGGACAAATTAAGGGTAAATACAGAAAGAGAAAGAGGAATTGTTTACAATCTTAGAGCTTGAAAAATTATACAAACAATAATACAATTAGTGGGAAAACATTAGAAATAGCAGAAACAAAGAAGAACCATATTAGTTGGTTTTAACACTTTATTTCTATTAGACACAAACAATCTAATAATCACTAAAAGACTCAGATAGTGAAGACTTAGTTTTTCTTTGATTGGCAAGACCTATCTCTCCCCCCCCCATTTTCTTTTCTCCGCCTTAACATACTGTAAACACCTACACCCAAAGTACAGTAACAACAATTGACGATTCCTCCCTCCTCTGTCAATAACAAAATTGCATCTAACTTTTAGCTGTAACCTAACCTTATTTAAACACAATATCTTCTACTTCTCCACTCCCTGTAAGACAATTTAAATCTTGGTTTTGATAAAACATAAAATAGTTACGGAAGAGTGTTGCAGAAAGAACGAAAGAGACTAAGTTAAACAAAATCATAAAATCTATTAAACACCTGGGAAAAATTAGATTTTTTAATCTGCAGTTACAATCGACAAGTTAGCACATCAAACTTTAAAGTTCTAAAATAAGGTTGACAAGTTTCAAGTTGACACACCAGGGGTTAGACAATCGAAAAGTTTGAATAGACAACAACAAGAGATTGAAGCTTGCTATTTCTGAAATCTTATATATTGTTTCGAGAATTGCAAAAGTCTTAATTGGTGCGTGATCAATTTGAAACAGTAGTTCGAATTTAAATAATAAAAAAAGGAAGAAGGAAAAGAGTAGGAAAAGGGGGAGAAAGAGAAAGAGGGAAAAAAGGGGGAAAAAGAGAAAAGAAAAAAAAAGGAAGAAAAGGAGGAAGGAGAAAGAAAAAAATATGACCTCAACAAGAAGAGAAAAAGAAAGACAAGCACAAGCCATGGCCATGGCAAATCAGAGAAGGCTTTCTACATCGGACTCTAATATCAATTTAATGGAGGAGATGAAAAGGCTACGTTTAGAACTCAAAAATGAAATTTGGGAATCAAGGGAAGAAACAAGGCGTGAAATAAGAGAATCCAAGGAAGAAACAAAGAAAGAATTAAAATATGAGGCAAATAAAATAAGACAAGATTTGGACAAAATCAATAAAGATATGGAAAAAATAACAGGAAAGGTAGAAAAAATTGAACAGAAAACAAAAAAAATGGAAGAAAAAATAGAAGTTCTAAACAAATATCAACAAGAAGATCAGGACGCAATATTAAAATTAGAAATTAAGCAAAGAGAAATATGTGTGAAATTGAGAGGACTTCCCAAACAAGTGAATGAAAACCTTTACAACTTTCTAGTACCTTACCTGGCAAGATACCTTGATATCCCAGCACAGCAGATGCAAACTGAAATAGACAGAATGTACCGAATAAATTCTAGCACGGCTAGAACAAAGAAGCTTCCTAGAGATGTAGTAATTTACTGGGTAAGGAAACAAATGAAGGATAATTTTATTCAAAAAAATTTTAAAACGAGATTTGTGATACGGGGAACAGAAATACAGGTATTCAAAGACATTCCAGCCGAAATATTGAGAAGAAGGAAGGATTATCAATTCCTGACGGAACAGCTAAAAAGATATAGAGTCCCTTTCAGATGGGAAGAAATAGAGGGCTTATCGGTGACATGGAATCAAAGGAGATTTAAATTGAACACGGTGGAAAAAGCGGCTGAATTCTGGAAAGAGTTTAGAAAAGACATATCGAAACGACCTACCACCGTGTTCGAGGAAGATAACTATCCAGAAGATGAAGGAAACATACACGTTAAAACCCCAACTGGGAAAAACAAGACAGTAGAAAGAGAAGAAGAAGATCTATTAAGAAATGAGGAAATGGAAGGAGCAACAGGTTTTGAAAGAAGGAATTTCGAAAGTGAAGAAGACAGCAAAGAAGAAGACGAAGAGTTAGGAATAGAAAAAGAATCCTTGGAAGAGAAAAATCGATAGACAAGGAAAGAACTAGAGGAAATAAGGGGAGGAGTCAGGGGAGGGAAGGGGGAAACACTTACCTGTAAAGAGGTTAAAAAAATTCAATGAAGTTGGTAACTTGGAACGTGAAGGGTCTAAACCTAAATGGAAAGAGAAAAAGGGTGATTCATTATTTAGAGAAATTAAATTGCAACATTGTTTGCATTCAAGAAACACATATTAAAAAAACGGAGAAACATCTAATCAGATTTAAAAATTTAGGAAGAGATTTCATATTGGCAGCAAAGCAAAGGAAAAAAGGGGTGGCAATATATGTTAAACGAAGTATTCAGGCCAAAGAGGTATTAAATGATAAGAATGGGCATTATTTGGGAGTGGAGATTAAATGGGAAGGAGAATCAATTCTAATATTAGGAATATACTGCCCACTAGAAAATAAAAGTTTATTCTATGACAAATTACATAAAGAACTAGATGAGTTGGAATTCGACAAAATTTTAATGTTGGGAGACTTTAATGGGGTAGTAGAACCCCATCTAGATAGGAAATCTGAGAACGAGACAAGAAATAATCAAGGAAAACTCCCTTTGACTTTCTTTAAGCTAACAGAAGACTTTGGATTATGTGATATATGGAGACTGTATAACAAGACGAAACTAGATTTTACATTTTACTCGTATAGGCACCGTTCATTATCAAGAATCGACATGCTTTGGGCACCCATATCATTTAGCAAATTAGTGACCTCTACGGAAATCTTACCAAGAACAATATCAGATCATAATGCACTAAAAATAACTTTTAACCAAAATAAGAAAAACAATATATGGAAGGTAAAGGATTCCCTATTGTTAGAGAAGAGTATTGTAGAAAAAGGAAAAGAAACTATTACACAGTACTTTAAAGAAAATTTGACCCCAGAAGTAAAAATGATCAATGTATGGGATGCGGGAAAAGCTGTTTTTAGAGGTTTCATGATTAATCAAGAAGCATATATTCAGAAAAAAAGAAAAGAAAAGGAAAATGAGATCCAGAATTTGATAAGGATAAAAGAAAAGGAATTAATAGATAATCCAGGAAATACTAAAATACTAGACGAGTTAAACATACTTAGAAAACAAGAGGGTAAGAAAAACTTATTAGAAATAAGCAATGGCTTAAAAAAAGCCAAACAAAAAAATTTTGAGCAGGCAAATAAAATAGGGAAAAATTTGGCTGAGGTATTGAAAAAACGGCAAATAAAAAAGTCTATTGTGGAAATAAAAGAAAATGGCAGTATAAAAAACAAACAAGAGGAAATTAAGGAGGCCTTTGAAAAATATTACACTGATTTATATAAAGATCAGAAGATAGATGCAATCAGTATTTTGGCATACTTGAATGAAGAGGAAGAGATATATATACCCCCGTCGGAACAGCAATTGGAAGACTTAAATAAACAAATATCATATAATGAGGTTGAAACAGCAATACGGAACTTAAAAATCAATAAAGCACCAGGTCCTGATGGTTTTAATGCACTCTTTTATAAAACTTTCAAGGAAGAACTTTGTGGGCCACTACAAATGACTATGAATGCAATCTTAGAAGAAGGAGTGCCAAATTCATGGAGGGAAGCCGAAATCATAGAATCATAGAATCATAGAAATTTAGAGTTGGAAGAGACCACAAGGGCCATCCAGTCCAACCCCCTGCCATGCAGGAACTCCCAATCAAAGCATACCCGACAGATGGCCATCCAGCCTCTGCTTAAAAACCTCCAAGGAAGGTGACTCCACCACCCTCCGAGGGAGTGTGTTCCACTGTCGAACAGCCCTTACTGTCAGGAAGTTCCTCCTAATGTTGAGGTGGAATCTCTTTTCCTGCAGTTTGCATCCGTTGTTCCGAGTCTTGTTCTCTGGAGCAGCAGAAAACAAGCTTGCTCCCTCCTCAATGTGACATCCTTTCAAATATTTAAACAGAGCTATCATATCACCTCTTAACCTTCTCTTCTCCAGGCTAAACATCCCCAGCTCCCTAAGGCGTTCCTCATAGGGCATGGTTTCCAGACCCTTCACCATTTTAGTCGCCCTCCTTTGGACATGCTCCAGTTTCTCCACATCCTTTTTGAATTGTGGTGCCCAGAACTGGACACAGTATTCCAGGTGGGGCCTGACCAAAGCAGAATAGAGTGGCACTATTACTTCCCTTGATCTAGAAACTATACTTCTATTGATGCAACCTAAAATTGCATTGGCCTTTTTAGCTGCTGCATCACACTGTTGACTCATGTTCAACTTGTGGTCTACTTGGACACCTAGATCCCTTTCACATGTTGTCTCATTCAGCCAGGTGTCCCCCATCCTATATCTGTGCATTTCATTTTTCCGCCCTATGTGTAGGACCTTACATTTCTCTGTGTTAAATTTCATTTTGTTAGCTTTGGCCCAGCTTTCTAGTCTATTCAGGTCATTTTGAATTTTGATCCTGTCCTTTGGGGTATTAGCTACTCCTCCCAATTTCGTGTCATCAGCAAATTTGATAACTAGGCTCTCGATACTGTCATCCAAGTCATTAATAAAGATGTTGAATAGCACTGGGCCCAGGACAGAACCCTGTGGGACCCCACTTGTCACTTCTTTCCAGGATGAAAAGGAACCGTTGGTGAGCACCCTTTGGGTTCGGTCAGTCAACCAGTTACAAATCCATGTAACGGTTTCCTTGTCTATCCCACATTTTGCAAGCTTATTTGCAAGAATGTCATGGGGAACCTTGTCAAATGCCTTACTGAAGTCAAGATATACTATATCCACAGCATTCCCTTCATCTACCAAGCTAGTAATTTTATCAAAAAAAGAGATCAGATTTGTCTGGCATGACTTGTTTCTCTGAAACCCATGTTGGCTTTTTGTGATTATGGAATTATCTTCCAGATATTCACAGACTCTCTGCTTAATGATCTGCTCCAGAATCTTTCCTGGAATTGATGTCAGACTAACCGGACGATAATTGTTGGGATCCTCTTTTTTCCCCTTTTTGAAGATTGGGACAACATTTGCCCTCCTCCAGTCTGCAGGGACTTCTCCTGTTCTCCAAGAGTTCTCAAAGATGATTGCCATTGGTTCTGATATTACATTTGCCAGTTCTTTCAATACCCTAGGATGTAGTTCATCTGGTCCTGGAGACTTATATTCATTTAGATTAACCAGGTATTCCTGTACTGTCTCTTTATTTATTCTGTGCTGAAATTCCCCTATTCTGTCCTCTGCCCCATCATCCTTAGGTTGGGCACCCTTTGCCTTTCCTGAGAAGACTGAAGCAAAGAAGGTGTTGAGCAATTCTGCCTTTTCTCTGTCTCCTGTGAGCATTTGGCCATCTTCTCCACGCAGTGGCCCAACTGTTTCCTTCTTCTTCCTTTTGCTGCGGACATATCCAAAAAAGCCCTTTTTATTGTTCTTAACGTCTCTAGCAAGCCTGAGTTCATTTTGCGCTTTAGCTTTTCTGACTTTATCCCTGCATGTACTGGCTATTTGTTTGAATTCCTCTTTGGTGATTTCCCCATTTTTCCATTTTTTATACATGTTCCGTTTAAAACTTAGCTCATTTGTAAGTTCCTTAGTCATCCATACCGGTTTCTTGAGACATCTCCCATTTTTCTTCCTCATTGGAACTGTCTGAAATTGTCCCTTTAGTATCTCCCTTTTGAGGAACTCCCATCCATCTTGAACTCCCTTCTCTTTTAGTATTCTTGACCATGGGATCACCCCCAGTATTTCTCTAAGTTTATTGAAATCAGCTTTCCTAAAGTCTAGAATGCGTGTCTGACTATGCCTAGCTTCACCTTTCCACTGTATAACAAACTCCAGGAGGACATGGTCACTTCCACCTAAGGATCCCACCACTTGCACCCCATCAACTAGGTCTTCCCTGTTGGTTAAGATCAGATCCAAAATAGTTGATCCCCTTGTTGCCTCTTCCACCTTTTGGACAATGAAATTGTCTTCCAGGCAAGTGAGGAATTTTCTAGATCTTGAGGATAGCGCTGAGTTTGACTTCCAGCAAATATCCGGATAGTTGAAGTCCCCCATCACTACTACATCTCTCCTTCCTGATTGTGTGGTCATCTGTTCTAGAAAGGCATCATCCATTTCCTCTGTCTGACTTGGGGGTCTGTAGTAGACTCCCACAGTAACATCCCTGTTGTTTCCCTCTCCTTTAATTTTTATCCAGATGCTCTCCACCTGGCTTCCAGTATTGATTTCCTGGATCTCTTCACTGGTGTAAATATCCTTGACATATAATGCTATTCCTCCTCCTTTCCTGCTTGGCCTGTTTCTCTTAAAAAGGTTATATCCCTCTATTTCTATATTCCAGTCGTGAGACTCATCCCACCAGGTTTCAGTGATGCCTATTATATCATATTTCCCTTGTTGTGCTAGGAGTGCAAGTTCATCTTGCTTATTTCCCATGCTCTGTGCATTAGTGTAGAGACATCTAAGACCATGTGTCCCCTTTACTTGATGCCTGTGCATGTTTTTTTGGCTCCTATTGTTGGGTCCTTGCACTGTTTGTGTTCTTCCCTCTATGTCAGTTTGACTATTTTTTCTAGCCGTTTTGCCTTCCAAACTGCTGTCTCCCTTCCCCAGGTCGCTTAGTTTAAAGCCCTCCTGATCAGATTCTTCAGACTGTTGGCAAAAACGTTTCTTCCAACTGGCGTGAGATGTAGCCCATCCCTTGCTAGAAGTCCTTCCTCATGGTACCGCAGCCCATGATCCAAGAATCCAAATTGTTCTCGGCGACACCATCTGCGGAGCCAGTTGTTGATATCTGCTATTTTCCTCTCTCTTCCTGGACCATGCCCTTCTACTGGTAGAATAGACGAGATGACAATCTGTGCGTCCATTTCCTTCAGCTTCTTCCCCAGAGCCTCGTAATCCCTTCTGATATTGTGAAGGCTGTGTCTTGCTGTGTCATTCGTTCCCACGTGGACCAAAAGGAAGGGGTATTTGTCAGTAGATTTCACCAATCTTGTCAGCCTCTCCGTCACATCACGGATCTTTGCTCCAGGGAGACAACACACCTCACGAGACATCTTGTCGGGCCCACAAATCACTGCTTCTGTACCCCTCAGCAAGGAGTCCCCCACCACAACCACGCGCCTCCTCTGAGGCTTAGCAGCAACTCTTCCCTGCGATGGAACTCCCAGGCTCCCCTGCTGTGTCCCTGAAGTCTGTCCATGCTGCTCTTCCTGATCCTCCTTGACAAGTGAAAGGGCTTCGAAACGATTCTGTAGCTGCAAGCTTCTACTGCTATCTCTGATTTCTCTGCTTCTCTGTGTGACATTCCTCCAGCTGTCTGCCTCCTGTGTACATGAAGTGACCTTCAAACCCCCAGCGACTTTCTCTGTGTGGTCTCCTTCCAAGATCGTTCCTTCCGTTGTGTCGAGGAAAACCTCTTGCTCCCTGACATGCTGAAATGTCGCTATCCTGGATTCCAGCTGCTGTACTTTCTCCTCCAAGAGGGCTACCAACTTGCACTTGGGGCATGTGAAGTTCGCCACATCTGTAGGCAAAAAGACAAACATCCCACAAGTGTTGCAAGTGACTGCAGCCGCTCCCTCGGTGCCCATACTGAGAATTATTAAGGAATCACTAAAAGAGGACTGTGGGCTTCCTCCTCGAAGAATATCCCCCGGTAAACACCAATGTCAAAGGCCCCTGATGTCCTGTCCTATTTCACCAAACTCTATCAGTGATTTCAACCTACTGGGAATGTTACTTTATACAGATGCCCTGGTTTCTAACTTGTATTCACTTCCTCTGAGGTGGAGGGGAACCCTTCAAAGCACTTTTTAAAAAGGGGGAGATCCAAAGGAGAACCTCTAAAAAACAAAGTTTACAGCTCACAGAAGCTCCTCCTCCTCTGCAACAGACACACTCCCCCAAGAGATTTTAAAAATCCACACACTTACCACTTAAAATGGCTGCCAAAAAGGTGCTCTTCCTCCTTCTCTCTCTCACTCCAAGTGGTCTGCAGCTGGCTCTCTGAGCAGTTCTCTACAGCTAGTCTCCTAGCTCCTCCCACTTGTGACTCACAGATGTGACTCACAGAAGCTCCTCCTCCTCTGCAACAGACACACTCCCCCAAGAGATTTTAAAAATCCACACACTTACCACTTAAAATGGCTGCCAAAAAGGTGCTCTTCCTCCTTCTCTCTCTCACTCCAAGTGGTCTGCAGCTGGCTCTCTGAGCAGTTCTCTACAGCTAGTCTCCTAGCTCCTCCCACTTGTGACTCACAGATGTGACTCACAGAAGCTCCTCCTCCTCTGCAACAGACACACTCCCCCAAGAGATTTTAAAAATCCACACACTTACCACTTAAAATGGCTGCCAAAAAGGTGCTCTTCCTCCTTCTCTCTCTCACTCCAAGTGGTCTGCAGCTGGCTCTCTGAGCAGTTCTCTACAGCTAGTCTCCTAGCTCCTCCCACTTGTGACTCACAGATGTGACTCACAGAAGCTCCTCCTCCTCTGCAACAGACACACTCCCCCAAGAGATTTTAAAAATCCACACACTTACCACTTAAAATGGCTGCCAAAAAGGTGCTCTTCCTCCTTCTCTCTCTCACTCCAAGTGGTCTGCAGCTGGCTCTCTGAGCAGTTCTCTACAGCTAGTCTCCTAGCTCCTCCCACTTGTGACTCACAGATGTGACTCACAGAAGCTCCTCCTCCTCTGCAACAGACACACTCCCCCAAGAGATTTTAAAAATCCACACACTTACCACTTAAAATGGCTGCCAAAAAGGTGCTCTTCCTCCTTCTCTCTCTCACTCCAAGTGGTCTGCAGCTGGCTCTCTGAGCAGTTCTCTACAGCTAGTCTCCTAGCTCCTCCCACTTGTGACTCACAGATGTGACTCACAGAAGCTCCTCCTCCTCTGCAACAGACACACTCCCCCAAGAGATTTTCAAAATCCACACACTTACCACTTAGAATGGCTGCCAAAAAGGTGCTCTTCCTCCTTCTCTCTCTCACTCCAAGTGGTCTGCAGCTGGCTCTCTGAGCAGTTCTCTACAGCTAGTCTCCTAGCTCCTCCCACTTGTGACTCACAGATGTGACTCACAGAAGCTCCTCCTCCTCTGCAACAGACACACTCCCCCAAGAGATTTTAAAAATCCACACACTTACCACTTAAAATGGCTGCCAAAAAGGTGCTCTTCCTCCTTCTCTCTCTCACTCCAAGTGGTCTGCAGCTGGCTCTCTGAGCAGTTCTCTACAGCTAGTCTCCTAGCTCCTCCCACTTGTGACTCACAGATGTGACTCACAGAAGCTCCTCCTCCTCTGCAACAGACACACTCCCCCAAGAGATTTTAAAAATCCACACACTTACCACTTAAAATGGCTGCCAAAAAGGTGCTCTTCCTCCTTCTCTCTCTCACTCCAAGTGGTCTCATGTGTTACCAAAAGAATGTGTTACCAAAAGAAGGGAAAGACACAAGAGATATTAAGAATTTTAGGCCCATTTCACTATTGAACGTGGATTACAAGTTATTTGCATCGATTCTAGCTACAAGACTCAAAAAGTATTTAAAAGATTGGATAGGCCCTGAACAAAGAGGTTTTCTACCACAGAGGCAATTGAGAGAGAATATAAGAATTGTTTTAAATATGTTAGAATTTTACGAGAAGCATAATGATAGAGAATTGGGACTACTACTATTAGATTTAGAAAAGGCCTTTGATACCGTTAATTGGACCACAATCTTCAAAATTATGAATAAAATGAACTTAGGGCTGAATTTTACAGGTTGGGTAAAAGAAATTTACAAGGAGCAGAAAGCGAAAATCATAATCAATGGTGAGAGAACAAATTTTATAAACATCAGGAGAGGAACCAGACAAGGGTGCCCATTATCCCCATTACTTTTTATAATGGTAATAGAGAGATTAATAAAAAGAATTAAAAATAATGTTTGCATTCGTGGAGTAAAAATTAAGAACCACACTATTAAAATAAGAGCCTTTGCGGACGACTTAGTTGTTTTTCTCGATAATCCCTGTAATAATATAACTCTTCTAAATGATGTAATTGATAGATTTGGCAAGATTTCCGGATGTAAACTCAACAAAGAAAAATCAGTAATTATAACAAAAAACCTAACCAGAGAAAAAGAGACGAAACTGGCAGAACTTTCAGGTATAGAAATTAAAAAAAAGGCAAAATATTTAGGAATTACTATTTCTAGAAATTTAGGAGAATTATTTGATGATAATTATAAAAAAACTTGGAAGGAAATAAAAAGTAAACTGGGGAATTGGAACAAGTTACAATTGTCGTTTTTAGGGAAAATAGAAACTATTAAAATGTCAATATTACCCAAAATGTTATTTTTGTTCCAAAATTTACCTATAGTAGTTAAAGACTCCTTTTTTAAACTTTGGCAGAGAGATCTAAGTAATTTCATTTGGCAGAGAAAAAGGCCAAGAATTAGACTTAAAGTCTTACAAGACTCAATTGACAGAGGAGGTCTTGGGCTACCAAATTTAAAGCTCTACTTTGAATCTTGTTGCTTGCTATGGTTAAAAGAGTGGATAACTTTAAGTAATAGAGAGCTTTTAGATCTCGAAGGGGACAACCTGGTTTTTGGCTGGCACGCATATTTAGGATACAATAAAATTAAAGCCAATAGAAATTTTAATACTCATTGTATTAGAAAATCATTGTTTAAAGTATGGGAAAAATATAAGTGTAGGATTATGCCAAAATTTCCTCTTTGGTTCTCTCCCCAAGAGGCAGTTCAAAGAACTGAAGTGAGACAATGTTTTAATTGGCTTACCTACTCACAATTGTTGAAAAAGAATGAATTAGGAAACCTGGAATTAAAAACACTACAAGAATTAACGGAAGAAGGCTACGATCTAAATTGGTTTGGATATTGGCAAATCAAAGAGTGTTACAAAACAGACTCTAAATCGCTAGGTTTTGAAAAAGAAAAAAATCATTTTGATAAATTAATACTAGGAGAAAACATTAAGTGGATAAAAGAGCTATATAAATTATTATTAGGGTGGGATGAGGAAGAAGAAACTGTAAAAGTAAATATGATCCAATGGGCTAAAAATTTCGGGTACCCAATACTTTTAGAAAAATGGGAACTAGTATGGAGAAAAAGATTAAAATATTCGGCCTCTCAAAATCTTAAAGAAAACTTCTATAAAATTTTCTATAGGTGGTATTTGACACCGGAAAAAATATCAAAGATATCCAAATCAGGGAACAACCTCTGCTGGAAGTGCAATTGTGAACCAGGGACTCTGTATCACTGCTTATGGACCTGTAAGAAAGTTAAAAGTTATTGGATTAAAGTAAATGAAATAATAAATTCGATTGTAGAGAACAAATTAAATTTTGCGCCCGAAACTTACCTCTTAAACATGTGGGATGTAGAACTAGATAGAAAGTATGGCAAAATATTATATTATCTGATATCTACGGCTAGAATCACGTTAACACAAAAGTGGAAGAACAAACATGTGCCAAGTCTTAAAGATTGGCTTATTAAAATCTTTGATGCAATCGAAATGGATGAGCTAACATCTTTAATAAGAAACCAGGAAATAGATAAGGTTGAAAAAGATTGGGGCAAAGTACTGGAATGCTTGAAGAAAGAGTGGGGAAAAATGGTGACTATAAGTTACGGAAATAGTGTAAGAATACTCTAGAACGACCAAGATAAGTAAAAGGACAAGTTAACAATATAATACAACTACATGAACAAATATTTTACTGCAGCGCAGCATATTATATGCAGAGAAATGACCATTCGGATGCCTCAGGAAATCTTTAAATAGTCTTTTAAGAAAAAATAAACTGTATGAATACTTGCAACTTATAAAGAAAGATACAAAAAAAATCTATTAAAGGGAGACTTAAATTCACATAACTAGATAAGAAGGTGAATTAAAGTAAAAATGCAACGCTACCTAGTGGGAGTAAGAGAGAAGTCAGGTATGAATGGATTAAGAATGAAAGGATGATGATAGAAGGTTAAAGTAGGTGATGAAGGTATGAGAATGTAGTATAGGATGAGGCAAGAATGAGAGGAGGAGAAGGAGGAAGATTGAGTGAGATTATGAAGGAGGAAAGGCTTGTAGGCCTGAATGGAGGTTGTTATTATTATTATTATTATTATTATTATTATTATTATTACTACTACTACTACTACTAGTATTAGTACAAGGATTGGTATTTTGTAATACCTGTATTTTCAAATGCATAAAGAGACATAACACGGTGGGGAGAGACTGATGATGGCAATGGATTCCTGCCATTTCACAGATCCTGACATCCCTCTCCAGCCTTGCAAATATAGAACAGGTTATGTGCAGTTATCCTTTCTATGTGTGTGCTACCACATGCACACACATCCATGGAAAGCCCATGGATGAGAACCCATTGTACTGTGTAAATTGTGTGGTGACTCAGAAAGTTTTGGATTTTGGAGTACTTTGGACTTTTGAATTCTAGATATGGGATTCTCAGTCTATATACAGCTCAATAACAACATGGACAGAAAACAGGGAGGTGTGAATCCATCTACCAAGCACTTTCTACTCCTGGTTTAATTGAGATGTTTGTTTTGCTAGATGGTTGTATACTTGCAAGTCAAGTTTTTGGAAAGAAATATTTTTGTTTAAAAAATGTATAGACAAAATGGATGGTAACTTTAATGAAATATCAACTAGACCTGTTTTGCTCTGGGGAAAAGATGCAATGGTCAAACACTTCTTCACTAAAGCTATTTTCTCACACTGCTTGATAAATTTGGCATACAATCATACTCAGGATAAGCAACACTGAATTCTTGAATATTTAATTTAAATTTCACAGTTAAGAAGTAACAGATACCTGTAGACTTTGGGAAATAACGGTTGGAAATGTAATGGGAGCTTCATATTTGAATGTGTTCATTACAAATTCAGTGATTCATTATTTTCAATTCAGTTACCGTATATATTTGTCTATAAGTCAAAAAGTTAAGCCCAAAATGGGCTCCAAAATCCTGGGTCAACTTATATACAGGTCAATATGGTAACACTGCTCTGATGCCGATACCATGAGCTTTGGAAAAAGCTGGTGGTGAAGGGAGGGTGAGGGAAGAGAAAGAGAGAAAGAATGAAGGTTTGCCTTTCCATTTTGCATGCTGAGACTGTGACCCTTGGGAGAGAGGTCCAGAGAGGGAGAAGGAGGGAGGAAGGAAGGGAAGTAGTGTTTTGTTTTCCCCTTTTTTACATGGCCCTAAGTTTGACCCTCAACTTATCCACGGGTCGTATCAAAATCCATGATTTTGAACCCAAAACCTGCCCTCAATTAATACATGAGGTCAGTTTATATACAAGTATACAGGTAAGTTTGATGTGAATATTTGCTTTAGGAAATAATGGATAATGACTGGATGGTTTTTACAAGATAGATATTCTGTAATGCTGCCTCGGGCTTATTTTGAATGTTTTGAATTAATATACTACCTTTATATAGGTGCAGAATTCTGTTTCTTCCTTCCTTAAGATCCGAACAATTGGCCCAATACAGTGCCTGGTAAAAAAGGGAAAGGAAGCTAAACTGAAAGACTCGAACTGAGTGATCACTGCTCATCAAAGTCCTGTAGGCTGCTAACAGCTGGAATGCTAACAGAGCAACTTTCATTCAAAACCTTGAGATGCCAGCTTTCCTTAAATGAATGGATACTTCCCAAGTTTACAACCATGTAGTTGATTACAACAGAGAAAATATGGCTAATTATCTACACAAACAAACAAACACCACAGGACACTTGGGCAAATCATCTACACATGTTTCATTCCCTCGCAGAGACAGTCTAGCTGATCTTGCTTGGTCCAAAGTGATCAAGGGAAAAGCTCTAAAAATCCACAGTACTTAAAGCTTCTTGTTTTCTTCTTTCACTTTTCCCGGGGGCTCCCTTTCCCCCTTTTTGTCTCCTGCTTCACTCTACCTTTGGGTGCATCTACATTGTAGAAATAATTGTAGAAATTGTAGAAATAGTATAAATAATGCAATTTTACACTACTTTAAATGCTATAGCTCCATCCTATGGAATCCTGTCTATAGCTTTACAAAGTATTTAGCCTTCTCTGCCAAAGAGTGCTAGTGCCTAACAAAACTACAAATTCTGAGATTCTGTAGGAGGAAGCCAGAGCAGTTAAAGTGGTGTTAAACTGCATTGTTTCTGTAGTGTAGATGCACCCTTTAGACATTTCAATCTGCTCCCATCCCACCTTTTTTTCATGTTGTCTCAGTATGTTCCAGTATGTCCCACACAATTTTCTTTCTCACCATGATTCAGGTTTGTCAGTCTTTCCCTTCATCTTCACATCTGAATCCTAAATGTCAATATCCATTTTACTTCATCTCCATGACAGGATAATTTGATGCAATTTGTTGCTTTGGCATAGCATCTTACATAAATTGACTTGTGTTTTGGGGAGTTTCATCTCTAGCACCAGAAAGACCTGGGAGTATCTATTGTATCATCATTGTATAAAATCACCAAGCAATCTTGTATTCTCAAATATATCTGTCATTAAAGATGTATACTAAAAATAAAAAACACCATTATGCAAAAGCATTCTGCTACACAGATTAAGCATAGATTGGCCCTACTTGAACAGTGTTTCCATCTCAGAAGCAACTGTTTACAGATAACTAGTTACTTTTTATTTTGTAGCCCAAGATGGACATATTTAAATAAAACACTCCTACAAAGATATGTACATGTACACTATAAAATGGAATCTCGTTTAATTGTCTGGCCAAGGTTGCAGAAAGATTAGCTGGAAAGGCCTTTTCTACTCAAAATTTCATAGGCAGCAACCACTTCTAATAGTTCCATTAATACCAACAGTATCTGTGTTAAGATTACTGATTAAACTATTGGGACAGAGCTGAATACGTTTCCCAACCATGTGCTGAATCTCTCTGCAGTTAATAAACATTGCATTATATAGACAGGAAATTGCATTGATAGGAAATATCATCTTTGTAGCATGGATGATCAACTTAAGACTTCTCCTATGTCTTTCTTAAGCAAGTGCTGGTCTGAGACATTGCCACTTTTTGTTAAACCAAGAACCAGGTGATACATCTCAGGATGTCCAGATACATTACTTGGTAAGACATTTCTTTTAGAGAACTTCCTGATGTCATGATGATCTCTACTTCTGCAAACTTGTAAAAAGGATTCCAAACTTAAAGGTAGTTGTTTGCAGGGGGGTGTATACTTAAACCAATCGCTCAAGCTCCTTGTCTCTTCCTTTTGCGGCCTATAATAGGATTTACTCCTGTCTTGCTGAAATCAGAATGAAAAATTTTCTCCTCTCTTGTTAAAATCACTGTCTTGGTGAAAACTTACTCCATTTAAGGTGAAATCACCCTTTCACACACACCCCCCCCCCCCCAGATGTCAGGATTTTAGCCAGAGATTTTTGTGATCTCATTTTCTTTCTCAGTCCTGACTCTGGCACAGAACTTTGATTAGCTCCCCCCCCCCCCATCTTTGTACTGTTACAGCCAGAAGTATTCTTAACATCTCACATGAAAAGTTCAATGGAATCAAAGGAGAGGTAACATTTCTCTTCTCTAGAATCTATATTTTGGGGAGCACCTTACCTGTATATTGCCACTCCCAAAAACTGTCCACTCTTTCTCTGATCTGTGTATGTGTGTGAGTAGAGTGGGCAAAATATTGTATTCTCCTTACTTTTGAACCTCTTTATTTTTCTCATTCCTGCCTCTTCTTAAAGAGATGGAGTACATTTCTTGGAGGGGAACTGCAAATGCAGTAGGCAATGGGCTTGAGGCAGAAAGATCCTTCTAAAGCCTTTCAAGCCCATTGCCAAATGTGTTTGCTGTTCCCCTCCAAGAAATGTGCCTTATATTTGAGAGCAGGTCTTATGTGATGCTTGAAGTGAATGATGCCAGTGAATCATTCACTGGAAATATACAAGTTGTGAGTTGAGTCAGTGAATTATTGATTGCTGAGGCAAGTCAAAGTCGAGTAATTGAAGCAACCTGATTCCAAACTGAGTCAATCAACTCAAGTCTACATCACTGGCATTTGGCATATACTTTGCCATTTATGAAGCTCTACCATAATATCTACTATTTCTTAAGTTCAACTATTGTTTATATCTTGACTGCTGTATGCTCAACACCCCCACTACTGTGTGAATATTATTTATTGAATCCAATTTGCCTTACATGTGCTATTGCTAAAAACTCAAAGAGCAATGATAGATATGTCTTCAGAACATGTATAAGTTCACCCATGTGCTCTGATGCCATACCTCATAATAATTTGCTAATTCTTAGTAGTTCTTTATCTGAATAACTAACTACATCATATTACTACTGTAACTTAATGAGAAATACTTTCACTGCTTTTGCAGTGTAACTATACCCTTGAGGTACTTTTATACTTGTAGGCCTACTGCTACATTAAATGGTGAAGGAGGAATAGCACATGGTTAAAATGCAAACTCATATGGGTTGTGGGTGTTGACATAATTGTTATGTGATGACATAAATGGGAACATGCCATGTTTTGAATCATAAGCCACTGGTTTGTAGTATACAAGTATTGCAAATTAACTAAAAAGTAATTATATGGCTACTTTTGAGAAACAGGCAACATGCTATTCTATAACAGGACAAACACTTGCCAGTTACATCTGCCCAATATTAGAGTCAAAATTAAGGGGAATTAGATCAATTTTGCCTGCAGAACCAAGAAAGTGCTCAAAGTGAGACAATTATTGTTCTAGTAGCAATGACACAAAAGCTGTTTTCACACTGCAGAAATATAAAAGTTTGACATAACTCCATAGCTCAATGCAATGGAATTCTGGGATTTGTGATTTGATAGGGTACCTTAACTCTCTGACATGGAAAGCTAAATAGCTTACAAAACTACAAATCCCAAAATTCTATAACATTGAGTCATGGCAGTTAAAATGGTGTAAAACTGCTTTTTTCTACAGTGTGGATACACCAAAGTCTCTTCACTGCCTTCAACCTCATGGTAGAGCTTTTCAGAAAATTTGTAGACCATACAAATAATATCCAGTTCATCTTGTCCCCTCATAGTGCTGTAGTCTCCATCCCTTCCATTTCAGTGCTTTTTAGCTCCTTATTAAACTACAGAGCTGACCTGGTTTTACCTGTGGAGAGAAATATAAAATATATTCTTCTTGCAGTAGGGACACTTACATATTATAGACAGTGATACTGCAAAATAGTTTCAGGAGAAATGTTATTGCAAAAAATCCACAATATTTCTAGGCAGAACTGACGTGAAAGTGCAATGTAAATGAAATAGATTTTGCTTTCTAAGTCTCTGAGTAGCCATAAGAAGTATACAGCATATAAAAATTGCTGGCTTTATAGTGGTAAAAGATTCATCAAGCAACTTACTTTGCATTCACTCACACTAACTGTGGTCAGTAATATGAACAATTACAATGTATCTAAGTTAACATTTAAAATCTTCTTGCAACAGACAAGTATTGCAAAGAACATCCCTCAGAGATTAGGTATTGCTGGGAAGATTAGCCTAAATATTCTAGTTGCTCTTTAAAAACATTCTTTGCAATAGAAAGATTTGATGTGGAAGATCACCAAGGAAAGCAATAAAATCATGCTGGTTTTAGCATTTTGCAGCAACAATTACTGATACCAAATTCCAGTCCCACTATTCTTGATTTAGAACTATGTAACATCTGATCTCATTAGCAGATGCAGTTACCCTTGCAAAAGTTTAATGGTTTTTAGTGAGTTTTAACAATGAATTCATTTGACCCAGTTTCATCAATCTTGGTTCTATCCAAACAAGGAGAACTAAACACATCGCCCCTCTTCAATGTCTTTTCCTGGGGTTATATATCTTTTTGAACTGCCTCTCTGAAGGATGGTGTGATATGTTATGGTACATTTACAATGAAATACAAGATGGATTTAAAACAGAGCCTTTAAAGGGGGCATGAATTGTTCTCTAAAGTTGCTCCTCTTTTGACATTTTTAGAACTCACAAAATTGGACCAAAATAATAATGAAAGCATCTTAAGTTAATGGAAAACTTTTTATCTGCTAATACCAAATTAGAGTGAAGTTGTTACATTGGTCTAATCTGCAATGTGATTTGTAGTTTTGTGAGATGCCTGGCCTTCTTTGTCAGGGAACTCAGATGCCACAACACACTATAAATCCCAGGATTCCAAAGCATTGAAGGATGGCACTGAAAGCAGTTTAAAACGGCATTATTTCTGCAGTGAAAATTAGGCTATTAGCATCATTTATCTTCAGGAAGATGATCAGACATCCTAATGTGACTGAGCCTGAAGAGCTTAAGTTACAATATATAGCGTGATTGTTTGAGATTTCTAAAAGAAGCAAGGCTTTGGAAAAGGGAAAACATTTAACACCACTAGCAAACCTGAAAATGGATAGGCTTTTATCAGTATAGGTTATTTCTACAGCAAGATTGCATTTGTGTTAGATAACACCATTTATGTTATCTAAGGTCAAAAATCATCAGTGAGATCTGAAACTTAATTTGCAAATAATATTTTTAAGATGGTTTATAGAAATAGCTTTTATCTTTTAAGTCAGAAGAGGCTCCAAAGGTTATAGTGCTGAGTATTTCACAACAAATGAATATTCTAAGTACAGTAGTCCCTCCACATTTGCGGGGGTTAGGGGTGAAGGACCCCCATGAATGTGAAAAAAACTTCAAATAAAGAACACTATTATTTTTATCTAAATAACCCCTCCCATAAATATCCAGGTCCTCCACTGCAACTCTGTGGTTAACATCTGCCAGAAGTTGGTCATAGAATCAAGTGTTTTCTCTAGGAATTTCCAGGTTCTCCAGCAAAACTCTATGGTCACCTTCCAGCAGAATTGCAGTAGAGATTCTTAGAGACAACATATGAATGAAAAACACAAATACAGTGGTCCCCCGGCTTACGAATCCCCCGGGTTGCGAAAACCCCGGGATCCGAAAGCCGCCGGACCGCTACAATATCCCCCGGGATCCGAAAGATCCCCGGGATACGAATAAAAAAAACCGCGCGGCCCCTTGAAATCAGCCGCACGGTCCATTGAGTTTAGTGGTCCCCCAGGAAATGAAAGCTTCCGGGTTACGAAAGTAATCCCGGAACGGATTACTTTCGTAACCCGGGGGACCACTGTAATAATAACCACAGTGTGTTTGGTTAAAATTTTATTCAGAGCAGTGCCTTGGTTGCTCACTACCAATGCTATACAGGTAAGAATGTGGGAATCAATGCCTCCCTCTGATTTACAGGGATTACACTTGCACTGCATTTCCTATGGGACTCTGCAACATACCTGAGTGCCCTTTACATTCATTCTCTGTAGTCATGCTAGCAGCACATGAAAAGGGTTAGAATTCTAAAAAGAATCACAGAAGAGTTAAAGTGTGTCCTTGTCCAGTGAAATTAACTGGAGAAAAACAAAGCAATCTGATGTCTTATTGAGATTCAACTTGGATTTTAAAGTAAATTTCAGAAATGAATTAAAAAAATTTTTTTCTTTCTCTTGACCACATCCATTCCAAAACCACAAGGCTATTTTGTTCCCACTGCTGCATTCCCCAATGAGGCCAGACCTTACCTGAAATACTGTGTCCAGTTGTGGGAACCACAATTCAAGGCTATCGGGAAGCTGGAAAAAGTCACAAGAAGAGCAACCAAACTGGTAAAAGTTCTGGAAACCATGCTCTATAAGGAGTGACTTAGGGAGCTGGGTGTGTTTAGCCTAGAGAAGAAAAATTTAAGAGGTAACATGATAGCCATGTTTAAATATTTGAAAGGATGTCATATTAAGGCTGAAGCCAACTTGTTTGCTGCTGCTCCAGACGAGGACAAGGAGCAGTGGATTCAAGCCACAGGAAAAGAGATTCCACCTAAACATTAGCGAGAACTTCCTTGAGGTCATACTGTTCTGTTGGTGAGAGCTGTTCAACAGTGGGATATGCTGCCTTGGAGTGTGGTGTAATTCTCTGGTGGTTTCCAAACAAAAGCTGGATAGCCATCCGTATCAGCTTCAGAGGCTGCTTTTCCAAAATGAGAGCATGCCATCTTGGAAAAATGGCCTCCAAATCATGCCTGGGACCAAGGATGGAGCCAGGTTGTAATCACCTGGCAGAATCAGTGGTGAATTAAGTCTGATAATACCCAGTAGCAACCTGCAACCTGACTGTATCCCATTGGGGAGCAGTCGGGTTTTTAGTAAGTGCGATAATCTCCTATGTTCTTACTGTCAACAAGAATATATGTGTAAGTATGATTTAAACAATTTGCATATTATTTGAGGAATCCTGTCCTGCTATATTTTTATAAGCTGTTCTTGTAATTCGGATAAGTTGACAAAGGGCAAGATATAAAAGTTAGAAATAAATAATGGTGACAAGTCTGCAAATGTGTACAATATTTTTATAGGCTGATTAAATAGCTGCACTTGTTTATAACTTTTTGTTAAAACTAATTACGTGACATGTTTATAACAGGCACTAACAGTAGAAATTGTCTTAAAATTAATGTTAGCAGTCCACCCAAAGAAACTGTGAGATCTATCTAATTGTTCAATAAAAAATTAAATCTCTGTCCTCTGAAAACTGTATCATTTCTGCAGATTAGATTAGATTAGATTAGTCTGAAAATGCCAGATTGGTAAACAGAAAAACAGCCTTGATCTAAGACTTTATCCTGGATAAGAATGCATACCTTGCATAAATGCCAGAGATCTGCCTGGATGATGGTGCTGCTGCTGGTATACCTTTCCCAATACTGTCTGCCTGGGTCTTCCTTACAGCAGGAGGGAGGGCCTGGGGTGAGGAAGTGGAGTTGCAGTGGTCTATCAGGCTTCCATCTCCCTCACCAGATGTCCTGTCCCACAGTCTTCTGGTTTCAAATGTATGTTTTTGAAGGTGGTTGGTGGAGACAGAATAGGAATTATGTTGGTGTACTGCCTACCGCACTGCTCAACAGTCTTCCTCACTGAGCTGGCTGAGTTGGTCTCGCCAGCAGTGTAGAAGTCCTCCCAATTATTGTCCTTGAGATTTCAACATATTATTATATTAATGGAAATCACTCTTTCAGGGACAGCTCTTACTTAAATGCCTTCCATGACAACCATGGGTCTGTTCCAAATTGTATCTGATGCCAGCCATGTCTCAAGATACACTCTGGCCTGGTTTTGTGTTCCAGCCAGGGTGATGGTGATATGGATGTAAAGAAACTTTGGGGTCATTCCCACTTGCAGTTTAAATCAATTCCTGATTTATCCTTGCTCGATTTTGGAAATCAATTCCAAAAGGTCCCTTGTTCCCACTATGAAAGGGGATCTTTTCCTTACCCCAGTGTAATTGCCTTTTTTTGGCATGATTGTTATCCCCATTAGTAGTAGCAAAATCCCCCGTCAATCATCTGTGGTGTAAGCGGCAGCCTGGGCAGCCTGGCTTGGAATTTTTTTGAGGGGGGGGGCATTGGAGGCTGATAGAGTGTGACCTGAAGCTGAGATAGTGTGAGGCTGAGAGAGTGTGAGGAGGAAGGGTCACACCGGTGTGAGGGGGAGGAAGAAGAAGTAGGAGGCAGGAGGAGGAGAATGACAATGAGGAAAGTTCAGAGCCAGGGGGAATGGAAGCAACAGATCAAGGCTAGGGGACAGAGTAGCCAAGGGGCAGAGGCAAGGCCATGGAATGGAGCAGCCAGGAGGGAAAGGCAAGGCTGAGGAATGGGGCAGTGGCAAGGCTGGGGGACAGAGCAGCTGGGGGCAGAGGCAAGACTGGAGAACAGAGGGGCTGGGGGGAAGAGGCAAGGCTGGGGAACAGAACAGCTAGGGAGGGACAGAGACAAGGCTGGAGGATAGAGCAGCCAAGGGGCAGAGGCAAGGCTGGGGAACACAGCCAGGGATGGAGGATGAAAGGGAGGATAATGGGTTTGTTTGTTTTTTAATTGATTGAATATTTGAGTAGTTTCAAAATCAATCAATCAAATATACAATCATTTTTATTTGAAAAAAAAAAAAACCCCACAAAAGGCAGCGCTGAGGGGGGTAGGGAAATGGTGGATCTGTCAAAAATGGAGGAGGGATGGTAAACACTCCTTTGCCATTTGTCCCTCCCCTCCAAAATGAATTGATTCTGATTTGTCATTTCCACTTATTGAACTCACTTCAGAACAGATTCTTTTGAAAAGGACTGCATAGAAACTACTCTCTGGAAAAAAAAATTGCCTTTGCCTTGCTTCTTTGCGATTGCCATTGATCACACCAGGATCAGAATCAGTTTCATATGGGAATGATGGTCATATAATTTGATTGGCAATTCACTGTATTTCATAGTGGGAATGAGCCCTTTCAACAGTTCTGTTGTCATGGACAGATAGCTATCTGGCAGGATTTAGTCTCACTGGGATGTCAGAACTCTGCAGGGTCAGGGGGCTAATTAAGATGGTCCACCCCAGGAGGCTTGTAGACCCAGATGGATTCCTAATGGCTTAAGTTCCCAACTGCTTTGGTAGGTGATCCTGTCAAAACCCTGGATGATCTCTGGAACAGGGGAATGGATGTGGCAGTGGACAAGATTGATCCTATGCATTATCTTCCCTGAAATGATGCCAAGGGATTCACTAGTCAGCTAGTGGCAATTAAATGAGTGAATGAAGGATAGAGCATCAGTGGCAGAAAAAACTGAGCAAGTGTAGAATTCAAAGATATTAAGATAGCCATCAAAAATAGCCATGTTAATCTATAGAATCAGCATGTAGACAGTTCTTGTAGCATCTTTGACACTAACTGAAAGAAAGAAATGTTCAGCATGAGCTTTCATAGACTTACTTCTTTATTTCAGTTAGTCTCAAAGGTGCTACATGATCTCTCTGCATATAAACACTGGCTAGTGCTCATTTGAAAGCCTACTCCGTGGTGGTAGTAGCAAAGAAATCATTCTTCTCTGCCACTATTTCATCTGCACACTGTTGCAAAGTAAAGCTATACTGAGTGGTCAGGTGATTTTACATTCTGCCCCACTATGTATAGTCCACAAGACACTTTGAAGATAATATCACTCAGATCTGCTCCAACTCATATGCTGTAGTTGATGCAGGTCCAATGGATGTAATCTTGACTCCTGCTTGTCCCAGGTTAATGAATACATTTCAATTTGTGCATCTTGAGATTGGAAGATTGTAAGATTGTAAGATTGTTATATATATTGTATTTTTACAATATATAGTGTTTTTAAAATATTATATGCTGTCTTGAATCCCATGGTGGGAGGAAAGCAGGAAATAAATAAATAATAAGAGAGAAGATGCATTCCATAATCACCTTGTTAACAATCAATAATAGATACAAGTGCAATGTGACACATCAAATGTAATCATGGCTGCATTTATCAACAAAAGAAGACAAAAGGGCTTTCTAGATTGGCAGGAAAGCGTGACATGAAGTTGCCTTTACCTTAATGCTCAGCAGCTAGACTGCAAGCCCCCAGGTGTGCATTTAAAAGGTACAGGGCAGCTAGACTGAGGGGTGTGGGAATGACTTATCTGAAGTCTTTTCTGTGGCTCAGCAGCTACATGGGAAGCTGTCAGAACGCTACAAACACAGGCGGAGCAGCTACATGGGCGGCAAGGAAAGTGGCTTTTAGCTGCGCTGAACCTTTAATTTTTTTCCCCCTTGCCGGCTGCGAATTGCGCAATTGCACAGGTACACCATATAGTCAAATTATCATTGCCGGCTTGGAACTGCACAATTGTGCATTTCGCAACCTGCGGGATCCATCAAATTATCATTGCGGTTCCTCTGCCTTCTTAAACTGTGCCATTGCACTGGTGCATCATGAATGAACTCCCTTATTTTGTGAATGAATTGACATGTTATCCACAGTAGAATAACAGTAACGGCATCCCAGAGTCCCTACTGCGCATGTCTAGGGTTCGGATTAGGGGTGGAGCTAGGGTTTGGGAGCTTTAAAAAACTTCACGGTTAAACCCCAGCTTTTACACCTGCAGGGCATTGAGCGTTTTAATAAGAAGTGAATTCCACACCACGCATGCTCCCAACCCATGATCCATTATGCTCCGCACCGGTATCCCTGCCTTTAAATGGGCGCTTTAAAGATACAGAGCCCCATTTAACTGCGCAACTACACCTTAGCCTTTAGATGCAGCAGCGATGTTGTGCCCATTTAAAAAAAGGAGTGGGGAAATCAAGCTCCTTTTAAAAGGCATTTCTCCCTTAAAATGCCAAAATAGCGTTTTCATGGCACACTTTTCCTTTTTCTCATCTAAAGGCTGGGCTTTTATGCAGCCATCAACACACCTCTTTTTGCCAATCTAGATCAGGCCAAAGTGCTCACATGTCATGAAAAAATGGGATTAATATCAGTAGGGTTATCAAGTACTTTCAATACTTATATTAACACATACATGCCAGATGGAATCCAGTATTCATAGTAGACATTTCCAATTAGAAATTAACACTACATTTGATTAAAAGGAAGGCTGCCTCAGGCTTATTTGGCAATCATGGAGGATGTGTCAGAACTTCATTTGCTTCCCCCATTCTGAAAGACAAGTAATATATTTGGAAGCTGAGCATGTATTGTGTAAAGCCAACATTCTGAGGTGGCATGGTTTTCCTACTCTTTGAAAATTTATACTGTTAAATTGTGCTTTTAATAGCAACTAAAGCTAAATGAACAATTTAAATATATAAGCCGGATGAAACTTTCCAAGTTCTTTTCTTTTTACATTGGAAGAAGTTAGGGATGGAAATAATATTTAAAAGTATTCAAAAACTATAAAAAATAAATTGTCAAAGAGCATATTTTTGAGTACTGAGAAACCCTGGTGAGAAGCATCATAGACTAATAGACTAACTATTCTGTGTACAATATGCATGAAATTATTTTGAGCAGAAAACAGCATTTTTTGCCCAGGAAACATTTATATTTCAATGCAGTAATATTAATTCATGCACCACAAATGTTGTTTTCTGTGCTAAAAAATGCTATAACTAGGTATTCTATATAAAATTTGCATATGTTTGTTTGAAATGCAAAAAAAAAAAAAAATCTTTCCAGGGATTAATATTTCTGTATTGACATATTATCTTTCACAGAAAATGTCCCCATGCCAAACAACCACATTTGAATTTTGCACTGAAAAGTCCTGAGTTGTAGATAGCTTCCAAAAGCTGCATGGTTTTTAAAGACTTTCTGAAAGTGGAAATAAAATTACTGAAATTAATTTTTGCTATGTTTGAGAAGAAACCTACTAAAGAATTACATCCCTAGAAGGGAAGAGATATTACAATGCCTTTAATTCTTTTAATTTTTTGGCTACCTGGTGCGACCTTCATCCCAGATGTCAGCTAAAATAATAATGTCTGTCAATTAATGACTGCTCTTATATCCACATGATAAACAAGAATGTTGTGAAATATAGACTATGGGGCTAAACAGACAGGCAAAAAGAGGTGCTTTCAGGCTGGCTTGAAGGTGTGGCGTTTAGATGACACGTGCCTTGAAGCCACCAGGAAAGTCCCCTCTAGGTGCCTTATGCAGAGAAAAGCCATTTGAAAAAGAAGTAGCTTTTTTCCGCTTCTTCCTGGCTTGAAGCCATGTCATGTAGTCATGACATGAGCAATCCAGTTGCCTTGGGAACCGGAGGTGTAGTTGATGGGGTTTCAATGTGGCTTCAAGCCACTTTTTCCTGCCCATCTGTTTCGCCCCTATGATTCTCATAATAGACAGCACTAAATAGAGAGATAAATAGACAGCACTCTGGCCAGGGTATATCCCTTCAACAATGATATAAGAGCATAGTGAAATGTCAGAAGTTTGAGCAATTAGATAAAAATCTAAAGTGAGTATAAAGAGATAGTTATCTATATAGTAAACTATACTACCTTATGTGGCATAGGTATACTTGAATTTGGAGCACAATATTTTATTTCCAATGATTGCTCTTACTATTTAGAAAAGTGAGGCAGGACTTTCCTTAAGGAAATTTTTGTTCTATACGATGGTGAATGTGTTTCAATTCATGCACTATAGCGCATTGCCTTGTGCATATGGCTGATCTGGAAAATGAGGATTCAAATCCCTGTTCAGCAATGGAAAACCACAAGTCACACTGTCTCAGCTTCATAGGACGTTAATGGTAAACCTTCTCGAGAAAAATCTTGTCATGAAAAGATTAGGATAGGATCACCATGAGTCAGTTTTAACCCAAAAGCACACAGCAATAACAATAACATAGAGTGGCAGAAAATCCTTAACACTGGAGAATTAACCACATCGATGCAGAATGACTTGTAAGAGAAGGAGACAATAATATTTAAAAAAAAAACAACTTATGAACAGGAGGTGAGGATCAGCAAAAGAAAGAAAGAATGGTAATTCTTTTAGAAGACATCATGTAAGATACTTTTCATATCATTGGTGTTGTAACCCTGACAACAGAGGTAAGAATCATGTGGCCCTCCAAATGTTTTTGGACTGCAAAAGTAATTATGTTATGATATTTTATTTTTAGTTATAAGAACAGGATTGCAAAACCCCTTTTATCCCCAAAAGTAATGCTATCTCAGATAACATTGTTTGTGATGTGTTACTTCTGCCTTTGGCCTGCCTATACCTAGATAACAGGCAAGCTTTTTTTCCCGTCTTCTTTTCTAAAAGCTGGGATATGTAGAGTGTGATTGCCCAAAGCTGTTTTTATGGTCCTTAGCCTCTGTACTGCTCCCTCCCCCCCTTTTTTTTTTTTTTGCCAAAAAAGATAAGTCTCCAAAACTGAGCATTCGCCTTTTAAGCAAGCCCACCCCAGCTGTTTAGCATCGAAAAGAATACCCATTTGTCAAAACTGGGAGTGGATTTTCAGCTACTTTTTCCTTTAGTTTTGTAGCATTTTTGCTTGTGCATGCAACCCCTGAAGGCTCAAGTGCAGAAACCTGGTCCCTATTGCACTTACTCACCGCATCTTAGAACATCATGTTAAGTAGATCAATAAGAAAAAAAATTGTAAGGCTTTTGACAAAACTGTTGGGTGTACAACATTTAGAAGGGAGGGGAGAGCAATTAAGAATGTGTAAATGCATGTTTCCAGTTTAAAATGATAATAATATAATTAAGTACTTCAAAATCTAGAGAGAAAATAGGATTAGTGTAATTCTGGATATATTGCTGTTCCCAAAGAGGGTGTACAAACCCTGAAACCTCTCACAAAGTTTGCATGAGAAGGTTTGAATGAGTGTATAGGCTCTTTAGGCTGCTGGTACTGTACTTACTGACATAGCCTATGTTCCAGAATGTGACTTTCAGACAAATAGGTCAGACAAAACTGCAGATGAAGTTAGGGTCTAACTGTGATAATGATACCACCAACCCATAAAAGGAGGCATAGTTTAGGGGATGCAAGTAGCCTTAATATTCTTTCCAGGATCTGCTCTCACCAGGCAGATGGGGGAAAAGGTATGCATACAGTACTCTTTTTTATCGTTAGTACTAATTAATTAGTTACTTTGCACATTCCCTTGCCTAAAATATCAATTTCTGAAAAGTGGCTTGCTGAGTGCTCCTGGATCCAGGCTGCATCTGGGCTGTATTTGGTCGGCAGATTGCGAATTACATATGATAGAACACAGCTGCCTCCCGAGTTAGAATTCAACTCAGAAAAGTTGAGCCAGGATTTTTTAGCAGTGCAGTAAACTCCTATGTGTCAATATTAGAGCTCTAAAACCAGTCAAGGTAGAAAAAAAAAACAAGTTCATTTGACTGTACTGATTCAGTGTTGTTAGATTTCTTTTAGACAGGTACAATCTTTGTTGTTTTTCTTTTACAATTCTTCTGTATCAGCATTCCTGTTTTATACTTTTAAGACTGCCATCAATTAATTTGATTCTGCCATTTTACACAGTGCTTATTAACTGCTTCACAATTGTAGGATGAATTATCTAAAGAAAAAACCTGATAGTCTGCCCAAACTGGGGTCCAGCAATTTGAATTCAGCCTCTGAGAATAGTGCTGTTTCCAGAGTCCCAGGCTGGCAGCAAAAACAAGAGCTTTATAAAAACCCAGAAGCCTAACAAACATGGCTGATGGGCTATGTGTTTGCTTAAGGGAGCACATGTCCGTTCAACCTGCACTAAGACAAGCAACTAAAATAATTTCTACCTGTCCAGGTTTCATATCTTGGCACTTGGTACTTTAGAAAAGGGTAGATAGTCTTCATGTTGAGAAAGTTGCAAACATGGTATAATAGCTTAAAGATCAATGTTTCTAATTTAGCTTGCTGCCACCAAAGGTGATAGAAAAGAGTGAGAACAGCAGGTTTTGTTCAGCCATCAGCTCTTGGCTAACCTCTCAGAAATGAGAAAATGGATATCAATATAAATCAAGTGTTTTATCACCAACTCCTACCTCCATTTTTCAAACAGTGCAGAGGAATTAACTGAAATTCTCATTATCAATATGAAAATACATTACAAGAAAATTGAAAGTAGATAATGTTTTCCCTCTTGCCTGGCATTCATTCCGAAACCAAATCACTGTGATAAATATTTCCTTACTTGTTGTCTAATAATATCTGGAGGTCACTTTTCTGGAGTTTAATTTTGTATAATAATAATAATAATAATAATAATAATAATAAATTTTATTTCTAGCCCACCCCTCTGAACAAGCAATCGAGGCGGGTTACAGCCAAAGTTAAAACAATGTCAGTTAAAATATCCCGTCCCTTCCCTCACTACCCCCTCCCCCTTAAGAAGAAAATTAAATCACAGTGAAGTTAAAAATATGGAATAAAACAAAATAAGACAATAAAAAGCAGCAACAGGGAAACAGGCCTGAAGAACCTAGGTATAGGGAGTGTAAAAAACACAGGAAAGGAAGGTTGGAAGACACTAGGGCCTAGGTTTGGAGCCGGGAGGTGTTCACATTCTCTGGAAAGGCCTGCTGGAATAGATGCGTCTTTAGGGCTTTTTTGAAGACTTCTAAGGATGGAATAAGACGCATCTCATCCAGCAGGTCATTCCACAGCTTGGGGGCAACAGCTGAAAAGGCCCTCTGGGAGGTCTGGATCAGCCTGGTCTTCATGGGCTGTAGCAGATTCCTCCCAGAGGACAGAAGTCTGTGCGGGGGGTTCATACGGGAAGAGGTGGTCCCTTAGGTAGGATGGACCCAAGCCATGTAGGGCTGTAAAGGTTAAAACCAACATCTTGTACTGTGCCCAGAAACTGATCGGCACCCAGTGGAGAGATTTAAGCACAGATGTTACGCGCTCTCTCCTAGATGTTCCAGCAACAAGCCTGGCTGCCATATTGTCTTGGGGTCATTGTCTTGAGAAGTGCAGAAGAGGAAGGAAACATGCTGGGATAAAATGTGAAATCTTCTGACACATTGTAACAGGACTCCTAATAGGAGAGAGAAGAAAAAGAAGAACACACACAAAGAAGAAAAAAAAAGGTAAAATGATACATCAGAAAACAGGAGCCCTGGGTAATATTTCTTTTTGTGCCATAGGCTATCAAAGTGACCTTAAGGGAAGTCTCCTTACCTCTCTTTCCATATACAATTAATAAGGGCATAGGATGACCTTTCTTGCCTCATTAGGGTGGTAGAAAATTCGGTTAATTACGTGTGTACTGTTTAATGCTCCTGTGGCAGAAATTAATGGAAATAAATAGCAGCATCTATCTTCCTTTAACAAATGCAGTTGAAATGAGGGGAGGGAGAGGGAGGCAAGTTAATTAATTTTACATGTGAAAGATACTCTCTAGTTCACAGCATTTCAAACATTATACTTTACATTCACAACAGATTGCACTCTTAGTTAATGTCAGTTGCATTTGAAGCAAGAAAAGCGGGCATCTCCCCAAGTGGGTTGGCAATACCACAGCTTAGCCCTCATCAGCTGAATGTCCCTGTATTTCACTATTTATATTTTGTAGACATCAATGTTACTGTCATTAATGTATTGCTTAGGGATGTAATTCTTCACTATGTTTTTTCTCAATGACTAATTTTAGCAATTTTTCTCATACAGAAATATTTATTCTTGTGCAGAAAATGTAGTTTTCTGCACAGAATATTCTCTTTTCTATAAAAATCAACCATGTGCAAATTTTATGCAGAATAAATCCTGAACTGTAGCTTTTTTGTGTGCAGAAAATAGCATTTTGCCATTTCATAGAATTATAGAATCATAGAGTTGGAAGAGACCACAAGGGCTACCCAGTCCAACCCCATGCCATTCAGGAAATCACAATCAACGCATCCCCGACAGATGGCCATACAGCCTCTGTTTAAAGACCTCTAAGGAAGGAGAGGAAGTATGTTCTACTGTTGAACAGCCTTTACTGTCAGGAAGTTCCTCCTAATGTTGAGGTAGAATCTCTTTTCCTGGAACTTGCATCCATTGTTCCAGGTCCTGTTCTCCAGAGCAGCAGAAAACAAACTTGCTCCCTCCTCAATATCACATCCTTATGGCTATGTTGATATGGCTACCATATCACTTCTTCACCTTCTCTTTTCCAGACTAAACATATCCAGCTCCCTAAGTCGTTCCTGATAGGGCATGGTTTCCAAACCCTTCACCATTTTAGTCACCCTCCTTTGGACACACTTCAGTTTCTCCACATCCTTTTTGAACTGTGGTGCCCAGAACTGGACACAGTATTCCAGGTGGGACCTGACCAAAGAAGAATAGAGTAGCACTATTACTTTTCTTGATCTAGACACTATACTTTTATTGACGCAGCCTAAAATCACATTGGCCTTTTTAGCTGCTGCATCGCACTGTTGACTCATATTCAACTTGTGTTCTACTTGGACTCCTAGACACTGACAATTAACATTTCTGTTAGTTGTAATATTGAAAATTTAATTGTTAATTGAAATATTACCACAGACACTTCCCATCTGTGAGGAATCACTTTTTCGGCCCCTCACAGATAGCAAAAAATGCAGATGATTATGCCCCATATTATTCAATGGTAGTGATGTGCATGATTACATCAGCGCATCTGCATGCATGCATCACTATTGAATAATATGAATAATAATATGGCAATCCCTGGGCAGCCAAATCTATTTATCACTAGCCCACCAATATGAAGGGTCCACTGTATTTTCCTTGAAGAAAATGCTGTTCTCTTACCCAAACATGTGAATTCTGTGCAGAATAAGTTCTGAACTGCAAAGACTCTTGTCAGTCCCGGATTCCTCTCATCAGTGTTTCTTTGCATCAAAAAGAAAAAGAAAGAAAAAAAGAAAAGTTGGTCAATATTTTAAACATATTTTCAATATTATTTCAATCTTTAATAGTGCTGTTTCTTAACTGTGTGATCAAGAAAACCAATCCATTTTAAAACCACATAAAGTATTCAGTTTCCCTGCCTCCAAAAGTGAGAAATTTACAGAAAACTTATGTGCTGATTAAAAATGTTTTGCAACTTCTTCCATCTGCTTCCAGTCCTTTAATATATTATCAATTGATCACTTTAATTTGTTACCCTCTATTTTGTTTTGAGTACTTTGCTAGTTTGCTTTACCCAATGTGCAATCAGTCATAAGATTACCAGACATTATTTTTGACTGCAAATGCCAGAATTTCCCAACCATGGCTATTGCCCTTCAAGACATCTTGAGTATGGGAATCACACTGCCAATACAAACTATCTAAATTCAGGTTGATTTAGAAGGGGCAGAAGGACAATTTTGGGGAAGGGGCAGAAGGAGAATTTTGTTTGTTTGTTTGTTTTTAAGAAATCTTTGTTTGTAATGTTTTGCATTTGATGTTTTGTCAAAATAAAGTGTGAGGATCTACATCTTTTTTTTAGAGGAAAAGTGCCCACTACAGCAGGGCTGGAAATTATAATCCTTCCAGATGTTGTTAGACTGGAAGGCACAACATTCCATCTTCTTGAAGCATGCATGATTATCATTCTTGAAGAAATGACTCCCCCTGTGGTTCTTTTTACTCCTTTCCTACACACACATACATATGTGAGTGTAGTGGGAAAATCTCTCCATGGGAACCTCTTGAGGCTGCAAAATTGGCCTTAGTCACCATATATATATCACCTCAGGCTTTATCAGTGTTATGGTAATCAAAGGTCAATAAACCCATTCACAGTCAATTGTGTAAAGAGAGGCAAGGTGAGAAGAATTCCAAAACAGATTCAGCCTTTATTCATCCAAACAGTTTAGTTGCATGCAATGAGCCTCTGGGGATGTGTCCTCCAAGAGACTCGGCCCCTCCCATTGGAGAGACAGTTTTATGGCTCTTCTACAGATTTATGACATGCGCAGAAAACATCTCTTACAAACTTAAGTTTCCTTTCTATATTTCCACATGGTTCTGCTAGTTTAAACTGGACAGCAACTTGTTGGCATGAACCTCCTTTCTAGCAAAGCAAAAGGCAACATTTATGGATAGGCTACAGAAGCATTATCAGTCTGGCTGTTTGGCCAGCTAGATGTAACCTTGAAGCTTAGAGATACATTTGAGAAAGCTCTTTGTTTAAAGAAATGCTGTGTCTGCTAGAACAAGGGAAAGGTGGGTGTTACTCCCCACAGTCAGGCCAAATTCAAAGTGTACTCTAGCCAGCCAATTCTACTCTTTGTAAACTACTGGTTATCAATGTGGTTATCAATGGCTTTATTGGCTTTTTACCTTTACATCAGTACTACACTTGTCCTAAGTGATTACTCTAAACTCATCATCATCATCATCATCACCACTATCATCATCATTTATTTATATAACACCATTGATGTCCATGATGATTTAGAAGTAAAGCAATGACCAAAAAACCAGCCAGCCCTGTCAAAGGTATACAGTCTAAAATATACACACATGCTCACACAGGGAAAGGACAGAGTAATGCAAAATATAAAACTATACAGGACAATTATAAAACAGATTATTGAGTTATAATACCAAAAATACAATATAAGTAAAGGAAGGTGACAAATATACCATCAAAATATACAAGATAATAAAACAATATTATACTACCACTCCAAAAGATTTGGGAAACAAGAAGGTGTTCAAATGTCATGCAAAAATAATGAGGGAAAGAAAAGTCTACAAATGTTGAGGGAGAGAATTCCAGGAGCACCGAGTAACAAATGAAAAAGAATGAATTTCAGCCAAGTAATTATAAACTCTCAATTGAATAAAAAAACCTAGAGTTCCTAGAATGCGGATCCTGAGCAGGCTGGTAAAAAGAAATGAGAGATGAAAGATAGGCGTGAGCTAGGTCATGTGAGGCTTTAAAAGTTAAAACAAGAAGCTTGTACTAAATCCTAGAAGGAATAAGCAACCAATGAAATGATGTCAGAAGTGGGATAACATTAAAAATGACCAATCAAGAAAATAATCTTAGCAGCAGAACATTGAATAGAAACTAGCAGGCCAAGATGAGATAATAGAAGATCAGTCAAAAGAAGATTACAGTGTTCAAGACAGGAAATGCCCAAGGCATGAACTATGCATAGGAGGAAGAAAGAAAAGGTATAATTTTGGCAATATTATAAAGAAAAAAATGACTTTTTAACACCCTCAATGGGTGGAACAAAAGAGAAAGAGAAAAAAAATTAAAACCAAGATTAACTGCTTTGAAGTGCTGATAGAAGCATTTATTTTTATCACACTAGGGGGGAAACAGGATATAAACAAGAGTTTAACAGGAAATGCCCTATGTTTACCACAGAACATTTCCTGTTTAACTCCCGTTTAACTCTCGTTTAAATCCTGTTTCTCCCCTAGTGTGATAAAGTGGGGTGCTTCTATCAGCACTTCAAATCAACCAGCGAGGTGTCCAGTATCTTCATAAATAAGATGAAACTGGATCAGTTTGAGTCTGTAAGTATCAAGGACATGGACAAACTCCTTGGTAGTGTGAAGAAGACAATGTGCCCTCTTGATCCTTGCCTCTCATGGCTGGTTGTCCAGGGATGAAATGCTATAGTAAAATATTTCAAGTGTGTTAGCAATGCATCTCTTAGGGAAGGTCAATTACCATCTTGCTTAAAGGAAGCGATCGTGTGACCACTCCTGAAGAAACCCTCCTTGCCCTTCAACTCCAAGTATAGCTCTTGCCCTTCAACTCCAAGTAGTTTTGGAAGAAACCGATTATCTAGATGCATTTCAAAACGGCTTTAGGACAGGACATGGAGTTGAGATCACCATGGTAGCTTTGGTTGATGATCTTCGTCTAAGTATTGCCAGGGGGATTGTGACCCTGTTGGTACTTTTAGACCTCTCAGTGGCTTTCGACACTATTGATCATGACATCATTTTAGAATGCCTGGGAGAATTGGGAGTTTAGCACTGCATTGCAGTGGCTCTGATGCTATCTCTTGGGTAGATGCCAAAGGGTAATGTTTGAGGACAGTTGCTCTTCAAGAAGAGAACTCAAATTTGGCATCCCTTAAGGCGCCATCCTGTCCCCAATGCTATTAAATATATGTATGAAGCTTCTGGGTGAGATCATCCGGAGACATGGAGTGCAGTGTTATCAGTATGCTGATGAGACCCAAATATATTTCTCCATGTCTTGGACCACAGTTCAGACCAAAGACAGTTTCTCAACTCTCAATGAATGCCTTACAGCGGTAATGGACTGGATGAGGAAAAACAGACTGAAACTGAATAATAACAATAATAAAATTTTATTTATAGCCCGCTCCTCTGTAGACCAATTGGAGAGGGTTACAATGATTAAAAAGCACAAAGTAAAACAGTTCCAATAACCCAAGCCCAACCACCATTAGAGGCACTCGTTGGGCCCACTAATCCAGGTATAAGGATAGGTCAACCAGTCCTAGATAGGGTCACGCTCCCCTTAAAGGACTGTGTTCACAGTTTGGGAGTACTCCTAGACTTGTCGCTTCAGATGTCAAACCAGATAAACACGACAGTCAGGAGTGCTTGCTTTCAGCTTCAGCTGATACGCCAGCTGCATCCTTTCCTGCAGCAGTTGGACCTAGAAACTGTAGTACATGTGCTGGATTCTTCAATATACAAAAAACTGAAACAAGACCCAACCAACAAAATCACCAGGAAAATGAACACCTTGGTCAAGAACTTCTTAGTTCAGCCTACCACACACCAAAGTTTATGCAAATCTGAGGCTCTTCCACCAAGACTGTATGGACTTCCCAAGATCCACAAGGATTCTATTCCCCTCCGACCCATAGTGAACACTATTGGATCCTACACCTAAGACTTGGCCATGTTTCTGGCCATACAATTACAAACCCATATGGGGCAAACCCCCCACTACATCAAGGACTCAGCTCACTTTACAGATAAAAATCAACAACCTCAGACTCAAACCCAGAGACAGACTAATCAGCTTTGATGTGGTCTCCCTGTTCACCAAAGTCCCCATAATGGACACCATGGCACTCATCCAACCAATTTTTCCAGAAGACATAACAGCCCTGTTCGATCACTGCCTCACCACAAGCTACTTCCAGTGGGACAAAGGATTCTATGAACAGAGAGATGGGTTAGCCATGGGAAGCTCTGTGAGTCCTGTGACACTGGAACTTTTACCTGGAACACTGAAAAGCAAGCCCTGGAAGCAGCACCAAAAAAACCCCACAATATGGTTCTGATATGTAGACAATACTTTCACCATTTGGAGCCATATAGAAGATCTGACCATGTTTTAAACCATCCAAAAAACATCTATTTGAACATCAAATTCACAATGGAAAAAGAAAAGGAAGGAGAATTGTCGTTCTTGGATGTCCTGGTCATCTGCAAACCGAACCAGTGATTGGGCCACATGTTATACAGAAAACCTACATGGACAGATACCTACACAAGAATTCCAATCATCACCCAGGACAAAAAAGAAGCACAATAAAACCACTGGTAGACCCCACAGAAAGGATCTGCAACTCCCACTTCCTGGAAGATAAACTGAAGCACCTAGACTGGGTTCTACAGCCTAATGGTTGCTCCAGCTCAGACATCAGAAAAGCTGCCAGACCCAGAAAAAACCACAGGAGTGAAGAAAAACAACCATCCGAAGGGAAAGTATTTTTGCCATATATCAAAGGAGTCACAGAGAGAATAGGGAAACTGATGAGGAAACATATTTCTTACCCGCCTCGATTGTTTTACAGAGGGGCGGGTAAGAAATAAACATTATTATTATTATTATTATTATTATTACCTCCAAATAATCTACAGACCAAATAAGAAAACCCAGCAAATGCTGCACTCAGAGAAGGACAGAAGAGACCATCTTACAAATCGCAGGAGTTTACCACATACCATGCAGCTGCAGACAAATATACATAGGGACCACCAAACGTAGTGTTCAAATGTGAATCAAGAATTCACCAACAGACCAACACACAGATTAACATGTAAATGACTTCCTCTCAATGAAGGGTCACACCATATATATACCCACACACCTCCATGCCACCATTCTCTGAAGATGCCAGCCATAGATGCAGGCGAAATGTCAGGAATCAATTCTTCTAGAACACAGCCATATGGCCAGAAAAACTCACACAAAAAAACTGTGGATGCCAGCTATGAAAGCCCTTTGACTTCACAGCTTCTTGATTACTGGATGAACAGTAGCATTTTTTAACTCTGAAGGAAATGAAATGGAGAGATAAATAATATGGAGAAGACATGAGAAAATAGCTGGGCAATGGAGATTAAGAAATGAGAAGAAACATGATCAAGAGAACAGGTAGAAGGATTTGAAGACATCAACATCTTGGAGAGTTCATCTATAAAAAGATAAAGGAAAGTAGGAAATGTAGAGGAAACAGAAATTCAATAAGTTTGTAATGACTGAGATTCAGAAACAGGAAGATCAGAATGGATTGTTTCAATTTTAGTATTAAAGTATAAAATTATCAACAGATAGTGATGGAGGGAGTGGTGAAAGGAAGGGCTTTCAAAGGGAATTAAAGGTAGAAAAACAGATTCTGTGAATGCCATGCATGCACATGAATCAATTAAGTGTAGTATGTTTTGTTAAAGAGATGGCATGAGGGAAAGAATAAATAATTAATTTACAGTATAATGAATGTAGTGTGTCCTCCTCCACAAGTGTTCAGCTACATAAGCACAGGTACACAGATACTAAATAAAAAGAGTAAGCCAAGGTTGAGGTTTGATAGTAAGGTCTTTACGTATAGATAAAGGGACAAAACTGTCAAGAGCTGAAGTTAAAATTAAGTAGAGAAACAGCTGAATCCATGGAACAAATGGAATTTAAAGAAAACAGGGAAAGATCAATGCTTGCCTCAGAATTAACAGAAAAAAGCTCTTGAACAACAACAGAATACTTTGGAGGAGGATGGTAAAGAAGTGCAAAATAAAGAAGGTGATGATCAAGGAACCAGGGTTAGCAAGTATGCACACATGCACATGGTTTCCTTGTTCTATATGCTAGTGCACATGAGTGTTACATAGTAGATTACTGGATAGCAGTTATGGCTCTGTGTATCATTCATTCAAGTTCTGGAAAACAATACTTTATTTCCAGTACAAATCCCAGCATGGTTTAAGAAACAACTTTAGACAACCTATCATTGAACCTCATTGTAAATTCATTAGACTTCTGCTGTTTTATTCAAAAACCACTTTGCCATGCTGTAATGATAAATGATCCCGATATTCTATGGTTCATAGTAATGCTATATAAAAGGCCCTGGAAAGATTAATGGATAAAGAAAGCACAACTCAAGAGCCTTTTTGTTGTTTTTCTAATTGTACCATAGCCGGAAGGAATCATATTCCCCAGTAAAGGACTAACTGGTCTAAATCCATCATCATGTAGTTCTCTCCCAAGGTTTTCTACTGCTGCTAGTCATATTCTAATTATGTCTCCTAGTTTATGAATTAAAATAAATGGTTGATGACGAAGAAAAATTACTGCACAGCCTTAGGGCAACTCACTGAGCAGTGGTGCAGTTGATCCTAATGACACTTCAGATTACCACCATGCTATTGACATTGTTTGCTTTTGTAGTTCTACTCCCCCCACCCCCCCGAACACCATTTTGCTCATCTTTCCTCCTACAGCCAAAGTACAAAACTCAGGATCCATGGCCTCGGTGCATCTCACAATGCCTTTGGCTCCAGCCTGTCTGCTTCCTTCTCAGTCCTGTTCCTTGTTCCAATGAACCAATTAGTCTTTGAAAAAAAGGTCCCACTTGTACAAATAGTGATGTTTGTAGTCACTAATTGCTAGTTTGCCTGTTACCATCTTGGAGTTAAAGTACAGAAAGTTCATGGTGACATCCTGCTTGCTTTCTACACACGTTCTCTCTTTTCCTGCGTTACTCTTACCTACAGCTATATTTAATAATAATAATAATAATAATAATAATTATTATTATTATTATTTATAACCCACCCCTCTGAACTGGCAATCGGGGCGGGGTACAACATAGTTAAAAGCAGCACAAGTTAAAATACATCAATCCCATTCCCCTCACCCACCCCTTAAAATAGAATTAAATAGCTAAGAACTAAAAACATAGTACAAATAAAACATAAAAGTAACTGCCCAAAGCTGTATGAAACAATTTCGAAGGGGGGGGGGAGGGAAGAGGAACTAGGAGAAGTAGTCAACAGTGGGTATGGAGCCGGGAAATTAAATGTTATCTGGGAAGGCCTGCCAGAAGAGATGCGTCTTTAAGGCTTTTCTCAAGCCGTCAACAGATGTAATAAGACACATCTCATCCAACAGGTCATTCCATAGCTTGGGGGCTATGGCTGAAAAGGCCCTCTGGGAGGTTTGTGTCAGTCTGGTCTTCAAGGGCTGTAACAAATTACTCCCAGAGGACCGGAGTGTGCGGGGGGGGGGGGGATCATACAGGGAGAGGCAGCCCCAGAGATAGGGTGGACCCAAGCCATGAAGGGCTTTAAAGGCTAAAACCAACACCTTGTACTGGGCCTGGAAACTAATTGGCAGCCAGTGGAGAGCTTTAAGCACCGGTGTTATGTGCTCTCTCCTGGATGTTCCAGTTATTAACCTAGCTGCCATGTTTTGGACTAACTGCAGTTTCCGAGTTAGGCACAAGGGTAGCCCCATGTAGAGTACATTACAGTAGTCCAGGTGAGAGGTTACCAGAGCATGTACCACAGTTTCTAGGTCCCTCGTTTCCAGGAAAGGGTGCATCTGGTGTATCAGCCGAAGCTGATAACAGGCACTCCTGACCGTCGCATTCATTCAATTTTCTTCTCTGCCTTCTCCTTTAAACCATTATTTATTTATGCACAAGGAATTTGTAAGTGCCAGAATGGTATAATGGTTTGGTTGTTGGACTACACCTCTGGGGACCCAGGGTCTGATTCCCTGCTTGGCCATGGAAACCCAGTGGGTGAGCAGGGAGAAATCACTTGCTCTAAGTTTCATGGAAAGGCAATGGCAAATCTCCTCTGGACAAATCTTGACCAAAAACAAACAAACAAACAAAAAACCATAATAGGTTCATTTTAGGGTCACCATAAATTGGAGGCGACGTGAAGGCACACACAACAACAATTAGTAAGTAAAGCTTTTATTATATATTTTATAAAGAAGAATAAGCTTGTTTCTTTTTTTAAAGACTCATAGTAGGAGTGAGTGTGCATGCATGTACACACACATGTGCACATGCACATGAGACAGGTTGCTGTTCAGTTTCTGCCTTAACAGCTATTGTCCAGTTAGTCTGACATCAATACCAGGAAGGATTCTGGAGCAAATCATAAAACATCTAGAAGGCAGTTCCATAATCACAAAAAGTCAACATGGGTTTTAGATAAACAAGTCATGCCAGACAAATCTGATCTCTTTTTTGATAAAAGTACCAGCTTGATAGATGAAGGAAATGCTGTAGATCTAGTATATCTTGATTTCAGTAAGGCCTTTGAAAAGATTTCCCATGACATTCTTGCAAACAAGCTGGTAAAATGTGGGCTAGACGAGGTAACTGTCTAGTTCACCCAAAGGATGCTCATCAATGGCTTGTTTTCATCCTGGAAAGAAGTGACCAGTGGGGTGCCACAGGGTTCTGTCCTGGGCCCACTGCTATTCAACATCTTTATTAATGACTTCGATGACAGTATTGGGAGCATAGTTATCAAATTTGTAGATAACACCAAATTAGGAGGAGTAGCTAATACCCCAGAGGACAGAATAAAAATTCAAAATGACCTGAATAGACTAGAAAGCTGGGCCAAAGCTGACACAATGAAATTTAACACGGAGAAATGTAAGGTTCTGCACTTAAGGAGGAAAAATGAAATGCACAGATATAGGATGGGGGACACCTGGCTGAATGAAACCACATGTGGAAGGGATCTAGTAGTCCAAGTAGACCACAAGTTGAACATGAGTCAACAGTGCTATGCAGCAGCTAGAAAGACCAAAGCAATTTTAGGCTGCATTAATAGAAATATAGCATCTAGATCAAGGGAAGTAATAGTGCCACCCTATTCTGCTCTGGTCAGGCCCCACCTGGAATACTGTGTCCAGTTCTGGGCACCACAATTCAAAAATTGTTGAGAAACTGGAGAGCATCCAAAGGAGGGTGACTAAAATGGTGAAAGATCTGGAAACCATGCCCCATGAGAAATGACTTAGGGAACTGAGGATGTTTAGCCTGAAGAAGAGACAGTTAAGAGGTGATATGATAGCCCTGTTTAAATATTTGAAGGGATGTCATATTGAGGAGGGAACAAGCTTGTTTTCTGCTGCACCAGAGAACAGGACCTGGAACAATGGATGCAAGCTACTGAAAAAGAGATTCCACCTGAACATTAGGAGGAACTTACAGTAAGGGCTGTTCAGCAGTGGAACAAACTTCCTTGCAGGGTGGTGGAGTCTCCCTCCTTGGAAGTCTTTAAACAGAGGCTGGATGGCCATCTGTCGGGTATGATTTGATTGAGAGTTCCTGTCATGGCAAGGGGTTGGACTGAATGGCCCTTGTGGTCTCTTCCAACTCTGTGGTTCTTTGATTCTATGATTATAACCACTGTACAACCAGGGCTCTTTAAATATAATAAATACAAAAAATATTTATTTATAACCCGCCCCTCTGAATGAACAATATGCAGAGCTAGTTGTTGATATCTGCTATTTTCCTCTCTCTTCCTGGACCATGCCCTTCAACTGGCAGAAGAGATGAGAATACAATCTATGCATCCATTTCTTTCAGCTTCTTACCCAGAGCCCCGTAATCCCTTCTGATATTCTGACGGCTGTGTCTTCCTGTCTCATTTGTTCCCCACATGGACCAAAAGGAAGGTGTATTGGTCAGTAGGCTTGACCAATCTTGTAAGCCTCTCTGTCATATCATGGATCTTGGCCCCAGGGAGACAACACACCTCCCGAGACATCTTGTCGGGCCCACAAATCACTGATTTTGTACGCTCAGCAAGGAGTCCCCCACCATGACCATGCACCTCCTCCGAGGTTTAGCAGTGACTGTTCCTTGCGCTGGAACTCCCAGGCTCTCCTCCTCTGTCCCTGAAGTCTGTCCATGCTGGTCTTCCTCATCCTCCTTGATAAGGGAAAGGGCTTCAAAATGATTCTGTAGCTCAAGCTTCCACAGCTATCCCTGATTTCCCTGCTTCTCTGTGTGACATTCCTCCAGCTGTCTGCCTCCTGTGTACATGAAGTGACCTTCTCATCCCCTGCAACTTCCTCTGTGTGGTCCCCTTCCAAGATCATTCCTTCTGTTCTGTCCAGGAAAACCTCTTGCTCCCTGATGCTGAAGTGCAGCTACCCTGGATTCCAGCTGCTGTACTTTCTCCTCCAAGAGGGTTACCAACTTGCACTTGGGGCATGTGAAGTTCTCCACATCGATAGGCAAGAAGACAAACATTCCACAAGTGTTGCAAGTGACTGCAGCAGTTCCCTCAGTGTCCATACTGAGAAGTGTTAAGTAATCACTGAAACAGGACTGTGGGCTTCCTCCTCAAAGAAAATCCCCTGGTAAACAGCAATGTCAAAGGCCTGGCCTATTTCACCAATCTCTGTCAGTGAGCTCAATCTACTGGGAATATAACTTTATAGAGATCTCCTGGTTGCTAACTTGTACTCACTTCCTCTGAGGTGGGAGGGGGACCCCATCAAAAGTACTTTTTAAAAGGAAAAGATTTAAAGTAGAACATCTAAAACAAAGTTTACAGCTCCCCTCTTCCTATATTGTACTTTCCCCTGTTGGGGGGGGGGGGTGGGTTAAAAATCCAAACACTCACTACTTAAAATGGCTGCCAAGAAGCTGCTCTTTCTTCTTCACTCTAGCTGCAGCTGGCCTGCAGCTGGTTAAATGCCACAAGGTTGTAAGTTCAATACTACCAGGTTGTAAGTTCAATACCAGCCAGGGGCTCAGGGTTGACTCAGCCTGGCATCCTTTTGTAGATCCCTAAAATGACTACCCACCTTGTTAGGGACAATTAGCTTACACATTGTAAACTGCTTAGGGAGTACTTAAGTGCACTGATAATGGTATAGAAATATACTTGCTATTCCTATTGCTATAAAAAAGAGATGGAAACCCCAATTTATTAACACTCATATGCTTGAATACACAGAAATTCATAGCCAGACATTTCATTGCTGAGCATTCAAATATTTTTGGTTGTATGGACAAACCTGTCAGTTCAGCTTTTTCTCATTCTGTTTGTTTACACCCAAGGTTTTCTTTTGTTTGATTTTTGCTGTACTTAAAATGAAATGTTAAAAGTTTCATAAAAATAATTTATCAAAAGTGAAGTCAAAGGCTTTCACAGCTGGCATCCATAGTTTTTTGTGGGAGATTTTTTTTTTTGGGGGGGGGCTATGTGGCTGTGTTCTGGAAGAAATTATTCTTGATGTTTTGCCTTCATCTGTGGCTTGCATCTTCAGAGAATGGTGGCATGGAGTTATGTGGGATATATATACTGAGGAATTTGAGAGGAAGTTATTTACATGTTAATCATTGTGTTGGTGTGTTGTTGAATGGCAAGGCCTCAAGGTGGGAGGATGTATGAGGAGGATTCGTGTCTATTGTCTGCTTGGAAACCCCTGACCCTGGGTGATGTTCATTTGCATGTGCTGAGTCTTGATTTTGGTGTTTTTTCAGGTCTGGTAACCAAACTTTGTTTACTTTCAGGGTTTTTTCTTTCCTGTTGAAGTTATCTAGGTCTTTGTGGATTTCAATGGCTTCCCAGTACATTCTGACTTGATAGTTGTTGGTATGGTCCAGAATTTCAGTGTTTTCAAATAGGGGTGGGTTTTTTTTGTTTTTGTTTTTTTGTTTGTTTTTTTGTTGTTGTTGTTTTGCTTATATATCATAATGTGTTCTGCTACTGCTGATTTATCAAAATTAACCAAAATTCTCATCAATCAAAAACAATTTTCATCAATCCTAAAATTAACCCAAATTAACCAAATCCTAAAAATTAACCAATCCTAAAATTAACCAAGGTAAACAAAACTCTCATCAAACCTAAGCCTGAAGATGAGGGAAAGTATAGGGATTCTGTTGATATACTGTCCACCCCTTTGCTTAGACTCCCTGTCTGAGTCAGACTCCCTGAGTTCAGACTCCCTGTCTGAGCTGACACAGCTGGTATTGGAGTTACTGTTGGAGTTGCCTAGACTTCTTTCCTGGGCAACTTCAACATTCCACTTGAGACCAGTTTAACAGGTGTGGCTTGGGAGTTCATGGAGTCCATGACAGCCATGGGCCTATCCCAACTTGCCAACAGGCCTCCACACACTCAATGCGATCTTTAGTTTGGAACAGGAATATCTGTGGGTGGAGATAGTTAATACCTCTACACTGTCATGGACAGATCACTTCCTGGTCAGGGCGCAGATAAGAGCCACTGTCTGCCCCCTCGCGGTGGAGGATCTGTTAGAATGGTCCACCCTCAAAGGCAAATGGAAACACTTGGATTCCTGAGAGCCTTAGAGGGTTTGATGGTCGATAATGCCGGTGACTGTCAAAGCTTTGGTGAATTTGTGGAACACCAATCTCATTAAGGCTATCAACACAATTGCTCCCGAGGGTCCATTCCTACCTGCTTCTAACCAGAAATTCTGGTATACCAGAAATCTGAAGGATGTAAAATCATAGAATCATAGAGTTGGAAGAGACCACAAGGGCCATCCAGTCCAACCCCCTGCCATGCAGGAACTCCCAATCAAAACATGCCCAACAGATGGCCATCCAGCATCTGCTTAAAAACCTCTAAGGAAGGCGACTCCACCACTCTCCGAGGGAGTGTGTTCCACTGTAAAACATCCCTTACTGTGAAGTGGGCGGGACAACACTAGAGTGTGAATGGCGTTCAACTGGACTCTTATCTGACAAAACTCTTCATAAAAATTATCTTTATTTTTATAGAGAGGCAATGCGTGCAGAAAGGAGTTCTCCCACGTCTGCACACATTGTGTCTGCAGAGTCTCGTCCAGAGGAACTGTTTAGGGTGGCGAGGGAACTGACGGTGACACCATCTACCCCAAACCCTCTACTTAACCCAATAACATCCTGCTGTGATGCATTTAACAGCTACTTTGCAGATAAAATCTCTCAGATAAGAGCCAATTTAAACGCCAGTACTGGAGCAAAATCGATTAAGGAGGTGTCCAGCAAACCCGCTTATGAGATTAAACTGGATCAGTTTGAGCTTGTAAGTACCGATGACATGGACAAGATCCTTGGAAAGGTGAAGAAGACGACATGTCCTCTTGATCTCTGCCCATCATGGCTGGCCGTCCAGGGGAGTGATGCCTTGATGGCACTCCTTAGGCATGTCTTCATTGCATCCCTTAGGGAAGGTTGTGTACCATCTCTTCTAAAAGAAGCGGTCATTAGTCCCCTCCTGAAAAAAACTTCTTTGGACCTCCTAGAAATGAAAAATTACAGGCCTCTTTCCCATCTGCCATTTTTGAGCAAGGTGATCAAGAGGGCTGTTCCTCTTCAGCTCCAAGTGATTGTGGATGAAACTGATTTTCTTGATCCATTTCAAACTTGCTTCATGATTGGATATGGGGTGGCGACTGCCATGGTCACCTTAACTGATGGCCTTCATCTAGGCATCGATAGAGGGAGCGTGACCCTGTTGGTGCTTCTAGACCTCTCAGCAGCATTTGATAATATAGATCATGACATTCTCTTGGAATGCCTAAGAGAGTTGGTAATTGGAGGCACTGTGCTCCAGTGGTTCCGTTTGTCATGGCCAGTCGCAAGGAGGATTTGGAGGACAACAAGGAGGACTTGGACTCTCAAGTGAAGGTGACACCTGAGGCTGAGACAGGCCCCAGCTCTGCCCCGCCAGGACCTGTAGAGGTGGCCCAGACAGGACCCATTTCTGCTCTCTCAGCTCCAGTGGAGTCTGGGGCTCAGCAGCCTAGCCTGGCCCCAGTAGTAGTGCAGGACTTGGAAGACATAGAGCAGAGCATTCAGGTCCCTGGTTTTAATCACAGAAGAGCAGAAAAGCAGTGCTTGAGATGGTTGAAGAGACTTGAAGTGAAATGCTCATTAAGCACACAGCAGCTGTGATCAGAGAGTCAGATATAAAACATCTGGTACACACTGAGGACTCTCATCACAGACTATTTGTTCTCTTTTAGGGAAGGCTGCTGTTATCTGACTCCTAGACCTCTGACTGATTTGGATTCCTAGACCTCATATTGGATCCACTGACCACCTTTCTGGCTTTTCTGACCTCATACTGGACTGATAATGTTGCTCTCATTAACCCTGAATGTCAGACTGTTTCTGGCTTCTCTCTTTGGACTTCATTTGATTGTGTTGCTAGAGGAACTGCCTTGGCAGCTTGGTGTGTATCTTTCACCAAATACTCTCTTAACAGCTGTGTGAGTGGGTGTTGGCAGCTTTCCCTCACACCATTCCTTTCTCTCGGGCAGGTTCCAGAGAGTGATGCTAGGACAGATACGAGGTCTAGGACAGTCGCTCTTCAAAAACAGAGCTTAATTTTGGTTTCCCTCAGGTCGCCATCCTGTCCCTGATGCTCTTCAATATTTATATGAAGCCGCTGGGAGAAATCATCTGTAGACATGGGGTGGGGTGTTATCAGTACAGTGATGACACCAAAATATATTTCTCCATGTCTTGGTTGTAAGTGACGACGATAGATTGCATCTCTCCCCTCAATCAATGTCTTGAGGCAGTAATGGATTGGATGAGGGGGAAAAAAAACCTAAAGCTGAATCGAGACAAAAAACAAAACGGAGAGAAAACGGAGGTACTTACAGTAGGGGCCCCAAAACGAGGTTGCAACCTCCAGTCCTAGAGGGGATGTGCTCCCCTCAAAAGACTGTGTTCACAGTTTGGGGGTACTTTTTGATCCAACATTTCAGTTGACAAATCAAGTGAATGTGACGGTCAAGAGTGCCTGTTATCAGCTTTGGCTGATACACCAGCTGTGCCCTTTCCTGGAACTGGGAGACCTTGAAAATGTAGTACATGCTTTGGTAACCTCTAGATTCAATTTTTGCAATGCGCTCTACATGGGACTACTCTTGTACCTAGTTCGGAAACTCCAATTGGTACAGAATATGGTAGTCAGGTTGATTACTGGAACTAGGAGTGAGCACATAACACCCATCTTAAAATCACTCCAGTGGCTGCCTGTTGGTTTCCGGGCACAGTATAAGGTGTTGGTTATCATCTTTAAAGCCCTACATGGCTTGGGCTCAACTTATTTAAGAGGTCACCTTTTTCTGTACAATCTGCCCCATACATTCAGGTCCTCTGGGAGGAATCTATTACAGCCTCTTAAGACCAGATTAACTGCAACCTCCCAGAGGACTTTTTCTGCATCAGCTCCCAGTATCTGGATGAGATCTGTCAAATCACCAACTTAGATAGCTTTAAGAAAGCAGTCAAAATGGATCTCTTCCAGCAGGCCTTTCTGGAATAAAATACTTGGCCACTCTTCCTCCACATATGTTGATTCTGCCTGTCGTTCTGCTGCCGTTTCTGTTTTGTTTCAGTATAGTTTAATTAGGTTAATGTACTGATGTAATGTTTTAAGGTTTTTATGTATTTTAATCTCAAATTTTTGTTTGTTTTTAAGGAGGTTATATTGGATATGTACTGTTCTCTCTTTTAATTACAACGCTTTGATTGTCCAGACAAAAAGTGAGATACAAATAAAAGTTTTATTTATTATTTATCAATCTGTAATTTCAATTAAATATAAAAACTGAGTAATAGAAAACAGGTAATTGATACTTCTCTTGTAAGGAACAACCCCAGAGTCCTGCCAGGTTAAGAACTTAAACTACTGAATGCTGGTTTCTGAAAGGAAACTAAGCCATCCTACTTCTCCATCTAACATTTTCCAGGAACACATAATCTGTACTTACTATCACCACTGAACCCAATGGAAATAGGATCAGACTTTAATTTAATTTCCTTCTGTGGAAGTGTTCCAGCCGGATGCTGAATTAATAATGACAATTTTAAATATTGTTCTACTTTTTCTTCAAACAGTATAAAAGGACTCAGTTCTGTCACTTAAGAAATTGATGTGTGCCAAGTCAATTTAAAATGATTACTTCACTGAGTTTGGACAACAGAAGCTTTCTTTGAGAGTGAGAAATAAAAAATATGCCTTACCAACTGAGCAAAATATTTCACAGCAACAGCAGTATAGGAAAGTATATTTCCAAAATGAAAAATTTCCAGCATTAGCTAATGCTGGATGACAGACAGCAGTGTTATAAAAATAACACTACCTTCTGTGCAGTATTTGTTCACATAATATTCCAAGTATGTGCTGCCTACACACTCCTTACATTAGACTTAGAAAAATAGAAATTGGTTGCCAAAACTACTAGATTAAAATTTGAGTTTTACTGGACTTTCTCCCATGTACACATGTAAGATTCAAGCACCAAAGTTGTAAAATGAATCTGAATCTAATTATATGAGCTTAATTGAAGGATTTGACTGCCTAAAGGTGCCTCAGTTCTGTTGGGAAATGTAAGAAATAGTCATGAATCTTTCAAACAGAATTGAAAGATACAGCCATATAGTCTGGAATATCAGTTTGCAAAAGTGTAGCCCCTTTGAGACTATGGGACAGAGCAGACAAATACATCTTCAAGGTGTCAGCAGAATGCAGTGTTGAGAATGCAGACTGCAACTCCTGAAATCTCAGGTAATAGCTATGTATATGACATATGTGTGAAATATTATATTTGATTTTTAAGAAATTATGCTTTTAGAGATTATTTATGTGTTGTCCCAAGACCACAACTATAATAAATGTACTTTTATTCATTTTACAATAGTACCTGAAGAAGGCCAATTTGTGACAAGACCAAAACATATTGGGCTTTTTAAGATAATAAAGTTTGTGAACCATCAGCAGCACATAGGACTTTATTTCCTTTATCTCTTCCACTGTGAATATGTACTTTGCATTTTTTTGCTCTGTTCCTTTCGAGTAATGGAGTGTAACACACACACACACACACACACATCAAAATAAAATCAGACTGTTCTTTATAGAGTATATCACAGCCCTTGATTATATAGATCATGAAAAACTATGGATTGCTTTTTATAAAAAAAGTGGGGTGGCCATAAGTTTTGATTGTCCTGATGCATAATAATAATAATAATAATAATAATAATAATTTATTTATAGCCCGCTCCTCTGTCTCCAATTGGAGTGGGTTACATCAATTAAAAGATACAAGATAAAATATACATTACCCATACCCCACCTCCCACCCCTTAAAATTGAATTGAACTAACATCAATTAAAACGACATAATAACCTGTACTCAAGACAAAAAGCTACTGTTAAAACAGAATAGAGAGAAACAGAATGGTTTCCAATTTCCACTGCATTTTATCGCCTTATTGCTGTAAACCGCCCTGATCGCAGGAAGGTATACAAATAAAAGTTTATTATTATTTTTATTATTATTATATTATTTCTAGATTTTCCATGCCTTGGCTTAGTCATTAATCAGATTGGAGACCACATTCAAGAAATCAGAAGAAGAATAAGCTGTGAAAGAGCAACAATGGAGGAACTAGAGAAGTATAAATATACATAATTGAATCCTAAAATTAAGATGGACCATGCCATCCTATTTCTAAAATCTAAATATGGTTGTGAAAGCTGATAGGAAGATAATAAACTCAAACTGAAATTTGGTTCCGGACAAGACATCTACCAATACCATGGACTAAAAAAAAAACCAAATCAATAGGGCAAGCCTGAACTCTCCCTAGAAGTCATGATGACTAAACTGAGACTGTCATACTTTGGTCATATGATGAGAAGACATGACTCACTGGAAAAGGCAATAATGCTTGGTGTGGTAAAAGGGAACAAAAGGTAGGTAATATAGTGAGGAAGACTGCATTCCAGATGGATAGATTCAACTACCGTGTTTCCCTGAAAATAAGACAGTGTCTTATATTAATTTTTTCTCCCAAAGATGTGCTAGGTCTTATTTTCAAGGGATGTCTTATTTTTTTTCCATGAAGAAGATTCACATATATTGCTGAACAACAACAAAAAAAGATTTATTATATACTCTGTGTGTGTGTGTGTATATATATATATATATATATATGTATATTATATACAAAAACTTTGCTAGGTCTTACTTACTTATATTTACCAATTCAGCAAAACCCCTACTAGGTCTTATTTTCAAGAGATGTCTTATTTTCGGAGAAAGGGTATGGAAGCCCTGAGTCTGAACAGAGATGGTGATGATAGGGTGACTTGGAGGTCTCTCCTTCATAGGCAAAGGCTTCTCTTATTACCTTTCAGACTAACTGTGTGAAGAATGTTGTAACATATCTGTTGATTTAGGGACTTCCTCAGATACATGAAGTGTCACCCAGGAAGGACCTGTATAATTAATTAGTCTATATGAATAGTCCAAGAAATGTAAAACTTGTGGGTATGGTAATGAAGTGACAAGTTCAATTTTTACTATGGCCCTTGAAAGACAAAGGCAGGTGGTAATATGTTGTCTTAGGCCAGGGTGGATGAATGACCATATGAATAGTGGAGGGAGTTTTGGCTGGAAAGTAGAAAAGAAATATGATAAACTGTCTAAGAAGGGTTGGGGTGTTAACCAGTGTTATACTATGTGTAATGAAGCAGGAAGCCATTGTCTCTTTTCAACCCCCTGTTGAATTGGAGTTTGTGGATATATTGTAATTCAGCTGTATCTTTTCTCAATCTTCCTATGTAGTTTTTTTAAAAAAATCGTTTTAGGATTACTGTTCTGGGGACAAAGGTGGAATGTTGAGGAAGATTTATGTTTCCTGCAACAATTTTTTTTGTCCATTGTCTGATTTATGTCCATTTAATCCCCCATTGCAGAGACAGTCCTGTTTGGCCAATGTAGAGTGCTGAAGGGCATCGTTGACAGAAAATGGTATGTATCACATTAGAGGATGTGCAAGTGAAAGTGTCTATAATATTCTGGACTATGTGATTAGGTCCTGTGATGACATTTCCCAAATAGATGTGTGGGCAAAGTTGACATTTGAGTTTGTGGCAAGGTCTTGAACTTGTCTTCCCATTTGTTTTATATGTCCTCCTGTAAGTACATAGCTGAGATTAAAAAGTTGTCTCTAGGCAAGTAAAGGTCTGCCATCAACAGCTTTTGAGAGGGAAGCATAATTGTCCAAAACAGATGATAGTTCAGTGTTAATACAGTTGTCCCTCAGTAGCCATAGGGGATCCATTCCAGACACACACACCTTGCAGATACCAAAATCCATGGATGCTCAAGTCCTAGGTAGCATGTGGATGTAGCTGCACAGTAATTGGGGACAATGGGACAAGTCTGCCCTCCCTCCCTCCCTCCCTCCCTCCCTCTTCTTTCTCCCCCTGTGAGGCTTCCCTGGGCTTAGCTTTGGGGGCAGAGGCTAAAGCCTCATCAGTTGCAGGGAATCAGCACTGGTGTCAGGTCCTGCGGCCAACAGGGCTTCAGATTCTTTCCACCAAGCCAAGCCCAGGGCAGATGTCTTGCAGGGGGAAGGGAGGGCAGAAGGATGTGTGAAAGGAAGGAAAGGAAGGGAGACTTATTGCCTGCCTGCCTGCCTGCCTGCCTTTCCCCCCTCCCTTCCCCCCTTGTAAGGCTTCTGCCCTTGGCTTGGCTTTGCGGGAGGAGGCTTGATCCCCATCAGCTGCAGGGAGCCAGCCAAAGGTCTCCCCCAGCCCAAGCCCCTGTGCCAATGCTGACCCCCTGTGGCTGACAGGGCTCCAACTTCCACCCCCAAAGCTAAGCCCATTTGTCAGTTCAGTCCTCTTCAAGTTCAAATCGGGGGGTCACCATTTGTTGAAGGACAGGGGTACATGTTTTTGGTGTAAACAGAAAGGAGTCTGATGGCTCTTCCAGAGTAAAGAAGTGTGTGTTCTCATTAATACAGTTCCTTCAATTTTACTAGCTATTGACAGTTGTTGTCACCTCTACATCTAGCCAACTCTTTTCCATTTTCCTATTAATTGCTGAGCATAGTGATTTCTTGGATCTAGACTAGAAGGTTTTTAAACTAGGAGCTTGATTTCCTGAGGCTGGGATGTGTTAGTACATTTTGAAATGGTCTCTTTGTTTTTTTATTTATATTAATTTTTTATTGTTATTTTCTTAGAATTCTAGTCTTACCGAATTCCAGTGCAAAACTGCATTTTTATTATTTAATAGATTCACTCGTGCAGGATGATTCTATAATTCTAAAAAAATTCAAAGTAGAAAAATGGGGAGAAGGGCATGAAAGAAGTATTTTAACTTTATCTTTTCTACCACCTATCTTGAAGCCATCTACCATAAAACATTGCATCCTATATTAAGATACACATTAGTGGGGGAGTAACCAAAAATGTGGTATGAACCACAAGAAGAGATTCACACAGCCACTAGTGAGAACCTTTTGATCTGAAATATTTCAGATATATATATATATATATATATATATATAATCAATTGAAGTGGGGAATAAAAATGTAGAGCTGTTTTCAGGAATTTACAGCAAATAGTCTTTAAAAAACAGATGTCATTTGGATTTTTTAAAAAACAACAATAACCATCAAAAATTACAATTGACAGCAAATAATCTGGAAAAAAACAACAACCCGGATGTCATTTGGATTTTTTAAAAACAACAATAACCATCAAAAATTACAAAATAAACACCACAACTTCCAGCCACATTTGACCTATCTATAATACCCCTCCCCAACACACACACACACATACACATATAGGTTTATTGGTCATACTGAGATGCCAGATACAATATGGACTGGTTTTCCCTTACAAAGAGACAAATTTGTACCAAAAGTATGAACCATTTTGGACATGGGAAATCTTTGATTTGGGCTGTGGAAGTACACTAGCCTTGTTTCTCTCTACTGCCCTCTACACACAGATTGTAATTTTCTGAAGGTGAGGTGAAAAATCAGAATTGCATGGAAAGCCTCCACAACACAAAGTTGTCGTCCAAGTCTGTAGAAGGATGGAAACAGTGACAGAGTGATGAAATAGCTAGTGCACTCCCTCCCTGTACATATTCTGAATCACAGAAGAATCTGTAAATTGAAATTTGTTCACTTTTCATCAAGTTTAAACAATGGCCTTTATAAAATTCACCACAATAGGATCTCCTCCTTCATTTATGCAAATCTTTGTATACCTGTATACTCCTGAATTTTTTTAGTCATGATCAAGATATATGCCATATGCTGTAACTGAAACATGGTATTTTCTAGTTTTCCCATCAGTTATCATCTCCTTAATGCCTACAACAACACACATGAAAACATCTTTTCTCCCCTACTGTTATGATTGCTCCTCATTATATCACACCAGTTTTTTTCCTCATAATCCCATTACCAAACCAAATGGAAACATAACAGTTTGAAAATGTTCAGTTTCACACTTCTCTTCAATTGTGTGAGTATGTTGCTTTGGTGAGATTATCTATACTCCATTCCTTTTTAGTTTTTGATTTTCTTTAATTTCTTTTCAGCAATTACACAATCACATCAAAAATAAAAACCCCAAAACATATGAAGTAAAGACAACCTCAGCTTGCTTGAGAATAATTGGGAGGAGAGGAGAAGAAGACCTTCTCATGCCATGTGATTGCCATCAAGTGTTATTGCCGTGGAAGGAACCTATCACAACAGGGGGACTAATGAGGTAGGAGTGATATTAAGAACCTGTTGATGGGTTTTCCCTGCAAATGAAAAGGTGCACTACAGAAACAAAGGAAATGCAAAGCAGCCACTGAATAGACAAGATGTCATGTGACACATACTGGTCAAATACAGTAATATCTTGTTTTGATTGCAGTTTATTACCTTGAGTGATAAAGTCCTTTGTTTCCATAATAATTCCCCATCAGTCCTGAGCTTAGTGTTGCAAAACACACATGTACACCACCAAAGGGCTTTTCATAATATGGTGTGAGTTAATTGGGGGGGGGGGGGAGTACAGTACTATAGTTTAAAGGTTTAAATTGTGTGGCCCTCTAGATATTGTTGGACCACAACTACTAGCAGCCCTAGCCAGCAGAATCAAAAGTGAGGAAAGCTAGGACCTGCAGCTTAACAATATCTGGAGGGTGACATAATTCTTACTCCTGCTTTAGTACCAGCCTCTTTCTAGCCCTGAAAAAAGAATAGGCTACTGCCTAACAGCTTGTACTTGGAACTCACCTGGAGCTCATCTTTGAACTTTAAAGAGACAAGGCTTTGAAACTTTAAAAGGAAAGTTTGCTGTCTGAGTCCTTTCCTAGTACCACCTTGTGTCTCTCTGAACCTTCCCCAGCTAGACTATATTTTATATCTGCCCAACCTTAGTTATCTGTTCCTTGTTTGAACTTGATCCTACTACATTACGTGTGCTTGGGTTGTCTCCTGGTGGTGATTCAAGCAGGTAGGAGTTAGTCAGTTAAAACCAACTCCTTCTAGCACCTCACCTCCGTCTTAGCAGCTGTTCCTGGTATAAAACACCACTAATTTATATCTTCTTTTAAAATTTGTCTTGACACTTTCTGTTAAAATGCCTCCAGAGTATGGAACAATTTCCCCTTCTGTGTTTCATGAGTAATACTTCTAATTTCTTTAAATGTACACATACAAATTTCCTCAGAAAAGTAAGTCCAAAGCCTCAATTTACCTACTTTCAGCTTATGTTCATTATTAACTCTTGTCATAATAATAATTACTTGTATCTGCTTCAGTTACAGAATAATTTAAAGTAAGGAGATTACTGTTCAAAAATAGTGGGATAGAAATGGGATTGTAACTGTAATACCTGGATTCTACGCACAACCTTGTGGCTAGGTAGTAGCTATCTTATTGGATTCACTATATGGCAACACAGCTGCCCCTAGATGTTTTTTGGATTTCAAGATACAGCATTTTAGCCATCACAGGGGAATCCTATAAAAAGAGCCAGTGAGCTGGGACCTTGCCATCTGAGGCTTCTGCCTCCAACAAAGGTAAAGCATTTTTTTTAAATATTGGGACTGATTGGCATGCTTTGCCTCTGCACCAGCTAAAGTTTTCCTGATGCAAAACCTGGAGACTTCTTGAGAAATTCAGTCTTCTCTACCTACATAGGGACCTGTGGCTTCACAAAGGAAGGAAACATGCTTGATTCCAAGGAAACATCTTTGCAAATGGACATTGAATTTCCTTGACTTTGAAAATCTACCAGTGACCACATGGCCAAAGGAAGAGGTGCCAGTCTGCAGATAGTCCTCCCTACCATCTGAACTAAGACCAGAAACAGAAAATGCAGACCTATGACTAACTTCTTCAATTTCATTTTCCTGTTTGCCTAATGAAGAAGCTAGTGTGATTCCAAAAGCTTGCAACATATAATTGTGCATTTTGGTTGGCCCAATAAAGGTATCATTGTTTGGCCATTATTGAAGTATGTATGATATACTATTCTGGGTTAATTCAGAGAGACAGAGATTTGAACAGGTTTCACTACACCTTCCCCCATTTTCAATGAAAATAAGACTTCTTACTGAAGAGGCAATCCCATTTGTCTTTTGCAGGAGATAAGATATGTAAATAGATTTCATTACACACAATTTGCTGTCAGTAAAGGCAAGACTACTTACTTACTCAGTCTTAGATAGCTGATGAGTATAAGGAATAGTAGCATGATAAGATGCATCATCAGCCTTTTATCAGTTTGTAGTTGTGTGGTAATGCAAAAAGAATAGTTGCTGTTTCAGGTGTTTAAAAAGGCATAACTATATTGGGAGGGAACCTTCATGCAATAATCTCCTATAACTATAATGGGATTAATTGGCCAATTGAAATGCACAATATACTTGTTGCAGGTCTTAGAAAATCTCCCTTTTGCCACATGGCCAGAAGGAGGAGGAGCCTGCCTTCACAAAACATGTCCTCCCCAATATACCATCTTTACAGGTATCTGACTAATATCTCCAGTTGTTTTTTCTCTCTCTCCTGTTTTGTTTGTAACATCTTGCCTGATGAAGAAGCCCATGAAGCTTCAAAAGCTTGCAACAAGTATATTGTTCATTTCAGTTGGCCAATAAAGATATCACTGATAGCCAACACAGCTACCCCTGAATAAATAATGACATTAACAGAACAAGCATTCTGACAACTGATCCTTTGATAAAATCAGAAATTAACTGTTTGAAAATGAACTCTTGCATGGAAAAGGGAGGAAAGAAGAGGGGACTGTTGCCAGTAGTTCGATATCATATGGTATGTGACTATTTTTATTGGTGACCTACCAGATATGTATCAGTCGGGCTATGTAAATTGCTCTGAGTCAGTTATTGTTATGTGCTTCCAAATCAACTGCAAGCTACAACAACTGTATCCGAGAGCTTACTTGGTTAGATTTATTTAGAAGAAATTTGCCATTGCCTTCTTCTGAATGTAGTTTGCAGCATCCAGTGTTGCCTAGTAGTCTCCCTTCCACGTACTAACTCAATCCGATCTTGTTAAGTTTCCAAGATCACATAGGATCTTGGTGCCTTCAGGCAGTTCTCAAAGGCAATGATTGGACAAAAGAAACATTGTTAGCCTGTCATAGTGAGAAGAAGTGTCTCTACAGTAGTTGAAATAGTTCAAGAAGGAGATTATTCATCCAGATTTCACTTGCCTCTAGCTGGAAGAGAGAGCAAGGGAATGTGTCCAAAAAGAACCATGGACTTCAGTTTTGATTCAGGCAGAAAACAGACACATGAGAAGAAAAAGACATAAAGTACTGAGGTGTTGGCCTCTGAAAACTAACAGGATCCTGGCTGTCTCCCTGGACACCTGATGTGAAAGTGATGGGTTTTCTTCACGCTGTGCTTCCACCTATACTAAAAGGAAAAGAACTGATCTTAGAATTACCCCCCCCCCCTTCAAAACAAACTAAATTTGAATAAACTTTGCATGCCTAGAACTTCTTATTGTTTGGGGAGGTTGCATATACTTGACAATAATTTGGATTGAAGTGCCAGCATGGTATAGTGGTTTGAGTGTTGGACTAGGACTCTGGAGACCCTGTTCTGCCATATAAACCCATAGGGGGACCTCTGGCAAGTGATACTCACACAGCCTCAGAGGATGGCAATGGCAAACCCTATGAAGAACCTCACCAAGAAAACCCCATGATAGGGTTGTTTTAGGATCACCATATATTGGAAACAACTTGAAGGCACACAACAACAAAATTTGGATTGGAAAACTATATGGGAAGAAGTTATTCATATAGCCATTCTATTTTTACAGACTGTGTGCTTTTTTCATCATGACAGAGAGGGAAAGAATGTTTGAAAATATTTGAAAACATATTTTTAAAAAATGATCTTGAATCTCAGGAATATAAATTTTTCCAGGTTATCTTATTGTTATATCAGTTAGTGACCTATTCTGTGTCTGGCTTTGATAAATTCTTGTGTTTGCTGTGTTTTGGGAAGAGGGCAAGCTGGTGACTTAGAGGTCTGTCATTCATAGGGTTGCCCCAACAACAAAGCTATCCATCTCCATCCTTTCTTACATCTTCCTCTGGGTTGCTTTCTTTTCCTCCCTCTGTCTTGCTGGGCTCTTCTCTCCCTTATTTGGTTCTGAAATCTATATCTAGAAATTGAAGTGTGTGTGGTGGTAGTAGTAGTAGGAAGAAGAAGGAGGAGGAGGAGGTGCTCTAACACAGGAAAGGTACTCTTTAAAAATAAGACTCAGGTGTTCTAGTCTTCAGGCACCAGACTAAAAGAACAGGACAGAAGTAAAGAGAACAAGGAAAAGGAAAATGGAGAAATTGATTTTAGCAGGTAGGAAATGGGAAATTCTTAAATGAAGCATAAAAGTTAAATGAAGCAAAGTTAACACATCATTGCACATGGAAGGCACTGCCCTGAAAGAAAATGAAATGAACTACAACAGTAGGTACACGCATAGCTTTGGAATTAAAAATATACTGAGACAAGGGGGGGGGGTTGTATTCAGCTAAGGAGTAAAAAGTTTCAGCAGTTGATGGAAATTACTGGAAAATACACAAGGACAAGTGAAATGTCCTATGGATCTTGGAAGTGGAAGGAGTGAGTATAGCAATGAAAACTTCAAAATCCTGACAAATTTGGGCAGTCTGGATGAGTTCTATTCGATTGTACCCACAATTGATGGGAAGCACATATTTTTCTGATAACCACTAAGAGAGACTTGTTATAGCAAGCTCGACTCACTTAAACCAAAAAAAATAAAATAAAATAAAATGTATATCTATTTAACCCATTCAGAATTGACTAAAGAACAAGCTTAATAACCAGTGTAACAGAAAATCTAATGACTAATGGATTTGCTGAACTGCAGACAATACATCTGGCCCTACAAACTGTTTTCTGTTTTGAAGTACAAAATAATATTTAAAAGGAAGGAAAATTCTTCTTCTCCATTGCACCGTTATTCATCTATGGTTAAAGGATCCTTGTGATGTTTCCACAGAAATATATGACAATTGTATTAGCAGCATGATACCACTAACAAAACAATCATTTGTAGTAAAAGCCAGATGTGGATCTGAGTGAAGAGTCTACTTGTTTCTGAATCCTGACTTTTACAAGTAAATTGAACTTTTTCTAAAATGAAGTTGAAGGCTTTCTCTCAAGATGCCAGCCACAGCTGCTGACGAAACGTCAGGAATAAACTATTCTAGAACATGTCCATATAGCCTGAAAAACCCACAAAATACAAGCAATTTCTAATTGGCTAGCTTTTCTGTTCAATATCACAAAGCCAGGAAAATTATGTGAGCTTTAGGAAAAGAGAAACACCTCCAGAGCTTGAAAAATGACACCCATACTCACTTTGCCCATCACCAAAATTCACAAATTGGCATTTCCTGTGAAGTGGAAAGCACACGTGTCTGATGACTCTAACTGTTTAATTAGGAAATATGGGGTTTATCACACTAGGGGGCAAGCAGGCTTTAAACAGAAATTAAACAGGAAATGCCCTATGTTAAACATAAGGCATTTCCTGTTTAATTCCTGTTTAACTCTCGTTTAAATCCTGCTTGCCCCCCTTGTGTGATGTGAAGGAAAACCCCTACTAGGTTTTTTTTTTTTTAATCCCTTGTCATTTGTCATTTGTGAAAATTCTGATTTGGTACATGTACAACTATCACTGAGACAATGGTAAGACATTGCTGACTAGGCGGCTGTTTTTAATCAAAAATCATATCCAACATTTGTTCTGACTATGTTACCCCACAGGTTGTAAAGTCAGCTATGTTTCTATTATTGTTATTACTATTGTAGGTACTTTCTAGGTTATGCTTCATTTTTCCTGGAGGAGGAATGGCTACAAATCTCTACTGATCTGATCTCTCCCTGTTTATGAAGGCTTCCATCAAGAAAGCCTTTAATAAATTGGGTAGGTTGTGTTACCTCTTTCATGTCCCTCAGGCTTCAGCACATCATTAAAACTCAGCAGTCAATTTTTTTAACTTCGTAATGCTAAAAGCAAAAGCACAACATTAATTTCCATAAAAACCATAAATAGTTAATAGTATAATTGCAAACCAGAGCTTCCAGAACCTTGAAACATAAATAAACAAATGCATGCTCTTCCAACCAAAGCTTTCGTGTAATTCTCTGCATGCACACTGTGTAATATTGATAAGTGTGACCTGTATGAACTGAATAACAAATGAGCTTTGGTTCATACAAAATATAGAATCTGTAGAAAGGAGCTTGTCTGGTGTATAATTGAGTGGCTACCATAATCCATAGTATTGAAAAACATGATTTTTTTTTTTATACCTCTTTGCTGTATTTTAATTAATTCTATTACCAAGTAAAATCATTTTCTTTTTACAATTATGCTGTGTGGTTTTTGTTTGTTTTTTGCCAAAACAAATACTACGTTCCTTTGCTGCAAGATAAACAATGCAATCCTGTACATGTCAGAGGTAAGCCTTCTTGAATTCAGAGGTAAATGTGTATAAGATTTCAGCTTGAGATCACAAAGGAGAGTCAGTAGGAACTATATTATGGTAGCATAGCTTTTCTCTTTTATACCAGTAGAAATTTTAGCACCCAGGCATGCCAATTTATTCACATCTGCTAACTTTATTGCTTTTCCCCAAAGCATTTTTGCTGGCAACCATAGCTTGGAGTTTAGGAGTATTCCATGAGCAGGCCTTCTCTTTTGTCTGTCCCATCCTGTGGTGTGCATTTTTCCCCTCCATGGTAAACACACTGTGCTCCCCAAACCAGACCCTATGGCACTTATCAGATGAGGGTTTTTGCAGCCCCAATCCAGAGTCACTCTGCATCCATCCAAGTGAATTCACGTGAACGCACATTGAATTATCACACGCGAATGCTGTTACTATGAAGCCATTCCAAAGTCAATCCAAAGTCACCCCAGAATTCAGTGAATGCACATTGAATTATCACATGTGAATGCTGTTACTATGAAGCCATCCAAAGTCCCCCCCCCCGAATTCAATGAATGTGCATTGAAATATCACATGTGAATGCTGTTATTATGAAGCCATTCCAAAGCCAATCCAAAGTCACCCCAGAATTCAGTGAATTTAGTAACAACCTAATTCACAGAAATCAGTTCCAAGGTCATTTCAGATTTAATCTGAATTGGTCTGGTGTGATAAGGTCCTACGAAAGCTTAGGAAGCAGGATATATTGAGCTTGGAGAAGAAAAGACTGAAGGTGATATGACTGCCATCTTTAAATATCTGAAGGGGTGCCATGTAGAAGATGGAACAAACTTATTTACTACTACTCCAGAGAGTAGGACATGAATGAACAGATTCAAATGTCAAGAAAAGAGAGTTTCTCTGAATGTTAAGAAGAACTTTCTGGTACTAAGAGCTGTTCAAAAGGGGGGTCACTTTTCTAGGGGTCTGCAATGCTTCCAAGGACCTTATCAGATGTTGGAAATTGGAAGTATAATCTAACAGCAATCCAAACGCAATCATGGGATTTCACGTCATTGCGAATTAAAGTATCTCACGCAATTTTGGGCAAAAGGGAAGTCATTCCAAATGCAACCATGGGTTTTACGTTATTGCAAATTAAAGTATCTCACGCAATTTCGGGCAATGGGGGGGTCATTTTCGGGTAATGGGAAGTCATTCTGAACACATTCCGAATGCAATTGGAATTCACCTAAATTAGCTAAACTAGCGAATCCATATGAATTTGAATTGGCTCCATTCGCAATAAAGAGAAATGTATGATAAGGTCCCAAGTTTCAGTGGCCAGTCCAAACCTCAAATGGGTGGGGCACACCTTCCAAAAATTGGCACGAATTTTGGAGCACCCACTTAACAATAAAGGCCTTCCACTCCCATGTCAGCCAGTCTATTTTCATCCCCTGGAAGTTTTTGATAGATAGATCCATAGGTATAACACCTCTTCTGAAGCTTTTTGCAGTAGCACTACCCTCAGGGCCATGGCACTCCAAGGTCCAAGGTCAATGGCTTGGAATTTAGTGGCTTGTCAATTGGCCACTTCTTTTGGCTCTCTTTAGTCTTTAGCACATCTGTTATGGGCAAGGCCACCTGAGCAAATTTGGGAGCCATCTGCACATCTATTATGGGCAACGCCATCTGCACATCTGTAATGGGCAATGCCATCTGCACATCTGTTATGGGCAATGCCACCTGAGCAAAGATGGGACTGACAGTAGAAGGCAGCCCCATGGGTTTTGTCATCCCACCGCTGCCACCAAATTATGTGACAAAAGCCACAAAAACTGTTTCTTTTCCCTTTTTTAAGAATTCACTTTCGGATGTTATCTAGTAGTGTGGTTACTTATTTCAGATCCGGACAAGCTTGTAAATAATTAACAATAAAACTTTATTTGAAAAACAGTTTAACAATGTTTCACTTGTTCATGGTACATGGTACATTCACTTGTTATTGTTTCACTTCGTTGCACTTAGTTATCCTTTGTTACTCCTCTTTCTCTCTTTCTAGAGAACTCCAGTTACTCTCACTTACCCTCACACTGTCCTCATTTACTGTTATCCTTCTGACTTTATTTCTTTACTAGCCCTCAGGCTAACCCTTTCCCTCGAGATATCAGACCAGCAACTCCCTCACTTGGAGTGCTGTATGAGAACCAAGTCCCTCACTTCTGAACTAGTTCCCTATCAGAACCTGTCATAGAACTAAATAACCTCTCCTTCCAAATTTTAGCTTTCACAGTCTGTAAACTCAGAAATTTTACACAACCAGACCCTGACTGTCTAAAACCAAAATCCTATCTGAATTTCAACTGTCACTAACAGAATTCTTCTCCTCTCATCAGCCATTATTCCATGGGCTGTTGCCAACCAACTCCTGATTGGCTGTAGCTAGCTTTCTCCTAATTGGCTGTTGCTATCCTGGCATAATTCTGCCTGTTCTTCACATATGCATCTTTCAAGTCCAGCTTGGTACAGACCTTCCCAGTTGCCTGTTTTCCCAGCATGTCTTTCATGAGGTAGTTGGTTGGTTACCAGCTGTAAAGTCCCATCTTTCTTTTCCCGGAAGAAAACTGGGGCTACAAATGTTGACATCGAAGGACATTTGAAATCCATTACTAGATTCTTTTCTATAAACCCCTTCAAGGTTTTTAGTTCAAGGGGGGTCATAGAATATAACTTGGGCTTAGCAGGATTGGCCCCCGGCTCAAATTCAATGGCACAGTCAGTCTCCCAATGAGGGGGAAATTGAGCACTCTCTTTCTTAGCAAACACCTTGCTCAAGTCCTGGTAGACCCTCAGTGCACTTCCCATTGCACCTCCCATTGCACTACCCCACCAGGCCCTGGCAGGGGTTGGGCTGTAGGAGTTTCCCACTTTCCCATGTTGTAGACAGGATGCTTTAGTGTGGCTCTAACACAGGGGATCCTCAAACCTTAGTTCCCCTGATCTCCACTTAATCTTGGGGTCATAGAAATGGAGCCAGTCTATTCCCAAAATTTGGAGGTAGCTTGATGTGGGAGCCAGAACAAACCCAATTTTCTCCCAGTGCTCTTGAATGCCCATGAGCACAATACAGGTTTGCTTGGTTACTGGGGAGCCCCTCCCCCATCACCATGCTCTCCATCTGTTAGAAAGCAATCAGGGGCTCCAGTTCCTTGATGCACAATCCCAACCCAGTGGCTATGGTGGGGTTCATTAAGCACCAAGTGAAAGCTGAGTCAATGGCTGCCCATTCTACCTCTCCCCCTTAGGGTTCTCTGGTTTAACTTGGAGAGTGTAGAGAGGAACTCTCCCACTCACCATTGGGGTGTAGCTATGAGACTTTTCCACCTGCCTTCTGCCTCTGTCTAAGGCAGGCTGGTGAAGTTTCATGACAGCTCCCCACTGGCCTTCCCAACCTAGCTAATAAATCCTAGCTTTCTCCCCCTGTGTATGTTTATGCATGTGATCTCAATTTTGTGATGTATGTCTCTCTGCCTGCCAAATTGTTTTTAATTTTAACCTGTTCTGTATTGTATTTTATTGTTTTTTAATTCTGGTTGTTTAATTGTAGTTTTAACATTTGGGCCCCGGCTGGGAAGGGATCAATTTGTATTTTATTGTATTTCTAATGCATTTTTGTTTTTCTAACCTGCCTGGATTTCTAGTGATTCGGCAGGCTATAAATAAATCAATTATTATTATTATCATCATCATCGTCTGAATTTGTACTGTCTGTCTATTATTATTATTATTATTATTAACCTTTATTTATATAGCGCTGTAGGTTTACACAGTGCTGTACATATAAACTTATAATTAGACATTCCCTGCCCTCAGGCTTACAATCTAAAAGACACGACACAAAAGGAGAAGGGAAAGGTGATGGGGAAGGGTATCAGGTCCAGTGGTTCTTCTCTCCCTCTGAGGCCTGGACCAAGGCAGATGGACTAGAGGGAGGGCTCAGCTTCATAATGCACAGTTAAAATGGGCCAGACAAAGTCACACATCTGGGAATGCTTCTCTAAACATCCATCCATCTAAACATTATCCATCTGCACCTCATCCCCATAGCTGCCTTTAGGGCTTGGCCCATGGGAGCCCCCACGGTTGACACCTCTTGACACAGTTGACCACCTCTTGATGTTGACTTTTCCCACAGCCTCCATGGGGATTGTCCTTCCTCTCAGGCCAGTCTGTGTTCAGATGCCCTTCCAAAGTGCATTCACTGCTCTCTCTCTCTTCCTCTAGTGGCTCTGGGATCTGACTGAACCCCTGTTGTTGATGTCTTCCTGGGCACTGCTTTGGTCATCAAGCCCTTTTATTGCTTAGCCAGTTGGATGGTTTCTTTGACCATCTCACTGTTGCCTGCCAGAAGGATCCACTCTCTTAGGGTGGGGGGATTGTCTCAAGAGAACATCCACTCCATGAGGTCTGACCTCTCTGAAGTATGGGACCTTCATGGCCTCTGGCCAATCTGGGATCTGGGTCTGGGCTGCCAGGCTCCAAAATTCCTCTGTGTATTTGGTCACTGTCATGGCCCCCTGCTGCAGCATTATCAGACAGGTGCAGGCCTTCTCCACTCTGAAGGGGTCTTCAAACCTGGTCCATAGTCCCACCATAAATGTTTGCAGGTAGTGGAGTTCTGCTCCCCCAATCATACAGCTGTACTAGCCAATTCATAGCCTCTCCTTCCAGGTGGGTGGCCACATACTGCACTTTGGAATCTTCGATGGGGAATGTGTGTGCCTACTAATTCATGTATCCAGCCACTTGTACTAGGAAGAAAGGCAGTTGGGCAGCCTTTCCATTGAACTTAACTCCTGAGTGGTGTGAGGTGGGTCCTGGGGCTCCCACAGCCTGCAAAGGGGAATTCACCACTGCCAGGGGGCTGCAGCCATGACCACCAATGGGGCCAGCAGGTGGAGAAGCGTCTGTGGCCCTGCCATGCCCACCTGTGGCACAGGTGCTGTTCTTACTTGCACCCGTTGCTGTGGCTGCTATAGAGGCATCAGAGTCCCTGCAGTGGCTGTCTGTAGCATGGGAAACTTCCCACCTGGCTCTCTTGGCAGAGGCCTCAAAGCTGGGTGGCCAGCCTCCCTCTGGCTGCCCTCTCACTTCTGCATCCACTCCTTCCTTAGGCCCTGCATGACATGTAATTCTTCCGAGTGATGGATCCTGGAGTCCTAGTCCTCCTCTTCCTCCAGGGCATATAACTCCATTGGGTGTCCCACAAAAATGTCCCAGCCTGAAACTCTTGTGGCTCAGCATTGCTCTTTTTTCTGAGTGATGTCCTTTGCCCGAAACCAGATATCCACATCAGTCTTGGCCAGGATGAATTCCAATCCCTTGGTTGTAGGGTTACCTCCAGGCTTCTCCATCCACCCAGCTGATGTCCTCCAGGGCACAGTCCCAGAGTCTCGGGTCATCAGCTCTTCCAAAGCCTCTGCCCCTGGTCACTCCATGGAATCTTTTCCACAGGTGTGTCAACAGAGATGTCATCTTATTCAGAATGTGATTGCATCATCCTAGACTTTAAGTTGATCTGACCTACTGTCAGGACCAATGAACTCTTATGGCAATGCATAGTCAATCAGTCTTGGTGAAATGAAAACAAAAGACTTTTATTATAGACATCAGAAACAGAAGCCATCATTAGAGTGTCTAGGTCAGATCTAACATTCCATGCCCACCACCACATATTAAAAGCATTTGTACTAATTAACTCCACACCATATATTTGGTGTGCATTCTTATTCTTCCCATAACAATATCTAATATTTTCCTCCCATGTTCCAACCTCTACCTACAGATGAGACCTAGCAACAGTAAAAATCCTCCCCTGCATTCCACTAGCTCTTGTAAGCAGCTAGCACATTTCCTAAGTGGCATTAACCCCTACCATACCACTGGTCACCCAATAGGCTCCAGTTTAAAAATCTCCCATCAACACCAGTAAAATAAAACACAGAGATCAGCTCATGAGAACACTCATGGAAGATTCTATACACAAAGGATGCTATAGATTCTGACAGTCCCTTACATTTACTTTCTCAGGGAATGAATTTGCACAGATACTGTAGCAGTTGGGGCAGGGGAGAACACTCATGGAAGATTCTATACACAAAGGATGCTATAGATTCTGACAGTCCCTTACATTTACTTTCTCAGGGAATGAATTTGCACAGATACTGTAGCAGTTGGGGCAGGGGAGAGAAGCCAGTGTCCCCTGAAAACAAGATTCACTGTCTCCATGTAAAAGAATTTGAGGAAGTAGACTGAAGTCTACGAAAGCTCATGCTGCCAGCTTTTTTTCTTTCAGTTCATCTCAAAGTTTCTGCAAGATCTCTCTACCTACTGTTTCCATGTATATTATTTATAAATTAGGCTCATGTTGAGATTAATAAATGGATCGTGTTTCCAGCATAATTTGCATTGAATTAAAAACAGCATTGCTTTTGTTACTTTGTAAAGTGTTGACTGGCCCATGGGGTGAATGGAACATGAGCCCTGATGAATTTGGAAGATGCAATTTTTTCCCCCCAGAATTCCAGACATTACCTATCCTGATATAAGAGAAGTGTGCTATAGTAGGAAATGTGGATGCTGATAGCTTCACACAGGTCTGGTTTACGGGTAAAATACTGTGAGTCTAACCCAAGAATGAACATTATGCTCTCATGCCCCCTTCTCACAATCCATTCACCTTTCCCTTGCATGTTGTAAATCAAGAGTTTCTCCTTAAATTATAGTTTCCTGTTTCATGAAATCAACTCCAGCCTGCTAGCCAAGTCTCCCAAGTTTCCCAACTGCCACTACTACTGAAAGACACCAATAATTGAGTGAGCTCACATGGGCAGGCAAAAAGCAGGAGATAGCACCACACAAAATGTCACTGAGGTGTGTGAAAAGAAGTTTCATGCAATCCTTATCCCCATCATGGTCCCAAAGACCGCTGGTTCTCCTTGTCTTTTTGGTGCATCAATACTTTGACTGAAGGCCCCCCACCGCCCCCTTTTTCCCTCACCCCCCTGCTGCCAAACTTTTCCCTCACTTACCTCCTGGAATGTTCCACTGCCCCCATACCACCCACTTTGGGAATAACTGAGATATACCCATTCTCAGGAGCATTGGTTTTAGAAGTCCTCAAAGCTAAGTGAGAATCAGAGACAGTGATGTCAGCCAATGAAGCAAGAAGTAATCAGGAAGCAGAATCCCTGAAGCACATTCTTTTGTCTTGTGGTTTCTACATGATGGCTTGCGATTGACAACACAATGGCAAATTCCCAGGAAAATCAGCCCAATTCTATATCAAATTCTTATTGGAAGATAAGATTCCCAGTGTGACCTTGGTGGTTCTCAAATTTTTTTCTGAGGCAGTTAGGATCAGAGAAGAACTAACTTCTGTATAAGAGGGAAATGTTGAATCAAGCTTTCTCTATATGAACTGACTAATTGTTCATTGTGCTTTTAACTTATTTTATATGTTGTAAACTGATTTTACTGGGTCTCTGGGCAGTAATTAAGAATTAATTGATTGGTTGACAAAATTGGGAACTAATTGTTTTACATGTGTTTTTTTGTTTTTGTTTTTTGTTTTTTTCTATTTCAGTGCCTTAGGGTTGCATAAGTGACAAATATCATGAAGACACACAGGAACAATAGCAAAGCTTTTGTTCTTTGCTTTTAAATTTAAAAAATGCTGCTGTTTTAAATGTTTTTATTGTTGTGCATCACCTTGGGAGCTCTTGTGGGCTGGAAGATAACATGTAAATATTTTAAATAAATACAAAAAATATATATCTGGTTTTAATTTTACAAACCACTTAATATGTATTTTGTTTTTAAGTACATTGGCTTTATTTGCATTCCTTTTTATTTGTAAGTTACCTTGATCTTATTGTTTTGGTAAAGGAAGAGAGAGAGAGAGAAAGAGAGAGAGAGAGAGAGATTTTCTACAATTCAGCCCAAAGCATTAGCTTGAAATTATTATTATTATTAACCTTTATTTATATAGCGCTGTAAATTTACACAGTGTTGTACATAGAATCTTATATTTAAACGGTTCCCTGCCCTCAGGCTTATAGTCTGAAAGAGACATCACAAAAGGAGAAGGGAAGGGTGGTGGAGAAGGGGGATGAGGTCCAGTGGTTCTTCTCTCCTTCTGGGGCATGGACCAAGGCAGATGGACTGGAGGGAGGGCTTGACTTCTTAATACATAGTTAAAAGGAGGCATCCTGGGGCAGATGGCACAATCCTGGGAATGCTTCCCTAAACAATATAGTCTTTAGCTTAATTTTGAATCTGGTTAGAGAGGTGATGAGGTGCACATGTGGGGGAAGAAGGTTCCAGGAATGAGGGGCAGCAAGTGAGATGGGACGAATCTGGGACGGGGCAGTGGAAACCCTCGGCTGGGACAGGAGACCTTGACTACCAGAACGGAGGGTACGAGAAGAAGTGTGAGGAGAAAGAAGTTCAGACAAGTAAGGAGGGGCCAATCCGTGAAGGGCTTTGAAAGCCAATAGCAAAAGCTTGTACTGGATGCTGAAGGGGAAGGGGAGCCAATGAAGGGAGGATAAGAGGGGAGAAACATTGTCAAAGCAGTGAGCAGATGTGATAATACGTGCAGCTGAGTTCTGGACAGAGATTAAAGGATGGAGGTGAGAGAGAGGAAGCCCTGTCAGAAGAAGGTTACAATAATCTAGTCGTGAGACCGCCAGGGCATGGACCAGAGTCTTGTCAGTGGAAGCTGAGAGGAATGGACGGTTTTTAGCAATGTTGTAGAGAGAGAATCTACAGGCCTTGGCGGTGGCCTGAATCTGGGGAATAAATAAATGAAATCCACTTTACACCTATCTGGATGTAAGTCTCAGTGAGTACAATGATGTCTTATTTGTCCCTTCTTCCAAATGGGATCCAAGGAAGCTTATATTATAGGTGGATACAGTTTATAATACAAAATTCATAAAGCTTGTTTCTGACAGACAAGTATAGGATTATATGGTGAGAGGACAGAAATACAGTGATAAACAACAAATAAAATATTTTTTAGAGAATTTCTAGCCCCATAACTGTTCTCAAATCATTTTGATATGCCCAGTTAGAAAATGATTAAATTCATTTTTAGGTTAATTAATCATGGAGGAATCTACCTATATGGACTTATTATCTTTACTTAGAGTTTCATGCACTTGAAGTACTTTCAGGGTTACACTGTCAATTACTTGATGTTTGTCAAGTACTTCAATGATGGAACTCTCCAATGAATTCTAAGTACAATATTACTCTTATCTGTGCCAGACCTGAACTCCAGTCTTCTAAAGGTTAGTTCACCTCTAATTAATTAGTTCATATTTGCAAAGCACTTCAGTATGTCCCAGTCACATACTGTGTGTGAAATATGCTTAATAGCTAAAGAGTAAAATCTTCCAAATAACTGTTGCTACATAACCTTCACTAACTACAGTGGAGGTTGTGAGGGAAAGAAACACAGACAAAAAGAAAGAAAGAAAGAAAGAAAGAAAGAAAGAAAGAAAGAAAGATTGGCAGTTAAGGCACAATGAATTTGTCCTGGACATACAGGTTGGGTTTTTCTTAACCAAAATGATTGTGACCATATGTGTTCTGGATTTTGGATTTTTTTTAGATTTTGGAGTATTTATATATACATAATGAGAAATCTTGTTGATGGCACTCAAGTCTAAATAGGATATTCATTTACATTTCATATACACCCTGTGAAGACATAGCTTGAAGGTAATTTTACATTCAATATTTTTAATAATTTTTGTGCATGAAGCAAAGTTTGTCTACATTGAACCATCAGAAAGCAAAGTGTCACTATCACAGCCACCCATGTGGGCAATACTGGATTTTGGAATATGTTGGATTTCAGAATTCTGGTTAAGGGAGACCCAAGCTGTACCTATTGAAGTATTGCTATGTCAAAAGAAGGACAGTCATATACATTCTCTGCTCAGTTTTGGGGTATTTGTCAGAACACCTTTCCAAAATAAATTGTCACTAAAATCTTGCTTAATCTTGAATGACTTAGTTCTGAGTCATCCTTATCCGATCTGATCCCCTTCACTGTATTAGACTCCAACTCCCAGGGGTTTAGTAAGAGAAATCTTGGAATCATGATCTTCTTTTCATTGTTTTAAAGACCCACTTGAGTTTCATGTTGTTGTTGTTGCTGCTGCTGCTGCTGCTAACAGCCCTGGAGTCGAGCCCCACCCATGGCAAGCCTGTGGATGATACATTTCAAAGCCCTCCCCAACCTCTACTCTTCTGGTTAGGTCCTGAATATTTAGGCCTGTGATCTTCCTGGTTATCCATCTTGCATGCAGTTTTCTTCTCTTTCTACTACCATCTGCCTTTTCCTAGCATTATTGTCTTTTCTCATCTTGGCTTCCAGGGAAAGATCAGACTTGATTTGTTCAAAGACCCATTTGTTTCTATTTTTGGCTGTCCATAATATCCTTAGCACTGTCCTCCAGCACCACATCTCAAATGAATTGATTTTCTTCCTGCCCACGTTTTTATTGTTCAGCTCTCACATCCATATAAGGTGATAGGGAATACAATGGCTTGGATGATTCTATCTTTAGTGCTGAGTTGTATATCTTTGCACTTTAGGATCTTATCCAGTTATTTCATAGGTGCCCTTCTGATTCCTAATCTTCTTCTGCTCTCTTAACTTCAGTCTCCATTTTGATCAATGTTTGATCCAAAGTACTGGGAATCCTTGACTATTTCGATTCCATCATTGTCTGTGTTGAATTCATGTAAATCTTCAGTGGTCATTATTTTTGCTTTCTTTATGTTCAGCAGTAAAGCTGCCTTTGCACTTTCTTCTTTGACCTTCTTTAGTAATTATTGCAATTACTAGTGATTTTTTTTCTGCTAGTAGTATGCTGTCATCTGATATCTTAGACGGTTGATCAACATTTTGATGTACAGCACTGTATACAGTAAACATTTTGATGTATGTACCTGTATAAACAGTTCAGTCCACTGATACTACTTGAAAAATTCACTGATCTTTTTCTGCTTTCCCAATGATTGCCTTGCACATCGCAGCTGCCATGTTGGGGCATGTCTGGGGGTGTGACCTAAATAATAATAATAATAATAATAATAATAATAATAATAATAATATTTATTTCTATTTCCCGTCTCTCCCACTGGATTGAGGTGGGATTACAACAAGTTAAAAATACAATCAGTATCACATCAAATACAACGACAGCATAAAATCCTATATTCTATCATAAAACCAATTCCGAACTATCATATGCTACATTCCGTCTAGACCGATCAGTTGCTTAAGTTGTTCCTCTATTGATCAGGTTCTCACATAAATCTTCAATAGTCATTATAACAGATCAGCTGGATAGGCCCGCCGGAAGAGATCTGTCTTAAGTACTTTCTTAAAAGCATCTAACGTTGTTATCTGACGGATCTCTTCCGACGTCAGATAATCCGGAATGTCGGAGTACCAAATGTTGGATAATCAGGACTCTACTGTATACCCATGTTGAAATTCTGCCTGTTTGTAAATGGCATCGAATGTGTGTGTGTGTGTGTTTATATATATGTGTGTGTGTGTGTAGTGTGTCAATTGGACCAAATAGAGCCCCAAAGTGAGGTCTCAAAAAATGTCCAAATACAAAATTCAAACAATACAGTGAAATGCAACTTACCAATTAAAAGCAGCAAAATCACAATGGCTATTCAAAACTTTTAAAAAGAAGACATTCAGCCTTGTGACTGAAAGTTAAAATGGCAAAAGAAAGCTGGAATGGCTAGCTCTACCATAATATTTATAAGGTTACCCAGGTAGAGTAATGGAGAAGAGAGCAGATGGATAAATTCACCCTTGATGTTAACAGTTTGTCCCTTCCAACCATGCTTGCTAACCTGCATTTCCACTGCTAATAAGCAGAGTACTGGGACAGAGCAGGACAGATGGATTAGCTCACATCTGCTCCTAACAACCATCTTATCCTTGCAGCAGTTGTGTGAAGAATTAGCAACGGAAGCTTTGCTTATTTGCCCTTCCCTGTTTCTGACAATATTAATTGCCAAAATGAAGAGAGAAGGTATGTTTTTTCCACCAGTGCAAATTCCTGGAGGTTTAATGAAAAGTACTTTGTAAGCAATTTGGGATGCTGGGTGGATTTGCATGCATATTCATATGCTTGATAGCTAGTGCCATTAATAAAATTGGCATAGAAGCTTGAGGGCAGTGAAAGTTAGAAACACCGAGCATGCATACTCTGCAATTTTTGGTGAAATATGATATTCCAGTTCCTACTCTTGAAGCTGGAAGCTGCCATACCTTGAATCAGAACATTGGTCCATCTAGCCTAGTTTTGTCAGGGCTGACTAGCAGCCTCTCTCTAGAATCTTATGTAAGATTCTTTCCCAGCCCCTTCCATGTAGAATTTATGTGGATAGTCATGGTACAGTCCCCTGATAGAATCCCAGCAAAGTACTATTCAGCTTCCCAGAGCCTGTTTAGCATCCCAAACCCCCAAATTAACATTTATAATACTTTCTCTAATATCATCATGTATGTACATTATAAAACCATCTATAATCTATCTAGCTATTTAGATATCTGTCTATCCATCTATTTGCCCATCCATATTATAATCTGTTTGTATAATGTATTAATACCTTCTACATCAAAAATTAAATCAATTAGTTGGAGATCCATCTTCAACATCAGTTCTTAAAAATAGAGGAAATGGGTACAAACATGTACATTCTCAGACTTGCAATTCATTGTGGTTTCAAGCTCATTTATTGGCTACCATCACTATGCATTGTAATTTATTTATTTATTTTTTTGCTTCTTTGCAAAGCTCATTTTACTATATAAAGTTGTTTGCTTTTATGCGAATGAACAGATTTCTTATTCCTTCATATTAATTCTGACAGGCTAGTCACATGTGATTAAAATTCATTCTTGCTTAATTAAAATAAGGCCTACAGTGTTTAGCAGATTATCACAAAGTATTAAAGAAGAAACCATTTTAATCCAGTTGTTATACATCCAGAAGTAAATACAACCTGCATGATTACCCAGATGGGCTTGGGAAACAACATTTGTAAAAACAAACTTATTTTAATAAGCACCAAATGATGAATCAACCAAATTACAACAAAAGTTGCTTAATTCTATGTACAGTCATAATTGTTTATATAGGCAATGATGACTTTTTTTCCCTTTCCCAATTTTACTTCTGAGGAAAAAAAGGGGAATTGAAACTAGTGTCAAAACTTCTTTGACCAGCCGCAACAGAGAGAGAGAGAGAATTGCCATCATCTTTTATATCACTCTTATCTCTATAAAATGTTACCTTTGTTACCAAAAAGCTATATTGTATATACAGCCCTCCAAATCCATGGATTCTGCATCTACATAATCCATGGCTTGAAAATATTAAAAACAAGAACAAAAAAGAAAACAAAAAGCAAACGTTGACTTTACTATTTTACTACTGCATTGTATATAATGGGAATTAAACATCCATAGATTTTGGTACACATTGGGGGAGGAGGGAGGTCTGGAACCAAATCCAGTGAATACCACTGTATATGTTTGTGCATATGGATTCTCTTCATACATCTTGACTCCAGAATGCCCATTTGTCTGTGTGAAGAGTAGCTTTGGGCCAAAAGGCCTTGGAATCAGCCAAGTAATGAGAGTTATGTTATACCTTCCAACATTCAGTAGATGAAAACTGGGACACATTTGGTCAAGCAATTTTAGAATTTGCTCAAGTTAATAAACGTTATTAATAAGAAAGAACTCAAGAGCTAGGATAGGATTCAGTAGTTGGCTTTTGCCCGAGTCTAGAAGAATGGACAGGATTCTTCCCCCTTCTCTCCTCTCCCCCTTGCTGAATTAATTAAGTGCACCTGCTTTTGCAGTAAAAAGCAGGAGGAGATTATTATTTTTTTCAAAAAAGGGACATTTTCAAAGTAACTAAGATAGGATGGCAGTTGATTAATTGACATCCTATCTTAGTTGTATTGAAAATGAAAAATTAGGGTGTGCTATATTGCTACACGAGCTGACTTCTAACCTGATTAAATTATGATGAACATTTCTCTGATATTAAAAAAAGGAGCTTACTGGAGCTTGCAGGGTTATAATAGTTTAATTGAAAGAACTGGACAAGCTCACAAAGTGTAAAGACATAACACTGAGCACTAAAGTGAGGATAATCCAAGCCATTGTATTTCCCATCAACATGTTCCGATGAACAGTGAAAAATGCTGATAGGAAGAAAATCAACTCATTTGAGATGTGGTGCTGAAGAAGAGTGCTGAGAATACCACAGACAGCCAGGAAGATAAACAAATGGGTTCTAGAACAAATCAATTCTGAATTCTCTGGAAGCCAGGATGACTAAATTGAGGCTGTCAAATTTTGGTCATATCATGAGGAAAAATGAATCCTTTGAGAAGACAGTTATGCTAGGAAAGGTGGATGGTAGTAGAAAGTGAAGAAGACCATATGTCAGATGGATAGAATCGATCAGGGGAAACATGGGCCTGGGATTGCAGGATGAACAGAGAGGTGGAGAACAGAGGAAATGTCTCACCCACAGGATTGCCATGAGTCAAAGTCAATTCAAGGGCAGTGATCAACAACAACAGCCTCATATTTGTCAACTAGGCATTGGATAAATATAAATTTGAAAGAAACTGTATAATACAGCCTGTTTTATCCAGTCAGAAATTTCTATCACTGAGGACATGCTACATCCTCTGCTTAATCCAGGCCAGTCTGGAACATTATGCCCTGAACTGGCCTAGGACTGACTATGATGGTGACCACATGTTTTGTTTGACACCAACCATTGTGTACATGGGCTAGTCAGGCTGACAATGCATTGGCCCCCATTGGCCCATCCACCTTGATCTGGTGCTGCCACTGCTTCGCCCTCCCTGGCTAAGCAGCTCCCTAGCCTGCACTTTACTTCACCTTACTGATCACACGGGCATTCTGTTGTCACTTTAGCAGAAGTGTTGTTGTGCCAGGCAAGCTTTACATGGAGCTCCTGCCTGTGAGAAGTTGCAGCAGCCTGTTTTTGGAGTTGCTATTGCCATTTCTTTATGGACAAAACTTTGTGAAAATGTACAGCTCTGTGTAAAGTCTGCCTGGTGTGCTGCCACTTCTACTGAGGACAGAAATGGGTGCCTGGACTCCTTGTTTGATCACATGGTCAAATGCTCATTCCTGTCCAATTTTTATTTTTATTTATTTATTTTCACATTTTTTCACCTTTGTGGGCAAGGGTTATTCAAAAGAAGATTAATAAAAATTTGTCATTTTTCTACATATAGAGATCATGTGATGTTAAAAAAAACAGACAACTTTTTTTTTTAAAAAAAAAAAAAGACCAAATTGAGTATTACGTACCCAAGAGCAACAAGACTTAGAAAAAACACAAGTTTTGCTGCAAGGTGCAGGAAGAAGGGAAATCAATAGAATAATTCCTTAGTGATCTTAAATTAATGAGTCACTCTGGAGTTTTGAGACTTTCACTGAATAATTAATTAGGGATCAGATAGCATTAGGAGTCAGAGATGGCAAAATGGAGAAATGTCTTCTACACTGTGATTTGACTCTGGAAAAAGCAACCAATTTTCTCTGAGGTGCTGCTGAAATGAAGGAAGTCCTCCAAAGCATGGAGAATAAAACTGCAAAAGTAAATTCTGACAGAGGCACCCAAACACCCCCCCCTCAAATCCTAAACCTATAAATGGCAGGCTTACATAGAACAAGAAAATCTCACATCTAATTGTATGCAACCAGCACACATCTTGGAATCAAAAGCTTGCCTAGAGAAGTGCCTGGAGCGAGGGGGAAAAAATCAGTCATAGATACAAAAGATATCCTGCAGTGGGGGAGTGTTGTAATGCATGCAGAAAAACCACTTTACAAAAGTGTGTTTCCAGCCAAGACAAGTTCAGAAGAAGATACAACTACAAGCAGATACCTCCTCACAGGCCATCAAGAGGAAGAATGCTGCTCCTTAACACACTAGACCTGTGCTCATAAAAAAATAATTCCTTAGAAACTGCAACTGTGATAAAATAAATTGGATACTGAAACTCAATCTTTTTAACCCATTTCAGCAGAATAGTACCAAATTTATTGCATCCTCTTCTACTCTTGGTTATAGAATATAATACACTGTTTTTATAATCATTCACATACTTAGATTCTCTTGTCAAAGTTAGAATTTTGTGTGTGGATTTTTCTTGCTTGATTCTGCCTCTGCGTGTTCCCCTGACTAATTACTATTTACCAGGCAATTGTGGAAGTGTATTTTTTTAGAGACATAAAAACTTGACTTCTTGAGTACATATGGACATGGTGTAATGTGAGGAATGAAGGACATTATTACACAGGAGGAAAGTAATTCACATTCAAAAAAGGCACATTAGACAAAAAACTATTTCTCCTTGCTGTCTTTCTTTCTGCACGGATAGTACCATTAGTAAAGAAAAAAGGTTAGCCTGCACATCTGAAAATGGCTTATAACAAAAGAAGAAAAGGTCTGCAGATGTGCTTTTAGCTGTCCACTTTGAAGGGGAGGGCAGATAGAGGTTGTGCAGTTGAATGGATTGAATTGTTATAAAGAAATAAATCACACAATAGCAAAGCAAGAGTGATAACCTAGAATAAAGGGAGAGACTTGGGCATTAGAATGAGGAAACATTCCTAGATTGTTAGAGAAATCCAGAGCCATTCATTTAATTTTCAGACAGTTTCCAGCAAGGTAATGATACAGATAGAACCTGCTTTTGCTAACAAATTGCTTTCTATTCATCCAGCATACTAAAGTTTCAAGTCTGTCTTAAGCTATCACCCAGATAGTTTACCTTGGGAACATCTTAACATCCTTGTATATCCTTTGTTTATTGGTAGATTAATCAACAATGATGCCATAATATCTTGAAACTCCTGCTAATAGGAAATTTGAAGGTCACTCAGGACCACATCTTACAATCTAGCTTCCTCTTAGACATTATTAAGGGATGGAGTATTGCATTTATATACATATCCCCCAATATAGAGTAATACGACCACGTGTGATAGCCGGCTGCCATATAATGGCACATTATAATCATAATTCATAATAACTATTCAACAACCACAAAGCAAAAACTAGAAGAGCACATAGAGTATTCAACTGAAGAATCATAGAATTTAAAAGTTGGAATGAGCCCCATGGACCATTGGGTCTAACCCCTTGCTCACTGCAGGATTTCCAGCTGAAGCATTCCCAGCAGGTAGCTGTTCAGCTTCCTTTTGAAGCATCCAGAAAAAGAGACCTCTCCTCTCTCTAGGCATTTCTGAACTGCTTTCACTGTCAAGATTTTCCTTCTAAGTTCAATTGAAATTGACCCACCTGAAACTTAAAATTATTAGACCTAGTTCTATCCTCTGAGGCAGCAGAGAACAAACCTGCGCTCTCCTCTTTGTGGCAGCCCTTGAGATATTTAAAGAGAGAAATCATATAACCTCACAAAGTCAGAAATAATTAGACTCAGAAACTCATCCAAGACTCAGAACATGAATCAAGGCAAAGACTACAAGTCAAATCCCTCAAAAGTAGGAATATAGGAATTAAGCATAGAATCATAAAGTTGGAAGATACCACAAGAGCCAACCAGTCAAACCCCCTGTCATGCAGGAATACACAATTAAAGTACTCCCAACAGAGGGCTATGGTAGATAGACTTCTTCCAAGCATCTGATAATTTTTGCTGTTGGGGGTGGTGTAGAAAGATGGTTAGCCAAATCGCTCATCTGCTCTAATGCTATTAGGGTTTTTTTTTGGGGGGGGGGGGGGGTTGTTGTTGTTGTTGTTGTTTGTTTGTTTGTTTTTGTTTTGGTGGGGTTTTCAACTTCACATCTATTGCCATCCCACCAGTCCCTCACTCACAGAGGAGGAGAGGAAAGGAGAGGAGGCAGCTGTGTCAGCTCCTGAGGCATTGGCCTGGCAGGAGGTCATGGAAACTGTTTTTACCTCCTTTGAACTTTGATCTCTTATAATTGTTTATTAACTGTGATAAACTTTAGTTTTTGATGTTCATTGTGTTACATGGATTAGGTTTTTTGATATATTGTAATTGTTATTTTTATGTTTTTTTCTGTCAGGTATTATGTGATGTTTATATTTAATTTGCTTAATATTGTTTTGATGTGGACTTGTGCTGAGGGTTTGAGGAAAGGATTTTCCACGTACCCTGTTTGATTTGTAATATTCTTATGTTTTCCTTGATTGCCACAATTGTTTATTGTTTTGTCTGCTTTATATAGCTGGGGGGCTGGGAGGGGATTAATTTGTTTTTTATTGTATTTTTTTTTACTGTACTTCCACTTTTGTTAGCTGCCCAAATTCCTCGTTAATTGGATGGGATACAAATAAATTTTTTTTGTTGTTGTTGTTGTTAATTTATATCACTGTTAATACTCCAACATAGTAGAGAAAACAATGCAAGTATTTTCCATATAAGGTTTATTGTTAGTGCATTTCTATACTTATCTTCTCAATGGGACTTACTCTCAAGTAATTTGAGAGTCTGTACAGCCTTATTTGATCACTTGTTTTCCACAGGAACAATTTACTTGGATCCAGTGTCTTTTCCACCCCTTTACAGCCTAGGTTTTCAGGCCCACTTCCCTGTTGCTGCTTTTTACTGTTGCAATTTGTTTTATTTTATGCTTTTAATAATATAGTGGTTTAATTCTCTTTTTAAGGTGGGGGTGGTGGTGAGGGAAGGGATGGGACGTCTTAACTGATATTGTTTTAATCTTTTTGTTGTAACCTGCCCCGATTGCCTGTTCAGAGGGGCGGGCTAGAAATAAATTATTATTATTATTATTATTATTATTATTAGTAGTAGTAGTAGTAGTAGTATTTGTAGATTATAGCTGTTTATTAGGGCCCTTTTGGATTTTTAGGGGGACCTGTCAATTCTTTGTATAAATGAGGTCACCAGCTTGGGATTGAGTTCAAAATATGTTGTAGAATCATAAAGTTGGAAGAGCCCACAAAGGCCATCTAGTCCAGGGTGACCAGATGTCCTAACTGCAAAGAAGGACAAGGAACCACAAAATGTAGGACATTCAAGAAAAATGGAGGACAATCCCAAATAAAAGCTAAAAATGCCAATATAAATGCAAATGCATGCTTCTCTGTTATGTTCAAAATGAAGGTCATTTTGTAATTCTTCTTGGATGGAAGGTTGAAATGGGGGACATGCCCTAGAAAAAGAGAAGCTCTGGTCACCCTCCATCCGATCCAACCCCTGCCTTTCACAGTCCAAGCTCTCCTGATGGATGGCCACTCCATAGGAGACTCCGCCAGACTCTGAGGCAGCATATTTCACTAACAGCTCTTACCACCAGGAAATTGTTCCAAATGTTTAAGAACAATCCCTTTTCCAATAGTTTGAATCCATTGCTCCATGTATCTGCAGCAAAAAAGAAAAACAAAAGCTTGCTCCTCAATCCTTTCAAATATTTAAACATAACTATCATGCCACGTCTTAAACATTTCTTCTCCAGGCTAAACATATGCAGCTCCTTGAGCCCCTCCTCATAGAGCATGGCCTCCAGACCTTTCATAAAAGTGTGAAAATTTTATTAAGTGTGATAGACCATGTAGTTCTTGTGAGAAATTATTTTATTACATTTATTTTATTTATTTTGAAACTGTTAAAGAACTGATAGTCTCTCATGGAATACAAATTACAACTTTCCATATCAAATAGCACTAAATTAACAATACAACTCTTTTTATAAAAAAACAAAACTAAACCACATATGTACAAAATTAAGCTGTACATATTAAATGTAAAATCAATGACAGAATAGTGACGTTTTAAAAGCAGGAGAGGAAAAAAAACTCTAAACATTCATGGGATAAAGGTATTGTATTAATCCTCTTTGTAACACCTACTTGTCTCACCTTATTTGGTATTGCTATCTGGAAAAGGGTCTGAAAATTAGTACTATTAGCCGCTAATAGCAGAGAGGGAGAGAGAGAGAGAGGGAGAGAGAGAGAATTTATATGGTACAATTGTCTCAGAGAATTGCTAAGATATATACCCTGTGCCACATACCTTATTCAAATCCCTGAACACCAGTTGTTTTTAGCTGACACATACACACATAAGAAAGATACTTTAAGACTTCTCTGACACTGTAATTTGGCCCCATCACAGAAGTAGGCACACAAAATTCAGTTTTCTTGAAGAGATAAACAAAAGGTGACAGTTTCTGTCACATTCTTTTTGTTAAATTATGAATTAATTAGCAAAAAGTTTGGATAGAAGCCACTACAAAATTTAACCAAACAAAATTCTCACCATCCCTGACTCATCTATTCAAAACTACTGTGTGTGTGTTTACACACATACATGCATGTACATATATTCAGCTGAAGTAGAATTAGACTGCTATAACTGTGGCAAGGCATAGTCTTTTGAGCAATGGCAAACTCTTCCTGAAAAAATCTTGAGGAGGAGGAGGAGGTCACCTTAGTGTTGTCATAAGTGTCATAAATTTGAAAACACAGCAACAATTGATGCACTCCAATCTATTTATTTATTTCTATGCTACTTTTCTCCCATTCTTAGGATGCATCTTCACTGCAAAAACAATGTAGTTTGACAACACTTTAACTGCTTTGACTTCATCTTACAGAATCCTGGAATTTCTAGTTTCGAGGCACCAACACTCTTTGGCAGAGAAGGCTATTTTACTAACTTGTAAAACTAAACATCCCCAGACTCCATAGGCTGGAGCTACGGCACTTAAAGTGGTATCAAACTGTATTATTTCTCCAGTGTAGATGCATCCAATTCTGTCTTGAACTATTTAGTAGTCTACAGAATATATGGAAATAAATTATTATTGCAAGCATTTTTTTTTAATGTCACGTGTGCATGTATGTGCCCACAGCAAGGAACTTTGCTTTTTCTGTAAATGGAAATGAACAAACAATTGAGAATACAAAGTGATTCCCACTCATCATATACTTGTTGTTTGTGTTGTGAGTGATGCCATAATTTCTTTGGTAAGTAGCAAATTAAGAAAAAAAAGAAACACAGAAGAATTTACATCTTCAAAATGCTGGCAGCTTTTCATTTTACTACATATAATTAAACATGCTCTTTGAAAGTACCATGGTTCTTTGTTGGTTTGTAAATACTGGTTGACAATTTTACAATGAAATAATCCCAATGTCTAATGACTTACAGATTCTACAAGGCGTTATCCAAAACATTTGAAAGACTACTTTTACCTCCTGGTTATATCAGGGGTGTGTTAACATTTGTGAATAGTTCATAGATCTGTAAAAAAAATCTAGCCTTTTAAAGGGAAGTCTCAGTTTTAAATAGTTACCAAATGATGAAAGGATCAGCATCAATGGGCTGACCAAGATAGTTAATCTTTGGTGGATTGGTCTCCATAGTTCAAATATGTAGGCACTCTAGGTCATTACACAGTTGTTCAACATGGTTGGAATATTTGTGGGAATGAAGAAGACGTTGTAGGTCTTATATGCTAGACAAAATTGAAGAGTGTATTTGTGACTGTATACACAATGAATGGAAATGATTACAAGTATATGTACTCTGAGGTTCTCTCCTCCCTTAAGGGGTAGATTTGGAGGGTGGGCATGGGGTTCATAAATATTGAAACATTTTTTTAAAAGCCAAGTACATTCCTAAAATCAGTATGTAGAGAGATCGTGAAGCGCCTTTTGAGACTAACTGAAAGAAGTTGACAGCATGAGCTTTGGTAGACTTTAGTCTATTTCCTCAGATGCTTTTCCTAAAACACTAAGCATGAGCATTTCTAAAATGCTAAGCATGAGGTGTCTTACCACTTACCTGCACCTCTGAAATCTGATAACACCTTTAATGAAAACAAAGCATGTTGATATGCCAGTAAATCAGATTATATCATCTTGTTGATTCCTTTTACTAATTTGAATGTGGCTTTTTAAAATGCCAGTAAAGAGTATAAGAAGTTAAAAGAAAAAGATCTATTTGATGAAAAGTCAAAAACTGCTGGCAAAGGAAGGCTGCAGGAAGAGAATGATTGATTTATGAATGGGTCTTTTGTCACATTTAGGACAGTGAATGCTTTGTTTAAAGGCATTTTTGTAGCATTGTATGCCATTCAAGCATGATGCTAGCTAGCCTAAAAGCCTAAATTTGCATACATTTGAAAAGGTGAGGAACTGGTCTGTGCACAGATCAATCATTGCTAAAGTAGCATCAAAGTACATTTAGGAAAACAGAACAAAAGAAGACAGCATGGTTACCTCTTATGAACTGCTTCTGAATTACAGTATATTTACTTGATCATACTATATAAAAAAACTCTCTCTCTGAAAAGATAAGTAATTATTGTAAACTGACAGAGTAGGGGGTTTATCATTCTATGTTAACATAAAGGATTTTTTTTTCTTTTCCTCCCCCCCCCCCAATTTTGAGTCAGTGTGCTAAAATTATTTCAAAAGAAAGATTCAAGTTTTATTCCTGAATGAGAAAACAATAAGGGGCATCAGTTTTGTAATCTATAGAAATAGTTTCAATCTGTTGTGTTTCGAATGCCATCTGGCAAATTGTTCAGGTGAGAGAAACTGAAAATTATTAGTATTGTTTAAAAAATTATATATCTGTGGGGTGTATTTTCATATATATAAAATTCTTCCATTTATTGAGTCCCAAATATAATCATGCCAACAGCTATCACATTTTTGGACCCCATCTGTTTCTGATACTTAAACTATAGGGGGTTTTTTTTGTCCTCACCAGAATGTACTTATATAACTTTACTTATTTATATGAGCTGAGATTTTGTAGGTCAGTACTCAGTTAAGTATATTCAACCAGTCCAATCTCCCATAGCATCTCCTGAAAGCTGCTCCCCACCTTCCATCTTATCTTACTGGGCAGCAGCTGTTGTAAGAACTAGATATTTGTTCTTCTGTTGATCAGGATGCAGCAGACTAATGTTTCCACCCCTCCCCACCAATGATTTCTGGTGTGACTATCAGAAGCAGGATCTCTATTGCACTTCTTCCTCCCACCAAAGACTTCTGGTGGCAAGTGGATAAAAATGGCAATCTGATGCATCTTGATCAATAGGAAGACAGACCTCCATTGACCATCAAAGATCTATGTGAGAACCTGATCAATAGAGGAACAACTCAAGCAACCGATTGGTCTAGACGGAATGTAGCATATGATAGTTTGGAATTGGTTTTATGATAGAATATAAGATTTTATGCTGTTGTTGTATTTGATGTCATATTGATTGCATTTTTTAACTTGTTGTAATCCCACCTCGATCCAGTGGGAGACGCGGGAAATAGAAATAAATATTATTATTATTATTATTATTATTCCCAGCAGTTGCGGCCTGGTAAAGCAGGATTGGGTGTCTTTTACAATCACAACATATTCTCTGCACTATTGTGATGCTTGTGAATACATAGGGATAATGAATATGTACCTGTTATGAAACAGTAACTGTGCTCATGAATTCCATCCATGATCATTTCTGTCCAACATACTCCAGCCAAATAAATGCCTTTGGCTGGAAATCCAACAAACAAAAGTAACAAGACACACACATGAACTGAACAAAATAAAACAATTGAGAGAAGAGTGAAACAAGTGGTTGTACACTAACAGGTCAGCATCAAAACAAAACTGAAGTTAACAGTTTTGTAGGGTGGGGGGACATCAGGCAGGACCACACTCTTCACTCAGCATCCAATGGAACTCAAGTCTGTAGACAAGCATATCTCCTTGGAAAGGGATGGGAGTTATGTGGCCCTTGAGATGATATTGGACTGCAGTTTCCAGCATCCCACACTATTGTTTACGCTGATTAGGGTTTCTGGAGGCTGGAATGCAGGAGCTCCTGGAGAACCACATGATTCCCTTTCCTATCCTAGGCAATGAAATTCATAATGCAGACAGTGCTGATGAGAAGGGTTTATAAGCATCATTTGGGCGATCATACACACACACACACACACACAACCCACAGATGACATGAGGCAGATTGCAGGGTGCTAGGTGAACCATTTACTTTCTTTTTACACCATGGCTGTCTTCTGCTACTGCATGTGCTGGAAATTCATCCATTTGGAGAGGATGATGGGGGAAGCCTTCTTCCCATCCACTAAGGGGTGTATATAGAGTTTCTCCGTATAAATACAGACCCTGATTGGGCCAGGGCCCCTTATGAGATGGAAGAATTCTATCTAAAGATTTTAACTGCCATGGCATGGTAATCTCTTTCTCACAGCATCAGAATAGGTGAACAATAAGACAACATTTCTCCTGTTGTCAATGGAGGTAGAAGCAACTCAGCCAGCCATAAGATCCACACATCCTGGAAGCTAACATATTCGAAGAATGCTTTGGTGAGGCCCCACCTGGAATACTGTGTCCAGTTCTGGGCACCATGATTCAAAAAGGATGTGGAGACACTGGAGTGTGTCCAAAGAAGGGCAACTAAAATGGTGAAGGGCCTGGAAGCCATGTCCTATGAGGAGCAACTTAGGGAGCTGGGGTTGTTTAGCCTGGAGAAGACAAGGTTAAGAGGTGATATGATAGCCTTGTTTAAATATTTGAAGGGATGTCATATTGAGGAGGGAGCAAGCTTGTTTTCTGCTGCTCCAGAGACTAGAATGTGGAACAATGGTTGCAAATTGCAGGAAAAAAGATTCCACCTCAACATTAGGAGGAACTTCCTGACAATAAGGGCTGTTCAACAGTGGAACACACTCCCTCGGAGTGTAGTGGAGTCTCCTTCCTTGGAGGTCTTTAAGCAGAGGCTGGATGGTCATCTGTCGGGGATGCTTTGATTGGGAGTTCCTGCATGGCAGGGGGTTGGACTGGATGGCCCTTGTGGTCTCTTCCAACTCTATGATTCTATGAAGAGAAGAACAGAATTAAAAAGGACCCTGATATGCTAGCAAGTTGGGCAGAAATTAATAACATGACATTCAACAGGGGATGCATGTGTACTACAGAAATAATGCAATTCGACACTGTTTTAACTGCCATGGCTTAATGCTATGGAATTCTGGGAATCTGTAGTTTTCTGAGATATTTAGCTTTCTATGTCAGGGAGCTGTGGTGCCCATACAAAATGTTGTTGGATGGAGCCATGGCAGTTAAAATGATGCTGTGTTATTTCTGAAGTGCTGATGCAGCCAGGCACAAATGGAGAATTCTACAATTAGGCCACAAAAACCAAATTCACGGGGGGTGGGGGGTGGGGGGGGAGGCAACCATATCATAGGGCTGGAGCAGAGGGCCAGGAAAAAATGGGTTAATTCTGCTTTTTCCAAAACCAGATTGACACCCCCCTATCCACACAGCCCATTCTCAAGGCGAGCTAAATACCCACAGCCAGATAGAATAGCATGCCATCAAGCTGCGCCACTGAGTAATTTTTTGTTGCCTCCCCACCATGCATGCACACCATTGCACAAACACACTACCTGTGACCTCCAAGTATCTCCCACATGTATTTCCCACCTAAATGCCATCCCATTGCATGCCCCCCCCTTTGTTGGCCACATAGTTGAATGTGCAATGCTCCGCCTATACAAGGCACCAGCAAAACACAATTATGGTGCCTCCCCACATGCCCCTTGATCCCATGCCCTTCTGTGGACTATCTGGTTTGTGTATATTGTAATTACTTCCATTGGCATTGTCGCACTTTCACCTATTTGCATTACTGCAGCCCTGCACTGGCACTAGGCTGTTTATGTGTAAGTGCAAAGATACAGATTTTCTGAATTACACTGGAGCATCCCGTCTTCTTTTTGCCCTGGTTTTTAGCCCTAGAGCATAGATTCATTTCAGTTTCTACCCACTTTGACAGCAGGTGTTGTCTAAACAACCACCTAAAAAGTGACTGGAAGCTGCTTTATTTTGCTCATCTATTTAACCCATTTATGCATCAACAGATTCATAGTTTCCAAGTCATAGGAAGTAATAGTCCCCACATATTCTGTGCTGGTCAGGCCTCATCTGAAGTACTATGTTAACTTCTGAGTGCCTAATTTTTAGACCTGAGCATCACACATTTTGATATCCATGGGGGATCCTGCAACCAAACCCCAGTAGTTACCTACTGTTGCCCATTTTGCCCTAGTTTGAGCCTCACCGGGTGTTTTAGTAATGTTTATAGCCAGTGTGGTATAGTGGTTTGAGCAGTGGACTATGACTCTGGAGATCAGGGTTTGATTCCCACTCAGTCATGCAACCCACTGGGTGAGCTTGGGTGAGTCACACTCTCTTAGTTTCAGGGGAGGGCAATGGCAAACCTCCTCTGAACAAATCTTGCCATGAAAACCCCTTGATAGGTTCACCTTAGGGTTGTCATAAGGCAGAAAAAACTTGAAGGCATACAACACAGAGAGAACCTAAAACAGAGAGAGGTATTTAAAAACAATAGGAATAGCAATAGCAGCTTCATTTATATACCACTTCATACCACATAACCAGTCTCTAAGCAGTTTATAACTGTAAGCTAATTGTCCCCAACAAGCTGGGGGTTTTTTTGTTTTGTTTTTTAGCAACCTTGCGACTGGCTGCTATTGAATTCACCACCTTATGGTTTGTGAGTGAGTGGCTGCAGTACAAGCATTTAACCACGGCGCCCCCAGGGCAGGACAGTAGAGGATAGGTTTGGCTGTTTCGAGCCCAATATAGAAAGAATACTGTGATGAATACTGGGGTGGTTGGAATGGCATGCACAACCTTTCAAGGTCCCAGGGATGGGACAGGCCCTGGACCTCTAAAGTTGCCCACTCCAGCTGTAGTTAATGGGGAAAAACATGATGATACATTAGAGAAAAAAAAAAACATTAAAAGATATGGATTAGGGAAAATGTATCCCCAAATATGTGCATAATCCAATACAGAATTTAGTCTTTCTGAGAAATGCATCAAAAACTGACAGATTTTCACATCACTTATGCTAAACCACCTTACTCAGCTGCCACTTGCTTCTGTGCTGTGCCATCACTCTGTTGGCTACCTTTCTGGTTTCTCTACTTGGCAAAGGAATTTATTGACTGGCAGTGAAAGCTCTTGGAATGGACTGTAGGTTTTATAGATGTTAAGGAACACAGTGCTTCCCAGGGAAGAACTATTGCTGGAAAGATGAATCTGCAGCCATATCACCATTGTGCCTCTGCCTGGTCAGCAGTCAAGGACTTCTTTTGCCGAGAGTAAAGTGCTGGGGAACTCTTTTGTGTGTGGCTGGCTGGCATGGATATATGTAGGGATCTGAAAATGTGCCATCTCTCTTTCACTGTGTTTCTCAGATTCCTCTGAGTATATCCACTGATATTCTCCTCCCATCTCAATTCCATGTTGCACTATTCCTAAACAAAAGCTTGTGCACACCACTAAGCAAGCACAGATTTCAAAGCAAGCACAGATTTGTACATGTTCTTAATGTACTTAATTGTTTTGTGTTTTCCCAATTTGCTAAATTTGCTAAAATATATACAGTTTCTTCAAGTACAAAATGAAAATTCACAAAAATGAAAACAAAATGAAATTCACTTCAGAGAAACAAAATGCACAGGTATAGGATGGGGGACATCTGGCTGAATGAAAGTACGTGTGAAAGGGATCTAGGATTCCAAGTAGACCACAAGTTGAACATGAGTCAACAATGTGATGCAGCAGTTAAAAAGGCCAAGGTGATTTTAGGCTGCATCAATAGAAGCATAGTGTCTAGATCAAAAGAAGTAATAGTGCCACTCTATTCTGCTTCGGTCAGGCCCCACCTGGAATACTGTGTCCAGTTCTGGGCACCACAATTCAAAAAGGACGTTGAGAAACTGGAGTGTGTCCAAAGGAGGGCAACTAAAATGGTGAAGGGTCTGGAAGCTATGCACTGAGGAATGCCTTAGGTAGCTGGGGATGTTTAGTCTGGAGAAGAGAAGGTTATGATAGCCATGTTTAAATACTTGAAGGGATGTCATATTGAGGAGGGAGCAAGCTGGTGTTTTGCTGCTCCAGAGACTACAACATGGAACAAAGGATGCAAGCTACAGGAAATGGCACCGCCCGATTTCCCAGGCCAGCGCTGTTGCCACACGAGGGAAGTGCCAAGGTCCTGCGCTCCCGTGGCGGTCTCACTCCCAGCGGCCTGAGCGAGGGCGGGCTCCTCATTGGTCGCCAGGAGAGGCAGTGGGAAGCGAGCCTGCCAAAAGACTTCATTCGGGACTACATGTCCCAGGCTCCCTTGGGAGGAAGGCGGGCTGCCTGATTGGCTGCTGGTTGCCCACCTCCTCCCAGGATTGGCTGGAGGATCGGAGGGGGGCAGGGTTTTCCCCCCTCAGCCTCCCATTGGTCAGTTGGTCTATTTAAGGCCGCCTTGGGGCACTCTTCGGCGCCATTGCCATATTCGGCTCTCCCACCCTCCCTCCCTGGGAGTTGATTGTCACAACTGGTTGGGGATGGCAGCATAGGCCTGGATCCGGGGTTAGGGGTTTCCAGGGCTCTCTGGCTCTGGATCGGGAGTCCTCATGACCTGGGTGTAAGGAGCGAGCTGCTGTGGCCAGTGCGGGGGACATAGTCATTTAGCACCTGGTGACTAGAGTGCCTTGCAAATCGAATTGAAGCAGCGCAGTTGCGTGACTGTGCAATAGGGTGGGGCTTGGCACCTACATCATCCCAATGCTTGGCTCTCCAAGCAACCATACATTAGCCAACTGGGGTTTGGCTGATATTCAGATCCAGACCTTATGCTTTAGGCCAACCCTATTGATATGTTTTTGTTGTTCATCGCTAATAAAGTTGTGGCCATGTTTCCTCCAGCCAAGTGTCCTTTGTATTATTGGCAACTGACCTGTGTGGCAAAAGAGATTCCACCTCAACATTAGAAGGAATTTCCTGACAGTAAGGGCTGTTTGACAGTGGAATACTCTTCCTAGGAGCATGGTGGAGTCTCCCTCCTTGGAGGTCTTTAAGCAAAGGCTGGATGGCCATCTGTCTGGTGCTTTGGTTGGGAGTTCCTACATGGCAGGAAGTTGGACTGGATGGCCCTTGTGGTCTCTTCCAGCTCTATGATTCTATGATTTTATAATCACCAGTAAAAGTAACTCAAAGCCAAAGGAAACCAGTTAGAAGTATTACATTAATTACTACACTCTGCTAGCACTATGCATGGCTGCCCCCCCCCTTTTTTTCTTTCAAGGTTCTTTCATGTATTTTCCTGTGGTGCTGAGGCCAACTCATAGTTTCAAGCTCAAAGACCTTAATACACATCCACAAAAACGTTTAAAAATTGAAAGGTCTGATGATGGGGAATGTCTGGGAAAATATGTAATCTTATTTGAACCAGCTTTGATTAACATGTAAATGTTCAAATTGCACATGGCAGAATAACTGTCACATATGTCTGTTTCTAAAATTTCTAATTTCCAAATTTGCCATGATGAATCTAATAGTCAAGGGATAAATTATTGTAAAATACCTTTCATATCAGGGAGAAAAATATCTGAGGTGAGTTTAATGCTGCAGTGATTTTATTCATTTTTAACTGTTATACAGCTGAAATTTCTGTTTAGTGGAGTTTCAGAAGAAGGAATCTCATAAATATTGTGAATTCCTCTGCAATGGACTACCGTCACCTGCAAACACTGACTAAGTATGTGTCATACTTCAATTACTTTCCTACTAACATCCTGGGGCCTGACAATAGAGCTAATCTGGTAAAAGAAGTGATAGATGATTCATTCCTTTATCATCCATCACTGATCTTCAGGGATGCTCTCCATAATGACTGAAAAATGACAATTCTTTTCTTTTTTTCTTTTTTTTAAATAAAACCAGTTATTATAGAGGTGTAGGACAAGTTCAAAGTGTTCAAAATTATCAGTTGGTTGCAAAATGTGATTGTCAGTTACTTGAGGAAAAAAAGACATTTGGAACAAATAATTGAAAGGATGAAAATATCATTTGTTTGAATCTTTCTCTCATAGGATGCATCTGCACTACAGAAATATTTCAGCTTGATACCACTTTAACGGCCATGGCTCAATGCTATGGAATTCTGGCAATTGTAGTTTATTTTGACACCAGAGCTCTCTGACAGAGAAAGCTAAATGTCTCACAAAACTATGATTCCCAGAATTTCACAATATTGAGTCATGGCAGTTAAAGTGATGTCAACTTGGATTATTTCTGCAATGTGGATGCAGCCATAGGGGTGAAACAGACTGCCCCTAAGGGGTGGCTTCAAGCCACCCCTTCCAAAGATTGGGGCTGTGGCAACTGCAGCCCCTAATCCACCTTGAAGCCAGCTGAAAAAGGAGTGGCAAAGAGCCACTCCTTTTGGGGATGGCAAAAAGGCTTTTTTTTTTTTTTTCATGCTTGCTGTGGCCCATGGGCAGCTTTAAGCTGCTCTGGTGGCATGGAGCACCCAGAAGCTGGCCCATTCAAGAAATGAAACAAATAATGATGTGTTTGCTGCTGTTACTGCCCATCTATTGGGAGCACCAGCAGCCCCTGAAGAGATGAGTAGTAGTAGCAGAAACAGCAGTAGTGAAGGTAGCACTGATTCCATGTTTTTGCTGCAACTGTTTTTGCTGCAGTACCACCCAGAGCAATGGTAACCACCAAAGAGATAGGCAGTTACTGCAGCAGCAGCAGTTGCAGTGGTGGTGGCACCAACTCCATGTTTCTGCTGTTGCCACTTCCCATCACTTTGGGGTGCTGGTGACCCCTCCTCCCCCCCCCCCCCAGAAATGGTAACAACTGCAGTGCTACCATCTTTTCCATGTTTCTGCTGCCACTGATAGAGACTGAGCGCAAGTGACTCCTTTCTTCACCCACTGAGCAGCACTTCACCCACATCTTTGACATTTTGGGAGCAGTTGTGTCACCCCATTTAGCCTGTCACCCAGTGTGTTCTCCATGCCCTGCACTCCCATAATGGAACCCCTTCTTGTTTTCACATCTGACATAGCAGGAAATGATTCTTGAAATACCAAATGGTGAGAGAATGGAAAAAGAATGAAGGAGAACAAAAGGCATATATGACACTTTCTTTGGGCTTCAAGATATTTCCCTAATTGGATAATGAGGCTATATTCAGATTGTCACTCTGGGGAAATATTATCTTGATAGTAGTGGGAAGATGTAGTGAGAAAGCAGTTATATGCCCATTGCTTTTTCTTATTTTCAAGTTGTCTCTGAGATCTAGAACTTTATGTTTAGTTCTGTAACCACAGATTCTCTTTCATCCAAGCATAGTTGAAGCAGAGGCAGCTTGTCTTGCATTTTCTGTAGTGAAAATAGATGAAAAGAATTCATTCACCTTCTCTGAAATCTCCTTCTCCTTCTTCATTCTTCCATATTAATCGAATTCTGACCAATAGTTTCATAGGCCTTGGGTTGTATGTAATCTAGGGCTGTACATTCTTTTTCCCAGCAGACACCTGCAGTTCCTTTAGAGCCTGGCCTCTGCTGTAGAATGCGAGAGACAGTAGTGTGTAAAGTAACATCTCGTTGTGAGAGGCTTTGTAATATATGTTCTTTAAAAACAGAGGAGTTATCACTGCAGACTACAAAGCAGAGGATGAACAAATTCAGATTGACAATATTCATGTTATTTCCACAAGCATGAAATAACTAATACATGCCATGCCATGCCATGCCATGCCTAAAATTTGGAGATGCAGCCACACTGCATAAATGAAGCCTTTTGACATCACTTTAACGGTCATGGCTATACACTGTAGAATCCTGTGATTTATGAGGTATTCAGCTCTGGTGCCTCACCAAACTGAAAGTCCCGGAATTTCACAGGATAGAATCATATCAGTTAAAGTGGTGACAAAGTGCTTTAATTCTGCAGTGTAGCTGCAGCTTGAGTGAAACATACAAACTAGCAACTGCTAATAATATAAGCATGCTTAGCTTCCTGCCTCTTAACAGGCTTATGCAGATCCCCACCGTTATTGTTTAAATCTATGCATACATATTGTACATTCCTGATAAAGTGTTTTGCCCTAGTTACCCAACTCCTATATCATCCCACTTTCTTCTTAGTGGAGGATCTAATTAATAGTGCAATGGTATAATTGCCTCCCTGGACAATTTCCTTTTTCCAATATATTTAAAATTCTTTTACACACTTTATCTCTGCTCTTTATTTCTTGAATTTGTACTCTCCTTCCGCATCTGTGGGACTGATTCCAGCTGAGCTTCTATTAATGTGGTTTTCTGTGATGGCCAAATACTTTAAAGAGGTGTGCCCTTCTCGACTCTTCTTTTCAATTTCACTTTAGTAGAAGTGAGCAACATGCATGCACCCCTTGTTTTGGGACAGCATTTTCCAACCTGAAAGTTTCCCGATTTGTTGAGCTCCCACCGTTCCCAGGCAGCAATCATATTACAGGTATAACTCACTTCACAAACTAGATGTATTCCTGGAAATTACTTCTTTAAGAGAAATTTTGTACTAGAGGCAGAAATCTTATGGAAATAATAGGGACAGTACAACATGTTTCAGTGTACTTGTTATTCAAGGGAGATGAAATAAACAGGTAAATCTTGGACAAGGAAATGAAAACAATTTAACCTTTTAGAGATTACCTGAAGGGTTCTTCAAAAGGCATCCTTTTTTTCCTTCTTTCACCAGCCTCCACTTTTTTATGATTTCCATGTTGGTCTATAGATCTACTACTACTACTACTACTACTACTACACTGGGGGTAACTGCAGAGGCAAGAACCAGCATGGTGTAGTGGTTTGAGTTTGGACTATTACTCTTGAGATCAGGGTTCAATGCCTTTTTTAAAAAGTATACTTTATTTATTTCATTTATTTGGATATTTACATAAAATCATACTTTATTAAAAGATAACCATATCACTTACTCCCCTACCCGCCATCTTGCCATTCTTGCACATGTTCTTTTGTTTTCTTTATAAATAAACTTTTGTTACTTCCTCTAATTGCCCACCTTACAAGAACTGCAATTCCGTATTTATTTAATAGTCTATCTACTTAATCTTCCATTTCTGTCCATTTTACTTCTCATTGTAATATCTTCTTCCATCTTCCAGATGCTCATTTTCTCTTTTCCTTTTATGTTTTTCCTTATAATTTTTAAACCTTCTATGATAATTTAGTAACACCATATTTTCTTTTTCTGTTTCTCATTAATCTTTAATTATTTATTTTTCTAATATCTTTTTCTAAATATATTCTATCATATATTTTGTCACTTTTCCCCATACAGTGGTCCCCCAAGTTACGAATACCCCGGGGTACGAAAACCCCGGGGTACGAAAGAGCCGGGGCCGGATTACTTTTCGTAACCCGGGGTACCACTGTACTTCTTTTTCTTGTCTTATCTTGTCATTTAATACTGTTGATAATACATCCATGTCTCTCACATCTAATAATTTGAGAGTCCATTCTTCCACTGGGGGACACATTTCTAATTTCCAATATTGCACATAAAGTAATCTTGTTGCTGTGAGCATATAAAAGATTACTTTCCATTCTTTTTTTCCAATTCCATTATCTATGTAGTTTCATAACATAATTTCTGTTTAACATTCCAATTCAATCTTTAAAATTTCTTTAATGTTTTGATTAATTTGTTTCCAATATCTTTTTGCCACATCACATGTCCACCACATGTGGAAGAATGTTCCTGTTACTTTCATAGATTTCTAACATTTTGTCTTGCCTGTCCCATATATCTTATTTATCTTTTGTGGTGTTAAATACCATCTATAAATTATCTTATAATAGTTTTCCCATATATTTTGACTCTATGTATAACTCATTCTTAAGTTCCATGCTTTTTCCTATTGCTCTAATTCTGTATTTTTGCCACAATTTTGTGGCAAATTTAAATTATGGTTATTGTCTGAAATAAGAATAGTAAGATGTTCATTTTTATCTGGGCTATTCTACCTAATAGAGATACATTTAGCTCTTTCCACATTGCTCTTCTTCAATTAGATTTTTCACTACTTTTTAAAACCTATTTGCCAAAACAAATAACTTATAATCTATATTTAATAGAGATATCTGTATTTAATAGAGATATCGGTCTATAGTTGCATGGCAACTGATGATCTCTATCTTCTTTTGGGATCAAGATTATATTAGCTTTGCTCCACGTCTTTGGCATCTCTTTCTCTTTTATGTCATTCATTATTTATGTCAATGGTTTTAATTAATTTCTCCTGAATAATATTATATAATAATACAATGCTATGAAACCTGGTCCTGGAGCTTTCCTGTTTTTCACATTTTTAATTGCAGAATGAAAGTGGCAGAATTAAATCAACCTCTTAACCCTCTTGAGGTGCAAGAAGCAATTCCTTGCTTCAGTATAAAAACCTACTGGGTGATCTTGGGTGAGTCACACACTCTCATCCCCTCTCACATAGATTTTCCTTAAGGTTGCCATAAGTTGGAAACAACTTGGAGTCACACAACAAAGCTGTTAATAAGCTTATCTGATCTCCTCTTATCTCTTGTTTTGCTCTTCACACATGCTCAGTAAGAGATTCTGGAGGCAGATGATGTTTATCTAGCATGTTGTGGATAGGCAGACACAGTACAATAGGACTGACTAGAGCAGAATCCTACTCTGTCCCAATGTAAGTGTTGTTGATTGAATTGTGTGCTGTAAACATGCTACTGCAGCCCAATGCCAAAAGCCTGTATTTTTCCAGCCAACCTCCACATCCCATGTCCAGTGCTGAACACCACAATTCAAGGGGGCTATTGACAAGCTGGACAGTGACCAAAATGTTGAAAAGTCTGGAAGCCATTTTCCAGGTTAAATTGAAAAGCAGTTAAGAGGTGACATGATAGATTCAAACTACAGGAAAAGAGACTCCACTTAAACATTAATAAGAACTCACTGACAGTAAAAGCTGTTCAACACTGAAATATACTACCTGAGAGTATAGTGGAGTCTCTTTCTTTGGAGGTTTTTAAACAGAGGCTGGATGGCCATCTGTTGGGAGTGCTTTGATTGTGCATTCCTGAATGGCAGGGGGTTAGATTGGATGGACCTTGTGGTATTTTCCAGCTCTAGGATTCTGTGATCCTCCCAGTGTTAGAGGACTTCCATGTAGACAGAGGATAAAGAGAAAAGAGGGACTGAATGGATATAAAAAGCTTTTGTAAAAAGGGAACATTACTGACAGAGGCTGAGGTATGTCTGCATGTGCTTTATGGTCTATACAGGAAAAAATCCATGTTAGGGAAGGGAACAAGAAAGAAGGAAGATTTTTGAAAGTGCCGGTAACATCTGTATTATTGCCTATAGGGGTCAAGAGTGGTAGCCTCCCTACCTTTCTCTGTAATTCTTGCAGTCCTTCCTAAAAACAAATATTCAAAATAATTAATGACATTCCAACTAATTGAATTGTTTCACTTATTAATCTTAATGTCAATTAATTTGCTACTTTCTAAAAGTTAACATTATCAAACTGACTTTCAGACCTTATATTCTGAGCCTTGAGCCAGTTTGTCTTTCCTCATTATGGAGTTTCATAACCAAGATGATGCTACAGAAATAAAACATACTTGCCAACATGTCCTCTTGAACATGTTGGACACGTAACAAGATCTTTGCGGAGGATGTCAAATTCTGGGCAAACTGGTAAAGAGGGAGCTCAGGTTATAGCTGTTCTCTCATTTAAGAAAATGTTGAAGTTCAATCATGAATATCTTCTACTTTTTGCTTAAGGTTCCCCCCCCCCCCTTCAAATTCTCCTCTGATTTCATTGGTCACATCAGAATCATCCTGATTGTTTTAGAATCATAATGTTGGAAGAGACTTCAACGCCCATCCAGTCCAACCCCCTGCCATGCAGGAAAACACAATCAAAGCACCCCTAACTATCCAGCCTCTGTTTAAAAGATCACCAAAGAAGGTGACTTAACCACTCTCCAAAGCAGCATATTCCACTAAGGGACTACATTTACTGTCAGAAGGTTTTTCCTAATGTTAAGGTGGAATCTATTTTCCTGTAGTATGATTCTAAAAGATCCATGAAACAGTACATTGGAGAATATGCAACAAACATTCTGTTATACTTATTTTCTGATTTACAATCAAAAACTGAAAGTTGTAATTTTCCACTTGTCTGTCCTTTCCCACTGCAAGACTTCTCAATCTCATTGCTATCTAATCCTGTTGCATGTGTAGCCTAGTCTTCCAAAACAAAATATTGTCCTTTTATTGCTAGGCCAACACACTTTCCATGCTACAAAACCTTTCCTTCACTATCAGCATCCCACACAACATCTGAATAACATATGTACAATCTATCTTGTGACAGTTCCACAAAAGCTCACAATATGTCTATCTGATAAGAATTAGTCTTTGCTTTAGTGGCATTTACTTTATTAGTTGTTCTGACAATTACACCTGTGGCATAAGAAATATCCTGTCCTATTTTATTAAAATGACTTTGGTGCATGCATAAAATCCCTCTATTAATATGAATCTTATCATTTTTTGTACTGGTTTATGAAAAGGATAGGCTGTCTTAGTGGATTTCACTGCTTTTGTTTGTTTTAAAAGAATCTGATTCAGCACCTAATTTATTCAGAGAAAACATTGTCTTGACAAGCTTCAGTAGATGAAATATTAATAAAGGAAAGCAAAAGGGGGAGATAGGCAACAAAGGATTTATTGAACAACTTCCAGAAAAGAGCAGATTTAACACATTTTAAACACCTAGGTAAGGGGCTTTAATCGCTCTCTTTGTGCTGTCTTTAACTTGTGCTACATTGACAGACAACTGTGCTATTAGTAATTAACCCATGAACATGTCCTGTCACCTCAGGCAGAAAACCTTGATAGACTCAAGACACTGAAGTGGTAAAAACACTGTCTGTTACATCTAATATGTTCATGCTGACCTTGCCTGACACACCAATAGAATGCCAAATTATTTTCATGGAGAATGAGAGACGTAGGTTTGGGTGGGTGGGTGGGTGAAGAGCTGGCCTCACTGAGGAAATCTTACTTGTGGCTCCCTCCCACAAAATGGTACCTGTTTATTTCCCCTCTAACAACTCTTGCTTCTTTTTCTTCACCTTCAATTAACTTTCAGACATTTCTAAAACAAACAGTGTAGAAAGGCCTTGTTGCTGCCACCAATGGGATTTGTTATGTCATTGCCCATTTTTAAAAGTTCAGTATTTCAAGGCAGAAACTGACAAAACCACCTCTGAGTAATCCTTGCCTGAGCAAACTCTGTGAAATTCACAGGGTCATCATAAGGCAGCAGGTTACTTGAAGCTCCCCTTCATAGAGAGAGATCCCCTCAAAATCCCTGAATGTCTGTTCATGCTTTCTCATCTCCTTACATCATACAAAGAAGGGTAGCTAGAAGCTGATGTCTTATCTCTTCTTTTCTTTTTCTTTTCTTAAGTAGTGTTAGAATTTCAAATTGCTTCTCATTTGCCCACTCTGACCAAGGGCTAGGAGAAATCATCACTTAATCCTACATGAACAGGACTGATGTACATAGTTATCCAGTGGCAAAGGAAATCTCTGTGCATAGTCTCTATTATTACTTTACATGCTCCAGATCAGACACTGATCTGTCACTTGGATCAAAATAAGTCCTGAATATAATTTAGTGCTCAAATTTATTTAGGTCATACATAGACTTCTTTATGCACTTTCTGCCACTACTTTCCTCTTTCATCAGTTCAGATCATTTCTGCCTTCACCAGCGGCCTCTCAGACTTTTTCACCTTGGTACGGATTCTCAGTCATGACAGCCATTGATGATCAATCCCCTTGCTATTTACATAGCCTTACTTCTTCAGTGGCAAAGAGTAGAGAAAGAGATGAATCCCAGGAAGTGTTTTGTTTTTGACATAGGTCTCTGCCAGAATTCCCCACGGGTGTATTAAAAGTCCATGGCTTACTGATATATATACTTTATGTAATAGAACAGAAGTGAGGGCACAAACATTCTCTTCATGAAATAAGATTAGGAAGGGGGAGGGCTTCAATTGTCCCCCAATCCTTTTTAACTTTGAATTCTTTGTTGTATAGAAGGGAGTCACCTTTATTGATGTAGAGAATGGGATGATATAATATCTATAGGGGAATAAAGCATTTTGTAAAGAGTTCAGAATATTTTTATCCTCCAATTCATATAAAAGAATGTGTGTCAGTCCTGAAAGTCCATCATTCAAAAAAGAGCTGTTGCAAACTGATGGGAAAAGAATGAAAAAGACCAAATGATGTTTTGTGAGAAGTTTGTATAAAGTTTAAACAGAGTTGAAATATATCTTGACCCAGGTGCAAAATCTGGATTCAGATTTCATTTAATATTTATTCAGTTTTAGTGGCAACTCTTAGTTCTGGGGTGTGCAAAATTAGGGTTGCCAGACTGGAATTTGGTGAGAGGTCCTGTATCTTTAATGGTTGTGTAGAAGAGGGTATTTCAGCAGGTGTTGCTGATTGTGTTGCCTCGAATACAGCCATTAAAGGAGTACAGGAGTCCTATGTAAAAGGTCAATGTAAAGCCCATTTCATTATTATTTTTGGATCTCCACACATCTTCCAAGTTATTTTCTTCTTTCATATTAAAGAAGGAAGGAGGTAGTTAACCTTGATTCATTCTTATCTTCTTCCTCAAATTTGATTTTCTGTCCATCTTAGGTTCAAGAACCGCATTAAAATCTCCAATCAAAAGAACATTTTCGTAATTATATTTTTTTTAATTTCTCCTCAATCATTGCATAATATTGTTCTTGATTAACCAAGGGGGCATAAATTCTAACTACACAGAGTAAGGTATTCATTAGAGAAATTTCTACCACTACCCTTCTTCTACCCTTCATTGTCTGCAAATAATTTCTTTACTTGATATTTTTTATTTACTAATATTGCCACTCCTTTTTTCCTCTTTTCTGATAAAGAAGCAAAACAAAAGCCCAGTTTCGGATTCCTAATATGTTTTTCTTCATCTTTTTTTAATCTTTATCTCTTGTAAACATAAAGTATCTGGTTTGAGCTTCTCCAAATGATGGAATACAATGCTTCTTTTAAATTTAGAATTGATTCCTTTTACATTACTTGAGATTATTTTAATTGTCATTTTAATTCCATTCACTTCTCTTCTTTATTCCTTATTGTTCAAATGTGTTTTCTTTTGTTTTATTTATTTTATCCACCCAGCCGCCCCTTTGTTATTTATTTCGTAATGTATTTAGTTTTAACAAAAAGGAAGAAAGAAGAAAGCAGATTACCAATCAAAATTTTTGTCTATTCTGTTATTTTTCTAAATCATAAAGCAGGTTTGTTTCTCCCAGTAATAAATTACTTTCCAGCAGTAGATTCTCTTGAAAAGTTATAATTTCTTCCGAGTCTTCTTCTCCTTGATATTTTCTCCCCTTCTCTTTTGCTTTTTCTTTATTACGTTTAGGTCTCCATTCTCTTGCGAAGGAATGTTTCTCTTTTTTGCCTTCTTCTTTCTCTTTAAATTCTCTCCTTATTTTTCTTTCCATTTCTGTTGCTTTTACCCATAGTCTGTTTTATATCTGGTTTGATTATAAAAGAAAGATAATCCTTCTAGACGTTCCCATCTATAATTAATGTTTGCGTATTTTAACAGTTGGGTCAGTGATCTATATTTAAGTCTTGCTGATAAAATTTGTTGAGGAATATCTTTATAAATTTTAGCTTCTTCTCCCTCTACAAAAATTTTAACTTCATAGTTCTTTTGGATTATCATGTCTCTCAACTTTGTCCTAACAAAACATATGACAATATTGCGAGGTAATTTTTTCTCTCGAGCTTGTTATGTATTAACTCTAAAAATTTTATCGATCTCAAAAGTAATTCTTTCTTCAGATAAGCCAATATATTTAGCTAATTCCGGAATTAATCTTTCTGAGAGATCTTCATTACTTTTTTCTGAAATTCCTCTGATTTTTATACAAAGGTCCCTGTTCGTTATTCCATTCCAGTGTCTGTTGTTGTTCCTGTTGTTTAACAATCTCTTTAGTATTATTCTCTAATTCAAATGTTCTCTCTTTAATATTTTCAACTTCTTTTTGAGTATTTTTAAGTTCCGATGTCATTTTTTTTTCCATTCCCCCCCCCCCAAATTGTCCAATTCTTTCTTAAAATCCTTCTGTATTTCGTCTCTCGCATCTTTTATTTCTCCTTTTGTTTCTTGATTCGCCTCTCTCAAATCCTCTTTCATCTCCTGTCTGAGTTCTCTCATTTCTTGTCTTAGTTTTCCTATCTCATCAATTAGATGCATTATTGGATCAGTTGTTTTAATTGTACCTTCCATAGAACCACTTCTCTATGTTTGTATTTGGGTTTGAATTAGTCCTTTTTTTTATTAGACGCTATATTCTCTTGATCCTCCAACTGCTTATATAAACATCAGTATCAATTATTAAGGTTCAGTATATTTATCAATTACAATTATGTTTTAAATCAACAATAATTCTGAATATAAATTTTTCATATCACAATGTTGCTAAGAATATTTAAGGGAGGAATGAAAAAGAAAAAAGAGCACTACAATTACTCTATATTACAATCATTAGCAAATAAGAAATATTTCTCATATCAGAATTCAGTTTCAAAATTATCAGAAGATCCACTTTGTAGTTCACTGTCCTTTCAGCAAAATTAGTAATAATAAACTGACTTTGCTTAAACCAATATTCCCTCCCTCCTTTTTTCCCTCTCCTCTCCTTATCTTCAAAATGTTTGTTATCTTCCTCCTTTTCTCTATGTTTTTCTTAATTGAAAAAATAATTCTACTTTCTCCTTTTTATCTCTTTCCTTCTTTATATGAACTCTCTTAAGTCCCTTCTATTTACTTACTTTGTGTTATAACCCGTTTACACCATAATACATTCCATTTTTCCCAACCTTACTTTCAAACAGATACTTAATTTACCATAAATTTTAAAGTAATAGTATTCTTACTCTTTCTTTATCTTTTTTAAGTTTGAAATTTCTTGTTTCCATTCGTTGCATACCGTTTTCTAAGGTCCACAGTTCTCTATCAGTTTCTCTTTCAGTTGGTTAAGATTTAATCAATTATTTCCTTTATTTCCAAGTTCTTAAATTCTTCTATATTTTAGCTTCAATGTCTTTGTTGCATTCTCTTTATTTACTCTTTGTTTTCCTTAATTGTCCAAATTATTTCTCATTCTTTTCAATGTCCTCCAATCTCAATAGCCAGCAAACCTGCTTTATATCCTCAATTCTTCACTCCTCCATTTTCCGCTTATTATTCTCCAATTCTCTCTGCTCTCTTTCCACATTCCAATTCTCATTGTTTTATTTCTGTTTTCCAGTTCTCTCCTTTGTCTCTCCACTTTCCAATTCTCTCTACTTTCTCCCTGTTTCCAGTTCTCTCCTCCGTCTTACCGCTTTTCAGGTCTTCCTCTTTCTCTCTGCTTTCCAGTCTCTATACTTTCTCTCCTGCTTTCTCTCCTTGCCCCCATCTTCTCCGCTAACTCTCCACACACCAATCTTTTCCACTTTCTTTCCGCTTTTCATGCCTCACTGCTCTTACTTCATTTTGTATTCGTCTCTGCTCCTTCTCCGCTTTACATTCCTCTCCACTCTCATCCCGCTTTACACTCTTCTCCACTCCCTCTCCATATCCAACTCCTCTCAACTCTCTCTCTGGTTTTGCTCCTCTTCTATTTTGCAACTCTCTTTACAAATATTTTCTTGCTTCACTGCAGCTGTGCTGCTTTACTACACCTGTGCGTTGCCGCTTCTCCAGCTTTGTAAGTAACACTCCTCGCGAGTAGTACCCGGGCTGGGAACAGAATGAGACACTCAAAGTCCGGTAGATAAGTTATCTCCCCTTTCTCTTAGTTTGTATTCTTGTTGATAGTCTTTAAAATTAGGCAAGAGTGCCTCTGGTCCTGCTTGTGTGCAGGAGACAACAGTGGGTGGCTATGGTTCTTTGGTTTGGAGGATGTGCTGCCTCAGGTTTGGACCTTGCTGGTCCTTCCTTGAAGTTTCTGCTTGTCCCCTCCAAACCCCCGATAAACCTTATAGTTAATCCTCCATATCAGGAGGGTTATGGAGGGGTTTATGGAGCTCCCATTCCACCAAGAACCACTGTTGTAGAGAACCAGGTCGCAGCTTGCCAAAACTGCGTCCTCTTACAGTGCCATCTTGCCCGGAAGGCTTTACCTTTTTTTCGGAGAGTCAGAACTCCTTCTCACATATTGATTTAGCTTTTGCAACTAAAAATTTACTTCCAAGCATTACAAAAATGGAAGTCTTACCCAAAAGATACTCTGATCATGATCTTATAATGATGGAATTAAAAGAGAAAAAGAAAGAATACAATTGGAGGTTATAAAATAATTTACTTAATCATGAAAATGTAAAAAAGAAAGTCAAGGAAGTCTTAAAATATTATTTTAAAGAAAACAAAACAGAAGGAATGCCAAACAAAATCATTTGGGACACTAGCAAAGTGGTTATAAGGGGTCATTTCATTAAAATTCAATCTGAATTGAAAAAGAAAGAGGAACGGAAAGAAAAAATACTATTAGAAGAATTAAAACAGAAAGAAGAAGAATGGAAAAAGACAGGTGATATAATACTAAAACATCAAATGGAAACAATGCAACATCAATTGAAAATAATATCTCTGAAAGAAATAGAAAAGAAACTTAAGAAGGCTAGACAAAAATATTTTGAAGCAGTAAACAAAAGTGGTAGATTGTTGGCAAAGAAATTAAAGAAAATTAAGGAAAAGACGATAATCACAGAACTAATCTACAAAAGTAAGAGAATATCAGATCAAGAAAGTATTCAAATTGCATTCAGAGAAAATTTTGAAGAATTATACAAAACAACTTTAGGAGAGAATCACGATGAAGACAATATAAGAGAATATTTAGAAAAACAAAAAATTATTGAATTAAATGAACAAGAAAAGGAGAAATTGAAACAACCTTTTATGAGTATTGAGATAAAAGACGCCATAAGAAGAGCAAAACTGAATAAAACACCTGGGCCAGACGGCTTGTCCGCTAATTATTATAAACATTTGGAATAGGTTTTGGTTGAACCTTTTAAAGATACATTGAATGAGATACAGCTACAAGGAATCCCTGATTCTTGGAAAATGGCCTGTATTTCATTAATCCCAAAAGAGAAAAAAGAAAGAACCAATGTTCAAAATTTTAGACCGATATCGCTGTTAAATGTTGATTATAATATCTTTGCATCCATTATAGCAGAAAGACTTAAAGGCATCTTGAGTAGAATTATTCATGAAGATCAAAACAGTTTTTTACCTAAAAGAACTTTAAAAGATAATATTAGAACTACAATTGATTTGATTGAATATTTTGAACATCATAATGAAAAAAAGATGGCTATGATCTTGTTAGGTTTATGTTTCTGTTTCAAAATCTGCCAGTCATTTCAAAATTGAAATATCTTGATATATGACAAAGAGAATTAAGTAAATTTTTGTGGGCAGGGAACAAAGCCAGAATTAAGTGGAGAATATTAACAGAAGATTTCGAAAAAGGTGGTTGTGCTTTGCCAAACCTAAAGTTTTACTTTTTCGCAGCAAGCATGCTTTGGATAGAAGACTGGATTAAATTTGAGAATAAGAGTATCTTGAATGCGGAAAGTATCAAGATGAGATTTGGTTTTCACGCTTTTCTTTGGTATGGTAAAGTTAAAGAGAATGCAGACTTTGTACATCACTTTGTGAGGAAAGCATTGTTAAATGTATGATTACAGATTCAAAAGTTATTTTACAACAAACTACCAGTATGGATTTCCCACAAGAAGCTTTATTTCAAAAAACCAAAACGGACAAAGAAAACAAATATCTCACATATGCAACTTTGTTAAAACCAGATAGAGAAATTAAATTGGAATCTTATGAACAAATGAAAACGGAAAAATTGAGTGATAGTTGGTTCTTATATTGTCAAATTAGAGATCGCTTTATGACTGACGTAAGAAATTTTGGAATCAATAAAGAACGTTCTGAGTTAGATGAAATTATAATGGATAATGGTGCAAAACACATATACAAATATTACAAGGTATTACAAAAAAGAGATTTAGAGGACAAGTCGATTAAACATACAATGATAAAATGGGCAATAGAAATTGGTAAAGAAATAGAATTAGATAAATGGGAAAAAGCTTTAAAGCAATCCAACAACTTCACAGCTTGTCAGAATTATAAGGAAAATTTCTTTAAAATGTTACATCGTTGGTATATTACTCCTCATAAGATTAACTTAATTTATAAAAAAAGAGATGCGAGTTGTTGGAAATGTCAATTACTTGCTGCTAATTTCTTTCATATGTGGTGGTCCTGTAAAGAAGCTCAAAAATTCTGGAAAAAGATACAAACAACAATGTCAGAAATTCTGAAGGAGGATATTCCTTTAAAACCACTTTCATTTTTACTTAATATGACATCTGAATTAGACATAAGACTAGCCAAAAAATCTGGACTAATTATACTATATATGGTGACTTTGGCTAGAATCTTATATGCAAAGCTATGGAAAAACTCCTTGATACCAACTATAGAGGATTGGTTGAGGAAACTATATGAGGGTATGGAAATGGATATTTTGACAGCGATAATGAAAGGGAAAAATGAGGATATTGTAGAAAAAGAATGGCTTTGCGTTATTAACTATAAGGAGAAGATTCTGAATAATAATATTTAATTTGAGTTACGGATTTTAAAATTCTCTATTATCCAGGCCTGTAAGGGACTAAATGTTATGGGAAAAAGGTACAATATATATGAGACACATCTTTTTCTTTCGCTGTAATTAAGAGGGTAGATAATTTGTCTCGGAAGATAAGAAATTATCTTAATACAATATTACAGAGTATTAATCTGTGTGTAATTTGGGGTATATGTGATATGTTATGTGTTATGTTGTAAGACATTTGTATGCTGTGTTTCTAGAGAATCTGTATGTGTATGTTTGTTTGTTTTTCTCTTTTTAAACTAATAATTTTTTTAAAAAAAGTGAAAGGTCAATGTAAGACAAAAAGTAGAATTGACTTCACAGAATTGCTAAAACTAATTACTAAGGATAGAGGCCACATGCAGGCATACAACTAGGGCTAGAATTCAGTCCCAAAGTCCAAGGCACACAGCCCAGAGAGGAGAATGTGAAATAACTAGCTACATCTTTGGCTTTTCTTCGCTAACAAAGATTCAGGAAGGACTCATCCCACTCTTTCTACAAGCGCATTGACCACTAAAAAGGCCAATCCGAGATAAACAAGTCTGGTTACAGAAAGCAAGTGATATGTTATGTGTTAACATCTCCTTGGGTGATGTTTCTAAGTTGTGGTTCTTTCTGCGTTGTCGTTTCTCTTCAAGACTCATTCGGCGTGAATCCTCAAAAGAGGCTGTAGCATTGTGAATAGTGTGTCCCCATGCCTCCCGATGTGAGGCCAGGGCAGACCATTGTTGGTGATCAATTTGGCCGAGCTTGAGATGTTGTTTCAGGGAGTCCTTGTATCTCTTCTTTGGGGTGCCCCTCTTACACTGACCCTAGGCGAGTTCACTGTAGAGTACTATTTTGGAGAGCCACTGGTCCTCCATTCTAGAAACATGACCTGCCCAGCGCAGCTGCGTTTTCAATAGCATGGCCTCAGTGCTGGTGATTCCTGCTTGCTATTAGTTGCATATAACTATTACTTATAATTAATTCATTTTCTAAGTAACATATAGCTATTGTACATTATATTTGAACTGTAATTCAATAAGAGGTAATTTTACTATTTTTCTGGTATAGCAATCAGTTTTTAGTTGCTTTACAGTTATGAGACGTGTGTGGAGGAGGAATATTTAATAGCTCAAGTGGTTTGTGCTGCAACTCATCTTAAGGAATGAATATCATGCAGTTTTAAAAAGAAATTTAAAATCCTTTTGCAAAAAGACAGAAACTATAAATATAAAATCCTGAAAATGACCTTGGAACTATAACTATAACTAATTAGTGTTTAAAAGCCACTTTCCAAGCTCTTTCATAGACCTTAATAGGGGATGGACAAAATGCATACCAGGGGCTATAACTCCCCCACCACTGTAACCATCACCTGTTTTTTGGACCCTAACTGCCAGACTTCTTGAGCTGCCCTTTTCCTGGCTAAAAGGGGGAAAAAAAGAAAAAGAAAAAAAAAAGAAAAGAAAAAGCAGAATTGCCCCTACTGAAAGAGTAGCTCTTCACCGTAGGCTCTGAAACTCCCTTCCTGGGGAGGCTAGAATGGTCCAGCACTGTTTAAAACAATCTTTCAAAATCCCAACCAGATGAGGACCTACTTTTGTTAAGGGAGGCATTTTGTCATTGAGTTAGTTAGTTTGCCTTCTTTCCAGGTTTTTCACAGAACCTGTGTCTGAGCTCACCACTCTAAAAAATTCCTAAAACATACTACAGTCATCTCTCCAGATTTGCTGACTTCCCATTCTCGGTCTTGAATTTCCGAAGATGGAAAGCCAAGAGGGACAAAATGGTGGGAGTGTACTGCCATTATTTTCAATGGGGACTTGAATATTTGTTGTCTTCCAATGTACTCGTGTGTGGGGGGGGGGAGGGGGGTCTGGAACAGATCCCCTGCAAATCAGGAGGGACAACTGTATTACTATTATATATCTTATTAGTACATTATGCTAGGACATATGCAACCCCTGACAATCAGTCCAGCAAAACTACACATTACCGCAAAGGAAAATTACAGTTATAACAACACAAGAAGTTGTAAACCTCAAAGGGGCAAGTGGTACCTTTCAGCACAGAGGACCAATTTTCCAGTACTTTCTTTATTGCTTCAGCCTCTCTCTCCCAGACTCTCCAATTTAGTTCTGCTCCAGTGATTTTCTTTTTGATAAACATGAACAAGGGTATAATTAACCCATAATCCCTTTGTAAAAACACCACACTTCACAATGTGTCACTTGCATCCATCTGCACCAAAAACAGTTGGGTAGGGTCAAGATGTTTTAAAGCTGATTCAGAGCTAAACACATTGACAATGACAAATGCCAACTGGCATTCCTTTTTCCATTTGAGTTTTGTGCTTGGCTTTACTTTCTTGGGGCTTTTGTTGTTGTTGTTGTCTTTTTCCCACTCCAAAACTGCAGATACCTTTTGCAGATCCATTTCTGTGCTATCTATGGATATGCAATATCACAAATATTCCAGATTTTTATTAAAAATAATAATGAACGTATGAAACTTTATTGCTAAAACCTATAAACTGTCATAATTCCAAACCCTTTTTTGCTTTTTCATTTATGGAATTTGCACTTCAACAGCTTAACATATAGTTGATTGTCCAGTAATGTTTTGAGTACCTTTCCCACTAGTTTGACGTGCATTTTCATGTCCTGGGAGTACCATATATACTTGACTATCAGTCAACTTCATGCATAAGTTCAGGGCAATTTTGGGGACCAAAATTGTGGATTTTGATATTACTCATAGATAGGTCAAGGGTAAAACTTAGGGGCATCTAGCAAAGGATGTAAAGGATGAAGCAAAGAAAAACAATGCAAAAGAACTTACAAAATTCCAGCAGGCATAACTGTTTGTATGAGGGGATTCAGTGACTCCAGGGCAGATGACACCCTTGCCTTTCACCAGGGGATGGTTCCTTTTTAAAATGAAAGTTAAAGTACAGTACCTACATTGACCCATGGATAATTCGACTCAGTTTTTTTGAGTCACTTTTTTGATCTAAATTTCTAGACTTATACACGAGTATATACACTATTTTAACTCATTGTCTTAATAAACCAGCATTCCCTTATACAAAAGATCATGGAGAACTTCATTTATTAAATGCATAAACTCTACAGGGGCCCCCACCAACCCAAAAGGGATAACAAAATATTCAAAAGTCCCCAAAGGGTATTTGAAAGCAGTTTTGTATTAGTCTCCCTCTCATGCAGACATAGCTACAATGATATAGCTAGTTGTCCATAACCATTTTCCCCAATTATGCCTCCAAAATCAACCTTTAAAGGCATATGCCCCCCCCCCACCACCAAATGAAGAATTTTTGAGATGCTGTAGCTAGGGACTTATTCTATGCAAAGTTTGTATGTGTTTTCTCTTGCATATTATTTTCTGTGCATAAACTGCAGTTTCCTGCACAGAAAATGTTATATTATTAGAATAGCCTAGTTAATTTTAAAACTGTCCTCTCATATATATTATCATATATTATTTTAACATCATATATTATTTTAATTGTTTGGGGTTTCACATCGTGAGAAAGGTGAGATATTATTAAATCAATTAATCAATAATAAAAACCAAAAACCAAACCAAAAAAAAAAAAAAAAAAAACCAGAAAATTGCACAGAATACATCATGACTTACAGAGATTTTTGTTAGTCCAAGTTTCTCCTCATTAGTGTTTTTAAGATGCTCAAGAAACACATTTTGGTCAATATTCTAAATATTCTTTCCTTCTCTGCTCTGAGTATATTCAAAGTCCTTCTTGCATACAACATCTCAGTAATTCCTAAAAGAATCCAGAGATATGCATCTGCTAGTATTGCACTTGTAGTAGCAGATAAACATATTTGTAGGGTGGGAAGAAGGGGTAAGATGAATTGCGAGCAGGAGATGGGCTTTGTTTTCTGAAAGAAAAATGACATATTTTACATTAGTGATCACCATTACTTTTACTAGAGTTGACTTTTAAGTAATAACAAAAAGTTTAAAAAGTTTAAAATTATTGGAAATTATTTAAATTTCCACTTTGTGATTCATGGGCTTTCTAGATTGGCAAAAAGAAGTGTGTTCATGGCTGCATGAAACTCTAGCCTTTAGATGAGAAAAAGGGAAAGTGTGCCATGAAAATGCTTTTTTTGAGTTTTAGGGGAGAAGAAGCGCCTTTAAAAAGGTCCTGATTTTCCCAGCTTCTTTTTTAAAAACTGTGGAACAGCGCAGCTCCATCTAAAGGCTTTGGTGCAGCTGCTAAGCATTAAGAAAAAGGCAACTTCATGTCACACTTTCCTGCCAATCTAGAAAGCCCCATTGATAACTGACATGTGAAAAATGACTTTCTTCCCAATCATAAAGTTGTCAATTATTATTATTATTATTATTATTATTATTATTTTCTAGTCCACCCCTCTGAACAAGCAATCGGGGCGGATTACAACAAGAGTTAAAAACAGTTACAGTTAAAATATCCCATCTTTTCCCTTACCACCCCCCTTAAAATAAAATTAAATCACAATACGGTAAAAACATAGAATGGCTAAAATAGGCAGTAAAAAACAGCAGCAGGGAAAACGGACCTAAGGCCTAGGTCCTCTAGGAGTAAAGTACAAGGGAAGAAAAGCTGGAAGGAAAAATGACTCTAGGGCCTAGGATTTAGGCCTAGGATTGGAGCTGGGAGATATTCACATTCTCTGGGAAGGCCTGCCGGAAGAAGTGCGTCTTCAGGGCTTTTTAAAAGCCTTCTAGGGATGAAATGGGAAATTTCATTGGGAAAGGAAGAAGGAGAAAAAATAGGCAGACCTGAAGGAAAGCATTTTCAGTGGGAAAACTTCCCATTGGTAATGACAAAAAATAACGTCTCATTAATGCATTTTAATTAGGAAGAAAACCAATTTAATTTATGATATATTCTATATGCAAAATCAACTAAATAATTTAGTGATTAGGAAGTAAATAATATAGTGTAAGTCACAATGCTATAATGATTTTAATCCTTAGTAAAGTATAATGTGCTGTATTTTCTCTTGCAGACAAACTGTCCACTTAAAATTACTTTTCAAAAGTTGAGGTTACTAAATTTTATTAGATGGAGCAGTGAATAATACTATATGGTGTTAGCATTTATGTCAAATCTGATATTGAATTTACACACACAGAAGTAGCTGCACCAAATGATTCATTTAATAGGAAGACTTTCTTTGAATGCCTAAATTGTATTCTAAATGATCAACTGAGTTTTTAAGTTATTGGCAGGGCAGAGGTTTTGAAACTGAAGGGGAAAAAACCATTTGGGATGCAGAGTTGTTACTTGAGGGAAGCAGCAGTTTCCAAAAGAGACTTAGCAATGGGTATGGCAGCTGGGAATGACCTACTTACCAGGAGAAAGGGATCTCCTCCCTACCTGCAGTATTGCCTATGAGTGGTGGTGTTGTTTTGTTGTTAACTGCCACTGTTATTCTTATACCACATACTGCAAGCTTGGAACCAAATTATACATTCATATAGTTAGTGTTGTTATACCTTATCCCTACCTTTAATTTAAAGTACAAAAATTGGTACAAGTTCAGTCAAAAAAGATCATAGAACCTGTCTGAACTTGAAAACTAAGTAGGATCAGCCTGGTTTGTATTTGGATGAAAGGTCACCCAGGAATACCAGGTGCTGTAGGCTATATTTCAAAGGAAGGCAATGAAAAATAAAACTCTGAGTATTTCTTGCCTAAGGGCTAGTCTACACTTAAACGTAGAACTGCTGCAGATTTTCACTTTCCTGCACAAATAGAATCTATTCTGTCTCTCTCTCTCTTGAAATTGTGCAGCCATGCAAATCAATGCAAATTGGTTGGCTGGCCACATGTTCAAAAATGTGCATTCTTGTGGATACTCCAATAAAAACCCGCAAATCTTTTTTTCAGTGGAGTTTATGAAGTTTTTTCACACACAACCTGCAAATAGCCCGAATACCTCCAAATTGTGTGTGGCCAATCACCATCTATTCAATTTGAATTAGGAATATTTTAAGCATGCAGACAAGCCCTACAATAACACTATGGAATTCATGGAATCACCATATGTCAACAGGTAACTTGAAGGCACAGAAATAAATACAGAATTTTTTCCTTATCATAGTTCACAGGGAAGAAAGATTTTCTTTCCCTCTTCTTAGACACAACTGGGATACAAACCTCTCCATGTCTAGCTTGTAGCCTGACAAAAGATTCAAGACAAGCTGGATCTCAAAGGCAGTAATTTTTTGTCTTGCTAATGGAATTCAAAGTTTTTTTCTTGGATTTAAAGAAACTTCCAGTACTCACATGACCAGAAGGAGGAGGAGTCTGCCTGAATGATTGCCCCTCCATTCCATCTGAACTGAGGACAATAACCACATCTTCACAAAATGTAGACCAATGATATAGTCATTTCCCCAGTTTTTCTGTATTTTAACACCTTTTCCTAAATGAAGAAGCCAGTGGAGCTTTGAAAACTTTGTAACATGTATAATGTGCATTTTGGTTGTCCCAATAAGGGTATCACTGTTTTGTGGATTTGGGGAGATATTTACTTTGATATATAGCCAATTATTTATTTATTTACTCTATTTATAGCCCACTCTTCAGGTTAAGCCTGATAGCCAAGACAGTTACCCCTGGATATGCCATATGTAACTGTGAGCTCTTAAAAAAAGAAAGTTCTGATTAGTGCTATGATGCTGCCTGTGGAGGGGTTTTAAGTCCAATGAAAACTAAGCCCCACAATTTTGCATGAGAGGTATTCTGGGGCGGTACAGACCACCCAAAAATGGCAGTCTGGTGCCACCTTTTTTTGGTGTGGACCTTAGCTGCAGTAGCTAGACGCTGCGGCAATGGTGTGCAGTTAAAAAGGGGCAAGGAAACCCCGCTCCTTTTTAGCATCGCAGCTGAGACACAATAAAGATAAAAGACACCATAGGGCATCACAGCTACACAGCTTTGTCTAAAATCTGTGCAGCTGCAACGGCGTTGTTACGTATGCCATTTAAATGGCACTACGTAATGACGATACCCTCGTCACATGCTAGGGTTGTGGGGTGTGTGGAAGCCCCACCCTGAGGCAACCCTAGCACGTGACGAGGGCGTTTTAAAGGGCCGGTCTGTACCAGCCCTTTGTCCCAATAATGGCTGTGGAGAAAAAGGAAATTTCCTCTCCTTGTTTACTGTAATCAGGATAAAAATTGTACACTTCTGCACTTCTAATTATTAAGGGATCAGAGGGACTGAAGACATGGCTGTATCCGATGCATTAATTTTAATATGTATTTCAGCTCTGAGGCTTTTGGTAGTCCAAGTCCCTTTACCTAGTTCATGGCTGAGTTGGGCTATGAACCAATTATTTCCTAATTAATGGCTTGCACTCCTACCCAACAGTCATTGTGATTCAGTGTTTAGAAAAGAAAATGTCTAAAATTCTGATATTTTTCAGTTACTATCTCTAGGCAAGAAATGTGATCAAATAGCAGAAAATTCACCGGATGGAAAGAATGAAATGAAACATCATCTCTGCCTTCATTTAATAACATGAAGGAGATAAATGATCATGCCATATCCAACCAAAATGCCTGAAAGTTTAGTTTCAGGAACTGAAAGATACATCACTGTATATCAAGCTATTGGTTCTTTCTATATACATTGTATATGATCCCACAGGATAAAAATGTTAAGGGAGCCCACAAGGAACAGCTCAGATTAATGAGAAACTGAGTGGCTTCTTCATAAAAATACTGCAGCAATATGGTAAAGGAGATAAACTAGAAAACAGACTGTGAAAGACTAAAGGCAACAAAGCTGTAAAAAGCAAGACTGTGTCACCTGGTGTTCCAGTGATTTATTCCTCTTAATGAGAGTTTGATGGGTCTGTCCAGATATGTAGCCATGGGGCTTGACTAATAAACATTAACTTCCTGAGATTCTGTTTATTATCCCATGACTAAGCCTTACCTTTCATGTGTCTTCTGAATGAAAAAAGGCAAGTTTTGTAAGAAATGTTACGGGAATAAGGTGCCCAATTTTTAGCTTGGCTGCGCAGTTTTAAACCGCAAAAATAAATAAAATAATAAATCAATTTGAACAGTAAATAAATGGTTAAGTTCATGCCCTGTTTTCTTATTTTGAAGTATTAATATATGTATTCAAATAAACACTCAGCTGAGGTTCTGTTTTAACAATACCTATATAAAAAGCTTGTTTCTAATCATTATAGAGCCTGGTTTCCCAGCATGCCATAATTTGCCTGAATGCAAAAATCCTCTCCATTTTGAAGCAGATTCTGACTGGTACCTTGGCTTGTCTCTGCAGTGTTCCCCATCTTCTTTTCCTTAATGCCTATTTTCCCTCACAGAACCATTGTCAGTGATCTCTTCTGTCAATGTGTGTGTATTTGCCTTCAAATTCCTGGTCCATTCATTTAATAACACTTTCTTAGGTAAGGAATACTCAGAGGTGGTTTTACCAGTTCCTTCCTCTGATATATAGCCTGGCATTCCTTAATGGTCTTCTATCTTAATATCAACCAAGTCTGACCCTGCTTAGCTTCCAGGATCAGAAAGGATCTGATGTTGCCCTGAAACAGCAATGAATCCATGATCTATTTTCTTCTGTCTAACCATCTTTCTGTCCCAGCAACAAATTCAAATATTGCTATTCAGTCTGTTTGTGGGCTTTTGACATCCCTAGTATTGCTGTGGCGTGCATTTCAGGGTTTGCACATGGGACAAAGGTCCCATCTTCCCACTGCATGTGCCAGCCTTGACCACCTTCAAAGCACATCCATATATTTATTGCTTTTGAAATAAGGGATGAAAACCTATGCAGTCATGTGCAGATGAATATGTCACTGCTGCTGTTCATTTACTGCCACCTCCTGACATGATATATGTTAGCCATTGATACAATTTGTCACTTGGCAGAGATTTGCATTTCTGGGCACCAGCTAGATTGCTGGGCGGGTTTCTGGATTTGGCTTGTTTCTTTCCCCCTGTCTTTTTCATTTTATTGTTTGTCATTTGACTTTCAGAATTGCTTCACATAAGAATGCAGATGCTGCTCTCTTCTTCTGTTTGATATGCCGTTACATTTTAGATCAGAACTATAAAGTCTGCAGGATGGCCTTGCAAGCAAAATATCCATAAATTTGAAAGGATCCATCATCATGCATACAAAATACTCCAAGTTGTTAGGATCAGATGACATTCAGCCCTTTGTGTCCTGAATTCACTTCTAATCAGAGTATCATTGAAAGATAAGCACTGAAATTCTCTCTGAGTCAATGGAACACATCCTTTCTCTTTCACACAATGATAATTTCTATTCCTTCAGATTCAATAGACAGAAAATCACAAAGGATGAATGAACACAAACTGAGCCTTAAGCATTTGCATTGGATTTTGCTAGTTCAACTCAATGGGATGCAATCCTACCTGATACAACTGATGTTTAATAAGAAATTATGCATTTGTTGGTGGGGGGGGGCAGATTGGGAAGTTAACGTTCCTCAGCTGGGTAGTCATAAAAAGTGCTGAAATTACCTCAGAGTAAATGTAAACCTGATTCCATTGTAGTCAAGAAAACAGAAAGTAGCTTCACTCAGACCATTTTGGTGTATCTCAGTATTATCTGTAATAAAATTTACACAAACTGCCAGCAATCTAGAGTTTGAATCCAGATGTTTTTCTCAGCCATCCCTGAAGACTGGAAAGGCTTGAAAAGCATATGGTGGTATATGTTATACCCTAACTATGCTATGTTCAGCTTTGTTGTTGTTATCATTGCTGTTTCTCTTTTCTTCCTTCTGAGCTAAGTGTGCAAAACCTTTAACCAAACAGAGACTACTGCACTTGGCAAACAGATATTTAATTTGCCTCTCCCCAGCCATTACTACCCCTGGTGTGAAGTGTGTGTGAAGGAGAAGGAAAAAAAACAAAGAGATCACAGGAATTACTTAGGAGTATTAAAGAGGAAACAACAGAAGGCTAGATACTCAATGTATAGCACAGTAACTTCGGTGTTTATGGGTACATAAAGACCATAAAGGGATTTATTTATTTATTTATTTATTTATTTATTTATCGCATTGTTAGTGTAGATGATGCTTTAGAAGAGCAGTGTACAATTGATATGACAGTTCCCTGCATCCAGGTTTACAATCAAAAGAAAGACACAGCACACAAGGAAAAATGAATGGCAATGAGGGAGGGGATTAAGTCGAGTAGATCCTTGCTGCTGACTTCTTCCTCCAAGACCACAGCAGTGACATTTGGGATGGTGGGAGGGCCTTTTACTAGTTATGGGACTTAGGCACAATGGAGTTATGCCTGCCTTTTCTTCTCTCTCCGAGGTCATGGAAGTAGCAGTTGGGATGGAGGAAGAGCCTTTAGCCAGTTGTGGGACCTAGGTATGATAGAGCTATGCTTTACCTATTCTTCTCTTGCAGAGGTCACAGCAGTGGCAATTGGGATGGAGGGAGGGCTCCTCATCTGCTCAACCTAGGCATGATGGAGCTGTGCCTGCTTCTTTTCTTTTTCCAAGGCTAGGTCAATATCAAGGTTGCTTTTAAACACTGCCTTAATCAATGTGCATACAGGCTCTTTTGACTGTGCATATGTAGAAGCAGAAAATGTAATGTTCTGAATCCCATTGTTAGTCCCAACTGGAGTGGGCCCATTAAATCAGTGGTGTTTACCTATGTGTTGATTCACCATCTGAGAGTTGGATCAATAGCCTGAAATACACGGGCAAAATGATGCAGCTTCAGACCACGTTGGGGACATATCATTTACATAATACACCCTGAACGTGGCCTGAAGCTGTGTGAGGCAGCATTGTTTGCAAAGAACCAAGCCAAGAAGGAGCACATAGAATCTGCTCCTTCCAATGGCCTAGTTCAAGACCGTAGCAGTGGCCCAGACTGGAACCGGGCACATGCAGTTGCTGAGGTCCTGGGGCAAACAGCACCAGCACAGTCTCCCGTTGCTCTATTTCACCTGTCTGTTTCAGGACAATGGATCTACTGTAGATGGAGTTAACTAATAGCATACATGCCAAACATTTGCAGCTGTCAAACAAAAATCTAGTCCAAATAAACAAACTACAAATATGTTACTTTTTTAAAAAGGGAATAAAGGATATTAGCACACTTTGTAATCTCAAAGGGTTTCAGATGTTTGTGTGTCTTAACAAACAATTTTGTGATGTCATTTTAATTCCTTTGCTTGTGTAGGAATGAAAATGACAAGCCTGGAGATTACAATAACTTAAAAGGTACATTAGAAATAGCTGTTCAGAAGATAGATGAGGTTCCTAATTCTGTATGTGGATAAGCAGAATGGAGGTCACCTGAAAAATGCACATTCTACCAAATAAGAGAAGAAGGTAAATCTAGATTTTACTAGAGTAGTATTGCTATTGTCAATATTTGAATCAAATGTATTGCTTTGTCCTTTCTCTAGCATTGTTGTACTGAGGAGACAGCAAGCTGTTGCAGTCATGTCTGGTTGAGGAGTGTGACTCAGCAGATGGAGGGAGGGCAGAAAATGTAATGAGAAAATGTTGTGTGGTCTTCACTATCAGAGCAGTAGGTGACAATATCACAAGTCCATAATAGTTTGAACTATTACGGTCAGCAGTTCCATTTTATATCTTCTGTCACCTGCTCTTTTCATCTTACAGTGAATCTCATCATATCTCTAGAGGTGCTTTTATTTTCTCTTCAGCCCCTATTTTATAACTGGTGTCACCTACATTCCCACTTCATTTTATTCTGAGCACTTTCATTTCACTTCACCTTCATTTTCATCACTGCAAGAATGAGACACTTTATTACAGCTCTTGTAGTCTTGACTTTATGGCTTCCTTATACAATTGTCACTAATCAAAGGGGAGTTTCTAGTACTGTCTTTCATATAGCTGATCAGGTCTTCAATGAGAGACCTGTAATTGCCTCTCTTGTATTAGTTTAATAGTTTTAATTAAGATTTCCAAATCAAATGAGTAAACATAATCATTAATAGTGATCTTCCATTCATAAGCATGTTTTGAAAGAGCAGGTAAGATCCTGCCTTGCACAGCAGAACTAGTTCTGGAACACCTAAAACAGTAAATGGGAATTCATTGTCTCTCACTAGGTATGATTGTGTGATGGAATCAACCTTGAACCAACCTTGAATTTTATGGGGAGTACTCCCCAAACCATGAGATAAGTGGAATTAGCTGTATCTTCATGTATTCCTACATCTATCTTTCATATCCATTGGCTCATCTATTGTGTATCTCCTATATTTGCTTGCAAAGAACACACAGAAATTGGACACACTACTTTCCCACAGAATACCCACAAACTTCACCAGCCAGTGTGGCCAATAGGCATTTTGGCTAATGGATTGAGAACTGAAGTCATACTACTGCTCCCTCAAAAAATAATGGTTGACATTCTGTTTAGTTGTTATTAGATTGTAAAATGTGTTTGCAATCTCATAACTTTGAGGATTCAAGTCTATGGTCATTAATAACTGAATGTGAACTCCAAAATCTATCCTTTCAATCAGGCAGTGACTCAGCCAAAGGGTTTCTGTGGTGATGCAGATTATAGAGGCATAGAATTATAGAGCTGGAAGAGACCACAAGGGTCATCTAGGCGAACCCTCTGCAGTGCAGTAGACACAATAAAAGCATTCCTGACAGATGACCATCCAGCATCTGTTTAAAAACCTCCAAAGAAGACTCCACCACTCTCCTAAGCAGTGTATTCCACTGTCAAACAGCTCTTATGATCAAGTTCTTCTTAATATTCAGGTAGAATCTCTTTTCCTGTAGTTTGGTTACATTGCCAAATGTCCTAATCTGTGGACCAACAGAAAACAAGCTTGCTCCTTCCTCAATATGGCACCCCTTCAGATATTTAAGCATACTAGTATGTCACCTCTTAACCACCTCCTCCACAGGTTAAACATACCCAGTTCCCTAAGTTACTCCACACATAGGTCATGGTTTTTAGACATTTGAAAACAAACAAACAAACATACATCACAAAAATCTTAAGGTCACACCCAAAGATTTTCAATGGACAAATACAAAGCTTTCTTTATAACATTTTGAAACCCTTCTTGTGTTGCTGCTAGGGTTCTTCTCTTCTGGCAGGTCTGTTGCTTTTCAGGTAATAGATGAGATAGTTATGTTCACCTTTTGAGTATGTAAAGCAATAAATGGTTCCCATAGCATAAATAATTTTTTCTTATAGTGCAGTACTGCCACAGCAAACAGCAAATTTGCATTCTGAACTGCATACACATCTGTGGCATCAAATATTTTATGTACTAAGGTTATATGATATCTTCTTCATTGAGATTTTCCACTGAATTAATTCACTAGCAAGTTTACAGGCATGTAATCAACCAAAATCTGGCCTTAATGTTTTGCAGTCTGAAGAGATGTACAAAGCATGGATTTCTGGAATCAGTTATGGTAAATTATGGAGTATAGTTTAGCCACCATATTGTAATCCAACAATCCTTGCCACGGTCCATTTGGGACTACAGCAGGAGGTGCCCTTGGGGCCATGGTGTGTGTTTGCCATAGCCCCGAGGTGATTGATCCAGGAGCAGCTTCTGGCCACTCCTTCCTGAATATCTGCTTTGCCCCTGAGTGAGCAAGTAACTAGGAGACTCCCACTTATGTTTATCTTCATTAGTAAAAACTGCAGAAAATTTATCATTATATATTCAAGAATATGAAGTAGCTTGATCTTTAATCTTGTTTCCTTCTATAAGAAGGATTAATATATTAGTTCACTCCAATATTTCAAGCTGGGAGTACATAATGCATTTTTAAAAGTTCAGCCCACCAGAAGATATAGTTCCACACATAAGGATACAATTTTATTTCATTCTATTTTAATAAACATATTTGTGCAACAACAGAGATTCTTATATCTACCCTATTCCTCAATTCTTTTTCATTTCTAATTTTTAATTGTGGCATGTATCAAAATGAGTATCACTTGCCCAGTATGTAGTGGATCAGGTCTGAGAGAATTGTCCCAGTTACTAGCACTGCATGCTTGTATAAGGATGGGAAGAACATTAAAAAATACATCAAAAATGTGTTTCTCAGGTTTCAAAAAAACCCAGATGAGAAGAATTTGGATGAGAATCTTTGCAATTCTAAATTTAATCCACCTATAATTTTTATGTGACTGTTTTACACATAAAACAACAGTTTCTGAACCTGAAACACCATCTTGTTTCTGTACAAAAATGCTGTTTCCTGCTCAGAAAGTTATATTTTTTACACAAAACAATCATAAGTGAATTTTGTCTAGAATATGTACTGAACTACTAATAGCCTTACAAAAGTGTGCAGTTTTTGAATATTTTGATAGAGAGAAGAACATTACTAAATGTACTTCTTGCTTCCTCTGAGAAGACAAAGAATTACATACCTTTATGTACATGCTTTATAATATCCCTTCCCCATATGAAATCCTTTCTCACAGTTGTGATGTGTCTCTTTGCTATAGAGTTGTCTGCTGTTTGTGGGTTTCCATTTTTTAAACATCCTTTTCACAGACATCTTTTGTGTTTCTTGTGTCATCATGTTATATGTGAGATCCCTGTCCCCATGTTTTGTTTTCCAACCTGGTCCCTTTTTAATGGATTTTGTTATTACTAATGTCAATGAGCCACTCAGCATGATTATACCCACCTCCCGAAGAAAACGTTTCTTGAAGGGTGTACATATCTGGACACAAATCTAACTTTAAGCATCTTATGATAGCAAACATAACCTATCTTAAATTTCATCAAAATTGAATCCATAACAGAAAGGGCAAGTTTAGAGTTCCAACCTAAATGCTTTTAGATGTGGGATAAATTGATATTGGACTGGTGTTTCTGCTGATTTCTTCCTTCATAATACCATCTTTTAAAATTTATTGGACATGGATTCTAAAGGAAGTATACACAAACTTCTTTTAAAAAGAACTGTGGGGCTTTACAGATGGCCCCTAAGGGGCAGTGGGATGCCACCCCTTTCCCTGATGCATTAGGGACATGGCAACTGCATGCTACTCCCAACCCAGCAGGTCCATGGTGCAAAAAGAAGCTGCAAAAAGCAGTATCTTTTTTGCCATGGAAAGGGTGCCATAGCCACCAGTGCCACAGCTTTCCATGCTCCATTGGCACAGTGCGTGTACAGATTGTGTCAAGGGAGTACCATGATGCTTCCTGCTGTGTGGTGGGGTACACAGCATCACACTTGTATGGGGGCGGGGTCATGGCACACGGCGTGCTGTCACCCCCACCCTGCCCCAGGGCTGGAGAGAAAATTTCAGAAAACTAGTTTATTGTTGTTATGGAACCATCCTCCCCCCACCTTCTTTTTTTTTTTTTTTTCAGATGTTCATCTTCATTAGATTTTCAAAGAGTTACTTTTAAGGAAGGGATTACAACCTTCCAGCCCCCAATCTACCAATTCCCACCCTTGCAGTAAACATGGCCAGTGGCTACGCTGGCTAAGGAATTCTGTGTGTTCTGGTCCTGAAAGGTAACTTTTCAAGTAGTTGTCTTAACAAAGCATATATAGGCTTCTTGAACATCCATGACATGAGAGGTTTTAAAAATATGAGGAGATACATCCAGTCTCTGCAGATTATGGCTGCATGAGCTCTACAGAAATCATGCAGTTTGACTCTGCTGTAATTGCTATGACTCCATCTTATAGAATCCTGGGATTTGTAGTGTGATGTGGCACCAGAGAAGGCTAAATATCTCACAAAAATACAAATCCCAGAAATCCGTAACATTGAGTCTTAAAGCAGTGCCAAACTGTATTATTTCTGCAATGCACATGGAGCCTAAATAAAATGGTTGCATATCAGACTCTTCTATCTACCAGGATTGAGAAGGCATTTGCATTGGCTTCTCAGAAAAAGAAAGTCACTTTAAAAATTAAAAATAAATAAAATTAGCATTAGAAGAACATAGTACATTGAAAAAGGATGTTGACAAGCTGGATGTTAGAATCCTTTTAGTCTTCTATCAGATATAGTTTTGTGGTAGTTATGGGGATGATGGATGTAGAGTTAGGCATAGCTAGGTTTTGCTAGACAGAAGGGAGGAGTGCATAACAGTGCCAGGAGGATGTTATCAGTTGACCTTGTAGCTGCTCAGCTCTGAGGCTAGGAATGTAACAGCATTTGGTGGGAAGAGAGCCGCTTAGGGGGGAAACAGAAACTGATGGGAAAAGACATGGAATGTGTTAGTTCACGGGCTTTTGGCAGAGGGGGGAGGAGTAGGGCTATTGGGATGTATCGAGGTGCTGGGCGGGAACTGGTCAGTCTCAGCTAAGAAGCTGAATGGTGTGGTATTGCTTATCCTGGAGCATCAATAAAGTTCTGTTTATTCTACATAAAGCTGATTGGTTGATTGTCTGGGATTCTGGACCCCTGTTCATGTCCAGAGAAGGGCAACCAAAATGGTGGAAGCTCTAGAAACCATGCCCTATGAGGAGTGGTTTAGAGAACTGAGTATATTTAGCATGTAGAAGAGGAGGTTAACAGGTGACATGATAGTCATGCCTCAATTTTTGAAGGAATATCATACTGAGTATGGAGAAAGCTCATTTTTTGCTGCTCTAGAGACTATGGTCTGACACAGATGGCCCAGTAAAGCCACCTTCCGGGTGGCATGGGGCAATGGTGATTACACATTGCACAACCAAGATGTCTTGAAACTGCCCTGCTGTTTTAAATGTGAGTGCCTTCAAGATGCTCTGGTTGCATTGCATGTATATGCCACAAACTGCCAGAGCGGCTTGCAGCTGGCTTCAAGTCACTGCAGGACAGAAAAAGCCAGCTTCTGCTTCTTTTTCCACTCCTTTTTCAGCCAGTTATGGGAGGGGTAGCTTAAAGCTGCTCATTTGGGGTGGTCTGTTTCACCCCTATGACATGGAGGTATGGATTCAAGCTCAAGCAACCTAAACATTACGAAGAACTTCCTGAAGGTAAGGGGTGTCCTGCAGTTGAACATGTTGGCTCAGAGAATGGTGTAGTATGCTTTGGAGATTTTTAAAGAGATGCTGGATGACCATCTGTTGGGAGTTCTTTGATTGTGTCTGCATGGCAGAGAGTTGGACTGGATGGCCCTTGTGGTCTATGATTCTATTAAGTTCTGCAATAGGAGAGCATACAGGTTACTTGTGTGTGTGTGTGTGTGTGTGTGTGTACAAATTTGACAGCATGTAATGTCCCAGTGTTTCCTGAACTACACAGTGAGCTCATCAATGAAATGTGTCAAAAGATATGGTGCCAAAGAAAGATAACAAATCCATATTTCCTAGTTAAAATGGATCACTTTTTGATCTGTCAGATATTACAATAAATCCAAATAAGTTTGTGTATTTTATCATAGTGGTCCATACTATAAGTGGCAAAAGAGGCTGCTATCCATGCTTATGTGACTTTGTCATAAGTTGCCCTTTAGTATTTTTAATCTTTATTCAGTTCTTCTCAGGAGATTGGCACTTCACCGGGGAACTCATGGGTGGTAAATTTTCCAAGTTTCATGACTTGTGACCCTTGCATCAAGAAAGAGCCATCTAAGCTCAGCTGATTTTCTTTTTATGTGTGTTTCTTCTCTGGGGCACTGTGGTATGTTCTTAATGAGCCCAGCACTTCCTTCATAATTTCAAAGGTGCAGAGGGCTTGCTAATTAACTGGATATATTGCAGCAGAGGCTTCTACAATGAGAGAGCTAAGGACCTTTATAGGCAGAGTCTAAAATGACATTGCTTCTCTTGAGGAAACCTGCAAACATTATTTCTCATTGTTTGTGCCAGCAAAGCCTCTTGATAGCTTGGTAAGAAAACCAGTGGGACAGCTTAATGGGCATCAAATTGTTGAAAGTTCTGCTACAGTTTGTGTATTAGTATTCCATTTTGATCAGGAAAAGCCTGGTGATGTTTATTTTGGGGGAAGTCTTCATTTAACTCATTTGCCTCTCTAAAAGTTCTTTATGATGTCATGCAATGAAACATTTACTCTCTGGGGGACTTTCTTACTTTTATGTTCATCTGTCAATGGACCCCAATGTATGTACTATAATTAGTCATGGCGGGTCACCCCCTCCTTGTAATCCACATTTCTAAATGCACTGACTTAATTTGCTTGTCTGAAAATAACTCTACACCAGTGGTTCGCAACCTTTGGGCTTCCAGTTGTTTTGCACTTAACTTCCCAGAAATCACAGTCAGTATGCTCATTGTCCAGGAATTCTGGGAGCTGAAGTCTCAAAAATCTAGATGACCGAACAATATAATTGGAAATTAAAAGATGACTTAATACAAAATCAAGGTATAATTGAGAAAGCAAAGAAACTATGGCCTGATCTAGGCCCCATTCCCACTATGATATACATCGCATCAGGATGCGATGTATAGGACTCTAATTCCCATTTGGAATCAATTCTGATCCTTATCAGATCGATTCCAAATAGGAAAATTCAAGGTAAGCCCAAATACCCCGAGGTTTCCTGACACCACTTCCAAAGTGGTGGTTTTTTTTTTTTTTTGAATGAATCTATTTATTCTAAAATAAATCGATTCACCCCAATGAAAACTACAGCGGCGGATTCACATCCGCCGCTGGGGACAGGGACATGGCAGGGGCAGCTGCAATGGCCCCTGCCATCTCCCGGTCACCGGCTTTCCCCCTCCTCCCTCCTCCTCCGTTAATCTCCCTCTCCTCTGCTACCCATAGATCCAGGGATCCATGGGTGTCAGAAGAGACCTTCCTCCTCCTCCCCCTCTTCCCTCCTTCCCTGTGCCAACCTACCTGGGTGCTGCTGGCCTGGTGGCTGCAGCGGCACTCCTCCTCCTCCTCCATCTGGACTGCTTTTGGTCTCTGCCCCGGCAGGCTTACATTAGGAGGAGGCCAGGGCAGAAGGAGAGAGGCAGGCTGGGAGGACAGACGACGGAGGACGTGTGTATGTGTGTGGCTCCGCACTCCCGGCCTGCCTCTCTCCTTCTGCCCTGGCCTCCTCCTAATGTAGGCTTGCGGGGCAGAGACCAAAAGCAGTCTGGATGGAGGAGGAGAAGGAGGAGGAGGAGGAGGAGGAGGAGGAGGAGTGCCGCTGCAGCCACTGGGCCAGCAGCACCCAGGTAGGTTGGCACAGGGAAGGAGGGAAGAGGGGGAGGAGGAGGAAGGTCTCTTTTGCCACCCATGGATCCCTGGATCTATGGGTGGCAGAGGAGAGGGAGACCCACAGGGGTCCCTCTGGGGCTGTGCCACCCATGGATCCCTGGATCTATGGGTGGCAGAGAGAGGGAGACCCACGGGGGTCCCTCTGGGGCTGTGCCACCCATGGATCCCAGGATCTATGGGTGGCAGAAGAGGGGGAGACCCTCCATCCTCCCTGCCTGCTTCCTGGAAGGGGGAGAGGGAGAGGGAAAGGGATGGCTGCTTGTCTTCCCCAATGGGAACGACAAGCATGCCAAGGAAAAACCCCGATTCCAAAGAGGCCCCCCTTCCATAGTGGAAATGAGGGGCCTTTTGGAATCGAGGTTTTCCCCAGGGCAGAACCGAGTTTGAATTCGGTTCATTCCTCCAATGGGAATGGGCCCCTAGATGGGCATTTTAAAGCGCCTTTAGGGCTCCTTAAGGCGCAAATAGGATTCGGGAGGGCGTAGCTTCTACACCCTCCCAAACCCTAGCGTGTATGGATGCCGCCATTATTAAATGGCGGCCACCATACGAACGTGCCATGATGGTGTCATCATGTGTGCAGCTTTTAGATGCTCTGCGCATATGATGATGCCTTTGCGCCGTGGGAGAGCGTAAATCGCACCCTTTCTGTGGCGCAAAAAAGGAGCTCCAAATGGAGCTCCTTTTTGTGGGCGGGTCTTTGCTGTGGCTTTTACACAGCTGCGGCAAAGAGCCTGGGAGAAAGGGGCTGCTGTGGCAGCCCCTTCCTCCCTTCAGGCCTGCCTCCACAAGTGGGGTGCAGTAGGTGCCCACTGCACCCTGCTTGGAGGCTGTAGGGAACTGGCAGTTTTCCACTTCCCCGTGCCTCCAAAAGCAGCGAGATGCGGCTGTGGAGGCTGCTGGTGTGGCAGCCTTGGCCCCATCTCGATGGTTAAAAAGGCGGTCATGGACTGCCCCTTTTGGGCGGTCTAGATTTGCTCTATAAGACTATTTTTTAAAGAAAACATGTTATTGGAGACTAAAATGACAATTGTTTGGGATACGGGAAAAGCTGTCCCCAGAGGGTTGTTTTTTAAAATTAATTAGGATTCCTATATAACAAAAAAAATCAAGAAAAGGCAAGCTCAGGAATTACCAAATCTATTAATGCAAAAAGAAAAAGAAGTTAAAAATGCACCAGGAGAAAAAAGGATACTAGAAGAGATAAAAATATTGTAAAAGCAAGAGGATAGGAAGCACACATTAGAAATAGGGAAGCATGAAATCACTTTAAAATGTTTTTGAATATACTAACAAGACTGAGAAATGGTTGGCTGAAAAATTTAGGGAAAAAATGAGAAGTTTTATTTGGTAAAGGAAGAGACCAAGAATTAGATTAAAATTTCTAAAGGATTCAAATGAATGAAAGAGGAGGATTGGCAGTGCCTAATTTAAAACTCTATTTTGAAGCTTGCCTCTTCACTTGGCTTAAATAATGGGTGCTTTTGGACAACAACAAATAATTGGAACTAGAAGGAGATGGACTCTACTTTGAGTGGCATGCCTTTTAGGGATATGGGAAAATAAAGGCAAATAAGGACTTTCACACACATTGTGTTAGACGCTCTTTGTTCCATGTATGGAACAAATGTGAAACAAGACTTATGCCAAAATTCTCTTCTTGGTTTTCTACCCAGAAAGCAATTCAACAGAGTGAAACAAGGCAAGGAATAAATTGGTTACCTTTACAGAAAAGTTCTAGTAAAGGATAAAGCTGGTAATTATAAAATGAAAACACAGGAAGATCTAAATAGTGAAGGATTTTTTTATAGATTGGTTTGTGTTTAGATAAATTTTACAGCACTACCAAATGGATTCCAAAATGCAAGGATATGATTTAAATTTGAACGAATTTGATAGGATTTGGTTGGGAGATAACAAAAAATGGATTGGATGTTTGTATAAATTACTATTAAAACCTAGAAAAAGAGGTAGTCAAAGAAAACATGATAGAGTGGACCAAAAAAATTGAATACCCAATAGAATTAGTGAGGTGGAAATACGCATGGACTAAAGGACTAAAATAAACCGTATCTCAAAACCTTAGAGAGAATTTCTATAAAACTTATTTTTGATGGTATCTAACACTGAGAAAATATTTAAAATATGCAAAACTAAGAATAACTTATGTTGGAAATGTGCTAAAGAACCAGGTACATTATACCACTGTTTATGGATGTGTAAATTTTAAGTGTGAATAAAGTTATTAATTCCATCCTCCAGAAAAGGGTGCAGGTTGGCCCAGAAATCTATTGGTTAAATATGTTGGATGAGGATTTAGATAGAAATTCTTTTTCTTTGATTACTACTGCTAGGATAACATTGGTCCAAAAATGGAAATCTAAAAGCATTCCAATCATAAGAGAATGGACAATTATGTTATATGATGCAATTGAGATGGATGTATAACACAATTTTTGATGTCTAAAATGATAAAGGGTGGAAAAAACTAATGGGCACCGATCTTGAGTTGTCTTGAAAAAGAATGGGGAAAAGTAGGTACACTCAATTTTTAAGACTCAAACGAAGGGAGGCCACGGGGAAAAGAAAAAGAATAAGACTATAATTAAATGAAGAAGTAAAATTATATTAGAGAACATAGAGAGCTGAGGAAGGTGAAAAAGTGAGAATACTCGAAAAAATTGTAGAAATCTGAAAGAAAGTTTAGAATGAATCAGTTATGGCTAAAAAATTCAAACAATAAGGTGTTATTTATGAAATGAAACAATAACAAAATGATACAATAAACAAAAGGTAACACAAAAATGGTTATATAGATAACGAAAACACAGTAATTCTAGAGATACAGTATGATTGCAAATTATGGATATTAATGCAAATGGATTGTGTTGTTGATAAGATTTGATTTGTTTAAAGCTAGTAACAATAGCTATTTAGTTAAATAGAGATAAGAAGGTCATTGTAAAACATTATATAATCCAGAGAGGTCAAGAAGGAAGTTTAGGTTGAATGGTAAGGATGAAGAAGAGAGCTGAGGATCTGAAGAATGTTTGGTAGTTATGGAGTGTAAAAGGAAGTCAAAGAGGGTATGTGAATGTAGTATTGGGTGAAATAAGGAAGATTCTGAAATGTAAAATAGATTAGAGTTTTGGTAAAGATAAGCAGAAAGGAGATGGATTTAAGAAGAGAAAATTGTTAAGAATAAAAGATGGAGAAATTGTAGGAAGATTTTGAATGGGAAATGTCAAAGGAAAGAAAAAAAGAAAGAGGATAAGAACTGAATGGAAATAGACCTGGAAAGAAGAGAGAGTGATAATAATTTTAATAACAAGGTTAATTGCAGTTGAAATGTGCTAATATAAGATATGCTTTTTCATCTTTGAATTGTTTTATTATTGGGACATTATGAAATTGTGATTGGATGTACAAAACTCATTTATATGCTGAAATGGATGCATTATTCTAAATTTTTAAATTATTTAATAAAACTTTTCAATAATAATAATAATAAAATGTAGAGGACCAAAGGTTGAGAATCACTGCTCTGCTCTGCACTGATATATTGCTGTTACTCCACTTTAACTGCTATGGTTGCCTGCTGTGGAATCCTGGGATTTGCAGTCTAGGGAGGGGCATTTGGAATTCTCAACCACAGAGCTCTTGATGTCACTAAATTATAAACCACAGAATTTCACAGGAGGCAATCAACATGAAATAATAGTGCTATAACAGTGTAGTGTGATATTTGCCCTAGATTAATACATGGATTGGAATACAAATAGATTTTTTTAAAAATTGTGCATTCACAAAAAAGTGCATAGATGCATATAATATGGAAATATGCATACAAATATCTTTATTTTATGGTTCATTTCATTTAAAAGTACATGCTAAAGGGAAATACATAAACCTTTTTTTTTCTACATTTGCCATTTGTTTTCGTGAGATATTAAAAAATATGGAATACACTAATTTGGCCATCTTTCTTGTCAAAGGACTCAAATTTAATTCAGAAAATTTTGCATATTCTTCCAGTGTAGCCATAAACCCTTCAGGAAATATTTTCAATGAAAAGAGAGCTTGGAAAAGTTCTAGCATAGAACTAACGCCTCTAGCTAGGATTGCCAGTGGACATAATGGCTGGAGGTTCTGGGAGCTGTAATCTAATTTTTTAAAAATCTATTCTTTGCACATATATATCTGTTCAAACTTTGAAGGAGGAAAACAAGTTTTTAAAAAGACTAGTTTTAAAAATGAAATGTGAACTATATTAGAGTGCCAACTTCAGTGATTTAAAAAAAAAAAACCTGGCTGAGCATATGGCACTTGTTCAGAGAGGGCAATGAATATATTTAAATAGTAAATCCTAAAAGTAATAGAATGTAACAGCTGGTCGATCTTGGAATTAGGCTATGAGATCATGATAATATTTCAAAGACTTTCTGAATTACAGCGAAACTGTTGCCTCCATCTCTGTCTGTGTATACATCTGTGTATAAAGCACAGATACAATATATATGCTATATAGATTATAGTAGGTTTAGATTTAGATATTTATATGTTTTAGCACCTCTCTCTCTCTCTCTCTCTCTCACACACACACACACACACACACGGGCAGTTTCATGGATGCGAAAAGTTAATGACTAGGAATTTCCAATTCAATATTAGTTTGATGCATCCCACACACACGTCATACAAACATAGAGTTTGAAGAGACCACAAGGATCATCCAGTCTAATCCCCTGCCATGCAGGAATTCTCAATCAAAGCATTCTTGATAGATGGCCACCCAGCCTCTGTTTAAAAACCTCCAAAGAAGGAGACTCCACCACCCTCCAAGGGAGTGTGTTCCATTGTCAAACAGCTCTTATTGTGAGGAAGTTCTTCCTAATGTTGAGGTGGAATCTCTTTTCCTGTAGTTTGCATCCATTGCTCAATGTCCCAGTCTCTGGAGCAGCAGAAAACAAGCTTGCTCCATCTTCAGTGTGACATTCAATGAAATATTTAAACAGAGCTATCACGTCACCTCTTAGCAAGTGACAAGCAGGTCTTAGATTGAAGAGTTTAACTGGTGGGCCAGAGTCCCCAATTACTTAAAACAGGTAAATACAGTGTTATCCCACATAAACTGTAAATATAGGAGCTAGCAGAGCCATTCAGTTCTGTTCTATGGACTTCAGGGGATAAAATAATGAAATATTTGTAGAATCCACCAAAGAAAGTCTAGTGGCTTTCACAGCTGATTTCAGACACCCAGGAATCCTAGCATTGCTTAGGGTCTCCATTATATCTGGGACCCTCAGAAGGGTTAAACATAAATAGTCTCCTTCCTGCACAGGAATTTTGAAAGATTATATGGTCTTCCTGCCTTTACTAGTTTTTAGTCTTTTTTAAATAGTTTTATTAAATTTAAAATGAGTAATACAAATATACATAAACAACTTGTGAAGTCATATATGTTACCTATTATACAAGCTAACAATATGTTAGTCAAAATATCCACTATACATTCATTCCATTATTTTCATGCTTGTTACTTCCTTTGCTTAAAATACTTGAGAGTGATATAAATAAAATATAAGCGATATCAATTACATCAATCCAACAGGAAAAAGAACAGAGCAAACCTTTCCTTTCTTTAATGCTTAAATCATGTTTTGTATGTTACTACTCAAATCTTTAACTACCGGTATTTAGATATACTTTAATTGTTAGATAGAAAAGAAGATAAGAGAATTAAAGAGATTTTTTTGTACATCAATTATACTTAGTTTAGTTTAAACCCATGATCGTCATGTCTCCCCATTTTTCTCGTAAATATGCTATTATTTCTTTCCAATCCTCCATATATTTAAGAATATTTTCATTTCTGAGTCCTCTTGATAATACGTCAATTTCTAGAAAGTCTAGAAGTCTAGGAGTTTGAATGCCCAGTCTTCTATTGATGGGATCTTTTCCTTTTTCCAACACTTGGCGTATGTCTTTCTTGCCGCTGATAACATATAAATTTTTTTTACCATATTTAATTCATTATCATTATCTAACATATTTAACAAAAAAAATTCTGGTGCAAGTTTCAACTTAATTTTTAAAACTTTCTTCATTTCAAAATAGATCTCCCCCCCCCTTTTTTTTCTTTTTTTTTCTTTTCTTTTTTTTTTGCTTTTTCACATTTCCACCACATATGAAAAATAGTTCCCTTAACACTCCCACATTTCCAGCATAAATTGCTGTTTTTAGTCTTGTTTTTAGTCTTGAGTGTGCCACAAGTCTGTGACAGGGCAGCTGGTGCATCTGTTACGGTGGAGGAAATGGATCTACTTTCAGTTGTATGACCACCTCTCTCACAGCTGCTCAGGGCTGTAAAGGAATCACCTACATGTTGCATTTTATTCCTGATGGAGAAGCAGCCCTGGGGGATCTCCTATACAGTTTGTAGCAGCTGCAGGAGGAATCACAATTGAACCAAGAGTGAAGTTACCACTTCATGGCAAGGGATGCATGAACCAACTCCACTGCAAGACAGAACACTTAGGGGCTGTTCAGACTACCTTTTGAACTGAATTGCAAGCCGGATTAAAACTGAGAAGTTCTCACTGGATTCGGTGCTTGCACAAACAGAACTGGGGCTTGCACTAGAGAGGAGGAGCAAATGCCCCTTGGCCCGGTGTATTTGAAACTGGGGTTTTCCCCGTTTCTTTTGGAAAAAAACGGGGCCAGGCCAATGTGAACTTGGCCCCGGTCATCTTCGGCTCCTTCAGGGGGAGGGATCAAGGGCAGAAGGTGGGCAGTGGGCGGAACATGCCTCCCCTCTCCGATCTGGAGCTTCTTGACAGCTTATGCGAATGCATCATCGGGGCTGAGTGAGAGGGAAATGAAAGGGCTTTGAGACTGCGGCAGCCTGGGCTCCCCTTCCCTCCTCCTGCTGCTGCTGCTGAGGGAAGACAGTGCCTGTGGTGGGCTCCCTTTCCCTCCTCCTCCTCCTCCTCCTCCTCCTCCTCCTCCTCCTCCTCCTCCTTTGTGGCTGAGAGAGTGTGATGGCGCTGCACTCTCCTTTCCTCCTCCTCCTCCTGCCCAGCTGCTGTCTCTCTTTCCCCCATGCCCCCTTTCCTCCAAGGAGGGAGCATGTGGTCTCCTTGGAAGGAGGGAGGGGGGGGGAGGACCCAGGCAGAAGACCCAGGCAGGAAGGCCTTCCGTCTCTTCCCATAGGAAAGCCTGGGAGGGAGATCCCTGCTTTTGCCCTGCTGGCCCAGGGAGGGAGGGAAGGAAGGAAGGAAGTGATCTGGCAGCCGTTTAGAGGAAGAGAAGGGAAGAAAAAAGAAAAATGGACCCCCCCCCCTTGGGCTTTTAAACATCTCTCTCTCTCTCTCTCTCTCTCTCTCCACTCCTCCTCCTTCTCCTATATTCCTTCCCCAAATCAATCCACTCCTTGCAAAGGCATGATGATTGCCAGAGACAGTGTGGCCTACTGGTTGGAGCCTTAAGGGGAAGATGCTGGAACTGTTGCTGCTGGGTGCCTTCCCTGCTGTCCTGGGCTTTTCCTGGCAAGTTAAAAAGAGGCTGGATGGCCATCTGACAGGGATGCTTTGATTGTGAGTTCCTGCATGGCAGGGGTTTGGACTGGATGATGGCCCCTGGAGGTCTCTTCCATTGCTACAATTCTGGAGGCTGAGAGAGTGTGACCAGCCCCAGATCGACCCATGGGCTCCCAGGGTCCAGCCAGAATTCAAGCCCTAGCCTCCCCCTAGAGTCCTCCTCAAACCAGTCCCCCATGTGGGCTGTGTCTGGAGACCAGGAGTCCAATCCCAGCTCAGCCATTGCGGGCGGGTGGTGGTGGTGGCAACGACCTTGAGTCACATCCTCTCAGCCTCCAGAGGATGGCCCTCTTGACAAACCTTGCCAAGCTACCCCAGGTTCCCATAAGTCGGAAAGGGCTTGGAGGCACAGACTGGAAGAAGCAAAGGGAAGAAGAGCCAGATCTGGCTTTGGGAAGGAGGGACAGGGCTTCTTCTCCCCACCCCCATCGCCCCCTTCCTGGTCCATCCTTCGCTTTCCAAAATCTGTTTTCCTTCTTCCCACCTCTCCCACCTCATCTCTCTCTCTCTCTCTCTCTCTCTCTCTCACACACACACACACACACACATCTCCATTGCCAAAACACTGCCAAGCCCACTCTTTCCCCATCTGGCTGGCATTCATACATAGAGGAAGGGGCATGGGGTGGTGGTGAAGGGGAGGCGAGAGGGGAAAGACAAGGGCACCAGGCAGAGGAGGAAGGGAAGGCAGGATCCGGAGGGAATGCAAGGGCATCAGGCTGGGAATGCAGGCTGAAAAGCTGACAGAATATGCGAATGCTGCCAACAGGTTTTTCAAATAAAGGAGGGGGGAAGCACCCATGCTATTGGCCAATGAGTGCATCAGACGTCACCATTGACATCATTTGATTGACAATCAGGAGGCTCCATCTTAAGTCGTTACTTGTAGAAGTGTGAACTTTGTTGGGGTAAAATGCACCGGGAAGCATCGATGGGGGCAAAAGGTAGTATGAACTTCTCTCTGGAGAGAATCGGTTTGCCATGCACGATCTCCATCTGGATCAAACCAGAGCAAATGGGCTAGTCTGAATGGGGCCTTACTTTGCATGTCTGAGGTCCAAAACATACTGCAGAAACAATCTAGTTAGACACCACTTTAATTGCCCTGGCTAGGGAATCCTGGGAATTGAAGCTTATTGTGGCAACAGAGCTTCTGGCTGAGAAGGCTAAATGTTTCACAAAATTACAATTCCCATAATTTCCTAGCATTGAGCCAGGACACTTAAAATGGTTTCAACCTGGATTATTTCTGTAGTGTGTTTTGGACCTATGTTTCTAGGGTTCAGTTCCTGACAAATCAAATGAAAAGGACTGTAGAAATAAGGTTGTGGTATGGAGGGAAACTAAACTGCTGGAGACCTTACAGGGAATGACTTTTCCAGTATAAGCAAATAGCCCTTTGCTGGATAGGCTATGGTTCAGTTGCCCTTGACATGTGTGCCATTCTTTAAAAGAATTTTGCAAAGAAACAAAACCCAAAGGGTGCTCAACAATGGTTCTTTTTCATCCTCGAGAGAAGTGACAAGTGGGGTCCCACAGGGTTCCGTCCAGGGCCGAGTGCTATTTAGTATCTTTCTTAATGACTTGGATGACAGTATTGGGCACTTAGTTATCAAATTAGTAGACGACAACAAATTAGGATAAGTAGCTAATACCACAGAGGACAGGATCAAAATTCAAAATGACCTGAATAGGCTAGCTGGGCCAAAGCTAACAAAATGAAATTCAACACAGAGAAATGTAAGGTTCTTCACTGGAAAAATGAAATGCACAGATATAGGATAGGGGACACCTGGCTTAATGAGACTAAATGTGAAAAGGATCTAGGAATCCAAGTAGACCACAAGTTGAACATGAGTCAAAAGTGCAATGTGGCAGCTAAAAATGCCAATGCAATTTTAGGCTGCATCAATAGAAGTATAGTGTCTAGATCAAGGGAAGTAATACTGCCACTCTATTCTGCTTTGGTCAGGCCCCACCTGGAATACTGTGTCCAGTTCTGGGCACCACAATTCAAAAAGGATGTGGAGAAACTGAAGCAGGTCCAGAAGAGGGCGACTAAAATGGTGAAGGGTTCAAGAATTGTTCAAGAGGATAAAAACTTCAAAAATTCCATTCAGGTGGTTTTAAAAGGTGACAACATGACTGTCAACTTGTTACTTTCAATCTCTGAATGATGTGGAAAGGACAAAATGAACTCTGCGTGCTGATTTCTTGTCCCTCCAGAATCAGAGTAAGACAGATTTCCCCCCCCCCCCCCAGAGATTTTTATTCCCTTGGAGTGTTTTGCTCCCAAAGAAGGCAGGAGCCTTGTAGAATTAGAAGGCTGACGTAGTCCAAATCTGATTCCTTATTCCCAATGTCAGGTCCTGTACTCTAGTTTAGTGCACCACCCCCAATTCCTACTACAGTTGCATCATCCACTGGATTGTTGTCTTTTCCATAAATGAAATGAATAGTGAAGGATCTAACTGAATTTATGAAACATTTCATTCATTTGGTGGAAACTATGGCTCAGAACATCTTGATCCTGCTTTTTCCCAAAGCAATGTGAAACCCTGTTGCCTGCATGGGCCACTTTCAAAGCAGGCTGAATTCACATGGCCAGACTGGGTAATTTTTTTGGTTGCCTCCTCACCATACATGTGCACCATCACATGAACACACTGCCAGTGACCCCAAAGTACTTCCCACACCCAGCCATATGCCATTCCATTGGATGGCCACCCCTTTGATTAATCACACAGTTGTATGTGCAATGGTCCACCAGTTCCAGGCATTGGTGCATTGGTGTGCTAATGATATATTGGCAAAGCACAATCATGGAGCCCCCTATTACATGCTTGCTTCACCTCCCTCCTCTCATGCCCCCCTGTTGGAGTGTCTGGGTTTTGTATGTTGTTATTACAACCATTGGAGTTGTCACATTTTCATTTCTTTGCTTTGCTGCAGGCCAGTAATCATGTCAGTGCATTTATATGCAAGGACAAATATGTCCATCTTCCACACTAAGCCAAACTACCCAGGGTTCTGTTTGCTCAAGTTTTTAGCCTTGGAGCACAGCTTTGGTCTGCCAACTAAGTGCCCTGCCTTCAGAGTGGCTGGAAACCACTTTATTTCGCCTGTCTGTTCCATCTCATGTTTATTGTTTATTGCAAAACAAAGAAAAATACCACATAGTCTACTTATTGTATGCAGAATTTGTAATTAAAGATTCTCAGTCTAATAGTTGTGGACAGGCATAAACTCGCTCTCCTGTGGCAAAAGAAGCTAGAAAAACAAAAACAATCTTTTCTTCCTCAATGAACTATTCTAATAACAGAATAAAAAGGCTGGACAAATAGGCAACTTACCTGTGTAAGAGCTAGTTTGATACTTAATTGTCTTCATTTTCCTGCACAAATTTTCATCTATTCAACCTTTTTCTGCTGAAAACACACAGCCATGTGAATCCATATATAGTGGATGAATGGCCACACATTTGACAATGCATGTTCTCTCAGATACTCATGGATACTCTGATATAAAACATGATTCCTTTCTATGAGGAAGAGATTTGCCCTATCCCACAGAAAAAAGTCTCACTTGCATGTGAAGAGATCACATTCTATTCAAATAGAATAGGGAATATTTAAATTGTGTAAACAAGCCCTAAGTTATCAATGGCTCATGTGACTGTGCATAGATGCCTGAGCTGTGTTTAATTCCATGCCTTCTGTACCTCTGTGCCTACTGGGTAGGCAAAGTGCAACCCTAGGATCACATACACCACCCCTAGCTATTTAATTGGTTCCAACATGTCCCAGACGTTCCCCCAACCTTCCCTTTTCCTGCTCTCCAAATTGAATTCCTTCTCTTCAAAGTCTATAGAGCAGTGATTCCCTTTTTATATTGGTTGTAGGCTACCATCTTACTGCTCTGTTAAAATGCTGAATATGGTTCTGGCTGCTTTCTCATTTCATTTCATTTGACAGTTTGGGTGGTGCCTCCTGTTATTGTTATAGGCCTGCAAGTTTATTCTGACATATGGTCATGGGAAGCTGGATTTGCAGGATTTGACCAGAGCAGTAGAGTATAGGGGGGCTTAGAGATGTCTCATCCACAGAGTTGCCATGAGCTGGGGTTTACTTGAGAGTAGTTACAACAAACAACAACATGGTCAGAGAGTTTTCTTGGCAAGATTTGTTCAGAGGAAGTTTGTCACTGACCTCCTTTAAGACTGAGAGGAGCTGTGGCTTACTCAAGATTAACCAGTGACTTTCCCAAGGCTCAGCAGGAATTGGAACCCTGGTCTTCTGCAGTCCTGCTCCAATACTCAAATTGCTACACCACATTGGTTTCTTGTGCTCCCAGCAGGGAAGAAAAAAATTGGTTCCCAGCCCCATTGAAGTTACCTACTCTCACATTAGGCTATGTTTATTGAAGCACAGAAATCTAAAGTGAAATATCATCTGTGGAAGGCATGACACTGAAGAGCTGAGAACAGTAATAAGGAATGTCTGTTTATAGTTTTTTGTGGAGCTTTCAGGCTATGTGGCCATGTTCTAGGAGAGTTTCTTTCTGACATTTCGCCAGCATCTGTGGCTGGGCATCTTCATCTTTCTTACCGGCCATGAAAGCCTTCGACTCCACAATGTCTATTTATACTTTAAAAAGAATGGCTCCATTTGCCTAAGAAAAATTGTTACTGATCAAACCCTTTTGGCTTACCATACCCCTAACAGATACCATTAATGCAGTGATTATCACAATTAATGCCTGGTTAATGAATTTTTCTTCTCAATTTCTTCTTCTTCTTTTAAGATAATGATCATTTCCCTGAAAAATAGATTTTGAAAATAGCATGCCAGCCCTGGCCTTAAAAATCTGCAGCTTAGCTTTTGCTGTTGGCATAAAATTTTGATTTTTAATGAAAACAGAAGATTCATAATTGACATAAATTAACAAGTGTCTTTGAAGAATGTTTTAGACTCTAGCCAAAGGTTCAAAATAATCTGAGAAGACAAAAGTTAGAACTGACCTTTTAATATGTTATGCTTTTTGGGAAAATTGCTCAGCCTTGAAACAAATTATTGCTAAAACTGACAAGCATTTAAGCATAGCTTGCAGCAATTCAGGGATAAAGTCTAATTTAAACTGAATAATTAAGGGATCAAATTAAGCTCTTTTTCAAAGGCCAAGGAAATCAAAATGTTAAAAAGAGGGGAATTTAAACATTTTAAACTGAAAACTTAGAAACTTCAAAATGCAGAACTAGAAGGCATGCTTCTGATATTTAACTGTTCAGAAATGTCTCTCTCTCTTTTTTCTTTTTTTGATAAGGAATCAATTATTTAAATAAAATGTTTATTTTAATTGATCTGATAAAGATATCTCCTTTATTTGATGATTTTCCACTTTGTGATTTGTTGTAAAGTTTGTTCATTAAGCCAACACCATACAGATACCAATGCTTGAAGCCAGGCACTCAGTATATACAGACCATAGGACACAAGAGAATCCAAGTGATGGGTACTTTGTGTCAAGACTATTCACCTCCCAGTACTGAGAAGGGGAATGCTCTGGTCATGTAATATCTTATGGAGAGCTATAGTGATGTTCCATCTCATTTTAAACAGCTGATGATATGTCTAGAACTTGTTCAGGTTCAACTTGGTGGCATGGAAAAAGGAGCAGTTATCTGTAATTTACTTTATAACCATCCTTCCAACTGCATTGTTTTTAACCAAACATTCAAAACTTGGTCTAACTGATGTGCCTTTGTATCTCTGTGTTCCACTGTGTTTCCTGGCCATGAGAGATGTATGGTCCATGCTTGATTCTGAAGTGTAGGGTACTGCCCTAAACATGCTGCCAACTTTTACTCCAGTCTTTCAAACGTTCAAATCAGACATCTCATCCTTTATGTCCATGGTAGCAAAGCTATATACACAAAGCCATTTTGGAGAAGCACATGGAGAGACAGGAAGATAGGGGAAGAGGAGGAACAGGCATGTGTGCTTTAACTGTCTCTGGGGAGGCAGCTGAACTCCTGGGAGGGTGGTGAGAACAGGCACATGCCTGTTCCCCCCCCCCCCACTGTGTCCTCCAGAGCCAGTGCGTGCCTGTTCCTCCTCTCCTCCACCCACCATCCTGGGCTTTTAGTTGTCTCTGGGGAAGTCCCACCCCCAGAGGTCCAGCTGTCTCTGGGAAAGTCCCACCCCTGGAAGTCCTGTCCCCCCTAAAAGTTCTGCGTCTGGCACTGGTGCCAGAACATCTTTGAGTGTGAGCACTCAGTCCCTAAAAGGTTACCTTTACTGCTTTATATTTTTATCTTATCTTTCTCCTGTAAAAATGGAGTGTGGATTCACTGATATTCATATGAAGAAATGTGTCTTGATAATGTATCATACTGCATTGGGATACTAAAGTTGGGTTGTTATGTTACAATGCATTGATACATCTCACTTCAACTAATTGATAAGCCAGAAAAATGGGAGAGCCTTGTAGAACCTTTAAAAGTAACCGATTTATTTTAGCATGAGCTTTTATGAATTACTTAGTTTTCCTGAAGCTAATACACAGATCTGTTAGTCTGCCAATTGTTTTTTTTTTAAATTTTATTTATTAGACAAATACATAAACTAACAGAATGACAATAAATTTGGCAAATTTTGTTGTAAATATGAATGTATAAATAATTACATACCAAAAAAAATACATCAAAACATCTAAATTAACACTTATCATACACTCTAAAATCGATCTCACTGCATTCTTAGATCAAGTTCTTATTCCTTGGCTAAGCAACTTCTTTTACCTTTATCTTAAACTTTCAAGTACTACCATTTCATCCTCCTCTAAAAAAAATTCCTCTTCTTAACTTATGAATCATCTACTCTGTCCTTCTATCATTTACATAAAACCTTCGAAGAAAAGAAAAAAACGCAAAAACAAAACAAAACAACAACAACGAGAACAAAACAAAAAATAACAGCTACAAGTTCTATGCTATAAAAACAAGACAATACTTCTCACAAACCTACAAATTGGATCTTCCTATCTTGTGAATGAGGCAATTAATATAATATCTTTTGTGACCCCTCTTCATAACTTTACTATATCTCTTATTTTTTTTCTCAACTCTGTTTGTTACAAATATATTTAATTATCTTCTAAATATCTCTATATCCATTAAATTTGACTAAATATAATACATTTTTGTTTTTATAAAACATTTTCCTTGTATAATTAATGAGATTAAATTTACATTTACACATTTTAAACAATTTTTATAAATCACTCAGTTTTACTAACAATATTTTATGTCACTGGATAGTTACTTCATTTACTCTTCATTATTCTATAAATCCAGTCGTTGCTAAACGTCCATATTTGTGTTGTAGAAAGGTTGTTACTTTTTCCCAGTCTTTTTAAAAGTCTTCTATATTTCCATCATTCAGTAATCGAGACAATCTGTCCATTTCTGCTAGGTCGTAGACCTTCATAATCCAATCATCAACATCAGGAACTGTTTCTTCTTTCCATCTCTTAGCAAGTACCAATCTTGCTGCGGTGGTTAAGTGAAATAAGGTTCTGCCATGTTTTTTTTTTTTCTCCTAATTCGAAATCTAGCATGTTTAACAGATATAATTCTGGTCTAAATTCTAACTTTACATTTAACATGTTACAGATTATTTTATGAATCCCCTCCCAATATTTTTTAATTTTCTTACAAGTCCACCATACATGAAAGAACGTTCCTCTTTCTTTTTGACATTTCCAACATTTGTCGCTTATTCCATAGATTTTTGCTAATTTATCTGGTGATAGATACCATCGAAATAGCATTTTATAGTAGTTTTCCCTTATATCCTGACTTCTTGTATATTTTAATCTCTTTACCCAAGTGAATTCCCATTGGGATAAATCAATAGTATTACCAATATTTTCAGACCAAATTATCATATTGTTTTTTATTATTTCTTTTTCCATTTCTATCTTCAACAAAAATTTATACAATTTGGATAGTAAGCCTTTATCTTCTAAGTTTAATGTTTCTTCTAATTCTGATTTTTCTAATGCAATACCATTTTCTTTTATATCTAGTTTAAATCTTTCTTTTAGCTGCCAATTCAGGTACCAATGTAGGTTTAAATTTCCGTTTTTAAATTCTTCTTCTGTTTTAAATCTAAATTTATTATCTTTCTTAATTAATAAGTTTTTATATCTAAGCCAGTCTATATTTCATCCTTTTTCTCTCCAAAAGAAAGCTTCATGGGATGAAGTTTCTAATGAGATTTTATCTCCAATTTTTCTCCTTACCTTTTCCCAAATCCATAAGAGGGGTTTCCTAATACAATTCTTTATTTTTTATTTCTCTGTTGTAGTATAAATATGCATGCCAACCATAAATAATATCTACATGTTCGAAACGTAACAGTTTTTTATCCTTTAATGTTACCAAATTTTTAATCCAGATTAGGGATGCTGCTTGAAAATATATTTTTAGATTTGGAACTGCCAAGCCACCTCTTTCTCTCGAGTCTTGTAAAGTCTTTAGTCTTACCCTTGGTTTTTTACCCTGCCATAAATATTTTGTCAAGTCTTTTTGCCATGAGTATATAGGTTTCTCTTTTACTATAATAGGGATAGTTTGGAATAAAAATAATAATTTTGGTAATATATTCATTTTAATGCTTGCTATCCTACCTAGTAAAGATAAATTCAGTGATTTCCAATTTTCTAGGTCATTTTTAATTTGTTTCCATAACTTATTATAGCTATTCTTGAAAAGATCATTGTTTCTTGTTGTAATATCAATCCCCAGATATCTAGCTTTTTTCACTATTTTTTATCCTGTTATTTCTTGCAATTTTGATTCGTTGTTTTTGTTCATATTTTTTGTTATTATATTCGTTTTCCCTTTATTTACACTAAGCCCTGATATCTTTTCAGACTCCTTTAATTCCTTCTCAAGGATCTCTATATTGGATAGTGGATCCTCTAGGAAGAAGACTAGATCGTCTGCAAAAGCTAAGATTTTGAATTCATCTCCTTTGTTTTTAATTCCCTGAATAGATCCGTTTAACTTTACGTTTTTAATCAATATTTCTATAATTATAATAAATAACAAGGGGGACAGTGGACATCCTTGTCTAGTTCCTTGTTGTATTTTAAGGCTTTAGTTTTTTTCATTATTTATAATTAAGTATGCTTCCTGGTCTTTATAAATTGCTTTAATCCAGACTAAGAAATTTTGGCCAAATCCTAATTTTTTTAATATTTTAAATAGAGTTTCCCAATTCACTTTATCAAATGCTTTTTCCATGTCAACCAAAATTATAGCCAATTCTTTATCTTTTTTTATTTTTAAACAGTTCAATTATATCAATCATAATTCTTATATTTTTCTTTAGGTATCTTTTTGGTAAAAAGCAATTCTGTTCTTCTCCTATCCAGTTTTGAAGAATTTTTTTAAGTCTGTTAGACAAGATTGCTGAAAATATTTTAAAATCAATATTTAGCAAAGAAATCAGTCTATAGTTTTTGACCTCTTGTGGGTCTTTCTCAGATTTCAGAATTAAGGAGATGTTTGCTTCCTTCCATGTCTTAGGGAGTTTGTTTTCCTTGATAGAGTTTATCGTTTTTTGTAGAGGGTCAACTAGTTGTTCTTCTAAAACTTTATAATATAGTGTTGGAAACCCATCTGTTCCCGGGGTTTTCCCATTTTTCAACTCTTTTATAGCTTGTTTAATTTCTTCATTTGTAATTGGTTGTTCTAGTACTGTTAATTGATCTTCTAGTATGAAGGTAACATCTATATTCTTTAAGTAGTTATTTATTGATTGTTCTGTAATTTCCTGTTTCCTATACAATAGTGAATAATAATTTTAAAAGATTTCCTTTATTTTCTTCTGCTCTGTAACTAACTCCTCTCCTACTTTAATATTCAGAATTGATTTTTTTTTCTCTTTCCTTCTTTAGTCTATATGATAACCATTTCCCTGTTTTGTTTGCATTTTCAAAATAGTACTGTTTGGCATATTTCATTTTTTAAAAAATTTCTTCTGTCAAACACATTGAAATTTGTTTCTGCAAAATTTGTATTTCTTTAGTAACTTCAATGTTTTTAGGGTTCTCCTTTAATTTCTTTTTTCTTTAATTTTCTGAGCAATTTCCTCTATTCTTGCATTTCTTTTCTTTTTTCATATTATATTTTCCTAGATAAAGAAGCCTCTCATTACAGCCTTACTAGCTTCCCAGACTGTAGTGTAATCAGTCCCTTTTCCCAGATTTTCTTGAAAATAATTTTCTAATGTCTTTTTAGCCTTTTCTATTATGTCCTTCCTTTTTAATAAATTTTCGTTTATTCGCCAAGAGAGGTTTCTTTGTCCGTTTTTAAGAGTCATTTGAATAGGATTATGATCTGATAAAACTTTTGGAAGGGAGTTCATTTTAATTACATTTTTTAACCATTTTTTAGAAATAAAAAACATGTCCAATCTTGAATGGGATTTATGCCTATTAGAATAAAAAGTGAAGTCTTTTTCCCCGCCATGTTTTGCTCTCCAAACATCTGTTATTTCTAGATTATCAATCATATTATGAAAACTTATAGGTAGTTTTCCTTGTTTTTTCTTTACCATTTTCTCTGATTTTCTATCTATTTGTGGTTCTACAACCCCATTCCAATCTCCCATCATGATTATACTATCATAGTTTAGTTCTAGAATCTCATTCATTACTTTTTTTATAAAAAAATTCTTTATCTTCTAATGGCCCATAGACTCCCACGATTTATACTCTTTGGTCCCAAATTTTGGTTTCAACACCTACATAATGACCAATCTGATCATTGAGTATTTCAGTAGGAACTAAATTCGAATTTACATATATAATTACTCCCTTTTTCTTTGTTTTGTGAGCGGAGATAAATTCTTTCCCAAGTTTTTTATTCTTTAGAAGTCCCACATCTTGTTGTTTGATGTGAGTCTCCTGAAGACATAATATATCCCATTTTTTCTTTTTTTAGGTATTGAAAAACCTTTTTCCTTTTCTTAGGAATATTAAGGCCTTTAATATTCCAAGATAATATCTTCAAATTCATTTTGTGTGGTGTTATTTGCCCAATAACCCCTTAAACCTTAGTCACTAACCTTAATAATTTGATATTAGGCCTCTTCTGTTTCTTCTTCTCCTAGGTCATTTTCTTTAAGATTTTTCTGGCTTCTATCGGCTTCCAAGTCTTCCTCTTCGTTTGGATTCTTCAATCCTTCAGTGGAGTCTTGATTTTTTCTAAAAGATCATACAAAGTCTCTCGCTTTACTTATTGAGTTTATTCTCACTCTTTTTTTTATTTTATTTTTTTGAAAATTAACGAAACTCCTTCTGGTAGTTCCCATCTATAAGCTATGTTGTGTCTTTTCAGAGATGCTGTTAGGAACTTATATTCAGCTCTTTTCTTCAAAATCCTCGCGGGAATGTCCTTCAAAATCATCAATTCTTCCTTGTCTACAATCAATCTTTTCTTATAACTTTTTTCTAAAACCAAATCTTTTGTTTTTGTATGTACAAAATAAATTGAAATGTCTCTTGGCAGATTTTTTTTCCTCTGGCAATTCTAGAATTAATTCTAAAGGTTTTATCGATTTCTTTTAGCATTTCTGTACATGGAATTTTGACAAAATCAGCTAGGATTGGAACCAAATAATTATATAAGTATTCATTCTGTAATTCTCTAAGACCTCTGATCTTCAAACATCGTTCTCTGGCCTTTAAGTCAGATAATGCTCTTAAATCCTGTTCTCTTTCATGTTCCACAGGTAAGTGCAATGTTTTGTCTTCCAACTCTTTTGTTTTAACTTCTAAGATTTTGACTTTAGTATCTGTTTCTTTTAAGTCTCTTGAGACCTTTTCTATTGTTTGTTTGAGGTTTTTGATTTCTGTCTTGAAATCACGTTTTAATTCTGTCTTCATTTCCCTCATTTCATGTTGCATGTCTTTCATCCCCTGATTCAGTTTCCTTATTTCATCTAGAATCATGTTCAGTTCTGTTTGTTTTGTACTAAATTCAGTTGATGGTCTTCTCTGTTGAGAGTTTGTATATTTTCTTAGACCTGTTGCCATCTTCTATTAATTTGTTTAATAAATGTTATTTGTTGCTATCGTTGTTATTTTTCTTCCAAATGTGTATTTATTACTGCAGTAAGTCTCTCACTTTTTTATTACAATTGTTAATGTTTATTTTAGTTATAATAGTCGTGTTATTCTTATTTAAAGGTTCTTCCAGTTATTAATATTATAGGTTTTTCTTTTATTTTATTTTCTTCTTGTTGTCACGAGTCTGCCAATTGTTAATTGCTGCTAAGATATAAAAGTAGGGTCAGGAAGAGTGACCCCAAACCCCACTTTTCCAGCTCCAAAGCCTCCTGAACCTCTTCATCATTTTAATAAAGTGTATCTTTGGGGGACATTTTACTACGGTGGTTTCATGTCTCTGTCCCTTTGCATTCCCAACTGCCTGAAAGTTGGGCAAGCTTGGGGGCCAAGCTTGGTCTCATATGGAAACCAGAAATGACATGACATCAATTCTGGCATGCCAGAAAGTGCCAATGTGGTGCTTTGTTTGTTTCTGGATATATTTCTTCATATGATTGATGGGTTTCCATGTCACTTGATGCAGAGGTCCTTCCCTAACAAAATGGCAGCTACACAGTTGAAGGGTAAAATTACTTATCCTGATAACTGTTCCATTTCAGCCTCCCCCTTCCAGATGAAGGCTGCTACCTAAATTGCTACTCCAAGAACTGGGAGACTGTCTAGAATTTTTTTTTTTTTTCAGATCATGGAATGTTACTTTAAAAAAGATCAAATGCAATGAGATGCTGGAGCCATGTATAACAGACTATTTATGTAATGATGCTCAGGATGTTGCTTTTGGTCCCAGGGCATCATCCTGCCTTATTTTAGTTAAGGTGGCTTCAGCATTGCTTTAAATTCATGCTGAATGTAAAAATTAAGAAAGTTACTTCTTAACGGTAACTTCCCAAGCTCTGAAAAAAAATTGCCACTTAGATATAAATCCTTGAAATAAATAAATAAAAGGTGAAAGTGCCCAATTCAGATTCCCTGAGTGACAGGCTGATTGGGAGATGTTTATTTGTTTGGCTTCTGGAGAGGGTGAAGACCAGGAATATAAGTATCACAGTGCACTAATGCTGTGATGGAGGACAACAGGGAGCTGAAACAAAGCTATTTAACCCTGGTTGCTTCCACCCTCTCCCTGTTTTGGAAGCGTCTCTACATCAATGTGAGTTATTTGGTTGCATTGGAGCCAGGTAGGAATTTTCTCCCATTTCCAAGGTGTTCTGTTTTTGTTTTTTGTTTTCTGAGCATCGACAGGGGTAGTGTGACCCTGCTGGTGCTCTTAGACCTCTTAGCGGCTTTTGATAAAATAGATCACAGCATCGTCTTGGACAGCATGACAGGGTTAGGCATCGGAGGTACCACATTGCAGTGACTCCAGTCCTTCCTCTCGGGCAGGTCCCAGAGGGTGCTGCTCAGGGACAGTTATATGAGCAGAAGAGAGCTCACCTGTGGGGTCCCACAGGGGCTATTCTGTCCCCGATGTTATTTAACATCTATAAGAAGCCACTGGGTGAGATCATTCGGAGTAATGGAGCTGGATGTTATCAGTATGCTGATGACACCCAAATCTATTTCTCTGTGTCTTGTTCATTGGCCTCGAATTCCAATGGCGTCTCCTCTCTCAATGAATGTCTTTGGGTGGTAATGGGCTGGATGAGGAAAAACAGATTGAAACTGAAACCGGACAAGACGGAGATGCTCATGGTAGCGGCCCCGAAACCAAGAATCGGGCTGCAACCTCCAGTCCTGGATGGGGTCACACTCTCCTCCAGTGACTGTGTTTGCAGTGTGGGGATGCCCCTTGACTCGTTGCTCCTGATGACAAATCAGATAAATGCGACAGTCAGGAGCTCCTGCTATCAACTTCGGATGATATGCCAGCTGCACCCTTTTCTGGAAGTAAGGGATCTCGAGATTGTTGTTCACACACTGGTAACCTCGCGTTTAGATTTCTGTAACACACTTTACATGGGGCTACCCTTGTGCTTGGTTTGGAAACTACAGTTAGTACAGAATATGACAGCCAGACTAGTGTCAGGAGCATTCAGGAGAGACCATATTACTCTGGTACTAAGGTCCCTCCACTGGCTGCCTATCTGTTTCTGGGACCAGCACAAGGTGTTGGTTATCACCTTTAAAGCTCAAAATGGCTTGGGTCCAAACTATCTCAGGGACCCTCCCTACAATCCTCTCTGCACACCACGGTCCTCTGGGAGGAATGTGCTGCAGCCTCAAAAATCTAGGCTTTCAGCTACCTTCCAGAGGGCCTTTTCCATTGTTGTCCCCAAATTGTGAAATGACCTGCTGGATGAGATCCGTCAAGTTATATCTTTAGACAGCTTTAAAAAGTCTGTCAAGACAGATCTCTTCCAGCAAGCCTTCCCAGGATAGATACCCAGGCCTCAGGGACCCCCCTTTTCATAGAACTCCCTAATATCTCCTGGAAAAACTAATCAGAATGTTGCCATGCTGCTCTGTTTGGTTTTTTTTGTAAATTGTATCAATGTTCTTTTAAATCATTGGTTTTAATTTGTAACAGATTTAATACTTTTTTAAGGGAGGGAGGGATGTAGCTTGTTTTGTTCAATGTAACTGTATTTTTATTGTTGTTAGCCACTCTGATTGATTTCAAAGGGGAGGGGTCCAAGTTATTATTATTATTATTATTATTATTACTATTATTATTAGATTGATTGATCTGGGTCTGCAGCCCAAAAGGCTCCTGGAACATCTACTGCACTTCTAATGAAAATCCTTGCTTGAAGAATTACAATACAAAGAAACTTGATAAAAAGGTGTGACAAGGGAGAAGTTAACTGTCTCATTTTCTTCTGGTATAGTCTCTTAGATTGGTGAAGACAGTTGATGGAGGAGCCTTTGGGAAGATGATTCTTTGGCAGGGCTTCTGGAATGATTTTATTTCCTATGTCATCACCATCTGCTTTAGCTTGCAAGAACGACTGCTGATAGTGACAACTGAGGATATAGGTGACTATTTTGTGAACACTTCTCTTAAGGTACACATTTTGCTGCATTTGTTCTTAGTACACTGCATTTTTACATTATTTCAAACAATATATACATTTTTGTGTACACATTCTTCCAGTATGTGCACATTTTCATTCAGTGTTTGATTGGAGAACTGCCAGGTGAAATTTAGAGAAGTGAGAGGACCAAATAATATTTAGCTTTGCCTATTGGTTTGGACATGTCATTAAACACCAAAGGCAGAATTCTCCAGTCCCTAGTATTGTTAATTTTCATGTATGGATGTGAAAACTGAACCCTGAAGAAACCTGGCAGAAAGAAAATCAACTCATTTGAAATGTGATACTAGATGACTGTTTTACAGATACCATGGCTGGCTAAAAAGATGAGCAGTTCCAAACAAATGAAGCTTGAATTCTCATTATAAGTGAAGATGACTAAACTAAGGCTGTTATACTTTGAACATATTGTGATATAATCTGACTCATTACAATATCCAGTATAATAATGCCTGTTCAAGTGGGAAGCAGTAGGAAAAGAGGGAAACCATATCACAAGTGGATTGATTCAACTAAGGAAGCCACAAGCCTGAGTTTGAAAAAATTACCCATGCCAGCACAATGTACTAGTTTGAGCTTTGGACTATGATTCACTTCCCAGCCATGGAAACACACTGCATGACTTACATGTGAGTTACATACTGTCAGAATGTATCAGAAAACTACCAGAAAAAGAAGCTTTAAAAGGTAAAGGCTTTCCTTGACATGAATGTCTAGTCGTAACAAACTGTAGGTGGCAGTGCTCATCTCTTTTACTAATCCGAATAGCAGTGTCATCCAAAGATGACTCCATGGTCACATGGCCAGCATGACTTCATGGAATGCTGTTACCTTCCCACTAAAGCAGTACCTATTTATCTACTTACATCTACCTACATCTCTAGGTCCATGTATATTATTGGCGTATACCATGTATATTATTTGCATAATAAGCATAATAATGCATGTTTTCAGACTGCTAGGTTGGCAGAAACTGGGACTAATGATTGGAGCTCACCCCATCACATGACACTTGGGCTTTGAACTGCCAAACTTCTGGCCTCTTGATCATCAGAACTAGTATCTGAACCACTAAGCCACCACTTCCCTGTTAAAATGCCAATTGCCATCCTCCGGCTTTTGAGGGAGAGAAGAGGCAGGCCCAGCTCCATCAGGGCTTGCCTGAACTAAAGGACCCTCCCTCCATACCAACTGCCATCCTCTGGCTTTTGAGGGAGAGAAGAGGCAGGCCCAGCTCCATCAGGGCTTGCCTGAAGGATATTATTTAGATATTTAATTTATTTGCTTGTGTTGCTTGTTTATCCACTTTTGTAAACCGCTTTGATCTTTTTTGGAAAGGCGGTATATAAATAATAATAATAATAATAATAATAATAATTATTATTATTATTAAAAGAGGCCTTAGGGCTGCCATGTCAGAAATTACTTGAAGATATGCATTGACAAATCCATGCCATAAGATCATGAGGAGTTCAGTTAACCTTTTAGAGGATTTTCATTCACAGGATCACCACTTTGACCACAGGCACAAAGTCAACTTCACAGCAAATAACGAGTTGGATTGGGAGGGGTATTTATTAGGTAAATTTAGTTTAGCATGGAGCTTAATAAATTTCTGTCACATAATTACTTCAGAACCCACACTATAAATACATGTTGTATACCCATAAAAAGCTATGGTGAACAATATAACTTTTGCTGTTATTTAACAATTGACAATGAAAAATATCACTCCCACACAAAGAGGGCAATGAATAAGCCAGTTAACAAGCTACCAGGTAAAAGAAGCTTTTCTTCTTCATACTTGTTGAGAGGTTGGTATAGATTTGATAGAAGTCATGCAGTCTTTCTGGCTTTTTTTTTTTTTTTTTTTTTGGTCCGTAACATTTTCAGGGAACCAGTTGTGAGTACTGAAGAAAAGGCATTTAGCTTTGCTTAGCACAATGCAATATTCCTGAAGGCAATTTTCAATAAACAAGTGCAAATCCACACAGGGACCATACCGTAGCAGTTAAGTTTATGAGATTCCTTCTTCTCAGGCTATATCGTTTTGCTTTCTTGAAAGCTCTCAATTTTTGATGCAAATGAGAAGGTATTAACCATTTAATACTCAGCAACACTAGCTTTCACTTGACACTGCAGACTCCTTTTCCTCCAACTCATTTTAATGTACTTCTACAGTGTTTTGAGCACCCTACTATCCTAGGGTTCATAGGACATTTCTAGGTCCATGTATATTATTGGCATAATAAGCATAATTTAGAATTTGCCCATTTTCTTTCCCCATTTTTCCCAAGCAGTATTTGTTTTATACTGCTGGAATTTACTCTATTCTTTATATAAACCATGATGTTTGCAGGAAAAACTAATTTACCCTTCCATTCCTCATCCCTCACTCACATCAGATCCAATGGACTCAAACAATATACTTTGTTTGAGATAAATTTAGACATCTTGGCATCAGTGGAATTGCTTTTGAGATAACTTCATATAAATCAGAGAGGAAAATTTGGTCTATATCTATTTTCCTCCACTGTATTTCCCCCTCTTTGTAATGCTCCACTCTCTGGGATATTTTAAAATTCTTTTTCTAATCTTTCAAAAAGGAAGGAATTGTGGTTCAAACATCTACCTTCAATGGTCAACATCAAAGCTGCATTTTCCACCTTTCCTGCTCTTGTTGTTTGATATCAAATTGACTTCATCTTGAGGCAACCCTATGATTGTGACACCACCAAGTGCCCATCATCAACTGTTCTGCTCCAGCCTGGCAAACTCAGGGCTGTGGCTTCTTTGATTCAGGGCACCTCTAATGAAGTCATCTTTATCCACTCTTTTCCATTTTATTGAGCATTATTGTCTATTCTAGTGGCTCATATCATATCATGTTATGCCCAAAGCCCAACAGGTGTATTTTAGTCATTGGGGCTTCCAGTGAGATTTCAGCTCCAATTTATTCTCGGACCTATTCATTTGTCTGTTTATTAGTCCAGATATCTCTAGAATTCTCTTCGATTCCAATTCCCTATGCAATTCCCCCATGAAGGGTGACTTTGCAGATTTCTGCCCATGATGATGTCACCTCCTGTTACTTGTACAGCCTAAATGCTTACTCATCAGGGCAGCTTAGTGACTCCAGGTAACCTAGTCACCTTTCACCTACATCTGAGCATTTTTTGGGATCCATTTCTCCAACAGTGCCGTATTGCTGAAATGCCAAAAAGTCACAGTGATGGTGTCAAGGGTGCCCTTTTTCCGCCGCAAAAAGAAGCAGCATTTTGCCACTTCTTTTGGGGGTAGAAAAATGGTGGATTTGGGCCCTAGTGTGCAGCTGCCGTGGCCCTGATCCAGCTCACAAAGTGGTAGCATGATTCCACCCCTTTAGGGCCATTTGTTTTGGCCCAAGGTTTGGTTACCAGTCTTGAAAAAGACCAAAATCAAGATTCAGCACATGCTAATGAACATCACCCATGGTCAGGAGGATTTCTCTGCAGACAGAGGAAAAATAATAATAATAGTAATAATAATAATAATAATAATAATAATAATATATTTATACCCCGCTCCTCAGCTCTAAAAGCTATCAGAGTGGCTTACAATCATTATTTCAACTAGACAGTTCCCTGCCCTCAGGCTTACATTCTAAGAAGACACGACACAAAAGGAGAAGGGAATGGTGGTGGGGAAGGGGATCAGGTCCAAAAGTTCTTCTCTCCCTCCGACGCCCGGACCAAGGCAGATGGCATTGGAGGAAGGGCTCTGCTTCTTAATCCAGGACAGGCCCTATGGAGTTTGGCCTGTCCTTTCACTCCCTCCAGAGCAAGATAGTGCAGCATGGAAGGAGGGCTCCTCATGCCTGATGGTGTTGCTAGGCCTCTCCAGTCCCTTCACTCCCTCCTGGGCAAGATGGTGTAGGAGGGAAGGCTCTTCCACTTGAGGCCATGCCTGAAGGTGTTGCTAGGCCTCTCCAGTCCCTTCACTTCCTCCTGGGTAAGATGGTGTAGGAGGGAGGGCTCTTCTACTTGAGGCCTTAAATAGACACCCTGAGGCCTTGCTATTCAACAATAAACCAACACAGGGGGGCTTTCTAGACCACCCAAAAGGGGCGGTCTGTACTCACCCCTTTCAGCAGCAAGATGACGCTGAGGCTGCTGCACGGGCAGTCCCAGAGGCCTCATCCTGCCACTTTTGGAGGCCGCGGGGAAGCAGCAAACTGCCGGTTCCCCGCGGCCTCCAAGTGGGGTTCAGCGGGCACTCTGGGTGCCCGCTGCACCCCGCTTCCCTCGCAGGGCTGAAGGGGGAAAGGGGCTGCCGCCACGGCCCCTTTCCCCTGGGTCTTTGTCGCGGCCATTTAAAGGCCGCGGCAAAGACCCGCCGCAAAAAAGAGCTCCGTTTTGGAGCTCTTTTTTTGCGCTGCGGGAAGCATCATTATATGCGCAGCGACTCTAAGCGCTGCGCACATGATGACGCTACTGTAGCACGTCCATATGGACGCTGCCATTTTAAAATGGCGGCGTCCATACGCTTTAGGCCTAGGGAGGGTGCAAACGCTACGCCCTCCCTAACCCTAAAGGCGGGCTTTTTAGCCCTTAAAGCGCCTCTTTTTCCCCGTCTAGATCGGGCCAGAGATTAATATGTAAATCACTTCCTCTCAACTCCCAAGCCAGCATTCTCTGCAGATGTCAGCCACAGATGCTGGTGAAACATCAGGAATAAACTCTTCCAGAATACAGCCACATAGCCCGAAAATCACACAAAAACCATGTGATCTGATTGGTACCAAAACTGGTTTCTTTCCCATGCCAAGACACAGCTTTTTTATTAATATCTTTGGGCCCTAGTTTACTTTAAACATACATATATATGTTTTTTAATTATTATAGCTGTTAAAGATGTTTTAAGCTATTTTAACTTGTTTTAATCTTTGATATGTTTTAATCCTGCTACAGCTACTTTATTGTTTTACTGTGGAATAGTTTTCAATTGTTTTATCTACCCTATTGTTGTATTCTAGCCTAAAATTGTCATATACTCCCCTAACATCTTATTATAAAGGGTAAGATATAAATATTTTAATAAATAAAATTTAATGAAATATTGGCTGTACAGGAAGAAGAGTTCAATGCTGATTCTGACAACCTATCACATATAGTAGACCCATCCTCAGGGCTGGGGTGAACCAGCATTCATATTTCTGTGCTGATCAATTTTAGCTGCCCACTTGTACAAGGCCAAATGCTGATTCATTTACACATGCAGTTATTTCACTAAAAAGACATTACCAAAATTGTGAGATGACAAGTCAGCAAGCTTTAAAACAATCAGTTTTGACAACCATTTGAAACAATAGATACATACTGCAAAATTTCTTATTCTGTTCATATATATGTATTAGGAACACAGTTGATCCCTTCAAAATCTTTCCATTGATCACATCAAACCCTATTTTGACATGTTGCAGAGATAAGAAAATAAAAGGAATGTGATTTAAACAAATTTGAACCAGTGGTGTCACCTTGTGCAAATGTCTGGAAGGTGAATTGGGGGGGGGGGGGGGAGTGGCAACCTGCCCTGTCCTCCCTTCCCCCTTCCCTCCCCTCAAATCACTTGCCTGCCCCTTCTCTGTCTGGTCATGTCACACTCAAATGGCCACTGAGGGATTTGGGGAGCTGAGAGGGCAGCTGGGCAACTGAGGCAGTGGTAGAGGATGGAAGGGGCAACTGCTACTCCTACTTCTCCAATGCCTTGGCTTGCTTGTTGAAGAGAGTCACAGTACCAGAGAAGGCCCCAACCTGATCCCACCCCTTCGGAGGTGCCATCTGGTGTGGTCTGAATCCCCTGTACCTCCCCTAATTTGAACTTTCATGATGATTCTCTTCAATTTGGCACTACAGTGGTCCCCCGGCTTACGAATCCCCCGGGGTACGAAAACTCCAGGGTACGAAACCGTCGGGACCGCTAACGTATCCCCCGGGATCCAAAAGATCCCCCGGGATACGAAGAAAAAAAACCGCGCGGCTCCTTTAAATCGGCCACGCGGTCCGTCCGCTAAAGCGGTCCCCCGGGAAACGAAAGCTTCCGGGTTACGAAAGGTAATCCGGAACGGATTACCTTCGTAACCCGGGGGATGACTGTATTTCCATTTTCATTTCACTCTGAGCATATTGAAGCATACTCCTTGCTTGACTGTTGAATCATAATACTCTGATTTTTTTGTAAAATTCCATTAAATGTTGAAGGCATCACAAAAGTAGTTATCATAATCTTTAGTAGACTGACTGTGGGGTCAAGCAGATGGGGCAAATGGAGCAGCCAGAGGTTGCTTCTGCCCTGATTGCTGAAGGACTATAGTGACTGGATGCCATGTTTCTAAAGCCACCCATTGTCACGCTCCCGAATGGGCTGCTGGCAGGAGTGTTTTTTTTTAATGCTCTTTTTGTGGCTGGCCTTGGGCTACCTTAGGCAGCCTTGGCATGGCTTCCAGGCCGCTTGGGGGCATCCATCATTTGAATGCCACACCTCCAAAGTGCCCAGAAGGCACTTTATTAGGCCCGTCTGTTTCAGGCCTGACTCAGACATACTGTCTTCAATAATGACAGAGTTCATGAGCATCTAAAGCTCACCCCAAAAGATTTGCACATAGTTAAACATGCAGAAAACCTTTTTTGCATTTCTTTGCTGCAAATGTTCCCTTTAACTTATCCATCAACAGTGGTAAAACAGAGGAAGAGCTCCAGCACAGCAGGTTTTTATGCTAGGGACTTTACTGGGATGACAGCTGTCACCAGCTCCCTTGGGCTAGAAATGATGCATTCATTCTTACTTCAGTGAAGAACTAAAACCTATTTGTTAGCCCTAACTAGAACAGATTAATTGAATTAGTGGGGTTTACCTATATGTTGATTCACTACACAATAATTGATTTACTCACTGTGCCCCAGTTGTAATTAAGCAACAGGATTTAGTCCAAAATCTCCTAGGAATCGTTTCATCTGGGAATTTTGGTAAGTGTGTCATGTTCTCCTGAGAGACTGGGGCCAGGTATGCTCAGTCTGAAAGATGCTTCTTCAAGGACTGTTGTTTGGATAGCTACCATTTCTTCATCCTCAATGACAAGATCATGGCAAAGGTTGGAAATATTGCCCCCTTTTTAAACCATAGCTCACAGAATCCTGCAGCTATTTAGAACCTTCTGAGAGTTTTTAGAAACACCCTAAGATTTTTCAAGGTCTGATTCATAGGGACCTTTGGGTTAAGAAAAAGGTCAGCAGCAGTTTGTAAAGCAGGACAAAAATAATCCTGTTCACCATGGGCAAAGTGCATTATTGTACTTCTGCTCTTATTCATTTGATCAGTGGTATTTACCTACAATCATATTTACTTATAACACCCTACATTTTTAGTGTCATTGACTGAATACCTGAGGCATTCCTAATTTTTTTTTCCAGGAAACACAAAGCTTCTGTTCAAAGCAGTAGTTATTTTTTCTCTATATTTACCTGTTCAGTACAACAATCCTTCTCATGTTACTGTGGAGATTTCAGGAGAAATCAGGGGAAATAGTTGGAATCCATACAGGTAGCAAATGATATATAGTCCCTGTTAATCATAGAGTTCCAGGGTTTCAAGACAGTGAATTGTGGATCTACTATGCTAGTGGAAAAGAGGGAATCCAAGTTCATCAATCACATAATCCAATATTTCTTATAACATGTTTTGGACCCTTCAGATGCTTGTGCTGCTCTCCAAAAGCCATTAGGCAGGAGACATGACTAGAGATGACCCGAACTATACATGATTAATGTCTTCTTATCTCCCCAATTGGATTTAAATCCATTCCCGATTTAAGTTCTTACATTTGTCTCACTGAATGTAATTGTTGTACAAGCAGTGTCACAAGCATTCTGCTTCTGTGTAATAAAAGGTTCATGCAGGTATTAATGCTTGAGAATGTGATAGTGTCAAGGGCTGCACTGCAGAAATAATGCAGTTTGACACTGCTTTAACTGCCATAGATCAATACCTGGGATCTGTAGTTTGCTGTGGCACCAGTGCACTCTGACAGAGAAGGCTAAATATCTCTTAAAATGAGAATTCCCAGAATTCCATAGCATTGGGCCATGGCAATTAAAGTGACAAACTGCATATTTATGCAGTACAGATGCATCCAAGGAGACCCAAAACTGAATTAAAATTTAAAATGTCTCAAGTGGATGTCTCAAGTTGGGAAGAACATGGTTTTACAGTCAAAAGTCAGTGTGCCAGATTTCTGCATTTCAAACAACTTGATGTAAAAAGCAAACTTGTATTTCCCATCACATAGTTAACCCAGCCTAAAAGATCCTGGCTTAGATCTTTCAAAAGTGAAAGAATTTGTAAGAAATATTTAGTATACTGGTTGAATAATGTCACAGATTTATGATTCAGATTTACAAAGAGATAGATGGTTGGAATTTCTTATCATGTACGCTGACGACACTCAGCTGTATCCTTCCACCCCTGATCTTTCTCTGGGTCTCCAACAGCAACTTTCATCTTGTCTTACAGCTGTTTCTCAGTGGATGCGGCACCAGCATTTGAAGCTCGATGTGTCCAAAACTGAGCTTCTTGTTTTTTCACCAAAGCCTACCGTACAATATTCTTTTTCTTTTCTTGTTGACAATATCTCTATTCAACCTGTACAGGAAGTCTGCAGTCAGCAATGAAGTGAAGAAAAGAGTGTCATGAATGAGATAAATTCCTGCTGTGATGTGAGTGTTGTATGGATTTGTTCATGGGATATTTAAAAGTACAACGTGCCTGTATTCAAGTCAGTGGTGTATCTGATCTCCCATGTAGCTGAGTGTATGATTTGGCCTGGGAGGAGGTCAGGGGGGCAATTTAAGTAAACTGAACTTGATGGCAATCTCAGGTGTGAGCACAATTTTGGCTCAATTTAAGCCCTGAAAAGTTAATGATGAACTACACTTGTGAAGCTGCCATGAGAGTCTTTCAGCTCCAGCAGCAGGGTAAAAAGGGTGTGTGAGAGGAGAGAGAGAGCACATGCAAGAGAACACGTGAGTCCACTAGTGTCTAGAAGGAGAAAAGACAGAGTTGGCAGGCATTACCCATATAACAGAGGCTATGGTTCTATTATTAGTATTTAACTGATCTGCAGTGTTAATAATACAATTGTTAGTAACCTTGATAAATCAACAGGTCAATGTACTTGATGATTTCATTATGTTGCATGCCTGAACCAAGTAGGCAATATATATTTAAAACCCAGCAATATCTGAATTTGAACTTAAAACAAGAAACAATAGCTGTTTTAGGGTCTGTAAAATTTCCTGAGATGGGATAAATTTATCCAAATTTGTATTGTGCTAGAGCCAAATACCTCTGCACAGTTGATGTTATTAAATATTTATGCTACTCTACTCATGTCCAGCATATCTTATGCTCCTTATCTCATTCATCTCCTCTGAGATAGATCATTACTTTGCCAGTTTTATAAAGATGTTCACTCTGGACTGAGAGAACAAGATGACTTGCTCAAGGCCTCCTGAAGAAGAACTCTTGTCAGAAGTGGAAATTAATCCCAGGCCTTCTGTGCCCTGTTTTCTCCCTGTTGCCCAGCAATAAAGATGAAGGCTAGACTGCACTAAACTCTCCGAGGGCAAGAAGGCTTAAAAAAATGGCAATACTTGTCCTGATAATCATTAAAATTATGCCATATTTGCAGTTTAAATTTTCTGGGACAGGCTTGCTTTTTAAACAAAAATAAAATAATACATACATGTACAAAGGCAATATTCAGTTCACAGTTTGACACATCAAGCTCAAAAGGTTGCCCATCACTTGTGTAGGCACATAGCAATAACAATAGCATTTACATTTCTATACAGTTTTATAGTGCTAAACGTTCTCTAAATGTTTTAGCCAATTGACTCCAACAAGCTGGGTACTCATTATAGCAACCTATGAAAGGATGGAAGGCTGAGTAACCTGGAGCCTTGCAGTATTGAATTCACAATGTTTGACTACAGTACTGGCATTTAACCACTGCACCAGTAGGGCAGTTCATAGGTGTGTATGTTGCTTTACTAATATCAACACACCATTTGTTTAAGGACATGTATAGTTCTAATTTTCACAGTTTGAGGAGATCATGTTTCCTCAGTGACAAATAGATTGCAGGGTTTCAGATGAACAGCATGTGTGTATTTAGTCCTCTGGGCTCATTTAGCTGTCTTGGTTCTTGGCATCTCCCCTGAATTCTAGATGAAATGTCACCTTGGACTGATCTTCACAGGTCTTCCTATGCAGATGAACAGAAGAATATTAGAAAAGGACATGTTTTCTTGTGTTGGTCTTTGTTGTGCTAGTCTATGAGCAATGAGGGAGATCAAGGGGTTAATCCAAAAATATCCTGGAAAAATTGCAAAATTACGACACCATTTCATACAATGTTGCGAAAAACCTGGAGTTAAACTAGATTTAAAGGAGAATTAAGGGATGCTATTTCACACTGTGTTGCAAAAAACCCGGAGTTAAACTAGATTTAAAGGAAGATTAATACACATCTTTTCAAGTTTGGATCTCTGCAGAAAGTGTAAATTCGAAATTGCTTTAATTGTGAAATCGCACATGAATGTTAATCACAAAATAACACTATCTCCACTTTAAATTTATGAAAGCTCAAGTTTGCTTTAATACCACATCAATTTCATTTTAACATGAAATTGGTCCCTAGTGTGATAAACTCCTATGACTGTAATAAAGATGAACTGAACTACTCTGGACTTTTTCACATAGTGACTTATGTGCTTCCATCCCAAAAATGGTTAAAATGTTGACATCATGGAAAAGCAAGCAAATTCACTAATGCTTATCACACAGAGAGCACAACAAGGGGTTAAAAGCACATTACATAGTCAAGAAAGTGGGTAGAAAGTGAATTTGGGTTTTAGACAGATGAGGACAAATTCTGTTTCTACCTTAAAAAAAACTTTTTTGTGCATGCTCCAAACTGACATTTCCACAAGTGCATACACACACATGCTCCAGAGAGGGAAGGGACACTGGGAGGAAAATACTCTTTGCCCCAGAAGCTGTTTCAAAGGAAGGAAGTCTGAGGTTTACCTTTGCAAACTCCCATAAAACCACACACAAATACACACTAGTGAGAGAGATGGCGGGGCTGGTCCATAACCTGCCTGGTTTTAGCAAGAGCTGAAACTCCCAGATGCCCTCCTTTTCCAGGACATATCCTCCATTTCTCCTTCCTGTACTGGAGGAATTCCATCTTCCTCTTGCTTCTCCCACCAGCTGTTCCCTGCTGCAGGAGGAGGAGACCAGCCGTGAGAGGAAAAGAGGTGTGTATGTGTGTATTCCCTTTAAGAACAAGGCTGCCTCCTTCTCCTTGGCACAGCAAAGGGACCATGGAAAATCTGGGAACCTGGAGAATCAGGGACATGGTTTTCAGACTGCTGCAATTACATGAAGAAAATGAATTCGTGAATGAACTAGAAATGAAAACACTGTATTTTTGTGAAATTGCTTATTCCCTGATTCACCTCATTTTCTGTCTGGATTCTGATCAGTTTGTGCTTAGCATTGTCTGAAAAGCAATTGTGAAATTGTCCCTAATGCCCTGCATTGTGACCAGTTTAATCTTCCAGTTTTCCCAGTGTGAAAAAGTCCTTAGTAGCTCTTATAAAGCATAGAAAAATTACTTATTCTCTATACATGAGCAGAGCACTGAGGTGCCCCACACTGACATTGACCCTATTGTGTGTGTTTGTATATACTGTGCATACACACACATACATCATATTACACAGCAGGTGTTTAAAGGTAAAAGTTGAACTTCACCAATACATGAGTAGACCTCTCTTCTACCAAGGTTTGCACTGTATGTGTGAATGCTGGGTGATGATGGGGCAGAAGTAATGTACTGAAAGTAAGCCATTCTTGCATGTTCAAATACCACTGTGCTGTTTTCTTCTATTTTTACTACTTCTTCCTTCCATAAATGGAAAGTTGTCCAGTATAGCATATAGCCAATTAGAATGGAATTTTATCCTCCCCACCCAATTAAGTGAAATAAAACCTAAATCCATGAAATTAGTAGAAAATTAGTAGAAAATAACTTTTTAATAGTTGCATTGGTGTGCAGCTTCTTTATTCAAAATTTACACTGTATATATTTCTTTTACTTTTTTTTTAGTATTGGGAGGGGGTTGGGAAGGGATTCAATGTGGATTTTATTGTATTCTATGTATTTTATTGCTGTATCCTGCTTGGATTCCTTGTGATTGGGCAGGCTATAATTATTATTATTATTATTATTATTATTATTATTATTACTGTAACAGGGCACACATTCCTATGGATAGAAAGCAGAAAGTAGCATCCTTCAACTCACCTCTCCACTTATGAATTTCATAGGGTTTTCTTAGACAAGGAGTACTCAGAGGTGGTTTTGTCAGTTCCTTCTTCTGAAATATAGTGTACAGCACCCGTAAGAACAAACAATAATTTCTACACTTCAGTTATATGAGAATAGTGTGCAATGTTGCACTTTTACCAGCAGATGTCTCTCTTAGCACTGTTCGTTTGGTTTTCAAAATACGGGGCAGGCACTGAATCATAAGTAAAATGACTTCTTTTGCTGTGCCTGTGCCGAACATATGGGGAAAAGAAAAGAGCCACTATGATTATTATGATGCATTACTTCAAAGGATGAAATGCTTTTTCTTTGCCAGGGAATAGGTGGAAGGTAAATAGAAATTGGTCCAGTGATAAGTGATTGGTCAATTACTAGAGAATCACTAAACACAATACTAAGAAATTGTACCTCACCCTGGGGGAAATGAACTGTTATTTCTGACTAGGATGGCTGGAGATGATGTGACAGGAGACCAACAACATTTGGACATCAGGTTCCTCAGCCTGACTGAACTTTTTGCTTCCTTTACTAGACCCTGGTCTGATTCTACAAGGCACTTATATAGCACAGATTATGGTTACTCATGCAGATTAAATATGCTTTAAACCATTTTTGAATCTGTAGAATTTAAAAGTACCAAACAAAATGCATCAGTGATTCCAAATTTTCTTTTAAAAAAACCACAGAATGTAGACTGCAACTTATGCCATCCCATCCACAGAATATATATATATATATATATATATATATATATATATATAGCTGGGGTGTTGATACCCATTTATTGAGGAGGGAAGTATGGATTCTTCAGCTATTTTCCCCTTGAATTTAGGTACCTTGTTGCAAATCTCCCAAGAGAGAAGGTCTGGAAATTCTGTCATAACTAACTTCCACTTTTCAAGTGCCTTCTGCTAGAACCCACTTGTTTTCATTGGTATTTCTAAGCTCCTCCCAGCTTTACAGATGTGAACTGAAATGTGAATTAGAACTGCTAAAACAAAGTTATTGAGAGCAGATTTTGGAAGGCATACAGATGTCTCCACTTATCCTGTTTATTTCTCCAGCAGCCCCACAGAGACAGCATCACGCTGCTGTCACACAAGTACAGAAGACCTTTTTGAAGGAATGAGTTTTGTTTTGTTATTTTAAATCGTGAGAAAGAACTAGAAAGTCTAAGAACTGCACTGTAGCTTGAACCCACTTGACTGGAAGTAGTTCTGGTTTCTTGTAAACAATTGAATTTTTCTGACTTGATCAAGGTGTACTTTGGTCCCAGGTTTTTGCTCTGCAGATAAACTGGATTTAGTTCGTGCCACTTCATCTTAATCAGCAGATACATGGCATTTTGAAATAAAGTATATTGCAATGTCAGCTGATAAAATTGAGCTGGACATTTTCTCTTCAGAAGAAGTGGATGGCAGACGTGATTCCCAGCCAGATGCTAGTGAGACTAAATTCAGCAATTCTCATGTGGATTGGTGCAAACATGAACTTCATTCTTCAGTGTCTTTACCCAGTGGTAAGCCTCAATTTCCATTAACATTTTGGTTGCCAATTTTATATGTAATAGTGGAGTGATTTATACAACCAAATATGTTGACAACTGTCAGTTTCAGCTGCCAAAATAGACAATGGTAGATCAGCTGTATTGGCTGGGATGTCCCATGCAATAGGCGCAGAATCTTGATTTAGGAGATCTGTATGTGTTTAATAGCACTAGGAAAGACTACACTACAGAGTGTTTATCATTCTAGTACAAAATTGAATCCTAATTTATTTTAATGCGTGCAATCAAATATTTACCTGAAATCTTTTCCACCATATAAAGCGCACAACAGTTTTTATTGGTAGATACTGTTCCCCTTGAGAAATCTTTCTAAGTCAAGTAATAATGCATTTTTCTTTTATAGCTTATCTTCATCCATACAATGTGCTTTTGCTTTGATCTTATAAAGGAGCAAAGAAGAGGAAGAGCTGTTGATGTACAAAATAAGGATGTACATATTGTTGAAATTTCATGTATTTTCCAATGGGATGCCAAAACAGATGGCATTTCTCTTGTTACCAACTACAAGTAGGCAACATGTTCTTCCCACATGCACTTGGTTTGCAGGTCCCATAAATCCCTGACTATGCTGGCAGGAATAGATGGAGCTCCGGCACATCAGGAAAGTCACAGGTGCATCATCTATACCCCAAGTTCATTTCACCTAGACTGAGAAGCTATGGTTACCATCAGTTTTGGCACAAGTTGAAATATTAACCCATATTATAAGTTAGTTTAATATTCTGGCTTCTTCCAAAGCTGGTGGTAATCATAGCTTCCTAGTCTGGACAAAATATTAAACCACAGTTAGTAAGAAGCTTCCTAGTTTGAGTGCTCAAAAAGAAAAGGGGCTATGTGTGCAGATAAAAAGATAGAAAATCTCAGTAAGTTAAGCTGAAGCATGAGCTGGGCATTTATCAAGGTAGGATCTTTATTGATTACATAAATATTTGTGATATTAAAGCACTGATTTCATTATTGTGGGTTGTTGCTTGTGTCTGGTTTATCCATGCTTTAGCAATAGTAATAGCATTTCCAATTCCATACTGCTTATCAGTGAACACAGCACTGCATAAAACCCAGTGGTTTACAATCTGTAAGCTAATTGGCCCCAGCTGTCCTAGGAAAGGGTGGAAGGCTGAGTGAACCTTGAAGCACCTGGGATCAAACTCACAACCTTGTGGCCGTAGTACTAGAATTTAACCACTGCACACCAGGGCTCCTTGTACAAATGGTTGCTGAACTAACATGCCGTATTAGGAGCATGACTGGAAATGCATATAGTGGCTCCTTTTGAAAATTTATGAGGAACTGATAGTGTTGTGCCCTTTTCAAAATCTTATTGGAAGGGTTCTCACTGGCTCATTACTTTGTCATGCCTTCTTTTTCTAGAGTATGTAGCTTATTCTGTGATGTATGTGATCTCACAATAATTCACGGGAGACATCTCTAACTGACTTATGTTTGCACTTGATGTATAATCACTTGTTACCTCAGGAGGTACAAGCAAACTAAGCATATAACAGGTGAATGTAAATATGCATCTCCTTTCATAGTGGAATGAAGAACAAACCCAGAGGAATAGTATATATAAATCTTAAATACAGTTAGTATTTACTTAAGAAAACCATATGGGGAAATTAGATGCAGTTCAATCTAAAGGGCTTTTGATGTTGCTGCAGAATTTCTCTGACTTTATCAACCTACTATATATATAGCACCGTGTTTCCCTGAAAATAAGACAGTGTCTCATATTATTTTTTGTTCCCAAAGATACGCTAGGTCTTATTTTCAGGGAATGTCTTATTTTTCCATGAAGAAGAATTCACATTTATTGTTGAAGAAATAAATTAATATTTATTATATTTTGTATATATATTTATATACAAAAACTTTGCTAGATCTTACTTTCGGGGGAGGCCTTATATTTAGCAATTCAGCAAAACCTCTACTAGGTCTTATTTTCTAAGGATGTCTTATTTTGGGGGAAACAGGGTATAACCATGTAGGCAGCAGATTCATCACCCAAACAATGAGACAAAATATGCAATAAAAATGACAGAGACATACATGATATTATGTGATTTTTATGCATAACTGAATAACAATAAGGGCTGGGATTTTCAATTGCGGATGATGTTATGTAAGTTTACCTAGCTTTGTATCCAAGGGGCTAAGAAAACTAAGAAACTCTATTAGTGAATTGAGAAGGTGGACGTCAAAGCACCAGAAAGAGTGTTCTCATGCTCATTGGGTGTTACCAATGTGCATCAGCACACCCTACTCGATGTCCCAATGTGCATTGATCCCATTGTGCATAGGTCTCAATGCGCATCACTCCCTATGAGTTTCTGTTGTGCATCAGTTCTGATGGAACTTAGTCCCACTGGCTCCATTATGTATAATCTCCAACATACATCCGTCCTGTTGTGCATCAGTCTCATTGCACATCTATCCCTTCACTGGCTGCCCTAAATAATAACATCATGGCAGCCTTTGGCTGAATATGGAAGTTAAGAAACATATATCCAGTTACAAAGATGTAAGTCCCATACTGAGTTCCTCTAGAGAATTTATATAGAAACACAACACTTCTCAACATGTGTCAGTTGACTTGCATGTCTGCTCTTTCTGTGGTCCAGATGGTCACTCTTTTTATTTATTTATTTACCTTTAAATTTCACAATAATTACAACATCCTTTAGTAGTAGTAGTAGTAATAATAATAATAATAATAATAATGGTTTATTTATAATCCGCTCCTCTGTAAGAACACTTGGAGCTTTTAATACAGCATATTAAAAGACATGAATTAAAACAAAGTTAAAATTAAAACAGCCCCATAATCCACATTCCAACCTCCCACCCATTAAAAATAAATTAAATCAGCAATAAATTAAAAACTGTTGGATCTAAAGACTATAGGTGTATCCAGACCCCTTCTTATGTGGCCACATCATAAGTTGAGGGTCAGACAAGTGGGAGTAGGCAAAAAGCATAGTCTAAGTCTGGAGCCGGAGTCAAAGGTTTCAAGGGAAGGCCTGCCGAAAGAGATGCATCTTTAAGGCTGTTTTAAAGCAGTCTAAAGATGTCATGAGACACATCTCGTCTGGCAGACCGTTCCAGAGCTTGGGAGTGGTGGCAGAAAAAGCCCTCTGGGAGGTCTGCGTCAGCCTGGTCTTGATAGGCTTTACCAGATTTCTCCCAGAGGATCAAAGTGTGTGGGGAGGATCGTACGGGGAGAGGTGGTCCCTGAGATAAGAAGGACCCAAGCCATGTATGGGTTTAAAGTTTAAAACCAGCACCTTATACTGTGCCCGGAAACTAATAGGCAGCCAGTGAAGAAATTTGAGCACTGGATTTATATGCTCTCTTCTGGAAGCTCCAAAGACTAATCTGGCTGCCATGTTTTGTACCAATTGAAGTTTCCGGGTTAAGCCGGTGACCAAGGCGTGTACCACAGTTTCCAAATCCCTCATCTCCAGGAAAGGGCACACCTGGGGTATCAGCCAAAGCTGATAACAGGCACTCCTGACTGTCGCATTCACCTGACTAGAAGATGCCTGTCCTCCACAAAGTAGACGACATGCGTATATTACATTAAGCTCCATGTTATGAATTTAGTGACTCAATAGTTAGGAATGCTGAAGGATGATCAATACCATCAGGATTTAAGCTACTTGAAAGTTTTTAATATAATGCCAGATGTTCATGAATGTCAAACAATATTTTGGTGTTAGCTGTATTGAGTTCATATTACAAAAAAAGAGATTGCTCTTAAACATTGGAAAGAACTTCTTTTTACTGTATGAACTATTTGAGAGTGGAATAGACTGTCTTAGAGAGTGGTGGTGTCTTCTTCTCTGGAGATCTTTGAACAGGTTGTATGGGCATCTTTCAGGAGTGATATGACATGGGGCTGGACTAGTTGGCTCTTACCACCCCTTCCAGCTGTAAGATTCTACAATCCAAGCTCTTATGATTGTCACTCTTTAAAATTACTGCACTGAGCATCATGTTTTTCCATGTGGCATCAGTCCATCTGGTGATAGGCCCTTTTCTGAAGCACTTGAAGTTTTTGGTTTTGGTTGATTTAATCTCTTACAAGGATCAAGAAGCAGGACTAGCTGACTATGGAGATTATTGCACTGGCTCCCTATTCCCAATCTAGGCACGGACTGAGACCATGTCTTATCTCACAGCTTTGTGCCCTTGTCGAAGGCATCCCATAGCAGATTAGGACTTCTCCCATTCTTAGCTAAAAACGGGACTTTCCTATTCTCAGCAAAGTAATGGGAGACATCCTGATTGGGTACAGGATGCCTCCAATCTGGGCACAGAGCTGTGTGATATGGTTCCAGCCACATCTCAGCCCCTGCCCAGATTAAGAAAAAAATCAGTGTGATAATCTCTTAAAGTCCAAAACACACTGTAGAAATAATCCCATTTGAGACCACTTTAATCTTGGGAAGTGCAATTCATTTAAAGGTCTCTGACAGAGAAGGCTAAATGTCTCACTACAGTTCCCAGAATTCCTTAGCACTGAGCCAGGGCAATTAAAACAGTCTCAGACTGGATTATTTCTGCAGTGTGTTTTGGGCCTATGATAATGTGTGTGTTTTTATTTCATCTCTCCCCACCTGACCCGATTTTCTTGGAAATTCACATTTCAAACGTTTTGACAAAGCTTATGAAACTTGCCAGGGGTTTCTGAATCAAGGAAAGTCTGGACTTGCCAAACTAGATCTGATTTTCTACCTCTCTTCCTCACTTATTATTCTTACTGTATCAGAGCTCCATCCTTTTGCTTAAGCTCATCCCCATGCTCAGAAAAAAAAAAACAACACACACACACACACACAAAACCTAGAATGGCACCATCCCAGAGTTTATTAGTCACTTTTTGTAGGAAGTTACATTTCAAAAGTTCACATTTTCAGGAAAAAAAAAACCATCCTATGAATGGCACCATCCCAGAGTTTATTAGTCACTTTTTGTAGGAAGTTACATTTCAAAAGTTCACATTTTCTTCCACAGTTAGTGCATATGTATCTGTTTAGTGAGCAACATATATATATATATATATATATATATACACACACACACACACACACACAGAGCATATCAGTGTGCTCAAGCACATTAGCATGTGGTTAAGAAGGCAAAATATACTAATGAGGAAGAACTTGAAAACAGTGTCCCTAGAGGGAGTGCGGTGGTGCTGCCCATCCCCCGTGCCACCCCCACATGCTCCCACCCTTCTTTACCCATGCCCCATGTGTTCACATCCCTTTGGACCACCCCAGCACTCCCACCCTTCTGTACCCCTCCTGCATGCACTCAGATCCCCCCATGCACACTCCCTCCTGTGCTGCCCTGTCAAGGATGGTGCAGGGTGGGAGTGCAGGGGTGGGAGCGTACATGGGGAAGCCTCACCCACAGAAGCCACATCCCCTGCACTGGGTGACACCTGGAGCTGGGACACCATTGGATGCCTGCATGATCCAGAATACTCTGGGGATAACCTGAGTATAAAGGCCCCAAAGCTGTTATGAACTCCCTCTATTACCTGGGACCATCTGTTGTGATGCTAGAAAGCTGTTCACACAGATGTTCCATTCTGCCATCTGACACAGCAGCAGTGGCAATGAGTCACTTGCTCCTGAAGTCAGAGGTGCCCAGCATCGACCACACAGCTGGGTGGCTTGTTCTGATCTCAGTGGGAGTAACTTGCTGCTACAATGGCGACACCAGGACATATTTTAAACAGCATCACAACAGTTGGACTTATTTTACTGCAGTTTAAGAGATATATTAATATACCCCAGGTTTTGCACTGAACAGACCAGACTTTTCTGGTCTGTTCGCACCAGGCATGGGGATTGGATCCTATGTCCACTGAGAGTGCAGGGAGAGGCCAGTTTACAGGCAGGGCCTACAAGAAGTTGCAAAACTTTTCTTTTACCTGAATCTAAGTAGGAGAAGATTTCACTCTAATTCCCCCACCCCCCAAAAAAATTAATTAAGTGCAAATTACTTGTGTACTTTGAACTCATTTCACAGCAATTGAAGTAAACTGATGAAAGAGGGGAAATGAGAGGAGGAAAAAGAATCTAGAATATAAAGCGGTTGAAAAGTAGAATGGAAGAGGATTAATCAGGACAGTCCCTGCCAAATTGGAACCATTGGGGGTTTAATCACACACTGCCTCAAGAGGCTAAAAACTTATTTTATCAGTACAGTCGTCCCTCCAAATTTTCAGCTTTGGAACATGCGGTTTTGATTATTCATAAAGTTGCGACCTTCCCCTCCTCTCTCCTCACTTCCTCCCTGTGCTCTTTTCCACCATCCCTTCCCTCCTTATCTCCTTTTGTCATCCCCAGGGCTGAGCTTTGCCTCTGGGTCTGGGAGGGAGCCTCCCCTCAGTCCGTGTGGAATAAGCCATGGTGCAGGAACCACCAGGGCCTGTAATACATGCCCTGCCAGCCAGCCACCATGGCAGTCTCCCTTCCCACCGGATACGCCCTCTGCTACGTCCAATTGCTGCCCATTTGCTTAACCTTTCAGCCCATTCACCCTGGGGCTGGATCAACTGAGCCAGATCCAAGGCAGTGGGGCCAAGATGGGGAGCAAGTGGGGGGACCCTCTGCTTCCTCTCTCAGCCCACTTGCCTTGGAGCCAGCTCAGGACAACGGGGCTAAGAGAGGAAGCGAGTGGGCAGGCATTGGCCATGGCAGGAGTTGGGGGTGGAGCATGCACCCAGTGGGAAGGGAGATTGCCATGCTGGCCAGCTGGGGAGGCATGGATTACAGGCTCTGGTTGCCCCGGCACCTTGGCTTACTGCCCCTGGACTGAGGGAAGGGGTCTCAACCCCTGAGGCAAAGCTAGGCTGGGGGGGGGGCAAGGAAGGAGGTAAGAAAGGAGGGGAGGGAGGGGATGGAAAAGATCACAGGGGAGGGAGGGAGGAGGGGGAGGACTTGAATATCAATTAAATTTCGAATTTGTGGGGGTTTCCAGAATGGATCCCCTGTGAATTCAGAGGGATGATTATAATACTTTCTGCCCTTATACAACAAATAGCTTGGAAATAAATACATCTGAAAACAACTCATGGTGATAAAATGATAGCAGGGTCCCAAGCCAAAAGTCTACCACTCAAGGCTAGATTCTATGGGAGGTTATGATTCATCAGTACGCTGATGACACTCAGATCTATTTCTCTGTGACCAGATTGTCTGCTCAGACCTCAGATGGCGTCTCCCCTCTCAATGACTGCCTTGCGGCGGTAATGGATTGGATGAGGAAAAACCGATTGAAGCTTAATCCAGACAAAACGGAGGTACTCACAGTCACAAGCCCGAAACCAGGTTTGGGAATACAACTTCCAGTCCTGGATGGAGTCACACTCTCCTCGAAGGACTCTGTTCGCATTCTGGGGGTACTCCTTGATCCGTCGCTTCACATGACAAGTCAGGTGAATGCGACGGTCAGGAGCGCTTGTTACCAGCTTCGGCTGATACGCCAGCTGCGCCCTTTCCTGGAGAGGAGGGATCTGGAAACTGTGATACACGCGCTGGTAACCTCACGTTTGGACTACTGCAATGCACTCTACATGGGGCTACCCTTGTGCCTAAACTACAAATGGCCCAAAACTACAAATGGCCCAAAATATGGCAGCCAGCCTTCTGGCTGGAACATCCAGGAGAGAGCATATCACTCCTGTGCTAAAAGCCCTCCACTGGCTGCCGATCAGTTTCCGGGCACAGTACAAGGTGTTGGTTTTAACCTTTAAAGCCCGTCATGGCTTGGGCCCATCTTATCTAAGGGACCACCTCCTCCCATATGAACTCCCCCGCACACTCCAGTCCTCTGGGAGGAAGCTGCTTCAACCCATGAAGACCAAGCTGGTACAGACCTCCCAGAGGGCTTTTTCGGCTGTTGCCCCCAAGTTGTGGAATGACCTGCCGGACGAGATGCGTCTTATTCCATCTTTAGAAGGCTTTAAAAGAGCCCTAAAGACGCATCTCTTCCGGCAAGCCTTCCCAGAGAATGTGAATATCCCCAGCTCCATACCTAGGTTTTAAGGGCTTTTTAAATCTTTTCCTGCATTTTTCTCCATACAACCTAAGCTGGGTCCACTCCCTACTATTGTGCATTACTATTTTAATCTATTATGTTTTTTAACTCTATTGTGATTTAATTCTTTTTTAAGGGAGGGTGGTAAGGGTAAGGAAGGGGTATTTTAACTTCATATTGTTTTAACCTCTGCTGTACTCTGCCCCGATTGCTTGTTCAGAGGGGCGGAATAGAAATAAATATTATCAGTAGTTGTGTCAGAATGCTGCCTGCTTCTGCTTGACTCTAATTCATCTGCTGACTTTTCACATTACACAGTTATAGCACTATGACTTCCTTTTAACTGCTATCCCATGGATCCTGAGAACTGAAGCTTAGGGCAGGATACTTAGAATTATCATCCAGACAACTGTTGTACCGCATGAAACTACAAATCCCAGGATTCAATAGGACATCACCATGGCAGTTAAAGTAGAAGCCTAGTGCTACAATTGTGTTGTGTGAAAAAGCCCCCGAAAATCTGAAAGATATACTGGTAAATACATTTCTCTTAATGGACAAAGGCTTATATCATCCCGTTCTTTGGCTCCTCTTGCATATATTTCTCTCTACTCCTGAAAAAATACTTTTGGCAAGGTCTGCTCCAGCTTTGTGCCTTCTTCTTTACACAAAACTTAGAAGATTATCACAGTGGACTCCCATTACAATCCATCCATCCATTTTATCTCTTTTTAAAAACCTTAGTACAAATGCTCTGTTTGTACTCCAAAAGACTGAAAAGAGCAGGACCTAAAAATCTCATTATAGATAGATGTCTGTATGATTGCTCGTGCATGGGGTAAGGTGGGGATATAGTTACATTATCTGATCATCTGAACACTGTAATAAGAGTCTGGGTGGTTAACTCTTGGGAGTGCTTTAGTTGAACATCCTGTATGAGAGGGAGTTAGACTAGACAGCCCTTGTGGCCTGTTCCAACTTTATGGAGGATGCATTTTTATCCAACTTGGAAAGGAGAGGGGATAATAAGTTTTTAACATATGTGCATGTCTTCTAAGTAGACATGGACAAACACTTCCCCAAAGGATTGATTTTAGGTACATTAGATTATGGAAGAGTTACCCAAGAATACAGAAATGGATTTCCATTAAAATGCAATTAAAATTAAAATGCCCTCTATATCAATGGATTTTGCATCCATAGATTCAACTATCCATGACTAGAATTAAAAATATAATGAGACATGAGGATACATTGATTTTAGTATCCATGGAGATGGTGGTGCTGGAATGAAATGCCATCAGATACCAAAGGCCTACTGTACATATTTAAATAATATGGATTCTTTGGAAGAAACTGCAAGCTTCCTGGTGAATGGGAAGCACACAAGCTTATTATATTCCTTTTCAGTGGTGGACCAAATCAGTTCAGCATAATTTTCTTATATGTAGCTTAGGAAGTAACTTAGCAACAGTGTGGAATATGATGAAGAATGTTGCTCCTCCTGATGGAACTCCTGTGAGGGATATGTTGAAATTATTATCAAAATTTTCTGAGTGTCAGGACTTTATCTTAATCGAATCCCAAGAGTCATTTTTCTTTTCAAAATTGTACCATATTTCTCTTTCTGAGGATTCAAGGTAGGAAGAAAGTCATTTGTGATACATGTTGCTATGGTTTAGCTAAGGTCTGAATGAATCACTGTAAACAAATTCTGTCTGGCATTCAGAATATTGTCTCCTAGGAGAAATTTCCACATACAGAGCTATCACAATTGATAAAAATAGGGTTTTGTTATGGCAGCCAAAATATTAGACTTCATTTTTTTGGTTCATGGATTGTTCTTAGGCAGGATTTAGATACAAAATTAGACACCATGAGAACACTTTGAAATCTGGATCTAGTTTAGACCTGTCTCTGGATACAATTTCATACTCAGTCAGTGGAGGCTATTTAGTATAACAAAAGTCAAAGTTCTCTTAGGCATGATATCTGTTTTATAGTCAGCTATTAAAACCTCAATAGAAAAAAAAACCGCATGTCTCAAACATAACTTTGATATACTTGAAAATATGGATTGATAGTTTCTCATAATTTCAGTGTATTTAGCAAGAAAAAGCTTCATTTGCAGCATGCATACCTCTTCGCTTCTGATATGACAGGCACATGTTAAAAATATCCTCAGGTTCAGAAATATCCTGCGTGACAAAACACTACAAAGTTGTTATATTCCAATTTTCCAAACCTGTGTAATGTAATTTACATATTGTGCAAATGTGTATAATGCAAATTAAATGCATTACCCAAATCTTTCATCTTATGAAAATTAAGCACCTGAATTGTCGCTTGGTTTTTCTACTATTGTTTTTCAACCTGAAATCTATTGAGATTTCTATTAAGTGTAATAGTTAAAGAGTACAAAACTTGGAAGTGGGAACCCCCGCATTTAAAACCCTACTTAGCCATAAAGCTTCCTGGGTGATCTTTGACACTACTTATCAGCTAAATCTGTTTTACAAGGATTTCGTTTTTTGTTTTTGTTTTTAGGATAGAGAGGAACCATGTAAAGCAGCTGTGTACCTTGCTAATGCAATACATAACAAGAATTACATTTGAAGTGGTACCATTTTAGGGGACTTTGCTGCTCAGCTGTGTGGGGGCTGTGCCTGTGAGAGAGGCATCTACAAAGCCTGCTTGCAGACAGAAACCTACCGTCAATTTGACCAGGAGGCCTATCTGTAAAACTGTCCACATCAAGTGTATTTACCTGACCCTGAAGGTTAGGGACAGTTTGGGGATTCTGTTAGTCTACCGTCCACACCGTTGTCTAACATACTCCCTGACTGAGCTGACACAGCTGGCCCCGGAACTGGTGCTGGAGTCTCCCAGGCTCTTGGTCCTGGAAGACCTCAACATCCCCTTCGAGGCCGGTTTATCAGATCTGACTGGCGCAGGTCGGGAGTTCATGGTTACCATGACAACCATGGGCCTGTCTCAATTAATCTCAGAGCCGACACACTGTGCTGGTAATACACTTGATGTGGTGTTTGGTACGGATCAGGACAACCCGTGGGCAGAAGTCATTGGGACTACTGCCCTGTCAAGCTAGGATTAAAGGCCACCACCTATGTCCCCCCGGGGCTGGAGGACCCATTAAGATGGTCCTCCCTCAAAGGCTGATGGAACCCAAAAGGTTCCAAGAAGCCCTAGAGGGATACATTGTTGGGAATGACAGCGATTCTGTTAATGCCCTGGTTAATACCTGGAACACCGACCTCACCAGGGCTATAAACAGCATCGCTCCCAAGCGTTCTCTCTAACTCGCTTCCCATAAAAAGCCATGGTATACACAAGATCTTTGGAGGAGGAAGTGAGAGACCAGATGACTAGAGCGCCGCTGGCACCAACATCGATGCTTATCTGACAAGGCACTCCTAGAGAACCTACTAAGGTCCTATGGAGTAGCAATCAATGCAGCAAAGAATTCATCCGATGGTGGAAAATTATTTACTATCTGGGAAGGCCTGCCGGAAGAGATGCGTCTTGGTCACTTTTTAAAAGCCTTCCAAGGTTGTAATAAGATGCATCTCATCCAGCAGGCCTTAACAGATAGTAACTAATTTCCCACCGTCTATTATAATAATAATTATAATTTTAATCATGACAAAATTGTACATATCTGTGAGAGCCTCATAAATGATGCTGTCTCTTCTGGTTCACAGAAGAAAATGCAGAGTAAGGTCAGGGCAAACAGATGAAATTGAGCAGAGGACATCTGATTTTTCTGAGACAAAGATAAAATACTTTAACTAGAAAAAAACTACTTAACTTTCTTTGAGGCAAAACAGATTTGCAGGAAGAAGCAGAAAAAAGCTTCTTTTTGAAATGGCTTCTTTTTGAAATGGCTTTTCTCTGCATAAGGGCACTTTTCTGATGGCTTCAAGGCATGTGTCATCTAAATGCCATGCCTTCAAGCCAGCTTGAAAGCACCTCTTTTTGCCTTTCTGTTTAACCGCTATGTCATAGGCCCGAAACAGAAGGGCACGGAGAGGCAGCCTTGTGACGCGTTTAGGATTCGGGAGAGAACAGCATTTAGATCCTCCTAAACCCTAGTATGTATGGACGGCACCATCTTGTTTCTGTGCTGTCCATATGGGCACGCTGTAATTACATCATGGTGCGTGCCGCATTTAGACATGTGGCATGCGCCATGATGTAATAGCACCTCAGGAGGGCGCCTATGGCACCCTTCCTGCAGCGCAAGAAGGAGCTCCGAAATGGAGCTTCTTCTTGTGGGCTTTTTCCTTGGTGCAGCCTTTATATGGCTGTGCCAAGGAAGCCAAGGGGAAAGGGGCTGCAGCGGCAACCCTTTTCACCCCTCGGGACCACTGGCTACTGTGGGGTGCAGCAGGTGCCCAGGGCGCCTGCTGCACCCTGCTTTGAGGTCACGGATAAGCAGCAGTTTGCCACTTCTCTGTGGCCTGGGGAAGCGGCGGAATGGGGCCTCTGGGGCTGCCAGTGAGGCAGCCCTGACCCCATCCTACTGCTTAAAGGGGTGGCTGCAGACCCCATATTCAGGGTTTTTTTTTAACTACATTAACTGTCTTAAACAATCTGTGGTAGGATGCCTGTCCTATCACCCAATTACTCTTTGTAATGATCACAGTTAAAGTAGTTATCAATAATATACCACCTGAGCACATGTCTAATGGTTTGCCAGTTCGGATGTTAAATTAATATAATAATAATAACAACCTTTTAAACCTTATTTTATTCTTTTAACATGTACTTTGTTTTAATATTGTAATAATCTAATTCTATTTTACTGACCATCTTGTATGCTTTTAATAGTACTTTTTTGCAAGCCCCCCTGAGTCCTGAAAGGGTGGGATATTAAAATAATAATAATAATAATAATAATAATAATAATAATAATAATAATAATATCAGAGTGGGTTGAACTAGGCTGGTGCTATCATTGGGAAGACTTCTCCTCCTTGCTCCTTTGCTTTGTGCCCTACATTAATCTCTGCCCCCTTCATTTCCCACCTCCTTCATAACTTTTCCTTGCACAGTGGTAGAGGCAGCTACTGCTTCTCCTTATTGCAGTGTCTGCCTGAAACCACCACCCTCCTTGCCACCCCCTTCCTGTGTAAAGTTGGTAAGATCATTTTTAAAAAGTAGGGATAGGGAAGATGTTAACAAGCAAATGGATCAAAGATAGGGGCAGCAGTGGTATTTTTCAAACCAAGAGAAACTATAGGAACGAGACAGTGCATCATGAATTGTTGAGTCAAGTCCAAATCAAGTCACTGAAGTGAATAGAGTTCTACCTGGGTCCAAATCAATGAACTTGAATCTACATCACTGCCTTAAAGTACCTTTGCTTCTTGCATTCTTTTACTAACACCAATCTCTATTTCTCCCCACATGCTCATCCCTTTTTTCTCCTTATGCCCTCAGATGCTGTCTCTTCCTTATAGTGTATTGTCTTATAACTGCATTACTTCCTTTGCTCATTCTCCCTTCCTTTCTACTCCATTTCTTCCCCTTTCTCTTTTCCACTCTCTCTGTGTGCCTCTCCCTTGTTTCTTGCACATCACTACTCTCACTGCTCACTCTCCCTTTCCTCCTCCTCCTCCATCCTTTGCTTTCTCCCATCTCCTCCTTTCCTCCTAGAAGCACCTTTCTCGTCATCCAAAGAGCCATGGAAGATGGCTTAAATCCGCTTTTGGGAGAAAGGTGTGATATAAATCCCATAAATAAATAAATAAATAAATAAATATTTTTTTTAAAAAAATGAACTTGCATTTTTTTTCTTAAGAGTCAGTAAAAATGAATGATATTGTCCTGTCAAATCTCCTGCAGCAAAAATAAGAGATTAATTTGTATTAAGTACTATTAATTTCATTACAATGGTATGGTACTTAACTTGTGTTGCCCAAATATTTATTTTTCATTTTACCTTATTTATTTCCACAGCTCTGTCCTATTGCTTTCTGTACTGGTAGCACTGTAAAAAATAAACTCTATATTTCCATTGACAGAAAAGACTTTTTCTCAAAATTGGTACATTTACCCAGAGAGAGTTTCAGTCAACAGCATAAATCACTATGAAGCAAGCTGTGTGATTTTGTTCATTGGTCAAACAATGAAAACCAATAGTAGGTCCCTTTCTCACAAAATAGTAGGGCTCCTTTATATCTCATTTTCCAGAAAAGCTGGAGATTTTTTAAAAGTCTGGAATTATGGTCAACTAATCGGCATTGGGTTGCATGTCTAGAATATGCATAAAACCCAGCTAGCTAGATAATATGTAACAAGGTAATGCTGGTATAATTGCTCAAAGGAATAAGCAGCAGATTTGCTTCAGATTTATGGTGTGAGATATGAATGTCCCCAGATTCTGACAGGTTTGTTGGACCTAATATTGGTTGCTAGTTGTTGTCAACTGTTTGAAGTTCTTTCTAAGTATCTCTTTTAGACATTGATAATATCACTGTTGTTTTGAGAAAGAAAATAAACTAACGCCCCTGTAAATATTGATTTTTGTGGTATAAACTATTTTTAACCATCTATGGGGCAAAACAGACTGTCATGAAAAGCCAGCATCCAGATGGCTTGGAGCCATGGTATACAGATGCTGCATGCTCCCAAGACTTCCAGATGTCATGCCGGTGCTCAGGCATGAGTTGGCTTCTGGGTGCTCTGGTGGCATACTGTTTACATGCCTCACGTAATCAGAGTGGCTTGAAGCTACCCATGGGCTGTGGTGGGGTGAAAAAGGCACCTTTTTATTGGCCCCAAAAAGAGCAGCTCTTTGCCACTCTCTTTTTGGCTAGCTTTAAGGTAGATTGGGGCTGCGACATGTGGTTGCCACAGCCCCAATCCTGATTCAGTAGGGGCTGCTTCAAGTTGCCCCTTCAAGGCCATCTGTTTCTGCTCTTTGTTCTAATAAAAGTTTAAAAACTATTATTATTTCTTACAAAGTACTCTTGGAAACTTTGGTTGCATATTGGCATGGCTTTTGGATTTCCAGGAAAAACAGAGATGGAAGTAATATTAGCTGCCAGCCTGGAAGGCAAAGACACCTTTAAATAGTCAGTTGGGTCTTTTATTTTATTTTTTTAGTCAATGTGTTGTTATTCCATGTTTGCGTCTTTAGATGTGTTTGTTTTTATTTCAGTTTTATTATTGTTAGCCACTTTGAGTACCATTTGTATGCAGAAAAGTAGGATATGTATTTAATGAATAACAGACAAGAAGGGTTGGCTTTTGGTGTTTAGCATTCGGAAAGGCAACATAGATATGGTGGTATCAATAATAGATAGTGTTTCTTTGTAACACTGTATTTCAGCCTCTCAGCTTTCTGACATGGTATGTTCCACAGTGTGAGTGAGTGAATGATGGTCACTTATACAGCAGTCTTTAACGCTTTATGATGAGAGTAAGGTGCAGTACAGACCGGCAGTTTATGTCAGCCTGACTGCATACTAGGGCTGGGCATCCACACGCCCCCAGCCCTAGTTCCACTGCCCCACTGCCATCATGGTGCGTGCCTGTCCACACGGTGTGCACTATGATGATGCACTCCGGACTCAGCACCCAAATAGTGCTGGCCAGAAGGGGCGTCATCATGGCACGTGAGTGTGCCTGTGATGCCCCTTCCAGGAAGCTGTCCAGAGCAGCTTATTTTGGGGCGTGGATAGGTGCCAGAGCATGTTGCTGCTGTAGCACCTATCTGGGGCAGGAAGGGGAGGCTTCCAGCTGCCTATCTGTACTGCCCCTTAGACTCAATTCAATGGTATTTATTTTTAGAGTAGTCAAACCACCACAATATGAAGTAGCATACTGTTGGTTCAGTTTTGTCGTTTGTATATGGAGTCCAAATACAAGAAAAGTTGTTCTTTGTAGTTTGTTGTCTGGATACATGTATGCTTTCTAATTTCATGCTGTGACACATTTCAGTATTACAGCTTTAAATTTGTGTTACACTATTTATGAATGGTTGTGTTTATGACAGAAGCAGGAATCATTTAGATGCCCAGATACTGTTGGATTGCAATTCTGAATGTTTCTCAACTTTGGCTATACTGGTTAGGAATCATAGGAGGCATAGTCCAACAATGTATGGAGAGCCTCTTGATTCCCACCCTGGTTTACAGTATCTGTATGAAGCTTTACAAATATGCATGATTCTAAATTTTGTATTAGAACTTACTTACATAATTAAAAGGCTTTGTGGTGGTGGTGAGTATTTGGATAGGTTTGTGTATGAAGAAGGCAGCCTGTAGTTATGTCTGGATATTAAAAGAAGTGACCTGTGACCTGAACAAGGCAGAGGAAGTTCTCATGTCATAAAGATAGGATGAAGTACTTATGTTCCCTCACAGATTATGAGTTGCCAGTAGTTTTGAGTGTCTGAGACTCTAATGGAAAAGGCATTGGACAGACATGAAATGCTATCCTGGGCCTGTTTATTCAGAAGGAAACCTCATAAGGTACAATGGGATTTACATCTATGTAAGCATTGATAGGATCACGGGCAGCATTGCCCTCTCACCCTAATAGAGTGGACCCTTGATATCCACTGGGGTTTGGTTCTAAGACCCTCCATGGATAACAAAATCTGTGGATGCTCAAGTCCCATTAAATACAATGGCATAGCAAAATGGTGTCCTTATATAAAATGGAATATCAAGGTTTGCTATTTGAAATTTATACTTTTTTGGAATATTTTCAAGCCATGGATGCTTGAGTCCATGGATAAAAAAAATATCCAGAGTTGAATGAAATAAAGGCACATATTTATTAGCCTCAAGAAATTGCAATGCAGCAACAAATGAAATATGTGAGCAGAAATTTGTATGTGAGAACCCATTTAACTTTATTAGTCACCTTGAGCTTTTCAGGATGAGCCCCAGGGTACAGACCCTGTAGATTATCCTAGCCCAGTCCCATGAAGGGATCAGTGGATCCCAAGGGATACCTGGGATGAGAACCCATAACATCTCCCCTCAAAGTGCAATGACAGTGCAATGAAATGGGTGAATTATTTCATCTTGCACTGAAAGACTTCAAAGGAAGCCAATTGATGCTAAGTGCCTTTACCACACCAAAAGCTAAATCAATTAGCCAAATGGAAAATTGTAAGTAATAGGCTCTAACCTTACATAGTGTGAAGTAAATGGGAAAAACAACAACCTATGTCAATGGCCAATCATGGCATGAATTTTTTTTTTTAATCCTACTCAGCCCCCAAAGGTGTCTGGAAATTCCCATGCTATATGAAATCAGGCAAGTGAGGAGCAGAAAAAGCAGGGAGGCCTGAGTCAGGACAGCCTTGCACACCAGCAATGAGATGGTGTACCCCAGTGTGCCAATTGTCCAATAGCTTAGAGAGAGAAACAGCACTCCCCTCAGAAACTAGGAGTGGGCTTGTACTAAAACATTTGTACCACCACCAGTAACATCTAATATCTAGGGACAAACATTTACTGTCATCTCCCCTCAGAGCCTCATAATTCAGCACTGCATTTACAGAATCTTACAGTATATTAGTTTATATCCATTCTAACTTATTGTCAGCTACATGGGGGCCCATCAGCAGTCAGAAAGGGAAAGATACAAATATTTTAAATAAATAACTACACCTGTACTTGCAAGTAAACCATATCAAGCAAGGTCTAGTTTCATCTCAACAGAGCTTAACATTTTTTTACTGAGGTGCTGATAGGTTTAGTGATGAATGATGATCACTAAAAGAAGTGGGTATACCTGCTCAGGGCTTGGCATAAAATAACTGGATGCCTGAGGCAAACTCTTTGTCACAGCTTTATTACAAATCTTATCAGTTCTGGGCCCGTAGATGCCCTCCATCTATTCTCTCTAGCCCCACACTTTTCCAACCTTTAATAACAGTGCTTTTATTATAGCTCTCCATCTTACATGTTTTGAACATTTTGTATACTATAGTTTATTTTAGTACAGGCAAACTGGTATGGTTGAGAGATAAAAAGCTGATCTATTATGATTTCTTTAAGACTATTAACAATTTGATTGCTGGAGGGAGGGAAGGATTCTCAAGTCACAGTTCATGATTTTAAACACATCAATTGTTGTCAAAGTACTTTATGACTAATGCCCAATCACCACCATTTCCAAAATCCCTTCAGTCAGTAAAGAACTTGAGAAATATACTAAACTCAACTTTGCTACAAATGCAAATTCCAAGATTATATAATTCACAGGTTCATCCCTGTTGCTGTTTTCCCCATTTTGCCATCTTTCTTCCCTATTTCTTTTTTCACTATAGAAGTTCATGTTTTTTTTTAAATAAATGGATATATAACTTCAACTTAAGATAACAAATTTAATTAAGATCAAGATTCAGAAGACACCCCCCCACTTCCCAAAAAAGATCTGTGACCTGAAACATGTTGGGGCAAAGGGTTTGAAAAGAGACTAGAGACAATAGTACTTATAAAAGCTTTATAAAATGCTTAAAAGGGTAAGGAACAACATATATAATTAATTCATACAGAACCCACATATATAAGACAAAGCATAATAACAACAACAACAAACATAACAAGTAACAAATAATATAAACTACACAATATAACACAAGTATAAAGCAACAGAAAATAAGGAGGTTAAGAACAGAGTGAGCAAAAGGAGAGAGAGATTGCTCACTACAGCACTAGCCTTATTAAGGCTTAATACTTGATTAGAGTTATGCACACAGGTGAAAATCATCTGCACTCTCAGTGAGTCAGTTGTACAGCTATAGTGAGTCAGTTGTAGAGCTTGCCAATATTCCAACAAAACACAAGGCCTAGTTCAAAGCTGCCAAGAGAAATAATTGTATATTGGAGTTTCAAAGTAGAATATAACTTATTAGAAGTCTGTCTGACCTCTGAATTCTGTGGTACTCGTTTCATTATTTCTGATAGGTAGCAGGATAACTATAGATATCTTACTGAGCTGCTGTCATTTTTAATGTTGACTTTATCTGGAAGTTGAAATAGAAGTGTAATGTTCAATTAATGTCATATTCCAGTAATAAGAGCCCTTAGCATAAGCAATAAAGTGAAGAGACAATCCACTATCCATGTTCATATATGTAAAACTGTCATTTAAAAAAATGAAATGGCTATCTTCTGGAACTCTTCTTACAGAAAGGTGGCAGCTCAATACAAATTGTCACCGCCAGCACAGATAGAGTTGAAAATTGAGATTGTGTGAGAGGTGAGAGTGTCACTACTTTAAAAATGATGGCAATTTCAAAAGTCTGTATGCTCTGTCTTTTGAAATTGCCTATATGCACAACTTCATTTATTGGCTTTCTTTCTTCTTTCTTTCTGTCCATCTGTCTTTTTGTCTTTCTTTCTTCAGTGTCTGAATGATTTAAACCATCTTCTTCTGCTTCGTTCAGGTTTCCTTGTTTCCTGTCTCTAAATATTAAATAAAAATAGAGGATAGTGGCTTAAGAATAGTGTAAACAAGTGCCTTTTGGCCCATTTCCTAAAAAGTCAAGAAAAGCTGATAGTTTTTTGTGGGGCTTTCGGGCTATGTGGTCATGTTCTAGAAGAGTTCCTTTCTGACATTTCTTCAGCATCTGTGACTGGCATCTTCAGAGAATGTTTGCCTGGAAAAGGATTGGATATATATATATATATATATATATATATATATCCTGTGTGATCCTGGGAAGGGAGGAATGATTTGCAAATGTATTGTTCTGTTGCTAATGGCAGCCCTCATGGTGGGAGAATATGCAAAAGAGGATTAATGGGGCTGTACATACCGCCCAAAAGGGGTGGTCTTTAGGCATCCAGAGAAGCGGCAGAATGGGGCCAGGGCTGTCTCACCGGCAGCCCCAGAGGCCCCATTCTGCCAATTCTCCAGGCCGTGGAATGTAGCCTGGAAAGGGCTGTCCTTGGGGCTTCATACCCCAAGGACAGCCTGACCAGTGGAGGCCCCTTTCTCCCTGCCTTCATTCCTGCAGCAATCTAGTTGCCGTGGGAATGACACGCAGCCTGAAAAGGAGCTCCATTTTGGAGCTCCTTTGGGCACCGCTGAAAGGGCGCCCTAGGCACCCTCCAGCAGTGCCATGATGTGAGGTGTGCACCTCGTTGTCTAAACGTGGGACACATCATGACATCATCATGGCGCACACGTATGGATGGTGTACAAAAAAGATGGTGCCATCCATATGCAGTAGGGCTGGGGAAGGTGCAAATGCAGCACCCTCCCTAGCCCTTCTCACATCCCGGAGATGGCCCTTTGGGGCCGTCTGTACCGGGCCAGAGCCTGCTAATTAGTGCTCATTGTCTGCTGGGAATCCCCTAACCCTAGGCTGTTTCTCATTTGCATTGGAACCCTTATAGAATATGGCCACATAGCCCAAAAGCCCCACAAAATACTATGGATGTCAGCCATGAAAGCCTTCAACTCCACAAAGCATTGCAAAGAGAGATGCCATCTGAAGTCTGAACTGACGAGCCTTCATATAAATATTAAACAGCATCGGGGACAGGATGGTGGGGTTTCTTATTCATGATGACCTTAAGGCAAACCTATTACAGGATTTTCTTGGCAATAATTGTTCAGAGGGGTTTACTCTTGCCTTCCTCTGAGGCTGAGGGTATGTGACTTGCCCAAGGTCATCCACATGTCTGAGTTGGGATTTGAACCCAGGTCTTCAAAATCATAGGCTACATCTGCATTGCAGAATTAATATAATTTGACAATACTTTAACTGCCACGGCTCAATGCTATGGAATCCTGAGATTTGTAGTTTGTGTGATATTTGACTTTCTCTATCAGCTAGCCAGAACAAAAAAGAAATACCAGGATTCCATAAGATGGAGCCATGACAGTTAAAAGCTGTGTCAAATAGCATTAATTCTGCAGTGTGGCAGCAGCCGTAGTCCAGTGCCCAAACCACTACACCACACGGGGTCTTCTTTAGTTGTACTTAAGGTTTTGTACTAGGTTTCATCTCTGTATCCTGGACCATTCCAGATTCAGATCCCTAAATGAAAAGGCCTCATGCTACCAAGCTACCAATAGTCTTTTATTTGAATAACTGGAATCCAGTTTTCAGGATTTAAGATCCTGTTTTCCTTTGTCTCTGTGGTACATAACTTTTCTGATACTCATGAATGTGTAGGACATAAGAAAAACACTTTTATGTGTTGCATATATGTGGCACATACGATACTTCTGTAAATTAGCTTGACCTAGATGCAGAAATGGGCAACCCTGGGAACTTGTACAAGCATAAGCAGCCTTATCTATCAAAGTCATTTTGCCCTTGATAGCCACCATTATGGTGCTTTTTCTAATACCACCAAATGGAGAAAACTGAAGGTCATGGAAATTGTACTTAAATAAACAAAATCAAATGAGCTGTGCTCTCAAGATTTTGTTTTGATAAGAAGTATTAACAATAACAAAAATTAAGACCTGTTTTTGCCTTTGCTGGGTTTGTGAAATGTGCCCCATCTCTCTCAGGAACAAAATCAACTTCTTACCCAGCTGTCTGCAGGAGGATAGATTATATCAGTCCTTGTACTCAGTGATCTATACTATGCTAGTGTTATTCATTTTATGATCAGTACACCCATGACACCCACTTTTTAATAGTAATAATAATAAGTTGGTGTAGTAGTTAGAAATGAATTAAATGCTAAAACAATGTTAGCCTCTACAATACCATAATTTTAGACATCCTTAAAGGAACACAGTATGTTAAATTTCTGTCCTTTTTTGTTGTTGTCCCTTATTTTATAAACAGTGTGTTTGTGTGTGTGTGTGTGAGAGAGAGAGAGACAGAGAGAGAGAGAGAGAGAGAGAGAGATTCTCCTTCTTTATTCATAAATATATGTATTGGGTCCATTGCCAGTAAGTAATTCAAAGCTCACACGGAGGTTTAACATGCTGAGTCATTGACCTCTGACCCCCACAGTTCATGACTTATATCCTTGCACAGCTAAAACAGATGGAAACTAGGCTGGATATAGAAGTTTAATGTTTCCCAAAGGCACTGTTTCTCTTGTATGTGCTTCCTCCCTCTAATGAGCTATTTACTTTTAAGTTAGGGACAGAGGGCTGTTCCACAAATGCAAGTCTATTTAAAGGAAAACCTTGCAGTGATTTATGACTGGATAGCAACAGACATCTGCATATTTTTTTTTTTAACTAAGGCTGCGGATTTTTCCTAGACTGCACTGTATAAGAACATTAATTATCTGGTAAAGCCACACATGATACTCTAATTCAACTCAGTATCTAAACTGTTGTGTATCCAGTGAAGTGTAAAAAGCCCATGTTACCTGGAAAATTATTATAATTATAGTCGTAAAAAAGTAACTTTTCCAAGATGATATCCACCCTCAGACCTGATTATTTTTCTTTTTCAGCCTGCCATTTGTTGTTGTGCTAGCAACAGTCACTTCATAATTTTATTTTATTGAAACAGTTTTAAGGGGGGAAAGGAAGGAAGGAAGGAAGGAAGGAAGGAAGGAAGGCTGGATAAACCTAAGACCTGAGATACACTGGCCAAAAGCAGTGTGCCAGTGCCGAAACTAGGGTTCCAGAGTGTGCAGCAAGCACATGCTCTGGAACCCTAGTCTGCATGGGTGGTGGCATCCTGGCGGTGTCCCACCCACCCGGGTGTTGCCATGATGACAACGACACTGCGCAGATGTTGCTGTGTGTTGCATACATCATGGGTGCACTAATGGCGCATTTATGATGTATGCAATGTGCCACAAAAAGAACCCAGAAGAACCATGTCATTTTTACTGTGGAGGACATTGCGTGGTTTGTCGGCTGCAGCATCCCTCCACAGTTAAAATGGGTGATTCCAGCCTGCCCTTTTGGGGCAGTCTGTACTGCCCCTGAGATATCTAAAATGCTTCCTTTTTTAGGCATGTCTTTGTAACACTTGTTTTCATTATAAGGGAATGCTAATTGAGAATATTATTATATTAAAATTTGAAGGTCTAATTTTTGTTGAAAAAAGAAAAAAAACTAGTTCTAAAAATCTGCCAGAAGAGGGTATATATATATATATATATATATAAAACTGGTCTTCTTCTAGATCTGGTATCCATAGGTTAATAAAGATGCCGTCATAGACAGTGACTATATATTCATAGTTATTATGTGAATATTCAGAATTCTTAGAACAATTTCATCCACTGCCATTTTCGGTTGATAAAGTTCCACATGGAAACAAAATTCCACACTACATCCACACTATTGAAATAATCCTGTATGACACCACTTCAACTGCCATGGCTCAATGCTACAGAATTCTGGGAAGTGTATTTTTTTGTGGCACCAGAGCTCTCTGACAGAGAAGGTAAATATCATACAAAACTACAGTTCCCAGAATCCCATAGCACTGAGTTTTGGTAGTTGAAAAGTGATATCAAACTGGATTATTTCTGCTGTGCAAATGCAACCCACATCTTCATATGAATGGCTGATTTTCCTGTCACATTATCAGGGGACAGTTGCAATACTTGTCAATGATGAGTTGTTCTCTGTACAAATCACACTTGGAAGATCAGCAGATAGAATTATTCATTATGTCTAAAATCTGATTGATCACCTGGTGAAGGATTTTTGTCCCCAAAGTCAGCTAACATGTCTCCAGGTTAGTGTTTTTCTTTGGTTTTCCTCTTGAAAGTTGTGGCTTCTTCTTTTTTTAAATTACTTTATTATTTTAAAAACTATACATCATAATAACATAAACACTAAATGATCTCAGTATTCATCCAATATCCACAAGATATTGAAGGTTTGACATATTTCACCAAAGTTTGTATTAAAAAATAATAATACACAAATGTGAAATTAAACCATTAGGTCAGATAAGCCCTGAATAAGTAAACAAAAACATTTTGGTCCTCCTAGAAACCACTTGAAAGCTTCTTCCAAAATGCTTCCAGGGATGATTTTTTTCTTTCTTTTACCAGCCTCTATTTTCTTATGGGGGCTTTCCAGACCACCCAAAAGGGGTGGTCTGTACTCAACCCAAGATGTGGCAAGATGGGGCCAAGGCTGCCACACCGGCAGCCTCTGAGGCCCCATCTCACTGCTTCTGGAGGCTCCAGGGAAGCAGCAAACTGCCACTTCCCTGCATTCTCAAAGTGGGGTGCAGCACCCTGGGTGTCCGATGCACCCCGCTTCCCGTGGTGGGGCTGAGGGGAGAAAGGGGCCGCCACCGCTGCAGCCCCTTTCTCCCCTGGGTCCTTGGCACGGCCATCTAGAGGCCGGGAAAAGGACCCGGAAGCAAAAAGGAGCTCCATTTTGGAGCTCCTTTTTGCACCACGGAAAGGGCGCACTTGGTGCACTCCTGCGGCGCCGTGTCATCATGACACGCACAGGGTTTCTAAATGCTGTGCATGCCATGACAACATTGTGGCGCGTCTGTATGGATGCAGCCATTTTAAAATGGTGGCACCCATACACTTTAGGGCTAGGGAGGGACTAAACGCTGCACTCTCCCTATCCCTAAAAATTTGCACCTCTTTGTGCTCATCTAGATCGGGCCATGAATTCCATTTTTGTCTATAGATCTATACTTTCTTTTTTTAAAAAAAAGTGCTGGGTAGCTAGTGGGGCAGGCTAATCTGCTAATCTCAATTTTGCTGTTCTTCCATGTGCAGTAACAGATTATGGGGGACATGTTGTTTACCTCTGCTGTTGCAGGTAGGCCTATTGGAGTAGAATTACACTCTTTCCCAATTTAAGCTTGAATGCATTGCTTACCACAGAAATGTTGCACTGAAAGTCAATGTTTCTCTAGTTTCTCTTCACCATTCTTCCAGTGCTGATGATACTAAAATATCCTAGATGGAAAGAAGACAAGGAGGAAAAGGGAGCTTGGTTGGTGTAAAAAGATTTTGTATAAAAGAATGTATTTCTCACAAGCATTGTTAACTGAGGTATACAGTACATCTCTATGCAATTATAGCACATGATGCAGTTGAATATCTTTCCTTCATAGGAAGGAACTGAACTTTTATCTACAACAGCTTTGATAACACAGGCCAAAGTGTTACTTTAACATTTACATGAAACACAATGGCCCTGATCCATCTAAATTTAATTTTCACTAGAAATGAATAGTCACACTTATTTATTTCCAGGTTGAAAAATTGGTTTCTTGAACAGTTGGGAATGCCTGTCAGAAAGAATAATATACCAGCAAGAATTTTACACTATTTTATACTGCTATTTGATATCCCCAAACATTGCACATGTATTATTCTGTGGAGAGAAAAAAAAATTGTGCAACACCCTCCCTCCATTTTCTATGCTGAAAATAGGTTCCCAGATCAGAAGACAGCATTGCCTGTGAACAAAATGGCGGAGGGGTATGCAAGAATATATGTATTTTTGTCTGCATAATAATTCTTAAATAACATTTTGGGATGCCCAAATGCAGGCAGAATACTGCAGAGGAATATTTCTTTTCTCCTGTGGCAGGGAACTACTTTAATTGTTCATTTTTGTATGTGAGGATGAAATGGTTGAAGATTTCTATCCCTAGTTATTCCTTAGTCCCAGTGAACACTACAGAGCAAATACTACTGCTTCGAGAAGGTTTTGTGGCTTCACTGTGTGCAGGCTTATTCCAATCCCTCTGAGAACAGTAATATTTATTCATAAGTAACTGTGCATAGGACTGCAGCCTTTAGCTAAAGGTCCATTCCATTGGGAACAATTTGTTTCAGCAGAGTTGGTTCACACAGTCAGCTCCCTGTCATCAAGTGTACAGTGATCAACAACAGAGAAATGTGCAGGCACTACATGGTGATCAGTTCTCCATAATTCTCAATATACAATCCCAGTGTGAGCTAGCACTTAGATTGTTCTGAGTACTGGCCGAATATGAATTCTAACTTCACAAATCATATGATTGTCCATCATAGACATTTATATTAAAACTGTAATGCTCATTTTCTTCAGTTGGTGTTTGTTCTTTTAAGTCATTTCCAAATGACAGCAGCCATAAGAGGAACCTTTCACAGAGTTTTCTAGGCAAGATTTGTTCCGAGGCTTGCCCTTGACTTCTTCTGAGGCCAAGAGAGTGTGACTTGTCCAAGGTCACCCAGTGGTCATCTGCTATGACTGAGCAGGGATTTGAACCTTGTTCTCCAGAGTCATAGTCCAATGCTCAAACCATTACACCACATGATTTGTTTTCTTTTACATGGTCATAATATATAGAAAAGTTTGGTTCCTTTTTTAGCCAGTAAGAGATCCCAACATGAATCACATCATAATTTGCTCACCTGTACTAGTAATTTGTAAAGAAGCTCAGACTTGGCAAAATTAATGGCAAGATTAATGTAAACAAACTAAATATATCCTGAAAGAGTCGGATGCCTCTGATCTGGATAGAAGTTTGTATTGGCCAGGCTGAATTCCACCTGGACTGCAATGTACACAAATTGAAGATGCTTCAGGATTAAACATATTTGAGGAAGATGCAATCCACGTGGATAGTATGGAGTACCCTTTATTAGCTTTAGCCCAGCTGCCAACTGCCAGCCTAGTGGGAGAAAGCACACCTTGCCATAGGGTCACATGCTCTGATTACCAGTAGATTTGATCCCTGTAACACACATTATGGAAGACTACTTTTACAGGCATTTTGGAAACTTCTGTTTCTATAGCACATAGTAACAAGAATATCAGCAGGGGACTAATAATTTGGGGGAGGGGGGGATGGATACCAATTTCATAGAAGTTACATTGCCCTTACAAGGTTGACCTTCAAAATCCTAAATGGTTTAGGACAAGATTGCCTGAAGGTCTCTCTACACCTACATGAACTAGCCTGAGTTTTCTTAAGCCACTGTTGGTAATGAGAGATGTTAGGCTAATAGGTACTTTTTGGTGGAACTTCCACCCCTGTGGAACTCCCTCTCTCAAAAAATCCACAAGTTCCTATCCTTGGTAATGATAAAGAAAATAATGTTTTAAACAGTTAAATTTCACTTTAATTTATTTATGATATCAATTAATTGTTCCTCCTCAGCTTGTGTACTGTGTTTTTATTTTAATTTTATTACTGTTTTAAAGTAAATTTTGTACACTCTCATGGGAGGGGAGTTATGAAAGGTGACATAAATGAATGAATATTTACAAATTATATATGAGCTGAATATTTACACACACACATAGAAAGAGAGGAAGAGAGAGAGTTTATTATATATATCCGAACCATGGGTACCATGGCTTGAAAAAATCCCTATGAGCAATTGAAGAAGGACCTAAATGTGTTGGAGCAAATTCATCATCTTTAAATGAATCTATGCAGGAAGCTGGATAGTATAAATAAAAAGGAGTCTGAATGATGCTGGAAAAGTCTAAATATTTTTTAAAAGAGATCTTGGCTGCCTGTTAGTCTCCACAAGCAAGCATGAACAGTGCTGTTTTGCTGCTAAACCCCATTCAGTTTGACATCATATAGCCTGGAATTAGACATTTATACAAATTGTGTTAATTAATCTTGTATTTATCATATGTTCACATTCTTTTGGAAGACCAAAAAAAAAACAAAAAACCTTAGATTGTATCAAGTCAACTGCCTTGAAATGTACAGTCTTAACATGTTTCTCTATGCTCTCTATATTCTATAAAGTGAAATAGAACAAAGTCACGATTTTAACAAGGTGGCACTGAAAAAGATTGTCGTAAATGAACATTACACTTTATGGTTTCTGCTTTATATCAACATTGTCATGATGCCAGGTTAAAGAACAGAATGTAGAGTGTACAGATAAATGGAATGTTCTCAGAATGAAGCAAAGTTAGGTCCTGAGGTTTTCCAAGGCTCTGGACTGAGAATATATTTCATATGTGAGCTAGAGTTTGAGCTAAGAAGGGAGCTAGCCACATTTTAAGATGACTCCAAATCAGCTGAAGGCGATCTTCAAACCAAAAGACTGCATAGAATTATGGAAGGAATATTCCAAAGTGGCTAGATTAACAAATAGCTAACAAACCACATTTTTGTCAATGCTGCAGGGGTGGATAATTTGTGACTCCTCCAGGCGTTGCTTGATAGCAAATTCTATCATCCCTAACCAGCATAGCTTTTGGTTTGGGATAATGAGAATGGAAATCAAACAAATGGAGGACCACAGGTTCCCAGCCATGATGTAAAATAAATGATTATCAGGACAACAAGATTTGTCCTAACTTCATATATGCACTAATGGGGTTTAAACTGGAGCCCAGTCACACTATACTGTTGTAGCACTATTTTTCCACTTTTACTGCCATGATTCCATCCTATGAATCCTAGGGTTTGTACATTGGTGAGGCCCTAGAGCACTGTGGCTGATAATTCTATATTATCTATATGGCCAGGGCTTGAAAAGGGAACTTTATGGACTATGACTCCTAGAATTCCCAACCAGCTGGACCACAGGGGACTTGGGGGATTGTCAACCAAAAGAAATTTATTCAAGCTCAGGCCAAAACTGACTCTTGTTCCAGCTTTAATGTCCGAGTAACAGGTTTTCAAACCTCAGGCCCAGCAATGAATAATGGTGGAGCCTGGGGAGGGATGAACAGAGACAACAATTTGTTAAAACAGAAATTTGACAATAGCTTTACTTTATATGATTGCCAAAGATGGTGAAGGGTCTGGAAATGAGGAATGACTTAGGGAGCTGGGGATGTTTAGCCTGGAGAAGAGAAGGTTAAGAGGTGATATGATAGCCCTGTTTAAATACTTGAAGGGATGTCATAATGAGCAGGGAGCAAGCTTGTTTTCTGCTGCTCTGGAGAACAGGACCTGGAACAATGGATGCAAGCTACAGGAAAAGAGATTCCTCCTCAACATTGGGAGGAACTTCCTGACAGTAAGGGCTGTTCAACAGTGGAACACACTCCCTCAGAGTGTAGTGGTGTCTCCTTCCTTGGAGGTCTATAAATAGAAGCTTGAGGTCCATCTGTCTGGTATGCTTTAATTGAGAGTTCCTGCATGGCAGGGGCTTTGACTGGATGACCCTTGTGATCTCTTCCAACTCTACGATTCTATGATTCTATGTATAGAACCAGGCACTGGATCCTAGCATTATATTACTTGCCTGCTAACCAGTGAGAAATGCCAATTCCAATTCCTCCTACAGGATGTGAATGGCATAGGTGGAGTCCCACATGACTGAAAGCTGCTGTGCTATTTCCCTGTCACCTGTCAATGTGGCAAGTCTGACTGACATCAGATGGTCTTGTCCATAAAAGCTTTCAACCCCAAAGTCCCTTAAGGGGACCCTTAGAAAAGAAAGCTATGTGTGCAGCCTTCGAAAAATGGATCTTGTCCTATGCTAAGCCCCTAGAGCTGTGAAAGGAGAAAACATGGTCACTATGTAAGACATACCTAGCACAAAGCTATTATCTATGTCAACACCAGATTAAAGGGAGGGTGGATGGGAAGATGGAAGAAAATTGCATTGGAGAAAGGTTTCATGTTTACCTGATGGAATGGGTTGAGAAACACTCAGGAATTGCTCACCCCCAATTTGTTTGAATTCTGACGGTCTGATTGGCCAGCAGAATAGTGGTGCAGTGGACCAGCAAGAAGTGCGAGCTCTCCTGGGAAAGTGGTGCTGAGCCACTGAGCCACCTAAATAAAAATGATGACTCCAGTTGCTGTTCCATGCTCCCAGAAGAAGACATACAGATCCCTAGGTAAGTCTGAGGATATTCTCCCATAACCATTCATCATACTTACCAGATTTTCCAGTTTCTTTCCCTTTGCATCCTTATTTCTGTATAATTCCATATATAGTGTAATAGGAACTTTTCCCAAGGTCTGCTTTTGCCACACTTTCTGCTCAGAAAAAAGGGGGTTTTAAGACAGTCCTATTCAGGTATTCTCCTCATGAAAAATCTCTATATCTAAGGAGGGGCATAAGAAGAAACTGTGCTGTCTCTCCCCCTTTTCTTGCACTATTGTTACCTGCAAAGGGGAGCCTTGTTTATTGGTACATGATCTCTTCCAGATTTTTGGTATGCTTTTCCAAGAGAACTGCTCTAGATACAGGATGATCCTTCACATGAATCCTTGCTACTTTAGGCCACACAGTGGTAATTTCCAGATTAGACTCCTGTCATGCATTCTATGGACCTGTCCATGAAGATGACCTGGAAGCTGCAGCTAATGCAAAATATGGAAGCTAGATTTTTTTTATTAGAACATCATGTAAAGGCCATATAACACTGGTCTTAAAGGAACAGCGGTCAACATTCTTCTGATCTAAACGTAGACCTAAATGACCTAGGAACTTAATCTTTCCCTATATATACTTGCCTGAGGAATTACATTTGCAACAGGGACACTCCACTATATCTCACTTTTTGCACTAATATAAAGTGGGAGGACATGGGAAAGGGTTTCACTGCTGTGGAAATGCATGTTGTCAAATACCATTCACTCGACTGGGTATTCTGGTGCTAAGTAAAAATATAGCTTTTTATTAAAACCATTAGGATTAAATTTATTGTATCCAAATCTGTGCATGTGGTAAGTTTTTAAATGGTCTTAACTGGTTTAATTTCATTTTTAACTCATCAAGCTATTTTATGTGTTTTTACTCTTTAAATTATTTCTTACTGTTACATTATTTGAATTGGCTAAATTGATTTTATTATAAACTACCCAGAGATAAAACAGGGAAGGATATAAGTATTTAAATAAATAAATAAATGTAGAGAATAACACAAAGGTGGGTCAGGGACACAAACAGTCTGATAATCCTTTGTGTAGACCTTATACATGAAGGCCACACATTATAGCTGTTGTGTCTCCTGACTGTGGGTGCATCTACATTGTAGAAATAGTGCACTTTGACACCACTTCAACTGCTATGACTCTATTCTACAGAATACTGGGATTTGTAGCTTTGTGGAGCACCATCACTTTTTGGTAGAGAAGGCTAAAGATCCTGCAAAGCTACTAAATCCTGGATTCCATAGGATGGCAATACAGCACTTAAAGTGATATCAAACTGCATTATTTCTACATTGTAGATACATCATCTATATTCTACAGTTCCTATTTCTTACTAAACTGCATCTGTGGTATGCTTGTCTCTTTCTTCCTTGCATTCTAATGGTTCCAGATTCAGAGGTAGCTGTCAACTCATTTACATACGCCTGTGAAGTCCCTAATTCCAGATAATCTTTGTATTTGATCTGGAATGCTGCTTTGTTGGCATGATAAACTGGGTGTTTCTGAAGCAAAGGAAAAGCCTAGGGAAACCCAAGGTTAGAATTGTTTGTTCCAAGCTAATAAAGAAAGATTCCTTTGTTTATGCTTAGTTCTTTTGTAGTCTTCCTGGAATGGGAGTGGATTTATAAAAATTATCTTTGTGATGAGTGATTTGGAGAGTCAAAACTATTGTAAGGAACCTTTTCATATAGTGTTACAGACCCTTTCCGCTTGGTGGCCTTGATCAAACAGTTTGCTGAGAACAAAAACACCTTGTAGAAGCAGATACCTAATAATATCAAAGATTGATCAAATACAAGCACATGTTCATATACATGTCTGTAAAGCTTTAATTTTAATTTTATCAGTTAGTATTTACATCCTGTTTATTGTACTTCTGTTGAGGTCAGAGCTGAGAGATCATCCAGATAATGGACTGCAAATTCCAACACCTCTAGCCAGCATAGGTAATGGTGATATATAGGAGTTGCAGTCAAACAATATCTGAGAGGCTGCATGATTCCCACTCCATGTTACCAGTTTAATAACCAAAGTCGAAACCTGTAGTAAGATGGATGAGTTGAGTCTACATTACTTTGTTGGAGAAAAGTGCTCTGTCAAATTATTACAAATAGCTATCCCCTACAACTGAATTATAGCTTTTCTTACATTCTGAGCTATTTAATACTTCTGTCAATATTTCAAAAAGTATCAAAAGGAAATGGTGCCCACTTGTACATTAATGAGCATTTAATAAATTAGTAGTTTCATTTAACTGATGGAAAAGACTAGCATCATGAATTTAATAAATTGGTAAAAAGGCTGTTGAAGTTATTATTGCTGAGTCATCTGGCATAGTAAAAAAAAGCTTATTAAGATATTATATAAATAAAATAGTATTCTTTCTCATATATAGTAATCATTAATGATTCATGCAGGGCTTTTTGACACATAAGAATTACCACAGTAAATGTACTTCCCAAAATCTATTAACTGTGTTTATATCTTCTCCACATGAACACTGAAAACAATGGGGTGGGGTGGCGTCAGCAACTCAATGGTAGATACTTAGATGCAGCTTATTTGCATCTAACAACTAGAAGAACTGAGCAGACCTCAATGTGCTGTATTCAAAAGGGAATATTGTAGACACATGGTTGTATACCTGTAGCTCTAAGCCAAGCAGGGCCATTGCCCTTTGTAGAGTTTGTGAGTAATAATATAGTCCATGCAATACTGATCATATTGTGTATATTGCTCTATGGGTGCCTCCTGGTAAATGTGTAGAGATTAGTGACTGTGGTCAAAAATGCACAGGCCAAATAAGGCTGCTTCCACCTGCCTTGGGTGTGTGGTGTTCAAAAGATTCACATCCCCAAAGTAACCAGAAGCCACCCTGGTGGTGTGATCTGGCCCTTTGGATCAGATCAAAAAGGATCAGAATAAATTTGACTCTTGCCGGTGCCACTTTGGGGCTGCAGTTGTGGCCTGCTTTGGGAGTGGGACATTCGGTTGCTCCTGTCCCAGTCCAATCACGGCTGGGCCATCTGTTCCATGCCCTAGCATAATGCTCCACATGGGTACTTACAGGGTGCTTTACTTCCACTTTCCACGCAAGGCATCTCAGTGCTTCTGTGCCACCCTTACAGCCTTTAAGTAGGCAGGGAAAACCAGAAGGTGCCTATAACAAGCTCTGTACCAAGTGAAAATACAAGCTATTGCCCTCCCAGATCTCCCATGTACAGAAGGGTAACATTTGCTCTTTTATTCTCAGTATAGACCTGCATCCAACTGCTGCTGGGTTGCTTTCTGTCTTCTCCTTGCCACTGAATGGCCATGAGGGTTGACTATGCCCATGCTGTGAAGCTGCTGAGTTCAGGTGGAGAGGAGTGTGCAGTGAACATAAAATCAAGATAGCAGGGATATGCTAACAACAACACCTTGACTATGGACAGCAGCACACTTCCACTTGCGTCTTCAGTGTTATCTTAGATTTCCACTATTTAGTAACTACAGTTGCTACAGACTCTAGTTCAACACTATATTACTGCTAAAACTCTAGAGTAGCAGGAAGCTATCCAATAAATCACAACACAACATGCATATAAAGAAGGACATCTTGAAGCACAATCATATGTCTCTTAGTCCAATAAATAAATCCTAATTTGTTTAGCTGGACTTTCCTTAAACATGTTTGTGTTGTACTGAATTGTTGCAGCCCCTTTCAACATTTCTATGCAATATTGTTGCCATCTCCTTTGTGACAGCAAAATAAACAATATTTTGCAAACAGTGGAATAAGATATAAAGAAGGGGTAAAATGAATGTACAAATGCACACTTTAGGGCAAAATGCACTCAAAACATGTATTTTATGGGAAACTATTAAAAAACAACAGAAAAAATGATGTGGGTGTGTGTGGATGTTTGTTCGTAAATCAGAGACAGATGCCAAAACAGAATGGATCAGAGTGAGCATACACCAGCAAAACTTAATTGGGCTGGAAAAGTGTGTGTGTGTGGGGGGGTCATACACAAACAAACAAACAAACAAACACAAAAGAAAATCTCCACAGTTAGTGAGATTTCAAGAAAGACAGTATTCTAGAAGACAAAAGGGCTGGAGAAAATAGACTGTCATAGAGGGAACAATGCAAGGGTGAGTGCCTCCTGGCTTGGAACTGTGACTGCTGAGCTGAGGAACCATGATTTGTCATCCTCTGCTCCCTATAAAGAGGAGACTTATGCAAGTCTCCCAGGTGAACTGGTTAGCCTTTTTATAGGGGGATCCTCCTTGGTTCAAGGAACCACCAACCTTAACTTTCAGGTTGGCTAGCAATGAAAGAGTTACTGCAGTATGAAATTTTGCACATTTTAAGAAATGCTTAAGCATCATCCTCAAAGATACAAAATCTCTCCAAGTCTGACAGAAACAGAAAAAGAAGCCACCTTGCCACTGTGCAGTGAGAATACTTTTCTCATTTTCTCATTTATTATACAAGGAGAAACCAAGACAAGGTTTGCTTTGTTGTTGTTGTTGTTGTTGTGGTTGTTGTTGTGTGTTTTCAAGTCATTTCAAACCTACAGCAACCCTAACATCAATTTACCATGGAGTTTTCTTGAAAAAAAAATAATAACTCAGAGGAGAATTATCCTTGCCTTCCTTTGAACCTGAGAATGTGTGACTTGTTCAAAGGAACCCAGTAGGTTTCAATGCCCAAGTGGGGATTCCAACCCTTGTCTCCCAGTGTCCTAGTCCAATACTGATAATGCATTTTGCTGTAATCATTAGTTCACTGCAAATAATGATGATATTGATGATGATATATTTATCTGTCTATATATGCACACAGAAAATATTGGGATATAAATATTTTAAAGAAAATACAAATCTGTGATCTTTAGCCTTTGAAGTCTATCTAATAGGAGATGGAATATCCATACTATATATATATATATATATATATATATATGGAAGAAACATGAAATACACTCCAACCTGAATATAAATTTATTTGGAGAGTGGTTTTTCTGTGTCACTCAATTTAATTTATCTAGAAGAAGGACAATAAGTCCATTTTATCCTATTTTTCTCTTCCAGTATAAATTTTCCAGAGAACACTGAGGTCACAAGACCTGCTAAGGAAGGAAGTGGTGAGATGCTCAAAGGCTTAGTGGAATTCCTCTATAAACAGTTTGGGACTGGGGCCAAGGATTATAAAGATATGATTCTATCTGCAGAGTACCCTAGATAATATACCAGTATGTCTAAAGCACAAGAAACCCACATTTCTCAGAATCTTTTTGATAGCCACATCATAAAGCCATTTCATAAGAACATATTATGTGCACTTTTGTTATTTATCTGGTTCCCCCCCCCCCCCCCTCTTTTGGTCACTGTTTAAATATACGAATGGAAACATCTTTCTATCTTGCATGATATACTATGGTTTAACTGTCCCAGGTATAGCAGACCCATTGTATAATGTGAACTTCAGAAGTTAGCAGTTATGTAAATTCCATTGACTCAAGAGAGAAAAAATGTAAGGTACTACACTTAGGCAGGAAAAAAAATGAAATGCATAGATACAGGATTGGGGAACACCCATTCTATATTTGCATCAATAGAAGTATACTGTCTAGATCAAGGGAAGTAATATTGCTTCTCTATTCTGCTTTGGTCAGACCTCACCTGGAATACTACGTCCAGTTCTGGGCACCACTATTCAGAAGGGATGTTGAGAACCTGGAGCATGTCCAGAGGATGACCATAATGGTGAAGGGTCTGGAAACCATATTCTATGAGGAGAGACTGGGTACGTTTAGCCTGGGGAAGAGAAGGATAAAAAGTGATATGATATCCCTTTTTAAATATTTGAAGGGGTTTCATATTGAGGATGGAATAAGCTCATTTTCTGCTGCTCCAGAGAATAAGACCCAGAGCAATAGATGCAAACTACATGAAAAGTGATTCCATCTCAACATTAGGAAGAACATTGTAACAGTAAGAGCTGTTCAACAGTGAAACACACTCCCTTGGAGAGTGGTGGAGTCTCCTTCTTTGGAGGTTTTTAAACAGAGGCTGGATGGTCATTTGTCAGGGGTGCTTTGATTCTGTGTTCCTGCATGGCAGGAGGTTGTACTTCATGGCCTTTGTAGTCTCTTCCTACCCTAAGATTCTGTGATTCTATGATTCTATAAATTTGTGTTCTTGTCTTGCTATTTAAATCATATGTGTCCATTTGTATCCATTTAGATTTCAAAAGCCAGGTCTGGATGTCTATTTGGACATGCAACTATTACTTTAAAATGTCTGGCTCCTTTATCTGTTGCATCTTATCTATTCTAAATTGTTACCTTTATGCATTATTAGCAGACTGAAGGGATATAACCATAATGAATATGATTAAATTCTCTCTCTCTCTCTCTCTCTCTCTCTCTCTCACTGTATGTGTGTGTGTGTGTCTTCCTCCAGATCTTAAAACCCCTGCACTATGTGGCTTTCTTGTCTTTTCCACTTTGTATAATTGGAGTTTCCTTTTTTTAAAAAAAGTCTTTCCATTCTATATTTGTCTAGTTTAGTTAGTAAATTCTTTTAGGCTGAGACTGTCTCCTCTTAAAATCGCTGCAAAATGCCATGCAAATTATGAAAAATGGTTACTGTAAAGAAGTATCAGAGCAATTACAACACTCAAGGTCAGAGACTGCTTCTAACAGCAAACTTGGCTAAAGTCAATTTAGGAGTGAAACATGACCACTAAAAACATTTTCTATTTTTACTCAAGGGTTGATAGGGGTGGTTCTCTAAATATTTTTGGGGCTGCATCTGACATACTCATTCACCAGTTACTCTGGGTGAATCTACACAAGCCAAATAAAATGGTCTCATCTAGTTTTCACAGAGAGCTGCCCAAACAACATACAGGATGATTAAGTCTGAATCCAGGCCTCTTCATTGCCTCGGGGGTTTAATCTGGATGGGGAAAAATGAAGGTTTATTTTAATTTTGAGTGAGGCCAGGGAGGACTTCAGAAATAAATGTATTCACAGGTATGGATGGTGGAGGGGGGAAAAAACTTGGAGAAAAAAAAATACTGTGATTTATTGGACCATGGTGTGTTCCAAAGGTAGAACTGTAGGGACAGTTCACTGAAACTCATCTCAGTGTGTGTAGACAAGGCTGTAGTCATTACAGATTGAGTACCCCTGTGGCAAGCTGGATTTTCCTTTCAATATAGATATACCCTATGCTGGCCAGAGATGATAAAAATTGTAAGCCAAAAATATCTAGAGAGAAACAATTCCCCCTCATCATGGCTTTAGGGTACAGAACAAGAACCAACCTTTTAAACTTAAGAGACTATAGCTGAAAGGCGAGGTTGTTTTTGTTTTTTTGTTTTTTGAACTTTAACTAAATAAGAATGGACTGCAAAGGCAAAATCACTTAACTACTTTTTTTTCCTTTGCATTGATAAATACTGTATTTCAGATAGATAATAGTGGTCAGTAGGGGATGCCTTCTAACAGAAGCAGAACTCACTACCACTCCTGCCAAAAAAATGTTATACCTTTCATTCAGTACCTGCCTATCAAAATGTTGGTTCAAAATGGGAAGAGGACATCTTAGTTCAGCACTAATGTTGGCTGCATTCAGCTACTCCCATGTCTTCCATTCGTTGACCCTGCATTTTTTAAAAAGAAAATATATGAAAAGGCCTAGAAAGTAAAAATAAAGGAAAAACATAATAGCCTTCATTAAGCAAAGATGGCTTCAAATTTTTATTTGAAGATCACCTAGAGTAGAAAACTTAAACGGAAGATCTAAGTCAACAGTGCTTAGGATTGTGACTTCTTTGATAACTTTGCATCACTTTATATCAATAGCCCTACCATTGCACATACTACCTGCAACATCTGTTCAACACCTGGTAAGCCATTTTCACTTGAAAGATTTAAGGTAGCAAGCCTGGGAAAAGACATTTTCCTAAGACATTGGGACTTACAGCCAACTTCAATATACAGAACACAAGTACGAGTATATGGATGGATTTTTTGCCCCCATCAAACATGATGTTTCCATTCCTGGAGAGTTCCAGGAAAGGTGGCTTTGTGCTGGGTCAATCAGTGAGCCATGGACCTCTAAAACAATTGACCAAAGTCCACCAAGTTACCAGACTCTCCATAAAACCAGAAATGAACTGGAATACATTTCCATATGGATTTTTTTTTTAAAGAAAAAAAATACTTTTTAAGTTGAACTGTAGACTAAAAAGCAGAAAATCTGTCCCTGGGCCTCCTGTCATTGTCCATCTCTGCTGTAAGCCACCTTCAAATGCTTTTTGTTTCAAAAGCGAGAGCTAACAACAGTATATTTGCCTATCTCCTATTGCTGTTCCATTCTACAACAGACTCATTTAATCAAAGAAATTTACCTATATGTTGACTCACCATAGTTCCCACAATAATTGATTCAATGAGTCTACTTTAGTTGGAATTTTGTTGTTCTTGCTAGCTGCCCTCAAGTTGATCTTAGAATCATAGAATCATAGAATCATAGAAATTTAGAGTTGGAAGAGACCACAAGGGCCATCCAGTCCAACCCCCTGCCGTGCAGGAACTCCCAATCAAAGCATACCTGACAGATGGCCATCCAGCCTCTGCTTAAAAACCTCCAAGGAAGGAGACTCCACCACCCTCCGAGGGAGTGTATTCCACTGTTGAACAGCTCTTACTGTCAGGAAGTTCCTCCTAATGTTGAGGTGGAATCTTTTTTCCTGCAGTTTGCATCCGTTGTTCCGAGTCCTGTTCTCTGGAGCAGCAGAAAACAAGCTTGCTCCCTCCTCAATGTGACATCCTTTCAAATATTTAAACAGAGCTATCATATCACCTCTTAACCTTCTCTTCTCCAGGCTAAACATCCCCAGCTCCCTAAGGCATTCCTCATAGGGCATGGTTTCCAGACCCTTCACCATTTTAGTCGCCCTCCTTTGGACATGCTCCAGTTTCTCCACATCCTTTTTGAATTGTGGTGCCCAGAATTGGACACAGTATTCCAGGTGAGGCCTGACCAAAGCAGAATAGAGTGGCACTATTACTTCCCTTGATCTAGACACTATACTTCTATTGATGCAACCTAAAATTGCATTGGCCTTTTTAGCAGCTGCATCACACTGTTGACTCATGTTCAACTTGTGGTCTACTTGGACACCTAGATCCTTTTCACATGTTGTCTCATTCAGCCAGGTGTCCCCCATCCTATATCTGTGCATTTCATTTTTCCGCCCTACGTGTAGGACCTTACATTTCTCTGTGTTAAATTTCATTTTGTTAGCTTTGGCCCAGCTTTCTAGTCTATTCAGGTCATTTTGAATTTTGATCCTGTCCTTTGGGGTATTAGCTACTCCTCCCAATTTGGTGTCATCTGCAAATTTGATAACTAAGCTCTCAATACTGTCATCCAAGTCATTAATAAAGATGTTGAATAGCACTGGGCCCAGGACAGAACCCTGTGGGACCCCACTGGTCACTTCTTTCCAGGATGAAAAGGAACCATTGTTGAGCACCCTTTGGGTTCGGTCAGTCAACCAGTTACAAATCCATGTAACGGTTACCTTGTCTAGTCCACATTTTACAAGCTTGTTTGCAAGGATGTCATGGGGAACCTTGTCAAATGCCTTACTGAAATCGAGGTAAACTATATCCACAGCATTCCCTTCATCTACCAAGCTAGTAATTTTATCAAAAAAAGAGATCAGATTTGTCTGGCATGACTTGTTTCTCTGAAACCCATGTTGGCTTTTTGTGATTATGGAATTATCTTCCAGATATTCACAGACTCTCTGCTTAATGATCTTCTCCAGAATTTTTCCTGGTATTGATGTCAGACTAACCGGACGATAATTGTTGGGATCCTCTTTTTTTCCCTTTTTGAAGATGGGGGACAACATTTGCCCTCCTCCAGTCTGCAGGGACTTCTCCTGTTCTCCAGGAGTTCTCAAAGATGATTGCCATTGGTTCTGATATTACATTTGCCAGTTCTTTCAATACCCTAGGATGTAGTTCATCTGGTCCTGGAGACTTATATTCATTTAGATTAACCAGGTATTCCTGTACTGTCTCTTTATTTATTCTGTGCTGAAATTCCCCTATTCTGTCCTCTGCCCCATCATCCTTAGGTTGGGCACCCTTTGCCTTTCCTGAGAAGACTGAAGCAAAGAAGGTGTTGAGCAATTGTGCCTTTTCTCTGTCTCCTGTGAGCATTTGGCCATCTTCTCCACGCAGTGGCCCAACTGTTTCCTTCTTCTTCCTTTTGCTGCGGACATATCCAAAAAAGCCCTTTTTATTGTTCTTAACGTCTCTAGCAAGCCTGAGTTCATTTTGCGCTTTAGCTTTTCTGACTTTATCCCTACATGTACTGGCTATTTGTTTGAATTCCTCTTTGGTGATTTCCCCATTTTTCCATTTTTTATACATGTTCCGTTTAAAACTTAGCTCATTTGTAAGTTCCTTAGTCATCCATACCGGTTTCTTGAGACATCTCCCATTTTTCTTCCTCATTGGAACTGTCTGAAATTGTCCCTTTAGTATCTCCCTTTTGAGGAACTCCCATCCATCTTGAACTCCCTTCTCTTTTAGTATTCTTGACCATGGGATCACCCCCAGTATTTCTCTAAGTTTATTGAAATCAGCTTTCCTAAAGTCTAGAATGCGTGTCTGACTATGCCTAGCTTCACCTTTCCACTGTATAACAAACTCCAGGAGAACATGGTCACTTCTCCCTAAGGATCCCACCACTTGCACCCCATCAACTAGGTCTTCCCTGTTGGTTAAGATCAGATCCAAAATAGTTGATCCCCTTGTTGCCTCTTCCACCTTTTGGACAATGAAATTGTCTTCCAGGCATCTTGACACATGACAACCCTGTGGTGAGACATCTTCAAGACTCCCTATCCTCAACTGCTTTGATTAGATCCTGAAAATTCATGCCAGTGACCTGCTTAATAGAATCATCCATCTAGCATGCAGCCTTCCTCTCTTTCTGCTCCATCCACCTTTCCTAGCATTATCATTTTTTCCCCCATGACGCAGGCCTTCTCGTGATGTGACCAAAGTCAACTTAGTCATCTTCGCTTCTAGGGAGATTTCCAGCTTCATCTGTTCTTGTCTTTTTGGCTGTTCCTGGAATCCAGCACCACCTCTCAAATAAATTGATTTTCTTCCTGTCCACTTTTACTGTCCAGGTCTCATATCCATACGTGGTAACAGAGAATACAATGGCTTATACAATTCTAAATTTCATGGTCAGTCCTCCCCATTATTAGTCTTCTTCTGATTTCTCAATTGCAGTCCCAGTCCTAACCAATATTTGATCCCAGGTATGAGAATGCTTTTGACTAGAAATGTTAATATTGGTCTATTTCCTGCACACAGGTGAGGACCAGTAGTTTATGTCATCATCACTTCTATGCAAAAACTCCCACCTCTTTGTCCCTTTGATTCCTGGCATTGAATATAGAACACTGTATATTCACTAACTGGTTTCAGTTATCTTCACTAGTAAGGGTGGCTTCAGAACTTGATAATAGTTTTATTTTTACTAGTATTTACATTTTGAAGAATTCAGTGATAGGTGGAAAAATCCTGAAAAGCACAGTTCTGTTGCAAAGGCTTATATTGCCTATATTAAATTGATGACTACCTGGATGTCATTGGAGTTGGCAAGATAGCAAGCATATATTCTGCATCTACGAATGGAGCAGACAGTCTGATATCTTGAAAAGAAAATGCCTTAAGTCTGCCTTTCTGACACAAGAAAGTAATTCTAGCTTTTCTCAATCAGTCTTCATCTGTCTGTCTGTCTCTCTGTCTGTTTCTCAATCAATCAATCAATCAATCATATATTTATTTAATTTCTAACCCACCTTTCTTGGATCATGATGCCTAAAGTGGTTACAATATTGAGGGCCTCCTGGTGTCTTTACATTCACCTCAAATTTGCCATCTTGCTCACTTTCTCCTTGCTCTTCCCTCATGCTTCACCTGGGACAAACTTAGGCAAAACTTAAAATAGCAATTAATGCAAAACAATGAAACAAATGCCTTCAAATGCAAATTGGAATTCAACCAGAAATATACTGATACATGAATGACACAAGTTAAATAATGCATCTGTAAGAGCATATATTAAAAGATCCCATTAACACGCTTTTTAATCTAGCAAGGCAAATTGAATTAGAAAGCAGAACCTCACCAGAAATCCTAAGCATCAGCTCCTTTAAACAACTTTTCTAGTAACTTTTTTCTTTCTAAAATATAATTTCCTCCAAATCATAAAATACCAATAAAATACCTCTTAACATGATTTATTGGTAGTAATTTTTGCCTTGCAACAGTAATTTTGCTCATTCAATTAAACTTTAAATATGAACATATAATAGGAATACTGACAGAGCAAGAAGTTTTCAGGGGACATTTTAATTCACAGGCTGGCCCTCCTGATTTTATTTGACTGTAGTCCCAATTTGTGTTATTTCTTTTGAGCCTATAAAGACAGTATTATAAGATGCAAATATATATAGCAAAGTTTCATTATAAAGCAGTGTAGCCTACTTTTTAAATAAATAAATAAATTTGGGAATGAGAAACAGAACACAGGCTCTCCAAAAGAATGAATAAGCAAATAAGCAGTGAAATTCAAATCATTCTTTGTCATGCTGGGTGCTTTGTCCAATGGAACACAGTGATGAGCTCCTCGATTCAAATCTCCTAATAATACAGAATATTTTGCTCTGCATGACATGAAAGCAGTTGTTGAACCACCCTGGGAGCAGAAAATCAACAATACACTAGCTGTCGTTTAATCTTTTATCACTACTCAGAGCTAAGCTATTTTGAAAGTCTGGCATTTTAAAAGTTGCTCTGTTTTCAGTTTTGTATCGCTTTACAATTTAAGAGGGGAGATGAGTAGAAAAGCCACAGGAAAGATTCCCAGGTGAGACACTTAATAGAAATCAGTCTTTCTCTTCTGTATTTCCTTTTACAGTACAATAGCATCATGGGTACGATAAACCTAACGATAAACCTGAGTAGTGACAGAAGATGCACAATAAACCTAAGGTAACTAAAAGTCCAGCATGTTGTTCTGTTCATAAAGAAGAACTCTGCTGGACTCGGATCTAGCCTGTCCTAGCAAGGTGAAACCCCAGCTTAATCCATAAGCAGGAAGTGAAGAGAGGCAGCTATTGACTTGCTGTTGGTAACCAACAATTCCAACAGAGGCTTCCAGGGACCTGGAGATGGTCTAGAGCCATCACTGCATGAATAGGCTCATCATCCATAAATTTACCTAGTCTCCTCTTGATATCATCTTACTGTATTTTATAGCAGTAAGTGCCATTAATTATGTGGTGGGGGGGCTGTGTTATCCTCTGAATCTGTTTCCAAACAGTGTGTGTGTGAGAAAGAGAGAGAGAGAGAAAGAGACAAAAAGAGAGAGACAGAGAGAGGACAGAATTAACTAATTAACAATATTAAAATAATTTAGAACATACTCTTAAAACTATAAAAGTAGTTAAAAGGAGTATCAATTAAACAAAACAGCATTGTTTCAAAAGCCCTATGCTTTAAAAAAAAGTCCCAAAAGCCGATGATGATGATGATGACGATGACGACGACGATGTTTTCACATGCCAACAAAAAGGCTGCAAGGAAGGAGCCATTCTACCTTCTCTAGGGAGGGAGTTCCAGAGAAAAGGACAGTCACGGAAAAGGCACAATCTCATATACCTAACAACCATACCTGTGAAGTTGGTGGGACTGAAAGAGCTGTCTCTCATTGGAATCTCAAAGTCTGGGCAGACACAGATATGATCCATCAAGTAGCCTGAATCTAAGCCATATAGCAACCTACAACAAGGGATGAGCCGCTTTGCAAAAATGTTGCAAGTATGTAATATAATCATTCTCATATTCCCTAAACTACCCTGCTTCCCTCAGTGTGTAATCACTGCTAATGTGGTTACCTTTTTTTTCTTTGCCTTTTCATCCTTTGTTAACGTATGCATTTTTATTAGCCTTGCTGATGCCTGGTCAGCTCCCTCCCCACATCATACAACCACCATTTACCATACTTCCCCAATCATCAAGTCTTTATAGTGAATACAAACAATTATGGCTGCCAGAATTGTGTAAGTTCTTTGGCACCATTTTCCTTTGTCCCATCCTTTACATGCTTTGTTACATGCCCTTCGGTTTTACCCTCAACAGACACCTCCACAGATTACAGAAATATGTTTAGACCTTTTCAGCACTGAACTCATGGGTGCACTGTTCAACAGAAGATAGGGTACAGCCACTCAGCAAGTTCTGTTTAAAGGAAATATGTCAGCCAATACCAATCTTCTCATGGCATTACGCCTAATGAACTTTTTGGACACCAGAATTCCCCATTGATCACTTTCAAAAACACAGGTCTAAATTTAGGACACATCTATGAAGTTCAAAACATCTCTAAAGTTTTTAAAATGTCTTCTGTTTATTCCTGTAATAAACATGTTTTTTCTCCAGAACTGGAAAGCAGGACACCACATTCTCAGAAGGCTTTTGTTGTTGTTGATACCTCATTGAGTAATAGTTGACAAGGGAGTTTATCACACGGGAGGTATTTCTCTCAATTTCGAAAGAAATGGAAGTGAGGCTAGTTCGGAATTGAGTAAATTCGCTAGTTCAGCGAATTTACGTTATTGCGTATTGTAGTGAAAAGACCCCAAAAACAGCAAACCCTGGAGACAGAGATAGCCAATCAACGAGCACCAGGTGACCAGCCAATTAGAAGCTGGCTGGAGACCCCAGAAACAGCAAACCCCGGAGACAGAAACAGCCAATCACAGAACACCAGGTGTCCAGCCAATGAGGAGCTGGCTGGGCAGGGCTATATAAGAGCCTGAGCAGAGGGAGACGGGGGGGGGGGGGTTAGTTGGAGTTTTGGCTGGGGAGAGGGATGCCACTGAGGGGGTGCTCTCTAGGTCCCTGATTGGGACAGGTGTAGGTTAGGTTTTAGGCCAGACAGGGTCTATGTAGAGTCCAGGAGAGGGACTGATTAGGCTTTAGGTTGTAAACCAGTTGATTTAAGCTGAGAGTATTTGGCAGATTGCCTGAGGGCTGAAGTATTGTGTCTATGTAACTGTGGTAACGTAACTAAGAAGAAAGAAATGCAGAAGCCTTGAAAGTAGTTTATGGATTACTTTGATGTTTGTTAATAAACTTCAGTATTATTTTATTACAACTTGGCCTCTGTGAACTATTGTGGCACGCTACTAGAGATAACAAAGCCTCAGAAAAGATAGGCAGTGGTGGAGAAGATCTCCACAGAAGAAAAAATACAATTGGTGGCAGCAAAGGTGAAGACAGGCATTCTGGGTGGATGGACTGAGAGAGTCTGAGTGAGTGTCCACGCCACCACACGTATTGACACTACATTGCGTTCAGAACTGCCCGAAATTGCCTCCCAGTGCCCGAAATTGTGTGTGATAGTTTCTCACACAATCATGTGAAACCCCATAATTGAGTTCGGAAGTACTTCCCCTTGCCTGAAAATGTGTGTGATCAGCTTTCACGCAATCACATGAAACCCCATGATTGCATTCAGATTGCCATTGGATTATACTTCCAGTTCCCTTCGTGTGATAAACTCCACGGACAGTAAACTAGCAGTTACCAATAATGAGACACAAGACCAAAAGAGACAGCAAATTTCCTCTCTGTCTATTGATGCATAAACTCCTGTTATTTTGAATTTTTGTCTAGATTCAATAGAATGGGCATTTATTTAATCCAGAGTTCATTTTACTGTAACATTTTTCTCTTCTTTAACATTTACTACTAAGGCAAAGATTATCTTAATTGTGCAAAGGTTGTGTTAAATAAAGGCACCATTAAATTACTTCTCCATTTCCAGAGGCAGACAAGATAGTATTTAATATGTGTGAATGAATTCCACATGTCTGTTTTTCAGAAGTCAATAGGAGACATAAGAGACCATACATATTTTATCTATTCCCTTATTCTGCTTTCAGTAAAATGGCCCACTCATCCCAGTAGTGGCTTTTTAACCCTGAGATATTTAAAGCAGAAATTTCCTCTCAATGTAAAAAGCAGAGCTTTACAGGCACAATGATTTATGTCAAGAGTGCTACAGAGCATGAAGGAAAAAGTCCACTGCCTCCCTATGTGTTACAGTTCTGATCCTGATTGACCTTCCTCTTGAAGCCACTATTTAATTTTTGTATTAGCAAATCCTTGAAGTTCATCCCCACATTTAAAGTTTATGCTGGTTTAGCTTGTAGGAAGTGGTAGTTGTGGTCATAATTAATTCACAAGCTCTTCTACCAGAATTGCATTGCATATACCTGCTCTCTTCCTGCCCCAACCCCACAAAAGGAAAGAAATTATGAACAAATTCTCTGTATTAATTTAAGATTCTTCCTTCCTTCCTTCTTTTTTAACAGAATTAGCATAGGTAAGTGACTAGAAGCTGCTTGTGCATTTTCACTGGAAATTTTCTACTTCTGCAGTATTAAAAGATTCAAAGTATGCCCAACTTAGGAGGAAATAGGTCTCCTTTATGTTCTTTCAGTGTGTCACATTCCTTAATATTCTTCCTTATCATCAGAGCAGACACAAGCTGACCAGTTCATTCTGTAGCACACTTCATGACTGCTGCTTTTTAAAAGCTTGAAAAAATTTATGATCACAGTGGGGAAGTCTGCCTTTCCTGCATATGAATCTGTTAGCTCCCTGTGAATCAAACTATGATGCATGTAGTGTTGTTGTTGTTTTGAAAAACTAGGTGTTGGTGTATCATGGAACATGATTTCCTCACCTATATATCTTGCATTTAACATGTGGTGTCTCCCCCCCCCCCCCCACTGCAATGTGAACATGTCAAGTGTGCAGGTCAAATTACTGAGGCACATATCTCTAGAAAAATGCTATAGTGGAAGAATAGTAAACAAACACCTTAACTGTCAGAGTTTCCATTCCTCTTAGTGTGTAAATTGCCATGAATGTCATTTTACACTATTATGCAAAATGTGGAACCACCTGCCACAAGATGTTCATCAGTCCATGATCTCCTATGGCTTAAACAGTTCTCACAAATAAGAGGTTCACATGATCCCTCCCCTCTTCCAAACAAATATACAGTGGTCCCCCGGGTTACGAAGGTAATCCGTTCCGGGATTACCTTTGTAACCCGGAAGCTTTCGTTTCCTGGGGGACCGCTTTCGCCAACGGACCGCGAGGCCGATTTAAAGGGGCCACGCGGGGTTTTTTTTCCGTATCCCGGGGGATCTTTCAGATCCCGGGGGATACATTAGCGGTCCCGCCGCTTTCAGATCCCGGGGTTTTTGCAACCCGGGGGATTCGTAAGCCGGGGGAACACTGTATGTGGGGTGGGTGGATTGTAGTACTTCTCAGATGATCCCTTTACTCTACTTCTGAAACTCACGGCAGCCACAATTCCTGTTACGTGAGGAAAGTATTGTTCCTCACTTTGTGTGCATTCAGGAGGCCTGGGAAGATTGTTCTTTATTCTTTGCACTTATGTAAATGTGAAAGGAACTGTGTCCCTAGTAAAACCCAGTTCCATGCACCTTTCCTCTTATTCCAGGTATGAACAGCATTTGCTCTTTGTGTGTGTGTGTGTGTGTGTGTGTGTTTTAAAAAGTGCCTAGATTCTGATTTCCAAATACCCTGTTTCCCCGAAAATAAGACATCCCCATATAATAAATCCTAGTAGAGGTTTTGCTGAATTGCTAAATATAAGGCCTCCCCTGAAAGTAAGACCTAGCAAAGTTTTTGTATATACATATAGATACACTGTATAATAAATGATTTTTTTTTTTTTTGTTCAACAATAAATATTAATTCTTCTTCATGGAAAAATAAGACATTCCCTGAAAATAAGACTTAGTGCATCTTGGGAGCAAAAATTAATGTAAGACACTGTCTTATTTTTGGGGAAACAAGGTATTAGATCTTGATATTTTGAAAAACAGTGCTAGGATTTTGTAAAGCAAAACAACAACTCCACTTTCAGGAAACAAAGCAGAATTTCATAGAAATAAATTGCAATTGAAACTTCAGTACTGCTGCCATCTGGTGAACACATATTGCACACTGGCATACCTTACCTGTTACAAACAAGCATTCATAACACAGGGTCAAGTATCTTTGGTATAGGTTTTAGCATGTTCTCAGCACAAATACAGAACCCCAAAGATATTAAAAATTGTCACAGACTTTGGCTTACCTGGTCTACATTCGAGTAGAAAATGTATACATAGGTATCGTTTTATCCATCATACATGTATTTGGAACTTGGAGTTACATGGGAAGGAGGCACTAAGATAAGTGGAAACTTCCTCTTTTCTTGTTCCTCTACATCCATAATTAATCTTTTTTCTTTATGGAAAGAGGCTGTCAAATTTGTAATGTGGGTTACTAAAGAATGAATAGGAAATCAAACTGTTCATTTAACAACTGAACAGTCTATGCATTGCCAAGCATAAAACAAATATACATTCAAGAATGAAAGGTATTATTTCATGTCCAGAAGTATGATGCTGCTTGCTTAGGAACAGAGAGAACCACTAAAAATTAACATAGCATTATATTTAATTTTGTTCTCATTTTTCCTTGTTTTGTAAAGAATTAAATGTTCCAAAATTGGATTTCTTCACTGCAAAAACATACCTGGGCTAAAGGTTGGCAAAATGCTGTTCCTGTCTGTAAAATAAACTGTAAGCCTTTTAGATTTAGGCATTTAAAAGGAAGACATGAATAAAGTTAACAGTTTGTGTTTTGTGTAAACCCTGGGTTAACCTTATAAACCTCAGCTTCACAAATTTTAAACAATTTGGAAGCTTTCTCCATAAAATTATGTCTTTTGTCATAGGATATAAAATGTTCTGGTATAATAATTTCTGAGGAAAGCAAACATTTTATGGGAATGGCTTGAGCTAATCCAGTTAAGTCAATACACTTTGTGAGATAAATTACACATGATAGATACTTTTGGTGTATATTTTCATTGTCTTTATTTTTTTTTTAAAAAAAAAAAAAACCTAAACTAAACTAAGATGTTGTGAGTTTGCAAAGAAAAGCTATGGCAGGGGCTGCTTAGATCTTTCCTAGAGGCGATTTTCCTGCCATATAGTGCTGCCAGGGAGATGCTCCATAGAAATGCTCTCAAGGATCATCTTCAATGCTGCTGGCTACAAGTGGGAACATCCCTCTCTCATTGACCATAATGTAAAGATTTCACCAACAGACAATAATTAAGTTTTTTAAAAAAGCTATTGGAAAGATACATACTGCTCTGTAATACCTTGTTAAGAGCAGTACATTGGTTTTACTCTTTGGGTGGGGAAAAAACTCTTCCAAGTACTATCCCTCTGCAAGACCTTGCAGGCTTTAGGCTTTAAAAATGGACATTTAACCAAAGTGACTCCAAGTGAAAATGAAGTAGTAAGACAAAATGATTTTGCAGCAAAAATTAATTTTCTTTCTGAAAAAGACAGAAGAAGATAGCAGCAGTAACTGACAGAACAGTCTATACTTCAGTGCAATGAGAAACAGATTGCACTGAGTATAGACTGTTCCATCGGCTACTGCTGCTATCTTTTTCTGTCTTTCTAATAAAGAAATAATTAATTTTGTAGCAAAATCATTTCAGAAACAAACTAGCAAAGGGGGGGGGGGCAACATGCAATCTACAAAAATAACCTTCTTCAAATCAATCTTAGTGGGCTAGTTCTAAATTTTAGGGATCATAGGCTGAAACACACAAAGATTTTCTCACCCAGAAGAAGATGACTGGAGACTGGGGAGAGTCAAAGAGAGAGGTCCAAGAGAGATACAGATCAAAAGTACAGGGCTTCTCTCTTATTGCCTATGTTTTAAATGTCTTCCTAACCTGAGGGGAGGTCTCCTAAGAGTCAAGGTAATACTTCTGGGTGGAGCAACACATGGCATCAATATTGTTCTTTAAAAAAAAAACCACAAAACCAAAACATGTGCATGTAGAAGGGTAGAGGTGAAGTGTCCTTCAGGTTCTGATAATGACTCTTATGTGGTCTGATCAAGTAGAGACAATGGGTTTCAAACACAGAACAGCCAATCAGTAATTTACTTCATAGGGAGGGCAAAGTATACCAGTCCAAGGCCATTCACTATGGGGCTTTCTAGATTGGCAAAAAGAAGTGTGTTCATGCCTGCATGAAACTCTAGCCTTTAGATGAGAAAAAGGGAAAGTGTGCCATGAAAACACTCTTTCTGCTTTTAGGGGAGAAGCGCCTTTAAAATGGTGCTGGTTTTCCCAGCTTCTTTTTTTAAAAACTGCGGAACAGCGCAGCTCCATCTAAAGGCTGTGGTGCAGCTGCTAAGCATTAAGGAAAAGGCAACTTCATGTCACACATTCCTGCCAATCTAGAAAGCCCCATTATCTCCATTCTGTAGAAGCAAACAAGACAAACAATACTTGATTGCTCTCAATCAAGGAACCTTTTCCTTATCAGCAGGAGGGGGAATAAGGCTGGACAAGAATCCAGGCTACAACCCTAGCTTGTCCATTATGAATTCTTCAGACTCCTGTTTTAGACATCAAAGTCTAATATTTATATTTATTGAGCAGAGTATTTAACCACCTAGTGGAAGCATGCCATAAAGCTGTGTTAATGGCTTATCAATAACTTCCATCAAAACAGTAGAACTTCCTTTAGTTCCTGCACCAGCTTTGAGACAAATTGTGTGAAATAAATTGTAGCATTAGGTTTTGTAGACTAGAGTTCAAAACACACTGCAGAAATAATCCTGTCTGAGACCTCTTTAACTGTCCTGGCTCAATGCTAGGGACTTCTGCGAACAATAGTTTTATGAGACTTTGAGCTTTCTCTGTCAGCAAGCACTGGTGCCACAATAAATAAACAACAGTTTCCAGGATTACCTAGCACTGAGCCTGGGTAGTTAAAGTGGTCTCAAATGCGATTATTTCAGCAGTGTGTTTTTGACCTAGATCTACTTTCTCAGATGCTTGTGTTCATTCCATGCATCTGAAGAAGTAGACCTTGTCTACGAAATCTTATGTTCCTCTCCTTCAATCACCAACTTTTTTCATAGCTTAATTCCAGTATCTGATCTCTTATTCTTTTCTGAAGAAAATAAATAACAATGTCTCTAGGCCATCCCTTTTCCTTTGCTACTTGGGATTTAATTTTGAACATTTTATTTACCTCCCAAGTTAGTTCTTGAATTGGGATTTCTTCATAATCAGCTAGTATAGGAAGTAGGTATTCATACAGATTTTCTCTTTTTCCTCTCTTTTACTCCACAAATTTTCAAACAATTCTCCCTCTGTTTCAATTCTTCCAGTGCTTTCATGTCCAGATTTTTTTCAGTCTAATGTTCCTGTGTTGATTTAACTTTTTGTACTGTTTCCTCTAATGAATCTGTTCTTTCCCTCGATGTATTTATTTTCTCATTTGCTTGTTTCATGTCAGACCTCACTTCCTCCAATGATTGCTTTATGTCACTTAACTCCATTTTCAAAACCTGTTTAATGTCTGCTCCTAAAGTTTTTATTCCTCTTTTCATGTATTGTTCTATCTGTGATTGCATTTTTTAAAATTTCATCCAAAACTGATGTTTGCTCTATAGATTCTTTTCTTTGTGATTTATTTAGTGCTTGTGTTGCAGCTGCAACCATTGTTCTTGACACTGATGACATTTTGAATTAATTGATATATGTAATCAAGTATTTATCCCAGATAGATTTCCAAAATAATTTCCAGTTAATTTTCAATTCAATAGATTCAGTTGATGTTCCAGTTCCAATTAATCAAAAATCCTGTTCACAACAGTCAGTTCCAATAATTAACTTAATAAAGTCTTAAATTCATTTGTCTCATTTTATTCTCCACTTAATTTAGTCCAACTAGTATTCCAATTCAATTCCACTTAAATTGATTCAAGTTTCAATTCAAAATACCAGATCACTCCTATTCATTCAGTTAATCAAAGTTATTCAAAATAATATCAGATTTAATCCTTGTATTGATTAGTTTGTGCAGTCCACCCTCTGTATGTGCAGACTTGCCATCCATGGATCTGAGCATACACAGATGGCAAGTCCATGGGGGAATACCATTGGCAGAGGAGGAGAAGGGAGAAGGAAAATGATGAAGAGTGGAGAGGAGGAGGAGCAGGAGGAGAAGAAAAGGGGGATGAGTGGTGACAGGGCAACACAGGGGGGGAGTAAGAGGAAGAGGAGGAGGAGGAAGAGAAAGTGGAGGATGTGGGGAAGAAAAGGAGGAGAGGGGAGAAGGAGAACAAGGAAGAGCAGAAAGGAGGATGAAGAAAAAGGATGAGGAAGAGCAGAGAAAAGGAGGAGAAGGGAGGAAAAGGAGGAGGAGAGGCAGCAGTGTGATGGAGGGGGGAAGAGGAACAGGAAGAAGGCAAAGGAGGCGAGGTGGGCTGGCAGTGACTCCTGGGAGCCAAGGGGCATAGGCATGGGAGGGGGGCTTCATGAGGCAAGCAGAAGCACAGGGACCCGGAAGGCAGGAAGCTTCTGCAGGAGCCAGGCACATTCCCCCATTGTGCCTGTTTTTCCCAAAGGCTGCTTTCTCCTTGTGCATATGGCACTGTGGCTGTTCCAGCAGAGGTACCTGTTGGTTGCCCTTGGGTTGCTTCACCTCTGCTGGAACAGTCACAGCCCCATCTGCACGAGGATAAAGAAGCCTTTGGGAAGAACAGGCACAGTGGGAGGAGGTGCCTGACTCCTACAGGAGCTGCCCGCCTTTCTGGTCCCTGTGCTTCTGCTGGCCTCACAAAAACCTCAGTGCCTGCTACCCCCCAGCTGAAAGTTTGGAAGAAGCTGGAAGACAAGGAAGAAAAAGGAAGAAGAAGAGCAGAGAAGAGGAGGAAGAACAAGAAGAAAAGGAGGGGGAGCAGCAGCAGGGTGATGGAGGGGGTAAGAGGAGGAGGAGTAAGATCTGTGGCAATGGTGATGGGGAAGGAGGAGGAAGATAAGAAGAGGAGGGGAAGGAGGAAAAAGAAAAAGAGCCGGTGCAGTAACAATGGGAGAGAAGTAGAGGAGGAGAAGAGGGGGAGGAAGAGCGAAGAAGAGGATGGAGGAGGAGGAGGAGGAGGAGGAGGAGGAGGAGGAAAAGAGAAACTGGAGGAGAAGGATCCATGGCAGCAGAGATGGGGAAGAAGAGGAGGAGGAGAAGAGGGGGGAAGAGGAGGAAGAAGAGGTACCCCCCTGCTGCCTGCCACAGCGAGAAAGGCGAGGCTGGCATCAGGGAGGGGGCAGGGGCAAAGTGCCAGTGTCCTCAATGGTGGCATGGCCATCTGGCCACACCACCATTGAGTTCTATAGGACCCGAGCATATGTGGATTTTGGTATCCGTGGGATGGGGTCTGGAACAGATCCCTCACAGATACCAAGGGCCCACTGTATAGTGCTTTTGACTTCCTTAATAAATTTGTTAATTAACTGATTTTTATTTAGTATAGTCCATCAAATCAAATTGTTAAGCTTAATAGTTTATTGAAATATTAAGATTAATATTTATATTAAATATTATATATTTATTATATAATATTATTATATTATATATTAATTATATATTAAGCTTAATAGTTCATTGAAATTCTTTTTTAAAAAATTTATATATTGCCTCTATTTGTCTCTATTTGAATATTCCATTTTAAATATTGTCTCTATTACACGTTCTTCACTCTCTTTATATCCTCTTTAAATCCTTCAGTAATTCCTTCATTCTTTCAAGATTCATTAAAAATAGTTCATTCATGGAAAGAAATTTTTACCAACCTTCTTTAAATTCTCTGTCTTTGAAGGATTGCTTGCTGTTTGAAACCTTAATGCTTAGGTTTGGGTGGTCTCTTTCATCTCTTTTTGCACAGTTGCATTTTCCCCCCTTAGCTTGAATAAATTGACTCTGGCGTTTCTTGTCTCAAGCAGCTGCTCTGTACAGCTGGGCTCGTCCTTGGCTTCCAGCTTCCCTCCCATATCTCTCCATTCCTGAGCCACTTCACCTTGGGTGGCTATCTGTCACGGGCTGTTTCTGAAACCTCTGTGGGGACTGCCTGTTGATGTAAACAAGCAGATGCACAGGTAAAGCAATCTCCGATGCCTTTGGAACTACCGGCGACCTTGGAGCTGTTCGGCTTTATCAGGAATTCCTCCTGCCCACTGCTGATGAAACAGACTGGAGCCAAATCTCTCTCCTCAGAGGTGTTTATTCTTAAAGTTGCTATATTTACAAGTATATACACGCCCGTCCAACAAAACTCTCCAACCATCTATCCACTCCGACTACCCAACAACCCACACTGCGGTGTGCAGGCTATTTATAGATTTATGCCATGCGGTCACAAACCCATCCTCTTCTGGTGACTCTTTTTCCTTGTGCCACCAACAATGTTGTCCCTTCACTCAGGAAGACTTTTGATGTTACCCAGGCTTACGTGCAATCAAGCACATGTCTGACCTTGAACACTGTCTGCTGTTCCAGCCTTCAGCTGCAGACAATTATGCCCATGCTTCCTGGTTTCCTTTTGTGCACATCTGTACATTTCATAGTTGAGCCTCAATGCCTAACACTGCCTCCATTACCTCCTCGTCCAAGGGAGTTTCCCTTTCCTTGGATTTTGTTTTACTTCCAAAAGGCTGTGCAAGGCGGAGTGTCCTCCAGGAGCCTCCCTGAAACACTCCTCTCACCTTCGCACACCAACAGGGTGTTTCTGATATTCCAGACTAACACACACATGTCTCTGAATTACTATAATTGTATTACAGATTTGTTTCTAGTCCTTTTTGGTTCCTTGAATAAGATTGGAAATAGTTTTCACAGCACATATTTCTGCACTTGCTGTCATGTCCATCACTTCCAATGAGAAAATGAGAATACAACGTCAAGCAATGAACAGTTTTAAGCATGATGTTGAAAGCCTCTGTATGTGAAGCCTTACACTGTAAATGAGTGTGCAATAGCAAACCACCCCTGAGTATACAATGTCTAAGAAAACTCTAAGAAATTCATTGAGGGGGATCACCATATGTCAACAGGTGACTTGAAAACGTGTCCCTTGAAAACTGTTGTTTGAGATGAGAAGAAAGATCTCATTGATGCCTTAGAGATTTTTCTCCCAGTGCAAACATCAGCTTGAAAGGATCACTTTTCAATAGGACCACAGCAAGGACCATCAGCTACAATCATTATCATTGTCAGCTCCCCCAAGTGCATTTCATAGAATTATAGAGTTGGAAGATATCAAAGGGCCATCTAATCCAATTCTTTGCCACATAGGAATACACAATCATAGCACTCCTGTACAAAGTACAAGGTACAGAGCTGTACACTGTATCTCAGATCACCTCGTGTTTGGTATTGAGATATCAAATAAGAAAGATTTCTGCTAGTTTGATAAAAACAAACAAAAAAAAAGATTATTTAAGACTTCTCTAATCAGGTGAAAATGGCTTTTCCAGCCAGGGTTGCTCCCTCAGTTATACTTGTTAGGTGTTAGTCATAAGTGGCTTCTTCAGTTCACCACCAGGAACAAACCTATCTAGTCTACAAACCTTTCCAGAATTCCAACCTTTTTTGTGGCTTTGAATAGCTTAGAAGTAATCACAAGTTTTTCTTCTCACTGCAAGATGTCTTCTTGTTGCTGTTCCTATTTTTTTAGCTTTTTATCAATGTACATTTGTAATTTAAGACACAAAGTAATAAAAGGAAGGAAGATGGACACCCAAATGTAGACATGGTGCTCTGTAGAAAATTGGTTATAAAAACATGGAGCAAAAAAGAAAGAATTCTGGAAGCCAGATTGTGTATTGGAATATGGTTGTTAGAAGGCTGTGTGCCCCAGGAAAAGGTTTAAAGTTGATGATCATTTAATAAACTTCAACCATAGCATTCTCTGAAGAAGTATTAGGAGAAAAGTGACTGCTGAGAAAGCCGGATACAGATACAAAAGGGAATGGTGCATATAAAAACTACCTCACACAACAATAACATGTCCAGCCTTTACACTTGGTCTAAATTCAACTGTTCCAACTAACATAGATTCATTTAATCAACGAGTTGCTCATGAAACTTCAGGAATAAACTCTTCTAGAACATGGCCACATAGTCCAAAAAACCCACAAAAACATGAAATGTTTTATAATTGGTGATTTACCATTCATCAATTGTTTTAGCTTTCTGGGACTTGTAACTGGATTTAGGTTATGTCCCTTATTCGAATTTTCGAGGTCAAACCTGGCTATTTGTTAGTCACTCAGCATCATCATTTCCTTGTCACAACCAATTTAGGAACTGATAAATAGAAACTGCACACTTCCATCTGAGCTCATTACATTACATTTTTAGTATAAACATGTTATGTATGAACAACTTCATATTTCAGAAAAAAAAGAATTTATTATGGTTTGGTTTTATTAAGAGAAATATAGTCATAATTGTGTATTTTATAAATAATATACTCTCCCTTTTCAGCATGAACTAGATTGTAGCTATTGATAACTTGTAGCTCTATATTAAATGTAACAAATCAAATTAAGACACTTAGGAGGAGAACTGAAACTTAATGTTATGTAAGTAGGAGAATAAATTACTGTATATACTCATGTATAAGTCTAGAATTATTTGTGAAAAATTGACCCCAGAAAACTGGGCCAACTTATCCACAGGTCAATGTAAGTTACTATACTTTAACTATTTTCAAAAAAGGACCCACCCCCTTTTCTGAGTAGAGTGGAGAAATATGAGAACTTAATCCATTCTAGGAGAACCTAAAAGAAGCACCAATCGCTCTCTACTCTCTCATCCGTTGCACTGTTTTTGGCCAAAAGATTTTGCCTGATTTTAACCCAGAAAATATCACACTAAAGGCTGTAATCACTGCTAACATAGTGTTCATTTTCTTTGCTTTGCTGTTACATCTTTTCAACACGTGCATATTTTCTTAGCCCCACCCATTCCTGGTTGTCATTTCCACATATCACATAACCACAATGTAGTTACATCCTCATCCATCCAGCAATTAGAGTGAGCATTAACAGTTATGCCTGTTGGAATAAGTTCTTTTGTATTGTTTTCTTTTGCTTCATCCTTTAAATCCTTCATTGCATGCCCCTATGTTTTACCCTTTCCTTATCCATGGGACATTTAAAAATCTATAATTTTGGCTCACAAACCTGTCTTTGATTATATACATAAGATCAACTCATTCAGTAGTGATTGGGGGAAAGAAAAGGAGTACTGGTTTGAGCATTGGGCTAATACACTGGGAAGACTTGTGTTCAAATTCCAGTTTGGCCATGGAAACTCACAGGCTGACCCTGGGTAAGTCACACTCTCTCAGCCTCAGGGGATGGCAATGGCAAACTGCCTCTAAATAACCTTGCCAAGGAAGCCATATGATAGTTTCACCTTAGGGTTGTCATAAGTTGAAAATGACTTGAAGGCACACAACGACAACAACAACAACAACCATCATATTTATTAAACACACAGAAAGAGATACATTATAATGCAAAAACCACATTTTCTATTCCACATTTTCTGTATTTGGCCTTGTAGCTTCACAAATCAACTTTATTCATACTTAATGATCTTGCTCTGAAACAGACAAATGGTGCTAATGAGTAAATGGTAGGTGCTAAGTCCATCAAGTGGAAAAGTCACTATATAAACCATTATGATTAATTATGTTTTCCTGCACCATAAAGGCAAAAGTAAACCAAACACATATGAAAAACAAAATGTTTTAATAATGTTCCTTAATCATTTTGCAGTTATACAGTTCTAAGTCTGTAAACTACTGAACTTCCTTTAAAATTTCTGAGTTATTGACAAACTGTTAAATTGTGAACTGGGACATAGAAAATTGAATGGTGACTACAGTTTGTTAAAGTTAAAGAAATAGAAATCAATAAACATAGGAGGGAAAAACATAAGCTCAGTGCTGGCTCCATTATGATGTGCTAGAATATGGATTAAATTGCATATCTCTAATAGGCAACATGTAATCTTTCATATGTTGCTAGACTGCAACTCCCATTGTCCCTTACAATTGACTATTTTGATTAGAGGTCGTGAGAGTTAGAGAGCCATAAACTGCCGAATCATGTTGCCAGTCAGTAGGATAGGAAATCTGTGATTTTCCAGATTTTGTTGGAATACAGCTTCCAGAAACCCTGACCATTGTCCATGGCAAGTAGAGCTGATAGAAAACAGAGTCCAACAATATCTGAAGTGCTGCAGGTTACCCATCTGTGGGCTATGGCATGTGCTTATCTATATTCTTAAAGAGAGTGCAGCCCTTACCTATGAGAAATTGTTACTAGTATTATCACAGTATCATTTTTGCATCCTTTTAAATTCTGTAAATATTTTGCCTGACCTGAAAACTACAACCTTGTCTTGAAACTATAGTTTTAGCAAGAAATTACTTATAGAAGGTATATGATTGGAAGGACACGGTTTCGCCAAAATATAGCCTATGATGTTATTAAAAAATAAATGTTGTGAGTCATGTTTCTTAATTAAATGGGGAAAACACTCGTGTGAATATTATTTTCATAATTTGTAGGCAATAAAATATTTTCCTCCAGACTTTTAATTATATAGCCATATTGCAAACTGTTTGTAAAACTGCACTTTTTGAAAGGTCCTGAATAAGAGATGGGCTTCGAAGATATGAAACTTGGTACAGGGATGCTAAATTTAAAAAACAAAAACAAAACTACAATGCGTTAAAAGGTACTGTTAAAATAAAAGGCTCAGAACATGACCATTTTTAGATTCCCGTATCATTTGATATATCTGATATTTTTCATCTGTGAAACATTTTGTGAGTTTAGGGTTATAGCAGACTTTATTGAAAAGGAACAGAAAAAAATTCCTATCTGTTAACAACTGCATTAGTGCCCTTATACAGCTAAGGAGTTTGACTTTGAGCCTGCCTGGGCCCTGAGATCTGCAGGAGAGACTCCTCTTTCAGTCCCAACACTTTCTCAAGCATCATGGTGACATGAGATAAGAGCTTTCTGAATGGTTACCCTAAACCTCTGGATTTTCCTTCCTAGAGTAGCTAGGATGACCGCCTTTCGGTTATTCAGTCCTGGACATTGGGGGGGGGGGGGAGCAGTATTTTAAAAATTATAACATTAACAATGGCCTCATTCCCACTACCTTTTAAATCGGATCGTGAATCAGTTTGAACCGGTACAAACAACCCTGGTTCCCACTTAATCCAAATCACTGAAGTAATTCTGAGAGGGGAGCCATGCTCCAGACCCATTTAAACTGTGTCTTTTTGATGCTGATTTTTTTCCACTTCTTTTTTGATAAATCGAGTCCATGCAAGTGTGAACCACAAACTGATCAGAATTGATTCAAATTTCACCTTTGGCTAGCTGGAACCAAATCATTTTGGATCAAACCACAAGTGGGATATTTGGGTGCCAGAAAATAATAGAAATTGCTATTGGGGCAAGTGTAGTGTAAACCAAAATCAGATATTGAATTGATCTATCAATTCAGATCGCACACCGATTTATCTGTAAGAGGGAATTAAGCCAATAATACATTTTATGTATATCCCACTTTTTAACAAAACCAGGACTCACAGCAGCTTACAAGAACAGGAAAAAAACTTTTCTATTCCAATAAGCTTTTGAGAAGTGAAGATTTTTTTAAAGAAAGGGCTTTTGAAAGCACAAAATTTCCCTTTTAAAAACTGCTTTAAAATATTTTTAATTATATGTTTTAAGTTGTTTTTAGTGTTATTAATAGTTTGATCTCATTTTAATGTTGCTTTTTGGTAAGTTTTAACCATAACCATAAAGTTATTGTTTTAATTTGTAAGCTGCTGGGAGTCCTTTTTGTGAAAAAGTGGGATATACGTAAAGTGTATTATTGTTAATGTTAGCTTACAAACTTTAAAACAGACACAGTTCTAAAATGTATATTGTGCAAGAATTACAAATGTAAATAAACTAATAATGACATTAAAAGTAGTTAAAGCTAGTTTCCACCACTGATGTCATCATTCTCATCAGAATCATCATCTCAATTTTTCATTTGGTGGTGGTGGTGGTAGTGATGATGATGATGATGATAAATGACATGCTATTGAGCAGTTACAAATGCATAAGCTGGAATAACACATTCATAAATGCTGTATATTCTTTCTTCATTACAATTGCTATAGTATTGTCATGGTCACTAATGCTCTCCTCAGTCCAGTCTTAATGGTCAGCACATATAATGAGTGATGGAGGTCTGTTCAGCTGGTGATCAGAGTACAGTAAGGTGACATTTCCAGCCCCTTCACACCAGAAATTTTAAGTGGCATAAATAGCTTTTTACAGGGGCCCTACTTCTTTTTGTCCCACCAAAGATAGCTGGTGGGAGGAGGTTGGAAATGTCATCCTCAAGGACCCAGATCACCAGCAGAACAGACCTCTATCACTCAGAGCATCAGCTGGCTGTTAAGGTAGGTTTGGGGAGTATGAGCAGGAGATGACAATCTGTGATACAGGATCTCAGCCAAATAATAATAATAATAATAATAATAATAATAATAATAATAATGGCATTGAGACATCAAGCTTGTTCCCATGGTATCACATGCCTCACTTGCTCTGCTGCCAGGTTTCCATGCCCTGAGTAGGACATACAGTTGTAACTGTATAGTCATCCCTTTGCTCAATATGTGAGCCATGAGGAGAGGACAAGCCCAATTGGGACAATAGCAGTGATGATAGTAAAAACATTCTAGACCTTTGCTCTTCCATCCTTGTATACTGTACAATGCGAATATAGTTCTACATAAGTCATTTTAGTTGGTTACAAAACTTAGCATACAAGTCAGAGCAAAAATTATGGATGTCAGTATCCTGGTTCAGAGCTAAATGAAACTGCCAGTTGTATATAAATGGGAAAATTCTTATTAAAAATGATTTGAGTAAAATCCTTGGCCAGAATTCAGTGAATGAGTTCCTGAACCTCCACATATGGAGGTCTGTCATAATTGCGCTATGCAATCTTCATATTGGGTGGCAATGTTGAGCAACTTCAAACCAAACCATCAAATCATGACAACATTGATTAATTCTGGTGAATATACTGATTGGATTTTATTGTCTATGAAAGCTAAGAAGAAATAGCAAAATATTACCCATAGTTTGACTTCTTATCAGTTTGATAGAAAAGTTATTCTAACTGTACACTAATTTCATTAATTTGATGTTAATTGCCATCAAGTCAACTTTGACTTATGGCAAGTCTATGACTGACTGACCCTTGCTGGACTCCACCACAGAATCTTTCAGTTTCTTCCTCTTCTGCCTCTGTAGTTAGATCATAAACTTGGATTATGTCTACATTGATGGGTTTTCCCTGAAGTTTTATTGAGGTCAAACTTTGTATTATATCCCCTGTCTGCTTTTGCTATATCTCTCATCACTATTAATTCCATGCCACTTCTTAGATTTTAACTTCCTAAAATGTGTAATTATCTGTCTGAAAATGTCCCATTCAATCCACTTTAGTTTGTTCACCCCAAGTATAGCAATGTATATATGTGTTATTTCTTGTTTTATGTCGATGTCTAACCTTCCCTGATTCGTGATTCTCATAGTCCATGGCCCTAAAATGTGTTGTGCTCATACTAATCAAATTATAATTTGATCAGTACTAATCAAATACTAATATTTCAATCAAATCTATAATGTTACAATTAAATATTGTGAGATCAGATTTATGTATGTGCAATGACACTGTGTGGAATGATACTCCCACCTCAACTGCACTCCTCCAGCCCTCTGAAAATTTCTCAAAAGGGCCAAAGGATTCTAGTAAATGGGGTGAGCTATATTCTGGGAGGATTTGTATCCTAAATAATCTGGTAGATGCATCATTTGTGAGCAGAGTCTGGATGTAACCCTAATTTTAATTCCAGTATGTTTATTTGTATGAGAAAAAAACACTGCTATTGCCTCAGAATGTTTAATCACTCAGACATCACTTTAAAACAAGTTAGGGAATTAACAATATTGTGCAGTGTCTCCACAATTGTATGACTTTCCTTTTTAATGCCATTTCAGTAGTTTAAAGGACAGAAAAATGCAAATATTAATGCATATTTGCCAGTGTCAGCATTGTTTCATTGTTTTGTTGGGAATGTTGCTATTTTTAACAATATTTTAATGTTTTAAACTTCTGAATAGAACATTTTTTTTATTACTGAAATTGTTCCTTATGTTTTGTGTGAGTTTTGGGGCTATGTGGCCAAGTTCTAGAAGAGTTTTGTTTCCAATTTTTGTCAGCATTTGTGGCTGGCATCGTCAGAAAATGCTGTCAAGGAAGTGAGTGGGGTATATATATACGGTGTGACCCTGGGTTGGGAGGAGTGATTTCTATGTTAATCTGTTTAATTAGAGATTCATTGTTTGCTGGGAAAACCTCTGACCCTGGGTGGTTTTCATTTCATTTTCTGGGTCTTGATTTTAGTGTTTTTCAGGATGGGTAGCTAAACTTCCTTAACTATAAGGGTTTCTTCTTTCCTGTTGAAGCTGTCCAGGTGTTTATGGATTTCAATGATTTCCCTGTGCATTCTGACTTGATAGTTGTTGGCATGGTCCAGAATTTCAGTGTTTTCAAATAGCATTTTATGCCCAGGATTGTTTAAAACATGTTCTGCTACTGCTGATTTTTCTGGCTAACCCAGTCTGCATTGTCTCTCATGTTCCTTGATTCATGTTTGAACACTGCATTTGGTGGTCGTTATATAGATTTGTCTGCATGGTATGCAGTAAACTCCTGGAGCTGTGAGAGGATCTCTCCTGTCCTTCAGTGAGCACAGAATTTTCTGTATTGTCTTGGTTGGTTTGTAAACCATTTGGAGGTTATGTTTCCCCATCAGTTTCCCTATTTTGTCTGTGATTCCTTCTGTGATCCTTCTGCTCTGCACGCATTGCGTCTGCAGAGTCCCGCCCCACAGAGTTTTTCAAGGTGGTGGGGGAGTTGACGCAGGTTCCGCCTGCAGCAAAGCTCCTACTGGACTCTACAGCAGCCTGCTGCGAGGCGTTTAACATCCACTTTGCAGATAAAATCTCTCGGATAAGGGCTGACTCAGACACCAATATTCTACCAGGGTCTGTAAATGAGGTGTCCAGCAACTCCGTTGTTGTTAGTTTACTGGATGAGTTTCAATCGGTGAGTACCTATGACGTGGACAAGCTCCTTGGTAGCACAAGAAAGACGACTTGCTCCCTCTTGGCTGGTCGTCCAGGGAAGGGACGCACTGAGAACATTCCTTCGGGATGTGATCAATGCCTCTCTTAGGGAAGGTATTGTTCCATCCTGTCTGAAGGAGGTGGCTGTGAAGCCTCTCCTGAAGAAACCATCCCTTGACCCCCTGGACAGGAACAACTACAGACCAGTTTCCTTGCTGCCTTTTCTAAGCAAGGTGATCAAGAGAGCTGTTGCCTCCCAACTCCAAGCCGTCTTGGATGAAACCGATTATCTCGATCCATTTCAAACCAGCTTCAGGACATGGAGTTGAGACTGCCATGGTCGCTCTGACAGACGACCTCTGCCTGAGTATCAACGGGGGTAGTGTAACCCTACTTGTGCTCTTGGATCTATCAGCAGCTTTTGATATCATAGACCATTTCACCCTTTTGGATCAGCTGAGGGACTTGGAGGATTGGTGGCACCGCGCTTCGGTGGTTCCAGTCCTTTCTCTCCAGCAGATCCCAAAATCAAGCTTAATTGTGGCATCCCTTGGGGCACCATCCTGTCCCCAATGCTATTTAATATCTACATGAAGCCGCTGGGTGAGATCATTCGGAGGCACGGAGCTCAGTGTCTTCATTATGCTGATGACACTCAGATATACCTCTCCATGATCAGATTGCTCAGATTTCAGATGGCATCTCTACTCTCAATGACTGTCTTGCGGCGGTAATGGATTGGATGAGGGAAAATAAATTGAAGCTCAATCCAGACAAAATGGAGGTATTTACAGTCACAGGCCCGAAACCCGGTTTGGGAATACAATCTCCAGTCCTTGATGGAGTCACACTCTCCCCAAAGGACTCTGTTCGCCATTTGGGGGTACTCCTGGACTCATCGCTTCACATGAATGCTTGTTATCAGCTATTATTATAGAATCTTAGAATCATAGAGTTGGAAGAGACCACAAGGGCCATCCAGTCCAACCCCCTGCCATGCAGGAACTCCAAATCAAAGCATCCCCGACAGATGACCATCCAGCCTCTGCTTAAAGACATCTAAGGAAGGAGACTCCACCACACTCCGAGGGAGTGTGTTCCAGTGTCGAACAGCCCTTACTGTCAGGAAGTTCCTCCTAATGTTGAGGTGGAATCTCTTTTCCTGCAGTTTGCATCCATTGTTCCACATTCTAGTCTCTGCAGCAGCAGAAAACAAGTTTGCTCCCTCCTCAATATGACATCCATTCAAATATTTGAACAGGGCTATTATATCACCTCCCAACCTTCTCTTCTCGAGGCTAAACATCCCCAGTTCCCTAAGGCGTTCCTCATAGGGCATGGTTTCCAGACCCTTCACCATCTTAGTTGCCCTCCTTTGGACATGCTCCAGTTTCTCCACATCTTTTTTGAATTGTGGTGCCCAGAACTGGACACAGTATTCCAGGTGGGGCCTGACCAAAGCAGAATAGAGTGGCACTATAACTTCCCTTTATCTAGAAACTATACTTCTATTGATGCAGCCTAAAATAGCATTGGCTTTTTTAGCTGCCGCATCGCACTGTTGACTCATGTTCAGCTTATGGTCTACTTGGACTCCCTTTCACATGTGGTCTCATTCAGCCAGGTGTCCCCCATTTTATATCTGTGCATTTCATTTTTCCTCCCTAAGTGCAGAACCTTACATTTCTCTGCATTAAATTTCATCTTTTTAGCATTGGCCCAGCTGTCTAGTCTATTCAGGTCATTTTGAATTTTGATCCTGTCCTCTGGGGTATTAGCTACTCCTCCCAGTTTAGTGTCATCTGCAAATTTGATAAGTATGCCCCCAATTCTGTTATCCAAATCATTCATAAAGATATTGAATAGCATTGGGCCCAGGACGGAACCCTGTGGCACCCCACTGGTCACTTCTCTCCAGGATGAAAAGGAGCCATTGTTGAGCACCTTTTGAGTTATTATTATTATTATTATTATTATTATTATCTCCTCTGGGTTTTTCTGGATCTAGCAGCCCTTCTGATGTCTGAGCTGGAATAGCCATTAGCCTGTAAAGCCCAGTCTAGGTGCTTCATTTCATCCTCCAGAAAGTGGGATTCACTGATCCTTTTTGCCCAATTCACCATTGTTTTTATTGTGCTTCTTTTTTGTCCTGGGTGATGGTTGGAATTCTTGTACAGGTATCTGTCTGTATGTGTAGGATTTTGTATACTATGTGGCCCAAATTGGTTTTGTTTGCAGATGACCAGGACATCCAAGAATGGCAATGTTCTTTCCCTTTTTCCATCATGAATTAGATGCTGGGGTGGATGCTGTTCAGATGGTTCAGAAACAGTCAGATCTTCTCTGTGGCTGCAAATGGTGAAAGTGTCATTCACATATCGGAACCATGTCATGGGCTTTTTTGGTCCTGTTTCCAGGGCTTGCTTTTCAAAATGTTTAAAAGTTTGCTATCACAGGGCTCAGAGGGCTTTCCATTGCTACCCCATCTCTCTGTTCGTAGAATCCATTGTCCCACAATAAGTAGCTTGTGGTGAGGTAGTGTTCGAACGGGGTTATTATATCTTTCCTAAAAATTCACCAAATTTACCTTAGATTTTCATAGTGGGCAAAACTCGCTGTCAACCCCCTGACCTATCTTTATGCCACAACTTCCTTCACTGTCCAATACTGGCCTTGTTATCATAGCAGACGATGAAAGCCACCAAACGGAATACACAATTCCATGAAGCTGTGCACACCTGAAACACATGGATTAATGGAAATTACTCCAGGACAGCTTTCAGCAGATGGGAGCCTGTGTGATAAATTGTTTTACGGTCTGTCCCAAAGCTTTTGATCCCTTTGCATTATACATGTACAGAAAAATTCCATAAGCAATATATCAATGAAATCACCAGAAGATTTACAATGTTAAATGAACCATTTATATTTCAGACATTAATCCCATCCCATCCCAGACACATTTTTATTTCACCATTCTTCATTTTGCAGCTACATTGAGAATCATGGAACTTGTCTTGTCCTATGCACATGGATTTGCACGATGTACTGCAGAGATGAACAGCATCTTTGGCCTTAAGTGCAGCTTCTTATATCAGCTAGTCCTGGGAGACATACACACACAATCACATGTTGTTACCAATGGGAAAAATGGTCTTGGGAGGCAGTATTGCCAGGGATCCAGAGAAACATTTTCAACAATTTCAAAGACCAGGAAGCTGATTAATGGGGTAAGGCACATCTAAGCCCAGTGATCCAGGTTTTACAACTCTGACATAGCAAATAGAATAAGAGAATCGCAGAGCTGGAAGAGACCACTAGGACCATCCAGCCCAACCCCCTGCCATGCAGGAACTCTCAATCAAAACATCCCAACAGATGGCCATCCAGCCTCTATTTAAAAAGCTCCAAAGAAAGAGACTCCACCCCATTCAGAAAGAGTGTGTTCCACTGTCAAATAGCTCTTATTATCAGGAAGTTCTTCCTAACGCTTAGGTGGAATATCTTTTCCTTTAGTTGCAATCCATTGTTCTGGGTCATATTCTCTGGAGCTGCAGAAAACAAGCATCCTCAATATGACATCCTTCCACATATTTAAACAGGTTTATCATATCCCTTCTTAATCTTCTCTTCTCCAGGCTAAACATACCCAGTTCCCTAAATCATTCTTCACAGGATATTCCTTGTATTTCATAAGCATCTGCTCTGAATGACTTAGGAAAGAGTAAGGTAATTGGGGTGAGGGGGGCAAATTCCAGTTGGCAAAAGTGGGTGGAATTCACCTCCTTTTGATATGGGGAGATTCCTTTATTAGAATGCTTAAGTGCATTGATAAGCTGTATAGAAATGTACTTGCTATTACTATCTTGCTATTCATGACAGGAATTTTCCTGTAGCTCCAAAGATCAAATAGCAAGATAGTAATAGCAAGTACATTTCTATACAGCTTATCAATGCACTTAAACATTCCCTAAGCAGTTTAAAACATGTAAGCCAATAGACCCCAACAAGCTGAGTACTCATTTTAGCAACCTACAGAAGGATGCATGGTTGAGTGGACCCTGGAGCCCTGCCTCAGATTGAACTCACAACCTTATGGTTGTGAATGGCTGCAGTATCAGCATTTAACCACTATGCCACCAGGGCATGGAAGAATAGAGTTGGAATGAATGCAGATAATTGAAAAAAATGAGGATGTAAATTTTTACTTATTTTGTTCTTGCATACAAGAACAAAAAATACAAAAAGTTGTTCCTTGCTAAATGTGATAAATGTGTTTGATACATTTCCCAATTATTTTTCACATTTTGTCTGAAAGTTATTTAATAAAGCAGTTCTTTTAATAACTTTGTTGCATAAAACCTAATGTTTTGCATAAAACACAATGGCCACGATCCTGCACCAGAGGTTAGAATGTGTAATTTGATTTTGATGGAGCTACATCACTGAAAGGATAGACAACATGCTAGCATATTGCAACAAGGCATAATGAGACCATGCGAGATGCCAAGATGGGCAGTGGGGCATCTATTGTGAAACAGAATATGTTGCACATTTGGACATTTTACATAATGGAAATTGTGCATTAGGACACAATATGCATTGGTTGTACAACAGCCACACTGCTGACTGTACAAAAGCCACACTGCAGTCATCCTGATGATGTAGCTACATCTTCTCTACCTACCTGAGAATATGAATGTTGCAAAATGACACAATTCACCATTGTTTTATAATAACATAACTTCCCAAGAGGTTGCCAGCCATTGTTTTCTGGCAATTGCTGTTGTTTTACAAATGCTGTTGTTTTACAAATGCTCCTTCATGATTTGTTTTCAAACATATTCCCAAATTTAAAAAAAATCTTGAGGCTATTGGCATTTTTTCCTATTCTTTCCTGTCCAGTGAAGCAAAAAGTCACTTGTTGACTATTGCCTAACTTGCAACTAAAACAGCAGCATAGCAGACATTCAATGTAGCATGTGGTGCTATACTGCAGTGAAGGAGTGTATAGCTAATATGGAATGGGCTCATTGGCAGCCCAAATGGTGGTTAATTGAACAAGGGTCCCATAGGTTTTGACTGAATTTACTGCTTCTCTGTTGTGTGTACCTAGGATCACTGCCTAATTAAAGATCTTTACCATTGTGGGGCTTTTATGGGACTTGAAAGTCTAAGGGCATAATCAACAAAGCTTTGCAGGGGAAAATTGCCTTCAAATTCTGATGAAATCTCAAATGTATTTTCACTCCTGATAAATGTGGAAGGAAATATATATGAAAGCAGAATCACCTTCAATCACATATTATGCATCCAGGAGGGTTGTTAGTGGATTTATGCTTTATTTTTAAACTTGGATATTTATGAGAAAGAGGAAAAAAGAAAAGACTTTGTGTGCAGACAGAGTTGCTGTTCTGCTTGAAGCAAAAAGTCATATAGATTTAAGATCCTCTGGTTGTATCTTTTTGGTCTATAACTCACAAGTGTGTTTGATGTTTCCTTAAGTCCAATGAATTTGTTGTGGAGGAGGAGTAAAGAATCTCCCATTTCTCACAGTGTTTTCAAGTGTCTGAATGAAGTATGGTACTTTGGAATGGAAGTATAAAACCTTTCTGACAGAAAATCAATTGAAACGTGCAGGGCAGCATCACTGTGCATGAATGTAGTCCAAGGTAATTTTCCAAATAAACTCCCCAGATACTTGTCAAATTCAGTGGTACAAAAAGAATATAATGCTACAGTGCTACTTGATTGTTCAGAACCTGTATTGCCATAAGTTAAATATAACAGTCCAAAGCTAATAGCATAGGTTTATTTATGGACTGAAAATGCTTATGTTTAATTACCTCTTTCTTGGCAATTTGGCAAACAAGACCCTCCTGGCTTCACTGCTGCAACCGGTCTCCTCATGGGAAGGTTAGCACTGAAGCAATGAAAGAGAGGGCTGAACATGCCCTTTTGGCCACCCATCCGTGGCAGCCCCCCCCCCCCACACACACACACACTATGTAATATCAGAGGTGGGGAATGCTACTGACTACAAGGATCTTGCTTCTGACTGTCCCATTGAAGATCACTGGCAGTGTATGTGTGAATGACAGTTTGCTATGTCCTGATCGACAGAACAGGCCTCTATTACTTAAAGTGGCAGCTGCCCAGGATTGTAGGGATGTTGGGTCAAGACAGACTACTTAGTTAAGTATATTTAAATAAATAGCTCATCTATAATCTTATTCAGTGTTTATCATATATGAGCTCTACTTTCCCAATCCAGAAATGAATTGGCGCATGACCAGAGTATGTATGCCAGATATTATTATTGTGATTAGCTCATTTTGCTACTTGCATTTGGGAAGATATATATGAAATCTGAATATATCCTAGCAAGGCATAAAATACATTGAATTATAATTATTATCACAGCTGCAGAAATATAATTCCATACTAATTTCCAAATGTTGTGAAATGTCACCTTCTTTAATTAAAAAAACCCAATAATATAGATACATTAAATGAGCAGGGCAACTTAAAAATGGAAACATCATTTTCAAGTATAAGCTTAAGTCATGGCAATTATTTCTGAAATGTGAAATTAATTAGTTTTAATGAAACAGCAGACAAAATTACAAATCTCTTTGGAACAGATGGCCAGAAAATCTGAGTATCTCTTGAAATAGCGGACTCTGGAAAAAATAATAGAACACCCCTGATCCCAAAATAGTATTCAGAAGTAGAGCTAAGCTGAAATATCAGCAGGTTGTGCTGTGACTTTAGCGGGACCTCCTGCTGTGAAACCAACTTTCAAATCAGCCCTCCTGCCATGAAATAACACCCTACTCTCAAACCATCTAACAAACACACCTTAAATGCATTTATTGCAGTGGTAATTGCAGCCATAGTAGTTGCAAAAAACAAAACCTTCTCTGTCTTTCCCAAGACCTCTAGTATGGTGTAGAAAATCATGAAATGTTATCTGATTGTCTGACAATGGAGTATGGAAAAGTAACTTTTTGGACAACTTTCTTGGGAGGAGGGTTCAGGGAGTTGTAGTTTAAAAACCTAACTTTCCCCAAGTTTCTCATTTTTCCACCATTAAATTCATTCTGTTCTATTTTTGCATGCATTCCGCAGTTATACATATTTTGGTGCATGTTTCTTCTGCCATCATTTTAATTAATATATACAAAGTTATAATAGAAGGTGTGCCTCCACAGTGACTGCTACCTGTTCCCATATACCCATGAATATGAGCAGTGGGGAGTTGTTGTTGTTGTTTTTTAACTGAAAATATGTGTAGAGGTAGCTCAGACCAAATAGATCAAAAAGGAATAGATGGTAGGTTTCCAACCCAGACTTTTTGTGCTTTTCACACTTAGCTTGCTGGATCAGAACAGAATAGAATAAGCAATATTCAAGAGAATTCTCCAGATGCTAATCAAAGGTTCATCCTACTAATTTATTAAAAAAAACAACAAAAAACAACAACTCCATCCCCATTGTAAAATACATTATTTCCTGAAGCTGCTTTTTTGGAGAGCAGGTTAAGACTCCATTGATTGCACTGCCCACTCCCAAAGTGGCCCAAATGAGCATGCCATGACTGCATTTTTTAAAAAAATTCCCTCCACCATCTCTGCACACCATTGCACAAACATACCACCAGTGACAACTTGCTGCCTAGATGCCATTTCATTGGATGGCTTACCCCTTGATCATGCACACAGTCACACCTGCAACCCCCCACCAGTACAGGGCATTGGAACAGAGATGTACCCAGTAAAAACTGACAATGCACAATAGTGCCCCCCTACATGCCCTCTTCACTCCTCCTCCACTCCATACCCTCTCTTAGACTGTCTGGTTTATGGTTTATGTATGATGTACATACAGCCATTAGCGGTGTCATGCTTTCCCTTTTTTGCATTGCCACCCCGAATGCCAGCTCCATCCTTCTTAAATGCATACCTGCACTGAAGCATTTATACCCCACTTTAGGATTAGGGTTAGGATGGAGTGCTCTTTTGGGACTAGTCTCATGTCAGGTTATTTATATGCATGGTCAAAGGTGCACAGTTTCCCAGCTAGTGTGGTTTATTTTTATACTTTTATGTTAGAGGGAGAAACAGAAAGGAAATACTTAAAATTGATCTTGTATATGGTAACATCCACAAGAATATTGTATGCACAAAAGTGAAAATCATCACAAATTCCCACTATAGAAGAATGGTTAGAGAGATTATTGGTTCTGAGAGATGTGGATAGAATCTCTAGAAAAAGTAAAGGAAGAAAAAGATAAATCATTTCAGGAAGATTGGAAATTGGTTACGAGATATTGGAAAAAGAAAGTAGAATTAGAAATGGAAAACATATAAGGTTGGATTTGTTATTAACAGTTAGGTATGTAAAAGGGAGAACAGTTTTAAAAAGTAATCCAAAGGCAAGAAGTCTGGGCATAAAGAGACAATTTAACCACACAGAAGCAGAAAACAATTAAAGGAAGTCCATAGCAATACAAGCAATACAAGCCAGAACTTACTTGATTCATCACTGATGCTTGTAGTAAAATATTTATGTAAAATAAAGAAAAAAGAAAACAGACTGCTTGGGAATAGTGAGCAGGAGGGGAGAGAAGCAGAGGAGGAGAATCATGCCCACCATGTGACTGTCTGAGAAATGGAACTTCAGGGGGAGGCATTTATCACATGGAAGTCTATAATGGAAAAGCAGTGTGATTGGGTGGTAAAACTCATCAATGAAAAAGAACACTCTATGAATGGGTGCAATGCAAAACAGCAGTAGGACAGACATATTTTCATGTGATAAAATATGCTTTTATCATGTTGAACCTCTACTTTGCTAGCCTCATCTGATAGTCTATACGGCTTGGGCCAAGCTATTTGAAGGATCGTATCTCCCTGTACGAGCCTCCAAGAATACTGAGGTCATTGAGAGAGGCCCTTATCTCTGTTCCACTATCCTCTCAAGTGTGTTTGGTGGGAACAAGAGCAAGGGCCTTTTCAGTGGCTGCTGCCAAGCTCTCAAACTCCCTTCCTAGGGAGGCCAGGATGACTCCATCCCTGCTGTCCTTCCAGCAGCAGTTAAAGATGCTTCTATGCTACCAGGCTTTTGCATGACAGGGATGCTGTTTTGTTTTCTTAAAGAGTTTTAAACTTAAAATTTTAATAATGTAATGTTTTTAATTGTTTTAATTGTTCAATTGTTTCTAAACTAGTATTTTGCGTATTTATAGTGTTTTAACTTGGACTGTTTTAGATTTTTAAGCTGCCTTGAGTCCCTATACTGGGAGGAAGATGGGATATAAACAAACATAATAATAATAATAATAATAGTCCTCTACATAGTTTTATCTCTACATATATGCTTGGACGTTTCTAAATGACTGCCATTTGTACATATTTTGGTACACATTTCTATTGTAGAGTTACAAAGACTATTCAAAATATTCAAAAATGAGTAAAAATACATGTTTATCAAACACTGAGAAAAGGTGATAGAAGAAACCTAGTCTGACAAGAATCTTTGCAGTTCTGGACTAACCTGCCCAAAATTCACACATGGTCAATTTAATAATAATAATAATAATAATAATAATAATTATTTAGGATTTATTTCTATTCTACCTTTACCAGTGGGGAATCAAAACGGATTACAGCAGTCAAGCAAACAGCTTAATTTATGTACCGCTTCATACCGCCTAAGCAGTGTCTAACCGGTCTACAACTGTAAGCTATTTGCCCCCAACAATCTGGGTACTCATTTTAGCGACCTTGGAAGGATGCAAACCTGAGTTGAGCTTGAGCCCTTTTGCTGGTATTGTACTCACCACCTTATGGTTTTGAGTGAGTGGCTGCAATACAGGCATTTAACCACTGTGCCACCAGGGCTCTAATTTACACTGAAAACAGCATTTTCTGTGAGAAAAAAAAATCTGTGTAGAAAATAATATTACTACATTGTTATTTTTTTTTTCCTTCAATATGTTTCTGATTTATGGTGACCCCAAGGTAACCCTATCTTAGGATTTACCCAGGAAAATTTCTTCACAAGCTGTTTGCCTTTGCCTTCCTCTGAGAAAGTGTTACTTACAAGATCACCCAGTGGGTTTCCATGGCCAATGATGATTTGAACTCTGGTCTCCAGAGTCACAGTCCAGTATTTAAGCCACTGCACCATACTGGATCTCTCTCTCTCTATTTCTACATAGACTTATTACTTTCTGCATAGAAGAAGCTGCTTCCTTCACAGAAAATGCTGTGATTGTCGTGTCCTATGCAAAATTCACATATGGTTGATTTGATCCCCCTCCCTTTCCCCTCTGTTTTTTATTCATGTTCAAAAGGGTTCCCAGTTACGTACATAGAATGTTCTAGTATAACAAAAGCGGAAAAAGAGGGAAAAAATCATATTAATTGTAAATTTCTTGAAAAGTTGACCGAATGTCCAGATAGTATAAGTCTATATGTAAATGTCATCTATACACCATTCTTTCAAATCCTGCAAGCATTGTTAGATCTTCTATCCATTGGTCACAGGTGGAGCAAAATTATCTTTCCAGTAATAAAGTACTATTCTTTTAGCACTTAAATAAAATGTTAGTGGCAAGATTTCTTCAGAGCAGCTTTGCCATTGCACTTGTTTGAGGCTGGCAGACAGTACAATTTCCCCAAGATCATCCAGTAGGATTCAATAGCTGAGTGGCAATTTTAACCCTGGTCTCTTGGAGCCTCAGTCCAACATTCAAAGCACTACACCAGTCTGGCTCCCTCATCCTCTATTGTACACATGCAAAGTTCTTTATTCATTATTAAGACATTGAAATAGTTCAAGATTTTCCATACTTTCACTCAGTCATAAATCAGAATGGAGACTGCAGTCAATAAATAACAAATAACAAATAAGAAGAGTAGGATGAGTAGGAATCAACTTGTTTGAAATGTGGTGATGGAGAAGTTTCATTTCATCATATGACTACATTCTGGGTCACATATAGGTTCAAAAAATGTGACTTTGATTATCTTTACATTAAAATCTGAATGATTTTTTCCCCTCATTAATATTTAGGAATCAGTAATTGATTCCCTAGTAGAATTATTCTAATTACTTCCAAGCATCCCAAAAGAAAGAGCTAGCTCTAGGAAGTTTTTTTTAAAAAGATTTTAAAGTGTAGAACATGTTCATAGAAACTAACCTATAACCTAAGTGCTGAATTGGGGAAAATAATTATTTCAAACTCATATCCATGTTTTCCACCAGGTTCCACAAGGAATAAACACAAACATGTGTAACTATAACTAACCATTCGTTATGAGACCCGCCCCCCCCCCCCAAAAAAAAGAAAAAAGATTCCAAAAGGAAATGAGAAGAGCTAAGTGTCCACTTTCATTCTGTTTCTTTTGTGGCATTTTGCCAAATGAATGGCAATTTTGAAAACTCTGTTGTCTTTTATCTTCATAAACAATTTTAAAATGCCCATATTGTCATGCTACAATTAACTAGGGAAGAATTATGAATCATTTCCCCCTCAATCTGATATGAAGAAACAGGGCCAAAATCTTGATGACTTTAACCCTGGTAAGATATAAAAGAGAGCAAAGTAATATTTCCTGTGGGAAAAATGCTTTGGTAAAGACATATGAGCCTGGACAAAGTATGATTTTGGCCTGATCTGTGTCCCATCCCAGTATCTTTTAATGTTTAATCTTCTTTTTAAAAACTGCAGGAAGTTCTTCTATATAACATGTCTTATTTTGTCTCTAGGAATAGCAAGTACATTTAAAAAGTTCCCAAAAACTGAATATAAAATTTTAAAAGTAAATGCACAGTGTCTCCCTGACTATCTCAGGTTGTTTCACCAAACAGTGAATATTTATTTCAAAGCAGACATAAACAAAAAGTACTATTTGAAGTAAAAACTGTAATGGTACCTCAGAAATTAATAATAATAATAATAATAATAATAATAATAATAATAATAATAATATCCCCCTTCCCCATGAATAAAGGAGAGGAGCAACAACAGACCAACAAATATGCTTCAGTTAAGAACACAACATCAGTTAAATATACATCAATTTAAAAGAACAAACAATATATATATGTATTAAAACAAGCTATGTTTAAAATTTGTCATCTAAAATTTACAATTTTAAAAATCATCTGGGTAGGCCTACTGAAAGAGATTAGTCTTCAATACTGTTTTAAATTTGGAGAGAATATTCAGCTGTTGAATCTCTTCCAGCAACTCATTCCACAGTCTAGGGGCAGCTAAAGAAAATGTCATCTGGCTAACTGTCTTCAACCTAGTCCTGGCTGACTGGATTAAATGTCTGCCAGAGGACCTGCATGTACAGGGTGGATTATATGGAAGAAGGCAATCCTGTAGGTAACCTGGACCCAAACATGTAGGGCTTTAAAGGTAATAACCAACACTTTGTACTTGTCCCAGAAATGAATAAGCAGCCAGTGGAGTGATTTTAATATCGGTGTACTATGTTTACTCCTGGATGTCTCAGTAACCAATCTGACTGCTATGTTTTATACCAATTGAAGTTTCTGCACTTGGTACAGAGTTAGCTCAAGGTACAGTGCAGTAATAATAATAATAATAATAATAATAATAATAATAATAATAATAATAATATAATTTTTATTTATAGCCCGCCCCTCTGAACAGGCAATCGGGGTGGAGTACAACAAAATTAAAAACAGCAACAGTTAATTTAGAACAATCCCATCCCAACCTCCCACCCCTTAAAATAGAATTAAATTAGCAATGAGTTAAAACGTAATAAACAATACAAAGCAATATTGACACATAAAAATTCCTGGCAATTCTTGGGCTATATGGGTGGGCTGAAATCATGGGGGAAAGAAGGTGGAAGAATTATAAGTCTTGGATTTGTCTGGGAAGGCCTGCCAGAAGAGATGTGTCTTTAAGGCTTTTTTTGAAGCCATTGATGGATGCAATGAGACACATCTCATCTGGCAGGTCATTCCACAGATTGAGGGAGGTCTGTGCCAAACTCTAGCCTTGAAGTTACCAACATAATTGTGTACTACCATCTTTAGGTCCTCCAGCTAAGGAAGGGGTGTAGTTGACACAACAGCCAAAGCTGGAAGTAAGCACTCCTGACCATTGCATCTATCAGAGCCGTAGTTTTTTTTGGGGGGTGGGGGGTGGGTTTTCCATGCTATGTGGCCATGTTCTAGAAGAGTTTCTTCTCGACATTTCGCCAGCATCTGTGGCTGGCAACTTCAGAGAATGCTTGCCTGGAAAAAAGTTGGATATATATCCTGTGTGACCCTGGGAAGGGAAGAGTGATTTGCATGTGTATTGTTTAATGGCAGGACTCATGGTGGGAAGATATGCAAAGAGGATTAATGTCTGCTTGATTAGTGCTCATTGTATTCTGGGAAATCCCTGACCCTGGGTGCTTTCTCATTTGCATTTTCTGAGTCATAATCTTCCTGTTATTCAGCACTGGTAGCCAAACTTTGTTTACCTTCAGGGTTTCTTCTTTCTTGTTGAAGTTGTCCAGGTGTTCATGGATTTCAGTGGCTTCTCTGTGCATTCTGACATGATTTGTTGACATGGTCCAGAATTTCAGTGGTTTCAAATAGCATTTTATGCCCAGGATGGTAAATGCATATGAACTTTCAATTTACAATCTAACACACTATTTAAGAATCAGCTCATATTTTATGAATGTAGGCATAAAGATAGTTACATAATTCCAGATGCTCATCAAACTGATTAGAATGAACAAATCTACACTTTGTCTCCATACATTCAATGCATTATCAGTCATTTCCTCACACCAAATCTACACTCAGTGTATAAAGCAGTTTAATGGGTGTAGTGATGTGTGTACACATCCCCCATACACCATAATTTCAAATACAAGTTATCTGTTATAAAATTTCCAAATATTGTCAGATTTTTGTGCACCATCATCACTATTCTCTGTATTGTGTATCATAACATATTCTTCTTTGATTGGTGTTCATGGGCAATAGCTCATGATATACAGACTTTTGCTCATTCAGTTGACTTCTCTTGGTCCATACTCCCCTACTGAACCATTTCAAAAACCTTGACCACTGAAGTTCCAAACACACAGTACTTTACAGAATTGATTGATGGGCTGTAGAGCTGTTCCTAAGTATGCTTATATTTTCATCCATGTTCATGTTTTTATAGTATTTTTATAGTTTGTTGTTATTATCTGCCTGCAAGGTATCTCTGACTTATAGTGATCCTGTCATAAGGTATTCTGGGTAGAGTTTATTCAGAGTAGGTTTATTATTGCCTTTCCCTAAGGCTGAAAGAGTGTCGGTTTCCATGGCTGAGCTGGGATTCAATTCCTGGGCTCTCAGAGTCTTGTCCAACACTCAAATTACTACATCATAGTGGGCTCCATTGTTTCTAGGGTTAAACTGGATTATTTACACTGCTCATTTTTGTTACAACAATGTGGGAGAATCAGGGATGTGCAAAGAACATGGGAAGCCCTGTCGCAAATGTAGGGGCAAAGACTAATACTCTATAACTTTGGGAAGATTTTGTCAATTCCAGAGCTGTAATGAACAGCTAGTGCCATTCCTTAGTTTACAAAAGATTTCCAAAGATACTGGGTGTGTGGAAAATATTCCTGTTTCTCCCTCCCCTTGACAAGTTGGATGTAGCATCACCAGGATGTGAGTGAATAATTTCCTTTTGCTTTGTGCATAGTTTCCTATTGCTATGTGACTGGTTATTTGAAGTGGTTGCAAAGCATGTCTTGTAAATAAATAAAAGATGGTATCATTCAAAGGAAGCCATATAGTAGCTACTCTGAACTCTGGGAAAATATTATCCAAAATGCCAGAGTCTTGGGAGGCACGCAAAATTAATACTTGGTAAGGAAATTTTTGTAGCTCCGTTAAAAACAGCCAAGCAGGATCAAGCAACTAAAGCCTGTGTATACTAGTTCCAAGAAACAGAACTCCAGAGTGCAAGTTCCAAAGTCAGTTTTATTTATGAATCACGAGGAGGTCATTATCCACATAAAACACTCACTTTTGAGAATACATTTAAGAACTAACAAAATGAAAGGTGGTAGCATATAGCAACTTGAGGGGTTGAAGAAGACAATAGTGTACCAATTCCCAATGTGGAGCTCCAACTGGGGGATATCGGAAATAGAAATGGCTCAGCAAGCTGTCTGGGGATTTAGTGTGGCCAGCATTGCTGAGGAGTCAAGCAAGATATGGGCCAAGTGTCTGTCTGGCCTCAAGTGAGACCTAATTGTTGTTAGGAATAGACCCTAAGGGAAAATGTCCAGATGTGGGACAAAGGTGAAGGGGTTACTTTTTGTCATTCAGGAGCCATGATGAGTCAGCATTTGGCCAGAGCTGAGTCACAGGACGTGACATCATCATAAGGCTGAAAAGTGCAAAGTCATGTTGCATGGGGGAAGTGCTTGAGCCTGGCACATGTATATAAGGGGAGGAGTCTCATTGTAAATTGTGGGTTGATGGCATTGTGTGTAGTGCGAGTACCTTTGTCAGAGAGAACGAGCTTTGTTTACAAAAGTAAAGCCTCCTTTGGAAGATATCCACTTGTTGTCTTCTTTGCTGCTTCTGGGAGAGGGAGAAAGATTTCTCCAGCCTGCACAGAGCTCCATGTCACTTCTTTAGTGGCTATCCAGGTGACAGCTTCAGTGTGGTGCAAAGCAGTTTGCACGATGATGGTAACAATTGCCTAAGCAGTCATATTTATAGGGAAAAACCTGTCCTGTGGCAGAATTCATAGCTTCCAGGAGAGAAGGAGGAGAAGGGAAATTGTGAATGTCCAGACAATCAGTGCAAATGTCCATGGACAACGACTATTGCTCTCAGAGAGAAGTGTACTTGGATTTATGTTTACTTGTAAGTGTCATGCCCAGCCTGGAGGATGACTTGGAGGACTCAGAGGATGAACCAGAGCCTCTGTGACTTGAACCTGCAATTGGGGAGCCTGAGGTTGGCCCTAGCTCTGCTGTAGCAGTCTGTGGCCTCTCCAGAGGTTCAGCAGCCAAGTCTGCCTGGGGCTGAGGTTGTGGACATACAGGAGGATCGGGAAAGTTTGCCTACTTTCAGGGAGTGTCAAGCCAAAAAAGCCTTCAAAGGTCAAAGAGGCTTTATCAGAAACAAGTTCATAATCAGACACACCTGAATGCCTGCTGCCTGCCTATTTAGGCAGCTGGAGTGTGTGTGTCTGGTTCCCAGTGATTATCTGACCTTCTTGGATGAAGGATTTTGTCTTTGGCTCCTGTGGCTTTTTGGACCAAACCCTTGCTTCTTAGACTGCTGATCTACCTTGATTACCTGGAACCCTTGACCTTGGATTGCCTTATCAACCTGCCTATCTGATACCTTGAATCACAGACCGTTTGACAACTCTTTTGGTAATCCTTCTTCTGATACTCCAAGACTGTGTTGCTTGCACTGACTCTTATAGCTGGGGGTTTGTTTGTTTGGGAACTAGGCTGGCCTTATCAGCCATTTGGCTGCTTTCCTGGACAGTAGGCACAAGGTCTATCACCCACCATAACTTTTAATGGTGAAGGGATTATGCCGATTCCAATCTTGATCAATTTATGCTTGGCTAACTGCTCTTGAGCTCCCCCATGCTGAGCCTCCCAGATTTCCTTATATGGTAAGGCTATTTTCCCACACTGGGGTGCCCACATGGTGACATGCTTTAAACATCCCTGTTAATATCACCTTGGTATCAAAAAAAGAAATGGGGTGAACAAAGGCTGGACCTTGGGGAAACAAAAATCAATAGTTTTCAGCATCCTTCTACAAAAGTCTCTGAACTGTTCCCCTCAAAACTTTCATGGGAGATTAATGGCACTGCCAAACTAAGAGGGGAGGTTTCAAGAGAACACTAGTGGTTTCTCGTTGTGTCTTCATCTTCTCCTAAGATGAACTCTGAACATATGGCCATGACAGATATGATGGCCATACCATTCGAAAAAGAGGCATCTTCAAAACACCCAACCTCACAAGCAGCAAATCTATGAAATAGTACAATAAATAGCCCATGGGTCAAAGTAGAAACTGAATATTAAGTGCATGCTACCGGGTGGCTATGCATGTGAATTGTACTTCTTGGATAACAAGTAGTATTCAAAATGTTTGGGACAGCTATAACTTGAAATCAAATTGGGACTCCTGTAGCAGAGCAATTCTGACACAGAAAGGTTGTTTTTGATTACCTTTCCCTTACAGCCTACTGTGATATCATTTCTTATTCTAGAAACCAATGTGTATAGTATAGTATGATAATTTTCTAGACAGGTCGACATGTTAAATACTACAAAGGCAGTCAAGCTACACAAGAGAATGACTTTAAAGTGAAAATATGAGATGGCAAATATTATTTTAGTTATTCTTAATACTGGAATCTGTAAAGTTCACCAGATATATTCCTATAACAATTGGCTGAGCATACTTAGATTGTTGGAATTTGGGGCAAAAGCTCTCTCTCTCTCCCTCTCTCTCTCTCTCTCTCTCTCTCTCTCTGAAGGGCATTACTGCTTTAAAATAATTTTTGTGTACTCTGGCAGAACTCAGCTTTTGGTTTCCATTAGAGATACAGAGCAAGCTCCTTCAACCCTACACCTTCCCACATGACTGGGTCTACATGTCATTCACAGTACTTATTCTGATGATATGTAAGTCATCACAACAGTGTACATCATGCTTATGCCTAATTAAAATATAGCTGGATTGATAAAAAAATATTAGGAGGCATTCAGATGTTTACAGCGTAGAAACAGTTTCCATAAAACCCAATGCAAAGTTCTATTTTATTGGCTTTAGATTGTTGAATTGTCTTGGATTGCAGGTACTGAAAAGTGTTATTAATTGTTAATAAATATGTAGATTAATATTTCAATATTCTCCAGTGACAATCCCCAACATGTAAGTAATCAGCCACAATTCCTTGAAAGTGTTTCCTTAGTGCATAGTATTGATGCAGTTTACCCAGATGTTTTGGGTAATTACTGGACTCATTGAAAATTCCTCTGAAAATTATTTCTGAATTATTTCTGAAACCACAAATGTATGAAATTTCAGGCCCGCAGTAACAAACAATGCAGTGCATGTTTATTTAGAGGTAAGTATCACTGTGCTTGTCTATGACAATAATAAAGATTCTATTCTATTCACTGTGTTCAGTAAGAGACTTGGTTTCTAGTGAGTGTGTTCAGGTTTTCACTCTCTCATTCAAAAGGAGAACTCATTGTTACTGCATTGACTGAAGTGACAAAAGCTCGGATGGAACTAATCATAGCTATCTATTTACCTTCAATTAATCCAATTTTAAAAAAATGGAGTTATAACATAGAATCATAGAGTTGGAAGAGACCACAAGGGCCATCCAGTCCAACCCCCTGTCATGCAGGAAATCCCAGTCAAAGCATCCCCGACAGATGGCCATCCAGCCTCTGCTTAAAGACCTCCAAGGATGGAGACTCCACTACACTCCGAGGGAGTGTGTTCCACCGTCGAACAGCCCTTACTGTCAGGAAGTTCCTCCTAATGTTGAGGTGGAATCTCTTTCTTGCAGCTTGCAACCATTGTTCCGTGTTCTAGTCTCTGCAGCAGCAGAAAACAAGCTTGCTCCGTCTTCAATATGACATCCCTTCAAATATTTGAACAGGGCTATCATATCACCTCTTAACCTTCTCTTCTCCAGGCTAAACATCCCCAGTTTCCTAAGTCGTTCCTCATAGGGCAGGGTTTCCAGACCCTTCACCATCTTAGTTGCCCTCCTTTGGACATGCTCCAGTTTCTCCACATCCTTTTTGAATTGTGGTGCCCAGAACTGGACACAGTATTCCAGGTGGGGCCTGACCAAAGCAGAATAGAGCGACACTATTACTTCCTTTGATCTAGACACTATACTTCTATTGATGCAGCCTAAAATAGAATTGGCCTTTTTAGCTGCCGCATCGCACTGTTGACTCATGTTCAACTTATGGTCTACTTGGACTCCTAGATCCCTTTCACACATAATTTCATTCAGCCAGATGTCCCTCATCATATATCTGTGCATTTCATTTTTGCGTCCCAAGTGCAGTACCTTACATTTCTCTGCATTGAATTTCATTTTGTTAGCTTTGGCCCAGCTTTCTAGTCTATTCAGGTCATTCTGAATGTCAATCCTGTCTTCTGGAGTATTGGCTACTCCTCCTAATTTGGTGTCATCTGCAAATTTGATAAGTATGCCCCCAATTCTGTCATCCAAGTCATTAATAAAGATATTGAATAGCACTGGGCCCAGGACAGAACCCTGTGGGACCCCACTGGTCACTTCTCTCCAGGATGAAAAGGAGCCATTGTTGAGCACCCTTTATGTGCGGCCAGTCAACCAGTTACAAATCCATGTAACAGTTACCTTGTCTAGCCCACATTTTACAAGCTTGTTTGCAAGAATGTCATGGGGAACCTTGTCAAAGGCTTTACTAAAATCAAGATATACTATATCCACAGCATTCCCTTCATCTACCAAACTGGTAATTTTATCAAAAAAAGAGATCAGATTTGTCTGGCAGGACTTGTTTCTCTGAAACCCATGTTGGCTTTTTGTGATTATGGCATTCCCTTCTAAATGTTCACAGACTCTCTGCTTAATGATCTGCTCTAGAATCTTTCCTGGAATTGATGTCAGACTAACTGGACGATAATTGTTGGGATCCTCTTTTTTTCCCTTTTTGAAGATGGGGACAACGTTTGCCCTCCTCCAGTCTGCTGGGACTTCTCCTGTTCTCCAGGAGTTCTCAAAGATTATTGCCAATGGTTCCGATATTACATTTGCCAGTTCTTTTAATACCCTTGGATGTAGTTCATCTGGTCCTGGAGACTTATATTTATTTAGGTTAACCAAGTATTCCTGTACTATCTCTTTACTTATTCTGTGCTGAAATTTCCCTATTCTGTCTTCTTCCCCATTGTCCTTAGGTTGAGCACCTTTTGCCTTTTCTGAGAAGACTGAAGCAAAGAAGGTGTTGAGTAATTCTGCCTTTTCTCTGTCCCCTGTGAATATTTTGCCATCTTCTGCATGCAGTGGCCCTACTGTTTCCTTCTTCTTCCTTTTGCTTTGGACATATCCAAAAAAGCCCTTTTTATTGTTCTTAACCTCTCTAGCAAGCCTGAGGTCATTCTGCGCTTTAGCTTTCCTGACTTTACCCCTACATGTGCTGCCTATTTGTTTGAATTCCTCTTTAGTGATTTCCCCATTTTTCCATTTCTTATACATGTTCTGCTTAAAACTTAGCTCAGTTGAAAGTTCCTTAGTCATCCATCCTGGCTTCTTGAGATATCTTCCATTTTTCTTCCTCATTGGAACTGTTTGAAATTGCGCCTTCAGTATCTCCTTTTTGAGAAACTCCCATCCGTCTTGAACACCTTTCTCTTTTAGTTTTCCTGACCATGGGATCACCCCCAGTATTTCTCTAAGTTTATTGAAGTCAGCTCTCCTAAAGTCTAAAGTGTGTGTCTGACTATGCCTGGCTTCTCCTTTCCGCTGTATAACAAACTCCAGGAGAACATGGTCACTCCCACCTAAGGATCCAACCACTTGTACCCCATCAACTAGGTCTTCCCTGTTGGTTAAGATAAGGTCTAAAATAGCTGATCCCCTTGTTGCCTCTTCCACCTTTTGGACGATGAAATTGTCTTCCAGGCAAGTGAGGAATTTGCTAGACCTTAACGATTTGGCTGAGTTTGACTTCCAGCAAATATCCAGATAGTTGAAGTCCCCCATCACTACTACATCTCTCCTTCCTGATTGTGTGGTCATCTGTTCTAGAAAGGCATCATCCAATTCCTCCATCTGACTTGGGGGTCTGTAGTAGACTCCCACAGTAACATCCCTGTTGTTTCCCTCTCCTTTAATTTTTATCCAGATGCTCTCCACCTGGCCTCCAGTACTGATGTCCTGGATCTCTTCACTGGTGTAAATATCCCTGACATATAATGCTATTCCTCCTCCTTTCCTGTTCAGCCTGTTCCTCTTAAAAAGGTTATATCCCTCTATTTCTACATTCCAATTGTGAGACTCATCCCACCAGGTTTCAGTGATGCCTATTATATCATATTTGCTTTGTTGTGCTAGGAGTTCCAGTTCATCCTGTTTATTTCCCATACTCTGTGCATTAGTGTAGAGACATCTAAGAACACGTGTTCCCTTTACTTGCTGCCTGTGCAATTTTTTTTTATTTTATTTTATTTATTTATTTATTTATTTTTTGCTTCCCACTGTTGGGTCCTTGCACTGTTTGCTTTGTTCCCTCTATGGCTATTTTCTCTAGCCCTTTTGCCTTCCAGAATAACATAACAGTAAATAACATAATCCTTGTTTTCTTTTTCTGAACTTGCTCTATCTTGTCTATATACTTCCAAAAATGTAGAGCCCACCACTGAACACAGTACTCCACAAGAGGCCTGACTAGTGCAGAATATAGTGGAACTATTACTTCCCTTGTCTTGGAAACTACAGTTCTATTAATGCAGGCTAAAACAGAACCATACTTTCCAGGTTAAGGGAAATAGTATTCAAACTATATTTTGTACTAGTTGGGCCTTTGGAATACTGCCTTCAGTTCTGGGCACTTCATTTTAGGAAGCAGTAGGTTCTAAGAAAAGCAAGGAGGATGATAAGATATATGGACAACGAAACATATGAGGAGAGGTTGAGGAAATTGGGCATGCTCAGCCTAGTGAAAGGAAGACTGAGGGGTGACATGATTGCAGTCTTTAAATATCTAAGGGGCTGCCATAGAGAGTAGAGTGCAGGTTTGTTCTCTGCTACCCCAGATGGCAGGACCAGGTCGAATGGTTTTAAGTTACAGGAGTGTAGATTTTGATTTAACATTAGAAGAACTTCTTGCCAGAAAGCTATTTGACAATGGAACCAATTACCTAGAGTGATTGTGGTGTCTCTTTCTCTGAACTTCTTCAAAAAGAAGAATAAATAGCTACCTGGTTGGGGATGCTCTATCTGGATTTCCTGCAATGACCAGGGAATTGCACTTGATAGCCTATGGGCCCCTTTCCAACTCTATGATTCTATGATTTGTACTTTTTGTGACTTAACTGCAACTTTAACTTGTTTTAATAGTTATGGTGTATAGACTCACTAAATAATGAAATAGAAAGTGCTGTATACATCAACAGAGCATGTGTCCCAGGCTCTGTTGTGGGTGTTGAGGAAGCAGTGAGATGGCTGAGGGGATAATATGTGTTGCACCACAGGCCAGAAACTTGTAACATTTACATACTTTTAAAAACATAAATAACATTAACTTTTAGTTACTCTATTTGGAAATGGGAAAATAAAGCATTATCTATTTAAAAAATTTCTTTCCTTTTTTTTTGGGGGGGGGTGCTGTTTTTAATGACACCTATAATGACAACTATTTATGGTGAAGCAGGACCTGGAGTTAGACCTATAACTAACCTTCCAAGCTCTACTGGCAAGGCACCATTTTAGAGTCATTAGATTAAACATTATGGAATCTGTGAGGATATTTTATGGTAGTCTTCCCTCTCAAAGGCATATTATGTGAAGAAAAATTGGCTTCTGCTAACCAAAATGGCATCATTAAAGGGCAGGGGAGCTGGAGCAGGGACCCATTTTCTGCATTGATCTTTCTATGGTTTTTAAACATGTGTCTTTTGAGATGCAAAAGATTAAAACGAGGTGACAATTACCACCTGCTGTTTCTGGCAGAATACTGTTGTTTCCATTGCTGAATAGAATCATCTCTGCTAAACACTTTCATTTATTCTATGCAATTTTAAATTATTCTAATCAAAGGCTACTAGGGCTAACAGTAGACTTGTCTCAGCAAGAAAGATTTAAAAAGATTATTGAAACCATTGGTTAAAATAGAAGCTTCCTGTTTTGAAAGGTCTTAGTTTTTTAAAGAAGTGTTTGTTTGTTTGTTTAAATAATTAGATCCTACTTTCTATCTAATGATCTCACAGCAGCATACAATACAATAAAAAAGTGCCGATAAGCAATAAGAATAACTTATTAAGTTAAAAAGACAGATTAAAACAATTCAAAGAGTTTAAAACTATTGAAGAAGTTTAAAATGATTTAAACATGCAAAGGGTTGTGTTAAACCAATTTGTCTCAAAGAGCTTTAGTAAACAGCCATATTTTCACTTGGCAGTGGAAAGAAAGCAACATTGGCACCAATCATGCCCCCAAAGAATGGGCATTTCATAACTGGGATGCCACACTAGAGAAGGCTGTCCTCCATGTCCTTGAGACCTTTAAGTCTTTGTTAAAGCCCTTTCCTCCACCTCTCCCGCCATCATTTTCTGACAATGACTTTGCAATGTTCTTTAATACTAAAATTGAAACCATCCACTCTGATCTTGAAGTTCCTGACCTCTCCTTACTAACCACATATCAAATATCTGTACCATCTACATTCTCTACTTTTTCTCCTTTCCTGTAGATGAACTATCTAAGTTGTTGATGTTTTCAAATCCTTCAACCTGTTCTCTCGATCTGGTTTCTTCTCACCTCCTAATCATTGTTGCTCTTGTTATACTACCTTCTCTTCTTTATATTATTAATATCTCTCTTTTTGCTGGTTTATTTCCTTCTGAGTTTAAACATGCTATTGTCTCTTTGTTTTTCAAGAAATCCTCACTTGATCCATCTTTTTTCTTTAACTATTGTCCTGTGTCACTGTTGCCTTTCTTTTTGAAAGTTTTGGAACGTGCTGTTTATGTAGGCTGTCTTGAGTTTCTCTCTAATAATCCCACCACAGATCCTTTTCAATCTGGATTTCACTCTTTGCACATCATCATCATCATCATCATCTTTATTTCTAGCCCACTCCTCTGTGGAACACAATCAGAGCGGAGTAGAACAAGATTAAAACATACAAATTAAAATAATTCAACAACTCATTCCCACCCACCCCTTAAAAATAGATTAAATTAACAATGCTTAAAACCAACAGCAAAAATTTACAGAGATAGCTCTCACAAAAATTACAGTCGATCTGCTTTAGGCCAGATCAAAAGACTTATACTAAGAGCTTCTCATTCTCCTTGATCTCTCTGCAGCTTTTGACACAATCACTCATGGTCTTTTGTTAGATTTGCTTCAGAACTCAGGATTTATTGATTTAGCCCTTAATTGTTTCAGATCATATCTTTCAAATCAGTCATTTGCTGTGGTAGTCATTTGCTGTCAGGTATCTTCTCCTTTTCCTCTGTCAGTTGGGGTTCCACAGGGCTCTTTTTTGGGCCTGTTGATATTTCCTTTATACACCTTATCTCTTAATCTTATAAGTTCGTATGGTTTTCAATATCATCTTTATGCCTACAATATGCAGTTATATTTTCTGCTCCAGAACTTCTTTGGATACTGAACAACATGTTACATCATGTTTCTCAGCTATCTCATAATGGATGCTTCATCAGCATCTAAAACTTAACCTGGCTAAGACAGAACTACTCATCCTTCTTCCAAAACATACTTTACAATATACATTTTCTATTACAGTAAAAAATGTTTCCATTCATCCTGTGAAGGAAGCATGTAGTCATGGCTTTATTTTTTTATTCTTCTTTATCCTCTGCTCCATATATATATGTGTGTGTGTGTGTAGAGCATCCTTTTAGTTCATCACTTACATCATGTCATCCCACTTCTGGCATCTCTTCACTGGCTACCCTTCCTTTTAGAATTCGGTACAAGCTTCTTCTCTTAACATTTAAAACTTTAGACAACCTACTGTAGCTCCTCCTTATCTGTCAGTCCTTATTTCATCTCGCCATCCTGTTTGAGATTTGCAGTCCAGGAGCTTGGGGCTTCTTACTCAACCAAGAGTTTCTTCTTCCTTGGCTCGGGTTCATCCTTTTTCACTTGTTGCACCAAACACCTGGAACTGCTTCCCTGAACATCTGTGGACTATCTCTTCTCTTTCTAAATCTAAATTAGACCTTCTTGTTCTCTAAATCATTTGGAACTGTATTTCAATATTGTTTTATAATTTGATATTTGATTATATGTATGTCATGGCCAGCCAAGAGTTGGAGTCAGAGGATGAGGAGGAGGACATGGCTCCTCAGGAGCAAGAGGAATTGGAGTCTAGGCCAGGTCCCAATTCTGCCATGCCAGACCCTAGCCCTGACAGTTCAGCCCCCGGAGAGGAAGCACAGCCAGGCTCTGGCACTGTGGAGCTCCCTTCAGGGGTTCAGCAGATGAGTGTGGTCTCCAGGGAGGAATCTGGCTTGGAGGTTCTGTCCTTTAAGGAACGAAGGGCTGAAAGTGCTTGCTTATGCCAATCTCGCAGGCTGGCTGAGAAACAAGCTCTTAATAAGGCTCAGCTGATACCAGGCAGGGTGTCAGCTACTTAAACACCTGTGAGAGACCATCCCTTTGCCAGAACTTATTGTAAGTCTCTTGGTGTGACTGTGTGCTCGCTTCGTGTCTCTGGAACTCTGGTTTGCCTTGACTTGTAACGATTTGGATTTTTGCTGCTTTCTCCTTGCCCTGACCTCGGACCGGACTGACTTCTGTGATTTCCCCAACCCTGACCTTGGCTCTGGCTTTTGGACTACTCTTTGGATCACATTTAGGCTTGTGGAACTGACTTATCAGCTATTGTTGGTGAGTGCTGGCTGCAGTCCGGGACAATGTATTAGTTGTTTTTACAGTTTGTATTTTAAATGCATAACTTGCCTAATTTTGTATAGTTTATATTTTATGGCTTTTAGATTGTATGCCATTGGCAGGTTATATGCTGTTTTGATGGTGCCTGTAAAGTCCCATGAAAATTTATGGTGCTGTACAAATAAACAACAGCAACAACAACAATAATGCATCTAACATAAAAGTGCAGCCAGATGATAATCTGCAGAATCTGGTGTAGGGACTAGAGTTAAAATGCATGACAACAGCTTAAACCTATATTTTTCTTCATGTTTCTTTTATTTTATTTTCTGCTTTTTTGGAATGAATGTTGGATCCTTTAGATTGGTTCAGCCATAAATATTATTAATTTCAGAACTAACACATTACAGAGCAACTAGAGCATTCATTACATCCAATGTCTGGTTCACTTGGTGCTGGTTTGTGCCTTCCATTTTTTATAAATTGAAGTGATTTTGTCAGATGTGGTTTGTAGCTTGTCACAATCTGAAAGCTGACACCAGTAATGCATACAACAGCCAGTATTATATCTAAATGCAGATGGGAAGCTAAGATTTACTTGGTAAGATAAGAATTTCAGTAAGAACTCACATTCTTATCCACTACACCATTGGTCAACATTTTTTTTTCAAGAACTCCATGGGAAAAATTATAACCCCAAATATTAGTTCTTTATTTGAAACTTTCCAACATCATGTCATTGCTTCATAACTAGGTACTAAAATTCAAATTCACTATTAAGCTTAGGCTCAGACTGTCTGAAAGAACTTCCCTGTTTGAGTCTTGGGATCTTTGAAGAAAGACTTTCTTGTGGGCCTCTTTGGTTAAGGCCTGTGAAAGGGTCTTCTTAATGGTTGTCCCAGGCTGTAAAAATTTCCTCTTACAAGAGGCTAGGTTGGCTCCTTCTGAGCTGCCCTTCTGCCAGCAGGTAAAAACCTTTCTATTTAAATTTGATGAGTAACAGGTTTTGCAGTAGAAGGTTATTTTTTAAGGGGAATCCATGCATTGTATTTTTGTCTCCATATCTTTGTTTAATGGTTATATATTGTTTACATTATTGGCATTTTACCATGAAAACTACTTTAATTAGTTGGTCCCCCCCCTCCTTTTTAATGATGCCAGCTGAAATTCACAATCACCATTCCAATAAAATCTAGAGATACACATTCATAACTGATTCATCTTCATGAGCTCTGTGTATTCAATAGTGTAAGGAATAGGTAGGTATTGTAATCCCCTAATCCTAATATACCTGGCAACAGGTGCTGCAAGCAATGAATTTATTTACATATCAAATTCATATTCCCCCTTTCTCTCAAGATAGGGTTCAAGGCTGCTTACAATAATTTTCAAAAGATTAAGATAAAACTTTATTTTACAAGGGTCAAAAAAGAATTTTTAAAATATAATTAAATTGATTTAAACAGCTAAAAACACTGAAAACCTATTTAAAGCATAATGTTTGGCACACATTATAAATATTAAAAATACAGCATATCACTTGGTACACACACTACTACTCCATAATTTAAATCTAAAGCCCTTCCTGAATAAAAACATCTTCACCTGCAAGAAAAAAGAGAGCAGGGAGAGAGCCAACTGGACCTCCTGCAGAAGGGAAGGGAGTCTGGGAGCAGCCAAAAGTCTTCATTAAATACACGTGCAAATGTGGTGGGATTCAGAGAAAGTACTCCCCTGAAGATCTTAATGTTTGTTCTGGTTTTTGCGAAATATGTTCTTCTGTCAATTGGGATGCAGCATATTGAATGTTCCCACCCACGTCCCAGAAGCAATCTCCAGTACAAAGAGGATTTGAAACTGAGACCATTCTTTTGTCTGTCTCACCACAGATCACACACAGGGAATGAGAAGTCAGTCAATTTGATTGGGAAGTAGATCTCTGTTGCTCACAGGAGCAACTGCATAGAAGGAAAGGGTCAAATCAGGAGACACCACTTAATTATGTAACTAACGTTAGTATGTAGATAAGAAGATGAAACAGAATCGTGGCCCATGTATTTAGTTATGTGTTCTTTTTAATAGTGCTGTCTAACAGTCTTGTTTCTCATTTCACAAAAAAGGTGGAATATAAATTCAATAAATACATAATAATAAATAGGAAGCTGTGTTGAAATAAGAAGCCATAGTTGACCTGAAACCATCAGCTCATTTTCATACAGTTTTGTAGCTGTTACAGTTTCAGTTATCCACAAATTTTAATGGAGTATGAAATTTCTAGTATTAGTGTTAAAATGTATAGCTGTTAATAAGGGGAACAACAATGTATTATTTCAATAAAACTTTCATTGTATTGATAGTTGGCTATTAAGAGAAAGGAAATGAAAACATGTTTTCACTCTTTGGAGCAATATGCAAACTATGAGCTCCCTCTAGTGGCCCTTATTACAAAGCAAATATTTTAAATACAGTAGGGAAGGAATAAAACATGCAGCAATTTGCATAAGAGGTGCTTTATTGATTTTTAATAAGGTGTGTTTTACCAGCTGTACCAGAAAGAAATTAGAAAGATCTTGAAACTCACCACACCCTGATTCATTCCCCCCCCCCCTGAAAAGTGAACTAAACCAACTGATGGAAAAGTAAGTTTTGAGTAACTTGCATCCATAAGCCAGCCAAAGCTTTGCTATGCAACTGGCAAGTTTTGGAAGGAAACTTAAATAATAAATTGGTCCCTAGATAAGGAAGTCATACATTCATATGGTCCTATCCTCTCCACAATGATTTGAAGGCACATAGCAAAAATAAAAAATACCCATTCAGAGGACTGTGCTGTTAAAAAGTTTAGATTTGGGGATCTGTGAGGAATTCTCATTGGTTAAATTTTTGTGTAGAATTTGTCTTATCTGCACTTCACCAATAATCTGAGGGTGACTTTCAGTTTGTACTGTTTAATCTGCCTGCTAACATCTGAGAATAGACCCAGGGGGAAAAAGTGTATTTGGAGAAAAAAAAAATCAAACATTTCAAATGCATGCAAAACATTGCTTCTGTATATTTTAGTCTCTAAAGTACAATGTATACTGTTTAAACCTCAAGGATCAAATCTATATTGGGAAAATATCGAATTGACCATGGGGTAGATGTGGAGGGAGAAAAGGGAGAAAGCTTGGAAAGGGTTCAGACTTTATAGTTGTGTTTGTTGTTGCTGTGTGCCTTCAAGTTGTTACCTACCTATGACAACCTTAATGTGAATATATCGTTGAGTTTTCAGGAGCTGAGAGAGTGTGAGTCACCCAAGGTCACATAGTAGATTTCCATAGTAGAGCAGGGAATTAAACATGGATCTCCAGTCATATTTCAGTGTTCAAACCACCACGCCACATTGACTTCTGACTTTGTAACTTTGATTTGGATTCAGAAGCTTCTTTGCTTCAGTCTTCTCAGAAAAGGCAAAAGGTGCTCAACCTAAGGATAATAGGGAAGAAGACAGAATAGGGGAATTTCAGCACGGAATAAGTAAAGAGATAGTACAGGAATACTTGGTTAACCTAAATGAATATAAGTCTTCAGGACCAGATGAACTACATCCAAGGGTATTAAAAGAACTGGCAAATGTAATATCAGAGCCATTGGCAATAATCTTTGAGAACTCCTGGAGAACAGGAGAAGTTCCAGCAGACTGGAGGAGGGCAAACGTAGTCCCCATCTTCAAAAAGGGAAAAAAAGAGGATCCCAACAATTATTGTCCAGTTAGTCTGACATGAATACCAGGAAAGATTCTAGAGCAGATCATTAAGCAGAGAGTCTGTGAACATTTAGAAGGGAATGCCATAATCACAAAAAGCCAACATGGGTTTCAGAGAAACAAGTCCTGCCAGACAAATCTGATCTCTTTTTTTGATAAAATTACCAGCTTGGTAGATGAAGGGAATGCTGTGGATATAGTATATCTTGATTTCAATAAGGCCTTTGACAAGGTTCCCCATGACATTCTTGCAAACAAGCTTGTAAAATGTGGGCTAGACAAGGTAACCGTTACATGGATTTGTAACTGGTTGACTGGCCGCACACAAAGGGTGCTCAACAATGGCTCCTTTTCATCCTGGAGAGAAGTGACCAGTGGGGTCCCACAGGGTTCTGTCCTGGGCCCAGTGCTATTCAATATCTTTATGAATGACTTGGATGACAGAATTGGGGGCATACTTATCAAATTTGCAGATGACACCAAATTAGGAGTAGCCAATACTCCAGAAGACAGGATCAAAATTCAAAATGACCTGAATAGATTAGAAAACTGGGCCAACGCTAACAAAATGAAATGCAATGCGGAGAAATGTAAGGTACTGCACTTAGGGAGTAAAAATGAATTGCTCAGATTTAGGATGGGGGGACATCTGGCTGAATGAAACTATGTGTGAAAGGGATCTAGGAGTTCAAGTAGACCATAAGTTGAACATGAGTCAACAGTGCGATGCGGCAGCTAAAAAGGCCAATGCTATTCTAGGCTTCATCAATAGAAGTATAGTGTCTAGATCAAGGGAGGTAATAGTGCCACTCTATTCTGCTTTGGTCAGGCCCCACCTGGAATACTGTGTCCAGTTCTGGGCACCACAATTCAAAAAGGATGTGGAGAAACTGGAGCATGTCCAAAGGAGGGCAACTAAGATTGTGAAGGGACTGGAAACCATGCCCTATGAGGACTGCCTTAGGGAACTGGGGATGTTTAGCCTGGAGAAGAGAAGGTTAAGAGATTATATGATAGCCCTGTTCAAATATTTGAAAGGATGTCATATTGAGGAGGGAGCAAGCTTGTTTTCTGCTGCTGCAGAGACTAGAACATGGAACAATGGATGCAAGCCACCGGAAAAGAGATTCCACCTCAACATTAGGAGGAACTTCCTGACAGTAAGGGCTGTTCGACAGTGGAACACACTCCCTCGGAGTGTAGTGGAGTCTCCGTCCTTGGAGGTCTTTAAGCAGAGGCTGGATGGCCATCTGTCAGGGATGCTTTGACTGGGAGTTCCTGCATGGCAGGGGGTTGGACTGGATGGCCCTTGTGGTCTCTTCCAACTCTATGATTCTATGATTCTATGAATGTTGATGACAACAGAGCCCAGTTTAGGTTATTTATTTATTTATTTATTTATGGTATTTCTGTATTGCTTCCCAGCCTGCAAGGACTCCTGAGGGGATGAAAAAATAAAATCAAAATAATTTAGTTTAATCAAGTTTTTAGAATACTTACATATATTTTAGCAATGTGACAGACATTTCTGGCTGACACCCTATTGCTCAGTTAATGTGCCATTAGGACATAGCAACTGCTTCATATTCTCATTTGCAATTGTAGTACTATTGTCGTGACCACAAATGACCCTGAAACCCACTTTAAAGCAGGTGTGTTCTGCTGCTGAGCAGGATACTGCAGGGTGACACAGACAGCCTCTTCATACCAGTATGAAACACAAACAGCAACAAGAACCCCTCCAGGGACCTATCATAACTTTTCACCCCAGCAACACTTTCTGTCATCTTCAGTTGTCTACTTGCTAGCAGAGCAGAACTCTTTCATTCCATACAGCTAACTGGCTTTTAATGTGTGCTTCAGGAATTAGATGGGGAGTTAAAATGTGGTTACAACATCTTGACTATGTTTTTGGTGCTATTATTTAAAGAAATTGTACTTAAATGTATTTACTTCTTTTTCAAGGACAATTTGGCAAATGGAAGGGGAAAACACATAATTTACCTGAGAGAATACACTTTTCAGAACATTCATTTAACTGTTTCAATGTTGACTTTATCCCCAGAGGGATATCCTTAGAGAAATGAAATATGCATGTTGACAGAGTCTGAGGATTTTAAGGATTCTGAAGCATTATACATTTTAAAAGGAATGGCACTTGAGAGCACAAAGGTCCTCTGTTGGCATCTGTTTGTTTTACATTCATGTGCCCAGCAAGCAGGCCACAGTTTCCACATTTTCTATGCAAGTCTGAATCCAAGGCTGTTACCCTAAAACAGGGTGACATGGGGGACACCCCCCCCACCAGCAGTGTCAGTGTCTCTTTGAATTTGGGGGTAATTATAGCTGGAAATGAGGTATGTAAGAGGAGGGCTCTTTTCATCTGGGTATACGAGTACTAACTGCAGAGAGAATCCAATTTCAGTAAAAAAGAGACTTTTATTTAGAAATGTGTAAAGGTGCATGCAAACATACAAAATGAATGAAACCGTAAGAATCATACAAGGCTCACAGAAAGAAAAGTGTGGAAGGATGAATAATTTAAAAAGACCTATACATACCCATCCTGAAGATAGGTTCACAAAAAACCAAGAGTGGCTCAGACAGCATCTGAGGGCGACACAGTGAGTGAGACTCCATGCACACTGTGTAAATGCACCTCTATCTGTGAGCACAGCGACTATGGCTGGAGTGGATATTCTATTTCACACTCTTGAGTGGTGCTTGATATTACTACATGGGACTTTTTCACATGGCGAAAATTGGAAGGTTAAACTGGTCACAATGTAGGGTCACCCAGGGCATTAGGGACAATTTTGCAATTGCTTTTCGGACAAAGCTGTGCACAAACTGGTCCGAATCCAGTCAAAGTGAAGTGAATTGGGGAATAAACATTTTTGCAAAAATATCGTGCTTTCATTTCCAGTTCATTCACAAATTGAAAGTGAAGTGAATTGAGGAATAAGCATTTTTACGAAAATACTGTGTTTTCATTTCCAATTCATTCACAAATTCACTTTCTTCATGGAATTGCAGCAGTCTGAAAACCATGTCCCTGATTTTCCCTGTTTCCAGATTTCCCATGGTTCCTTGCTGTGCCAAAGAGAGAGAGGCACTCTTTTTCTTAAAGGTATGCACACACACACCTACCTCTTTCCCTCAAACGGCTGGTCTCCTCCTCCTGCAGCCTCTAAGCCTTAAGACTAAGGGAACAGCTGGTGGGAGAAGGCAGAGAGAGTGTGTTTTGGAATTTCTCCTGTACAGGAGAGAGAAATAGAGGATATGTCCTTGAAAAGAAGGGCATCTGGGAATTTCAGTCCTCGCTGAAACCAGGCAGGGTTTTGGACCAGCCCCGTCCTCTTTCTCATGTGTGTGTGTGTGGTTTTATGGGAGTTTGCAAAGGGAATCCTCAGCCTGACTTCCTCTGAAACAGCTTCTGGGGCAAAGAGGATTTTATTCCTTGGTTTCTCTTCCCTCTCTGGAGCATGTGTGTGTATGCACTTGTGGAAATGACAGTTTGGAGCATGCTCAAGAAAGAGCATGCACAAAAAGTTATTACCAAACTAGATGTAGGAAAATAGCAGGGTGCTTTCCAGCTGCTCCTTCTGCTCCACTAGCCAAGGAAATGGCCATGTTTAAGGGAGCAGTAAATAAAAGATGGGTTTGTAAGGGGTTGGCCATTGCTTATTACCATTGCATCTACACTATTGTAGTTCACTGACAGGATGTCAGCCTTATTATTTATTTATTTATTTTCTCACCCCCCCCTCCCCTGAATCATGGACAACAACAACAACAAAATGATAGATAGATAGATAGATAGATAGATAGATGATAGATAAATAGAGTGGTTACAGTGTTGGTCTTGGGAAATCTAACTCAAGTCCCTACTGAAGGGTGGATTATTTTCACCCAGTGATTCTCTCCAAACCTGCCATATCTCAAAGGGTTGTTTTGACAATAAAGAAGGGAGGAGGACAATCATGTACATTACTTGAAGCTCATGAGATCAAAATTAACATATATATTATCTGAACATTTTTGAAATATTCAGGAAATGTTAAATGTCATATGTATCTAATTTCTAATCTGCACATTACTCCAGAAGGTATAGATTGGGCCTATTTATTATAGCAGAATTCACAAATACTTATTTCACCAGGTCCTGTACCCAAGGCTTTCAATACTCTGCACTTACAAAGACATGTCAATAATGCATGTATGAATCCATTATATATAGAACCGCATGGGAAAAACCTGGCATATTCACATTTGAATGTATAGCCTACAACATCTTTTGAATAATTACACATGGAGTATCCAAATGTTATAGAACTGTAGGTTAATGACAGTAGCAGATCTGGAAAGAGCTGCATAACCAAACATATAATTACACAAAAACATATTTGAGGATATATGCTTAATATTTCAGTGAATATTAACCATCACTGCTATTTAGAGCCTACATTGTAAGGTGCTAATATAAATATATGGTGGAGTCAAATTAATTCCTTTCCAAAGATTAATAAATCATATGAAATTCTCTGCTATTACACTGAGTTAAATTAATGTTAAATTGAGGAAGAATATAATAGTTATTTGAGTATTCAATTGAAAAATCCAGTAAAAAGTGTAAGAGTGGGTGACCTGGGCATCCACTGGAATACTGGAAAGAAATGAGAATGATGGAATATGTGTGAGAGAAAAATAATTATTCTACAGAGAGATTTAACTTGGAAGCCAAAGCACTTCTACTCCTGCTTGGCTGAAAAGGTCAGACACATCTTTGTGCCTTCAGAAATGCTGTGTAGTACAAAATCATAAGCATTTTTCTGCACATATGATATATGAAATATATATATATGTGTGTGTGTGTGTGTGTGAGATACATTTGCTTCAGCTGAAAATATGTCTGAGGTGAACTGCCTTAAATGAACAGTGTGGTTTTTTTCCCCCCAGCTCTTGAAAAAAGCTGGAAAAAAGGAGGAAAAGTGCTATTTAGGCAATTAAAAATGATGTGGTGTCCAAAAATCCAGTAGAGTACTACGTCTGCCTTTTGTTAGTACAGGCTAGATTGTGAACATAAGGCCTTGCCCTGTATAGTGTGTGTGTGTGTATATACAGTTTGCCCTGTCCAAACTATATGAATTCAATGTGAAGCCAAAGGCTTTCATGGCCAGCATCCATAGTTCTTTTTGGGGTTTTCGGGCTGTGTGGTCATGTTCTAGAAGAGTTTCTTCCTGATGTTTTGCCAGAATCTGTTGCTGGTATCTTCAGAGAATGCTTATCTGAAAAGAGTTGGGTGTATATGTATACACACACACACACACACACACACACATACATTGTGTGACCCTGGGAAGGGAAGAGTGATTTGCATGTGCTAATCACTGTTGCCAATGGGTGGGAGGCTCCAAATGGTGAAGGTGTCATCCATGTATTGGAACCAAGTTGTGGGCTTTTGTGGTGCTGTTTCCAGGGTTTGCTTTTCAAAATGCTCCATGTAAAAGTTTGCTATCACAGGGCTTAGAGGGCTCCCCATTGCTACCCCAGCTCTCTGTCCCACTGGGGGCAATTATTGCACACACGGCTGCATCCCAGGTCCCAGCTATGCTTCGGAGGCTGCTTTTCCAAGCCAGGAAGGTTCCAGCTTTGAAAAGCAGCCTCCAAAGGACACATGGGACCCGGGATTCACCCGGGTTGCAATTGCCCAATGGCATCAGTGGCAAATTACATACAGTAATTCCTGTTAGCAATCCAAAAGGCGACTGTATCCCGTTGGGGAGCAGTTGGGTTTTCTGTCTGTGTGATAAGGTTCTAAGAGTGTGATGCTTACTTTAGGCCACCATTTGAGTTTTATCATATGTGTGAAATTCACACTATGGAGACTGATTTGTAACTCAATTTCTTCACATGCCATTTGATTTGACAATCATGTGATACACAAATAATGATTAACCTCAGATTACACCTGGTCTACCATTGATCTCATTACTTAAAGGAATTTCAGGCTGTGTCAGAATGATAAATAAGTTATAACCAAAAAGGTTTTGAGAACTGGTGCTAATATGGCCAAGATGAGAAAGAAGAAGGGAAATTGAATTAAATAATTCAGCAAGCTCTCACTTGGAAAGCATGAGATGAGCTAGTTTCCTGTTTGGTAGATAAAGGTGACATTTACTAACACACATAAAAGTATTCAGAGAGCATAATATACATAATTCCAATTATTTTATATGGTGTATTGATGTTCCTGTCATCTCCATAGAGTAGATGTGGGGAAATAGGCCAGGACCATCAAGGATTGCTCAAATCCATTTAGTGATGCATGTGGTTTGAATACTGGGTGATTTTTAAAAGTTTTCTCCCATAGTCTTTCCCAGATTGCAAAACTGGGATGCTGTAAAAGGGAATGCAGAATTAGGGGAGTTATCTGGTTGTGATCAGGGGTGTGAATCATTGTTGGACTGCAACTCCCTGAGCTCTACGCATAGACAAATGCTGAAGGCTGCTAGGAGCTGGAGTTCTACCATATCTGGAGAACCACACAATTTTCATTCCTGTTCTAGGTAAAGAAAAAAGAGGATACGTTTGCTATTGTGTGATGAAACAATACCTTTTTTAAAAAAAAAAAAAAAGTGAGAGTTAGAATTCTTTGGCCTTGTGTGAAGGCTAAAATATTTGGAAAACAAATTTATAACAACAGTTGAAAACAGAGTGTTAATACACAGCAAATGTGGCAAATATTATGAGAAAACTGGGATCTGTTTTAAAGAGAAAGTTCTCACACTTTTCTTCTTCCTACCAAAGGGGCTAGCCAGTGTGCAGGAAGATGTCATTAGTGAAACTCTTGGGAATTGCTTTATGCAACTCCAGGGAACTGCTACTCTTCAGGCATAACTTTTCCCTAACTTAAAGCCTAGACACCACATATCCTTCATGATATTAACAAGAAATGAATGGTTACTCGTTGCAATGGAATATAGGAAGCTGCCTTAAACTGAGTCAGACTATTGGTCTTTCTAGGCTGCTATTGTTTACACAGACTCGAAGAAGCATTCCAGGGCTAAAAGAGATGCTTGGAAAGACACTGGAGTGGAGAATTGCTGTCAGAAACTGAACCAGAGAACTTCTACATGCAAATATAGACTTTAATATGAAGCCATAGTTATTCCCTTATATCAGAGCTGGAGCTTTCCAAGTGTTATATACCGTATTACCAACAGTCCTAGCCAGTATATCCAATGGCAAAAGATGACGAGAGATGTAGTCTAACATACTCCCAAGACCTCAGGTAAATGTTCACACAGTGTACAAGGAGATTGCTTTCTGAGAATATATTTATACTGATAACATTCTGTATAAATTATTTCATCCACAGTTAACAGTAATTCCCCATGACTGTGGTAGTTGATACAAATAATCATGGAAATTATGAACACAAAACTGTGATTGGGTCTAACAATGAATTACATCACAAATTTCGTTATATCTGAGGATGGTCTCATTGTTATCATTATCATTAGTATTCTTAGTAATTTTATTTATAACCCCTCCCTTTCCACTAAACCAGACCTGCAAAACTTGGCCGTAGGAAGGGGCCAAAATTAAAATAGTTTAACTTCTTCAGGCTGTAGATAGGTTTTAATTAAATATTAATTAATTAATTGTTAATTAATAATAATTTATATTAATTCCCTCCTCCTCCTCCTCCTCCTCCTCCTCCTCCTCTGCCTGGCCCTTCTCTCAAGAGAAAGCCGTGCAGCAGAGGAGCATTGTGAATGTTCATCCATCCTTTAATTATTCTTCCGGAGGAGCCTTGCTTGGCAAGCATTTGACCATCCTCTTCCTCCACTGCCTGGACTCCTCAGGAGAAGGCTGAGCATCAGAGGAGCCTTGAAATTCTTCCACATCCTCGTGGGCCACACAAAAATCTCTGGCAGGCCACATGCGGCCCCTGGACCATGTGTTGTGCACGTCTCCCCTAAACCAAGACTCAGGGTGTAGTTATTTAACTGACCACCTGAATGGCACATTTTTTCTCCATCTTTTGATATAATAATATCTGCATGGGCTAGTCTGTTGTGGGGAGGAAGAAAATATATTTATTCATTCCTATTTTTAAATCTCACACTACAAGAAGGCTGGTATGTCTTCTATTGTATCCTTACATTAATCTTGTGCAATATATTACACTTAGTAATTAACCTTCCTGTCTGTTGAGGCTGAACATAAGCCTTCCTTAGTTTTTCAAAACACTAACCATTGTATAAAATTCTAAGGACATTAGGTTGGAATAAGAAATCTGATCCAGCCTGTTCTTCTTCTTGTGCAACCTCACAGACTTTGAACAGCTTCAGTTCTTTCAACCAGTGGCTTGACTTGAAAGGATACTTATATAGAAGTATTCAAAAGGTTAGTCATTACCAAAGGGAAGAATGTGAGTTAGCTTTATTATGTTTAACATGCATCTGGGACTACTTGTCTCCCTTAACCCACAATTTTTATTTTCATATAGCAGCTACCATTTCTTATGTTTGTTACAACAAACATTTTATCAAGCCTCAGGGTGGTGATGTTTGACAATAGATGCTGCAGTAAAGCCACCTAATTGTAGAAGAGTCCATTTATTTATTTATTATAGTAGAGCCTCTTGTTATTCTTGCTGTAAAATCATGTTTCAAGATTCTTTTATTTCAATATATAGTTTAATATTAACATACAAAAACCAGTTGAGCTCATGAGCAATTTAATTTGATCACTGCAATATTGGCCATTTAGAGGAAAGCAGTATATTCCAAATTCTAAGGTGAAATTGGAGGTTCCTGCTTAGGCAAAATCTCTGCAGGAAGCGTGATGAGATACAGAGATTTGTGGTGTCAAAAACAATTATTACAAATAGAAACCAATTGTCAGATTCAAGGAAAGCACTGAAAACTGTGTAAATTTACAGCACTATATAAATAAAGGTTAATAATAATAATAAAACTCTGCCAGAACAGAGAGATATTTATCCTAGACAAGTTACCACATCATTATTACACTGTGATTTTTAAACAGTGGGTTGCTTTGGACTAGGTATGAGTGGAGTGCAGCCATCTAAATGTTGCTGGACTACAGCCCCCATCATTCCACATCATGACTTCAGAAGGACTGGAATCTTCTTGGTGGCTTACATCAGCAGAAGTCTCACTTACATTGACTGAAGTCCCTTTTCAATCGAGATTTAGAGGCAGCACAGAGAAGGCAGTGAACGCCGTTTCTTTCTAGAGGTACATGTTTCCTGTCAGTTCCCAAGAAACTTGGGAGTCAGCAGAAGAGCTTTATTACCTGTTGGGGATGTTATTGTTGAATTTTTTAATGCCACTCTATCTGCCAATGCAGTGCCAGCATCTCTTTTAGTCTGCCACCACATCTCCTTTTCTCCCACCTCTTCTGCTGGTATAGTTACACTGACAAAAAGGAATTTGTCCAAAAGATGCAGGGAGTTGGGAGTGAACATTTGAATGTCCTCACGTTATCCACCAATCACGTAAGCTACATATGCACACATATACGTGTGCACAAAAATAATAGTAGCATTATAATCTCTTACTGGCATAGGTCAATGATATGGAGTTGGGATGAGTAGTAAGATGGCCCTGTTTGTTGGGGGGGAAAACCTTATTTAGGGGGATAAGAACAAAAATGGATTGTGAAGTGCTTCAAAGGTATCTCTCCAAAGTGAGAGAATGGGCAGTAAAGTAGCAAATGAAAATTCAGTGCAAATAGCTTTAAAGTGATGGATGTTAGAGCAAAACAAACAAAAACAAAACAAATCTCAAAAGCAAAATAAAAACAAAACCCCAGCTTCCCAAACACACTGTTTAATCTGAACTGACAATTAATAACCAAGAGCCCTTTCATACTACACATTTTTAATATGATTCTACTTTAACTGTCATGGTTCAATCCTACACAAACTTCAGGTTTGTAATTCAAGGAGGGATATTACAAATTCACATCCAGTGGCCCCTCCAAACTATAGTCCTCTGGATTCCATAAGATACAGCCAGGTAGCTGATGTGGAATCATAGTGCTATAAATTTGTAGTATGAAAGGTCCCCAATCATGGGACCTTAATGTTGTGGTAGATTAGTATTGACCCAGTGTATAGCTGCAGTTGGAAAAAAAAGGAAAATTCAAATAGAGCATATTTAGAAAATGAATCAGAAATAAACTGATAGTATCACACTATCCTTGCTATGTAAAGGGACATGTTGCAAGAAATGATTATAATATGCCCAACTGGAAGGAAAAAGGCCATAATTTTATTGAATACATCTGACAGGTAGGGTTAGCCTAAAACCATGAGTTTTGGATCTGGTATCAACCAACCTGCTTGGTATTGACCAACTTGATACACCAAGTTGCCTGGTCATGGTCAAGCTTTGGGATGACAAGGGGTAACCAGTTGATTGCATGTTTGCATCCTAGGTAACTGTTTGATCACATGTTCACATCTCAATCCCTTGTCACCGGGGGATGCTGATCTGGAGTTGCCCCTGCAATGGCAATACCACAATGCTCCCGGCACCCTTGGGTCCCCTGATCCAGTGCTCCACAGCACAGGAAATCACATCCACCAGATCAGAGACCCATGCTACTGCCACAAAAGGCTGTGCCCACCCTCAGAGCCCGTTTTCTACCAACCCCTGAAAGCTGTACCTCCCAGATTCCCTCAAGTCAGTCCTGAACAATCGTCCAGTCCAGGATGGATGTAGTCAGCAAATGCCCCTGATTTCCACCTTCCCTTTCTCTTTATTAAGTCCACTGGCAAGCCATATCCTGCTGCAGTTGTGGCAGCACCAATGCGAAACAAGTGACCCCCCAAAGTCCTCTGCTGGAAATCTGGCATGCTGTAAGGCCAAAGTACCAACACCACTTGGAACCATGTTAGTTGGGTGCAATTGTCGTGGGTAAAAAGAGGGCCTTCTGTCTGAGAATAAGATGCCAGGCATCTGCGTAAAGTTCAAACAAGGCAATGCCAGAGCCAAGACCCACCTTTTGATTCCTACTTATTGTTTGCAATTTCCAGTCTTGAGTCCCATTCACACTATACATTTACATCCCTATAACACCACTTTAATGGCAATGGAATCTTGGGGTTTGTAATTTGGTGAAATATTAATATTCTCTGGCTCTGGACACTCCTAGCACTGCAAATTCCAGGGTTCCATGTGATTTTGTTATAGCAGTTAATATAATAATAATAATAATAATAATAATACGTTTTATTTCTAGCCCACTCCTCTGAACGAGCAATCGAGGTGGGGTACAAAAGAGAATAACAATTAACAAAGCAAAAATACAAAGCAGTTATAGCAACAACAAAAATACATAGTAATTATAACAAAAAATAAAATTAACAAGGCAAAATACATAACAATTAACATATCAAAACAGGTAAAAAGAAAATCTCCATTCTCAACCCCCATCCCAATCCTAAAACAATGTGAACTATATACAATCTAAAAAGAAAAGAAAAGAAAGAAAAAGTGGGGGGGGGGAGGCAAGACTCCTCCTTAAATCCAGGAGCCAAGGATGGGAGTAGCTCAGGTGGAGGTAGGGCAAACAAACACTCTCTCAGCTGAGTCTTCTTCACTGGCAGATGTTGGGGAGGAGGAAAAAAGGCTCATTCCTCCTCCTTAAATCCAGGAGCCAAGGCATGGGAGTAGCCCAGGTGGAGGTAGGGCAAACAAACACTCTCTCAGCCAAGTCCTCTTCACTGGCAGATGTTGGGGAGGAGGAAAAAAGGGCCATTTCTCCTCCTCAAGTCCAGGAGCCAAGGCATGGGAGTAGCCCAGGTGGAGGTAGGGCAAGCAAACACTCTCTCAGCCGAGTCCTCTTCACTGGCAGATGTTGGGGAGGAGGAAAAAAGGCTCATTAAGGCACCATGTAGCACTGTACAGTAATTGTGTAGTGTGAACGGGCCCCTGCTTAAAGAAGACTTAAAATGTGGGACTGCCAATAACTAGCAGTGTACAGATTGGTTCAGGTCACAGGAATCTGAGGAGGCCTACTCACCAAACACTGCCTTCTTATTTTTGTCTAACCACTACTTTAGAGTTGAAGCACAATCCTTCATTAGTCTCAACAAGAATAGGTACATTGGATCAATGGACTCTTTCATACAAGGCTAAATTGGAAGTATAATTTAAGGTCAATTCGAATGCAATCATGGGTTTTATGTTATTGCAAATTAACTCTTCGCACGCAAATTCGGGCAAGAGGGAAGCCAATTCGAATGCAATCATGGGTTTTACTTTATTGCGAATTAAAGCTTCGCATGCAAATTCGGGCAGGATGGAGTTAATTTCGGGTAATGGGAAGTAATTCCGAACGGAGCAGGGGTTCATGTAAATTCGCTAAACAAGCGAATTTACATAAATCCGCATTGGCTCCATTCGGAGTTGGGAGAAATTCCTCCCCGTTTGAAAGAGTCCAATGGCAACATGGGCTGCATCTACACTACAGAACTAATGCAGTTTGACAACACTTTAACTGCCATGGTTCAATGCTATGGAATTCTGGGATTTGTACTCTTGTGTGATATTTATCCTTCTCTGTCAGAGAGCTCTGATGAAACAACAAGCTACAAATCCCAGCATCCCATAGCCATGGCAGTTAAAGCAGTGTTAAACTGCCTTTCTTACACAGTATGGCAGCTGCCTTGATTTATATGTAAATGCTATTAATCCAGAGTGTGTTCCATGCTGTAAGCAGCAAATGCCAAGTGGCAGTGGTAGTGGCTATAATAGGATGAGTCAATCAGAGATTTATCTTCTGGTAATCAATAATAATAATATTAAATTTTATTTCTATTTTCCTGCCTCTCCCTTCAGATCGAGGTGGGATTCCAACAGTTTATTAAAACAGTATCCAATTTAAAAACCTAAAATCATTATATAACACAATTCCTAAAACAATGCAGTTCAACCCCTAAACATAGTCAAATGTGTGTATAATTACCTTTCCAGCAGTTTTTGATCTAGTTCCCAGAACAATAATCCATTATAAATAGGTTGGGTGGATAGTGGTGGTGCAGTGGTTAAATGCCTGTACTGCAGCCACTCACTCAAAACCATAAGGTGGCGAGTTCAAGACCAGCAATAGGGCTCAAGCTCGACTCAGGCTTGCATCCTTCCGAGGTCGCTAAAATGAGTACCCAGATTGTTGGGGGCAAGTAGCTTACAGTTGTAAACCTCTTAGACACTGCTTAGGCAGTATGAAGCGGTATATAAATGAAGCTGTTTGTTTGTTTTTGTTTTTATTTTGTGCAGAGACTTTAATGCGGTAATTAATCCGCAAATAGATAGATTATAAAGCAAAAACAAGGGACACTCCCAAAAAGTTTTTTTTTAATCTGATGCACTCATTTAATTTGATAGATGCATGGAGGTACAAAAGGAAAAGAGAAGAATTTACTTTTTTTTCCCAGAAAGGCATAGATCCTTTGCCAGAATTGATTTTTTCTTAGTTTCAAAGACAGTGTGCCATAAAATTAATAAAACAGAAATACAAGCAAGAACCCATTCAGATCATAACCCAATTAGTTCAGGTATAAAAATTTTGGGAAAAGAATTCAGATGGAAACTGAAGGACAATCTATTACGAAATGATAAGATAATAAGAGAAGCAAAACAAGTTCTGAAAAATTATTTTCAAGAAAATTTAGACTAAGGAGTTGGATTGGAAACGTTGGATGAAGGTAAATCTATAATAAGAGGCTTTTTTATATACAGAGGCTTAACTTTAAGTTGCAAAGTTACCTGAATTGCCCTTATTACTCCCCCCTCTCCTTTCTTTCCTGCTCAGCAGATTCTTGTCAGCAATCTTTAATTAGCATTTCAATGTAGGCTTCAAATTTTTATGGATATGGTTTTGATGGGTTCTTAATTTAAAACGCCTATACATAACTGAACTACTTAAAATTTATGTTTTGGGTAGAACTAATTACTTTTCTTTTGAGCACAATCCTATTCACACTACATTAAACCAGGACTTATTTCTGTGTATATTAGTAGCAGGATGTGGACTTCTGGAGTTTGCAAAAATGGAAGTGGCAAGAATGAGAAGGAGGGGTGAATATATGAGAAAGAGGTCTCCCTTTGATATCAGGAACTCATTTTTAAAAGTGATTAGTTACAGTTATTGGTCCATGATCCCAATGTAGTTAGTTGTCATTGTAGCTACACTGTAAAAGTAACAATTTGCTTTCTTGTTATTCAGAATTAATTAGTTGCATTTAAATTGCTTTAAAATTGTGCAACCTGAGCATGTGGATGGGATCTTTGGAGAAGTGAGGGCTGCCACATGTATACTGAATCCTTGCCCTCCTGGCTCCTGAAAGCTGCAAGAGGGGGACTGGCCCCCTCCCTGGATAAGGGGAGTGATGAATGCCTCACTGCAGGAAGACAGATTTCCATCCTGTCTAAAGGAAGCTGTGGTGATGTCAGTACACTCCCTCCCCCAGCCATTGGCTTGTGGGGTTCCCCAGGGTTCTATTCTGTCTCCCCATGTTATTTAATATATACATGAAAATGCTAGGAGATATCATCTGAATTTTTAGGGTGCAGTGTCCCCTGTGTGCAGATGACACCCAACTCTATTTCTCCTTTCCATCCGACTCCAAAGAAGTTGTCTCTGTACTGAAGCAGTGTATGCTGTCAGCAGTGAACTGGATGAGGTGCTCCTAGTCAGTTGTAAGGCAAATCAGGGAATAGGGACTTTTGCCTGTGGTGGATGGAGTTACACTTCCCTTGAAATCTCAGGCTCACAGCTTCGGTGTTTTCCTGGACTCAACTCTTTGCCTGGATGCCCAAGTATCAGCAGGCCAGGAGTGCATTTGCACAGTTGAAACTAGTGCACCAACTGCTCCTGTTTCTTGACACATGTCTTGTGACGCATGCCTTGACTATATCCCGTTTGGATTACTGTAATGCATTCTGTGTGTGGCTGCCTTTGGAAACTATTCAGAAACTCCAGTGGGTGAAAAACACTATAGCGAGAATGCTGGCTGGGGCCAGTTATACGGAGTATATAACTCTCTTGTTGAAACAGTTTCAACGGCTACTGGTTCATTTCTGAGCACAATTCAAAGTTCTGGTCATGACTATAAAGCTGTATATGCTTTAGGTCCAGACTATTTGAGAGCCTGTATCTCCCCATATGAACCAGCCAGAGCACTAAGATCTTAATAATAAATAAATAAATAAATAAATAAATAAATAACATTTATTTATACCCTGCCCCTTTGAGATCAATCGAGGCGGCTGCCACAATAAAATGGCATTACATCAATAAAACAGATTGCATCCCTCTCCCCTTAAGAAGATATTAAATCAGTTACAATTTAAAACCAATCATTCTGGAGCAGATAATTAAGCAGAGAGTCTGTGAATATCTGGAAGATAATTCCATAATCACAAAAAGCCAACATGGGTTTCAGAGAAACAAGTCATGCCAGACAAATCTGATCTCTTTTTTTGATAAAATTACCAGCTTGGTAGATGAAGGGAATGCTGTGGATATAGTATATCTTGACTTCAGTAAGGCATTTGACAAGGTTCCCCATGACATCCTTGCAAACAAGCTTGTAAAATGTGGACTAGACAAGGTAACCGTTACATGGATTTGTAACTGGTTGACTGACCGAACCCAAAGGGTGCTCAACAATGGTTCCTTTTCATCCTGGAAAGAAGTGACAAGTGGGGTGCCACAGGGTTCTGTCTTGGGCCCAGTGCTATTCAACATCTTTATTAATGACTTGGATGACAGTATTGAGAGCCTAGTTATCAAATTTGCAGATGACACCAAATTGGGAGGAGTAGCTAATACCCCAAAGGACAGGATCAAAATTCAAAATGACCTGAATAGACTAGAAAGCTGGGCCAAAGCTAACAAAATGAAATTTAACACAGAGAAATGTAAGGTCCTACACGTAGGGCGGAAAAATGAAATGCACAGATATAGGATGGGGGACACCTGGCTGAATGAGACAACATGTGAAAGGGATCTAGGAGTCCAAGTAGACCACAAGTTGAACATGAGTCAACAATGTGATGCAGCAGCTAAAAAGGCCAATGCAATTTTAGGTTGCATCAATAGAAGTATAGTGTCTAGATCAAGGGAAGTAATAGTGCCACTCTATTCTGCATTGGTCAGGCCCCACCTGGAATACTGTGTCCAGTTCTGGGCACCACAATTCAAAAAGGATGTGGAGAAACTGGAGCAGGTCCAAAGGAGGGCAACTAAGATGGTGAAGGGACTGGAAAGCATGCCCTATGAGGAACGACTTAGAGAGCTGGGGATGTTTAGCCTGGAGAAGAGAAGGTTAAGAGGTGATATGATCGCCCTGTTTAAATACTTGAAGGGATGTCACATTGAGGAGGGAGCAAGCTTGTTTTCTGCTGCTCCAGAGAACAGGACTCGGAACAATGGATGCAAACTGCAGGAAAAAAGATTCCACCTCAACATTAGGAGGAACTTCCTGACAGTAAGGGCTGTTCGACAGTGGAACACTCTCCCTCGGAGGGTGGTGGAGTCTCCTTCCTTGGAGGTTTTTAAGGAGAGGCTGGATGGCCATCTGTCGGGGATGCTTTGATTGGGAGTTCCTGCATGGCAGGGAGTTGGACTGGATGGCCCTTGTGGTCTCTTCCAACTCTAAATTTCTATGATTCTATGATTCTATGATTTAAAAACTACATCAATACAATACAATAACAATAGACAACACAGAATAGAGCAGCAAGTTCCTGGGAAGCAACAGGGAATCCTCAACAAAGGGTTCCTGATGCCGGGATTATTTATCCTGGGAAGGCCTGCCAGAAAAGATCCATTTTGACAGCCTTTTTAAAGCTGTCCAAAGATGTCAATTGAAGGATCTCATCTGGCAGGCCATTCCACAATTTGGGGGCGACAACAGAAAAAGCCCTCTGGGAGGTTGCCGAAAGCCTAGATCTTTGAGGCTGTAGCAAATTTCTCCCAGAGGCCCGGAGAGCGAGGGGAGGATTATAAGGGAGAAGGCGGTCCCTGAGATAGCTTGGACCCAAGCCATTTAGGGTTTTAAAGGTGATAACCAACATCTTGTACTGGGCCCAAAAACAGATAGGCAGCCAGTGGAGGGACCTTAGTACCAGAGTAATATGGTCCCTCCTGGATGTTCCTGACAGTAATCTGGACGCCATGTTCTGTACTAGCTGTAGTTTCCAAACCAAGCACAAGGGTAGCCCCATGTAGAGTGCATTACAGAAATCTAGGCGTGAGGTTACCAGCGCGTGAACAACAGTCTCGAGATCCCTTACTTCCAGAAAAGGACACAGCTGGTGTATCAGCCAAAGCTAATAACAGGAACTCCTGACTAGTCATCAGTCATCGGAAGTGACAAGTCAAGGAGTACCCCCAGACTGGGAACACAGTCACTGGAGGAGAGTGTGACCCCATCCAGGACTGGGGGTTGCAGTCCAATTCTTGGTTTCGGGGCCACTACCGTGAGCACCTCTGTCTTGTCTGGATTCAGCTTCAATCTGTTTTTCCTCATTCAGCCCATTACTGCATGAAGACATTCATTGAGAGAGAAGGCACCCTCAGAATTCGAAGCCAATGAACGAGACATGGAGAAATAGATCTGAGTGTCATCAGCGTACTGATAGTACCCAGCCCCATAATTCCGAATAATCTCACCCAGGGGCTTCATATAGATGTTGAATAATATCGGGGGCAGAATGGCACCTTGTGGAATGCCACAGGTGAGCTCTCTTTACTCGAGTGGCTGTCCATGAACAGCACCCTCTGGGACCTATCCAAGAGGAAGGACCGGAGCCACTGCAATGCAGTGCTACTGACACCCAACCCCCTCAGGTGATCCAAGAGGATGCTGTGATCTATTGAATCAAAAGCCACTGAGAGGTCTAAGAGTACCAATAGGGTTACACTACCCCTGTCGATGCTCAGACGCAGATCATCGGTCAAGGCAACCATGGCAGTCTCAACCCCAAAGCCTGTTCTAAAGCCCGTTTGAAATGGTTCTAGATAATAAGTTTCATCTAAGACAGCTTGGAGTTGAAAAGCAACTGCCTTCTCGATCACCTTGCTTAAGAATGGTAGTAGAGAGACTGGCCTGTAATTTTTCATGTCCAGTGGGTCCAAGAAAGGCTTTTTCGGAAGTGGCCTGATAGCCACCTCCTTTAAACATGATGGAATATGGCCTTCTCTAAAAGATGCATTAATGATGTCCGTAAGGAACTTCATCAATATATCACCCCCTGGACGGCCAGCCATGATGGGCAAGGGTCAAGAGGGCAAGTTGTTTTCCTCACACTACCAAGGAGCTTGTCCACATCATCAGTATTCACAGATTGAAGCTGATCATGATAACTTCATCGACGGACTCACTGGACATCTCATTTATGGTTTCTGTTAGAAGGCTGGCGTCTAAGTCAGCTCTTATCTGAGAGCTTCAGGAGAAGGCTTTCTCTTGCTCTTGCCAAGATCACAGGTTCATTTGGTGAGAACACAAGGGAGAACTTTCTCAGTGGCTGCTTCCACTGTTAGAAATGCCCTTCCACAGGAAACTAGTCTGGCCCCCTCCCTGTTTGCTTTTCCTTGGCATGCCAATAATTTTTTTTAAGTAGGCATTTGATATATAATCCATATCAAGGTGGGTTTTTATGTTGCAGGTAGGTTTTAGTTATGCTTTTAACTTTTGTATATTTTAATGTGATTTTATATTATGTGTAGTTGATTTTAATTGTTTTGAATTTTGGTGGGATTTTAAAGTGTTTTTATCTGTGAGCCACCTTGTGTCCCTCCTGAAAGACAGGTGGCATACAAATGAAATAAGTAAATAAATAAATAAAATATGGTAAAAGCTACTGTTCTTTAAATCCATTCTGACACATTGGGGACAAAGTGTCGAAATAGATCAATAGGGTTGCTTGCCACAAAATAGTGGTAATCTCTTTTTACTCTGGAGGGCCCAGCCATATTTCAACTTACAGTGGCTCTGGAACCATGACAATGAGAATTTTTAAACACTGGACTTTGTAGTTCCAACTACCATGGATTCACTGAATCAATAGGAACTTATTAAGTCAGCATGTATACATGTTCCATTAATTCAATGTGTATGTTCTGTTGGAACTGATAATTGGATTTAAACCACTTTGTAGCCAATAACAATGTCTTCCAGTACTGTTTTTTGGCTCACAGTATATTTGAGGTCTCTCATTCATAGAGTTGCCATACATCAAAGCAGGTTTGATGCCAGATAACAAGAACAACAATATTTGCTTTGATTGATTATGCTACAGTCTCTTACAGTCACTTGATTTTTTACACACCCCCACAAAAAGCTGATCTAATTATTTGATAAAGTTAATGTTTTCTAAGAATGGTTTCCTGAGTGCTGAAAAAGGCTTAGATATTGCTGTTTGTTTCATTGTAAGGATATTGGCAACTGTCCTTGCTACTTTTTTTTCTTTAACAAACATGTTCCTTGCAAAGCTAGTGTCCATAGTATTTGAAATGAATAATGTTGTTCCAGTTTGCTGAAAGCTTGAAAACAAAAATAAAACAGGTCTGATACTACATCTAAATGTTGTATTTGGACAAATGTGCTTTTACTCAACCTTTGTAGATTAGCTTGTGTGGCCTTGATATTTGTGGTTTGTTAGATTGCAGGAAGATGGGGATAGAGCTGATAATTATTATTTTTTAATGATACTGCTTATCACAAGACCACTTCTGATAATATAATTCCATGTGCAGTTCTTTAGAGTGTGACTCAGAATTGTATTGCTGTTTTCCCTATATGTTTCAATGAAACATTTGGTGTTGACAGGATCCAGCTGACATGGAAGAAGCAAAACAGAAACCTATCCAAGCCTCCTATCCAAAGCTTGTGGAAACATCCTTCGCTGTAGAGCTATGACATTTCTCAATGCCTGCATGCATTTTTAGACACAAATCCGTGTGTGTGTGTGTGTGTGTGTGTGTGTACATATAAAACAAAAGAGGTTTAACAGTTGGGAGTAACATTTTCAAGGTCATGTATCTAATGCTAGCATGTAAAGTTGGGCAATTTATCACAAGGGCGGAAACAGAATTAGATCCTTGAAAGTACCCAGGTAGATATTGAATATCAGTCAGCATTTCTTCTGCTCTATTTCCCCATTCCTGCTTTTTAATTGCTGAGTCACAGTGAGAGAACATTGGATGCTGGATCTTTGGAAATTATATTAGAGTTGCTAACTACCTTCCCTACATTCTACCATTGTCCTGAAGGTAGTTCATTTTATTTACATTTATTTATTCATTTATTCATTTAGCATCTTGCCTTTATGCTAAAATGGGGCTCAGGTGGCTCACAACATAGCTTAAAACAAAATACAGCTTTTAAAAAAAAATTAACCCTATCATAATAGCAAAAACAATTAACTAAGGGGCAAGGCCAACCAGAACAATACGCTGGCTTGGAGGCAGTTTGGGAGTGTGGCATTTAGACAACACACACCCTTATGCCTCTCCCAAGCTGGTGTCACATTGTCTGCCCAACCACACAGTGGGCAGTGTTGGGGCATTCCAGTGGTGCAGCGTTCATATGCTGCACACTGCAGGAGTGTAGAAAAGCCACCCCTTTTCAGGAGCAAAAAGGAGCAGCATTTTGCCACTTCTTTTTGCACCAGAAAAAAGCTGGATCTGGATTGTGGCATGCAGTTGATGTGTTCCTGATCTGGTGCCCTATATGGCCATCTGATTGGGCCCTAAATCATCCTATTTTAAACTGCACTAATCAGGTGTAATGCATTTAAAGCACAACAATGAGGATACAGCAGAGACCCTTTTCTAGCTACCAGTTAATAGCCAACAGCCTTTCTCATTAAAAAGATCTTTGCCTGCAGACAGAAGAAGATCATACTAGAAGATCTTCAGGAGGGTGTTCCAAAGTCTGGGAGTAGCCACTGAGTAGGCCCTCTCATCATATGTCCTTAGCAGCCATTCCTATAAAAGTGGTGGAACCCCTGGGAATCTCAAAATGCAGGCAGATTGATATAGCTTATACATTAAAAAATAGCTTATAGTGCAAATGAAATAATACAGAAGGAAGAACAGAAAAAGAAATTGAATTTAGAGTCCTATAGTGGGTGCATCCACAGTACAGAGTTATAGCATTCTAATGCTGCTTGATCCACCATGGCTCCATCCTATGAAATCCTGAAGTTTGTAGTTTCATGAATTCTGTGCCAGAGAACATTAATGCTGTAGTTCAGGAAGGAATGCTAGAAATATCAAGTACCCCACAAAACTACAAATCCCAGGACTTTATAGGATGGCTCCATGGCACTGTAAATGGTTGTTGGTATAGCTGTTGGCATCTGATTTTGATTATTATCTAACATTTGGTAGTGACCAGCTGAAATTGCCACTAGAGGAGACAATTCTGGTAGAGTAGGAGTTCAGTGGCAGTTGGTCCTAAGAAAGGAAGGCTGTTTTTGGAGGAAGAGCCAAATGGCACTTGGTCTCAACCTAGCCAATGGAAAAGGCCTTGCGTCTTCATTTCTCCCTCAGGTATAGTCAAAAGGAACAGATGCTGAGTGATCAGATCTTGAAAAAGCAAACCCCATAGAGAATTGGTTCTAACGTCAGGGCGAGAAGGCTAGAGGTCTCAACCAAGCCAATAAAAAACCTAATGTTACTCTTACCCTCTGATGCATGCCAGAGTGGATTGGGTGCTGATAGTGGCAGTGTTCATGACACTAAACTTGGTGCCAGCCAGACTTGTAAAAATGTAGGAATAAGGCTCTAACACAGAGAAAGGGGGGGGAGAGGAGAGAGAGAGAGAGAGAGAGGTGCCACTATGTAATTAATTCCTTTATATCTCTTGATACCAAATATCTTCAAAGTGTTTTTTTTTTTTCAGATGAAAGAAATTAGGATTGTTTCCCCAGTAGCCAGTTTGTCCACCTCTTCAGAGACACCAAGCAATTTTGCACATCTGGCAGTTTTGTGTTTCCCCAGAGCCAAGATTAACGTTACAAGGGAAGTAGAGTGTGTGTGCCAGGATGAGTGAAAGAAATTAACCAAGATTTTTTTGGGTCTGGAGAAATTGCCTGACTCTGACTTGCACAATGTCAACTGTGATAAATTTCTCACTTTCAGTTTGGTAGAATGAATTATCAATATTGATCTTTAAAGTCACCTTGCTGGTGTGTGTGAGTGTGTGTTTGTGATTCCACAGGTCACAAGCAAGAAGACATTTGCTGGAATAGCTTTCACATATTTTTATATACAAGCCAAGTCTCTAGAGTCATTTCCCCTCCCCGAGGAAGTAATAGAAATTAACAGATCTTATATTTCAACCCTAGAATGCAATGCAATGAATTAGTGATTCTACAGTATGACAACAAAGCATTGTCTGTTGGCACATGAATGAACATAGCTTGAATTCAAATTCTGTTGGCTCACTGAACTCACTGAGACCAGGAATAATTACTTATTTTATTTTAGTTTTGAATACAGTATTTCTACTTCCTTTATACTGTTGGATGCCATGGCAGAATGTAAGCTGAAAAAAACAGTTCATCTGGAAAATGACTAATTTTTCCTAGATCCTTTCCATACTTTAGAGTCCAGTGAGGCACTAGAAGAATCAGTGTGGTTTAATGACTTGAGACTTTGAGAGTATCAGGGTTTGAATCTGTGCCTGGCCATAGAAAGCCACTGGGTGACCTTAAACATGTCACACACTCTCAGACTCAGAGGAAAGCAATGGCAAACTTTCTCAATAAAATTTACTAAAAAATACTGTGATGGGGTTTGCCTTAGGGCGGCCATAAGTGAGAAATGACTTGAAGACGCAGAAGAACAATGAGACACTATGTGCTCTGACACAGAATTCTAAATGTCCCTCCCTAAACTGCAAACTCCTACATTCCATAGAATAGAACCATGATAGCTGAAGTGGAATTATAGTACTAAAACTGTGCAGTGTGAAAGGACACCAGGTTTACTCATTTAGAAAAAAACAGCATTAAACATTAAACGTGGGTCCTTTACGGAGAGCCTGAAAGGCCAGCCTGGGGGCAGAATCAGGGCATAGCATCCTCATGATGCATGCCCAACCTACACAGCATGCGACATCATGGTGCACCTCTGACGCTATGCCCAGATGACACAGTGCCAAAGGAGCACCATATAGCTTTGCCTCTGTGGCTATGGCACTCCTTCATGGGTACAAAAAGAAGCCACTTTTTGTGGCTCCTTTTTGCGCCACCAAAAGGCCGGATTGTGGCCACAACATGAGGTTGCCCTGCCCCCCTATCCGGCTAGGAAATGGGCAGTCTGTCAAATCCCTTGATTCTTCTTTTCAACTCAACACCTTAAATACGTTTGTCCCTCTCGCTACTCTGTATGGATGCCAGCCATGAAATCCTTCGACTCCACATTTCTTAAAATGGTTCTCACCATTTTCTCATCTTTAGAAACAAAGACATAGAGTTTACATTCACTTTTGTTTCTTGACAGCAAGGACTTTCCTTGTCAAAACCGATTTTGGTTTCGTTTGGTTTGGTTTTGTTCAGGAAGTGCTGGAGACATTAAAAACTTAACAGGGAGCTACATGCTAAGCAACAGCAACTTTCTTGAGCTGCATCTACACTGCAGAATTAATGCCATTCGATACCACTTTTAATTGCCATGGCTCAATGCTGTGGAATTTTGGGATTTGTAGTTTTGTGAGATATTTAGCCTTCATATTGCTCTAGTGCCACAACAAACTAGATACTCCAGGATTAAGCCCTGGCAATCAATACAGTAACAAACTGAATTAATTCTGCGATGTGTACAGAAGATTTGGTATATTCATTTTCTGCAAATGATGTCATTTTATTCAGAAATACAATTTAGTAAAATAAATAATAACCTAATCAATTAATTAGGACTTTACCACATTGGGGAAATCAGGGGTTTAAAAGGGCATTTTCCCAGGACATTCGTGTAATTGTGGGAAAGATTTTTCTATGACATCACAATTAAAGAGGACTTATCCTGGAAAGAACCAGGCATACTCCAGCAACAAATCGTTCATGGGGAAATCATGTGAATGATTTGTTGCTGTAGCATTCCTGGTTCTTCCCTGGATAAGTCCTCTTTAATCATCATGTGTGGGAAAATCTTTCCCGTGATCATGTAAATGTCCCGGTAAAATGTCTTTTAAACCCCCAAATTTTCTCCATGTGATAAAGTCCTTAGATTCTTGCACTGATGAGAGAACTGATATCTATGAAATACAAAAAAAATGTTCCTCCTTTTAATTTATGATGGGCACACAGTAGTGGTAGTATTATTAGCTGTGTCTAGTGAGTACTTTGTTCTGGTAGCTCTTAAACTGCACTGCATAATTCATTGGAAGGCTGTGCTAGCTACTTGCTCCAGTGGTTTTCAAAACATTATCCAGTGTATGTTAAATTAGTCTGGTCCATGACAAAAGCCATGTGTTCATTTCCTATTCATGCTGACTCCATTTGGTTTGCATTATAGAATGCATAGCAAATACAGGCTGATAATGGAGGATTTGACAAGCTTTGGAAATAGTGATCCTATTTAATTGGCTCAGTTCTGTTTGAATACCATTTGAGGAGAAAGATGGGATATAAATCCAATAAATAAATATTGTCTTATTTACTTATTTACTTCTTTTTAACTTGCATATTTGAATGACCACAGAGTTAATGCCTTTCAGTCATTGAAAATATCCTTGCAAATATCTATCAGTTGAGATGCAAGAGGGGCACTGCTGAATATTGGAAATGCTTTTGTTTTTGTTTGAATTAAACCTTCCCCAGGGTAGAAAAAAATAAGTTATGTAATATGCCATAAGCTATTATAATAAAGTTATATAATATTACAGAGATCTGTAGGCAAATAACACTCATAGAATCATAGAGTTGGAAGAGACCACAAGGGCCATCCAGTCCAACCCCTGCCATGCAGGAACTCCCAGTCAAGGCATCCCCGACAGTTGGCCATCCAGCCTCTGCTTAAAGACCTCCAAGGACGGAGACTCCACTACACTCCGAGGGAGTGTGTTCCACTGTCGAACAGCCCTTACTGTCAGGAAGTTCCTCCTAATGTTGAGGTGGAATCTCTTTTCCAGCAGCTTGCATCCATTGTTCCGTGTTCTAGTCTCTGGAGCAGCAGAAAACAAGCTTGTTCCCTCCTCAATATGACATCCCTTCAAATATTTGAACAGGGCTATCATATCACCTCTTAACCTTCTCTTCTCCAGGTTAAACATCCCCAGCTCCCTAAGTTGTTCCTCATAGGGCATGGTTTCCAGACCCTTCACCATCTTAGTTGCCCTCCTTTGGATCTGCTCCAGTTTCTCCACATCCTTTTTGAATTGTGGTGCCCAGAACTGGATACAGTATTCCAGGTGGGGCCTGACCAAAGCAGAATAGAGTGGCACTATTACTTCCCTTGATCTAGACGCTATACTTCTATTGATGCAGCCTAAAATTGCATTGGCCTTTTTAGCTGCCGCATTGCACTGTTGACTCATGTTCAACTTATGGTCTACTTGAACTCCTAGATCCCTTTCACACATAGTTTCATTCAGCCAGGTGTCCCCCATCCTATATCTGTGCATTTCATTTTTGCGCCCTAAGTGCAGTACCTTACATTTCTCCGCATTGCATTTCATTTTGTTAGCATTGGCCCAGCTTTCTAGTCTATTGAGATCATTTTGAATTTTGATCCTGTATTGGCTACTCCTCCTACTTTGGTGTCATCTGCAAATTTGATAAGTATGCCCCCAATTCTCTCATCCAAGTCATTAATAAAGATGTTGAATAGCACTGGGCCCAGGACAGAACCCTGTGGCACCCCACTTGTCACTTCTATCCAGGTTGAAAAGGAGCCATTGTTGAGCACCCTTTGGGTTCGGCCAGTCAACCAGTTACAAATCCATGTAACGGTTACCTTGTCTAGCCCACATTTTACAAGCTTGTTTGCAAGAATGTCATGGGGAACCTTGTCAAAGGCCTTACTGAAATCAAGATATACTATATCCACAGCATTCCTTTCATCTACCAAACCGGTAATTTTATCAAAAAGAGAGAGAGAGAGAGAGAGAGAGAGAGAGAGAGATCAGATTTGTCTGGCAGGACTTGTTTTTCTGAAACCCATGTTGGCTTTTTGTAATTATTACTCATAAGTATGGAAAACAAATGAGTTGGTGGTCAGATATCAGCCCGTAGAATTAGCTGGCTTCGCCCTACATTCTATCTTTTAGGGGTTTTTTCCCCCCTGTTTCCATCTCTCTGGAATGGATCAAGAAAAAACTTAAGAAGCAAAAAATAATTTAAAAACATGAAGAACATGAGGAGGTAACAAGTTCAGTTTTAACACTGGTCCTTTGGGGACAAAGGTAGGAGGTAAGATGCTGCATAAATCCAAGGTGAATAGATTACCATAAGAATGATGGAGAGAGCTTTTGGAATATAGTGTGATGATAGCTGAGCACCAGAAAGAAGCTAACAAGTTGACTAATGTTATGGGTAGTGTGCCAGGAAGCCGTGGTCTCTGCTCAAACTACTGTCAATGGATTAGAATTTGGGGATGTATTCCAATTATCTTGGTATTTTTTCCCACTCTCCCTTTGCATTCTAGCAATTATAATTTAGGAGATGTTGGATATATATATATATATATATATATATATTAAACCTTGGTGTTGCGGGGCCACAAGGGACTCCCCCCACTCCATGCTTCTTGGAGGTATCCATTATGACAGAAGAAAGTGTAGACCACTCCAGATGGATGCTTTGTAACTTTTAATTAACTCAAAATATATTCACAAAACAATTCCCAAGAGAGGAGAGAGATGTTCCTTCACACTCTCCCTTTTGGCTCTCAGCCTTTTACTGCTCTTCTCTTTACAGTTCCTCCTTCCCAGCTTCGTCTTCACCAGACCAGCCACGACCTTGAAGGTTCCAATATAAAGCCCCTTGAGACCAATAGCTCACAGCCTCCTTTGGCTCTAGGTTTGCCAGAGGCGAGTACAGCTCGGCCAGAAGCCCTTCCTCTGGGCTGAGCCTGCCAGAGTTAATTACCTCCCCTTCTGTCAGGGCCTCTCTCTCAGCGAGAGCTGCAAACTTTCTTGTGTTTTCTACTCTTTCCCTTTCAGCGTCCGCCTCACCGACCTTTCTTCCGCGTTTCTCCCTCCCCTCGAACGCCTCACCCTTTTCCCTTTTATCCACGGGCCCCTCCCTCCTTAGGCCCTCCCTCTTGGGCATTGCCTCTCTTTCTTCTTTCCCAGGGGCTGCTGGAACTTGTAGTTCCCATCTCGGTTTCTCTTCTTTCTTCTTCATTGGCCCTTTCTTTCCAGAGCAACCCTCTTCAATGGGCCACCCATCCTTTGCTTTGCCACATAACCCCCCCGACAAGAGGGTTGTCTCGGCCTCACAAGCCCACGGGCCCTGTCGAGAGAAAAAATCAACATTACTATGATGTCTCCCAGCCCTATGTTGTATCTGAAAGGCATAGGGTTGCAGAGCCAAATACCACCGTGTCAGTCGAGGATTAGCATCCTTCATGGTATGCAACCATTGTAAAGGGGCATGATCCGTGACCAAAGTAAACCGACCTCCCCACAAATAATAACGGAGGGCCAAAATAGCCCACTTAACCGCCAGAGCCTCCCGCTCAATGGCCGCATACTTTCTCTCACCCGGCTTCAGCTTCCGACTCAAATAAAGAACAGGATGTTCCCCGTCCTCCCACTGTTGAGCCAAAACGGCCCCAAGCCCTCTCTCGGAAGCATCCGTCTGGAGAATGAATGGTTTATCAAAATCTGGAGCTCGCAGAACCGGTCGACTACACAACAGTTGTTTCAGTGTGACAAAGGACTCCTCCTCTCGGACACCCCACCAGTGTCTCCTATTGCGAGATTTCCGTGTTAAATCAGTCAAGGGACCCGCAATACTGGCAAAATGAGGGATAAACTTTCTATAATACCCGGCCAGTCCCAAAAATTGCCGCACCTGTTTCTTGTTCATAGGCCGTGGCCAATCACTAATACGGTTGACCTTGTCTTCCATGGGTCGTAGCTGGCCCCTTCCGACCCAGTATCCCAAATACTTAACTTCTTGTCGCGCCACAGCACACTTTGTGGGATTCGCCGTTAAGCCGGCCTCCCTTAACCTCTGCAGCACCTGTCTAAGATGTTTAACATGTTCTGGCCAAGAGTTGCTAAAGATAATGATGTCATCAATATAAGAGGCAGCGCAATGCTCCAGAGGAGCTAGGACACGATCCATCAACCTTTGGAAAGTCGCCGCTGCTCCATGAAGCCCAAAGGGCATTCGTACAAAATGAAATAAACCCTTAGGCGTTGCAAAAGCAGTCTTTTCCCGGTCCCCTTCTGGTAAGGGAATCTGCCAGTAGCCTTTTGTTAAATCTAAAGACGACAAGAACTTGGCCTTACCTAACTTCTCTAGCAACTGCGTAGCCCCCGGCATGGGATATGCATCAAATTGGGACACCTCGTTAAGCCTCCTAAAATCTATACAGAACCGAATAGACCCATCAGGTTTTGGGACCAGTACGGGTTGACTTCGCCAGGGACTATTTGAGGGTTCTATGATCCCCAAAGCTAACATTTTGTCCACCTCGTCATTGATATCTTTCTGTAACCTCCATGGCCAAGGTCTTGCTGGAACTCTTACCACCACCCCGGGTTTCGTAACTATCCGGTGACAAATCATGGATGTGAAGCCTGGGTCCCTAGAGAAGACATCTGTAAAGTCCCGTCTCACCTGATGGATGTGTCTGAGCTGCTCTCTAGAGAGATTAGAACAGATGGGTAGATCATCAGGGCCTTCCTCGTGTCCAGCCTGTGGACCTAACTCTTCCTCTCCCTCTTCCTCCGGTCCTACTTGAGCCCAAAAGGCTTCTCGCTCTTTCCATTCCTTAAGGAGATTAACATGAAAAACCTGTAACCGAGGACGAGCCCCCATCACCTCCACCTCATAGTCAACGGGTCCCACCTGCCTTTTGACTTCAAATGGACCTTGCCACTGAGCAAACAACTTTGCTTTCTCTGAGGGCAATAATACTAACACCTTTTGTCCCACCTTCAAAGACCTAGGCCTGACATGTCGATCATAGGCCCCCTTCTGTTTTTCTTGAGCTTCCGCCAGATTCTGTCTAGCTACTTGCCCAATCTCCTTCAAATGAGCCCTCATCTGCAGCACTCTTTGTAACGCCGTAGGCCCTTCTTTATCCTCCTCCTCCCACCCTTCTCTAACCAAGTCAAGCACTCCTCTAGGACGCCTTCCGTACAACAACTCAAAAGGTGAGAACCCCAAGGATGTTTGTGGGACCTCTCGATATGCAAACAAGAGAGGTCCTATCAACAAATGCCACTGTGTGCCATGTTCGGCTACAAACTTTCTAAGCATGGCCTTTAGGGTCCCGTTAAAACGTTCCACCAACCCATTGGCCTGAGGATGATAAACGGAGGTCCTTAGGGGTTTGACTTTGAGAATAGACCACATCTTTTGAAGGATCCTACTCATGAAAGAGGTGCCCTGATCTGTAATAATCTCCCTGGGGAACCCCACTCTTGCAAAAATTCCCAACAACTCCTGAGCCACCCTACTCGCTTGCATGGATCGTAAAGGGACTGCCTCTGGATAACGGGTGGCGTAATCCACCATCACCAAAATAAACCGATGGCCTGCAGCTGACTTCCCCAGCGGTCCTATAAAATCAATGCCAACTCTTGTAAAGGGTTCATCTATAATGGGCATAGGAATCAAAGGTCCAGCGGGAGCTCCCCTTCTTTGGGTCACCTGACAGCGTGGACAAGAGGCACACCAGTCCTTAACCTCCTTCCACACCCCAGGCCAATAAAACCTCTGCAAAATGCGACTAGTAGTTTTATCCACCCCTAGGTGTCCAGACAGTGGAATGTCATGAGCCAAGGAAAACACTGCATGACGGAGTGGTCTAGGCACCAATATTTGCCATCGTGCTGCCTCCCCTTCCTTCATCTGTTGGACCCTATACAGTAAATTATTTTTAAAAACAAAGTAGGGTCCCTTCTTTCCAACCTCCTCCGCTGGAACCGCTTGCTTAAACGCCTCCTGTAGGGTTGCATCATTTTGCTGCCAAAAGACCACCTGCTCTCTGTTAACTCTGGCAATATCTACCCCTTCCGCCCTGACCTCCGCCCCGGCGTAACATTCCTCCTTCTGGATTAATTCCTTCCATGTGGGCCAATCCCGCCCTAAGAGCATTTCTCTACCCATTGAGGGCACCACACCCACCCTCATCTCTCGCTCTACCTTCCCAACTCTCACCCTCACACTGGTAGTAAAATAGGTTTTCACATCCCCATGAATACACTTCACCGCCATCTGGGGACCATCCCCCTTCCCTGGTACCTTCCTTATCAAAGTGCGGCTACAGCCGGAGTCAACTAGCGCCTGAACCTTCCGTCCGTTGACCCAGGCCGGGACCACCCAGGCACCCTTACCTGTCGCATCCCTACTCACCTGTGCGGCCTCCCAGGCATCTCCCCATGCACACTCCATGAGAGGGCAGTCCTTCTTGATGTGCCCCTCCATACCACAGGTGAAGCAGTTGATTGGACGCCGGGGACCTTCCTGGGCTCCCATCAGCAACGGTCGCCGGGCAAGGTTAGCCGGTTTGCCTCCTTCTACTCCTCCTTTCAAACCTTTGCCCTCTACCCCGTTGGTTCCGAGTCCATCTCCCTGCGCCACTCCCCGTCTTTCTGGTGGTCTGCCCCCGGTGACTCGAGTCCCTCGGGGTGGAGTTGCTTCCAGCGGTCGCCGCGGTTTTCCTATTTCGGCTTCCTCAGCCCCTGCAAAAGCTTCCATCAAGGCAACAGCCTCTTCTAGCTTGGAGGGTTTGTGACAGCGCACCCAACTACGAGCAGCCAGTGGTAATGCATTGATAAATTGCTCGACCATCACCATTTCGGCCACCTCCTGCGCAGATCGCACCGCCGGCTTCAGCCATCTCGAGCAGCTGGCTCTAACTTTTTGACCTAGGGCGCGTGGATGCATGCCTATAGTCCACTTCAGCTCCCGTAGTCTGCGTCTATAAGTCTCCTCAGAGATGTTGAGAGTAGTCAAGATGGCCTCCTTAACTTTCTCATATGAAGAGGCTTCCTCCGGTGTCAAGGTATCGACTACCTCCTGTGCAGGTCCTGTAAGACATGGGGTTATTATAAGAGCCCATTGTTCCTCAGGCCACTTGGCAGCTGTGGCCACCCTCTCAAAAGCATTTAAAAATGCCTCTGGGTCATCATTTGGTCCCATCTTGACCAGTCTCAGTGGGGTTGGGGCCCCTACCAGTGACTCCAAAGTAGGCCTTGCCCCCTCTCTTGGGTTCTTCATCGCCTCTGCCATCTGAGTTAGCAACTGTTGCTGCGACACCTGCTGGGCTGCAAACATTTGCTCCATTAACTGTAATTGTTGAGCGGTCACACTACGCAACAACTTTTCCTGTTGGTCGGCCAACCATGCAAACCATGTCTCACTGGGCCCTGTAGCCCCGCTTTGCACAGGAGATCCCACTTCTGACACCAATGTTGCGGGGCCACAAGGGACTCCCCCCACTCCATGCTTCTTGGAGGTATCCATTATGACAGAAGAAAGTGTAGACCACTCCAGATGGATGCTTTGTAACTTTTAATTAACTCAAAATATATTCACAAAACAATTCCCAAGAGAGGAGAGAGATGTTCCTTCACACTCTCCCTTTTGGCTCTCAGCCTTTTACTGCTCTTCTCTTTACAGTTCCTCCTTCCCAGCTTCGTCTTCACCAGACCAGCCACGACCTTGAAGGTTCCAATATAAAGCCCCTTGAGACCAATAGCTCACAGCCTCCTTTGGCTCTAGGTTTGCCAGAGGCGAGTACAGCTCGGCCAGAAGCCCTTCCTCTGGGCTGAGCCTGCCAGAGTTAATTACCTCCCCTTCTGTCAGGGCCTCTCTCTCAGCGAGAGCTGCAAACTTTCTTGTGTTTTCTACTCTTTCCCTTTCAGCGTCCGCCTCACCGACCTTTCTTCCGCGTTTCTCCCTCCCCTCGAACGCCTCACCCTTTTCCCTTTTATCCACGGGCCCCTCCCTCCTTAGGCCCTCCCTCTTGGGCATTGCCTCTCTTTCTTCTTTCCCAGGGGCTGCTGGAACTTGTAGTTCCCATCTCGGTTTCTCTTCTTTCTTCTTCATTGGCCCTTTCTTTCCAGAGCAACCCTCTTCAATGGGCCACCCATCCTTTGCTTTGCCACACTTGGCTAGTGTCAGAATCCATATGCATGATTCTGTCATGTTGACCTGATGATATAATGCTATTAAGGAAAGAAGATATGAAGGCACAGTGATCTAGTGATATAGTATGTGAACTATTGTGAAGGGGCTGTCAATTATGTCAAATCCAAGTCAGGGAAACAAATGGGAGGGGCATATGGCCAACAGCAGAAAGGGGTTGTAGTTTATGACCCCAATCTCCTTGCCATGGATCTGAGCAGTGAAACAGGGATTATCTTCTTCCTGAATGGAGATAAAAAGATAACACAGGGAAAAAGATAACACAGGAGGGGGGAGGAAGGAAACATGAAAGGCCCTTTGATCTGGATTGAAGGGTGATTGGGGTTGCAAAGGGGGGCTGGAGGATGAGAATGTATTTGTATTGATTTGAGGGGGAACTTTATTAGTTCTGACACTGAAACCAGGGTGGGGAACATTCTGTCTCAATATCCAGAATAAATCTTTAGTTCTCTACTACACTATGATGTTGTCCCAGTTTTGGGGATCTTGACAGCTAGAGTCTTAAATGTCATTCATAATTATACATTTTAAATTATGTTTGGTAATGGGAATGAATCATGAATCCAGAACAATATGTTTGCTGTCACTTTGAATACACAAATGACACTTTGTCCTTGAATATGACCCTATACATGTGCTTGTGTTTTCACTTAGGGTTATTACCATTTTATGAAAAGATTCTCTTTGGCAGTTCCATGGTACCCAGAAAGTAAGCAATGATGCTTTCTTCAGCAAGATGATGGAACAATGGATGTAAAGCTGCATCTATTAGTCTTCTACTGGGCATGCAGTCATCCAGTTAGCACACATGTAGAGAATGAGCCAGGTTTCACTGATCCAGGCTTTGAGGTATTGTATGAACATACCTAGATGGAGGAAGAATGAAGTACAAGTTATCTCCCTGTCTTTCTTTTATTTTGTGGTCTGATTGGAAGAAATCTGTGGCTGGATTGAGAATGGAGTAGAATGGAAATGGCTTCTAAAAACACAATACAGGAACATGCCTATTATTCTGAATTTATCCCAGAGAAAAATGCACTTGTTTTTACTTATAGTTTTAGTTACCTCTGGAGTCACCTGTAAATCACATCACAAAGGATTAAATCCCTTATTCACCAGTTAGTAGTGTGAGGTTGTTGCTTGCTTCTCAGCTCATTGGTCTAGCCCCATGCATGGAAGGAAAGGATTGTATGTTGGCCATTAAAATATTTGCACTCTGCATCCAGATTCAATCATCCATGGCTTGAAAATATTCCAAATATTTTTCCCAAAAAGCAAAGTTTGATTTTCTCATTTTACATAAGGGACACCATTTTACAACACCATTGTATATAATGGGACTTAAGCATCCATGGATTGTTTTATCCATGGGTGTGTGTATGTATTCCAGGAACCAAATTCCAGTGGATACCAAAGGCCCGCTATATCAGTGCACAAGGGAGTGGAATTGGTCTTAGATTTTATATATACTATGCTCTTAAGTTTTGGAACACTTTTTCTACTACACACAGACACACACACACACAATCAGATTACTCTTTTAAAAGAACATTTCTTTCCTTTGTCTCTCTATCTCTGTTTCCTAACAGGAAAAAAGTATGATGGTAACTACTTTAGCCAGCACTTTAAATCTCTTACATGCAATTCGGAGGAAAGTGGCTCATTTCTGTGCTGGCTGAATTAATTTGCTTTGTGCTGGTATTAACAAGTGAAGAGAGAAATAATAATTTCAGCATTTTAAGAGATGGCGTAGCATCAGGATAGAAAATTAAAAATCCTAGCTTTAGACCTACTCCTCAAAAACAGTAGATAAAACATACACACATTTCTGGACAACTAAACCTGATGAAGATAATAAAGGTTTTTTGTGTACATAATGAAGTGCTCACCCATAGAAAGAGAGAGAGAGAGAGAGAGAGAGAGAGAGAGAGAGAGAGAAAGAAAGAAAGAAAGAAAGGCAACATTCCTACAAATAGAAAGCTAGCATATCATAGTTCAAGGGAAAGAACCATGTGGCTGATCAGATGTTGGACTGTAAATCCCACAGTCCTTTCCCACTGTGAATAATAAATATATATTAATCTATCTGCAAGTATCTTTCCAACTACAACCTATAACCAAAGTAAGCAACAGGTAAGCCTCATCTGAACTCCTAGGGGGCAAACAGGATTTAAACGAGAGAGTTAAACGAGAGTTAAACAGGAAATGTCCTGTGAAAACATAAGGCATTTCCTGTTTAACTCTCGTTTAACTCTTGTTTACATCATGTTTTTCTCCTAGTGTGATAAAGCAGACAGCCTCAGCTACAGCAGTTGGGGGCAAAGTCGGGGTGTTACATCCAGATGGCACACATCCTGACTGCCCCCAGGGTTCCATGATGCTGTGCACTGCTCCACACGGCACATGGCATCCTGGCATTCTTCCAGCACTGTGTCAATATGACGCAACACCAAAGGAGTGCTGCCAAGCCGCTACAGCGAGGCTATGGCATTCTTTCCAGGATGCAAATAGGAGTCACTTTCTGCAGCTCCTTTTTGTGCCCTAGAAAGGTTGGATTGGGGCTGCAGTGTTTGGTTGCCATGGTCCCAATCCAGTGTGAAAAGCGGCAGTCTGCCGAGCCACAAAGTAACAGTATAGTCTCATGCATGATGTCACCTATTTGACGATATACTTGCTCTGCTAGAAATATTGGCAGATTAAGGTAGAGAGTCATACTAAAACTAGAGAGGCTGAATGTATTTTTTTTCTCTTGCCAGCTCTGCAGAACTTGTACGTTAGTACAATAATCAGTCTTGCAGTCTTTCCAAGGTTGTTTGTTCAGACATTTGGCTACATAACAAAGAAGCTCTGCATTGAACAGAATCTGATTTGGTTTACAAAATTTAGATTTTGTCTACTATTTGAATAGAATAATAACATCTGATAGGCAGTATGGAAATAAAAAGAGAACCTGGCTTCTTTTTGTAGTACTCTGTGTGCTGTTTCCATTCTGTGACAATTTGGTAACCTATTATCAAGTTATCATATGGTGTGCCAGACAAGTTTAGAGCAAAAGAAAGCAGGACAATGGATAGCTCCAAGTGTGTCTTGCTGGCTGATTCTAGAACAAGGCTGGGGAAATTGGCCCTGCCAGTGTTGTTGGATTACAGTTTCCATCAACCTCATCCAAACTGGATGCAGGTGAAGCAACATGAGAGTAACTGGTTACAAATAAGATATGGGTTCCCCAGCCCTGTTCTAGGAGAATGTTGTGTCAGTAGTGTTCTAAAGTGAACTAAAGTTTCCTGAAGACTGAAAAAGACAAACAGAAAATTGACCTTATATGAGAGCAACTGACAATTGTTGTTATTGTTGTTGCTGTTTTTTTTCCCTTATAGCCTTTATGTCCCAGTTTTATGTGTTCATATACCCTGCTTAGTTCATCTTCTTAGAACTGATTATTCTGTTATGTTGATATACAGTACATTGTTTCATCCTCCATGCAACTATGCTAAATTAAGTACTTACATACAGTTCCAATACAATTTTTTCTTGTCCAGTAAACATGTTGATTTTTCATAAATGTCAACTCTCTACTACTTCCATCATTCCTCATAACATGTTAGGGGATCTTGTGGTAGCACAAAAACATTTTATGTATGCCACTTTGCAGAGTAAATAGGAAAAGTCTGATCATTAACAGAAACCCTATGCATTCTCTACTTTCTTTTTATTTAATTACCTGGATTAACACTATTCAAGATGTGATAGAATGAAACAGTAGCCTATTTTTGAAGCTAATTCACCCTGTATTCCTTAGTTCTTATTTGAGGGAAAAGAAGCAAAATCCAATTCAGGATAGGATTTTTCAACACTTGAATACGTACTTTACACAAGTCAAGCAAGGATATGCATGATAAACCAAATATACAGCTATTAAAATGTAAGAGTGTTCTGCTAAAAACTGTAAGATGCAACTTACGGTGATGACAACAAAATTCAACAGAGTATACTTAAGTTGCTGTCACACTGCATTAATGCAGTTTGAAATGGCTTTAAGTGGCATGTCTCCATCCTGTGTAACCCTGGGATTTGCTGTTTATTTTGGAACCAGAATTCTTTGACAGAGAAGGCTAAATATCTCATAGAACTGCAAATCCCACAATTCCATAGCATTGAGCCATGGCAGTTAAAGCAGTGTCAAACTGTATCACTTCTACAGTGTAGATTCAGCCAGAGAGTTATCTGTTGGCAAACTGAAGGAGCAATGTGTTTTATCTTTCCCTCATTCATTTACATCCTCTTTGGTAATCTTGATCATTCTCTTCATGTCCCAAAATGGAAGTGATGGAATTTATCCTTAGCTTCCAGCATTCCTATTTGTCTGTTCAACAAAATGTGTCATCAGGAATGGAAAGGTCCTTTTTCTCTTTTGGGGTGAAAGTAGTTTCTTGCCAGTGAGAAATCAATTATTGTTAAACACTAGACTAAAATTTGCAAGTCATTTTTGTACATTGCTTTGAAATCTGTTTTTATGAAGAACATCTAGGCTTTTTTTTTAAAAAAAAGTTATGTTCTAAAGAACTTTATCATATCTCACCCTGTTCAGTTAGTTGTCCTTGTAGTCATATTCATGCAGTACATTTTGAAAACATTGCCTGGGCAATATATACAACTGAAATATGTCTTACTTTGCCATCTTTATGAGATTCTCTGAATGAGACATTCCCATCAGTAAATGTAAAGGTCAGTTGTTAAGAGAAATTGATTTAATGCTTCAAATTGTGAAAGCTTCTGCTATAATTTTTGTGAACGATTTGATCAAAATATCATAAATACAAATTTTATATAATATTCTTTTTCATATACTCATGCTGATATACTCGCTAATTTTAATATCCAAGTATTACAGGCTTGGTTTTAAACAAAAATGATTATCTGAAGATGCCAGCCACAGATGCTAGTGAAACGTCAGAAAGGAACTCTTCTAGAACATGGCCACATAGCCCGAAAGCTATAACTATAAAAATGCACTCTTTATCACTTATAGCTTGTCCTATACTATTTATATCTCTTCCTTAAGAAGCTAGTTTGAGATCAGCAATAAACTCGAGACAGATTCTGAGCCTTCACAGATCCTTTTTAGTCTTATGCCTTCTTAAGTGCACAGCCTAATACACCCTGAGACAAATTTGGGGAAACAAAAATTGATCTCATTCCAAAACATAATAAGCAGGGACACAACAAGCAAAAGTATCAAGAGCTCCTTGTTCTTCTTTAATCAGATGAACCTAAGAAATGACAAAATATTTAAAAAGAGAGATATAGTAGTAATGGGAGACCCTTACCACCCAGATATCGATTGGAAGTCAAAATCTGCTAAAGAATACTAAGCTCCGACAAATTTCTCACTTGTATTGCTGGCAATTTTATTGTCAAAAGTTAGAGGAATCAACAAGGGGATCACCTATCTTAGACCTGATCCTAACCAACATAGCTGTTAGTCAACAGAGTGGAACTAATGGGAACCTTGGATAGGAGGTACCATGCCGTCGGATTTGTTATGCAGATCAAAGTGGAAGCCAAATGTAATCATACACCTTGGATTGGGAATCAATGTAAACTACTATATTTAGGCATGGAAAATGAAATGCACAAATGTGGATGGGCAATATCTGCATATGCATGTGAAAAAAATCTAGGGAACTTAGTAGAGCATAAGACAAACATAAATCGACAGTATGATGTGTTAGCTAAAAAGCTAATGCTATTCTAAGTTGCATTAATAAGTGCATATGTTAGAAAGGGTCTCTCATGTGGAGGAATTAATTATCTCAAATGCTGCTGAGAGGAGGTCCTAACAAAGCCTTTAAGCCGAGACTGGGTCCCCTATATGTATACCAGAGGTTGCCAAGAAATCCAAGAGAATAAGGCATTGATACCAATTAGATCCCAATAACTATATATCCTTTGTTAGGAAACACACAATATGGGGAAAGCACAGACACACTAGCAATAGGGAAAGGGTTTAGAAGGAGAGGCACCACTGGGAGATACTACCATAGAAGTCTTCTCTGGGAAGTCCGATGAAACATGGATGGATGATGGGGCATGGCTGCTGGAACTTCGGGAAGATGGCCGAGGAAGCTAGGATCAGAGCTCAGACTGTCGTGGCCCAGAGAGCAAGCTAACAATAGCATCAACATGGAGTCCAAACTCAGGGTCTTTTACAGGGTGAAACATGTCCGGGGGCTATGCATGTAGGCTTAGACAAAGGCATTGATGGCTTGAACTTCATTAAACTAAGAGAGAGCAATATGCATTAGATCTGGACACAATTTGGAGGGGAGTCCGACTTGTATAGCCAAGTAGTTAGGCTGATGGCTGGCCCACCAAGTGTGAGGCTGAGTCTATTGTCTTACTCAGGAGACCATTTTAACTGCCTTGCTAGGGGATTCGGACATTTAGCTTCTTAGTCAAAGAGCTCTGGTGCCACTACAATTCCCAGGATTGCCTAGAACTGAGCCAGGGCAATTAAAGTGGTCTCAAACTGGATTATTTCTGAAGTGTGGTTTGGACCTAAGAGCCATTCAACAGTTCAACAGACTGCCTTGGAGGATAGAGAACTCACCTTATTTTGAGTTTTTTAAACAGAGTTGGACAGCCATATCTGAGGAATGCTTTAGCTGTGTGTTTCTGCAAGGGAGAAGATGGTCTATATGTCCCTTGTGGTTCCTTCTAATTTTAGGGCTCGATGATCATTAGATTGTGGATGTTAAGACCTTCTACTGAACCTTCTACTATATCATACTATACCTTCATAGTATGAAAAGTAGCTCTGAAAATGTGACACAGTATATGCACACAATAGGAAAGATGGAAATTCCCAGACAGAATGCAGCATTTTATATGATGCCATATTTAATATGACTGATGGTAAGGAGTAGTAAATTTAGTGAATACTTTTGCCTGAAAATCAGTATAGCCTTAGCAAAGTTCAAATGATTCATATTTACAAAGTTTTGATAATTACTTATCAATACTACATGTGTCATTAGAATTAAATATTGGTTTAATATAAGGATAAACAAGAGTATATAACACTCTGGAAGATAACAAGTCCTAGGAGATTATCACATGGACAAATAACCCAATTGCTCCCTAACGGGATACAGGCAAGTTTTAGGATGCACGTGGGTATCATTGCTTGTAATTCGCCACCAATTCCACTGGGCAATTGCCTCCCAGCTGAATCCCTGGTCCCAGGCATATTTCGGAGGCTAATTTTCAAAGATGGAAAGATCTCCAAAGTGTACCTGGGACTCAGGATGCCACTGGGATGCTATCACATGATGAAATTGGCAGCAAACTATGAGCGATAATACACACTTGCATCCCACAACCTGCCTGCAGCCTGTTAGGGAACAATTGGGTTATTTGTCTATGCGATAATCTCCCTAGTGAGATTATTTTTTGAAAACAGATTATCAAAATAATATTATCTTTATCGATCTCATTATTATACGAATGCTTCTTTTATGAGATTTCTATTTCCAGTCTATTATCTTTGAATATTATTTTCATAAGCAGTGTTTGCAGGGGGAAGAGAGAAAAATAAAGCATTAAACCACTTTATTAGCATATATTTGTCTTCTTTTAATAGGCTTTTCCCAGAAGCCATATTTTCAATCTCATGCTTGTGCCTGCTTGAGAGTAAAAATAGCTTTTTTTTTCCTTTTCTTTACAAATAACCTAGTGAGAAAACAAAATTGTGCTAACTATTTTGCAAGTTTCTTCAGCTTTGCTTGTAGGGTTCCATTAAAGATAGAAAAAATGGTAGTGTGAAAAGCAATTTTGCTGCCTACACTTGAGTGAGTAGTGAGCTCGAAGTGCCCAGATATTATTTCTAAAAGCTGCATTTTCATGTGGTGCTTTGAGAAGAGACATCAAGCCATTTTAGATGTGTCAAGAAGCCTTACCTTTATATACCAGGAGGGTTATTGAGTTTTCTTATGAGACATTCTGGATGTTTCTGTCAGCAATGAGAGTGTGGGACCTTTACTGGAGACAGTTAACTTACCTAGATAGCCCAGTTTGAAGTAATGGGCCAAAAAAAAAAAAAAAAGTAACGATATTATCTGAAGCATATTGCTTTTGAAGGATAGGAAGCCCTAAAGACCTCGTTTTTACAAATAACATAACAACTGGTAATTTCATTACTTTTTTGTGTGTAGTAAGCAGTGTTCCCGCTTTACTTTTTCTTGCTGCTTGGGAGCCAAAATGTATTTTTGGAAACTGAAAGAGTTTTGTTAGTGCTAGGAACACTCCTAAATTTTAAGCCAGTTCTTTTTAAAATTAGGGTTTTTTTAAAAAAAGAAATGTAATGATAACCCTAATGAACCACTGTCTTCAAGTCATTTCCAACTTATGATGACACCTAAGACAAACCTATCACAGTGTTTTCTTGGCAAATTTCTTCAGAAGGGGTTTTCCATTGCTATCCTCTGTGGCTGAGAGAATGTGACTTAATCATGGTCACCCAATGGGTTTCCATGGCTGAGTGGGGATCTGAAACCTGGTCTCCAGAATCATAGTCCAATGCTTAAACCATTACACCATGCTGGCCATTTTACACCTTCCTCCATCACAAGTGTTCTAAATCTAAAGCATATATAGGAGGGAGCAAGCTTGTTTTCTGCTGCTCCAGAGACTAGAATGCAGAACAATGGATGCAAACTGCAGGAAAAGAGATTCCACCTCAACATTAGGAGGAACATCCTAACAGTAAGGGTTGTTCAACAGTGTAACACACTCCCTCGGAGTGTAGTGGATTCTCCTTCCTTATAGGTCTTTAAGCAGAGGCTGGATGGCCATCTGTCAGGGATGCTTTGATTGGGAGTTCCTGCATGGCAGGGGGTTGGACAGGATGGCCCTTGTGGTCTCTTCCAACTCTATGATTCTTTGATTCTATATATGTGTATATATATATATATCTCAGTATCAATGAGGGCAGCCATCCATGAGGCATATTGTGGGATCCAACCTTGTCAAAGGAAACTACTGTTAGGCAAGTGAAAATGAATTCCCCTATTATTTTAGTTGATGGCATTTTCCACTTCAGTTGTACTATGTTGGATAGCCTTCACTATAGCTTCATCTGAATGTTTTAAGTGAAAAGCATAAAACCCAGTATAAATGCTTACCAGTTTTCTGACGACTAAGCTTAAGTTGTTTTGAAAGAAGGGAAGTTGGTTCCCACAGTACGTATCAAAGATGGTTCCCCTTATTCCTGCTTCTTTCTCTTTAAATTTAATATATTTGTGATAGAGGAAGGTGTAAAATATTTCATCTAGAGAAGGTTTTATAAGAAAAGTTCTGAGGAAAAGCAAATGCCTGTAACAAGTTCACAATACTATGTATGTGCTTAACTTGTAATGGTCTCATTCTGTTTCCTATTAAATATATTAAGTTAAATTATTATTTATTTTATGCTATACTATAAATATATTTAATATCAAGAGAAATGTTTATCTGTAATTTTCTTCTTGGATATTCCAAACTGGACATGAATGTATGACAAGAGTGTCTTAAAATCTGGAGAGACTTTTCTATAAGTTCCTTTACCAGGGGAAGTTCATTAGTATATAATTAGCAAACAACATCTGTGGTAACACCTCATGTCTTGAAATGCTTACTACATTGGAGCTTGCTAAGTTAGATCTTCTAGTAGCATCATGGCACCAAGTAAAAACTCACTTATTTGTATAGAATACAACTTAATCCAAAATATACAGCACAGTGATTCCTTTACTAGATCAACCACCTCACATCCCATCTCAGCAAAAAGGTAGGGTAAACAGTTATTCAATCAATCAATCAATCAATCAATCAATGAGTAAACAAACCAAACAATGCAAAATACAGTATGCTAACTTTAGAAGTTTACTGGTTTCTTCATTAGGCAAAGATGCTAAAAATCATACAGAAGAACAATGAAAATGTTAGCATCGAGGCCAGCATCTTGTTCAATATGTTTGCTTAAGATGGTGCTTAATGTGCTCTTGAAAGTAGACAAAGTTGATTCAGGTAAAGTCCCATTCTTCCTGCCCATGTTGGGACCAAGGACAAAAGAAGGAATAGAAATTTCAGTCTTTAATAAGAGCATTGCAGTAATTCCTTTTGGGATCTAGACCATCTCTCTCTTGTGTGAGGCTTCAATCAGTTTCTCCACACTTTTGAAATAAAAGTACTGTGCATGTTTCACCAAACCTTTTAAAATCATTATGCCAGCTCATCTTATGCCTTGTCAGGTATTCACCTGAACACATATGGGGGGCTAAATGATAGCAAGGATGTGAATATGCAGATGAGACCCACCACTGGAACATCCCTGTACACTGCAACAGTATGAAAGAGTTTTGTTAATCTATATAGCTGAATCTAGTTACAGAGTTTTCATGATCAGCAAACCCAGGAATGTAGGATCATGGGAGTTCTGTAACCACATGGAGCTGAAAGCCTCTATAGACCTTCACACTCAATGCTCTGATGCTCCTAGATGAATGGAGACATTCAAGGTGGGGCTTGCTTATACAGTCATCCCCCGCGTTACGAAGGTAATCCATTCCGGATTACCTTTCGTAACCCGGAAATGAACATATCCCGGGGAACTGCTTTAGCGGACGGACCGCGCAGCCGATTTAAAGGGGCCACGCGGTTTTTCCGCTTCGTTCCCCAGGGGATCCTTCGGACCCCGGGGGAATTTTTGCGGTCCCGCCACTTTCGATTCGGATCCCGGGGGACCACTGTATGTCCATGTGCTTCCCCCCCCCCCACAGAACTCCTTTAGTTTCTGTTTGTTCATGGAAGTGCCTGAACAGAGGTTTAATGGAAAATGTTAAATATCATGCTTGAGCATAGGGCAAATGAAATAATCAATTTGTACCCTGGTCATCACATTGTAATGCTTTTTAAAATTATTTGGAAATGGTAGCCACCAAGTTGGGGATGGTGGTGGAATACACTGGCTTCATAAGCAAAATATTTGCAGCTAACTAAAACTAATTATGATGTCTACATATTTCGTAAATTCACATGCGGAGATTATCTCCACATAGGCAATGACATGTGTAAAATAAGCAATCTCTAGAGATCAAAAACAAGGGAACACTGAAAGATAAGATGAAACAATAAAAACATGATGGCTATCTGCAAAACTCCTTTGTCATCAGTTTGCTGACACACATTTCTCAGTTTCTCTGTCCAGCAATGTTAGCTCAAGGGGATCTGTCTCTGGCAACTGAAAATAGTTTGCTGATACAGTGAGCATCAAAAAGGCTGGTGGGGGAGCTTGAGTTTTCTTCATCTAACACTAACACTTATAGCAAGAGATGAGTCGATATATTGCTGCATTCCCCCATTAAATTGATGTAGTGAATTATACCTAAAGCATCCACTAAGGGGAGTGTGATACTGGACCAGTCTTTCTGGTTTCTATGACAACAGAGGGGAGTAGAGTCTTCCAAGCTAAGTGCTCACTGGAGCGGGTGCCGGCTTGCATAGCTGTTTTGAATGTGGTGGAGTCTATGGAGCAGCGAAGCAGTCTGTTTCCCATTTTGCAACACCTTGATTCCCTCCAGCTCAGTAAACTGCTACGGTCAAGCTCTCCTGTATGAAGATGGTTCACCACTCGGGTTCTATTCAGTCATTTAAACAGCAGAAAGGTCAGTCAGAGTCTTTTGTCTCTCGAGCAATGAGTCTTAAACCATTAAGTCTGCATGCCCTTGCAGTATTCTCGAGCTTCAAGCACAGCTGCTGCTGAAATATTTGGGGCATTGTGGAATGCCGATGCTTTTTAAAACTCTTGTAGTAAGTTAAAATGGTATTTCATTGTACAGCTTATAATGGGTTTTCTGGGGAAAACAAACCTACCCTCTGTGCTAGATTCAATTGGTTCCCCCTCCCTTTTCAAGAATGTTATCTGAGTCAGATAACAAGCATCATTCAGAGATTTATTCAGAGGAAATCCATTCTTCATTCCATCAGCAATAGACAAAGGGGATGTTACATTAATTCACCATTGCAGAATTTTGTTGTCCATGTATTTCTTTGTCATGGAATAGAATTTGTCTTCAAAGTGTTGACAATCACTAGTACGTATAATAATTTCTTATAAGCCTGCTTGTACAATTCCTGTGTTTAGCAGCAGAAATATTTCTACAGTAACTAATTTCTGTTATCCAACTTTATGAATGGTTTTATTCCTATTCTGCTGGTTAAACCAACCGTAGGTGCTGCCCTCTCTTTTGGAGAGCTGGGTTTTTGTTTGGGGTGGGGGGTGGGATTCAGGTCAGACTGATGTATGGAAGAGTTTGCCAAGGGGTTGGTCTAAATGTTCTTGTGGCACACTCCATCCCTATGAATTTGCTGCTCCTTGCACTTGCACTGTATCTTTAAGATGAAGTCAACATATATTTTAAACTTGGCAACACATTGTTGTTATAGGTTTCACACTTCATTAGTTTCCCCTGAATATTTTAATATGTCTAAAATGTTCCCCAATCTAATTTTACTTCCTCTACACAGCTGTCCTGTGAATGATTCACTTGGCTTCTACAAATGGGAAACTGAGGCCCCTTAACACTAAGATCCGAGGACATTCAGGGAATTCTATAGTCAGGAGGAGTTAATGCATCTCCACTTCCCACATTCATTCTGTTCATATTGGCTCTTAGTTTTCTTTTATACCTGCAGGTTCCCCTTCAGTGCAGTAAGTAAATAAGTAAATAAATAAATGGTTTCGTTTTCTGTATAGAAAATACTTTGATTTTCTTCCTTTCTTCCTTCATCAAATTGTTGTAATATGGTGCAAAAAAAAAAAAAAAAGACTTGAAATTAGTATGGTAGTCTTTGCTTCATTTGGTGCACACATCCGTTTCTCTTGTTCCACTCCAGTAATGTCAAATAGGTTTTGGAGGTTTCTAAACCACAACAAAAACATGATATAGAGGTGCACGGCATGAACAATGCATGTGCTTCATTTTTTTAAAAATGACTGATATTTGTTGCTGGCTTTCTTATATGTACCTGTAAAAATGTGCAGTGGCTTTATTTAATTAAATAGCCCTAACCTGGTGCCAAGAAGCAAAGAAGATTAGAACAAGCATTATTTCAATAGTTGGAAAGAAGGATATTTTTTGATAGCTATGACATGTAATGCAAGCGGAAAGGTTTGAAATGTATTCATCAGAACTATTACAGGCTCAGGATAGACAGATCTCCTTGCAACCTGATTACCCTAATTCTGAGTAGCACGCCTAGATCACTCCCTACCAGGGCATATAGGAATTACTCTCATAAATGAGTTTTGGCTTTTGTTGAATCTTTAATTCAAGTATATTATATAATTTAAGCAGCGATGGGCAATTTGTTGGCTTACAGATACTGTTGGACTGCAGTTCCCATCAGCCATAACCACCACAACCAATAGTGAGGAAGGATGGAAGATCAACACTCTTTGGAGGGCCACATGTTGACCACACCTGATTTAAAGCAGCCTGTATTCCACAATAATGTTTTATGGCATTCACACATTCCTCTATTAAATACATTTTATTATTTTTTTAGAAAAATACTTTTTCTCTTATAACATAATGAGCAACAATGCATGTCAAAGAGATGATACTTAATTTCCTTTGTGGGGAGGCAGACCAACATGATGGGGGGGGGGGAACACTTTCCCCCTTTTCTGAACTTTTCTTTCCTTCTGGAGTGGGTCAGGAATTTGTTCCTTTCCTTTACTGGTATGAAGGTGTATTTCTTGCCCTGTGACTTCTTGATCACAAGTTTGGACCATTTTTTTTTATTATTTCTCACATGTGTTTTTATTTTTTCCTGTAAATCAACCAAACACCAAACAACTCCCCTCTCCAAAACAAAACAAAACAAAACAAAAACAACCCCAAATCACTAGCTATCTTGAAGAAATAGCCACACAGATTACTGCAGCCTTCCACAAACTGGTATCTTCTAGATGGTTTGGACATTCTGTATAAAGACCATGGAAACTATCTAGAGGATACCAGGTTACAAAAGATTAGGTTGCATCACACAAGACACCGTGAGTCCTATTCATTTTTGTACTTTGCTGTGGAGGCTATAAATTTTACATTCTACACAGTATTCTTTCAAATTTTCTAGTTCCAAAAATCCTAGGAAAATGTGACATTTGCTATCTTGTCTGGTAGTAGTTACCCAGCTATTTTATTGCAGGCTAAAAGAAAGAAATATTCACGGGTGTAATTAACTGGGAAGAAAAATTAGGCAAATATTGATAACTTTAACAGCCACATTTAGCCACCATTGACTTCTGTGTATTCCTGAACAATTCATGCCACAATCACACATTTATAATTCCAAGCTGCATGTGAAAAATGTGACCCAAATTCTGTTTTATACAAAATCTGTGATAATCACTTCAGATTGGCCAACTGCCCTTCACAGATGTGTTCTCTATGCTTCAGATTCATTTAAGCCTCATGACTGATATGGGGGTGGAAAGCAAACTTTATGTTACAGGTTTTGTTAAATGAGCATTATTTCTTTAGAGACTCTCAGTCCTTATGCTTCATTGAATTCTAATCTTGCAGGGTGAGGGGAGGAATTTGAATAGCCTTTTCAGGGAAATGTTTATATTTTAGTACAGTGATACCAACAGTAATTTGCAGATGCAAATGTGTTAGCAAAGAGGAAATCACTACATTTTATAAGTAAAAGAGTTCATATTAAGAATGGGTATGGCTCCAAAATTGGGTTATGATCTCCCTGCCAGTTCCCAATACTCTGCCCCCTGATACTCTATGCCACCCCAGGAATGTTTCTTTTTATGATAATTTATTATGTTTTTATTGTCTGCTTGGTTTTAATCTATTGTTAGTTTAATTCAACTTTAAGGGGTGGGACATGGTAGTGGATTATTGGATTCATTTTAGCCATGACTTTTTAACTTTGTTGTACCCCGCTCCGATTGTTTGCACAGAAGAGCAGGCTATAAATAAAAATTTATTATTAGTATTAGTATTTTATCATATACTTTTAAAACAACTCTGCATCTCACATATGGACAATTTCCATTGGAATGATGAGGCAATGGACATTTTGTAGGCCACCATTTTTCATACATTTTGACATATGGTAATTTTCCTTTACCACTTAGTTTGATCACCTGTGTCCAGACACCTTGCCTGCATTCAGACATCTGGGCTACCAAGTAGTTATTCTCGGTTTAAAAAAACTGTGTTTGCACTCACTCTTGTCCATTTCAGAAAGCAAATCACGCTTCAATGGTCTCCTAGTGTTATTGTCATAACATACAAGAATCTGTGAAACGTGTGCAATAATAGCAAGAGTCTATTAAGATCCATCTGTTTAACCATCTTTTGATGGAAGAATTGAGTACTTCCTATGAAAGAGGAATGGTTGTTGAAATTGATTAAGCTTGCAGAAATGGATAAACCACCTACTCTGATAAGGGGAGAAATCATTAGGTTTAAAAACAAAAATGAAACAACAACAACAACAACCAATTCACTTTTTGCAAGAAAAAAAAAGAAAATGATTTGATAACTGTGAGATTTAGGAATTAGTAGGATAATATTATCGGAATAAGTGTATGGTGTAGTTTGAGAAGGAAAGGTATTATTATATTAAGTGTAGCTATAACTGTGTCAAAGAAAGTCAGAAGCCTTCTTTCTTTCTTTCTTTCTTTCTTTCTTTCTTTCTTTATATGATCTTACTTGATCCTTTTCTATTTTTAATTGTTCCTTTTTTTCTTTGTATTTTTCTTTTTAAAATTTGTAATTTTTATTGTATTTGAAAAATATTAATAAAATTGTTTATATATTTAAAAAATCCATCTTAATGCTGTGCTCTACATGGTGAAAGTTCACTTTCTTAATATAACAGCCTCTCATTGTTAGAAATTAAAATTACATGAAAGGAAAGAAACACAAGCCTTTAAAAACAATGCAGCGGCTGTTTCACTTTGATATAAACTCATCAGTGAGTTCAAGCCTAGAGATAGTTACATTAACAACTACCATATAATGTAGAAATGTTTCTTAAATGAGAAGTGGTGACAAGTTATTGAATCATTTCACACATAATGCTAAACTATGAATAAATGTTATGAGGACAACCTGCAGTGAACCAGAGATATGTATGCTTCACACTTCACACTATACTTTCCCCTTTGTGTAGCTTAGCTGCCATATAGTTGTACGTGGCTGGTTTATGTGGCTCTCAGTTCATCCACAGATATGTCTTTTTGTTCCTAACAGAGATGGAAAGAATATTAGAAAATATTCAATTTTAACAATTTTAAAAACACCCAAATTTCAGAAACCCCTCACAAGAAAAATCCTGGATGTGAGTCTTCAGAATGCAGGGCTTATTTAAGATTCACATTTTGTATTTTGTAATAAAAAAACACAATTTTCTGTCATTTTCTGTGTAGAAAGTGGTGTTTCCTTCCCATAAATTTCTATTTTCTGCACCAAAATCCTACATGTGAATTTGTATTTAGAATAAGTCTTGAATTGTGAATGGCCATTAAAAAACTGATCACTTTTATAAAACTTTTTCACAGCAGGAAGAAATTTGTTAAAATAACTGATTGCTTCCTTTGGGAACAAGATTATCAAAGATTGCATCCCTGGCCCCTAGTCAATGAAAACCTCTTACAACCTGTAGATGCATTTTTGTCCCTAAGTGTGGTGATTGGTCTGTAACTTATGCCTTCAATTTTAAAAATCTTAACCATTTAAACATATATTCTGAACTGTACAATCCATAAAGTTAATGGAATGCTCCATTTCCTTTTAGACACAGTTCAGTTATTTCTGCTCTACAAGTAGTCAGTGCACTTGATCTTGGATACTTTGCTCTATATGTCCTGCACTGCCTTTATACAAATGGTGACATCAACTGCAAGCGATGGCTCAGGGCACAAAGTTTGTTTCTGACTTTTAAAAAAATGGTACAAGACCCACAATTGTAGGATCATTTTTAAAATATGGTATCCCAAAGTCAAATACTATAAACATTTTCCATAATTATAATTGAGAATTTGGGTTAATGCTTGCTGTGAGGTAGTTTTAATCTAAGGCATTTTTAGGCAATTTGATATTCACATCCAAGCTAGGCCTTGCTTTATAGTTCAGCCACACCTGGAGCCCAGGCTTTCTACTATACGTTAGTGTGAATGTACAGTGGGCCCTCCCATTACATGGGGGATCTGTTCCGGATCCCCCTGCTTAGGGGGAATTCAGTGTATACTCGAGCCCTATTAAAATGAATGGGGGTTGTGCACGCAGCAGTGTGGTGGTGCACGTGCTATGAGCGTGCACCATTACCCCTTCCGGGGTGTGCCGGCTCTACTTTTCTCACAGCTTTCAGCGTATGCTGAAAGCCATGTATAGGACAGTATGATGCAGGCGCACTGTATTCTATTCATGGACAGTGTTATTACCATAAGTCATGGTGCATTTGTATAAAGTACTTTTCTTTTAAATGCAGACAGGCTTGAAGAGAAGGGGAGGACCTGGATAATAACAAAATATATTGCAAAATAAATATCGGTATCTTGTTAGCCTGGAGAGTGGCTATATAGCCTGGTGCTAACATTTAAGTCAGGACACCTAATTATATATCTTAGTCCAGAGGCAGGTCTCAGTACCTCATTATGTAGGGTATACTGACATTTTCAGAACAACATTTTGCATCTAAGGCTGCATTTGCACTGCAGAAATAATCCAGTTCAACACCATTTTAACTGCCATAGCTCAATGCTATGGAAATCTGAGAACTGTCATTTCTTATTGTAGCACCAGAGCTCTCTGACAGAGAATGCTAAATGTCTCACAAAACTATTGTTCCCAGGATTCCACAGCACTGAGCCATGGCAGTTAAAGTGATGACAAACTGGATTATTTCTACAGTGCAGACACAGCCCAACTTACACTTTTAAATGAATATAAAATAACCTGCCTTCTTCCAAGGAACTCAAGAAAGTAGACATATTCCACATTTTAACCTTATAAAACTTGGCACATTAAAAGCCTGACCCATGGTCATTGAGTGATCTTCATAGCAGAAAAGAGATTTGAAATCAGGTCCTCATTCAGCTGTCTGTTCATCACATTCACCCTGGATTTCTCTCTATCCATAATTTAGAACATGGCAGTTCCAAGGAAAATAACTCACTAAAATTTCCAGTCTCATAATTAAGCTGATACTCTGACACACTTCTTTCTACTTGCATTTTATGACATAGTTATGATTGGTTGAAAGATGGTTTTTTTCATCACAACCATCTTAATGAACAGTTTTGGGGCAATATTTCTTCTGACATGTATTGCAAAATTAATAAGAATCATGGAATTGGAAGAAACCACAAGGGTCATCCTGTCTGAAACCCCTACTGTGCAGAAATACACAATGAAAGCACTCCTGACAGATGGTCATCCAGCCTCTTTTTTAAAAAAGAAGGAGACCCCATCACACTCTGAGGCAGTGTATTCCGCTGCTGAACAGCTGTTACTGTCAGGACATACTTCCTAATGTTTAAGTAGAATTTCTTTCCTAGTAGATTGAATCCATTGCTTTGTGACCTAGGCTGTATCCACACTGCAGAAATAACCCAGTTTGACACTACTTTAACTGTCTTGGCTCAGTGCTATAGAACTCTAGAATTTGTAGTTTGTTGTGGCACCAGAGCTTTCTGACAGAGAAGGCTAAATGTCTCACAAATCTAAAAATCCCAGAATTCCATAGCACTAAGCCATGAAGTTAAAATGGTGTCAGACACAATTCTTTCAGCAATGCAGATACATCCGTAGACTCCAAAGCAGTAGAAAAGAAGCTTGTTCTATCCTCAATATGAGATACCTTCAAATAGTAAAACATGGCTATCATGTCATCCCTTAATATTCTCCTTTCCAGGCTGAACATCCAGAATTTGGAAGCTGTATTTCAAACTTATGAAAGGGACAAAAGGGCAATATATGTTAATGTTCTTAGATTCCAGGTCCAAAACTGGATCTATTAATCGGATCTGACCCCTTGCTTGGTTGCCATCCCTTTCCTCATTTAAGAACTATGTCAAGGATGTATATGTTTTTTTAAATTTTGCTGTTGGTTTTAATCATTGTTAATTTAATTTATTTTTAAGGGGGGTGGGTGGGTGGGAATGGGTTGTTGAATTATTTTAATTTGTATGTTTTAATCTTGTTGTACCTTGCTCTGATTGTGTTCCATATAGGATCGGGCTAGAAATAAAGATGATGATGATGATGATGATGATGATGATGAATGTTTAAATTTTATGCAGAAGCTCCCTTTCTAAAAAAATTTACCCCCTGGACAGATATTTGTCTATGAGCTTGTTTCCATGCAAATATTTGTTGTCCATTAGTAGCAATTACAAATACATGCTTTTGCATCTAGATATATATTTTTCTGTATGGATTTTGTATGTGCCTGTGTGAGGGTAGTAATTCATGTTACATATATAAATGAAGTCTCTAAAAGCAACAGGTGTCTTGTTAAAGATCATCAAATCCAAAGATAGTTCCCATTTCTACAGAAACTAGAATGCAATTTTTTAATTAAAAGTCAGGAAAAGTCATTACAGAGGTTTGCCAAGATTCCATTGCCTTTTTTTGTTCTGATGTTCTATGAGAAAAATTACCTATCCTGGCTGGGGAAAAAATGTATCATAGCATCAACCTATGATTTTTAGGCCTGTAGAAGAGAAATAGCTTTGCACCTGTTTCCAGGTTGCCACCTGTTATGTTTAGATGTTTCCCCTTTCTCAGCAAACTGAACAGATGGCATCTAGTTATATCTATAAAATAATATATATGTGTGTGTGTGTGTGTGTGTGTGTGTACCATCATCTGCCTGCTAACAGCAAGAAAGATGCATTCTGAAGAAAACCGTTTGTGACATCCTCATAAGCTGTGTGGGAGTTTCAATTCCAAAAACAATTTAACTGTTTTTCTCTGGAAGTTCAGTGCTGGATGAAACTTAGCAACAAGTAATATCAATCTTTGGCTCACAATATGCATTTGAAATCTGACAGAAAATAATTTGGGTGTTAGTGAAAGGCTAAAAACCATTTGCTGGGCAAGACATGCTTTTGAAGAATATACTACAAGCAGGCCTAGTTGTGACAGAAGTGAACAGGGACAACAGACCTGACCAGCCTGCCTGTCAGCAGCGGAGTAAGTCTTGCCTGAGGAGTGTTGCTAAAGCTGAGGAATGCTAACATGGAAGGATTTGGCTGAAGCTGTAGCTTCCTCGAAAGCATCTTAAAGAAGGGGTTTTGCCCACTCTAGTAGTTCAAACCCTGATCCAGGCTCAACTGGGATTTTTAGTATGGCTGGAATCCTGTTGGTTTATTATTTTAACAGTCTCCTAATCTCTCTTCACTGCCCCTGATCATACCTGTAAGGGGGGAAATTCCTTGCAGCCATTATGTGTGTTGTGTACCTTCAAGTAGTTTTCAACTTACAGCAACCCTAAGGCAAACCAATCATAGAGGTTTCATGGCAAGATTTGTTCAGAGGGGGTTTCCCTTTGCCTTCCTCTGGGGCTGATAGAGTAGGACTTGCTAAGTGGCGATTCGAACCATGGTTTCTGGAGCCCTTGTCCAACATTCAAACCTTAAACTATGCTGGCTCTCATAATCTATGCTGCCCTTATTTTGATGAGCACAATATAGTGCACTGGCCATTTAGTTAATGGGAAGCCCACTGTGTCTCATTTGGAACCAAATCATGCTGCATGTCCCAATGTCTCTTTTTAGTTCCTACAGGAAGACGCAACTAAAATGAGAAAAGCAGAAGACTAAATAAATTTTCCCCCTCATGATTCACCTACTCAAATTCACCATTCTCATTTGTGGAATTTGCCCTTCACTGTTTCTAACTGCTTTTAGGAAATCTATAGTTACATACTGTATTGTGGTAAACCTGGCAGTAGTTTTTTAAATGGAGGCGGAAAGGGAAAGAGACCATATCTTGGAGTTGTAGGCTTTCATGATCGGCATCCATAGTTTTTTGTGGAGCTTTCAGGGTATGTGACCATGTTCTGGAAGAGTTCCTTTCTGATGTTTCACCAGCATTTGTGGCTAGCATCTTCAGAGAATGATAGCCTGGAAAAGGATTGGATATATATATATCCATCCTGTGTGACCCTGGGAAGGAAGGAGTAATTTGCAAACGTATTGTTCTGTTGCTAATGGCAGGCCTCAAGCTGGGAGGATATGTAAACAAGAATTAATGTCTGCTAACTGGTGCTCATTGTCTGCTGGGAATCCCCTGGCCTTAGGCTGTTTCTCATTTGCATAGGTTGAATCTTGACCTTGCTGTCCTTCAGGACTGGTAGCCAATCCTTGTTTACCTTCAGGTTTTCCTCTTTCCTGTTGAAATTGTCCAGGTGTTTATGGATTTCAATGGCTTCTCTGTGCATTCTGACACAGTTGTTGGTATGGTCCAGAATTTCAGTGCTTTCAAACAGCATTTTATGCCCAGGATGGTTTATAGCATGTTCTGGTACTGCTGATTTTTCTGACTGACCCAGTCTACAGTGTCTCTCATGTTCCTTGATTCTTGTTTGCACATTGTGTTTGGTAGTCCCTATGTAGACCTGTCCGCAGCTGCATGGAATGCAGTAGACTTATGCGGCTGTGAGAGGGTCTCTCTTGTGCTTGGCTGAGTGAAGCATTTGCTGTATTTTCTTCATCAGTTTGTAAACCATTTGAAGGTTGTATTTCTTCACCACTTTCCCTATTCTGTCTGCGATGTATGGTAAAAAATATCCTCCCTTTGGGTGATTGCTTGTCTTGAGTCTTCTGGGTTTTTCTGGGCCTGGCAGCCCTTCTGATGTCTGCACTGGAGTAACCATTGGCTTGTAGAGCCTGGTCCAGGTGTTTCAGTTCATCTTCCAAGACCATATCCTCCTAGTACTTCTTGACCTAATCACTCTTCTAAGGCCAGTTTTTCAAGTGTAAGAAAAAGAAGAGGAGTAAGAAGAGGAGAACTGGGGAACATTCAGATTCTATTTATATATGTTGCATCTTTTTAACTAGAAGTCTGAGTTTTATCTAGATCTGTTGTGAGACCCAGCAAGAATAGGGGTGAGATGGCTGTGAAGGCAGTAGAAGTCATTCAGTTCAGTATGCTTTAACAAATGTCAGGCACAAACATGAAATTTGTTTTTTGACCCATTTTTAGAATCTCTCTGTCTCACACACAAACACACACAATGTTCTGAAATACTGGATCCTTTTTGCAGTAAAAATGGACAAGCTACCTCTTAAAGACAATGGTTAGGCGTGTTACTATACAGCAAGTGAAATGTTGCCAAATTTGGCTGTTTATTAAAGCAACCAAAGCCAAAGTGAGACAATGGGTAGAGCAAAGAAGGTGGCTGTTGAGACTATTAGTGGTGCTTGATTAACATGATTGGATTTTTAAGCAGATCCTGGCAAAAGGTGGCAAGTCACAGGATGCAGTAAGCAAAAAGTATAAGACAGAGAAACTGGACAGTACTTGGTATCTGATATGGGATATGAGGAAACATTACTGAGCTGGCAGGTACAATATTTGACACTAGGTAACCCTTGAAGATGAAGGGGAGAAAAACCTCACATTTCTACAGTAGTCTGAGCAATCATCCTTTCACGTATATACCTCTTTCTCCCAATCTCTTTCTCTTTCTGAATTGGTGGCTCAGTGAATAACTCTTACTTGTCAGACCGAACTTTTGCAGTGGACACGGGTGGTCAGACTTCCTCCTCTGTTCCCTTATCTGTTGGAGTTCCTCAGGGCTCTGTCCTGGGTCCTCTTCTGTTCTCTCTATACACATTGTCCCTTGATAAACTCATCAATTCTTTTAGTTTATCCTATCATCTGTATGTCGATGACACTCAGCTGTATCTTTCCACCCCTGACCTTTCACTGGGGCTTGAACAGAAAGTTTCATCTTGTCTGGCTGCCATCTCTCAGTGGATGCGACATTGGCGCTTAAAGCTCAACATGTCTAAGACAGAGCTTCTCATCTTCCCACCTAAGCCCACCCTTCAATAATACTTCTCTGTTTCTGTTGACATCACTTTTATTCAACTGGTTCAGCAAGCCCACAGTCTTGGCTTCATCTTTGATTCCTCTCTGTCATTTATTCCCCAGATTCAGGCCACTGCCAAGACCTGTAGATTCTCTCTCTACAACATTGCTAAAATCCGTCCATTCCTCTCAACCTTCACTGCCAAGACTCTGGTCCATGCCCTAGTGGTCTCATGACTAGATTATTGTAACATTCTTCTGACAGGGCTTGCTCTCTCTCACCTCCATCCTTTAATCTCTGTCCAGAACTCAGCTGCATGTATTATCACAACCACTCGCTGCTTTGACCATGTTTCTCCTCTTTTATCCTCCCTTCACTGGCTCCCCTTCCCCTTCCACATCCAGTACAAGCTTTTGTTGTTGATGTTCAAAGCCCTCCATGGACTGGCCCCTCCTTACTTGTCTGAACCTCTTTCTCCTTACATTCCTACTTATACCCTCCGTTCTGGTAGTCAAGGTCTCCTGTCCCAGCCAAGGATCTCCATTGCCCTGTCCTGGATTCGTCCCTTCTCACTTGCTGACCCTCACTCCTGGAACCTTCTTCCCCCACATGTGCACCTCATCACTTCTCTAACCAGATTCAAAATTAAGTTAAAGACTATATTGTTTGGGGAAGCATTCCCAGGATTGTACTGTCTGCCCCAGGATGCCTCCTTATAACTATGTATTAAGAAGCCAAGCCCTCCCTCCATTCCATCTGCCTTGGTCCAGGCCCCAGAGGGAGAGAAGAACCACTGGACCTCACCCCCTTTCCCACCACCTTTCCCTTCTGCTTTTGTGTTGTCTCTTTTAGACTGTAAGCCTGAGGGCAGAGAACCATCTAAATATAAGATTGTATGTACAGCACTGTGTAAATTTACAGCACTATATAAATAAAGGAGGAGGAGGAGGAGGAGGAGGAGGAGGAGGAGGAGAAGAAGAAGAAGAAGAAGAAGAAGAAGAAGAAGAAGAAGAAGAAGAAGAAGAAGATATTAAAAATTATGCCAGGGTTTCCAATACTTTTAATGAGCTCTTATCACTTCAATATTGAACATAGTCTACAAACTACATGAAATGATAAACAGTAAATAGAAATGAACATACCATTTTTTCTGTGCTTTAAACATGTACTATAGGGCTCCTTTATTTTTATATTAACAAACAAGTTGTCTCATTAACCAATTCCAATTTCTGTGACATTACTTTCCAGAGCATTATTTTAAAGCAGTCCTTGTTGTCAGTGTCCAGTTGTCCCATTAATTGTTTCCAACTCTTTCCATAATGTAATTAAAAATATTAATGTCTGTTGGCTTGGCAGCGTTGTGGAATGACACTGGGAGGACTCTCTAGAAAGACTTAAAACATTTTTCTTTAAGCTTGTATTTCAAGTATTACAGCTCTCCAAGGGCAAGGGCTAAATGGCATAGGACACTGGTTATTTTTTTTCAAGCCACTAACAGGGAAGTTTAACACATACAGAGGGAGACGTTGAGTATCCCTTATCCAAAAATTCAAAATCTAAAATGCTCCAAAATTCACAACATTCTGAGTGCCAACATGATGCTGCAAGTTCAGTGTACAGAATGTACACAAACTTTGTTTCATGTACAAAATTATTAAAATTTTTGAATACAACAAATTCCAGCAATGTGTAAAAGATTTATATGAAACATGAATGCATTATTTTGGGTATAGACCTGGGTCCCATCTCCAAGTTATCTCATTATGTACATGCAAATGTTCCAAAATCTGTAACAATCAGAAATCTGAAATATTTCTGGTCCAAGCATTTTGGATAAGAGGTACTCAACCTGGTGTGTGTGCGTGAGACAGTGTGTGCATGCACACACACACACACACAGAGAGAGAGAGAGAGAGAGAGAGAGAACTATGATCATTAAGCAAAGTCTGAATGAAAGTTAATCTTGTAAGACTACATTCTGATTGAACAGAACGGGACCAATAGTCTGTCCAGCAATACATGTTTTTAGTTTGAACCCAAAAGCTCTCTACAAGACTGTCAGCTAATAAGGGTGAGTCTGATCTTGCTTTCTGAGCATCTGGAAATTTGTATGCAGATTTAGTTCCTAGGTAAGTGGCAACTGCTTTCTTTAACCCATCTTGTACAGGTTAGAAGCTCGATGAGATACACAAGGTTACCATAATACAAGGTTTGTCAGGTCTAGCCCTCTAGATGTTATTGGACAACAGATCCTTTCAGTCATAGTTAACATAGCAAATGGTGAGGACTAAAGGGATTAAAATCATGGAATCCAATTTCCTCTAATTCAGTTTCTACCCTCTGGACCAGGAAAACAAAACAAAACAAAAGCTTACTACAATTCCCTGTGGCAACCCTTGAGATATTTAAAAGTTTGAAATACTGAAATCATATCAATTCTCAGTCTTCTTTTCTTCAAGCTAATTATATCTGATAAGTTTTAGTTTCTAGATGTTTTACCATCTTGGACTAGCTTCTCGGGGTTCTTCTTTAACTGTACAGGACACACTACTTCTCACCAAAATTAAATGGAACAATATATTTCTGTTGATGTAGCCTAGAAAGACACTGGCTTTTTGCTGTTACATCATATTCACTCATGGAGTCCAACAATATCAAGAGGGTGCTAATTGACATAAAATATCAGTGCTTGCTACATAATAAAAAGTATATCAAATTATTTATTTCTTTATATTTGGCCTTTCTCACAGTAGGAGATCCAAGGCAACTTACAACAAAACAAAACAAAATTTAGCAAAAAATCTTATTACAGTCAGTCCTCCTTATCCATAGATTATTATTATTATTATTATTATTATTATTATTATTGTTATTCATGGATTCAAGCATCCATGGTTTGAAATTATTGGAAAAAAGTATAAATTCCAGATAGCAAAACTTGATTTTCCATTTTATATAAGGGACTCCATTTCGGTATGCCATTGCATTTAATGGGACTCAAGCATCCAAGGATTTTGTTATCCACGGGGGGTCCTGGAACCAAAACCCAGCAGATAACAAGGGCCCACTGTAATATAAAAGTTGGGGGGAAAATTAAAGAATGTTGTTAAAGCTGTAATTAAAACAATTTAAAATACATTTGAAATCTAGTTTTTTTTAAAAATTAAAAAAATATACAAGAACAGCACAGCACATTAAAGTACTCTTCTGTCACAATGAAGTAAGAGTCAAAGACCAAAGAGATCTTTCGGGGGGGGGGAGTTAAGCTTCTGGGGGAAGGAATTCCATAGATTAAAAAATCATGGAGGACTGTGATTTTTAAGATTTGATGTAGAAGCATAGTTTGTATATTCTTAGTGTACCACTTAATGAGAAGCAATTCACACACCAACTGCCAAAATAAAGTTGTCACATGAACACAGGATTGCCTCACCTCACACAAGACGTTTGCTAATCAGCATCCATTCATATCTTCAGCTTTGTTTTGAGAAATGGATATTAATAACCTAAGAGACAACTTAAGTCCCACTGGTTCCATCATCCTCTTTCTATCTCTGGCCAGCGAGATGATCCTGTGAAGTCTCCAAGCAGCACAATATGGGAATTTTGGATGAGAACATCTACCACCAAGCATAGCCAATAAGTTCCAAAAGTTGCACAAGGATAATCTCACAAGAGACCCCCCTCTCACCACCCTATGGACTTAGCATTCCATTGCAATATTCCTCCCAGGTCCATTCAGGGACTGATGGAGAGTGGAGGGGGGATTGGATAAATGTCTTGATATGTCCCCATAAACAGGTGCAGAGGATGACATAATTTGGTGGAAGATGACATCGCCCACAGAGCTCCCTGGAGATCTTTGTAAAAGATGTAATCATTCTGTAGTGACTATAGAGGCATTGCCAGATACTTCTCTGATCTCACCCGCTGCTCTCCACCAACCACAGGGAAGGGGCTATAGCAACAAAATGGCGAGTCCTTGGCAGGCTTTGGTCATTGAGTAGAAAAGAATAGCAATCTCCACAATCACCAATAGAAGACATGTACAAGCTTATGCTGGATTTATACTTATGTTGCTAACAGGATGCCAACTTTCTTGATTTAGTTTCCCCAGCATTGGCCTTGCTGAATCATATTGCTTCTGAACACAAAGGTTCCATTTAGCTGTCACAGACATTAACTACTGCTTGTCTTCTCTTCTATGACTTTTGTTTCAGCTCCTTTAATTCTGTCTAGGTTGATGAACATTTATGAGAGAATATTCGATAGTTATTTATGTGTTTTTCTGTCTCTGGTTCAAACTTTGTTGCCAAATTCATTGGACAATTCTTCAATTATAGGATTATTGAGAAGGATAAATATTTCTTTTTATTTACCTTTGCATTTCATATGGTAAAGTTCTCATTATCTCCTCCTTACCAACTATAGCTTCATCCCCCAGAAATAAAAGAATACTCCCACAGCTCACATATATTCTCCCACAGCTCACATATATATTCCAGTAATTATGTAAAGCTAAATCAACAGGTTCAATGGAAGAAAAGATCCAGCCCTCCATTAAAGAGCATAAAGAAAAGAGGAATGGTGCTGGAGGATGTAGATGGATAGGCATAGACTCTCTGTGATGAAAGAGGGAAAATAATAAATAAATGGTTCTGGATGAGCAGAGTTTGCTGCAAGGGATGGAGAAATCTTATTCATGCTCTCCACTTTGTTTTCTTTGCTGTCCTAAATGAGCACTCATGCAGTACAGAGAGAAACACTCCACCCTGGAACAGTCTTTATAAGACTGTAAAATAGGTAAACAATCAGATGGGTATAGTGCTGATGAGAAATATGGTCAAGTACAATTGATACATTTAATATTACCACTTTGATATAATATACACTAGCCTGCTGGATATGTGGGGTAGTCACAGAACAACTACACAATTGTCATTATGTACCCAGATTTTATTGCAGGGCAAATGATATAGGTGGAGAAAGAATTGCACTAATACAGGCATTGTAAATCCTGGTGGGAATCATAGAATCATAGAATCATAGAGTTTGAAGAGACCACAAGGGCCATCCAGTCCAACCCCCTGCCATGCAGGACCTCCAAATCAAAGCATCCCTGAGACCTCCAAGGAAGGAGACTCCACTACGCTCCGAGGGAGTATTTTAAAAGCACCAGTCAGTTCAAACTTTGGTGGACAAGAGCTTTAGACTTGGGTGATCTTGTCAGCACTGGCCAGGATACTCCAGGGGCAGCCCAGAGTATTCTGGCCCCAGTGAAGCTGCTCTGATTCCCCCATCCCTGGTTACCTCAGGCCCTCTGTTTTAACACCAGGCAGCTGTTCACAGGCATGTGCTACTGGGACTTCTGCCATGTCCTCCATGGGGCACTTTACTTTGAGGTAGAATGAGGCACCCAATGTCAGTCACATGTCTGGGCACCTCATTCTGATGTTAGAGTCAGCTAATGGCAGCAGTGCCTGTGGCACTGGAAAGCTCAGTGGGACACATTTTGAATAGCCATTGGTGCTGGAAAGGATCCTCTGGGTCAACCCTGACCAAACAAGGGCTTATTTTAAAACATTTCAAGAGGGATATAATCTGGCCTTGGTGCTGAATAACTTTAGGTCATGTATCATCCAGACTCACTGCTGAGAGGTTGGGGAAAGGCTGGTTTATTTGGCCCATAAAGACAGGACTCTAGCCAGAGAAATGATATCTGTTTTGGGGAGCAGGGAGAACAGGCTTCTTAATGAATGAGTCCATAAGCCTCATGCATCTCTCCACCCATTTCCAATAGTCCTCCTGTCACCAAATTTGTTAGTGTGGCTGCAGTTGATGTAAAAATTAATCCTGTAATTTTGATCTAACATAATTCAGAGGAAGACAGTGGCAAAGCACCTCTGAGTATTCCTTCTCTAGGAAAACCCTATGAAATTGAAGAGGTTGCCATAAATCTAAAGGCAACTTGAAGACACTATGGACTTTATCACATGGGGAAAAATGGGGGTTTAAACAGGCATTATTCAGCGATAGTCACACAATCATGGTGAAGATTTTCTTTTCTTTTTTAAAATTATTTTTTATTCAAATATATCAACCCCACATAAAAAGTCAAATAAATTTGTTCCTATTATATTTTGAATACCAGTCTGTCTATCAATCATATTTTCTACATGTTTGTTTCATAGAATAATTAACTTATTAAATCTTTCTTAATATCCATTGTATTTTCTCAAAATTGCAGTACCGGAAACCATTCATCATTCAATTTGTCTTCAGATTTTTTTTAAACAAAAATGTAAGTCTGCCTATATTTTTTAATTCTTGTAGTTTTAGCATCCATGCGTCTAAAGTTGGTGGTTCATTACCTTTCTAATTCTTTGCTATTATGAATCTTGCTGCTATTGTCAAATATATCAATATCCTCTAATATCTAGACTCTACCTCTTTATGGAAAATAGATGTTATGTTTAGCAGGTAGAATTCCGGTGTCATTTCAAATTGTATCTCAAATATTTTTTGGATTGTGGAATGTATTTTACCCTAGAATCTTTTAATCCTACTGCATCACCACCACATATGATACAGTGAACCTTGCTCTTTCTTGCATCGCCTACATTTCATATCTGGTATTTTATATATTTTCTTAAGCTTTAAGAAGGAAAAATACTATCTATTTAATATTTTTAAATTATTCTCTTTTAGATCTTGAGATGCCATAAAACTATTTGTTTTTTTCCATGATTTTTGCCAATCTTCATACATGACTGGATGTCCTATATCCAGTCATGTATCTCATGGTAAAGATTTTCACACACCATCTCAATTAAAGATGACTTATCCCCGGAAAAACCAAGGAATAACAGCAACAAATCATTCACGGAGAAATCCCATGAATGATTTGTAGTTGGTTATTCCTTGGTTATTGCATGATAAGTCATCTCTAATCGCAATGCATGTGAAAATCTTCACTGCAATTACGTGACTATCACTGGATAATGCCCTTTTAAACCCTGACTTTCCTGACATGTGATAAACTCCATATACAGACAGGCTCTTTCCATAATCTCGGTTCCCCTTAAACAAAAATATACTTTGTTTTAAACTGCAAGTCTTTCAAATATACAGGTGCACACAGAGGGTCTTATGGTGAGAGAGGCAAGTTGTCTTCAAACTTCCTTTCTTCAAGGAATTCTTTTTATAGCAATATTTCTGCCAAGGAAACCTCCTGAGGACATGTTTTAGTATGTAAACAATCTATGCCAGTTTGTGACCAAACCAGGGATGCATTCACACTACACAATTATAGTAATATATTCCATTTTAACGGCCATGGTTCCATTTAGGGAGGAGCATTTAGAATTCCTAGCGAGAGAACTCTAGTGCCTTCCTAAACTACAACCCCAGTATTCCATAGGGGAGAACCATAACAGTTAAAGTGGAATAATAGTACTAAAATTGTGTAGTGTGAACAGGCCCCCTAGAATGTAAAAATGTCACACCATATGAACCAATAGTGCAGTTAGAAGACACCAATATTGTCTTTTAGATGTACATTAGATGGAGAGCTCACTTGTAGTGGCCAAGTGTTTCAAACAGAGTTGAAGGCTTTCATGGCCGGCATCCATCCATCTTCGTGCCAGCCACAGATGCTGGTGAAACTTCAGAAAGGAACTCTTTAGAACATGGCCACATAGCCCGAAAGCCCTACAAAAAACTATGTTTCAAACAGGTTTTTGGTGGTGATTAAGACCTTATCGCATGGCCAAAAAGCCTGACTTACCCCTTCCAGGATACCTTTGCTTATGGAATGCAGTCAGGAATTATCACATGGAAAATGCCACTGATGCCCCCAGGAGACTGCACCCCAGCTGAATCCTGGCTCCCATCTGTGCTCAACAGTCTGATTTGCAAACATGGGAAATTTCCATGTTTGAAAATCGGCTGGCTGAGCACAACTGGGGGACAGGATTCAGCTGGGAAGAAGTCACCCTGCGCATTGGTGGCATTTTCCATACAATAATTCCCAACTGCATTCCACAACCTGACTGTATCCCATTGGGGAGGACTTGGGTTACAAGTCGGTGCAATAAACTCCATAGTCTGCTTCACGAAATAAGCCCCAAACTTCTGAGAAATAACAGTTTTCTGCCCATGATTTGGAAACCTGTTACCCACTCGCTTTAATATGTTGATGCCTAGATGAATAAATTAATACCAAGTTTAGACGTTTGACCTTTGAGTCATAAAATTCAGGATAGTATGTGCAAGTATCATTTCAACAATGCAGTGGGATAACAAAGAAAGTATTTTTCTCTATTTTAATATATGTTGGAATGTTCTCATCTTTCCTCTTTTTTTAATGCCTAGATGACTTTAAAATAATTGTATACTTTGCTTCTTTTAAGTACATAATGTCTCAGAATTAATTTTTAATAACTCATAATTGTTCCCCATCTGCCAAGCCTAATAAGCTGTGAAACTAAGAAAAACAACTGTTTAATGTGTTAAAATGAAGCAAATTGACTTTTTTAAAAAAGCGCATCAGTACTGAAAAGGCTGTGTACAAGACTTCTCATAAACAGCAAAATGCATTTTCTTAAAGCTCCATAATTTGTCAAGAGGAGTAGTGTGGTTTGGAATATACAGTAATACTTTCAAATCTAATATTACAGCACTTTAATAAAAGAAAACTCAGTAAACTGGAGACTTAAAGTGCTTGAAGCCACAGAGCAATGTAATGAATCTCCTTAAAGGATATGATGGGCCACTATTGAAAATATTCATTGATTGAATTGAATATTCATATTTCAAAAATATGTGCATAAAAAGGAGTTGATTTCCCTGGCTGATTTCTTTACTGTTCTGTGAGTTTGCTTAGCTCCATATTCTACTCTTTCTGCATTCTCTATTAACTAGGATAATTTCTAAAATTAATTCTGGAATGAAGGCATGACTATTTTGCTGCCACTTTCATGTTCATTTCCATATTTTCCCATCTGTGTTACTGGGGGGGAAAACATGTTTGTTTCAATAAAACACCACAAAAGAACGGTCTTAATGCACTTGCACATATGACAGGATTATTTATTGTGCATTCTTACAGTGATATACAAAGCATTCTTACATCTTCTTAAAACAGCACATAAAAATAATTTTGAGACTGATATACACACAATGAAAAATACTTAGATGCTTACATGAATACACATGTAGAGGGTAATGTAGAGAAAGAAAAAGATGTAACTCAATTGAAGTAAGATGTTATAGCAAACGACATAATCCTGGTACTTTCGACAAAGTTGAAAAATAGGAGGCATTCTAGCACATCTTTCCTGGATGTGGAAAAATTAGAGAAAATTTGGATGAGAAAATAAAAAGCACCTCCAAGAAATGTCAGGATGCTAACTCTCAAATATGCCCCTGCACTGGCATTTTTTGCAAGCCCCACCTATACAGTATGGGGTTAGAAAACATCCTTGGGGTCTGCACTCCAGCAGCAGACATGGCCACCTGGCCAAATGTGAGCAGGTTTACAGATATGGCTTTCACTTTTAATTACTCTCCAGAAATGTCACAGATGGAAACAAGGGCATATGTCTTACAATCAGCATCAGATTGTAAGAGAGAGAAAAAAACACACACACACAAGCTAGGAGAGGCTGCAGCTGGACAAGGTACTACTTCTTCCTCTTCTCTCCCCTATTCTGAGTTAACTGAGTGCAAACTACTTTTGTACTTTGAACTCAGTTTACAGCAATTGAAGGAAGCTATTAGACAACGGAGGGATGTGAGAAGAGACAAACTGGAACATTTTAAAAGCAGCTGAAAAAGTGGGATGGCAGAGAATTAAACAAGGCTGTCCTTGTTTAATCAAAACAGTTGGAGGGTGTGTCTTTGTGCAGTATGTGCTGGGTAGGAAATAGATTTTATTCTCAAAATAAGAAAGATTGGGGGTGAGGGTGGGAACCAGTAAGCTGTATGGAAATAGAAATGGTATGGTCACTGGAAGAGTCCAGTAGTCCAGACTGAGAAACCAAGAACTCAGCATTTCATTTCCTTCCCTGCTGTTTTATATTATGGGGTCCCAGACATGTGTGCTGCCCAGTGCTGTGCTGGAGAGGGCTACATTTGATGGCCTCTATGTGGGAGACTAGAGGCCTTTGCAACTGGCAATAAATACTATTTTGTCACACATGGGAGCGTTATAAGGCCTGGCTACTCATCCAGGTGCCCCCTTTCAGTGTTCAGAGTGTGACCCATCCTCTGCGCACTGTGACCATTGCTCGTTGTTCCAGGGCTTGCTAGGAATTTTCTCTCCCTTTTCTATAATGGTTTGTTTTTATTTTTGTTTGTTTTGGAGTTTGTTTTTTAACCTACTCCACACTGTAGCTGAGAGAAGTTGGGACAATTGGCTAGGGTAGCATCAGTCATTAGGCATCCTTCTGGCAGGTAGTGAGTGAGAATGTAAGAGTTTGGTGTATACCTTTGGCACCCTTTTGGTGAAGGGTACAGCTCTGTAACTGCCTCTCTAGGTTCATGATGCCTGGGGCAGGGAGGGACTCTTCCCTTGAGGCATATCCAGGACTAGTTCTCACTTCTAAAGTCTGATGGCTTCAGTGGAAGCACCCAGTTTTGCTTTCCAGCAAATAACCAGCCAGGGAGCACCCCAGTTACTGAACTGCTTCCTCCAAGTCAGATGTTTCACCCAAGGGAATGCTGAGGAGGAGTCAAAGCTGAGCCCACATCAGGTTGCTTCCTCCTGCTTTCCTCCAGCAATATTACAATGTAATTATGTCAATAAAGTGGCCCTTAAAGATAAAAGATAAAGGTATTCCCCATTGACATCATCTCGATCCATTTCAAACCAGCTTCAGGACAGGACATGGAGTCGAGATGTGACACTGCTCATGCTCTTGGATCTTTCAGGGGCTTTCGATACTGTAAATCATTCCACCCTTTTGAATCGATTGAAAGAGTTGGGGATTGGAGACACCGCGCTCCGGTGATTCTGGTCCTTCCTCTCTGGGAGATCTCAAAGGGTGAGGCTTGGGGAAAGTTGCTCCTCTAAGATTCAGCTTAATTATGGCATCCCCCAGGGTGCCATCCTGTCCCCAATGCTATTCAATATTTACATGAAGCCGCTGGGTGAGATCATTAGGGGGCATGGAGCTCAGTGTCTTCAGTACACTGACGACACTCAGATATACTTCTCCATGACCAGATCGTTGGCTCAGACTTCAGATGGCATCTCCCCTCTCAATGACTGTCTTGCGGCAGTAATGGATTGGATGAGGAAAAACAGGTTAAAACTTAATCCAGACAAAATGGAGGTACTGATATTTACGGGCCCAAAACCAGGTATGGGAATACAGCTTCCAGTCCTAGACAGAGTTACACTCTCCTCAAAAGACTGTTTGCAGTCTGGGGGTACTACTTGGTTCCTTGCTTTACATGACTAGTCAGATGAATGTGATGGTCAAGAGTGCCTGTGCCCCTACCTGGACCTGAAGGACCTGGAAATGGTGGTACACACTTTGGTAACCTCACGTTTGGAGTTCCGCAATGTGCTCTACATGGGGCTACCCTTGTGCCTAACCTGGAAACTCCAATTAGTCCAAAACATGGCAGCGGCTTGTCAGTGGAACATTTAGGAGAAAACACATCACACTGGTGCTTAAAGCTCTCCATTGGCTGCCGATCAGTTTCCGGGCGCAGTACAAGGTATTGGTTTTAACCTTTAAAGCCCTACATGGTTTAGGTCCTGCCTCTCTTAGGTACTGCCTCTCCCCGTATGAACCCCCCCCCCCGCCACACACTCTGGTCCTCTGGGAGGAATCTGTTGCAACCTAGGAAGACCAGGCTGGCACAGACCTCCCAGAGGACCTTTTCAGCCTCTGCTCCCAGGCTGTGGAATGGCTTGCTGGATGAGATATGTCTTATTACAACATTAGACTGTTTCAAAACAGCTTTAAAGACGTATCTCTTCCGGAAGGCCTTCCTAGAATCTGTATAACTTCCCCGACTCTCGGGAATTCCCAGTTAAACCCTCGGCCTTCTGTATCCTGATGCTACCCTATACCGCTGCTAAGTACTTGGATTTAATGTATTTTTTATTGTTATTTTATTACTTGTTTTAAATCTTGCTAGTTTAATTCTATTTTAAGGGGTGGGAGGCTGGGGACTGTCGTACTATTTTAACCTTAACTGTAATTGTTTTTAAATTTTGTTGTACCCCGCCCCGATTGATCAGACAGAGGGGCGGGTAAGAAATATACGTTGTTGTTGTTGTTGTTGTTGTTGTTGTTGCCAAGCCGTGTCTGACCATAGGGGGCAGTGCTCATCTCTGTTACAAAGCCGAAGAGCCAGCTTTGTCAGAGACTACTTTGTGCATGATTGCGTAGAATGCTGTTAACCTTCCCACCGGAGTGGTACTTATTTATCTACTTGTATTTGCATGCTTTCAAACTGTTAGGTTGGCAGAAGCTGGGACTAATAATAATAATAACAACAACAATAATAATAATAATAATAATGTTTTATTTATAGACCACTCCTCTGTATCCAATCGGAGCGGGTTACATCAATTAATGATGGGAGCTCACCTGATCATGTGGCACCCAGGCCACGAACAGCCAACCTTGCTGATCTTGCAATCAACAGAGTCATTGTCTTAACCACTTGAGCCACCACATCCCAAAGTGGCCCTTACTTAACCCTATTTTTAAAAATCTGGTCTTGTTATTCCATGATAGATTATCAGTGGCAAACTGGATTTGCCTGCATGCCCAGCTGTGTCTTTCCCCTCCAATGAAGGATGAGGAGGGGGAGAAAAGTACTTTCCCTCTCTCATTTCTCCCTGCTCCCACAGTCTCTTGGCAGCCAGCAGCTTCAGGGAGCAGTGGGAGACATTGTCACTGCTACTGCTGCCTTGAGAGACCCAGTTGGGAGCAGTTTCTCCCAGAGGTCACTGGCACCCTTGGGGAGGAGGTGAAGGACTGGCGAGCATGTCTGAATCACAGACACAGAGAGATATGAAGAGATGTGGTTCTGATGGTATGAATAACAAACACGGAATGTGAGAGTTGGCTTATTCACATCTCCCCCCCCCCCCAAAAAAAAGAAATGTCTGAATAACTCTTAAATGTGGGGAAGGAAGCAATTGGCTTGCACTCCTGATTGTGTTCTCAGTGTTCTTTGTGATACTCCCTTGGTTCCCTGAATATCTACTCAATACCACAGATATCTGTATTGCGTAAACTTCACCATCTTGTTCACCACATGAAAAGAACAAATGAATGCTGCCTAGAAAACAAATGTAGTATAGCCTACTGAATGGTGATTTTTAAAATGATTGAGGTAGCAACTGCTCAATCTGCTTCACCTGGGCCACCGGGGCCAAACCAACAGAGTCCACATCTGTTTGTTGGCCAGTGATGGAGGTAGCACACATTCGGCTGCATTTCAGCAGTTCTGCATAGTATCGTGATGTTTGCAAGCTGCTTGCCATATGGATGGGCCTGATTACAGACAAGTGGCCCCTTGCCAGCACCACTGCCTGCCAGTAATGTGTGTGCATTGGCACGGAGACACTACAGGCAATCCAGTTTATCTGCATGATAATCCGTTTATAAACTACCACATAGAGTTGACACTATGTAGAAGTATTTTTAATGGTGTTCACTTGGTTAGGGGGGCATAATGTTAGAACTGTCCCTGAGAGTTATCTAGGTCGGCACTGAAGTCACATTTCATTTCATATGATACTTGAATCTGCCCTAAGAACAGGGGATTTAAAAGACTCTTCAGGTTACCTAACCCAGACTGCTGTTTAAGAACAGAAATTGATGCTTTCAGACTATAATTCCCAGGATCCTCCCAGCCAATGCAGTCACTAGCCAGACTGGCTATGGGATTCTGGAAGTTGTAGTCCAAAAAATAACCTTCTCCAACATCTTTTTTTTCCAGAAGTTGGGTGCTGAAATATTCACAAGGTCCTTGTCTATTTTCCCTTTTATTAAAAACATTGCCTCACAAACCTTTCAGCCATTCTACAAGGTATTTTGTTGCCATTATTGACAACCTTTCCCCCAAAAATATAATGACCTTAAACGGTCACATCTTCATAGATTTTGTTTTTATTGCCAACATCCTGTATTTGACAGGCATTTCTATTATCTGCCCTCAGGAAGGCCTGGCTAACTGCCTACTATTCTCTCCAGATTTTAACAGGAGAGAAATTGTCTCAGGGCCAAACTCAGTTTTGGTCTGGTTAATGAACCTTAAAGGGGGTAAATATGAGGGTGCTTCTGTCCTTTAAGTTGGGCCTATATTAGCTGGCAAAGGATGCTCACTGCATGATTTCTCTCAGTTATCTAAACCCCATCCAATTAACAATATCAGTCAACCTCTTAATTATTTTGTAATCAGACGAGCTGCTGTATCCTGACTGCAGTTCACAAACAGTTTGAAGAAGTTGAAAAGAAAAAGGTGGCTTTGTAATATCTTGGTACCTAAGTTGTATCTGTCATACAATTCCTTCCTCCAACAATAAATAATACGGTATATTCAAAAGGCAGATGACAGCAGCACTAATGAAAAATTGAAAATAATCCTTTGATACTGGCAAGACAGATGCATGGAATGAATCCAGATGAATATAAGATCTGTGCCTATCACGTAATCTCCAGCTCACCACCCCCAATCCCACCCACCCCTTCTATAATCCCCTGAACTACACTGAAGCATCAGAATGGCAGACTCAAACTAACCCATTTCTGGAAATCTGCATCAAGTGGAAGAGCTTCTAAATCTGCTAGCATGTTTGTTTTTAATGCTGTGCAAATGAAATTCTGGGGATATGCTGAACAATCACTCTGAGTCTACATTGTGGAGCACACAGCAAAGCCTTTTAGAGTTGCCAGCATTGATTTTATGTTAATAACTTCAATGAAGCTGTGTTATTGATTCATGATCACCTGTCTCTCCTGGACTCTGTTTCCTGTTAATACAAAGACACTTTGAAAGCTTGTTCATTCATATATATATTTATATTTATATATAATAGCAGGGGGTTTAAGCGATGCCATGTAGGCAAATATTCATTTAGTAAAAATAGAAGTCACTATAGCTCCTCTGCGAGAGGGACACCTTACCAGCCACAGTCTTTAACCTCTGTAATTTTAAGACACGCTTATTTATTGTCTGCACATGTATGCACAGAGGAAACAATTGCCATGAAAATGATGATGATGATGATGATGATGATGATGAGTGTGAATAGGCAATTTCTAATATCAAAATTGAAAGGATTTTCCAGTTCTACAAAAAGGCTAACATCAAATAATTTTTTGGCATGAGCTCTTCAGTTCCTCTGGTGCTAAGGAAGACAGCAAGGAGTGAAAACCTGACACCTTGTGCTAACTTTTTGCCACGTTTGTAACATTCTAATGAAAAATGTCCTTCTAACAAAAGAGTTAATATGGCCATATGCATACAATTTCTTCTGGTTAAAGTTTTTTTTAGTATTTGCCTTATGAGCTAAACACTCATTAAAAAAATTAAAAATTAAGACTTGCTATGTGAACTGCATGGAACAAACACACTTTCCCTTCCTAGTCCTAAAAGTACTTTTAGGGGTGCATCTACACTGTAGAAATAATGCAGATTGGCAACACTTAATTGTTTGTTCCATCCTATATGATCCTGGAATTTGTAGTTTTGTGAGGCACCAGCACTTTTTGGCAGAGAAGGCTAAAGACCTTGTAAAACTACAAATTACAGCACTTAAAGTGGTGCCAAACTGCAATTATTTCTACAGTGTAGATGCACCCTAGGAAGGGGCACTAATCATGTGAATTAAGCATTATGCCAATGGTTGTTAAGCCCCTACCTATTCATTCATTTTTATTATCTTTAAACTTTCACCACCATTGCAGCCATCCAGCAGTGGATCATATGAAACATTCCAATTTACAGACAAATAATATTAAGGGAAGAATGTAAGAATATAATTTTAAATAATAATTTAACAAAATAATAGCAACATCAAATCATAGCATATTATATATAGTTTAAGGCATCCCTTGACAAAAATGTTTCACTTGCTTGTGGAAAAAAAAGAGGACTTTTGCTAGGCAAATATTTCCTGGAAACGTCTGACTGGTCAGTGTAGGAAAGAAGTTTCTGGAGTAGACTAACAAGTCCAATTTGGGACACCCATACCCCAGCTACTGAAATCCTTCCTACTGATTTAACCTATTTAATTTATCCTCATTTAGATTTGGGGGGAAAATGTGGTTTATGAAACTGCCATGCTACAAAAAATTGGCTATTATAGGGGCTCCCAAAGACACAAAAACAGTGGGAGGCATGCTGGCATCCTGTAATTTGCCCTTCCTCAGACTAGACAATTGTGTCATAAACTGTTCCCACATTTGAGGTATGCAGCTAAGAAAGGCTCACTGTGCTTTCATCAGATTATTGGTTAAAGAATGGGATAGTGTTATGCCCAGATTTTGTAGGACATTTCTTTCTTTCCCGAGAGTGTGTAATGTAAATTCTCACTTTCAAAAAGGACTTATCCAAGCAGGGTTGACACAGATACTCTGGTTTAAAATCACCTTGCATGTAACATTTATTAAAATACAGAGACATACACAGACAAAAGCACCAAGAGAGCTCTTTCTCTCACACATACACACATATACTCACACACACTGGTGGCACTTTGCTGACAGTGAGGGCCAGTCACAGTCAACGAAGTCCGTGGATGTTCTGTTTGCTGCGGAAACAGAAACACACTTTTGCTAGAAAAGCCTCTTCTTTTTAAATCTTTTGCAAAGTTCTTCACTTTTGCAATGTCCAATGCCCTTTGGTTCTTCTCCATAAACCTTTGCTTAAGCCAAAGCTTCATACTTGATGTTTTTCAGGTGTTCCATCTCTTATCAGTTCATGTCCAAGCATTCTGTTCTTTATTGCTGTTCTCACAATTTTTGGACGGCTTCTTCTTCATAGAGATAACACAGGCAGCTGCACCCTCTTTTTCACGGATACGCCATCGCCACATCAACCTTTCAGAAACCCTGGTTTTGCTTGCCAGGTTCCTCCCAATATCATGCATTGCGATTCTCCATTTTGTTTCTCCTCAGTCTATAGTGCCACCTTAAAATCCATTCACTCCTCACAATAGCTGTTCAGAAGAAAATCTCCCTATACTCAATGAATTGGTGAGGTGAACCATCCTTTTAGGCCCATCAACAGCTCCATCTACAGGACTGATTTGAGAAGGCCTTAGGTGTGTCCAGCTATACATGGGCAGGACTCTTTCTTGTCGTCAACATTCTTGGCACACAATTGTGTGTATATATATTTATTTTATTTATATGCTACCTTTCTCTCAGGCCAGGACTCATAGTGATGTACGTATATGGTGATGTACATGCAGGGCTCCTTCAGATTAATACAGGTTGAGAAGCGATTAATCCAAATAGCTTGGGACCAGAAGTGTTCTGTATTTTGGGGGGGGGGGGTGGTGGTGGTGGTGGTGGTGTTGGAATACGTGTATTTGCATACAGTTAATGAGAGGCTGGAGAGAGACTGAGGATATGTTAAATGGTTGGAAGCATAGATTCCTGCCATTTCACAGATCCTCGCATCTCTCTCCAGTTGTGTCTCTCTCCAGCCTCACAAATACAGTAAAAGTATGTACTGTGCTACTTGTGTTGCAGCTCAAAAAGATTTTGGAGTACTTTGGATTTTGCAGTTCTGGATAATTCTGGTATACTCAACCTATACTGTATATTCAGGGACATGGGCTACTGGATTTGATCCTGTTCCCTATTCATGCAGTTAATGAATACTGAATTGTTTCTGAACTGCCCTCTAAAGTAGGGATGTATCTAGCAGTTTCAAGCCAGTTGGAATGAACTCAGTAATCAATATCCAGGCCATGGTCATGGTGAACATCCCTTTTTCTGTTTTCTCTTCATATTTTATAAATCTGGATCATATACTTTGATCATCAAACAGAGTGCTGAAATCTGGCATGATCAATCATTTGGCTTCTTGAGCAGACAACTATAAATGTCTTGAACAAGACAGCAATATAACACATGGATTCATTTTCAAATATGACCTAATATTGATATTCAACAATAATAAAAAGCCTGAAGCACGAATCCAGAATGCTAATAAACCTGTCCCTATTAGATGAAGGGGTAAAGAAAAATCATACATTTTAATTAATTTTCTTCCATAAATTGTCAAGAAGAAATTATATCCTGAATATGGGCAAATTATCCTAGGAGAAATTAAGCAGGCAGTACCAAGAAGAAAACCACTACTGCTCCCAGTTGCTTCACACAAGTTTGAAACAGAAGTAACCCCTGTTTTTTTTATGAATCTCTTTGAATTAGTGCCAAAAATATAACAAAGAGAAAATAAGATTTTTACTGTAATGGATGGCTTGTGTGGTTGAGCAACTGCCCTCCCCCCCCCCCCCGCAAAAAATGCAATGTAGATGTGTAAAACTGATAGGCAAAACTGAACAACTTGCTAAGGACAATGTAGTATGAGAAAGGAAAGATGCTTAGAAAGGCAACCAAAATGAAGAGAGAACTGTAGGGTGGAAAATAGTAAGAGTGAACATGATTAAAGGTATATATATAAAGTGGTGACTGACCAGAAGGAAGTGGATAGAGAGGTGGTTTTGCTTTCACAAAGCTAGAACTTGGAATCATCCAGTAAAACTCAATGACGACAGCAGTCAAAAGGAAAGAAGTCTTCACACAGTGAATAATTAAATATGGAATTAGCATCCACAAAATGTAGAAATAAACATGAACTTAAATATCTGCAAAATAAGATGCATACACATTCATGAAGGCTACAGCTAACCATGAAGCCTCCAGGACCAGAAGGAGCACCAATTGCACACTGCCAGTTACTGAGGAACAACAATGGAAGAGCTACTACCCATATTTCCTTCTCTTGATGTTCTCATAGAAATGCAGTTGGACACTGTGAGAAATAGGAAACTGGACTAGAGAAACTCTAGAGGATCTTCTTATGGTAGCTCAGATCCTTACTTCCAGCCAACCATGAAGTGAAAGAGAAATGAAGGCTAGAATACTATTTTGGATTTCACTATTGGATTTCCAATATCTACCCAGACTACCCAGTGACTTGGATGTGATACATGCATAATAGAAATAAAGAGTTGGAAGAGACATTAAGGGCCATCAGGTTCAATCTCCTGCCCTGCTGGAATACAGAATCAAAGGACCCTGACAGATGGCCATCTAGCCTCTGTTGAAAAATCTCCAAAGAAGGAGACTCCACCACTGTCCAAGGCAGCATCTTCCATTGTAGAATAATTCTCACTGTCAGGAAGTTTGAAGTTTAATAAGTGGGGATATTCAAGATTCCCTCAGTGGAAGCGGACCATTCGAAGATTACGTTTTGATACAGGACCATTATAGATTGTTTTGGGAATCTATAGACAGAGAAGCTAAATTATTTGGCATGGGTGGAGGGAGAAAAAAAATAGAGGGACAGAGAGATAGAGGGAGGATATTGACTAAATTAGGACTGAGACACACAGATTGGATTGAGCTGGTCTCAAGTCTTTCTACTAGGGGTAGGCGCGTGTGCTAGCAGGATTTCCTCAGCATATCTTTTACATGTTTAGATATCAGGGTGTGGGCATGAGTAGGTGCAATTTTCTAATTCCCTCCCTTGATAATGAGGATGCCAGAACTCAGTCAGAATTGGTAACTTGGCAATTAAGTAACAGTGATTTAATTGCAGATCAGTCATTTCAGATTGAGGATGTAGAATACCATAGTTTAAACCATGTGTGTAGTCTTGTGTCTTCAGCTCACAGGGTATGAATGGAGAGATGGTAGATCACTTGAGTACACTGGAGGATTTTTTTACTGTCTTCATTTAATCTTCAAATAATGTATTTCTAATTAGTACAGCTGCTGCTGCTACAATTACTAATGCTAAAAACAATTACTAAATTACTAAAAACAACAACTGTAAAGGAGAAGGATCTAAAAGAGTAAAAGTCAAGTGGCAGTTGTTTTTGTTTTTTAGTATTTTGGTGTGTTTTTTTTTAAAAATCCATGTTGATATGCATGGTTGCAAGTTTGTTGGTAAACAGTCTTTGACCCAGCATTAGTAAATATAGAAATTTTGGGAAGAGCTAGGGGTTTTGTGTGTGTGTGTGTGTGTTTTCCTGCTCTTCTCCCATTGGAATTCTTGTACTACCTTCCCCCCCCCCCCCATTGCCCTTACAGCCTAGTGGATCTCTGAACCCTCTGAAACAAAAGAATTTAGGACGAGGAGACATTATTTAAAATTCCTCCCTACTGCCCAATGTCAGTGGAAACACCCCATGAGTAGAATACCAATTAAAAAAAAACCCTCTGGATTTTCAGGATCAGAGCCATGGCTTTCAACTCTCTTCTTTTAAGGCTTCAGATTTGTTCCCTTATACACATTTAGTTATTTATTTTCTTAAAAAAGGGTTTATGAGAGGAAATAGCTGCATAAAGGTAAAACCACTTTTTCACATTTATAGACTACATTTTTTTATGAATATACCAGTACAGACGATTAACTGCAACATGTTCACCATCTGTAGTTTGACATATGCCACCTCATCAAAAGGATATTTAAACTATTAATTACATGCCAGTAAATATGTAGATTAATGCATCTGTTCTAATTTGTCACACAATTCCAATGTGGCCTTCTGTACGGAACAAATTGTAAACATCTCCATTAAATCATTTTGTCCAAAATACATTTTAATAAAAATGAAATATCAGAAAGATTTGTTCAAAATGTATACAGTACCACCTGAATTCATCAAATGAGATTTACAAATACTTCAACTCACATCCTTATTATAAGATTCATATAGGCACTGGATTTGGCACTACTGTATGTAAATAAAATATTCAGCTTGAGAAACCAGCAAGGTTCTTATTTATCAGTTAAACATGAAACTCTTTTCTAAGAATGCAATACCTAAACACACATTCCATTAAAAAGAAGCATGTAGTTTGTTTGGCCATATATATCTATATATCTATATATATTCAAGCAGCCCCAGTCCAGTTATCCCAATATGAGACCATAATGTGCATAGTTGAAACCTTCCTCACTGGCTAGTTTTAATTTCGAAATCACATACATGTGCACCACTGCCAGCTAAAAGTGTGTTCTAATTTGCTCTGTACTGGGGATACAAATCTTTGCTTTTTTCTCTCTCACACACATTAGTGATGAATTTCAAAATATTTTCCCCCATAGTGTCAGATTTTGAGAGCATTTATACATTTTCAGTGATTTTTCACATTTGATTTTTTTTAAAACAAGTTTTGTGTGTAAATGATTCTCCAGTAAAGGTGATTTTGATTTGACCTGTGGATAAGTCAAGAGTAAGACTTAGGGTCATGTAATAAAGGATCTAAAGGATGAAGCCAAAGAAAACAATGCCAAAGAACTTACAGAATTGCAGGAGGCATAACTGTGTTCATGTTGAAAGATGGATGGATGGATACATGGATGGATGAGAGAAGAGAGGAATGTTAGTGATTCCAGGACAGATTACACTCTTGCATTTCACCAGGGTATGGTTTCTATTTTTATGAGAGTTAAGGTACAGTACTTACATTGACCCATGGATAAGTCAACTCAGATTTTTTGGGACAATTTTTTGTCTGAAATTTCTAGACTTATACATGAATATATATAAGTCTATCCATCTTTAATATGGTCCTCCTCTTATCTTGCTGTCTTCTACCTCACTGAGCATTACTGTCTTTACTAGTGAGTAATACATTTTTATTTTATGGCCAAAGTACAACAGCCTCAGTTTAGCCATCACAGCTTCTAGGGAGAATCACAGCTTTCAGGCTTGATTTGCTTTAGGACCATTTATTTACCTCTTTAACAATCCACAATGTCGACAGAACTCTTCTTGAGCATCACATTTCAAATGGGTTGATACTCTTCCTATCTGTTTTCTTCACTGTCCAGCTTTCACAACCATACACACTAGGGGCAAACAGGATTTAAACGAGAGTTAAACAAGAGTTAAACAGGAAATGCCCTATGTTTATCACAGGACATTTCCTGTTTAATTCTTGTTTAATTCTCATTTAAATCCTGTTTGCCCTCTAGTGTGATAAAGCAAATTGAAAATAATATTGTGACTGCTGGAAATTCTCATTTACAATAATGAACAGCTAAGCATGACCCCCAAAACCTACCTGCACAGGCTGTCAGTACCAAAACCAAAGTGTTTCTGAAGTACTGGAAATCAGAGCACTAGGAAATGATGAATGCAGCACATCGTGGCCACACAGTGCCTTGGTACAAGGAGTTGGCATATGACCCCAAGGGGTTTCTCTCCAACTGCCTGTTTTCAAGGCACCTCACTACAAGGAGAGTGCTGCAGATATAATTGCCAGGTTCTGATCCCCAGCACCTCAGAAATGCATCAGCTGGAGTGCTGTCAGGATGTAAAGTTAGTTTTTGCTTTTTTGGGGGGTGTCTTGCCAGACATAACTTCAATGACAGAGCTCCACCATCATAGTTAAAATGACAATGCAAGAGTCTTCACATTCTTGATTTCAGTTCTGTGAGAATAAACTAAATTTCTGTTACAGTTTTATTCATGCCACTGAACATTCTTTTCAGTCTTTTCCATTTCCATTCCATGTTCCATCTATGTACACTTGCAAATTTTGTACCAAAGAGACAAATAAACCATTATAGCAATTCCCATTTCAGCTTCAACTAAACACCAATTAAAAAGTAACCCTGCACAATGAGAACTTCAGTTTATCCACCAACATTCTTAAAGTAATAGGACTACTCCTGCTAAAACGTATAAGTGTTTTGCTGGCAAGTATTAAACTGAAGATGTTTTTATAGGCAGCCATACAGATTGGAAAGCCTTTAAAGCAGTTTCCATTTGCAGTATTACCTCTGGCAAGCCTAAATTTATATTACCCTAAAAACGAAGCACAAGCTTACATAATGCAAAACAGTCCTAAAATAGGAGGACATCTAGTAACTGTGTGCCAACAAAAAAGTCAGATTGAAGCCTCACTGCCAGTTATAATGGCAGCGTGATTTCTTGTTCTGCCTACAAACCTGACTAATTTGAAGTTTGATTTCACAGGTGACCTTTACTTGTCCCATGGAAATTGTTTTTCCATTATGCAATGCTTTGATTGATATGTGTGATGTAGCTAAATCAGAAGAGCTTCACAGTAAAATGAAGTTGTGGAAACAGTAGGTGTGGCCCTATTATTAGGCACTGTGAAGAAGCTGCCTGAGGCTGTAGATGGTGCTATATGGAAATCTAGCAGGAGTAACACCAAGCTGCTCTATCTCACTCCAGCAACTTTTAACCTTAGTTGTATCTCCAAGTCTTGGATGGATGAGATTTGTGAGTTCTTGTGCATGTGTGTTTGTATATGTGTGGGCTGCCTTTGGCTTTTTACCAGTTTGCAACAATTGTGTTAATGAAGCAAATGAGAGCATACCAGTTTGAAAATCTTCAGTATCACACTTCTCTTCAATCATGTAAGTGTTCTGCTTTGACAATCCATGGTCCCTTCCACACCAACTTCATAATCCTGACTTCCATGTCTTTCAGAACTTGTAGGCTTCTTTTTACTCCAATCCTTTCATTGTTTTGTTCAGTTTATTATTTTCTGTAATTAAGCAAGCACAGCAAAAACAAAACAATAACAAAAACCCTGAATGTCATGGAGTGAAAATAACCTCAGCCAACTTGTGAATAGTGAGGGGAAGAGGGGGAGGAGGAGAATCACACCCTCTCGTGCCACGTGACTGCTGCCAATTGTTACTGCCACTGAAGGGACCTATTGCACCAGGGGGACTAATGGAAAAAGAATGATATTAGGAGCCTATTGACTGGTCCTCCCTATCAATGAGAAGGTGTACTTCAGAAATACAGGAAATGCAAAGCAGCAACTGAATAGACACAATGTCATGTGATACGTATTACCTCATATAGTAAAATCCTTTGTCCATTCATAAAGTCAAGGGCTGCTTTTGATAAAATAATTGTTATGTTTTAATACATAACTATTATGTTTTAAAGGACACATTATTGTTGTAGAGACTATGACTGGAGTATAGTAAGAGAGGGGTATAAACTTTTTAAGAGAAATAGGTCAAACAGGAAAGAAGCAGCATTATATTTCAGGGATGAGGAGATCCAGGACTTAAATCTTGGAAGCCAGGTGGAGAGCATCTGGATAAAAATTAAAAGGGAAACAAACAACAGGAATGTAGAAAAATCTTGTAGCACCTTTCAGACTAACTAAAATAAAGAAGTTGGCTGCATGAGCTTTGTAGACTTCAGTTTACCTCCTCAAATGCATGTTATTGTAGAAGTCCACTATAGATCCCCAAGTTTGACTGAGGAATTGGATGATGCTTTGCTAAAACAGATGACCACACAATCAGAAAGGAGAGATGTAGTAGTGATGGGTGACTTTGACAATCCTGATAATTGCTGTATATGAAACTCAGCCAAGAATTTAAAGTTCAGCACATTCCTTACTTGCCTGGAAGACAATTTCATTTTCCAAATGGTGGAAAAGGCAACAAAGAGAACAACCAAGAGGGGTGACCTGGTTAATGTGATGGAAGTGGCAGGATAATTAGGTAGGAGTGATCTCATTCTCCTGGAGTTTGTTATAAAGTGGAAAGCGGAAGCCAAAAAATAGTCACACATTCTAGACTTTAGGAAAGCTGATTTCAGTACACTTAGGGACATACTGGGTGTGATCCCATGGTCAGGAACCGTAAAAGAGAAGGGAGTTCAGGACAGATGGAAGTTCTTCAAAAGGGAGAAACTGAAGGCACAATTTCAAACAGTTCCAATGAGGAAGGAAAAAAAAAAGGGAGGTGTCTCAAGAAACAAGGATGCATTACTATGGAACTTTCATCTGAGCTAGGTTTAAAAGGGACATGTACAGTTTAATAAAAGGGGAAAGGGGAAATCACCAAAGAGGAATTCAAACAAATAGTTAGCACATGTAGGGATAAGTCAGAAAAGCTAAAGCTCAGACTTTCTAGAGAAGTTAAGAACAATAAAAAGGGTTTTGGGGGGATGTCCACAGCTATAGGAAGAAGAAGAAGAAAATGGCAGGGCTGATGCATGGAGAAGATGGCAAAATGCCAATGGGGACAGAGAAAAGGTAGAATTACTAAACACCTACTTTCCTCATTCTTTTCACGAAAGGAAAAGGGTACTCAACCTGAGGAAAATGGAGCAGACAATGCAGTAGGGGAAATGCAGCAGAGAATAGGTAAAGAGGTAGAACATAAATCTAAATCAGTGGTCCCCAAACTGCTCTTTAAGGGATTTTGAACTTTAGCTCCCAGAATCCCAGGCTATTGGCCAACATGGCTGAATCTTCTGGGAGCTGAAGTCCAAAGAGCTGCCATTGTTTCCATCCATCTTAGAGATGTAAAAAAAATTATTGTATTTTTTCTTTTCATCAACAAGAAAGTGGTTTGTTTTTTTGTTTTGTTTTTTGGCACTCCAATGAGAAAATAGTCAAGCACCCTGGGACTGACCACTGGGGAACTTTTTCCAGCAAAACTTCTGAAGAAAAAAAAGACAAAAGAAGAAACACAAAAGAGAAAAAGTATTTGAAATAGAATAGAGTACCTTGTGTACAAAGGACACCTTTTATACCTAGCTTGTTTTTCTTACAAGCCTCCCCCCCCCCCTTTATGCAAGATAATATTTTGCAAGAAAGGATCTAAATATATGAAAAATCATAAAGACTGTGTATAACCTCTCACAATCTCACTCTGTGGTAAGAAACTTAGAAGTTCTTCATTCTTATGTGATAGAAGGAAATGAACAAAGAATGAAATGAAGATCCCTAATCCATATGTGGTCAGTAGAAGCTGTCTGCAAATATGCATGCAAACTCCATGCATCTGAGAAAGTAGACCAAATGTACAAAAGTGTATGCTACAACTTCATTTGCTCAGGTAGTCTCAAAGGTGCTATAAGATCCCTTTGCATGCATGAAAATGGTATGTGTACAGGGCACCCTTCCCTTACACGGGGGATCTGTTCTGGACACCACCACTCCCCCATGTACGGGACATTCCACGGATGCTTGAGCCTCATTTAAAACAATGGGACTCGTGCACATGGCAAGGCTTTCAGTGTAAGTGCACTGTACATTGTTATATAGCTAAAGCGCAAAATGAACTCAGGCTTGCTAGAGACGTTAAGAACAATAAAAAGGGCTTTTTTGGGTATGTCCGCAGCAAAAGGAAGAAGAAGGAAACAGTTGGGCCACTGCGTGGAGAAGATGGCAAAATGCTCACAGGAGACAGAGAACAGGCAGAATTACTCAACACCTTCTTTGCTTCAGTCTTCTCAGGAAAGGCAAAGGGTGCCCAACCTAAGGATGATGGGGCAGAGGACAGAATAGGGGAATCTCAGCACAGAATAAGTAAAGAAACAGTATAGGAATACCTGGTTAATCTAAATGAATATAAGTCTCCAGGACTAGATGAACTACATCCTAGGGTATTAAAAGAACTGGCAAATGTAATATCGGAACCAATGGCAATCATCTTTGAGAACTCCTGGAAAACAGGAGAAGTCCCTGCAGACTGGAGGAGGGCAAATGTTGTCCCAATCTTCAAAAAGGGGAAAAAAGAGGATCCCAACAATTATCGTCCGGTTAGTCTGACATCAATACCAGGAAAGATTCTGGAGCAGATCATTAAACAGAGAGTCTATGAATATCTGGAAGATAATTCCATAATCACAAAAAGCCAACATGGGTTTCAGAGAAACAAGTCATGCCAGACAAATCTGATCTCTTTTTTTGATAAAATTACCAGCTTGGTAGATGAAGGGAATGCTGTGGATATAGTATATCTTGACTTCAGTAAGGCATTTGACAAGGTTCCCCATGACATGCTTGCAAACAAGCTTGTAAAATGTGGACTAGACAAGGTAACTGTTACATGGATTTGTAACTGGTTGACTGACCGAACCCAAAGGGTGCTCAACAATGGCTCCTTTTCATCCTGGCAAGAAGTGACAAGTGGGGTGCCACAGGGTTCTGTCCTGGGCCCAGTGCTATTCAACATCTTTATTAATGACTTGGATGACAGTATTGAGAGCCTAGTTATCAAATTTGCAGATGACACCAAATTGGGAGGAGAAGCTAATACCCCAAAGGACAGGATCAAAATTCAAAATGACCTAAATAGACTAGAAAGCTGGGCCACAGCTAACAAAATGAAATTTAACACAGAGAAATGTAAGGTCCTACACGTAGGGCGGAAAAATGAAATGCACAGATATAGGATGGGGGACACCTGGCTGAATGAAACAACATGTGAAAGGGATCTAGGAGTCCAAGTAGACCACAAGTTGAACATGAGTCAACAGTGTGATGCAGCAGCTAAAAAGGCTAATGCAATTTTAGGTTGCATCAATAGAAGTATAGTGTCTAGATCAAGGGAAGTAATAGTGCCACTCTATTCTGCATTGGTCTGGCCCCACCTGGAATACTTTGTCCAGTTCTGGGCACCACAATTCAAAAAGGATGTTAAGAAACTGAAGCGTGTCCAAAAGAGGGCAACTAAGATGGTAAAGGGTCTGGAAACCTTGCCCTATGAAGAATGCCTTAGAGAGCTGGGGATGTTTAGCCTGGAGAAGAGAAGGTTAAGAGGTGATATGATCGCCCTGTTTAAATACTTGAAGGGATGTCACATTGAGGAGGGAGCAAGCTTGTTTTCTGCTGCTCCAGAGAACAGGACTCGGAACAATGGATGCAAACTGCAGGAAAAAAGATTCCACCTCAACATTAGGAGGAACTTCCTGACAGAGCTGTTCGACAGTGGAACACACTCCCTCGGAGGGTGGTGGAGTCTCCTTCCTTGGAGGTTTTTAAGCAGAGGCTGGATGGCCATCTGTCGGGTATGCTTTGATTGGGAGTTCCTGCACGGCAGGGGGTTGGACTGGATGGCCCTTGTGGTCTCTTCCAACTCTATGATTCTAAGATTCTATGATTCTATATACTAAATGTGCACAGTGTTCCTCATCTGGGAACCCAGATTAAAAGTAGATTATCTGCATCACACTACAGAGCCAACTGCACACACCTAGGTTCTTTCACAAACTATGTCCAGTGTTCATTGGCAGAAAACATTGATTACAAAAGTTAAAATAATAATTAAATTAATACTAAAACATAAGTTAAAAACAACATGGTAAAAACCATTAAAACATTAAGACAGCACACCATACCACACAAGTAAAATTCACGCACCAAATGCCTGCCTAAATAAAAGTGTCTTCAGCTGCTGATGAAAAGAAAGCAGGGAGGGAGCTGACTTAACTCCTGTGGAAGGAGCTTTGCAGTTGGATAGCATTGTGCAGTTGGATAGCAGCCACAGAGAAGGCTCTTTCCCAAGTCCTCACCACTGCACCTGTGAAGGTGGTGGCACTGAGAGAAAGCCCTCTCCTGTTGATCTTAGCACTTGGACTGACTTAGACAGGGAGATACAGTCCTTCAAATAGTTCGGACTCAAGCCATTTAGGGCTTTAAATGTAAAAACCAGCACTTTGAATTCTGCCCAGAAATTGACATGTAACCAGTTCGTCTGTTTCAGCAGGGGAATGACATGATCCCTGTGGCCACCCCCAGCCAATTTCTGAACAGTTCCCAAGGACGTCCCTGTGTAAAGTGCATTACAATTGTCCAAATAGAATGTAAGCAAGGCATGTGTCACCATAGCCAGATCCATCTTCTCAAGGCACACTAGTTTTAACTATGCAAATGCACTCTTGGCCACTGCTGAAACCTGGGCATCCAGGCTCATATATGAATCCAGGAGCCCACCCAAGCTGCAAACCTGAGATTTCACAGGGAGTGTAACCCCATCCAACACAGGCTGAGTCCCTATTCCCTGATCTGCCCTCTGCTTGATCAGGAGCGCCTCTGTCTTGCCTGGATTAAGGTTGCTTGTTCACCCTCATCCAGTCCATTACTGACAGCAGACACTGGTTTAGTACACAGACAGTTTCCTTGGAGTCAGATAGAAAGGAGAGACAGAGTTGGGAGAGGTCATCCAGAGTTTTGGGTTGAGGTGTTATCAGCATACTGGGGACACCTCATCCCAAAACTCTGGATGACCTCTCCCAGTGGTTTCATGTAGATGTTAAATAACATGGGGGACAAAACAGAACCCCAAGGGACCCCACAGGCCAATGGCCAATGGGTTGAACAAGAGTCCTCAAACACCATCATCTGAGTTCATGACCTCCAAGAAGGGTCAAAGCCACCATAAGACAGTGCCCCCAGGTCCCATCCCAGAGAGGCAACCCAGAAGGATACCATGGTACATGGTATTGAAAGCAGCTGAGAGGTCCAGCAGAACCATTAGGGACATACTCCCCAGTCCATTTTCCTGTGTAGGTCATCCACTAAAGTTACCAAAGTGGTCTCTCTTTCATAGCCAGGTCTGAAGCCAGATTGAAAGGGATCTAGATTATCCATTTCATCTAAGAACCCCTGGAGCTGGAAGCTGCCACACATTCCAACACTATGTCCAAAAAGGGGATATTTGAGACTGGCCAATAGTTCTCCAATCTGGTGGGATCTAGGGAAGATTTTTTTCAACAGTGGCCTCACCACAGCCTCTTTTAGAAAAACTGTGAACCTGCCTTGCTGTAATGAGGCATTCACTACTTCCCTTATCCAGTCACCCAGTCCCCTTCTTACTGCTTTCCACAGCCAAGATGGATGCAGTATGCATGTTGTGGCTCTCACCGCTCCAAAGATTCTGTGCACTGATTGGTTTAAAAATAGACTTCACCAAGTTTGGATATCTTTTTCTTTATTCTTGAACTAGATGGAAAATCTCCAGGCATGGTTCCATTCAGGCTATTCCCTAATCATTCTTCTACAATTCTGGTTAATCAGAAAAAAATCTCAAATAGAAAGATATAGTGTTCCAAGTATGTTTTTTCCCCAAACCTTATGTGTTTCTGTGTACTTCCACTAAGGACAGATACATTTCGCCATATTTAAATAGGTGGGTTACATCAATCCAGAATATACATTTCAAAAGGTCTATACCGTTCTCCCCCTTTTTTCCCATGGTTCCTTCATGGTTGCAAATCGAAACGGTACATTCAATTCTCATTCCAGTTGACTATTCTGTATTCTTATACCAAAAGAGCAGTTTTTTATAAGATTTTTGGTATTTGATAAAGAATTACATAAGAAGTCTGATATGGTCAGATTTCTGAAGTTAGCTGCTCCGCCATTGGAGAAAATGAAACAATGTAGTGATTCTTTCTGAGAAAGTAATAAATCTGAGCCAGAATCATTAATGAAATAAGGGACCTTTTTTAACTACTAAATATCAGTCAGAAAGGGCATTAAACATATATTCAGTGCTCACATTAAATATCATTCAGACATAAAAATGCTCAGCTCTTTTGTGACCATTCAGGCCATGCTTCAAAACAGGAGTGGTAACTGTACACTCCATCAGTTCTTGTTGGATTGCAATCCCTGCACCAGTCAGTGGTGAGAATATGCAGTCCAATTTCTGGAAATTTGCACAATTTCCTATTTTATAATACACAAATTAATATATATATATATATATATATATACATACATACATACATACATATATACAAAGAAGCACAGGAATATGAAGCATTACCTTCTAATTCAAGTGTCAAAATGAACGCATAGGTGTTTTCATCATGCCCTAAAATAGTTTTAATTATCTCTTTGGAAATGGCATTCACTTCATTTTCAAAGTCACATTCTAAAGAAATCCTGCCCCCTAATCAGTTATGTAACCTTTAAAAATTAAGTTAGTGATCATGTCTTTAAAAGTAAGTGAAAATGGTTTTAAATTATATTTGAATGAATTTATTTTAAACACCTCTGCAGTATATCTTCAGACTCATTCTGCAGTCCTAAAAGGGTTGACAAGCTGGCAAGTGAATTTCTGGATAAAAGGAAGCCTTTCTTCTTTTCCTTTCCTTTCCTTTTCTTTTTTCTTTCTTTCTTTTTTCTTTTTGGCAATGGGGAAGAAGAAAGGTATATAACAATAGACTGCTTATTTGATCCTGGTATAGAAGAGTTTTTCATTTACTGAATCCTCCTTAGTGGTAGAATTCAAAGATATAGCTGTGTTAGTCTGTAGAATCAATATGTAGAGAGATCTTGTAGCATCTTTGATACTAACTGAAAGAAAGAAGTTGGCAGCATGAACTTTCATAGACTTCAGTCTACTTCCTCAGATGCTTTTTTTTAAGAAAAAAAAGCATCTGAAGAAGTAGACTGAAGTTCATTAAAGCTCATTCTGCCAACTTCTTTCTTTCAGTTAGTCTCAAAGATGCTACAAGATCTCTCTACATACTGAATCCTCCTTAGATTGTGAATAGAGCAGAAAGTCATGGCACAGCTGGTGCAAAAAGCAAACTTCTTACCTATAACATTACATTCAAGTATCTCTTTTAAGTTAAGCGGCAATGTGCTAGGAGTCAGGAAGTACATTGTGCACCATGCTCCTGAAAGTATTTTTAGAAGTACTTTCTTCTGTATTAATGAGCCTAGTGTGCATGAAACTGCAGTTCTACTACATTTCAGTAGCCTGGGTTCCAATCCAAATTAAGCCCTGAACAGTGTTTCTCTTTATTGTGTTCTGGACTAGCAGTAATGGAAGAGAACATGAGACTTAAATCAGCACATACAACAGACAATGTCATTGCAGCTGAATTGGCCACATTTTTATTGATTCCAGCTGCTAGAGCTTTGAGTTGATCTGTACATGATTGGACCCACCTGCAGATTCTTGGCCCCAACACCAAACCCACCGAGTGGAAAATCACAGGATGATACAGGATCAACATGGGTGGAAGCCACTATCTCCCCATGCCACCTGGATGCCAGCTCATTCCCCAATCAAGTCCTCTTGCTAAAAGCCTACCCATTCAAGATCCCTTCAGGTTATCCTTGAAGTAGGACAGACAAGCCCATCTCTTTTTCTTTCCTTCCTTCAATTAATGCAGCCCAATACACACACTGCCAATTCCAAAATTGTGAAGTACCAAATCATGACTGTGTAGAAACATTAAAAGATCATATGCCTAGTGCCTAAAGCCAAGGAGGTAGGGTCTAAAGGCTATTTTTGAAGAAGTAGCATGGAGCTTGACCATTTCTTCCTTATATCTTCCTCAGGTAGAGAAGCCTTGTTCTTATTATTGGTTGGCCACAAGGGGAGCCATCCTGGGAGCTTATACTTAGTGCAGGTATTGCTGGGAAAGAAAACAGGGCACCAGAGGAGGTCATGGGTCTCCTACACCTCCCATGCTTTACTCCTGAAGTCATCTAATAGGAATCTGGATAAATTTGGAAAGTACTCTTGAAGACTTTTGAGATGTAAATATAAATAAGCAACTTCAATTTTGAAAATAGTGATATGTGGCTGTCAGTAAGAGGAGATGCATATTTGTTGTTCAACTCATGGCAGCCCTGTGGATGAGACATCTCCAAATCTCCCTGTCCTCCACTATTCTGTTCATTTCCCATAGACTCATGCCTGTGTCCTCCCTAATTGAGTCTAGACATCTTGTGTATGGTCTACCTCTCCATCTTCTGCTCTCAACCTCTCTTGGCATTATTGTCTTTTCCAGTGAGTCATGCCTTCCCATCATGTGGCTGAAGTACAACAGCCTCAATTTAATCATCTTGGCCTCCAGGGGTATTGCCAGCATGATTTGCTCAATGACCCTTTTGTTTGTCTTTCTGGCTGTCTGCAGTATTCTCAGCACTCTTCTCCAACACCACATCTCAAATGAGTTTATTTTCTTTTCATTTGCTTTTTTTCACAGTCCATCTCTCACATCCATGCATATTGTTTGGGAATACTATGGCTTGGATGATTCTAATTTTGATGCTCAGTTGTATATCCTTACTCTTTCATGGCTGCTCTTCCCATTCCTAGTCTTCTTCTTATCTCTTGACTGCAATCTCCATTCTGGGTGATATTTGAACCCAGGTTCAATAAATCTTTGACCTATTTCAATTTTCCCATTGTCTAATTCAATTTAAGTCAGTCCTCCATGTTCATTATTTTTGTTTTATTTATGTTCTGCAGCAGGCCTGCCTTTGCACTTCCTTGACCTTCCTTAGTAATTGTTCCAAGTCATTATGTTTTCTGCTTTTAATATTATGTTGTCCACATATCTTAGATTGTTATGTTCCTTCCTCCTGTCTTCACTCTTCTTGTCATTAATTGCAGGGATGGGACTCATGTGGAGCTGCAGACATTTGTTGTTGTTGTTGTTGTTGTTGTTGTTATTTACTTATATCCTGCCTTTCTCCCAATATAGGGGCACAAGGTGGCACAGAGCAAATTTAAAACAATACAATTTTAAACAACGCCAAAGCATTAAAATGTATAAATATAAACTTTTTTTTTTTAAAAAAAAATAATTTTAAAAGTAAAAATAATTATTCATTAATATTTAAAATATATTAAAAACTCCTTGCATTAAATGTTTTAAAAACATTTAAATAAGATGATGATGATGATGATGATGATGATGATGATGATGATGATGATGATGATGGACTGAAACTCTCAGCATTCCTAACCATTGGTTACAGTGCATCTGGGACACTGTGTGATTCCCAATCCTGATTTTACTGTAACTAGTAACCAATAGTGCATGGTATTTCTCTCTGGGGTTGTGGGCACTGTTATGACAGAAGAAGAAAAAACACAGAGCAAATTTGGCTATGCCCATGTTTACATGTTATCTGAAACATATGAAATATTTCTCTTGAGGGTGAGTAATCTATGGTCCTAGAGATGCATGGCTCTATTAGTCTAACTCCAAAAGTAGACATTTGTGGCAAGATACAAGTGTGTCATGCTGTGGGTTCTCATGAATTAATTTAGTATCTAAGCAGGAACATCAAGATACTCTCAAGTAGAAGGTGGAAGCCAGCTGCTGCAGAAAAGGATTTATTTACAGTAGAAAGCAGTAGGCAAGCATTTACAGTAGTTACATTGCTGATGGACCAACTGAAAGCAAAACTCTCTCACAGAGAGATTCAGACAGACAAGACTCACACCAGACTCTCTCTGGACTTACTCAGGACTCACAGGACTAACATACTGAGCTGTTCAGCTTATCTTTTACAGCTTCTTATATAAATATAGCCTTGGTGTCCAGGTGCTGTCTAATACATATCTGTTGTCTGCAGGCATAACATATTACACCATTTTAATGTGAAAGTGTCTCTCAACCAACAACATGCTTTGCAGGTATAAATAAAGGGGGTTCTGGCCTTTGGGGGCTGTCACCCACTGGCAAATAGTCCCTAACAACTTCCATCCAAGGAAATAGTGCTTTTAAAAGAAGAAATTTTTCTACCCCTGATTTTCATCTTATCTGGAAAGCCTGGAAGACACAATGTATCATATGTGGTCTGAAGAGATATATCCATGAGACTACATAGTGAACCTGCCTGGACACATTTTCTTGGCAGGAAAATTAGGTGACCATTAGGAATATAAATCTTTTCTTATTTCATTTTGGTATGCGAGAATGAAAACTCTCATGACATTTTGCTACATTTTTCATGCAACATTACCCCTCAGTTCCATGCAAACATATGTATACATTCTTCTCATTGAGGAGAAACAAATTTGGGAATATTCCTTATTTACCTACTGGGTATATATATTTATTTGTTTAATTTATACTCCACCTTTCTTCCAGCATGGGACATAAAAAAGCTTACAATAATTTAAGACCAAAAATAAGGTAAAATCTTATCTTACAAAAGTTTTAAAACAATTAAATAACAATTCTCTTTTTAAACACTTGGTTAAAAACAGTTTAAAACTCATTTAAGTAAATAACTGTATAAAAGTAAATCCTACACAAATCCAGAATCTTGGAATTTTGTGTCTATTTTGAGTTTCAGTTCAACAGATCTACCACTCTGTGCCCAAAGATTTAAAAGACAAGATCAGTAAGCTTTAAACCCAAATAAAACTCCCCCATGCAGGTGTTTCAAAGGCACACATAAAATTAACCAGTGATTTCCTTACAGCCCCCCCCCCTCGCCAACCACCACCAATAACTGTGTTTCCATGTGAGGTTGTTGATTTTTTAAAAAATTTCTGCTATCAATGAAATCATTGTTGTTATACAGTGCCCAGAAAACACTGTGTTCTTTTCACACATAAATAATTTTATAAACAATTAGTCATACTACTGCTAATAATAATTTATTCTGTTTGTCTTTTAACTAGTACACAGAAGCACTGAAAAGAAACATTTGAAATTCTTACTGGTAACAGATGAGAGACTGAACTTGTTTTACAAGTAAAATATATGTGCAAAATGCTTTGTGAGAGGTAACATTCAAACATGTGAAACTTGCTTGTTTTCAGAAATGGCAATCCCTAAAGCATTTTGCCATCTACTTTTCTAGATCAGATCTGATGCAATTTGGGAAAGTTGCCACAAAGTTCAGAGTCTTCAGCACACCTCCTCAGTTGCAATCCAAAAAAGTAACTTTTCCACCCTCTGCTAATTGGCCAGCTTGGTCTTAGCAAGTCATAACTGATATTTTTCTGAGATTTGGGATTTAAAAGCCCCATGATTGGACAGTTTCCTTTCCTTCTGACTTTTCTATTAAGTATTGTTTAGCTCATTTCTCTACAGCAAGTGCTAGCCACTTTTCTGCTTGCTTACTTGTTTTGTTGTTAATTGTCTTCAAGTCAACTTGCAACAGCCCTGCTATGTTCTTTGTGATTTGTTTCTGACATCTGTTCTGAGTGCAGCTTCCTTTTCATTTCTTTGAATGAATCTGTCATCCTTTGATTTCTTTTATATAGTTCTTCCATGTATTATGTCCATTCTACTTACTCATATAATGTGTTTTGCTATAGGTCATAAAGCATCCCCCCTCTTGGTTTAAACTTCCCTTTGGTTTCTTAGACCTTGTGAAAGAGTCCTTTTTTTGTTGACATCTTCTATTTCTCTACATTGGTTGTTATAGTAGTTCTTCTTGACTCATCACACAAGTTACCGAACAGTTGCATTCAGGTTCTGACTGTTGCTGTCACCTTTTACTTTTGCTTCTTAATATTTAACACTTTAAAACACACACACACACACACACACACACAAAGGACAATAATGTCACATGAGGAATATTAACAGGTTGTATTTCTTCACCTTTTGCACATTTTCCTCAGTTATTTTTATATGTAACTGTATATGTTTTTAACATGTTGTACCCCACCCCGATTGCTCGCTCAGAGGGGCAGGTTAGAAATTATTGTTGTTGTTGTTGTTGTTGTTATTTCTGCATATTGACTCTATGGCGATGACTCATACTGGGAACCAAAAACTGTTATACTAGTTCTCAGTCCATCATTACTGTCATCAGCCTGCCTGAACTTGCTGATAGCAGAGCTGTTGGGTGCCTTTGGGATTTATTTCAATGCAGGCAACTTGAAGACAAGCCCAGCAGTTTCTCATCTACTGTCAGGTTGATCTACTCATCAGAGAATTCTCCGTTTAAGTGAGCTGACAGCAGGGCCATCTTTTGGGATCCCAACATGACAATTGCAGAATATTGATATCTAGAGTTACTAATAGCCTCTGAGAAATAGCTCCCTGGATGGTGTTTGTTTGTTTCTTCCTCTGAAAATGGTGGTAACTCATCTTGTTTGGTTGTAGTAGCATTGCTAACATCCTCTTTCTACAGAAAAATTAAGAGATGTGAACATGAACTCTGCTATATTACCACACTGCCAGATATCTTCTCCAAACTGATGCCTTCCAGGTATTTTGGACAACTACTCCCATTATGTCTTTATGTATTCATTTATTTGACCTATATCCCACCTGTCTACCTGAACTTAGATTTAGGACAGCTTACAAGGGAAAGAAATAGATAAAGGTAGATTAAACATGCTGATGTTAAAAGATAATTGCTGCATGTGTGTATACTGGGATGTCAGCCACATCCAAAGAAAATTTAGTTGTAATGGTTTCTACCCTGCAGTGGGAAAGGAAATATTACTGAATTAAAATACAATTGAACAACATATAGCCTGTGAACATGTATGAGAGATGTAGTAGTAATAATAGGATTATTTCTATTCTGCTTTTTTGGGTGGGGAATCAAAGCGGATTACAGCAGTCAAACAAACAGCTTCATTTATATACCGCGTCATACCACCTAAGCAGTGTCTTAAGCGGTTTACAACTGTAAGCTACTTGCCCCCAACAATCTGGGTACTCATTTTAGCGACCTCAGAAGGATGCAAGCCTGAGTTCAGCTTGAGCACCTTTTGCTGGTATTGAACTCGCAACCTTATGGTTTTGAGTGAGTGGCTGCAGTACAGGCATTTTACCACTGTGCCACCAGGGCTCTTGAATGTGATATGAATGTGCAAAGATGTATTATCTCCTAACCCAGCTCCCCAAACCTACTTTCTCATCCAGCAGGTGCCCCGAGAAGTAGAGCTCTGCTCCTCTGGCAATCAGGGTGTTGCAGGATGACAGCAATCTGGAGTACAATGAAGAGTTGCAACAAAGGGCATAGTTCTGATAGGTGTATTGCAGAGCTCTGATGGCAGGAGGCTGGAAACATCATCCTGCAGTGCCCTGATTACCAGTACAAGACTTCTGTTACCCATAATTCTCTTTATGAAATTTTGGTATAAATGATATCCCACATGATCCCTAGATGAACCCTGGTCGACTGTATACCATTGTGGGTGAAGCAAGAGAACATGTACTTGCTTCCTCTAAGGGGAAATCACCTTTTAGCAAATATTGCCTCCAGATAGTCTAGAAAGTCAAAAATGAGATTATCAATATGTCCATGCAATCAAAAGGTATAATGTCTGCCCTCCTTGAGCTGCTTATCCCCTCCTCAGATTGTCAGACCAGTTCAAGTCCCCCAACACAATAGGACACCTCCAATGAGGTGTCATCCATGCAATTATGCACCCTTTGCCACAGGCTTCATTCTGCTTATTAAAAAAAAACCTTAGATTCTTGTCATCAATGCTGCTAGTGGTGTTAGTCCAGTTGCACCCAGCACCCAGCCCAGTCATTTTTATTCCATGACTGAGTCTCATCTCTATCTTACATCATTTGGACTCTGGAAGAAGCCTCATCTTTGGTAAAGTATCACCCTAGTTCTATCCCATGCTAAACCCTTGTTTTCCCTGAGCCTTGTATGAATGTGTGTATGTTAGCGAACTATGTGTATTTTTCCCCTTTGAATAAATCAGACATTAATTAGACAAGCCTGTCTCTGCTCCATTTCTTGAATGTCGGGAGGATGACCTCGCAGGGCTGTTGTAGCCAGCCCATCTTGCAATATGGAACTAATTATAAATTCCCCTCACTAGACCCTTGGGTACACCTCTGTTGCTAAGTGTGGCTGTAAGTATTGAGGTAGGTTGGATGGTTGTAATTTGTGATTATGGTGATAGTGTCATTATATTAAACATGAATACCAAACAGTTATGAATATGTTAGTTTGGCTTATGCGTTTGTAACCACTCAACAGGACACCAGCCATAGGAAAGAAAAAGGAAGGAAGGAAGGAAGGAAGGAAGGAAGGAAGGAAGGAAAAGAAGGTATAGCATGTTCAAAGATTCTTTCTAAACACCAGGGCTCAAATTACCAAAAGCTTATCTGAATTCAAAAGGTATTTCTTTGCTGGTGGAAGATCAGTGTAGCCACTCTTACAAGGGAGATCCATAGCCCAGCAGCTGCCATTGCAACTCTTTTCCCACATGCCCACCCAATCTGCAATTGAAGCAGGGCAAGAGACACCCCTCCCCATGAAAAAACAGTCCTTCACATAACCTGGACACAAGCCATATAGTACTAAGCAGAATTATACAGAACTTTGAACTGAGGCTGAAAATAGACTAGTAGCTAATGAAGCTGTTGTAACAAGTTAATCATGTGCTTTTTGTACATAGTCAACAGCCAAGTTTTGTTCACTTAAAGGGTTTCTGGACAACCCCAACAGGAAAGAAGAAGCCCTTAAAGTGAACAAAATTTGGCTACCTGTTTTGAAAAACAGCAAAACCAGGACTCAGTAAATGCAAATGAAAAAACACCCAGGGTCAGGGGTTTTCACAGTAGACAATGGAGTTTATCACACAGGCCCTGGAATGGGCCTGTTGCATTTCAAAAGGGGGTGTGATGGGAACGGGAGGCGGCATAGAACACAGTTTACCACACAGGAGAACACTGCTGCCGGAAGTTCTCATAGCATTACTGATGTGTCCCAGAGGGGGCGATTTTCAGGAATGCTTCTAAACAGTTCCTGAAAATCACCTCCTGGGGAATGCATCTGGAACACAATTAGAACTTCCAGCGGTGGCGGTGGCATTCTGCTGTGCTGTACACTGTACACTGTATTCTATACCACCTCCCATTTCCATCATGCCCCCCTCCCTGTTCCAGGGTCTGTGCAATAAACTCAAATAATTACTAATTAAACAGACACTAATCCTCTTTGCATATCCTCCCACCCTGAGGCCTTGCCATCAACAATACACAGATTAACATGGAAATCATTCCTCCCTACCCAGGGTCACGCAATATATATATACACCCAACTCTCTTCCATGCCAGAATTTTCTGAACATACCAGCCACATATGCATTGCCAATCCTATACTCCTTTAATGAATCCTTTTTTAAAAAGCTCCATCTTCTTGCCAGATAGCATTAATCAATAAGTAGTAATCAGAAATTATACCCACATAATACATTATACTAGCATCTTCTCAGAGCTTAGGATAGTTACTTTCTGGTCTATGTAGACTTGCCATTTGGGCTGGCCTCGGGGAGAAGTCAGAGTGGGGCATCGATACAATGCAAGCCCTGAATCCGCCCCCATGGTGGTGTGACACTGCATGATTCTCGACACGGCACATGGCATCACAGCACTCCTCTAACACTGCATTTACACAATGCAGTGCTAAAGGAGTGCCTTAAAGCTGTTGCGCCATGGCTATCACAACCTTTCCAGTGCTCAAAAAGGAACCACTTTTTGTGGCTCCTTTTTGCACCCTGAAAAGGCCAGATTGGGGCCCCAGCAAGTTGTTGTCATGGTCCCAGTCTGGGGAAGATGGAGGCAGCTGCAGGCAACCCCTTCAGGGGTGGTCTGCACAGCCCCATAATACACTAGCCAGTTTGGCCAGTTTCCCAAGATCATCCCGTCCATCTCCTCATCTATGTACACAGTGTAGACCTCTATGGCAGTGAAGTCATATGCATAGGCAGTTATGTGGAAACCTAACTCCACAAGAGACTCAACCTCATGGCTTCTTTTTATACATGTGTTCTCTTCTACAGACATTTGCATTGCAAATGAGATGCTGTGGGCCAGGGCAAGTCAGGATACCTCTGCTTCTCACTCCCCCATAGATGGAATCAGTGGATATAATTTGTGAAAAGAGCTAATTATGAAAGGCAAATTATATGTACTGAGTTTTGTGACACAACTGTAATCCTGAAAATTTACTGGAAATCTATCATATAGGTGAGTCACCTTAGATGCATACTAAATGCAAATTCTGCTTCTTTCATAGAATCATAGAATTGTAGAGTTGGAGAAGACCACAAGGGCCAACCAGTTCAATTCCCCTACCATGCAGAAACTCCCAATCAAATCAGCCCTGACAGATGGCCATTCAGCCTCTGCTTAAAGACCTCCAAGGAAGGAGACTCCACCACACTCTGAGGGAATGTGTTCCACTGTCGAACAGCCCTTACTGTCAAGAAATTCCTCCTCATGTCTAGGTAGAATCACTTTTCCTGCAGCTTGCATCCACTGTTCTGGGTCCTAGTCTCTGGAGCAGCAGAAAACAAGCTTGCTTCCTCCTCAATATGACATCCCTTCAAATATTTAAACAGGGCTATCATATCACCTCTTAACCTTCTCTTCTCCAGGCTAAATATCGCCAGCTCCCCAAGTCTTGTCTCATAAGGCACGGTTTCCAGACCCTTCACCATCTTAGTTGCCCTCTTTTGGACACGCTTCAGTTTCTTAACATCCTTTTTGAATTGTGGTGCCCAGAACTGTACACAGTATTCCAGATGGGCCCTGACCAAAGCAGAATAGAGTGGCACTATTACTTCCCTTGATCTAGACACTTTACCTCTATTGATGCAACCTAAAATTGCATTGGCCTTTTAGCTGCCACATCACATTGTTGGTGGTCTACTTGAACTCCTAGATCCCTTTCACATGTAGTTTCATTCAGCCAGGTGTCCCCTGTTTATGTTGATATAGGACTATATATGATGTTGGTTGCCCCAATGGTTGGTAGCTTGTTGTTGTTTGTAATGTCTTAGATTATATTGTAATTATAATGTATTATTATTATTATTATTATTATTATCTGTGCATTTCATTTTTCTACCCTAAGCACAGTACTTCACATTTCTCCATGTTGAATTTCATTTTGTTAGCTTTGGCCCAGCTTTCTAGTCTATTCAGGTCATTCTGAATGTTGATCCTGTCCTCTGGGGTATTAGCTACTCCTCCTAATTTGGTGTCATCTGCAAATTTGATAGGTATGCTCCCAATTCTGTTATGCAAGTCATTGGATGTTGAATAGCACTGGGCCCAGTACCGAACCCTGTGGTACCCCACATGTCACTTCTCCCCAAGATGAAAAGGAACCATTGTTGAGCACCCTTTGGGTGTCGCCAATCAACCAATTACAAATCCATGTATTACTTACCTTGTCTAGCCCATATTTTACAAGCTTGTCTGCAAGAATGTCATGGGGAACCTTGTCAAAGGCCTTACTGAAATCAAGATAGGCTATATCCACAGCATTCCCTTCATCTACCAAGCTGGTAATTTTATCAGAGAGAGAGAGAGAGAGAGAGAGAGAGAGAGAGAGAGAGAGAGAGAGAGAGAGATCAGATTTGTCTGGCATGACTTGTTTCTCTGAAACCTGTGTTTACTTTTTGTGATTATGGCATTGTCTTCTAGATGTTCACAGACTCTCTGCTTAATGATCTGCTCTAGAATCTTTCCTGGTCTCCTTTCATGTCCCCCCCCCTCTTTTTTTAAAAATCATTCTGCTCATTTAAACATTTTGCTTCCTGAATTTCCTTCATGCCTTGTGTGCAAGAAAACACTAGAGATGGAAAGGCTTTAGAAGGTCTCCAGTTAAATTTTAGCATCATTGCCATTTCTTCATTAATGAAAATATGTGCTGGCAAAAAAGGAAGTTATGCTCCCTTTGGGTGTTAAATTTCCATTCATCATTGTAGCAGCAGTTTCTATGGGGAGCAGTCCCTTTTTACCGACAGGAACCCCCCCCCCCACTTCTTTACTCTGTAAAAAAATTTTAATGGATGAAAATATAGCTTGCAGGAAATCACCCTGCTGTTTGGGGAAAAGAGGAAGAAGAACAAAAACTGATCACCATGGCAGCCATAAAGTAACCTGCCAGTTCTTGCTTCTTTTCTTAAAGGGGTAATTTTGAACTGCTACAAAAATACTTAAACTCAGTATCCCATGGACTGTGCATTTCTTTCTTTTGAAGAGCCAAAACGGCAATTGTCTAAGCTTACTAACAGAATAGTTTGCTGCAGAAACTCTTTTGTAACTTAGTAGGGAACACATAGGTAATGTGACAGAATATATTTGAGTTATCATATGCATCTGGCCTATGATGTCTTCTCTAAAAAAAGCAAATTACCACATCAGGAAACACTGTTATCTCAGGAGGAAATTAGCCATGTGGAACTTGTTTGGAAATAATGGGATACTGCCAGAAGTAAGCTTGCTTCTTATGACCAGTGGTGCGACATAATAGCTTCCAGATGTCTGGTGCTGCAAAAACCATAATCCCCAATTCTCAGATGTGTTGGCTCAGGAAGATGGGAATCAAAAGTCTAAATGATCTGAGGCTCTTTTACATTACACAATTATACCACTATGATTTAGCTGCCATGGTTCTATCCCATGGAAAATCCGGAGGTTTGTAGTTTAAGGAGGTGTAATTTAGAATTATCAACCAGAAAATTCTAATGCCTCACCAAACTACAACTCCCAGGACTCTCTAGAAGGCAGCCATGGCACTTAAAGAAGAATTATAGTACTGTAATTGTGTAGTATGAAAGGACTCACGGTCTGAGTTGCTTGCCCCTGTGTTACGGTGTTGATATATATATATATATATATATATATATTTAAATGGAAAGAAGGGTGAGAGGAATCTTTGAGACTTTTATGATTTTTTTCCATCATAAACTTTTGTAAACTGCCACCCACACCTGAAAATGCAAAAAGTGCACCAGCATATGTCTTCAGGTGTAGGGTTGTGTCATTTTTACATCCTTTTTGGGTTTTTTACATGATTTTGTTCTGTTTTGTTTCCACAAAACGTATATCTTTAAATGTGTGCTTTTTCTTAAGTTATTTCAGTGCACCTCCACATTTCTTCAAGTGTAGGGGTGTGAATTTTGGCATTCTATTTGCATTATTCTCTTCTACATTCTTATCATAGAATGTAGTTCTTAAAAATTCACCTTTCTCCCAAGTTATTTCTGAGTCTATTTTTATCCATTCACTTTGCTTCACAATAAATAGCATTGCAGAAAATATGTTTTTGGCAATGTTCCAATGTACACATTAGTCTGAGAGAAGCAGATTAGGTAATTTCATATAGGAATTCACAAAGGTATAATCTCTGAAGCATTTTTAGGCTAAAGCATAATGCTTAGAAGCTTTCTACCCTTTCTGTTTCGTCACAGTATAAAATGGGCGAAGCAGCATGTGGGGAAAAAAGATTGTATGCATTTGACTATGTACAGAGAAGTCACAATCAGGGAAAATGTGTACTGAAGCACGGAATTTGTTCACAAGGGAAAATGGGCATTGTTTATTTGCATTATAACAGTAGCTGATTCACTAACATATCTAAGAAATTACTTTTCCCTAGTCTATATTAGACATTTATTGAAACCATTGACAATATTGATTTTTACAAAAAATTCTTCAATTGATTTAATACACCATGCCTGCAGAAATGTGAGCATAGTTTTTTAGAAATGTGAGAGATAATAATGGATTTTTAAAGCAGAGTAATAAAATTGACAAGGCTGAACAACAGCCAGTCTGTTATCCATATAAATATGAGTTCATTGCTTCAGTACAATTAAACCAGTGTCCACACAAGGGGAAGGAGGATTTACTGTATAGTTTTATGTGCTACAGCACATAGGTATCAGTGGTCTCATGACCCAGAAGACTGACACAAAGGAAAGAAGTAGACATTCATGCGTTTATACTTTCCATATGATAATCACACAGCATCCTGTCTCTATGTAGCCATAGTGTCATTAATTAGCAGGTCACATGTGCAGTTATGGAGAAAGAGAAGAGAAAAGGTGGCTCCTCATTACAGTGATGCAGGGAGAGAGAGGATGTAGAAACCTAACAAACATAAACTCACCATAAATATACCATGCCTAAATTCATATAGGGTAACATGGAAACTAAAACGTAGTTCATATTGGCATGCAAAGTTTGATTAGTCTAACAAAGCTAATGGTGAGTGAACAGATTGCAGATAATGAATTATGTATCAACAGATGAAATCTACACACAAGGGGAGTTCTCAGGAAAATCAGTGCTCTTGGAGCAGAATAATTTTGTTTGTTTCTTTGTTTTGAAGGCAGGAAGAGGCTAGAAACTATCATCAAAGCAAGTAAAAGCTGTGACTCTTTGTAGTTGTGACAGTAGTTCCAGAAATATATGTGTTTCTATGGAGGTATGGAAATGCTAGAAGAGGTATACAAATGTTAGAAACAACCTTCTAAAAGCCCTCAAGGTTCAATTTAAGTTTTTAAATACAAACTGCATCTTTGTCCTGGCATGTCTTCTTTTTATCAAGTGTCATTAGTAAATGCCTTTGCATATATCTAGAAGGAAATTTATCAACATGTCTATTGAGTTCTTCTGGTTTTGGTGTTAGGCAGTGTCATCACCACCCCTGGTGTCACATAGTGTGTGGGGGCTATCAAGGGCATGACCAAGAATTCACCCCTTCTCCTTCTCTGTAGTAGTGGCAGCCTTTGCACAAGTAAACTGCTACTGCCACAGAGAAGCTGACTAAGTGAATCCTTCTGGTGGGCCAAGGGATGCCCACAGAGGAAAGAATTGTACTACTTACCATTTATAAAGTTAAGGAGATACACTGGAAAGGAAAGACAACACATAATCCTAAATAAAGTTGCTAGTCCCAACTGAAGTAGACCCATTAAATTAATTACTTTTATTTATTTATTTATTTTTATTTATTTTTATACCCCGCTCTTCAGCCAAGACTATCAGAGCGGCTTACAATTTGTTAACAAACAGCTTCATTTACAATTGTAAGCTATTTGCCCCCAACAATCTGGGTACTCATTTTAGCGACCTCGGAAGGATGCAAGCCTGAGTCAAGCTTCAGCCCTTTGCTGGTCTTGAACTCGCCACCTTCTGGTTTTGAGTGAGTGGTTGCAGTACAGGCATTTAACCACTGCGCCACCAGGGCTGATCATTTACTATTACTGAATAGTAAATCAGCAGTTCTATGCATTCCATTGATTTAGTAGGACTTCTCTAGTTTAGACTAGCAATTGGATTTAGACTACAGGTTGAGTGTCCTTTATCTGAAAATGCAAAATCCTAAATGCTCCAAAATCTGAAATTGTTGGTTGAGATGATGGCTGCATCTACACTGTGAATGCAATTTAACACCACTTTAACTGCCATGGCTCAATGGTATGGAATTGTTGGATCTGTAGTTTTGTGAAATATTTATCCTTCCCTGTCAAAGAGCCCTGGTGCTACAACAGATGACAAACCTCAGGATTAGATAGCATGGAGCCATGACAGTTAAAGTGGTGTCAAATTGCATTAATTCTTCACTATGACAGCAGTTAGTGATATTTGGGGTTTTTTTCTGCTTCAAGGTATACAAAGTTTGTTTCATGCACAAAATTATTAAAATATTTTATAAAATTATCTGCAGGCTATGTATATAAGGTTTATATGAAATATAAATTAATTCCATGTTTCGAAATTCCATATTTCGATTTGGTTCCCATTTCCAAGCTATCTCATTTAGTATATGCAAATATTTCAAAATCCAATAAAACAAAATATCTGAAATCCAAAACACTTCAAGCCCCAGCATTTCAGATAAGGAATACTCAACATTTATAGGAAATATTGACATTTTAAAATTATGCTCTTATCTGCAGAAATAATCAGAATAATGCACATAATTGCAAAACATGGAAATCAGTCCTAAATGGGCTGAAGGAACATGAGAATACTTTGTAAATATTTCAAAGTTGTTGAAGGATGCCAAAAAGACACCAAAACGCTGAAACATTAAAATACTAAAATGATATGATTCAAACATATATGTAAATTTCAGGCAACCATAAAGGTTTTAATGTGCCTAAGGAAACAAAGCACGGGTATAATTTAGCAAAGTTCCACAGGGAAGATATTTTAGAGCTACAGTATTGCCACTCCTACTGGGTCCACCAGTTAGACACAAAATATTAATTCACACAAAGTTACCAAATAAAGCAAGGGCCATCTTTCTGATTTTGGTGTGTGTGTGTGTGTGTGTGTGTGTGTACACGGATGCTGGCATCTGACATTTTGCAGAGAAAAGAAATAGGGAAATTCAAAGAGATATAGTGCAGAAAATATAAAACACCATGTTAAGCACCTAAACACCACAGGAATAATTAACTTTTGCAGAAAGAAGATCTTTAGCTAAAAATAACTAGCAGAGAACCAAAGCCTACACACATATAACTTGGTGCACTAACATGTCATTCTGAACAAAAACACCTGAAAAGCCATGCATAATTGATTTTTAAAGCAACTCAGAATATATTTCCATTGTAAGTAAGGAACAAAAGAAAGTGTAGAGAAGTGTGACTTGCTTTCCCTCATCACCTGTTGTTTTCCTCCTCCATGATGTCAATGTTCTGAATAATTTTAGACTATTGACCTGCCCTCTCCAGTTTGTTCTCCTCTATGAACTCAAGAGAGGCAATAAATACCTACTGTTCCTACACAGAGGGAGGTGCTAGCTTGATGCGGAAAGTCCTGAAAATGAGGTGATGTAAGAAGTTTGTTAAGGCAAAAGAATCCAGAGTTAGAGGAGGTAAACTGAAGTAGACAGATCATTAGTAGGCATGTGCTACTGGTGGCACTCATGTCAGTATCCATATCAGTCAGTGGATCTTCTCTGGTTTCTACTCTGAGCTGAATTCTTAAAGCAGGACCAGACCTTCAGATGTCTCCTTTAAAGATTGGATTAAACCCTGCAAGATATTCACCATTCCACTGACAAGAAAACCAATAGCAGCCACCATTATTAAGAGCTTTGAGGAAAGAGTAATAATTCAGTTATACAAAAAGAAGATCAGAGAATAGGCATTCAAACTGTGCTGAATGGGATTACATCCTCCCTGCAAAAATCCAGGTTTGTAGTCTGGGTGTACTTCTGGTTTTTCTTAGCATGGAAGGTCAGGTTTCAGTTGTAGCCAGAAATACATTAGCATAGTTAAGTCTCTATCTATTCCCATTTGTTAAGTCATTGGCTTTAACCACAGTAACACATGATATTTGGTTTCCCTGGGGCTGCCTTTGAATAGTGTTCAGAAACCTCAGCTGTTCCACAGAGCTGCAGACAAATTGTTAATCAGGACTGGCTACAGAAAGCACACAACTCCTGTGTTGCAACGGCTCTATGGCTGCTAGCCTTTTTCTGGATACAATTCAAAGTGCTGGTTTTGTCCTAGAAGCTTATCGCACAACTTAAAAAAGTGGCTTACTTCTCCCAAATTGAATTCTAATTTGAGTTGCATCCTGATACTATCACATGTGTTTTTGCTGCCAACACTGCTGGACAGGTACATCCTGGGTAACTTCCGGCTAGAATCCAAGTTTAGCCAGCCTGTTTTCAAAACCAAGAGCTTCCCGGCTTTGCAAATTGGTTGGCTGAACTTGGATTCTAGCTGGATGTTAGCCGGGATACACTTGCCCTGCAGCATTGGTGGCAAAAATCCATTCGATCCAATAATTCAAATTGAATTTGGCAGTAGTAAATCACTTTTTTTAGTAGTGTGCTAATCTCTCTAGAAAGCTCATGTCCAGACAGTCAGAATGACCATACCTCCCTATAAGACCCTGACATGTATTGTGATCTTCTAGGGAGTCACTTTTCTCTGTCCTACTACACTCACAGGTGCATCTGGAGGAAACACGAGAGGAAGTTTAGGGGGGGGGGTTGGGCTATGTGGTCATGTTCTGGAAGCCCTGACATTTCTCCTGCATCTGTGGTTGACATGTTCAGATGATGGTGGCATGAAAGTGAGAGGGGGTTGTGTGTGTACTGTGTGACCCTTGGCTATGAGGAAGTCAGACCCTCCCAGCCAAGGGTCACACAGTATATATATACCCCACTCAATTCCACACCACCGCCCTCTGAAGTTGCCAGCCACAGATGCAGGCAGAACATCAGGAATAAATTCTTCCTGAACATTGCCACATAGCCTGAAAAACCTACAAAAAGCTATGGATGCCAGTTGTAGATGTCTTCCAGTGGATGCTTCCAGGTTTATGAACCTACTTCCTAAAGATATTAACCCCCCTCTGTGTTGTTGTTTTATTGATGCATATTATTTGATTTATACCCTGTCTTTATTCCAGTATAAAAGCTCAATGCAGCTACCAACCAAATTTAAACAGTACAAATTAAAACAGTACAAAAGCTTTACAAAGTGTAAAGTTTAAAAATAATTAAACAGTTTTAAAAATCAAAAACACTGCATATTAAAAATATTAAAATATATTAAAACTATATACAAACCTTGAAATCTGAATTACACAGCATTTAAAAGCCCAGTCCTTGTCAATGCGAATAAGCTTGATAGAACAAAATGTTTTTGCCTACCAATGCAGGGAGGACGTTCCAGGGCCTGGAAGCTACCACTAACATAGCCTATTCCCATCAAATAAGCATGAAAGAGTGATGGGACAGAGGGAAGGGCCTCTCTGGACTCTTAGGGCCAGAACAGGTGTCCAGGAAAGGGTGGCAGCCTCCATCAAAGACACATTGGGGCCATGGTAAACACACACTGCAGCCCTGAACCCAGCCCAAATAAGAGAGCTGTTTGGGCAAAAAAAGGGCAAAATCCCAGCTCAGGGCTGTTGGGATGCATCATCAGCAAAAAATAATGCCAGGCTGAGGAGAACATGACCCTTTTGGCCCATACATACAATAACAACAACAACAACAACATTTTATTTATAGCCCGCCCCTCTGTCAAGACAATCGGAGCGGGTTACAGCAATAAAAAATAACAGAGTAAAACAATATCAATATCCCTCTATCCAACCTCCCAACCCTTAAAATTAAATTAAACTATAGCAGATTAAAACCAAGAACAATTAAAACATGAACAATATTAAAAGCAAACTAACTTTCAGTGGGCAGCATAAGTTGTAGCATCATAGATGGTAATATGATAGAAAAAAGCATAACTGAATTCTAGAGCCGAGAATTAAGAGATTTCTGGGAAGGCCTGCCGGAAGAGATGCGTCTTTATAGCTTTTTTAAAGCATTCAAGAGATGTAATACAACGCATCTCATCTGGCAGGCCATTCCATAGCCTGGTAGCGGCAGCGGAAAAGGTCCTCTGGGAGGTCTGCGACAACCTAGTTTTCATCGGCTGTAGCAGATTCTTCCCAGAGGACTGGAGTGTGTGTGTGTGGGGGGGGGGATCGTACAGGGAGAGGTGGTCCCTAAGATAACATATGTCTACTTCCTCAGAAACAGAATATGCTACAACTTCTTTCACATAGTTAGTCTCAAAGATGTTCAATATATTAATCCTATTCCAGTGTCATATTGTCTCCGGATCATTATATGAATAATTTCCTTTTCAGGAAATTCATTCATCAGTGAACACCAAATCTGTCCACACATCCTCCATGTACATAGGTTTGTTCCTTTAAGGCCTGCTTAGCCCAGTATTCATGCTTTGTGGCAGAGATTACTGTCCAACTTGAAATGACGAGACCAGACACAAATGTGGGTTGAAATAGGGCAACTTTTAATAAATGAATTAACTAGTTAACTATTTAACTGCTTCTTGAATACTTGCAAACTATAAGGGGGGGGGAAGCAACCTGGTATGGGAACTGCTGAGGCAGGTGGTCTATTCCTCAGAACCCCCCCCCCCCTCAGCTTCCCCTGGGTGAAACACCTGAGCTCCGACAATAATCCAATGACTGGGTTGCTCCCCAGCTAGCTCGCATCTGGATCACCCACCTGAGATTTCCCCAGCCAACTTGTCAGACTTGATTGAGGATGATATCCCAAGTGAGCCCCAAGGAGGACCTGTTTTCCTCTCTCCTTACCCACAAGACCTAAGAAAAAAGTTCAAGAGGCCTAACCTTCACCCCAATTGGGTGCCATAGGTGTTTACCTGATTCCTAATATTCCCCCATAACCACCAGTGACCGCCTATTTAAAGTCCACACATGAGCCAATTTTCCAATGCCAAGAAAAACAGTGTAAGGTAAGCGAAAAACCCTCAGAAAAAGGGAGAAAATTCCTTCCTGGCCCATGAAGCAACCACATGAAGCCACACTAAAGTTGAGGCAGGAGGGTGGGACAACAAATCTCCAGAGAGGGAGAATGGAGTGCAGCGCAGGCTTATATAGCCTCTGCTCTGCCCATAACCATTCTCCCGACATAGTGGGAAGCAGCTGCCAATCAGTTTACTGGCCTCTATTCAAATGGATCAGTAAACTCACATCCCAAGCATACAGCCTGGGGACATGGATAATGTTATGAAGTACATAAAGACCTGGATTGGTTGGGAGAGAAATAGGTTCAGGTCACTACTCAGGCAAATATGACAGATCAGGAAGACCTTGGTCTAATCATGTTCTCTTAGTGTACCCTTGCTCCCTGAGTTGCTATGAGACTATAACATGGCACAATTCCCTCATCTCCTAGGAGCAAGAATGGGATACAAATATAGTAAAATGTAATATGCAACAGATCCATCCTTTTTTTTTTTAACAATGAAATGTTACATTACCACAGTTCTTTGTTGCTTTCTGATTCAGCCTTTTTTCAATTTAAAAAAAAAAAAAGCTATTTGGCTATTACTTATTAAGCATTTACTTAACTATAGACAAATTGCTCAGTGTGTCAGTTTGATTAAAGCATCTGTCTATATTCATCAGGAAACTTTCTATTTTGAGCTTTCTCCCAGAGAGCATCATTAATGTGATAGTGGCCTGCAATGCACTGACTTTTGTCTGAAAAGATTGTCATCAGGGGAGATGACATAAGGGTCCCCATCATTGGGGTCATCCAGGATTACATTTAGGCACTCTGGTTAGTCAGCCTGGTCTCATTTAGTGACTCTGCTTGGGAATTTAGACATGCAAAAAGAAAAAAGAAAAACATGCTGCTGTGATTCCATTATATTTTTAGAAGTCCTATAATAACAAAAAACACTTTTCAGACTGGGACTCAATTTCATACTGACTCACCTGAGAGCTTCTGAACTCCAATTGACTTTTACATAGACATGCATAGGATCGCTCTGTTAGGCTTATTGTTAACAATTATCTTTTACTATTACATTATGTAGCTTTCCCTAAAACTACTCTGTTTTAAATTAATGTTCTTTCTGTTTGTTATTTCCTGTCAAGTTAGCTACAACATATGGTGACTATATGAATTGGAGACCTACTAAGGCCTCAAACCTCAATAGCCCTGTTAAGGTGTTGCAAACTTAAGGCCATGGTTTCCTTTATTTAATCCTCTTTTCCTATTGCCTTCTACTAAATTATTGTCTGCTTGTCCACATCTGTTTAATCTGTTGTTCTTCACCTTGGCATACTCAAAGGTGATAGACAAATTGGTAGATCGATAGATATCAGATAGATAGATAGATAGATAGATAGATAGACAGACTCTTTCTACACAAGCCTCCTCTCTCCTTTCAGTTAAGGAGACCAGATGATGCATGGCCTAAGTCCCAGTTTTGGTGTGAATAGAGTGGATAGCCCACTCAGCACCAGAATTGAGGCATAGACCTCTTAAAGAATATTATAATAGCTCCCTGTTTACGCCAGGTCTTCCTGGAAGATCCAGATCCCTCAGTTTTGATGCCATTCTGATATTTAAAAATGTCTCATTCTCTGTTGCCTGTTGGCACTACCACTACTATGCATCACTCTGTCTGAGGTCAGAATGAGGCGCACAGTCATGTGATCAATACTGCGCACCTCTTTCTGATCTCAGAGTGAGTGACTTGTACCATTGGTGATGAACAGCACAGCAGGACGAATGTGGGAACAGCTGTCCAATGTCAGATGGAGGGCTTCAGTAATGGGTTAATGGCCAGGCAGCTCCAGGGCCAGGATTCTGGTAAGTGCAGACAGGACCCTAAATAGATATTTAGGCTAAATGGTATGAGAGAAAAGAGGAAAGGATGGGCTTCTTCCCACATCACATAATTAAATTTTAAAACTCACTGCCACAAGATATAGTTATATTTGCCAGCTTGGACGGCTTCAGAGGAGAACTAGATAAATTAAGGGAGGATTGGCTTTACTTAGCATGGTTCTGTATCATGTCTATTATCAAAATGAGAATTCCTCTTTACAGCAGTTGCTGGGGAGTGTCAGATGGGGATCTATAGTACTCATGACATGCTGATTGGTTTCTTATAGGCAGTTGATTGTGTAAACAGAAAGTTAGAATACACATGCCTTTGCTCTAGTCCAACAAGACTCATTATATGTTTTTACTTTTGGTTTTTGGCTGTGGTTTTGGTAATTCTGAGTCCTACTTCAGCAGCCAGCTTAAACCCCAAGCAGGTAGTAAAAGCCACAATGTTGTGGTGATTGCTAGGGTTATGTTTTTATTGCAATTGCATTGTCTTCCCATTTTAATATGACATTTTAATGCTTACATGGCTAACCATTTCTTACAGGAGGCTGAGACATTATGAGCTTCAAAATGTTGCTGTACTACCAACAGGGTGACAGGAGCTTACATCCATCACCATCTGAAGATCCCAACTTTGCCACTCTTTACATACAGCACATTAGTAAATGAAATATGCAAATATTTGAATATTTAAGTGCCAGATTCTAATAAACCACTGTCAGTCTACATATGATTCCCATGAGTTTTCCTCCTCTGCTAATCATCTGTCTGGGAACATAATGTGGCACCAGAGCAGGGCATTCAAAAGAAAGAGACTTTTCACACACTGTATTTATAGAGATTGCTGCAAATTAGTCTTACTCCACAGCCCGAATTAATTCTACTGACCAAATGCATCGATAGACACTGGAATTCACTGTCACAAGAAGTAGTTGTTTATAAATGGGACTGCCTAAAGGAGATTTGGCAGGTTCATGGAAGATGGGACCATCAATCATACATGTTTATATACCCTTCATTCTCATAGGCAAATAATTTACTATTTTTCACCTCACTATGAGACATTCATCAAAAATTGTGTGATCTGTGAAGACTAAAAATTCTGTGATCTCTGAAGACTAGTAATAGTTTCATCCTTATTCTGTGCAAAAATGGTAGTGATTTTTGTGCATAATACTTTATATCTATTTACATTTATAACTATGAATTTTTTTATATCTACTTTAAAGTAGAAAATGAAGACATTGAGACAGTGAAAGATTTGTTATATCTTAGCTCAGTCATTAATCAAAATTGAGACTTCAGTCAAGAAATCAGAAAACTAGGACTTGGAATAAAAATTATTTTATTATTTTAAATTTAAATTGCTTAACCTGATTTTATTGTAAGCCCCCCAGAGATCTTCTGATATAGAGCAGGATATATTTTGAAAGCCAGCATAGTATACTATGGGCCCTTGGTATCTTCTGGAATCCAGGAGCTCCCAAGGATACCAAAATCCATGGATGCTCAAGTTGCACAAAAACAAAGCTGGAGTCATCTGGTTAAGTGGATATATGATTTTCTGAATGAATCTATTGCCTTAGGCCAGAGATCATGACCGTGGATCCATGAGATGTGGTTTAATTACAGTCCTCCAGAATCCCTGGTCCTTTATCCATCCTAGCTGGGGATTCTTAGAACTGCAGTCCAATATCTGAGGATCAAGGTAAGGAGCAAGAGCTTAGAGACTGACAATAGCTTTTAAAGAGTTTTATTTCTTCTTAGGAACTCTCATTTTTCTTAGCTTTAATTAAAATAAATTTTAATGCATTGCAAACACTTGAAAATCTGCAACAGAAATTATACAAAGATAATTTATATACCACATGCACCATGATGAAGGGTAAAGTTACTAATGCTCTGTTAGGTATGAGTGTATTATTGCACTAGAGGGCAGTAATACACTTGTTGACTCTTCATTAAAATTAGCAGAATATTTATGTCCTCTTTCAGTCCTTACTGTTAAATATAAGTAGCCCTGGCATTGCTCTGGCAAGGTACAATTAAGCTGTCTTTAGGAATTTCCCCAAGAAATTTTACAAGAATTTCCCAAAGGAATCTTGAACTGATGGTGAAAGAAAACCTCTCAATTGGGTTTAAACAGGCAGTCTTCTCTTTCTTTCAATTATCTGGCCATCAGAAGGAACATTTCTTTAAAAATGGTCTTGCTTTCTAAGTAATAGAATAGTAACTGTGCCAGACAACAACTTTCTTGAACTTTATTATAAAATATTCCATGTAATGAAACAAATTTTAAAGATATATGAAAGGCACTTTGATAATAAAAATCCTTTTTTAAAAAATTGGAGTATTTTAATGAAACAAAATGTGATAAATTTGCTTTCAAAGTATTAGCACAAATCTTATATTAACAAACAAACAAAAAAAAAAACAGTTTCATTTATATACCGCTTTATACCACCTAAGGAGTGTCTAAGTGGTTTAAAACTGTAAGCTACTTGCCCCCAACAATCTGGGTACTCATTTTTGCGACCTCGGAAGGATGCAAGTCTGAGTCGCGCTTCAGCCCTTTTGCTGGTCTTGAACTCGCAACCTTATGGTTTTGAGTGAGTGGCTGCAGTACAAGCATTTAACCACTGCGCCACTGAATGTTTAACAAGGTATTGAGTCCACTACTTGTCTTCAACTAATTATTTGTTATGATTTTGCCCTTGGAAGGTAAACAACTCTTTAAAAGCACACTGTGTTCTGACTGTATAAGCAAGCTATGACCTTTCTTCATTACAGATATTCACCAGGGAAAGCATAGATTCCTGGTTTTAACACATTTAATTTGACTGTGTTCTCTAATCAAAAGGGTTACATTCTCTCACCTTTTCAGTCTGTACATTGTTTTCTGGGCATAATTTGATCTTCCCCGGTTGTTTTGTAATCTCCAAGTCTCTCGTAAAAATATTAAAAGTCTCTTAACTTAATGATAAGATCAGTATTGATGGACCCATTGGAATGTAACTTCTGCAGATTCAGGGGTCATGCTGTCAACATTTCTGAATGAAAGAACATAGCAATCATATGACACACACACAATTTTGCAATGATTATATTGTGTAGGTATAGGTTTATCACTTTATCTTGTATTTAGAAGAACCGAGGCTTAAGCACTTCAAAAATTCAAATTTATCAGATTTCCATTTGAAAAAAGTTGATCTATACCTCTTACACTAAGGTATGAATCAGAATTTAATAATTCTCAGATTTTAGTATTTTCCTAATGTTCTAGATAAAGCTAAAAAGCAATATCAAAATATGTTTTAAAAATGCAGCATGTTTTAAAATACAATTTTATACAGATTTTTTTTTTAAAAAAAAATCCAAATTAAAGCAAACGGCAGAAACCATTTATTGATGAACATTCTAATGTGTTCATGAATACAGATTTGGACTATGGCATTTGATATGTTTCTTAATGATTTAATAGATATTGGCCTCAGAAACAAAGCCAGTAGTAGCAGAGACTTGGAGTTTGAAAGAGAATCAGAAAGAATGGAAGAGGAGCCACTCACAATATGTGGATTAGACAGGGAACAGATGGTAGACCCCATAAGAGCTCTGCGGGAACTTATACTCAACAAAGCACACTGTTTATAGTAAGGTCAGAGTTGTTGCTTAATTATACAACAGAGTCACATGAAACATATGGTATTGTGAATACCATACACAAATGATTTGTTCTGCTCTTATTTACATGGGGCCCTTACACAGTTGCAGAACAGTGATTTCATTTTAACTGTCATGGCTATATCATATATAAACCTATGGTTTGTAGTTTGGCACAGCACTAGAGCTCTCTGGCTCAGAATTCTAAATACCCCTCCCTACAGATGGACACAAATTGACAACATTCTCAAAGGGAAATACTCTTACCTTTACCTTTAAACTACATACTTCAGGATTCCATAGGCTGTTGCTATGGCACTTACAAAGAAGCCATAGCATCATAATTGTCTAGGAGTCACTTATAACTATTACTTTGCAGTATATGCTCATAATTTTGTGGCAAGGTAACAAAAAAAGTTAACCAAATTCTCAGATCTTGTGATGTTTCCAGGTCACTTCAAATTCAGATTGATTTTTTTCCAAACATGTCGCAAAGTACATTCCCAGCATGTTCCAAAACTCCAAAAGATTATGAATAAATGCTAGGGATGAAAGGAGGCCTTTAAGATGTGAAGGATCATTTTGCATTTTCAGATGTGCTGGCAATCCAAAAATGGCCCCCAGTTCCAGAAGGGCTAGGGAAGATAATTTTCACCATTTCACACTTGCATCTGCACCCTTTTGTTTCAGTTCTTCTAATCCTTCAGAGAAGTTTTTAAGGGGATGCATGCATAGAACTCAGGTGGAGTGTGGAGAATCACCTTCTGCTATTCCATTCATTGAAAATGATCCAGTGCAATGAAATCAACAACACTTCAAAGTTGGGAGGATTTCAGTGTATTACCTGTATACTGTAGAGTGCATCTGAAACTTTGCAAATTTTGCTGAAATCCTTAAAAGCAGGTTTCTATTCATCACACTTCCCCTTTCAGTCTAATTTGAAGTATTCCAGGTTTCCCATAAAAGTTTTTATTTTAAAGGGTCTTTAAATTACATAAATGTCATTATTCAACTAAGGCCTCAAAAAAATGGCCCAAAGGGCCACCATCGAGCCAGTTTTGGAGTAGGGCGTGCACATGAGGCTGTGCTGAGCTGCCAAATGCAGCCCAAAACTGGCTGCAAAAGGAGTGGTTTCTTATTGATCTTTTTCATGGTGTGTTCAGGACAATGGCAGCAGGCACCCTTGGGACTGTAGCATCTGGTTGCCACAGTCCTGCAGCAGTCCAGGGGCAATTGGCACGAGAAGAGCCTCTGGCCACTTCCTCTGTCCCGTCTGCTTTGCCGCTTTGTCACAAGCTACTGATCTCTAGTTCTTGCTGTCTCTTTGTACCAGGTTCTCTGTTTGCATTGAGCAACCTTTAAGTTATCACCAGCACACTGCAAAGCATTTTTTAAATATATCATCACGTTTTCCACATATGTGAATACACTCTCTGGTTTGTCCTTTTCTGGGTCCTCTCACTCATTTTGAAATTGTTGAACTTCTTGTGTTGCACTGTTTAGTTGCTGGGTTAATAACTGTTTGCTTGTGTCCAATTTAAAGTACAGTTCCCAGGTAGATGTCAGATCTGAAAGTACAGAAACTTTATGCAGCTGTGATTTGTGAGGTTCATTCTCTATTTTCGCATGAGACTTACCTAAAGTACAAATCTGTGATCTGCAGGCTTTTTTTGATGCTAAATGTTGCTCAATTTCTACTTCAAGAGACTCTGGCCCTGTACAGACTGGCACTTTGCACTGGCCTGGGGCCAAAATTAGGGCTTGGTAGGGCTGGGAGTCCACATGTGTGCAGCCCTACTATTGGTGTCCATGCAACATTTTGTTGTGCCCCCCGTCCACATGGGGCACACCATTATGACACACAGGCATCTGAGCAACCAAAAAGCGCTCACTGGAAAAGGTGGCACCATAGCACATGAACACTCTGATGACACTCTTAGAGCACATTTATACCATGCTGTGTGGCTGGCACTGCGCTGACAAGGGGCAAAAACAGGCAGCATGGAGCCACCCATCTGTATCCTGCCCCCTTTCATTCTTCCAGTCTGTGCCTCTCAGACTCTACATTGAGAAGTTCAAATCCGATATAATTGCAATCTGATTCTATATGGTGGAACTTTGTTTCCTGTCTTTCTGCCTGTTCATTAGTCCTATGGTATTTTTCTAAAATTTCTTGATGTTCTTTGTCTTTAGAGTTCAGTCTGCTCTTTAATCTGGAAATATCTGTATAGAAATATTTACTTTTTAATTTCATGTCATCAAGTTCATTTTGACATGTATAGACTTTTTGGTGCAGAATCTGATTTTTCTGCTGAAAACCATATAGTTGCTCCCATAGCCTTTCATTTTCCTCACTGAAGCCTTTTCTCCCCACCAGCCTGAGTAAGTTCATTATTAGCATCAGCAAGCAGTTCATGTAGCTCATAATATCCTGTTCATATTTACATAGTGTTTAGATATAATGTTTTGACGAATGTTTCATATCAGAAAGTATGCACTTCAAATCTGAAATGGTCTTTTCTTTAACAGGCAAGCTTTTTTTTAAAGTTGACAATTTTCTCTGTTTTTTCTTGCAGAAGGTCTTGTAAAGAATCATACATATGAACCTTATTCAACTACTTTACCCAAATGATCACCTCAGGGAATCTTGCACTTTTAGGAGCACTGATTCTTATTTCACACTTTGTTTCAGTGATGTCAGCCTTCATGTAATCCCTTACAATTACCTGCTGCAATTACCTCAGGGATCACCCTGACACCCTCACTTTTTAAATTTAAATCTCTGAACTTTACTTTTCTTCTTTCAGTAAAGGCTCTGGATTTCTTAATCCTTTGCCAGATCTCAGAAACCTCTCACAATTGCCACAAGCACACCTCTTAGCCGCTTGATCTTTCAGATCCTGATGCTGCACACAAATATATCAAGGTGACCACATGGCACTGCCAAAATCTCTCAGATCCTTTCACTCTTTTTTAATGTGCGCCACCGCATTACCAGATGGATGAGTCTCACTAATTTGTTGAGACTCACCCACCCAACTACTTTCTCGGATGACAGCCCAATGGGTCTTTTTGATCCCACCTCCACCACCAAATATGTGAAGGTGATGGCCACTATCCTACCAATTCTTCACTGTGAGACTCAGACTCGGGACTCTTTTAAGTATCTTCTGCACTATAACTCTCTTTTGTTGCCAGCCCTCTGGGTTTCAAAGTTTCCCTCCCATCTTGGCACCAACTATATTTTGACAGCCACACACCTCACTATCTAATGTGTCCCAAACCTAAAAAAAAACCAAAAAAAAAGTTTTCTCAATGTTGGTAGCATTTTTAATGTACTTCTGAAATCACTTCCGGCAACTGCTTGTTGAAAGAGAGCAAGAAATGTATTTACAAGTCAGGCTGAATACAGTATCTCTTTTAGAGGATGGTGTTCATAATGGATACAGTGCATAAAAACTTTATTAGTTACACAGTTTAATGGTTTCTTTAGTTTTTCTTTGTAATTGTTTCTTTATAGTTTTATATCACATGACATTTATTAAACTTTTTTATCTTATAATCCTTCTGGTTACCTGTAACTCCACTAGACACCAAACACTATGTCTCCCACAGGACACTATAACAGTTTAATTAAGGACACTCAGGACCGGCACAGATGGGCCAAAAGCGGTGTGCCACCACTGATACTAGGGTTCGAGAGCACACAGTAACTACATGCTTCCAAATCATAGCATGTAATGGCAGCATCATGGCGGCGTCCACATGGGTGCTGCCAGCTCTTCACCCCTCAGGGCACACTAAATATCAACTATCTTCAAACCTGTTCCTTCTTCTTATGTACTCACTCTTGGTAGCAGCCCCCATTTTTTCCTGGCTTCGCTCCCATTATCTAGTGCCAAGGTTTTAATCTGCCTGTTATCACCACACTTACCAAGCTACCTTTGAGTTTATTGGTCTATAATTGTTTGGATATTGGTGAGCCGTTATTGTGCCTTGATCAACAGCCTTTTTCCTTTGACATGGTTTATTTACAAGGAAAATTAGACTGACAGTCACCAGCAGACAGCAAGGACCAAAGGATTGGAATGCATTATCATTGGTCCTCTGCTATCCTGGCTGAGTTTACCATTGCTTTGTCAGACATACAGCAGTTCAGGGTAGGATTTGCTGTCATTCACCCAGAAATACACTGGGAGAGACTTGAAAAGATATTATCTTCTCACAAATGGCCTTTCTGTTATGTTAGATAGGAACAATGCTTTTGGAAGGAAATGTTTCATGGGTCACGTTAGTTATACATCTGCTTGTTTGTTTGCTTTTTTAGAAAGAGGGAATATGTTACATGAAATCAGTGTGTGCCTTATGTACCTGTACAGATAGTTTCTCGCAGAATATGCAGGCATTAAAGGGCAGGGACAGTTCTAGGAACCAAAAAGAGCAGCATTTGGATAGGAGGAGTTTATTGAAGATGAAAAAGGCCCAAGAGAACAATCTCATGAGAAAGTCCAGGTTTTCTGGGACTAAAAGCCACTGTCAAATAACAGCATCTGTCATCTTCTAAAACTGGGTCACTGTTTTCTTGGCTAGTGCCCACCTCACTAAGCTGCTGGGAAATCCATAATGTAAAATTTCATATGGCTACATAATAATCTTTTGGGATAATTTCAGTACATTTTGTAATGCCCAAAGGCTATGCCTAAAATTGTAACACTAAGTAGGACATGGTAATTGAGAATATAAGAAAAAGGAATGGTGGGATGAACTCCAGATTCTGAGGCAAGGATAGGTGGGATTTTTAAACCTAACAAGAACATAAGAACTTTGTTATGTATGGAGGATGGTCACATAATAGGAGAAATTTACAAAAAGTTATTAGAAATGGAAATGGAAGATGAGATAGTCAAAGAATATTTGAACAAGTGGGATCAGAACATGGGTCACAGCACTCAGAACAATGGGGAATAGTTTGAATGAGAGGGATATGATTTAAGTGCAGATTTGAGAGAAAATTTCTACAAGATGTTTTATAACTGGCATTTGACACCAGAAAAATTAGCCAAAATACACAAAGGAAGCTCCAACAAATGTTGTAAATATGCAACAAATATTTATTCCTTTTATCATATCTGGTAGTTGTGAAAGGATGCAAAAACCTATTAGAGCAAAATACACACAATATTGTTCCTGAAAATGAAATGAAAGTTAAAAACAGAATTATACCTCCTAAATATAATAGATATGGGAGAAACAGGGAAAAAAGAAGTCTAGATAAATTGTTCTATATAAACAGCTGCCAGAATAATGTGTGTGAAATATTGGAATAAACATGGTACACCAACACAAGAAGAATGGCTGTTAAAACTAGCTAAAATTGTATCTGATTGGAAGCCGATGCCCTCATCAATAGGACATAAAGAATGTGAATAGAAGCAGGGGGGGGGGGGAACAAGAGAGTGGATTTAAATTTAAGTTCAAATGAGTAGAGTAAAAGCAACACAAAGTGAGAAGCAAAAATTATTATGGAAGCAACCAATATCAGGTAGTGGAGAAAGTCATAATTTTAATATGTTTTGTTACAATATCATTTATTTATATACTGTCAGTCTATCTGTCTGTCATTGATGTGAAAATGTAATGAAAGGCTATGAAATGGTTGTGAAAGTGTTCTTATGATATTGCTATGTGTTGAAAATGAAATATTAAAAAAAAGAACCTTGGTAAGACCAAATACCTATTTGAGAATTGAAACCCCATAGTTTTGGCACTTTTAACATGGTCTTAAAGGAATATTACTCTGTTCTCTCAGAAAAGAAGTTGCTATATATTTTTAAATGATATCTGTGTATATGCCTTCAAGTCACCTGGCAACTTCATAAATTCCACAGTCTTTTCTTAAGGAAGGAATACTCAAGAGATGGTTTTGCCAGTTCCTTCCTCTAGAATATAGACTATAGTGTCATGGTACCATGACTGCAATATAGTGGTAGGGGAAAATGCTGCAACTAATATATTAAATTGACATAATTAGATTTAAAATCAACAATATGCATATCTATGATAATTTTTATAATATGCAGCTTAGAGGGCTGGACTTGAAAAGCTGGAATATGGAAACCTTAGCCTATCTTGCATGCTGTACATATCGTGATCAACAAGCTGCTGGTGGGGGCTCAAAATTAGAATACAAAATTAAGCACATCACTTCTAGCAAGCCAAGAGAAATGGATTTTAATCTTAGAAAAGAGCTATTCTTACACTGTAGTATATTTCAAATATTTGATAGTAGATTAAGAAAATGTAAACAACTCCAATGAGAGGTCTTACACTGCATTAACTTCACCCCTTGCTATTCATAAAATTGATTTACTAAGCTATTTATCTCTGATGCAAGAAAACAGTGGAAACTATGCTTCACAAAAGTTGGCCAGTTCAAATATATTTTCTGACTGCATCTCATTCTGTGTCATTGCTCCATTCCTCCTATTTCCATTCATCCATTTTCTCATGTATTGAATAAGAAGCCTTTCTGTGATTTTCTGTTGTTCTTCTGAGTTTTGTTCAAAGCATTATTTTCCAAGAGACCTGAAAAATAGCTATTAAAAGTTTTATTGGATTGGTGCTATTTTTGCTCCACTGTGATGCATATAAAAGCAACATTTTTTGAGCTTTTATATTTATCTTTAGAATGCCAAGTCTGATTACATGTGTGCTTTCTGGAAGGTCTCAGGAGAAATTTCAGAGAATTCAGGGGAGGGGGTGGTTCAGAGAGTTGCTTTAATCCAATGCCAGTTTTTATTTTATTTTATTAAACTGCCTATGTTGAACAGTAAACATGAGCCTATTACTTTTTCCTATGCTTTCACATCCACTAAAACAGGGCCAGCCCTGCTACTGAGAAGAACGTTGTGGTCATTTCAAGCAGCAGATGCTGGCCAGTGTGGAGGAAGGCAGCAATGGCAGCCCTGGGCTCTTCCCATCTGTTGGATATCTGCTCTTGATATAATTTTCTAGGAGCTGGTATTCAGTGATGGACACTGGAAGTAAACAATTGCCATTGTGACTGGTAGCCTTAGAAAGTCATCTCCTCCTTGGATTTGTTTAACTCTCTTTTAAAATAATCTAATGTGATGGCCATCACCACACCTTATGGAGGTTAATTCCTGTATTCTGTCCAAAGAGAAAGGGTTGATATCAATCAGCCAATCAATCAATCAATCAATTAAATATAATCATAATATCCCACATTTCAGCTTCATCTATGCATGACCTGCTATTCTAAATGGTGACCAAAGGGTAATATATTATTTACTATTATTTATTGCACACATTTGTGCTTTTTTCTCAAAGGAGAAAAGTTCTCTTAGAATTAATTAAATGAGGGTTTGCATACTTAGGAATTGCAGTAAGACTCCCTACCAAGAACCTTAATGGCCCTGGTCTGAGGTGGGGGATGGGGAGCACATGTAGCAGCCAAGGACTTACATGGACTAGCATGTTAATGAAACAAAAATAATTAAGAAAAGAAAGCATCTCATCCTTCCCCGTTTCTTCCTGAACACTGCCCCCTTCAAAATAAACCCTCTGTGGATAGTCTGCGGGTGCTCCTTCCTACATAATATGGGGTGGAAAATGGCAGTGGGGGGTGTCTTTCTTATGAGAAGAATTGGGCTTAGATCTTAAGGTATAAGGCATGTACTTCTTGTGGTTTCTAGATACATCATTTACATACTCTCACTTCTACTGAAGTGTGTGAAAGCTAGCAATTCTTCATGAAATGTCTCATGTTTTATACTTGTATATTATCATACAATCATAGATTTAGAAGGGGCCATAAGGGACTTCTAGTTCTGATCTCTGCCATGGAGGAATACATAGTTCAAGCACTCTATCCAATCTTTTTTTTAAATAAAAACTTCCATAGAAATAGAATACTTCACACTCCAGTCTACTCCTCTATCAAACAGCTCTTGTAGTCAATAAGTTCTTTCTAATGTTTAGGTAGAATCTCTATCTCTTTTTTAATTTGATTCCATTGGTTCATATTATTAGTCTCTGGAGTAGCAGCAAATAAGCTCACTGCATCATCTACAAGATATCCCTTCAGCTATTTAAAAATGGCAGTTACAGTATATCATCTCTCAATCTTCTCTTCTCTAAGCTAAACATTCTCAGCTCTCTCAGCCATTCCTCATAGGGTTGGTTGCAAGACCAAGTCCTATCATCTGGTTGCCCTCTTCTGAACACATTCTAGCTTGTCAATATCCAACAATGTATGAAACATTAGGTACATAATTTTTATATACTGGATATATTATGTGTAAAATCATATATGGGGCTTTTTACATTGGCAAGAAAGTGTGACATGAAGTTGTACTTTCCTTAATGCTTAGCAGCTAGACAGCAAGCCCCAGGTGTGCATTTAAAAAGTACAGGGCAGCTAGACTGAGTTTTTTTCTGTGGCTCAGCAACTACATGGGAAGCTGTCAAAACGCTACAAACACAGGTGGAGCAGCTACATGGGCGGCAAGGAACGTGGCTTTTAGCCGCGCTTTAAACATTTTTTTCCCTTGCTGGCTGCGAATTGCGCAATTGCGCAGGTACACCATACAGTCAGAGCTTATCACATGGGGGAGTACAGGACCATTCCGAAAGAGGGAGAAAGTGAGGTCAGTTCGGAAATGCACATGATTACGCACAAGGTCATCACACACAAAACAAGAGAGCATCTACACAAAAAGAAAATGCAGAGTCAATACGAAAGAATTCATCACATGTGAACATACTGGTCGGCATTCTGTTGCAAATTAAGGCATCTTGGGAAATGGTAGCAAAGGCTCATGGGAGTTGTAGTCTGTGTTCTGTCAGAGCATTATATTGAGTTGTCTTGAGGTTTCAGCCCTCTGTCCAGGAGGGATTCCCATATGTTCTCCATTCTTGAGCAGAGGCCCCCCTTTTCCAAGTTGACCAGGCACGTCCTCCTTTGCCAGGACACGTCCTACTTTTCCAGCCTTCTTTTTGAAGATGAAGCAGGAGGGCCAGGCGTGCTCTGGCCAGGCTCTGGGGGTCTCTTCCTGGCTCCTTCCCTCCCTCCCTCCCCGCTTCCTTCCTCCTCCCTTTGGCTGAGAGAGTGTGACTTACAGGGAGGAAGGGCAGCGGTGGTGCTCCAGGTCCTCCTGATGCTGGGCCAGGGCAAGCTGGAAACAGGAGGAGGAGGAGAGGGACCTGGAGCACCTCTGCTGCCCTGTTTCCCTGCAAGTCACACTCTCTCAGCCAAAGGGAGGAGGAAGGCAGCCAGGAGAGAGCCCTGGAGCCTGGCCAGAGTGTGCCTGGGCCTGCCTTCTCCTTCCCCCTTCGGCTGAGAGAGTGTGACTTGCAGGGAGGCAGGGCAGCGGAGGTGCTCCAGGTCCCTCCCCTTCTCCTCCTCCTCTTGCCAGCTTGCCCTGGTCTGGCTGAGCGCCTCCAGTGCCCTGCTGTCTCCCTAGAAGTCACACTCTCTCAACCAAAGGGAGGAGGTGAAGGAAGGTGCAGGCGCACTCTGGCCGGGCTCTGAAGGTCTCTTCTTGTCTTGGCACCTTCCCTCCCTCCGCACTTGTATCGCTGCCTTTAAATGGGCGCTTTAAAGATACAGAGCCCCATTTAACCGTTCAACTACACCTTAGCCTTTAGATGCAATAGGGGTGCTTTTTACATTGGCTAAAAGGGGCGGTCCAAACTCGCCCCTTCTAGCGGCGAGATGAGGCCTAGGCTGCCACACGGGCAGCCCCAGAGGCCTCATCCCGCCGCAACGACCCGCCGCAAAAAAGAGCTCCGGGATCGAGCTCTTTTTTTGCGGCGCGGGAAGGGCGCGATTGGCGCCCTCCCGCGCCGCCAAAGCGTCAAAACGTGCGCAGCGCGTCAAAACGCTGCGCACGTGATGACGCTTGTACGGCGCCACCGTGTAGACGCCGCCATCTTTAAATGGCGGCGTCCATGCGTTTTAGGCTTAGGGAGGGTGTAAAGGCTACGCCCTCCCTAACCCTAAATGCGGGCTTTTTAGCCCTAAAAGCGCCTTTTTTTGCCCGTGTAAAACGGGCCAGCAATGCTGCACCCTTTTTAAAAAAGTAGTGGGGAAATCAAACTACTTTTTAAAGGCACTTCTTCTCCCTTAAAACTCCAAAATAGTGTTTTCATGGCACACTTTCCATTTTTCTCATCTAAAGGCTGGGCTTTCATGCAGCCTTCAACACACCTCTTTTTGCCAATGTAAAATGGGCCAGCTCCTTTTTAAAGCACTTCTTCTCCCTTAAAACTCCAAAATAGTGTTTTCATGGCACACTTTCCCTTTTTCTCATCTAAAGGCTGGGTTTTCAAGCAGCCTTCAACACACCTCTTTTTGCCAATGTAAAACGGACCATATATGTTTATATGAAAACTTTTAAAACTGAATCAGTGAAATTTTGATAGTAATCTTTTTGGACTGGAATGTGTATCATGTTACTTACATATAGACTATTCCTTAAGATATATAAAATTAGGGAAATCCATGGAAAGAAAGTTCCCTTTGGTCCCATTGCTGCACAGCCTCTTATGCCACATTTGTTGGAGAGGGAGTTGTAGACCGTTGTGGTAAGAAAGATGGGATAGAAGGTATATCTTTGATTTGTTCTGCTAAACTATTGTCTGAGTACGTTTCTGGGCATATTCATAAGACCATGCTTGGAAGATAAAGACTTATTTTTGGTCCGAAAATGATTTAATATGATCTGTACAGTATGAACTGTATAAGTATGTGCTAGTGTGCTGCAGTCATTATATATTCTTTTGAAGATCAGACTGAGGAAAGGTCAGGAAGCGATATTCAGGGACAATGAAAACGTATTTCATTTGTTCTCCTACAGAGCATCCATATGGCTCAATCATTGTAGGATGCATATTATTCTCATACCTCTTTATTTAACAGTTCTGCAATTGTGAAAGCCTTCTGTGTTCAAACATTTTATTATGGGAGCTGTCACAGCCATTAAATTAAGTTGCTTTTTGAAATGATAAGCACAGGAATATGTCACTTTTATCATTTATTCCTTTATAATGGTTTTCAAAAAGGGAGAATTCAGACAGTTCAAAGACCCACTCCCAAGGACTCTTTCCTTCACATTGGCATTCAGCTGACTATAAAACAAACTGTTTATATCTTGTATATGTGTGTATGTGTCTTCAAGTCACCTTTTGGCTTATGGTGACCCTATTAATTTCATAGGGTTTTCATAGGCAAGGAATATTCAGAGGTGATTTTTCCAGTTCTTTATTCTGCAATATACACTACAGCAACTGGTATTTACTGGTGGGCTCCCTTCCAAGTACTAACTAGGGCTTGGCTTGGCTTAGTTTCCAAGATCAGACTGGATCTGCTCCCTTTAAGGTATTTACTTTAGTGGGGAACAGAACACATCTAGAAGTTAACCTATAAATTCAGAACCAGAACTACAGAACTGGGGAAGAAAGATGGCCAGGGAGACTGTGTGTGGCCCATGAACCACATTTTGCCCACCCGCTGCCATAGAAGGTTTAAATCATTTTGTTTTGACTATTTCAATCTTGTTTCTTGATGCACATAATTGGTGCCTTATTTTCTCTGAGGCTTCTTATGCTGAATTGGTTAAATGCTTTGTTTGCTGTGATACACAGCTTTGAAATTTTGGAACCGAAGTGGAATATTAATGTATGTGAATAATATGATATAGGATGTGTGTATGTGTCTGCGCACACATGCATGCATGCACACACACACATACCCTTAGCAGTTGAATAAAGAAGCAAATTTCCAGTTCCTGTCACTTTTGCATGTGTTAATTCATATGTTTGTTCCTTTCCATTTACATTTAGGGATCCCTGAGAGGCCCGCTGTGAAAAATTTGCACAGCATTTTGCAGATAAAATCACTCAGATCCACTTCAACTTGGATGCTACAGTTAATACAATACCAGTGGGTGTAACCTTGGCTCCTGTCAGTCCAGTATTAATAGATACTTTTCAACTTGTGCAGACTGATTATGTGGACAAGATCCTTGGAAAGGTAAAAGCCACCACATGTGTCTTGGACCCTTGTCCTTCTTTGTTTATTAAACAGGAAAGAGGGGAGCTGGCTGAGGGGGTAAAGGAGGTAGTCAGTGCCTCCCTATAACAAGACGGAATTCCATCTTGCCTAAAGGAGGCAATTGTGAGGTCTCTGTTTAAAAAGCCATCATTGGATCCCACAATAATAAATAATTATTGGCCAGTGCCCAACCTACCATTTTTGGGACAAGGTTTTAGAACGTGTTGTGGCTTCCCAACTCCAGGAGTTTCTGGATGAAATGAATTATCTAGATCCATTTCAATCTGGTTTCAGGCCTGGCTATGGAACAGGCCTTGGTCAGATTGGTGGATGACCTACGCAGGGAACTTGACAGGGAAAGTTTGTCCCTGTTGTTTCTCCAGGACCTCTCAGTGGCCTTCTGGACCGCCTCTCTGGGATGGGACTTATTTTACAGTGGCTCCATTCCTTCCTGGAGAGGCGAACCCAGAAGCTGGTGCTAGGGGACTCCTGCTTAACCCCCTGGCCATTGGCCTGTGGGGTCCTTCAGGGTTCTGTGTTGTCCCCTATTCTGTTTATGATATACATGAAGCCACTGGGAGAGGTCGTCCGGAGTTTTGGGGTGTGGTGTCATCAATATGCAGATGACACCCAACTGTACTACTCCTTTCCACCTCAATCCAAGGAGGCTATCCTGGTCCTAAACCAGTGTCTGTCATCAGTAATGTACTAGATGAGGGCAAACAAGTTGAAACTTAATCCAGGTAAGTCAGAGGGGCTCTTGGTCAGTCAGAAGGCAGATCAGGGGAAAGGGAACCAGTCTGTGTTGTTGTTGTTGTTGTTGTTGTTGTTGTTGTTGTTGTTGCTTGAGCCAAAGGCCATTCACATACTTAATAGTTAAAACCAATTAAAATAACCTGTGTTAGATGGGGGTCACACTCCCTGTGAAGATGCAAGTTGGCAGTTTGGGCGTACTCCTGGACTCAGCTTTGAACCTGGAGGCCCAGGTATCTATGGTGACCAGGAGTGCTTTGCACATTTAAAATTTGTGTTCCAACTGTGCCCATTCTTTGAGAAACCAGATATGGCCTCAGTGGTACATGCCTTGGATACATCATGTTTGGACTACTGTGCAGCCAGGCTGGTAACAGGGGCAGGTTATAGAAATCACATATCATCCAAGTTTAATCAGCTCCATTGGCTGCCAGTCTGTTCCGGACCTCCCCATGTAAGGCAAGGGTGCACTGTATTATTATATTTATTTATATCCCGCCCTTCTGCCTTCTACTTATCAACAATTTACATGAGTGCTTATCAAAACAGAACTGGGAAAATAAAGTTCCTTTCCAGGACTAGTAGGAGAAGTCTTGCTTGAAATAGAATATTTCAGAATTTTCTCAACTGAACTTCTCTTACACCAATAATTTAATTAAACCTGTAGAAAGTGTTCCAATGTATGTGCAGAGAGATTAAGACCTATGGTACTGTTTATACTACAGGCTGATTGTTGCATTCATGATTCTCTGAGATTATCTGAAAAGACTTGTGACTAATTCTAACCCCCTACAGTCAGCAAAGCTTTCCATTAGAATTCCACCCTGATTATGTATTAAATATCTCCTATTTTTAACTTTTGTAATAATTAGTGTGCCATGGTCTGGGAGTGCAGCCAACCATAGGACTCACCTTTGGGTAAACTGAACATAGAAATGATTAAATCTCTATGTGTATAGCAGATTGGCCTTCTCTCCATCGCAGAAAAACACCCTGTTTTGATTACCTCCATTAGCAAATAAGAGCCATCTACTTATTGCCAGCTTCCAAAGAAGTTTTGAAGCAGTATTTCAAAAGCTATTTGTGTCATGATAGTGCAATCAGGAGGAGTAATTAAAAACAACAATGTGTGTATCTGCACACTGCATTGCTTTTTTCTCCTTCATTTTAGGAGCTGAAAACAATATTGATTGCAATTCTTGGGATAAACAGAGAATGGAAGCCAATTCTGTAGGGAAACAGCCATAGACAACTGTCTTTGAATGAATTTTAAATTTGAATGCATTTTAAATGGTTTTTAACTCAATAGATTGTTTATATATATATATATATATATATATATATATATTAGATACATTGATGTTTTTGTACATTTTTAATCTGTATTGATTTAAATAAATTGGAAGCTGCCTTGAGTGCCAGTATTAGGGGAAAGATAGGATATAAATAAATAAAATCATGATGATGATGATGATGATGATGATGATCTTGAAAATGCTGTTTCTTGGTATATCGATGAGAGATTAATTTAATGGAAGTGCTTTGTTCGTATTTCCGACAAAAGAAATATTCCGATATCCATATATAAAGGTAGTTGGCCCTCAAATGTAGATGACTTCTCCTTGTGAGTAATTCCACTTCTGTCATTCCATATTCCCCAGCCAGTGAACCTGATTCATCAGTTGTGATGGACATCATCCACGGCTTCTGCAACTGTAATATACTGTATAAAGTTATGGCCTTTTATATTCCAACATCATGATGTCTGCTCTTCTCTCTGCTAAGTGGCACCCTTATACGTAGCTGGGCCTGCACAGAGCTGTACCATATGTAGCCTAACCAATCATTTTAAGTCATTAAATTAAATCATTAAAATAAGGGAACAAGTATGTGGACTTAGTGCTTATCTTGTCTGAAGAAAGTTATTTGCTGACCTCAATTTCCTGACTGTCAAAAGTGTAAAATAATTCACCCTGCTCTTCAGTGCCCTACATGAGAGAGACGGAATATTCTGTTCTACTTGACTCTGTCACTATTATCAATTCAGAGACAAATTTCCCTATTCAGAAACACATTTTTCGTACTTGCAGCAGCTTCAGGAGTCAAACAGGGGTGCAAAAGATCACAGAAGGAAAAGGGCGAAGCTACTGTTTCTTCGTTCTCTACTTCTGCATTCCATTTTCCATCTCCTGAAACTTCTCCTCTTTCTTCTTCAAAAGCATTAGGCTTCCCTTACATTTATTTGTACATTATATACAGTTGGCCTCCTATATAGGATTTTACCCACAAAAGGCTATCATGTGAAAAGTGTCACTTCAGTAAGGAGGTTCAAAACTATTTGCTGTCTCCCACAGTCTTTAAACTTTACTCGTGATAGGTTCCCCTGGTCCGGGTAAGGAGGTGGTTCCACCTGTCCTTGGCGGGGTCACGCTCCCCGTCAGGGACACTGTACGCAGTCTGGGGGTGCTCCTTGACTCGTCGCTCCATCTAACTTCTCAGGTGGACGCGACCGTCAGGAGCACCTGTTATCAGCTTCGGCTGATACGCCAGTTGCGACCCTATCTGGACCGGAGGGACCTTGAAACCGTAGTACATGCTCTGGTAACCTCTCGGTTGGACTTCTGTAACGCGCTCTACATGGGGCAGCCTTTGTATCATACTCGGAAGCTACAACTAGTGCAAAATATGGCGGCACGGGTGGTCACTGGAGCTCCCAGGACCGCCCATATAACACCTATCTTGAAAGACCTACATTGGCTGCCGATTCGCTTCCGGGCGCAGTACAAAGTGCTGGTTGTTACCTATAAAGCCCTATATGGCTCGGGCCCAGGGTACCTAAAGGACCGTCTCTCCCCACATAATCCGCCCCGCACACTGAGATCTACCGGACAGCGTATATTGAGAGTTCCAGAGGCTAGATTGATGAGCACTACAAAAAGGGCGTTCTCCATCTCTGCCCCTTACCTCTGGAACTCTCTACCTACTGAGCTCCGCTTATCCCCCACCCTCATCCAATTTAGAAAGGACCTGAAAACACATCTATTTCAACAGGCATATTTGTAAATGGGTCTCTCTTGTGGTTTGCCCTGTTAGATATGCTGCCATTGTCTTTCCATCATAGCTTTACGCTGGGAGGTATCGTTTTTTATTGTTTTTAATCTTGTATTGTTTTACTTGTTTCATTGTATTGCTTGGATTTTAAACTATGCTTGATGTTTTAATGTCTTTTTATCTTGTACACCGCCCTGATCTTTTTGGAAGGGCGGTATAAAAATAAAATTTATTATTATTATTATTATTATTAAACTTTATTTTTTTAATCTGAAGAAATATGTATGGTTTATTCAACCTTTCTCCATACAGGCTCCATAAGAAGATTGAGATCCTGCCTCAACATGCAGTCATGCTTTAGTTCCCCATCCAACCCCTGAAACCCAGCTTAAAAGCCAATCAACCATCCAGAGCAATGGATGTGTCTTCTGATGGCAAGTGGGATGCTTCAGGATGATGTGACTACCCTCCCCATGTCAGCAAACAGGGCTGAGATGAAGGACAGTGACATATCCCTTCAGGAATCCCAGCTTCTGCTCCACACAGCCTCACTTGTAAACAGGAGGAAGCTGGTCACATCATCCTGAAGTGTCCTGTTCAGCAGCAGAAGAGACCTGCCATCACTATGGATGACTGACTGGCTTTTAAAGTAAAATTCAGGGTAATTTGCAATCTTGGAAACAGTGCCACCATTGCAAATGAGAATACAAAATACTTTTAGTTTCTGATGTATAACTTAGAACATCATAACTCTCAGGATGCCAGATGAAATGTGTGATTTTTCAAAAATTCTTATTGTTTACATTTTAAAAAATCTTTTGAATTCACATCCTTACAACACATTTAATCTCTTTCTGTACATCTCTCTTGTTATCTACAGTGTATAGCTTTTTTGGGGGTTGAAGGGTGAGAATGAACTTTAGGAATTAATGAAATACAATGTATACAGGCAAAAGACCTGAGAAACACATTTATTTTGTTTTGAATGGATAATTACTTTACATACCTGAAAAGGTGCATAGTACTTTAATTTTCAACTGAAACTGCATCTTGTTCAGTATAAAATCTTAAAACAATTAAATGTTTCCCTGTCCTTTCCATTGCTGTGATAATGGCCATAGTATTTTATTTTTGAGACTTTAACATGCAATTATGTGGAAATAAAAAGTATGTCACTCTATCCATATATAGCACATGCTAAAATTTTATTATAGAAACATTATTATATAACTTAAGTTTGTAGTGAAAAGACCCCAAAAACAGCAAACCCCGGAGACAGAGATAGCCAATCAACGAGCACCAGGTGACCAGACAATTAGAAGCTGGCTGGGCGGGGTTGGAGTTTTGGGCTGGGGAGAGGGACGCCACTGAGGGGGTGCTCTCTAGGTTCCTGATTGGGACAGGTGTAGGTTAGGTTTTAGGCCAGACAGGGTCTATGTAGAGTCCAGGAGAGGGACTGATTAGGCTTTAGGTTGTAAGCCAGTTGATTTAAGCTGAGAGTATTTGGCAGATTGCCTGAGGGCTGAAGTATTCTGTCTATGTAACTGTGGTAACGTAACTAAGAACAAAGAAATGCAAAAGCCCTGAAAGTAGTTTACTGATTACTTTGATGTTTGTTAATAAACTTCAGTATTATTTTATTACAACTTGCCCTCTGTGAACTATTGTGGCACGCTACTAGAGATAACACAGCCTCAGAAAAGATAGGTAGTGGTGGTGAAGATCTCCACAGAAGAAAAATACAATTGGTGGCAGCAAAGGGGAAGACAGGCATTCTGTGTGGGTGGACTGAGAGAGTCTGAGTGAGTGTCCACGCCACCACAAAGTTTTCTAGGAATGAATCTGGTTTTGTCATCACTATATAAAATTCAGCAAACTGACACATTAAATTATAAACTGGTGGCAAGCGTTTACTGCAATGTCTGTGGAACAGTGATCCAGTCTAGATTTTAATCTAAAGTTTAAAAGGTCTGAACCAATTGACACAACATGGTTTAACACCCTGGGCAGTTTTTTTTTTCAATAGTAATAACATATGGAATGGATTCACTGTCCCATTGACATGAAAATCACAGCCGCTCATGCTATAAATTGATGTGAAAAACCATCCCTGCTTAATTTGTCTCTAAAGATTTTTGAGGAATATACATTTTCTCTCATAATGTTCAAGACTATAGATCGCCCTTGTAGTCATCATTACATCTACATCTGAACATCATGTGCTCCCTCCTTGATGTAGAATATCAATAAAAATATTTTGTTTATTTAGTGTATTTTTGTTCAAACATTTGTGTATTTTCATATTTTAACATCTTACAAGGACATAATTCTTCTCCTCTTCCTGTGGGCAGAGGCTCCAAGTATCCTTGCTTTTCTTCTCTTGCAGGATAGAGAAGGTTTGGGAAGCAGATAGGGAGGGTGATCAAGGCCTCTAACTCTGACATCTCTCTGGGTGTCCTACACCACAGTTTGAGAATCACTGCTATATATCAAACTATCCCAGGGATACTTCAGTTTAATGAGATCTAATATCTATTATACCCAGAAAGCAACTTTGAGATTTATAAAGCAGACTGCCTTTTAAAAAAAAAGCATTAAATTACATTAATTTCCCCAAAAATATTTTAGCTACTTGGTTTGTGCTTTTATACTTTACTTCTTTTTAAATTTTATTATGACCACATTCCATTTTCATTTGATTGCATCTGAAGATTGAATAACTCTCTGAGGATGTTGTATTATCACCACCTGCTATCTCTGGATGGAGGCTTGCTCTGTATGTTTGTGTGTGTGCATGTGCGTGTTTTTTGTTTGTTTGTTTAACTACTCATATTTGTACAACCAGGTAAAACTGAATCTGCCACTAACTCAGGCTGCCTCTGGAGCAAAGGGAAGTAATTTCTCAGTTCTAATTTAGGACTATGGTTTGAGATGTAGTCCTGCATTGGTAACTTGATAACTGTTTGTAAATGGGGAAATAGGACTTTGCTGCATGTGAAAAGTTGTATTTATTCTCTTTTATTGATTCAAGAACATTAAGTGGTATTCCAAAGGAGGTGAGAATTGTCAAGGCAAGCACTGTCCTAAAAGATAGATTGAAATGTTGCAAGGATGTTGTTCCTGTATGCCTTCAAGTTGTTTCTGGCTAATGGAAACCATGAAGCAAAAGTATCATAGTTTTTGTTTGTTTGTTTGTTTGTTTTTTGTTTTTTGCTTGCTTTGGCAAGATTTGTCCAGAGGGGGGACGCCATTGCCTTCTTCTCAGGCCAAGAGAGGAAGACTTGTCTAAGGCCATCCAGTAAATTTACATGGCTGAGTCAGGATTCATATCCTGGTCTCCCAGAATACTAGTCTAACCACTACACTATGCTGGATCTCAGGCCAATGCAATGCCACTTCAGAATTTTTTTATTTTATTTCACTTGAAGCAAAGCTTGCAGTAAAGTTTACAAGACAATAAAAATAAGACCATGTTTTGAAAAATACTTTAAAATTTACAAAAGAACCCTGAGGAAATAGCAGCATATTTCATGATTCCCCAAAGGAATACTATGATGTTTGAGCACAATCTGGGTACCACCACTAGTCTTAGTTTCTGAGCACTAATACCTTGACCTGGATGGCACGAGTTTCTATAGGAGATGAAATCAATATCACACGCACAGCTAGTCCTTCAGGTATCTCAGCTATGAACTCTAGCACAACTTGTGCTTGCAAATGGACAGAAGGTCAGTTAAATTATATCAGTACTGTTAAGAAGTATTCCCATTGACCAGTCCCAATCAGTAATCTCACTTAAAACTTTGAATAACCTTTCCTGACAGTTTCATTTATATATTAAAGATAATGAAGGATAAATAGACAAGCCTATGATATCCCAAATCACAAATATAAGCAGTAGTCCCAAGTCCAGTCCTATACAGAGCAAAACTGTGGTCATTTGTACTCAGACGCTAGGAGATGTAACACTCTTTTTTTAAATTGTAATTTTTATACACATATACAGTTTCACATCTTAATAAAAAAGAAAAGAAAAAACAATAAAACACAAATCACTCACATACAACAAAACATCTTAACACAATATCATTTACATACACTTTGACATAAAACATGTTTGACATTTATCACATATCACTCCTTCCTTATATTTGCCACCTTCAGCCTAATTATTATTATTAATCATATCTTTCATTAATATCTATACTAATTCCAATCTTTACCAAACAAAATTTTGTTATTTAATCGTTATTTTAATTCACATTTTTCCCTTTTCTTGCCATTCTTGTATCTAATACCCAAGTAAACAACTTTATCTCTCACGGGAATTTCACTCCTGTCTTTCTCACATCACAAATAAAGAAGAAGAAAAAACAAAGAAATTCCCTTTTGATTCAATTTTCCTTCCATCATTTATTTAGAAAGTCTGCTACTGTGCTCCATTCTTCTTTCACTTGCTCTTCCGTTGCTTTCTTTTTCCAAGATGACATTATGTCTAACTCCATAACTTCATATATTTTCAATATCCATTGTTCTGTTGAGGGGATCTCTTGGCTTTTTCAATTTTTTGCCAATATAATTCTATCACATGTTAACATATTGAAGATTACTTTACCATGTTCTTTTTCTAGCTCATGGTCTATTATTCCTAATAAAAAAGTTTCTGGGCAAAAGGGCACATTTATATTCAGATCTTTTGTTACAATCTCGTATATCTCTAACCAATACTTTTTAATCTTAGGGCAAGTCCACCACATGTGAAAATATGTACCTGTTACTGAGTTGCATCTCCAACAATTTGGTTTAACATTTTTATATATGTGTGTGATTCTTACAGGTGGCAAGTGCCATCTGTATATCATTTTATACATATTTTCTTTCATATTCTGATTCATCGTATATTTCATTCTTTTCCCCCAACTTTTTTCCCATTGCGAATATTCAATACTGTGTCCTATGTTCTGTGCCCATTTTATCATACTCTCCCGTACTACTTCTTCCTCTGTATACCAGTCCAGAAGTAATTTATAACACCTTGCAATCATTTTTCCTTTACCATTATCTAATATTGCGTCCCATTTGTTCTTAGTTTTTTGTATTCCTATCAATTTCTTATCTATTTTGAATCTTTCTTTCATTTGCCTATATAGGTACCAATGACAGTCAATATTAGCTTCCTCTAATTCCTGTTGTTCTTTAAACATTACTTCTCCTTGTACTTCTTTAGTTATGACTCCATACCTCAGCCATTTTTGTTTGTTTGTTTGTTTTAATACCTTCCCTCCCGAAAAAGGCCTCATCTGGGGAGCACCAGCTAGGGATTTCAGGACAAATTCATTTTTTATATTTATTCCATATCATTAAAAGATTTTTTCTGGCATAGTGATTTGTACTTTTCTTGTGAATCTTGTCATTACCATACAACAAGTAGGCGTGCCATCCATATCTCATGTTATCACCATCTAAATTTAATATTTGCTCATCATCAAATAACATCCATTCACTTATCCATGTAAGACAGCACGCTGCGTAGTATAGCTTTAAATTTGGCAAACCTAGGCCCCCTCTAGTTTTCCCATCACATAGTATCTTTTCTTTTATCCTAGCTCTTTTTCCTCCCCATACAAATCTTATTATTTCTTTTAGCCACTTCTTTAAAGGTTTTTCATTTTGTAGGATTGGTAAATTTTGGAATAAAAATAAGAATTTGGGGAGAATGTTCATTTGTATCAATGATATCTTGCCTAACATGGAAAGTTGGAATTTACCCCAGTTCTCTAAGTTCTTTTTAATTGTATTCCAAGAAGGTTCGTAATTATTAAGAAATAATTCAGAATTTCTATCAGTCAAGATTATTCCCAAATATTTTTTTCCATCTTAAAACTGCTTATTTTTTCCAACAATCTCTCTTCTTTTTTTCTCTAAGTTCTTGTTATGATTTTAGTTTTGTCCTTATTCACTTTTAGGCCTGATGCCTCTTCAAATTCTGCCAACACTTCTATTAGTTTTCTCAAACTTGCCTCCGGATCTTCTAAAATGAAAACAACATCATCCACAAATGCTCTTAATCTATAATAGCTTTTTCTTATTTTTACCCCGGTAATTTCCTTTTCTAATCTTATTCTATTATTTAAGGCTTCTAATACGAGGATAAACAAAAGAGGGGATAGAGGGCAGCCTTGTCTTGTTCCCTTAGCTATTATGAATTCTTCGGTTTTTTCTTGATTAATTATTAGTTTTGCTCTTTGATCTTTGTAAATAGCTGTTATCCATTGATAATATCTTCCTTCAATACCTTTTTTTTTTTTTAAGTGTCATGAAAAGAGTGTCCCAACTGACATTGTCAAAGGCCTTCTCAAGGTCAGCAAATATTAGAGCTAATTTTTTGTGATTGTTCCTTTCAAAATATTATATTGTGTTTAATACATTCCTTATATTATTTCTTAGATGTCTGTGGTAAAAAGCGGCTTGGTCTGTATGTACCCAGCACTTTAATATTTTTTTTAGTCTTTTGGCTAGAATTGGGGCAAAAATCTTATAGTCTGCATTCAACAGAGATATTGGACAATAATTTTTAACCTCGTCTGTTTGTCTACCTTCTTTAGCAATCAAAGTAATGTTTGCCTGCTTCCATGTTTCTGGGAAAAGATTGTCTCTTATGCTATTTAAAACTGTTTTAAGAGGTATTGTTATTTGTTCTTCGAAGGTCTTATAGTATAACACAGTAAAACCATCTGGGCCCGGTGACTTTCCATTTTTGCTATTCTTTATTGCCTCTACCACTTCCGCAATAGTAATAGAGCCATTTAGTATGTTCTTTTCTTCTTCTGATAGAGGCTTTAATTCTGCTTTCTCTAGAAATGTTTTAATCTTATTTTTCAAAATTAAACTTTTTTTATAAAGTTTCATGTAGAATTCCAAAAAAATTGTTTCATTTTATTCTGATTTGTCACTCATTCTGAACCTGCTTTTAATTCTGTTATTATGTTCCTTTCTCTTCTTTTCCTAATTTTATTTGTGAGCCATTTTCCTGGTTTGTTTGCTTGTTCGAAGTATTTTTGTTTGTACTCTCTTATCTTATTCTGAATTTCTCTTTCTTCTTCCATCATAATCTGTTTTTGATTATTTTTATTTTAGATAGAATTTCTTTATTTGTTGGCTCATTGTGTAATTCCTTCTCTTTGTTTTCTAGATTCTTATACAAATTTTCTAGTTTTTCTTTCTTTTTCCTATATAAAAAACAATTTTGTTGGCTAAAACACCTCTAATGACAGCTTTAAAAGCTTCTCACACAGTTACAACATTAACATCCTTATTTAAGTTTTCTTCAAAGTATAATTTCAAAATTTTCTTTCCCTTCTCTATTATTTCCTTTTTCTGTAATAATTCCTCATTTATCCTCCAGGAGTATTGGCTAAGTCTTCCTTTTAATGATACAATTATAGGGCTATGATCTGAGATTGTTCTGGGTTCATGCTGCATGTCTACAATTTCTTTACACAAGGGTTTGGATGCTAATATCATGTCTATTCTTGATAACGATTTGTGTCTTTCAGAAAAGAAAGTGTACTCTCTTGCTTCTTTATATTTGTACCTCCAGACATCTGTAAGCGATTGCGATTCTACTAAATTATCAAAAGCCTTTGGTAATCTCGCTTGTGTTTTTTTTAATTTTCTTATTTGATTTCCTATCAAATTCCGGGGAGATAACCCCGTTCCAATCCCCCATACAAAATGTTCTTTCATATGTAAACCCCTCCATTTCCTTATTCAGTCTTTTTTTTAAAAAAAAAATCTTTCTTTTCTATAGGAGCATAAACGCCTGCAACTAAATATTTTTTAGAATGTAATTTAACTTCTACTCCTAAATAATAATCTTCTGTATCACTGAACAGTAGTTTTGCATCATATCTATTATTAATGTATAACACCACTCCTTTTGTTTTTTTCTTTCCTGATGACACAAATTCATTACCTAGCTTTTTATATTTTAACAACCTCTTATCATTGTCTTTAATGTGAGTTTCTTGTAAGCAAATTATATCTAAATTCTTTTTGCTTAGGTAATGAAAGAACTTTTTTCTTTTTCCAAGACATTATTTTTATTTTCCTCATGTTTATTTAATTTACACACTTTTAGTCCTCTTTTATCTAGTCCGTTATCTAATAATCTTTATCAAGTATATTATCTTTCTCCTCTTCTTCTAAATTCTCTTCTTGGTTTTCCTCCTCTGAATCTTTTTCTTCTGCTCCCTCTGGTTTATCTTCTCCTTGATCTTCATCTACACTCTCTTGAGTATCTTCTGTAAGCGTTTCTGATTTCTTGGTCTTTTTGTGGTTTTCTTCCCTTGTAAGGCTTTCTTCCTCATTTCTAAATCTTTCCTGTTTTTCTTCAAAAAGTCATTCATCTTCATAATTGAATTGATTTTATAAAATACACCTTTGTACTTGAAGGATATTCCTTCTAGTCTTTCCCATCTGTATGTCATGTCATTCTGATTTGGGAGAGTTGTCAGGGGTTTGTAGTCATTTCGTTTTTAAAAAATTGTTAGTGGGATGTCTTTGTATATAATTAATTCTTTTCCATCGACTTCTAATTTTTGTTCATAATTGAGTTGAATAATTTTGTCTCTGATCTTTTTTCTAGTGAAATATATCACTATGTCTCTAGGCAACCTTTTTTGTTTTGCATTTTTATACAATTTTCTCTTTGTTTCAAGTCCTGTAGTGCCCTTTTGTCCAGGTCTTTCTCATGTGTGGTTTCTAAATTTGAAACTGTTTTATTTATCTCTTCAGTATTTTCTTCCATTTTGTTAATTTTCCTGTTCATTTTTTTCATTTTTTCATTTATCTTGCCTAAAGAGTCTTTTAGTCCTTTTATTTCTGATCTTATATCCTGTCTTATCTCTTGTTTTATCTGTCTTCTCATTGCAGTCATGTCCATTTTCATTGATTTAATGTCTTCCTTCATTTCCATATACATTAGTTTCAGTTCTTCTAGCATATTCTTTTGTTCTGATTGTTTTGGAGTTGAGTTAAAAGATGGTCTTCTTTGTGTTTGTTGCTCCATTGTTTGTTTAGTTTTTCTGGTATTTATTTTGTTATGTTTTGGCCTTTTCTTTTCTTTTTCTTTCACTTCAACTTTCCCTCTTTGGTGTCAGTTTTCTCCTTTATTTCCCTCTCGCTTCAACTTCTTTTTTCTTTCTGTCACTGTCTCTTTCAGTTACAGCCTTCTCCTCTCCTCCCCTTTTGCCTCGTCTCCTTCTCACACTTTCTCTCGCTGTCTCTTTCGGTTTCGACCTTCTTCTCTCCTCCCCTCTCGCCTCAGCTCCTTTTCTCTCCTTCTGGCTTTCTCTTTCAGCTTCAGTCTTCTCCTCTCCTCCCCTTTCGCCTCGGCTCCTTCTCTCTCTCTTTCACTGTTTCTTTAGGCTTCTACCTTCTCTTCTCCTCCCCTCTCGCCTCGGGTCTTTCTCTCTCTCTCTCTCTCTGGCTGTCTCTTTCGGCTTCGGCCTTCTCCTCTCCTCCCCTCTCGCCTCGGCTCCTGAGATGTAACAGTCTTGTACTTCCTCTGGCTTTGCAGGCTTTCTTCCAGGGGCCCTTCTGCACTACACAATCATAGTGTTATGATTTCACTTTAATTGCCATGGCAACATCCTTCTATAGAATCCTGGAATTTGCAGTTCAGGAAGCATATTTAGAATTCTCAGCCAGAGAACTTTAGTGCCTCTCCAAATTACAAAGCCCATGATTATTCAGGATGGGGCTATACAGAGAAAGTGGAAACCTAGCACTGTAAGGGACCCAGTAGTAAAAATATGCAGGATATTTATACTCTTCACAGAAGGAAAGGAAGGGAGATTTCAATATGGGGATATTTAAACATTGGACATATTTAGGCATTCCTCAAGTAGATAATTAGAATGCAAATTGTATTAAGACTCAGCTCAATTTAAAATTAATGAGATGTTTGGATCAAAAATTCATTAACACATTAATAAATTCTAATCACATTGACAAAGGATACTGAATCAAATTCAGCTTGTTGGACTCCTTAGGTAAGAATCTCTCCACTATTTTGGTACTGCACAATGGAAGTAAAATTTTGGCACGTGGACAGTGAAGATAAAATGTCTGTCTCATTTGACTTTATTTCATGTATATGATGTTTTTGTCTCTTTTGGCTAATATTATTTATTTATTTATTGCATTTCTATCCTTCCTTTTCTCCAAAATGGAATCCAAGGCAGATGGATTGACATGAAGGCCCTTGATGGACAGTTAATAGAATCTAATGGTAGCAGCTCTTCAAGTGACTGTCTTTGACATAAAGTCACAAACCACATGAATGAGCTTCTTAATTCACTTTTTGGAGGGCAGCACCAATGGAGCCTGGGATAGAAAGAATGGTAGGGTCACCTCCCAAAAATAATCTGGCAAAAATGAGTAACCAGGATTCCTATGTAGTTAAATCTCCTGAGGCATTATCAATTTGGTATCCTTTGGAGTTTGGTTCCAAGACTTCTGTAGATACCAAAAGGCAAGGATGCTCAACTCCCACTACATACAATGGCATGTTGTTGTTGCTGCTGCTGCTGCTGTTGTGTTGTTGTTGTGTGTATTAAGTGATTTCCAACTTACAATGAACCTAAGGCAAACCTATAATGGGGTTTTCTTGGCAAGATTTGTTCAGTGGAAGTTTGCCATTCCCCTTAGGCTGAGAGCATATGACTTGCCCAAGGTCACCCAGTGGATTTCATGCACAAGATGGGAACTGAACTCTGGTCTTTAGAGTTGTAGTCCAACACTAAAACCACTATGCCATCAAATGGCGTAGGGCATATAAAATGGCAAAATCAAGGTTTGCTTTTTGGGAGGAAAATGGGGAATATTTCAAGCCATGAATGATGGAATTTGTGGATACTGGATCCATGGATTTAGTGGGATTACTGTACTAAACAATCAAAGACTAAGAAATATTAAGACAGCTATTTTTACTGAGCTCTCCTAGGAATAATAATGGCTACCTGCAGTCTAACCTATGCATACTTACTTGGGAGCAAGTTACACTGAACACATGAAGGAAATTTCTAAGTACATATTAAGTGTTTATTATTTTCATATTTAAGGATGTTTGTTAATGGATGGGGGGAAATAGTTTGTTCTGCTGCTGCAAGGTGGCAAAATTAATAACACCCTGCCAGCCAAAGATGCGTCCTGCCACCTTAAAAACAATTTTGGGTGATCTTTGATGTAACCTTGGCTGCTGCTTGTCTAGTATTGATGGATGCATTTCAATTTGTGCCACCTGATGATGTGGACAGGATCTTTGGAGAGGTGAGAGCCACTACATGTATACTAGACCCTTGCCCTTCATGGATTAGTAAAGAGGCCAGAGGAGGACTGGTGGAGTAAGTAAAGGAAGTGATTAACATCCCTTTAAAGCAAGGCGGAGTACCAACATGCCTAAAAAAGGCTGTGGTAAGATCTCGTTTGAAAAAAAAATTCCCTGGATCCTACTTTACTAGATAATTACAGACCAGTCTCCAATCTTCCATTTTTGGGCAAGGTGCTGGAACATGTGGTAGCTTCCCAACTCCAGGCAATCTTGGATGAGATGGTTATCTAGATCCATGTCAGTCTGGTTTAGGCCTGATTATGGGACAGAAACAGCTTAGGTCACCTAGGTCGATGGTATTGAAAGCCACTGAGAGGTCCAGCAAAATCAACAGGGACACACACACACACCTCATCCAGTTCTCTGCATGGTATCCTCTTTGGGATGGGTCTTAGAGGTACTATTCTACAGTGGCTCTGCTCTTTTCTGGACGGTTGCTTTCAGAAAGTGGTGCTAGGGGATACCTGTTTGACCCTTTGGCCATTGGCCTGTGGGGTGACTCAGGGCTCAGTCCTGTCCACTATGCTTTTTAACATTTACATGAAACCTGTGGAAGAGGTCATCCGGAGTTTTAGAGTAAGGTGTCACCTATATGCAGATGATACCCAGCTCTATCACTCCTTTCCACCCAACAAAGCTGTTTCTGTCCTAAACCAGGTCATTGAGAGAGGTCTGTCTCTCTCTCTCTCTCCCACTACCCTCTCAGGGGCTTTGGGTGAGAACAAGGAAAAGGGCCTTTTAAGTGGCTGCTCCCAAGCTCTGGAACTCCCTCTCTAGGAAATCAAGGATGGCTCCATCCCTGCTGTCCTTCCGTCAGCACGTAAAGATGTTTATATGCCGCCAGGCTTTCGATGACATGGATGCTGTATTGTTTTTGTTTCAAAGAGTTTTAAATTTTGAATTTTAATAATGTAATGTTTTTAATTGTTTAAATTGTTTAATTGTTTTTTAAACTTGCGTTTTCATATTTTATAGTGTTTTAACTTAGATTTGTAAGCCGCCTTGTGTCCCTATACTGGGAGAAAGGTGGGATATTGTGTTGTTGTTGTTGTTGTTGTTGTTATTATTTCACCACAAGCTCATTGTGTGCATTCATTAGTGTTCTTCCTTCTCATCTTTACACAGGATTGGAACAGAAAAACAATAGCATACATTTGTATGTAAATTTAGCTTTGAGACTCATTGATTTAGTTCAAAAAGCAATGCACATGGCTTTCAACTGTTGTAATCTGTTTTAACTTGTTAATTATATGTTCAGCCTATGTACGTTATTTTTATTATTTTAAACTGTTATTACTTTGTTTGACTAACTTGTACACTATCCTACGATCCTTTGATAAAGGCAGGGGTAGAAATATTCTTAAATAAATAAAGAATATTCTTAAATAAATAAATGGGGAGACTGTGGATCTCCAAAGTGGTTATGAATTGCAAATCCCATAATCCTTAGCATTGGCTAAAATGGCAAGGGCTGATGAAATTTATAAGATAAAAATATGTGGAGGTCACAGTTGCTGATCTCTGTTTTATGGTGTTAAAATTTTGATAATCAGATTATATCTGCAGCAGAAGATTAAATATAAACAATAATAATGTAAGCAATAATGATAACAATCAATCATGATAAAGCTATGTTTTGGAATTTGTATTTACTGACTGGCAATAATTTTGTCCTGCTTTTTCTCTGAACAATTGCTACTTTTGCTGGCAACTTGAGCTAAAATATGATTTAGTACTTTCAAAAATAAATTTCTGTTAACTTGGTTGGCACAAAGCCATCTGACTTAATGCATTTAGATTTATTTTACATCATTTCAGTTTTGTTTTTCAAAGTGGCACTTATGGCATCAGCGCAGCGATGACCACAAATAATCTAGCACTCTTCTATTTTGTTGTTTTAGAAAATAAAAGAAAATTATAGTAAGCATTACATTTTGAAGAGTCGAATATAGATCTCCTGGGAAAGATCAAGTTCTTTTTTGGCTTCATTTTGAAGGATCTCACAAGTATGCCTAATTTCATGGCAGTAACAATGTTGTCTTGTAATAATCACATCCTCAACAGGATTAAGATGTAACCATTAAAGTAAGTTGTATTACTCATCATGTAAGAAGCTGAAAAGTACTTTGGCTAGGATCCAAAAGTGATGTTGTACAAACAGAAGGAGGTTTAGGTGGTCCTCACAATCTCTGCTTGAGTGAAGCCATTTTTGGATCCCAGCCAAATTACTTTTCTACCACTTAGATGATTGTACTGCAACTTACTTTATCTCTGTATCTCTATAGACCACCATGTCCAGAAGACTTCCTAGGCCTTAAAAACAGGAAGGGAGCTGTTGAGAGGGAAGTATAGAAGAAGAAGAAAAACTGATGTACACATTTTAGCATCCATGTTTTATATCTGGTGTGGGCAACTTGTTGTCCACCAAATGCTTTTGGACTGAAACTTTTAGCTTTTTCCTGCATAGGTGAGGCATGATGGGAGCAACAACCCTAAGACATTTAGAGGAGCATGTGTTCCCCATCCCTGCTTTATTTGGTATTCCTGTTCGTTTAAGAAAAATAGGTATGTCTGCAGCGTATTGCAGGTAAAGGATGGACACGGTGACAATTATTAAAAATTTTATTTTAAACATATTATTTATTTATTTTTAAATAATTCAGAACTAATTAAAAAGTGACTGAAAATTTCTCAAATACAGTTCTTCTTGTAGGCAACAGTGTCAATGCATGGAGGGATCAAAATAGGACACAATAGACTTCTGTTTATATTCCTTGCCACAGCAGGACATTACAAAGAATAAGGCTTGCATAATGGAACAGAGATGGACTGGCATCAGAGAGCAGGAAACCTTTTCATATCATATTGCTGCTGGTCCATCTTCCTCCTGTGCAATCCCATAGTTGGTTGGTTGGTTGGTTTTTGCCACCAAAAGCATGTCTGGCATTCAGTACTGCAGTTATGGACTCATTACCTAGAGTTACAGATCTGTGCCTGTTCCACATTCACTAATACTACATAGTCACAGCCACCTTTAAAACCAGTAGCCCCCAACCCATTTTAGGACCCAGCCATTGAACCAAGTGAGAGAATTCTATTTGGCTGGTGATCAGGTTGCAAGGAGGAGGAGTGGGGTAAGGCTCAGTGGGAGGAAATAAGATGCCCCAAGTTTTTTAAAAAAAATAAATTTCAATTTTTAAAAGGAAACATCATATCTTTCCAAATTTTAATTTTAATCACATGTATATACATGTACATGTTCCACCATCCTCCTGCCAGTGAGCATGGCTGCACCCATCAGAAGCAGGATCTCTCACACAATTTCCTGTCAAGGACTTGCTCACTCATGGGAGAGGGGTGTGAACAGGTGGCCCTTAAGGTAGTTTTGGGGGTGGAGGGAAACTGATCCGTGAGATGTTTGTTAGTTACATATTGTTAATTAAGTAGATAATCTCAGTGGTGTCATTTGGGTTGGTGTCATCTTCCCCCATACCATACCGAATCCATATATATATATATATATATATATATATATATATATTCATGCTGCTCATAATTCATAATTTCAGTATATCATTGAATGTAATTGCAATAGTCGTGACATAAAAAACTAGCAAAATTGAAATTATACCTTTACATTACAATACCATACACACAGCCTAAATATATTCACATGTACATACATTTGATTACATTGAAAATTTTGTAAGATATGATGTTTTCTTTTAAAATTTAATTTTTTTTTAAATCTTGGGGCCTCTCCTACTTCCTCCCACTGAGCCTTACCCCCACTCATGCCATCACTTCAGTGTTTTACAAGGACACAGGTGAATGTTATGGCCTGGTTCTGCCAAAAGAAAGATCTTTGGGGAACAGTGGTGTCACCTGTCCATAATGTGTCACTTGATGCAGCCCACATCCCCTCCACACACACACACACACACACCCAGCCCCTGGCCAGGATACCATAAATCTTGTTTATCACCCCATGTCATAATATCATTCTGGGTTTTGTTTGCTGCTTTGTTTGTTCTTTTTCTGATGTGAAAGATCCCTTCTGCAGGTATCCCAATTTAAGAACCCAGTGGGTGGGTTTTAAAAATATGGTAGACCTGGTTACCAAAAATTCCATGGTGCTAACAGCAAGAGACCCATTGGATTATATTGAAGGTATGTTACACTACTGCGGCTGCAGTAGAGCAGCAAAAGGTTGCTGTAGTGCAGCTATGACAGTTGCATTTTTGTTTGTTTCTTTTATAAAAAGCAAGATATATAGGACAGAGGAAAGTGGTAACAGCCTCCTGGGAAACAGTTAAATAAAGTACTGTCAATTCTTCAATAATTTTCTTCTCCAAAGAAGCACGAGCGATTTTAGCAATGTTCTTCTTACTGTGGGAAATTCTTTGAAAGTTACAGTTTTTGAAAGCTATTCACAATTTGCAATTTATTCTGTGCAAAATTCACAGACGGTTGCTTTGTGCAGAAAACCACATTGTCAGTACAGATATTTCTGCAGAGAATTTTTTTTCACAGAAAATGCTGTTTGGGCAGAATAAGTTCTCAACTTCAGAGATTCCCATTAGTCCAAGATTCCTCTCATCATGTTTTTTCAACACTCAGGAAATAAGTCTTTCAAACATTTTGAAGGAATATTTTTACATATTGTCTCCATCCCTAGTATGGGAGGGTCATCCAAAATTGTCCCCTCCAGAGTAGCTGTAGCACAAATAAACTCTACAAGCCCAAAACCAAAGTGCAAAAATAAATAAATAAATGTATTTCATTAGCAGTAGTATGGCACTAATATAACCCCCAGTTCTTTAATGGCACAAAGGGCTGGTATTAAAAGGTGATAAGGTATCTGTGCATTGGGAAGTGAGAGCTGAAACCTGTATGGACCCATAAAGTGATAAAACAGTATTAAAATCCTTCAGTGTTGAATTTGCAGAGAAGGGGACCAAACATATTGTCCCCATCCCAGTAGGCTTTTTCAGAGGTCATATGGTAAATGTATAATCTGCAGTCTCCAAGTTTAATCATAAACCCCAGTGACTTAAAACACCTAGACTTTTTTTGGTTCAACTGACTTCCTCTTGCCTGAAAAGGAGTTCAGGAGACTGCATATTTCAAATTTATAGTCAAGCCTATTAAAGGTATTGTACACCTTGAGATTTTGGACGTTATGTGTGAGAGAGAAGGGGGAAGGGGGGAGAGGTTAAACTGTTTAATTACTTGCATAAAACTGATAATAGCCTTCTGACTGTTCTATCTTTATTTATTTCAGGCATGAACACTAGCAAGAGTGAGAATGTAAAAGAGCCCCCTTTAAAGCCCTCAAGAAGATCCTTACCATGCCTGGCACAAAGTCAAACCCATCCCCACAGTCTCAGCAAGCACTCCTCATTTCTTCAACCAAATCGAGTACAGCCTCAACCTCAACCAGTAAGCGCAGGTGCATCAACCACCACAGTTGATGTTGTGTCAGAACGAGGTAAGTGTTTACCTACGGAAGTCATTTATTTTCTTGCAAATGTGTGATACTTTTCTAAATGTAATGAATGAACCGAAACCAAAAAAGTGGGACTGCCATTTGGGGGATTTCAACAATGGCCTTGATGGAAAAAAAATGTTTTGTTTTTCCTTTCAGCTAAGGTGATGGAAACCCTGGAAAGCAATTTGCTAAAATTATCTAATACAGAGTACAGTGACCCATTCTTAGGTGAGTGTTCTTTGTTCAATTGTATTATGTAGCAGTCATTAAAAGTAACCTCCTGTCTTTCTCATTTGATTGTGTTGGTACCGAAGTAGAGATGAAAATGAAATTATTGTCTGCTGACAGACAATTTGAAGCAGTGCTTGGAGTCCAAGTGCTCTTAGTCTTTCTCCCTCCTCCTCCTCCTCCTCCACCATATTTCTGGTGTTAAAGTAGTAGGCATAAGGATGGGACATTATGTCTAGGTTGCCCTACTTTTTGATTGCAGCCATTAATGTGACATTACTTCATAAATGTTTTAGACCATGCCAACTCTTCACATTAACCAGTACATTAGGGAGGATATCTTTAATGCACAGCTAACCTTAGAACAGCAGATGATATTAACAGAATATGTGCTTAGTACTGTTAACAGTAAGTGTCCTTGGAGATTGGGTCCACCACATCGTACTAATATATTCTTTCTTTTAAAACTGGGTATCTTTTCAAGATAAGGGGTCCATCCCAAACCTAGCCTTCCACAATCAGAAGAGGAAAGCAACAAAAGACAACTCCCCCAGAGACAGTGCAAATTCTCCTGCTGCCTGCAATGGCAAGCAAAAGATACTGCCCACACTACTTGGTGGGAGGGACAACACTACGGGAAGAGCAGGGAAGAAGGGGAAGGGGAGGACACCATATCCCCATGTTTCTCACTTGCCAATCTGTGAGGGGAACATTTATTTATTTAATTTGTATGCTGCCTTTCTCCCAGAATGGAACCCAAGGTAGCTGCCACAGAGGGTCAAATAAACACCTTAATAATAACATTTAAAAACAATTAAAATCACCACATAAAATGGTATAAAACCATTTAAAAGACATAACATACAAAAGTTTTAAAAGATAAATAAAACATCCTGATAAGAAGCTTACAAAAAGGTAGTTGCCTGCCAGTGAAATGAAAGGAGAATGGGTACCATCCTAGCCTCCCATGGAAGGGAGTTCCAGAGGGTGGGAGCAGCCACTGAGAAGGTTGCTTCTCATGTCCTTACCAGCTGAGCCTGGGATAGTGATGAGACTGCGAGAAATAAGTTTACCACACAGGGCTCCTTGGAACAGTCAAGAACAGTTCAAAAGGGGCCGTGAACAAGTGGGGAATGAGTGGGGGATACATTTTACTGCACACAGGAAGTCCCTCACTCATTCCATTCTCTTCCCTTCCCTTCCCTTCCCTTCCATTCCCAATTCATCCCAGAGGAGGCAATTTTTGAGAACTGTTCAAAACAGTTCTCAAAAATCGCCTCCTCTGGGACAGATTGGGAATGGAAGGGAAGGGAAGGGAACAGAACGAGTGAGGGACTTCATGTGTGCAGTAAAATGCATCCCCCACTCATTCTGTCCCCATCCAGGCCCCTTTTGGACCATTTTCCTTCCATGCCAGGAGCCCTGTGCAGTAAACATAAAAGTCTTCCTCTGTAGCTCTTAAGACTCTGGCAGGTTTGTATGGGGAGGTATCTTTCAGATAATCTGGACCAAAGCCATATAGGGTGTTATAGATCATTACCAGCACTTTAAATTGTGCCTGGAAATGAATGGATGTCCCGTGAAGCTGTTTTAACAAACAGCTCCCTATCAAAGGCCCCAAATCAGCAATCTGGCCACAGCATTATGCATGTATTGAAGTTTCCAAACAGTTTCCAAAGACAGCCCCATGTATACTGTGTTGTAGTCCAAACAGGATGTAATCAAGGCATGTGTCACTGTAGCTAGATCTGACATCTCAAGGAACAGGTGAAGCTGATGCACTAGTTTTAGTTATGTAAATGCACTCCTGGCCACTGCTGAAACCTGGCCATTAAGGCCCAAAGTTGAGTCCAGTAGAATACCCAAGCTCTAAGCCTGATATTTTAAGGGGAGTGTAAACCATCCAGCATAAGCAGAGTCCCTGTTCCCTGATCTGTGTTTCAACTGATCAGAAGCACCTCTGTCTTGTCTGAATTAAGTTTCAATCTGTTTGAATTCATCATGTCTATTACTGACAATAGACATTGGTTCAGTATTGAGAAAGCTTCCTCCGTATCGGACGGGAAAGAGAGACAGAGTTTGATGTCATCTACATTGGTATCACTGAACCCCAAATCTCCAGATGACAACTCTCAGTGGTTTAATGCAGATGTTAAATAGCATGAGGGAGAAAACTGAACTCTGTTGGACCTGACATGCTATGGCCAGGGCATCAGAGTCCCTCAACATGACCTTCCGAGTTTACCAGACTAAGAAAGCCTGGAACCACTGCATAACAGCACCCCCAAGTCCCCTCCCAGAGAGTCAGTCCAGAAGGATAGCTTGGTTGTTGGTATCAAAAACTGCTGAGAAGTCCAGCTGAAACAGCAGAGAAACATTCCCCTTTTCCAGTTTGCAGAGTAGCTCACACATCAAGGTGACAAAAACTGTTTCCATTCCACACCTAGGCCTGAAGTCAGATTGAAATAGATCTAGAAAATCCATCTCATCCAGAAACCACTGGATATGGGAAGTCAATACACACTGCAGAAACATGCCCCAAAATGGAATGTTAGAGACTGGCCAATAACTATTCAGAATGGAGGCTTTTTTAAAAAGTAATAACCTCACCATACTCTTTTAAGCAGGCTGGGACTTAGAAGTGCAAGGAGTCAGTATACATGTGGTGGCTTTCACCTCTCCAAGCTCAGGCTACACAAACTGAAACACATCCAATAATACAAGACAAGCAGGCACCAAGTTTACATCCACTGGACCTGTATCAACTACAGCTTCCAAGTCAGAACACAGCAGAGTGATTTTGTCTACAAAATATCTTGCTAATTTATCACAGTGGGCTGTCAAGTGATCTTTGTTTTCTTCTTGTGGGCCAGAGTGTAAAAGACCCCTAACCAACTGAGACAGTTTCATTGGACGATGCTGTACAGATGCAATGATGGCAGAGAAGTAAGATTTTTTTTGCTGCCGCCATCATCACTGCATAGGCCTTCCAATGAACTCTAGCTCACTCCAAGACTTCTGCAATCATCACTGTAGTCTCCACCCCACTTATTTAATCACTACCAGCCCCCTAGTGAACCAGGGGAGTTGCTTGGCTCCATTTCAGGGAGAGGATACTTAGGAGCAATTATGTCCACCACTCTGGCCATTTTCCTGTTCCAGAGATCAGCCAGGATCACCTGTCAAGGCAACAGGGAAATTCCCAAGAGCTATCAGAAATAGATCCCTAAATCTCCTAGGGAAGACCATCTTAATCAGCTCCCACCCAAGAGGCTCTGAGTCCCCATGAGTCTAAATACCACCAGGTAATGATCTGACAATGACAATAAAACAAGTGATTAGACAAAAAGTTTAGGGGGAATGAAAATAGAAAACACCACAGTTTTATTAAAACAATATGTTGCACTAGAATGCTAAAAAAATTTGTAAGAAATTACAGAGCATAGAATATATGCTATCCTAAACACAAAAAGGCTTGTTCTGGCCTGTGAGCCACGCCTAAACATACACAAGGCTAGTTTAACTAGTCAGTACTGGGCTAGGGAACTGCAAATCCCTTAAGGAGATATCAAACACACAAATAACAATTCCTCTGTGCCTTTCAGCATGGAATTAAAAGAGAAAACACATTGTATCCATACAGTTGGAAAGTGCATAACAGAGGCCAAATTAAAAGGGATAACACAGTATGCCCATTACAGTAAAAAATAGAAAACAGAGACCAAATGCATTTCGACTAGAGCGTCTTCGTCAGTGGTCATGAAAAACTAATATAGGCACCTTGTAAGGTATATCATCTGGTATGTGGGAGCATCCTGCCACTGTAGGTAAGTGGTTGGTCCTCATATACTTTCTATCATGCCTATGTGTTATCCCTTTTAATTTGGCCTCTGTTATGCACTTTCCGACTGTATGGATCCATGTTTCTGTTTGTGGAGTTTATTTTTCCCACAACAACTCAAAAGATATGTGGACTTGTTGACTTCCTTGTTACTGCTAACATGCTTTGGGATGGCAGGTGAATAGTGACAATGAAGAGGAAAAGGAATTTCCATTGAGGATCAACACTGGACCTCAGTAAGTGCTTTATTATTCTGACCACTAATGTTACCTCTTCCCAGTAGGAGAAGAGAGAGCAAAAGAAGGTGGGAAAGTACCAAAACAGAAAAATCATGGGACCATCCTATGAAATTAATAAGAGAGAAGGAAGATACGTCTTAAGATACTGGAAAATAGCATTCTATTTCCTAAAAATTTATATAATTCTCTTGTTTCTGGTAGTTTGCTGGTAGATATTTGTTGGATTACTAATCATCATGAGACTTTCTGATATGCCTGTGTTTGTGTATGGGTGGGGCCGGGCTGGGGTGGGCTGGGGTGGGCTGGGGCACTATTGAGGCCCAGCATTGGGCTTGTCTCCCTACTTGCCATGATTCTCTCTTCCAACATCCTGCACAGGATCATGACTGGAAGGAGCTTTCCCATATCGCTGTTTTAGATGTACAGAATTACTAAGATGTGTAAGTTGTGAAGTCATGACATGATTTCCCATGATCAGCTTCCCACTATCATTAGTTCTTTGGAATTATACAATATCTCAATGTCTTGGTACAGAGCAAGTAATTGCTCACACTACTGTCACAGAAAAAGAGAGAATTTGGGGATGCTTTTAGCTGCTGCCACACATGCACTTTGATACTCTTTTAATTTCCATGACACAATGCTATAAAATTCTTGTATTCTTGGTTTGGTTGGCCACCAGAGTTCTCTGACAGACAAGGCTAAACATATCACAGAACTACAAACCCCACAGTTCCATGGCACTGTGCCATGGCAGTAAAAGCAGTATCAAACTGCATTATTTGTGCTGTCTAGATGTAGATCCAATTAGGAGGAATTATAGAAGCTGCCCCTGTTTTTTGTTCTTCCCTTAAAATACTTGCAGTTGCAGAAGCATATTTTATAAGAGAAAATCTTTACTTTGATCCTTCAAATGCCCCAATATTACAGAACCTAGTAACAGGGGGTCCTTCTTCTTGAGGAACACTTTAGCAGTGGGATGTTAAAGGAAAAAGAAAAATGACCGAACTACAATCTGTCCTCTAACACTGAGAGAGCTTATGTAAGATTTGTGATAAATGACTTTCATTTCTTGCATGATCTACAATGAACTGCCCCAGGAGGATTTTAAAGATGGATCTGAATTAAGTGAGTGAGATAAATATTTAATCATGTAGCTTAAAGGGAGGAGTGAAAAAAGGAAAACAATATAGCAAAAGAAGGAAAAGAAGGCAGCAGATACTAAAATCTTTAAAGGAAGGAGGCAAAATTCCAGTTAATCTTCAGGGACATTATGAAATGCACTGGTGTGTTTAGAACTACAAAGTACTTTGGGTGCAAATGGATTACATTCTTGCCTCATATTTTTAATGTACATGAGTGTGAAAATTCTCTGTGATACTCTGAAGTATGGAAGATTCTATTGCTGGATAAGTTGCAGGCCAAAATCTAGCTTTATACTTCACTCATAGGAGGATGAGAGGCAAATAGAACATCATTTGCATTTGGTTTGAAAAACATGTGGCCTAATAAGTGTCTGGAGTCTATCTCGCTATATCAGCATGACCATGTCTTGAGATCTTCTGAAGAAGCCCTGTTCTCTGACCACCATACTCACAGGTAGATCTGGTGGAAACAGAAAAGGCCTTTTTTGGCTGCTCCCAATCTCTGGAATTCCCATTCTAAAGAGTTTAGACTGGTGGTCTACTTTCTATCCTTTACTTGGCAGTTGAATACTGTTTGTTTGTTTGTTTGTTTCAGCAGGCCTTGAAGGGTAACTTATTATTATTAAAACTTATTATTATTTAACTGCTGTTGTTTTTAATTCTCTTCTGTAAATAAATTAATCTTGCTCGTCCAGAGGGGCGGGCTAGAAATAAAACATTATTATTATTAACAGTAGCTACAAGTGCAGCAATAATAATCTCTTTCAAACTGCAAATGGAAATTTCAGACTTTCTCTTGTAACTCATATGGGGGGGGGGAGGGAGTACATGAATCTAATGCTCGTATGAAACAGACTAGAGGGTTGCTATATTATATATTTTATTATACTTTTTTTTTTTTAGATTGGATGCAGATTTTTGCTGAGAAGTCTGTATAATCCCAGAGGTGCAAAGGGGCATTTTACCCTTGATATGACTTGTCTTGTGCAGCACTTTATGCTGTCTGCAAATGTATTCTGTGGTGTTGGTGTGCTCTGCTATAGAGAGAAATAGTGGAGGAGTCTCCACACAATCTCAGTTCCTTCCAGAAAAATGAGGGACATTCAGGATCCAACCATCTCTCTTGATTACTGCAATCTTTCATTATAAAAACAACAAGATTAATTTATTTATGCAGCTTCAAAGAGAAAGGACTTTATGTATAAAATTTCAAGCATACTTACTCTTTAATAAAAGGGGGTGTTGTTCCTCTCAGACTCACAGTGGAAATACGCCCAACACTTCAGTCTATTTGGAGAGTAATCTGTAGAGTCAGAATATTAATTAACCTACACACTGCCTTGAGAGTTCAAACAAAGCTGCTGAAAAGCTTAGTAAAAACATATCTTTAAACAATTTTAGAACAGATTTAGAGTATAAGGCACTAAACATGAACGCTTCTCAAAGGAGTGATTCTATATAGATAAAAATCTATGAGGAATCTTGACTTTGACTTTTGAAGATGACACAGCTGGATTCATCAAAAGAAGAGGAGTAATTAAAAGAAATTCTATATGAATTTTTATGAACAGTTACTTTTAGTAGATCCATTTTAAAAAAACTCTTTAAAGAGACCCTGACTTGTGCAACCCAAGGAACAATTCATTTTTGTGTGTGTACTAAAGTATAATGCATTGCCCATTTTGCTCCTTTCTATCAGGACCATGAATTATCCCCTGCCATCCATGATTTGCTTTAACTATAGTGTGGCATCATACACAGAACACTGGTTCTAACCAAGTTTAACATTTACAAGGGACAGGAGGACCAGCATTGTGACTTGTGAACCTGTCTGGAAAGCTCTAGAAGCAGCAGTGCAGAGCCCAGGAAAACTCCCCATGTGTCACATGCTCTGTATGTAAAGTCATGAGGAATTCAGACTATCAGGAATAACAGCAATTGATGCAGCTACTGGGTTGCCATATGATCTGGTTAGCCAAATTCTGGGATCATATATCCACGGGTCTCATGTCCAGTTCCAAAATAAGCTTATTTTGCATATCAAATATCTATTATATCAAAAACATTCATCTTCCCCATTACATGACTGAGGCTAGCCCTCTTGCCTTACGTTTTGGCCCTGAAATTTCAAGAAATGAGATACTGTGTGTAAATTATGCTCAGCATGAAGCAATGCTCAGTTAAACTGAAGATGCTGGATGACACAGTACAAGATGTTGGTTTTAACCTTTAAAGCCCTACATGGCTTGGGTCCATCTTACCTTAGGGACCGCCTCTCCCCATATGAACCCCCCTGCACACTACGATCCTCTGGGAGGAATCTGCTACAGCCCATAAAGACCAGGCTGGTGCAGACCTCCCAGGGGGCCTTTTCAGCGGTCGCCCCCAAGCTGTGGAATGACCTGCCAGATGACATGCGTCTTATTTCATCCATTGATGGCTTTAGAAAAGCCCTAAAAAGGCATCTCTTCCTGCAGGCCTTCCTGGAAAATGCTTAATACTTCCCGGCTCCAAACTCTGGCCATAGAGCTTTTCCAGCCTTTGCCCACTCATATAGCTCAAGGACTTTTAGCTTGATGCTGCTAATACTGTTTCGTTTTATACCATGTTTTAACTTGTTGCTTGATTTAATTCTTTTTTAGGGGGGGATGTGGGATGATGATTGGATATTTTAACTGCTATTGTCTTAACTTTTTTCTGTACCCTGCCCCAATTGCTCGTTCAGAGGGGTGGGCTAGAAATAAATTATTATTATTATTATTATTATTATTATTATATTTATTGGTTTTATATCCTGCTATTATCCAAAGAAAAATGGAGCATAACAAAGGCATGCATCACCATCCAGACATGTCAGGAATAGCATTCCTGGGCATCACTGAAAACTGAGCTTCCAGGTTTTAAGCTGAATCTAGGAGTACACCCAGGCTGTGAACAGAATGAGCAAATCCCTCCATCCAGCAAAGGTTTCATCCATATTCACTAATCACCATTTTTCTGACCAGGAGCACTTTTGTCTGGATTAAGTTCCAATTTGTTCAACCTCATCTAGTCCACTATTAACATGATACAATATTTCAGGAAATAAGAGAAATAGAGTCAGCTGTCACCAGTCTGCCACTCTGATCATGTCAAAATATCAGGAATATTACAGCTGTAACTACTGCAGACTAGAAAGTAGCCATTTAAATGTTTGTTTATTTTCCAATATTTATATATTTATATACTCTTTATATGTAAGAATGTTAAATCTAAGAAAATTTATAAATATATCAGTAAGAGGAGGATGTTCAACTACTTCTGTAGAAAAATGTATGTGTGCATAGAATACTAACTGGATTCCAGCCAAAGAAAGTTTTAAAATAAGAATTTTATCTTATATTGTATTTTATAGTATTTCATTCTGTAACCCACTTTGATTCCATCAGGAAAAGGCAGGATATAATTGTTGTTGTTTTGTTGTTGTTGTTGTTGTTAACATGTTGAAAGCAAAGAATAGATGGTCCATGTCAATATTCGAATGGAAGAACAGTCAACATGGGTCCCATTCATACTAGCCCATTTGCCCTGGTAAGATCACGATGAGATCGTGCGTGACATTACCGAATCTCTCTGGAAAGAAGTTCATACTACCTTTTGCCCCCATCGATGCTTCCTGGTGCATTTTACCCCACTTAAGTTCATACATGAAAAAGTAACGATTCAAAATGGAGCCTCTTGGTTGTCAATCAAAGTGACGTCTGATGCAGCCATTGGCCACGCGAGCTGTTTTTTTTTTAATATATATATATATATATATATATATACTGTTTTATATTTGACAGCTTATGCGCATGGAGCATAGGGCTGGGAGTGGTGCAGCTTGTGGGGATCCTTTCCCCACCTCGTCCTCCTCCTCTGTTTTTATCAGCACCCAGTGCTTCATCGGGCACTCTTGCATTTTTTATTTTTTATTTTATTTATTATTTATTATTTATTTAATTTAATTTATTATTTATTTAATTTAATTTATTATTATCTTTATTTTATTTTATTTATTATTTATTGTATTTATATTATTTATCTACTTAGTATATATTTTATTTTATTTTATTTATTATGTATTTTATTTTATTTACTATTATTTTTATTTTATATTATTATTATTATTATTATTATTATTACTATTATTTGACAGCTCATGCGCATTCTACACGAGGCCCTTTAAATCGGTGGCTCCCTTTCCATTCATTTTAAAGAGCTCCATTCATGGTGAGCTTATGAATGGGGATTTTCAAACTGGAGGGGAAACTATCCATATATGGATTTGGGGTTTTCCCTCCAGTTTATAGCCCCATTGAATGAATGGGCCTCCGAATGGAAAGGAACCTCCGGTTTGAAGTGTAGAATGCGCATGAGCTGTCAAATTGTAAAAATAAAATAAAAATAATAATATAAAATAAAATAAAATAAAAATAATAGTAAATAAAATAAAATACATAATAAATGAAATGAAATGAAATGAAATGAAATGAAATGAAATATATACTAGGTAGAATAAATGAAAATAAAATAAATAATAAATACTAAATAATAACTAAAATAAAAAATATTTAAAAATGCAGGAGTGCCCGATTTTGCTGGGAGAGGAGGCATGTTCTGCCCCCTGGCCTTTTCCACTCCCCTGAACTTGACCCGATCATGATCAGAGCCAAGTTTACATTCCCTCGAACCAGTTTTTCCTAAAAGAAACGGTAAATACACCATTTTGGGAAAAACCGCGTTTAGGGGGATTTGCCCTGCTATGGGTGTGCAAGATCCAGATTTGATAGTGTTAAAACCGGTTTCAGTATGGTAGTCTGAATGGCCCCATGCTAGGTGCCAGCACACTAAATGCCCTGCTCTGAACAATTACTGAAAAGATATCAGGAGCATGTGGCACTAGGAAGGTTTTTCCATATGATCTCTCCTTATGATCACCCTTACAGAATGAGTATATAAGGAAGAAGGACAGCTCACAATTAACTAGGTACCATGTAGTATATGGCCTTATAAACCAGCAATGAAACCAGTAGATATGTAAGTGGATCAGTAGATTAATAAGAGACCAATACAGCCTTTCATTGAAGGCTTTATATGCTGCTGCTATATTGCCCCACTCAGAAACATAGTGAAAACATCGACTGTAGTTTCCAGACCAGCCATAAGGCACTCCACATAAAGTATACTGATGAGTTGATGTTACCAGTGTCTGCACCACTACAACTAAGCTATCTTTGTTCAGGAATGGTCAGAGTTGGCAAACTGGTCAAAGCAGATAACAAGCTGCCTGAGCTGCTGAACTCTTGGATCCATCTCTGTCAATAGAGGCAAACCATTCAGCTGAAACACCTGGGTTGTTCTGAATACTACTTCTCCCAGGCATTTCTCAGAAGCTTCCACAGTCACACTTCACCTTGATATGAGAAAGCAATTGAGTTGCGTGTCATCAGTATCATTTTACTTCAGATCATCTGACAACACCCTCCCCCAACAGTTTCATATAGATACTGAACAGCCCTGGAGAGAAGATTTTACCCAGCACAGTTACCAGGGGGCCAACAAACAGTCTCCCAGTTGAATGATTTTTGGAATCTGTAGACATGATTGTAACTGCTGAAGTGCAGGGTCTCCAACTCTCATCTCATTGATCCAGTCCAGAATGACATCTCACTGATCCACTCCAGAATGACAATTATGGCTGATTGTGTCATAAGTTGCTGAGAGATCAAGCAAGTCACCCCCCCTCCTTCTCTCCCGCCTTCTCTTTCTATAGGTCATCCATCAAAATGACCACAGTCAATTCAGTTCTGAAAATAGGCATGAAACTAGACTGAATCCAGTCTGAATCCAGACTGAAATGAGCAGCAATAACAGACACCACATAAATTTCTCATCAATAGTACTTGCCTGTTCTACAGCCCAAAATCCAAGGTTTGTTGGAGGATGATAACCTAAATGGAAACCTCTCCAGAATTCATGATTACTTCAGAATAAAGAATAAACTTTACTCTGTAACTCTGCATAAGTCATGCCGGTTACAGTGGCATGATGGAAATATTTACTTCATAACAAACTAGACAAAATGCAGCCACCTTGGTTGTACAATTCACGCTATGGGCTCAGTTTGCATAATGTGAAAGTTTTATTTCCAGTGTATCGCTGCTATTTAAGCTGTCATATATGCACATAACCATATCTTTCTACAATACAAGGAGTGATTGCCTTCATTATTTCCCCCTGTTTCTGCCTCATCTGATTAATTTAGAAATTGATGTCTACAAACCATGTGTGGGTGAATTGAACTGTTACACCTTCACCATTTCTTTTTCTCTCTCTGTTTAATGGCATTTGGAATTAGGGCTGCCAGGTGCAAGACAAGGCTCAACTACACAATTAGGTGCATATGATAGGGAATTTCAGAAGGTATTGATTGCAACCATGTGTTTATTTAAATTATTCATTCTCATGTGGAAAGTGGATAATTTAATCAGTTTTTTTTCTGACTCTGTTGACATTTTTAAAAATGGCGCCATTTCCATAGATTTTCTCATGAGGGGGAGAATGCCTCCCCAACCAGACTCACCTTTTTCTGTCACTTCTCTCTATCTCTATCTCTCTTTCACACACACACACCCCTCCCTGTAATGGCCTAGAGGAGCACAGGGTACAGCCTAGGATTCTCACCAGCCATGCAATAGTGTCATACAACAATATCATTCACCAGCACCTATAGAGGATCCACAAGAAGTCCTGAAGGATGTCTGTGTCACTGCTGATGATGATTGTCAGCTGCTTCCCACCCACATGGCATGGGCAAGTAGTGGCTGTTCTGACAGTTAGTGCACTATGCTGCAGGCAACCTCTAGAATTTTCCAGGGATCTTGTTGAGGCCTGAAGGATGACATTGCCATTGTGTGCTGGTTATTGGTATATAGCCAGTAATAATACTTGTCTTCCTCTTGCTCTTGCCATAATCCCTCCATGACTGGGCTGGATAGATTGGCAGAAAGGGGAGGCGAGACACCACCCCTTTCTGCCCCTGATGGAGACCACAGCAACCAAATGTCGCAGCCTCCAGAGGCCTAAAAAGAACCTGCTCCCCGGTGAGTTCTTTTTAGGCTGCAGGCAGGGTGCCATTGGTGCACTCACATGCCATGATGATGTCCCTGTGATGTGGTGCTATTTGGGCACTGCACCGCATGTGCATCATCATGGTGCACCCTGTATGGACGAGTGCACGCCATGATGGTGGCCACAGGGTGAATGGTAGGGTTGCTGACTGTGTAAACACTCAGCCCCCATGCAACCCTAGTTCAGACTCAGGCCAGCACAAAGCACCTGTCTGTGCAGGCCCTGTGTTAGGGAAGCAAGGTGGGCATGAGGAAAGGGGGACAGGAGCAGTCTTGTAAGTCTATTTGAAGTTAAGGTGTCATTTTTCCAAAAAAGCTCCCTCCTGTGTATTCTGTCCTCCACCCTTGAATCTTTGAATACGCTTTCCAACTCTAGCCATTTGACATACAAGCTCCACCTGCTGAAACTCCCTGTTCCACAAAACTGTTAGAAGTACAGGAGTACTGTCCTATTTTTCACTTGGCAACTCTTTTTCCAGAGCAAACTTATGTATGGTATCAAAGTACTCTGGGATGGAGCGTCCAATGAATCCAAGAGAAGAGGAAGGGATGGAGGGGTGAAGTTCATGACTGGAATCCATAGTTTTTTATTGGGGTGGGGTCGGCTATGTGGCCATGTTCTGGGAGAGTTTATTCCTGGCATTTTGCCAACATCTGTGACTGGCCTCTTCAGAGAATACTGGCATGGAAGTGAGTGGGGTATATATTCTATGTGACCTTTGGTTGAGAGGAAGTGATTTACATGTTAATCTCTGTGTTGGTTTGTTGTTGAACGGCAAGGCCTCAGAGTGTTTATTTAATTACTGACCCATTGTCTGCTGGGAAAACCCATGACCCTGGGTGGTTGTCATTTGCACTTGCTGGGTCTTGATTGTGGTGCTTTTCAGGACTGGTAGCCAAACTTTGTTTACTTTCAGGATTTCTTCTTTCCTGTTGAAGTTGTCTTGGAGTTTATGGATTTCAATGGCTTCCCTGTGCATTCTGTTGGCATGGTGCAGAATATCATACTTTTTTTTTTCAAAAATTTTAAGCCCAGGATAGTTTATAACATGTTCTGTTACTACAGATTTTTCTGGAGGACCCAGTCTGCAGTATCTCTCATGTTCCTTGATTTGTGTTTGAACACTACATTTGGTGGTCCATTTGTAGACTTGTCTACAGCAGAACAGTATGCAGTAAACCATCCTGGGCATAAAATGCTATTTGAAAACATTTAGGCTTCTGGAATTATCAGAACATTTAGGTTTCAGAAATTATCAGCATCTGGGCCACATGCATAGCTATTGCAGTCTGCCATGTTCTCTTGCATGACACTGACTTTGAATATGGGCACTGCAGGAAAATTGCTGCCCTCTTCAATATTTCAACTTTGTCATAAAATATTACTTAAGCACTTTGAGGGGTGGGAAGCTAAATTATTGATGGCATACTATGCATTTTTGCTGTAATTAGTTGTTGCGTGTGAACAGTCCAAAATAATAAAATTCATGAGTGAGTAGCTTTAATAGTAATCTAACTATAAGTAAAATTATTTTAATAAGCAGAGAGCAAAGAAGCAGACAATCTAAAATTTGGGGACCACTCTTCAAACCTGATTATGCTGATCTTGGATATTTATTTTGATATTCTAATGTTTAGAAATCACTCTATTATTTACAATATGATGACAATGAGACTAACTCATTAATATTGCCATTGGAATCATAGAATCATAGAGTTGGAAGACACTTCAAAGGCCATCCAGTCCAACCCTATTCAGCTATGCAGTAGCTCACGATCAAAGCTGACAGATGGCCATCCAACCTCTGTTTAAAAACTTCCCAAGAAGGAGACTCCACCATTCTCTGAGGGAGTGTGTTCCACTGTCGAACAGCTCTAACAGTCAGGAAGTTTCTCCTAATGTTTAGGTGGAATCTTTTTTCCTGTAGCTTGCACCCATTGTTCTGTGTTGTTTTCTCTGGAGCAACAGAAAACAAGCTTGCTCCATCATCAATATGACACCCCTTCAAATACGTAAACAGGGCTATCATATCACCTAACTCTCTAGGCTAAACATACCCTGTCTGAATTCTGTATGAATTAAGAACTCATTCCTTGGTGTCCTACAACAAGGATGGTATAATGTAGGGACTGTAAGTAGAACTATGTGATTGTCATATCATGCTCTAGAAAATTGCTTGAGAAAGAAAGAAAGAAAGAAAGAAAGAAAGAAAGAAAGAGTAGTTTCTTTGTCACAAAAATAGAAGATAACATAGACAGTCAGCTTTCATCCCTATTATTTTATCATCATATTTATTTACTTATGTTTATGTTTAATGTTTACTTGTCTTTGTTTAATTTATTAGAATTAGGAAACTAAAATGTACAGTAAGGGCACAGGTAGGAAAATTCATGCTGTCTCTGTCTTGCAGTGGAATTAATTTCACTTCCCTAAAAATTACATAGGGGCTTTACAGACCACCCAAAAAGGATGGTCTGTAGCCACCCCTTTGAGTGGTGGATTGGTGCCATGGCAGCCTCACCGGCTGCCCCAGAGGCCCCAATCCACTGCTTTTCCAGGCAGCGAAAAAGGGGCAAAATGCCCCTTCCACACAGCCTGGAAAGGGCTGTCCTTGGGGCTTCATGCCCCCAAGGACAGGCCGACCGGCGGAGGCAAGGGAGAAAGGGGCTGCCTGGCCCTTTTCTCCCTGCCTTCATTCCTGTGGCAATCTGGTTGCCACTGGAACAATGCTCTGCCTGAAAAGGAGCTCCGTTTTGGAGCTCCTCTCAGTGCCGCTGAAAGGGCACCCTAGGCGCCCTCCAGCAGTGCCATGACATCAGGTGCATGCCATGCTGTATAAACACGGTGTGTGCCAGGAAATCATGGCAATGCTCCCGTATGGAGAGTCCCATTTTGAAATGGTGCCGCCCATATGTGTTAGGGTTGGGGAGCGCTCGGTTGCTGTGCGCTCCCCAACCCTAATCAAAGCACGGGGAGTGCCCAAAGGAGCCATCTTTACCGCACCTCAGTATGTCATTTAAGAGTGCAGTAATAGCTGGCTCATATATGTTTTTTTGAAATGTAGTATGCTTCACCATGTCATAATTCCAGCGCAGGGAACATTAGCATTTAAGCATCAATATGATATCTGTAATGAAATGAATAAAGCTTTTTTTGCTTCAGTAGAAACAGATTTCAGAGAACTCAAATGTGACTGCATTGCAGCCTTTATATTTGAAACTTATTTTAGTATTTATCAAAGTGAAAGTCAGTGTGGTGCAGTGGCTTGAATTTTGGATTAAGAATCTTGGCAATTGCTGCTGCTGAGGAGGGGTACTCTTTGTTGGCCTCCAAGAGGGAGACCAGAATTCTCTGCTCTTAACACAAGGTGCCAAACAGCATCACACACAGGGGATGATGGAGGAGAGTCTTTAAAAGCCTGCCATCTCCTCACGTATCCTTCTTGCTTCAGCATGTTGCAACCTGTCCATCAATCCCCAGTGCATTATCAGCATTGTTGGTCACTTTGGGGCCAGGTAGGATTTTTATCCCTCTTTTACAGGACAATTGGTAATGGGTAGAATCAATAAATAGGCTCCCAAGTTGCAGGTAACAGAGAGACAAAAGAAGATATTGGTGTACACCTTGGCAACCCCTTGTGATGGAGGGTTGGGTTCTGGAATCACGGCAGAGGACTAGGGAGTGGGCAGTTGTGAAGAAGTCTGCCCTGGGGACTGACCTGAGAGTTTACTCTTTCTTATAAAGTCATATGACTTAGGGGCTGTACAGCTGCCACCCCTGGAAGTGCTGGGTTGGTAATGTGGCAACTGCACACCCTGCCCCCAACCCAGTGTATTTGCACCTTAGAAGGGGTGCCATAAGCACCCCAGCACAGCATTATGACACCCCTTGTGCACAGTGCTGTTTGGGTGCTACACATGAGGGACATCATCATGGCATGTGCCAAGATTGTGGCCAGGCAGTGAAAGTAGGGCTCTGAGCATGAGAACGCTCAGCTCTACTGCAGTCCTAGTTTGGGTGCAGGACAGCATAAATTGCCGGTCTGTCAAGCCTCTTAGTATGCAGCCTCCAGGTTTTGCCTTCCAATGGTAACCTGTCAAGATATCAAGCAATTTCCACAGGGTCTAGTGTTTCACCCAAAAGAAGGCTAAGGAGGTGTCATAGGTTAACATCTGGGCCTCGGCTGGACCCACATCAGATTGCTCCCTCCTGCATTGCTCATTCCCAGCCCTTAAACATTTTAATAGATTTTAAGTCAATAAAGTGGCCTTTGTTTTAACACAGTTATCTATGTATGAGCTCCTTATTTCATAGCTGGTCAACTAAGACATGGAAACTCAGTGGGTGAACTGAGGCAATTCACACTCTCCCAACCTTAGAGAAAGAAGACAATGGTATGAAAACACTATACCAGAGTTATCATAGGTTGGAGTCAATCTGAAGGCACATAGCAACAAGCAAACAGTAAAATTGTCAAAAGCCAGAATAAATTAAAATCTGAATGTTCAGCTTGACATGAACCCTGGATATATACTCAGGTGTAAGCCTTGGCTTATTATTATTATTATTATTATTATTATTATTATTATTATTATTAGCCTGCCTCTCCCTATGGATCGAGGTGAGTTACAGTAAAAGAAATAAAAATAAAAGTAAAAGAAATAAAATAAAATAAAAATAAAAAGTAAAAGAAATAAAAATACATAGCACAACATAATAATCAATACATAACCCAACAAAATAAATAATTAGAGAATCCCCACCCCGCCAACAAAATAGTAACAACCAAATACAAATTACATAGTTAAAATAATTAAATAATTATAAAACAGTTAAAAACAGGCAAATGGAATAAGACAGCAGATAGGCTGTCATTTGATGGGAGATCAGTCTGGGAAGGCCTGCCAGAAGAGATCCATATTGACTTCACTTTTAAAGGCGTCCAGAGAGGTAATATAACGGATCTTGTCTGGGAGATCATTCCACACTTTTGGAGCAGCCGATGAGAAGGTCTTCTGGGAAACTGCAGCCAACCTGGTCTTCCTAGGCTGCAGTAAATTCTTCCCAGAGGACCTGAGTGTGTGGGGTGGATTGTAGGGGAGGAGGCACTCCCCCAAATAAACTGGACCCAAGCCATGTAGGGCTTTAAAGGTGATGCCCAGAAGCTAATTGGCAGCCAGTGGAGAGATTTTAAAATATGGTCAGCTCTGGATTTACCAGTGACCACTCTGGCTGCCATATTTTGCACCAGTTGAAGCTTCCAAACTTGGCACAAGGTTAGCCCCATGTAAAGTGTGTTGAAGAAATCAAGACAAGAGGTTACCAGTGTGTGTACCACCATTTCTAGGTCCATTTCTTATTCCCAAATAAGAGAGCATTCAGGTTAAATTCTTGACTAAAAATCTTTTGCAGATCTCTGAGAAACTGTCATTCTTGTCACTACACTTAGAATTACATGAAATGTGGATTACAAAATGTAATAATGGGACTGGAGGAGTAATGAATCTATTTTTCCACTGTTATTATTGGTCTAAGTGCTTGCTGTAAATGGTAGTACTTTCTGGTAATAACTGAAACCATTTTAATGTTTTAGTACCAACTTCTTCATAAAAGTAATAGTTCAGACGCTTTTTAAAACTACATCACAGTAAGCATTGGCTATCATTGCATTGCAATAAAAGGAAATAAAAATATTGATCATGCTTTTAAAAAGTGTGTAGAACTGAGCTGATCACAAATTTGCTTCGCTGGGAGGGGGGGCAAAACCAATAACTAAGCACAATCTCCCTTTTTCTGAAAGTGTTGGAGAAGAATGTAGTTATGTTTATGTCCAGAACACCTGAAAACCATTCAGTTCTGCAGAATACCCCATTTTCTGCTCACAACAATTCAATAAATGATTTTTTCAGAAAAAAGTGTGGAAATGAAAACATCTTGTGGGAATTAATCAATTTCTTGGCTGTATGGAGGTACCTTTTCACATCCAGGCCAATATGAACCCTTTACATCCCTACTATTATGTTATGTGTGCTCCCTTCCCACTTGAAATATTGCTTGTGTGTGACTCCAGATGTATATGTCTGAACATTTTATATATGGTTGGTCCTTGGCATCTGCTGGGGTTTGGTTGAGGACCCGTCATGGATACCCAAATCCGTGAATGCTCAAATCCCACTAAATACAATGGCATAGTAAAATGGTGTCCCTTATATAAAATGGCAAAATCAAGGTTTGCTATTTGGAATTTATATATATTTTAAAATATTTTCAACTTTGGATAGTTGAATCGATGGATAAGAAACTTACGATACTGAAGGCTGACTGTACATGAAATCTGTTGCATGTGTTTTTCAAATGGATGGTCCTCTTAAACTGAACATTCTTTGAATGTGAAAATTTCTAGTTATTGCTATGTTCCAGTTTGCCTTTTGGCTGGTAGCAGCAGCAACCTGGTTAAGTCCAAATCGAATTGCAGTCTCAGCACAATTCTTACCCATCTCTATAAATAAAACTGCCAAATGCTGGATTGGGTCCTAAGATAGTTTTCTTATGCTTCAGTCTAGAAGGTGCCATTTCAAGCTTAGCAATTCCAAGAGGTAGCTGTGGTCAACAAATCCAGTCTGTAAACCAGCTTCATGGCTTCCTCTTGTTTGAAAGGGAAATAACTCCTTTAAAAATGAAATGATGCTTATTTGTCAGTGACAGGCAATTCATGGGGACCAGAAATAAAGATTTGAGGGCAATAATCAGCCTACATGGCTGACCATTCCTGATGTAAGAAATAACAAGATATACTTTTCAGCCAATAAGTTTACTTCCATCTCAGAAACAGCATGACCTCAGTACCATAGAACAGATGTATGAAACCTTGCTAGACTTTAAAAAGACAAAAATGCTTCTTATAATAAATATTATATTTTGTTTTAAAATAGGTTACTGGAAAGCAATAGAAACATGTGATAACAAAATTAAAGGCAAATAATTAAAGGGGCTGTTCTTGATTCTTTGCTAGAATGTCTCCTTAGTAATATCAATTGAGTCCATCTGTTTTTTGTATTTTTCCCTTCTCAGACATAGGAAGAGAGAAAGACACATATACAGATGATTCAGAACATGGGAATTATGATTCCCGGACGGATCAGTCTCTGCTTATTAAAAATACGCCCACAAGACAAAAGCCCGAACCTCGGACAAAGGCATCATTGAAGGTAATGGTTGTTATAGTGTATGTTGATGGGCCCTATTGTATTGGTTTTCTTTTAAAACATGCTTAGATATGTATCACCTTTGAGACTAACTGAAAGAAAATAGTTGGCAGCATGAGCTTGTACAGACTAAAGTCTGCTTCCTCAGATGCATAAAAGATTGTGATCAGGAAGATTGTGAACTGATGACAAATACTCACTTTTAAACCCATACATAAAGAAGGGTCAAATTTAGTCTGCCTCAGAGTGGAAAAAAACTGGCTTGGCCAGCTCTCACTTAATCATATACAGTGGACCTGGTATAGATGAAGACACAGATATTACATTTATGTGTAAGCCCCCCCCCCCCAAAAAAAATATATTAAAAGGCAGATGCTATTCATTTAATATAACTAGACTGACTTTGAGACAATCCAGTTGCTAGTCCTAATGGTAGTAGCTCTGTTGAATCAATGTGATTTACATCAGTGTTGACATACCATTCCTTAGATTTGCATTTACAAAGGGCGAAAAGTTTTTTATTATTTTTATCTTTCTCTTTTCTCTTTTTATTTGAATTAAAAAAATCTGTCTGTAGTTGTAAAGGCAGAAGCTAGAACCAGATCTAGAAATTTGCAGTTAACATTGTGTAGGCATTACTGAATATTATATTCATGGTTTCAGAGGTGATAGCTGTGTTTGATCATCATATGTGTTGCAGCATGCCATACATTATAGACCTTTTTAAAAGGAGGATGCTATTGAACTGGCAGACATCTTGAAGATTTTGTGCCCACTTTAGTAAGGTCAAGCTTCAGTTCTGAAGAACTCAGAAATCCTATAAATGACACGAGGTATTATAAGCATGTTCATCTACCAGTATACAAAATCACATGTGTTCTCTGTAAAGTATCGTACTCAAAATGCATGCTTTCAGTCTTCGGCAGTTCTGAACAGGGGGATTTATCCATGTATGACTTATTTTATGCACATATGAGCATTATAATTTATGTATGGTGAAGGATACATGTCATTCCTTTACTGTTTGCTTGAGTGGAATAAACAATTAGATTTTCTTGCACAATTTAACCAATGAATAACTGCCCAACTTCAATATCTAAAACCTCTTTAGATGTAAAATACGTTTGGGATAGAAAAATTGTATTGGATGCTGTTAGGCCTTTTTATAAAAGAAGCCATCTACTTCAGCTAAATGTTGGCAATGTAATGCTTCCTTGTGGCATATGATGTGGGGTGTATTAAATGATTACCAATTTTTGGTTGGATGTGTTTTAACTTATTAATTTTGTATTAGAAAAAAGCTTTGGTATTTCAAGATGCCTATAGTTTTTAAAATTGCATTCCTGCCATGTGGAACTTAAATTAATGTCAGCATTGCTGGATGCTGCAGACCTTTACTGTAGAAAAAAGGATTCTATTCAGAATTCATTGTTCAGTGCTCACTAGAACCCATTCTTTAGATATCCACAAATCTATATTTTATAGACATCAATTTCAAGAAAATATATTTTTGGAAATATAGTCAGTTTATATTAATGTATACACCTTTGCTTATTTCTTATGTATTCCCCATTTCCTTTTTTATCTTTGTTCATTTTATTATTATTTTTTTATTATGTCGTTTTAATTGATGTTAGTTTAATTCAATTTTAAAGGGCAGGTGGTTGGGTATGGGTCGTGTATATTTTATCTTGTATTTTTTAATTGATGTAACCTGCTCTGATTGGATACAGAGGAGTGGGCTATAAATAAATTATTATTATTATTATTATTATTATTATTATTATTATTATTATTATTGCAGTCTAAGTGTTGGACTACAAATCTGGGACATCAGGACTCTCATCCTGGCTCAGCCATGGAAACCCACTGGGTGATCTTAGGCTAAGAGGAAGGAAATAGCAAACTTCCTCTGAATAAATCTTGCCAAGAAAACCCTTAAGATAGGGTTATTCTAGTTGGAGTTGACTTGAAGGAACATAAAAATAATCATCTCTCTCCCCCGCTCTCTCAACTTGCTTTTTTGTTTGTTTGCTCAGTGTGTGGACTTAATGAAGAATTAGGCATAAAGACGTCTTCTTCAATTTGAAGAATATAAACTTAGATATTTGGATCCCATTGTGAAAACAAACATGCTTGCATCTTTCTCCTCATGGGCAATATATATACATGGAAAATTTGAGAAAAATAGTGGCATACAAAAAAAAAAAAAATGAGTACCTGCTCCCTCCTTCATATGGACTTCCAGGGTGACAGCAGGTTCCCACAGCTGCTTTGAGCAAAATGTCAGGAAATCCCTCAGGGAAAACATCAGTGTGACTTACTGTTATATGCAGTGTTTGGTTCTAAGTAAGGTGTAGTTAGTTCCTTTGCTCCATAATGTTATACCTAATTTACTTAGAATCATTGAATCATATGCCCATCCAACCTCTACTTAAAGAAACTCAGATGGGGAGAGTCTACCATCCTCCAATGCTATCAAACAAGGCTGTCATTTTCCAAGGCTGCCAACCATTAAGTACATAGGTTCCTCCCAATGTGTTTGTGGATATTTATTTATTTTTCTTTATTTGTCATTTGAATCCACTGGTTCTCATTCTGCATCTAAAACTTCAGAAATAATGCAGTTTGGCACCTGTTTAACTGATGTGGCTCCATTCTAGACAATACTGGGATTTGTAGGGTTTTTTGAGCCAGTAGCACTCTTTAGCAGAGAAGGCTAAATAATAAATAAATAAACTTTATTCTTATACCCCGCCTTTCTGCGGCAGCAATAAAACTGGCTTACATGACTAAAATATATTGGAATAAATTAATTATTTGTCTTAATTAACAAATTGTAAGCCGCTTTGATAGCCTTGGCTGAAGAGCGGGGTATAAATAAAAATTATTATTATTATTATTATTATTATACATACTCTTAATAAATAAATTAACCCCCCCCCCCTTTAAAATAGGATTAAATACAATACACTTTAAAAATTCAACCTGTTAAAATGATTACATAAAGTAGGGGGTGGTTACATAAAGTAGGGTTAAATACAGTAGGGAGAGTACAGAAATTAGATTGAACTATTCTGGGAAGGTCTGCCAGAAGAAATCTGTCTTGACATCTTTTTTGAAGCTGTCTAGGCTGGTGATTTGACGGATCTCCTCCGGTAAGGTGTTCCATAGTTTGGGAGCAGCAGCGGAGAACGTCCTCTGGGAGGTTGCCACGAATCTGGTTTTTATGAGTTGCAATAAATTCCTCCCAGAGGACCTGAGACCTAAAGACCCTGAAAAACTACAAATTCCAGGATTACATAGGACAGGTTATAGCACTTAAACTGGTGTCAAAATGTATTAATTCTACAGTGTAGATGCACCCATAGTTTCTGTAATTGTAGTCTTTGGAGCATCATGAAACCAGCTCACTCCACCTTCTAAATGGCATTCCTTCAGATATTTAAAGATGGCTATCATGTCTTCTGTTTTCACACTAAACATAGCCCACTCCCTAAGTTTTTCTTCATATGGCTTGATTTCTAGAAAGTCAATTACTGTGGTCATCCATCTCTGGGCACATCCACTATACATAATGAGGAATCCTCTTGCTCTTTGTTAAATATAACTGTAATGTTTAAGTTACGGGGTGTAGCCTTGACAAATGGTAGAGGAGGAATATTACATGAGTTGTTCTGTATTTCATGCTGTGTTACAGATGTTGAAATGAAAGAAAATTGGGAGTTTTGTACCATAGCCAAACAGACTTTATAGCATTCAGGGTTTTGTTTTGCTTTATTTTGGGGGGGGGGGGGGAGTGTTGGTTAGGTTTTTTTTTTTTCTTTCAAAAATTGTAACTCTTTCACTATATAAGTTTGGAAACTTGGGGATAATTGTAACTACTGTATATACTGGACTATAAGTCAACCACATATAGAAGTTGAGGGCAGGTTATGGGGCCAAAATTATGGATTTTGATGTGATGCATGGATAAGTTGAGGGTAAAATCTAGGCACATGTTTCAAAGGATCCAGTGGATGAAGTAAACGAAAACAATGCCAAAGAACTTACAAAATTCCAGTAGGCATAATTGTTTGTGCTTACATTAAAGGCTGGATGGATGAGAGAATAGAGGGGAAACAGGACAGATTATATTCCTTCCACCATAGAATGGTTCCTTGAAAAAAATTACGTTGACCTAATCAGTTGACTTAAGATTTTTTAGGTCAATTTTGACTAAAATTTCTAGACTTATACATGAGTATACACAGATAATTACAAGCTGTGCCATGTGTCATTTGACTCAAAGATGGACTATAGTTAATGAGATCTGTGAACTTTCTTGACACACCTTTCTGAGATTTCATATCAGTAGTAAACCTTTGCCCAGAGGCTGTAACTTCCACTGACTGGAATCTTTCAAAGCTGCTATTTCATAGCTCTAAACATACCTGCATGCAAATGTAAGCTATTTATTTGCTGCCCTCGATGGTGGTGGTCAGCTTTCTTAGACGATACATATCTTGGATTCATCATTCATTGCTGAGTTATTTACCACTTTTTCCCTGGGGTGAAATAATGAAGATCTTAATCCCTTTCACATTGATTTCAGCAAGAATCTTTGATTTCACAAAGCTTTTCTAAATGTGTCAAACAACTTCATTTTTAAGTTCCAGCCATGTGTTTTGAGTAAGTAAACTCATTTGACAGAGGGGTTGTACACATGGGCCAAAAGGCCAATGTTCCTCCTGGCCTCATGTCACCTAGTTCAGAAAACACAGGCCAAACGCCAGGGGCTATGATCAGGCCCAATCCTGGAAGATCAGACACAGATCCAGTGGATCCAGCCAGATCCCAGGTTAAACAGCCATTACTCCAAGTCAGTTTGACCCCTGGTTTACCATGGAGTTTCCTGGAAAATAACTGACAAACCCCAGCTGTTTACATGCCCCCCTTACCTTGCTGTGCCATTACTGGTACTGAGAAGACCACAGTTGCTGTTTCTGATGTGGAATAGTAGCACCTAGCCACATGGGTATACCCAGATACTCTTTTTGTGCATCAGATGCAGTGACAGGAGGCTTCTCAGTACAAGCAATACAAGCATCTTACCTGTCAGATAGATCCTTTGCAGTCTTGGGTCCCCTTTTGTTCTCTCTATACACATTATTCCTAGGCAAACTCATCAGGTCTTTTGATTTCTCCTGTCATCTGTATGCCGATGACACTCAGGTACCTTTCCACACCTGACCCTTCACCTGGGCTTGAGCAGCAAGTTTCATCTTGTCTGACTGCTCTCTCTCAATGGATGCATCATCGGCACTTGAAGCTCAACATGTCTAAAACTGAGCTTCTTGTTTTCCCACCTAAACCCTCCCTTCAATACTCCTTTTCTGTTTCTGTTGACGACATCTCCATTTGACCGGTCCAGAAAGCTCGCAGTCTTGGGTTTCATTTTTGACTCTTCTGTCATTCATCCCTCAGATCCAGGCCACAGCCAAGGCCTGTCAATTTTATCTTTACAACATTACAAAAATCTGTCCATTTCTCTCAGTCTCTACTTCCAAGACTCTGGTCCATGCCCTAGTGGTGTTGCGACTAGATTACTGTACAATTCTTCTGGCACAGCTTCCTCTCTCACACCTCCATCCTTTAATCTCTGTCTAGCATTCAGCTGCATGTATTATTACACTCACTCACTGCTTTGACCATGTTTCTCCTCTTTTATCTTCCCTTCATTGGCTCCCCTTCCCCTTCTGCATCCAGTACAAGCTTTTGTTGTTGACTTTCAAAGCCCTCCATGGATTGCCCCCTCCTTGTTTATCTGAACTTTTTTCTCCTCACACTCCTCCTTGTTCCCTCTGCTCTGGTAGTCAAGGTGTCCTATCCCAGCCTAGGATCTCCACTGGCCCGTCCCAGATTCGCCCCTTCTCACTTGCTGCCCCTCACTCCTGAAATCCCCTTCCCCTACAAGCACAGTTCATTACTTCCCTAGCCAGTTTTAAAACTGAGTTAGACTACTTTGTTCAGGGAAGCATTCCCAGAACTGGGACTCAGAGCCGCTTCACAATGTTAAACGATCTAGCCTAAGAACATCCTTGCCTTCTGCCATTGACTGGCTTTGGAGGGTGTGTAAAGGCAGGCCCTATGCCATCAGCTTAGCTTGTCCATCTGCCATGGAGAGAAGATCTGCTGGACTGGATCCCTTTTCCCACCAACTTTCTCTTCTCCTTCTGTCTCATGTCTTTTTAGATTGTAAGCCTGAGGGCAGGGAACCATCTAATTCAATTGACAGTATGTACCATGCTGTGTAAGTTTACAGTACTATATAAATAAAGCTTAATAATAAAAAATAAAGCTTAATAACAAGCACGGTAAGGTAAGGAGTGTGGACTAATAGCGGGTTCCAGGTTAGTGCAGGGACAGGCGTGTAAACACCTGCCCATCCCTGCACTTACCTCAGGACTGACCAGGGTGAGGACCAGAGTCATAATCTCTTGACCTGCTCAGCCCCAGAAATAATTTTATGAGAATGAAATGTAGTTGTTGGTTGGGAAACAAAACTAAGCTAGAAATAGCTCACTGGCCCAAAACTTCTGCATTGGCATTGATTGGATGATTGCTTGCTTGGACTAACAAATTTTTAAAGAAGGAGGGTTAAAGATGTCATTTCTCACTTTCTATTTCCAACTACAGAGTGCATCAGAAAAAAGTACTCCTTCATTTCTGCTCTTTTTAATGATAAACTTGATATTCAGCATGGTGTAATTATCTGAATGTTGGAGCAGGGTTAGAATTCCCCATCAGACATGGAATCTCACTTGATGGCCCTGGGCAAGTCACACTTTCTTTGCCTCAGAGTATGGCAAAGGCAAACGCCCTCTGAACAACTCTTGTCAAGAAAATTCCACAATAGGCTTGCCTTAGGGTTTCCATAAGTCAGAAATGATTGGAAGGCACAAAACAAAATATTCCTCCCATGCTGACCTTCACTCTAAAAATCCCCGCCATGTGTTTTCTGCCACATTACCCTCAAATTGCCTGTCCATCCATGAGTTCCTATTCCCTCTAACCAAGCAAACCATTATTTTCTCAAAGAGATTGATATCAACAAAGGGTGGATATAGCCATTTACAAAAATCTTGTTATGTGTAGCTCATTCCTGCTGCAACTAAAAAAGTGTAAATAAATTGCATTATGCATATAACACAATGAGGATAACCTCATTATGTGTATTACATAATGAAGGATAATTTCATTCCTTCTGCAATATAATAGCACAATTTACTTTTATACTTATGAGGCTGTGGCATGTATCAAGCACTAAAGGTAAAGGTATTCCCCATTGACAAGGTTGTCAAATTGTGTCTGACCATAGGAGGCGGTGCTCATCTTCATTATTAAGCTGTCGAGCCAGTGTAGTCAGAGACTCTGTGATCATATGGGCAGCATTATTGCACAAAATGCTGTGCAATCAAGTGCTAGATTTGCTCTATTAAGTCTAATTGAACTCTGGACTGGAGCCAGCAACATTGTCAGGGAAGAATGCAAAAAGACACTATATATAGCCAAAAAGAAAGAGAAGCCTCGGTGGATGACTAATGAAACTCTTAAAGCAATAGAAAACAGATGAGAAGTAAAGGGTGACAGAAATAGAGTCAAAACCCTGAATTTAGTTATATAACGACTTGTGCAAAGGGACAAGGTGAACTACAATAATCATAATTGCAGAGAAACAGAAAGTAACAACAAAAAGAAAGAGCAAAAGACCTCTTCCACAAGATCTGAGAAATCAAAGAGAAATTTAAACCAAAAGTGGGGATGCTCACTCACATTGAATGACCAAGTAGAAATAAAAAGTTGGCAGAAACAATACATGAAAAAATTATATAAAAGAGCTAAAGGGTGAAAGATTCATTTGAGGAAGAACTATCTGAAGATGAAAGCCTAATTTTACAAAGTGAAGTGCAAGCTGTACTCGGAATACTCGGGAGAAAAATGAATCACCGGGAACAGATATACCAACAGAGCTGCTTCAAGCTTCAGAGACAGAATCTTCTCTAGTTCTAACAAAAATATGTCAACAAATATGGAAAAAGAAAGAATGCCCCACAGAGTGTAAACGTCCATTATACATTCCAATCCTCAAGAAAGGGGACACCAAGGATTGTAGTAGCTCAACATTTTACAGTAAAGACTGTTAATAGATATGGAATAAGAATGCCAGATGTCCAAGCTGGGTTCAGGAAAGGTAGAACCACTAGGGATCATAATGCAAATATATTTTGGCTAATGGAGCACAACAAAAAACATCTTTAAAACATCTGCCTGTCTTTTATATATTATGTCAAAGCCTTTGATTGTATAGATCATGAAAAAGTATGGATTACTGTTTTAAAAAATGGGCCTGACACATCATTTGATTGTCTTGATGTGTAACCTGTAATCAGGACAAGAGGATACCATCCGATGAGAATATGGTGAAACAGAATGGTTTCCAATTTGCAAAGGGATCAGGCAAAGCTGCATTTTATCACTCTGTCAGTTTAATTTGTAAACTGAATGTATCATAGATAAAGCACAATTAGACTCTGAGGAAGGGGATATAAACATTAAAGGAAGGAACAGCAACAATTTAAAATATGCAGATGACACCATACTACTAGCAGAAAATAGCAAAGACTTAGAATGACTATCAAAGTGCAAAGGCAGGTTTACAGTTGATCATTTTTTTAAAAAAAAACCCAAAATAATGACCACATATGGTTTACATAACTATAAAGAAGATGATGAAGACATTGAAATAATTCCAGTGTTTCCATATCTTGTCTTAGTCATTGATTAGAATAGAGACAGCAGTCAAGTTCAAAAGACTTGGACTTAAAAGGGCAACTATGAAGAAACTAGACAAGATCCTGAAATGTAAAGATTTATCACTGAATACTGATACTAGGATTGTCCATGCCATCACATTTCCAGTTTCTATCTGTGATTGTGAAACCTGGGCAGTGAAGAAAATTGAGAGGAAGAAAAATAAATTTATTTGAGATGTGGTGCTGAAGAAGCTTCTCTGACTGAAGAGTGGGGTATAAATGCTTGGATTGAGAAGAGTTCTATGGATACCATGGATTGCTAAAAAGAAAAATCAATGGGTCCTAGTAAAAATCAAGTCTCAACTGTCCCTAGAAGCCGAGTTTTCTAAACTGAGACTGTTGTACTTTGCCAATGTCAGGAGAAGACATGACCCACTAGAAAAGACAAGAATGCTTGGTAAGGTAGAAGACAGCAGGAAAGGAGGAAGACAGCATTCTAGATGTATAGATTCATTCATGGAAGCCACAGCCCTGAGTCTACAAGACCTGAACAGGGTTGTTGATGACAGGGTGACTTGAGGGGTGGGGTGTCTCTCATTCTTAGGATCACTAAAAGTTGTAGTCAACTTGATGGCATTAACAACAATGATAACAAGTATTTTATTGTATATAATCCTCCAATAAAGCAAAACAAAAGTTTTACAAACATTCCATGAAAACTTACTAAGGACATATGAATGGGCTTAGCCTTATGAACTAGAAGAAACAATTTGTTGTTAACTGCCCTTGAGTCGATCTCAACCCATGGCGACCCTGCTGATGAGACATCTCCAAGACCATCTATCCTCCACTGCTCTGCTCAAATCCTGCAAACTCATACTCGTGATCTCTTTAATAGAATTCACCCATCTTGCATGTGGCTTTCCTCTCTTTCTACTTCCCTCTACCTTTCCTATCATTACTGTTTTTTCCCAGTGATTCATACTCTTTCATGATTTGACGACAGTACGACAACCTAAGTTTTGTCATCGTGGTTTCTAGGGAGATTTTTGGTTTGATCTGCTCCAGGATCCATTTATTTGTCTTTTTGGCTGTCCATGGAATCCCCCCAGCACCACAGTACAAATGAGTTGATTTTCCTCCTATCCTTCTTAACTGTCCACTTCTCACATCCATACATGGCAATAGGGAATACAATGGCTTGTACGATTCTAACTTTTGTGCTCAGTTATATATCCTTGCATTTTAGGATTTTCTCTAGTTCTTTCATAGCTGTCCTTCCTATTCTTAATCTTCTTCTAATTTCCTAGCTGCACTCTCCATTTCTATCAATATTTGATCCCAGGTATGAGAATTATAGAATCATAGAATCATAGAAACATAGAATTGGAAGAGACCACAAGGGCCATCCAGTCCAACCCCCTGCCATGCAGGAACTCCCAGTCAAAACATCCCCGACAGATGGCCATCCAGCCTCTGCTTAAAGACCTCCAAGGACGGAGACTCCACTACACTCCGAGGGAGTGTGTTCCACTGTCAAACAGCCCTTACTGTCAGGAAGTTCCTCCTAATGTTGAGGTAGAATCTCTTTTCCTGCAGCTTGCATCCATTGTTCCGTGTTCTAGTCTCTGCAGCAGAAAACAGGCTTTCTCCCTCCTCAATATGACATCCTTTCAAATATTTGAACAGGGCTATCATATCCCCTCTTAACCTTCTCTTCTCCAGGCTAAACATCCCCAGTTCCCTAAGGCAGTCCTCATAGGGCATGGTTTCCAGTCCCTTCACCATCTTAGTTGCCCTCCTTTGGACATGCTCCAGTTTCTCCACATCCTTTTTGAATTGTGGTGCCCAGAACTGGACACAATATTCCAGGTGGGGCCTGACCAAAGCAGAATAGAGTGGCACTATTACTTCCCTTGATCTAGACGCTATACTTCTATTGATGCAGCCTAGAATAGCATTGGCCTTTTTAGCTGCCGCATCACACTGTTGACTCATGTTCAACTTATGGTCTACTTGAACTCCTAGATCCCTTTCACACATAGTTTCATTCAGCCAGATGTCCCCCATCCTAAATCTGTGCATTTCATTTTTACGCCCTAAGTGCAGTACCTTGCATTTCTCTGCATTGAATTTCATTTTGTTAGCGTTGGCCCAGTTTTCTAATCTATTCAGGTCATTTTGAATTTTGATCCTGTCTTCTGGAGTATTGGCTAATTCTTTTACTATTTCTATTTTTTCATTGTCTAATTCAAATTTGTGTAGATTCTCTGTGGTCATTATTTTTGTTTTCTTTATATTCAACAATAGGCCTGCCTTTACACTTTCTTCCTTGACCTTTCTTAGTAGTTATTCCAAGACTTTGAGGTTTTCTGCTAGTATAGATACTACATATCTCAGATTGTTGATATTCTTTCCTTCTATTTTCACTCCTCCTTCTTCTGTGTCCAAGCCTGCTTTTCTTACAATATGTTCTGCATATAAGTTGAACAATTGGGGCGATAAGATGCAACCTTGTCTGACTCCTTTGCCAATTGGGAACCATTCTGTTTCTCCATGTTCTGTGCCGATGTTAGCCTCTTGTCCTGAATACAGATTCCTCATCAAGACTATCAAATGTGTTGGCTCTCCCATGTCTTTAAAGGCATTCCATAATCTTTCATAATGAACAACAACAACAACATATGTATTTGTATCCCCCCTCTCCTGTTTGAAGACTGAGACGGGTAACAGCAAAGTAAATTTCAAGTACAAATTTCAAGTACTGTACATTATTTCAAGAAAATAATAATGAAAACCCCAAAACCCCCACCCTTCTCATCAATACAAAATAATAACAATAAAAACATTTCACTGGAATAACATCAGTTAAAATAGCTTGGCAAAAAGTGACAGCAATATGACAATAATGGGCAATAATGGTGGGGGGGGGGGGTGATTAACATGGGCAGTTGATTCTGTTTGAGGAGAGGTTAGTCTGGGAAGGCCTGCCAGAAGAAGGTCATTTTTTATCATCTTTTTAAAAGCGTGAAGAGATGTGATCTGACAAACCTCCTCCAGCAGGTCATTCCAGATTTTTGGATTGGCAGCTGAAAAGGCCCTCCAGGAAGTCACCACCAGTCTAGTTTTTCCAGATTGCAGTAGATTAGTAGATTCCTCCCAGAGTGTTAGGGAAAGATTATATAGGAGGAGGCGTTCCTTCAAGTAAGCTGGACCCAATCTATGTAGGGCTTTATAAGTAATAACCAACACCTTGTATTGTGCCTGGAAGCTGATAGGCAGCCAGGGTAAAGATTTTAAGATATGTTTAATTCAGTCAAATCTAGATTTTCCTGTGAACAATCTGGCTGCCATATTTTGCACTAGTTGAAGCTTCGGAACATGGTACAAGGGTTGCCCCATGTAGCGCACAATGCAGAAATCGAGACAAGAGGTAACCAGCACATGTACAACTGTTTGTACAACATGATCTATGCAGTCAAAGGCTTTGCTGTAGTTTATAAAGCACAGGCTGATTTTCTTTTGAAATTCCCTGGTGCACTTTATTAGCCATCATATGTTTGCAATGTGGTCCCTTGTGCCTCTTCCTTTCCTAAACCCTGCTTTGTCCTCTGGGATTACTCTCTCCATGTATGGTTGGATTCTGTGTTGTAAATTTTGAGCATAATTTTGCTTGCATAGGATGTTAGTGCTATGGTTCTATAGTTGCTGCAATCTTTTGTGTCTCCTTTTTTTGTGGATGAGGATGTATATTGACCATTTCCTGTCTGTCGGCCATCGTTTTGTTTTCTATATCTATGGTACAGATAATGAATTACTCATATCAAAAATAAGAGTAAAACTGAAGAAGAAAACAAAACCAGTCATCATTCCAAAATATGATCGAAACAATATCTCCACTGAATTCATTGGCAATGTAAGGAACAGATTTGCACTACTAAGGATAATTGACAGAGAACCAGAAAAGCGTTGGTCTGAAGCCAAGGACAAAGTAAAAGAAGAATGCAGACAGACACTTTCAATGGGCAAAAAGAAGGAGAAGAAACCATGGATGATAGATAAAACATTACAAGCTATAAAGGAAAGAAGAGCAGCAAAACAAAAAGGAGATAGAAACAAGCTAAGAATCATGAATGCAACAGTACAACAGCTAGTGCATAAAGATAAAGAAAACTACTACAATGAGCAGGATAGAGAAACAGAAGACAACAACAAAAAGGGAGATTGAGAGACCTATTCCACAAGATCAGGAATATCAAAGTAAAGTTCAAACCAAGGACTGGGATGCTCTATGACAATAAAAATAACACAATTCAATACCAAGAAGGAATAAAAAGATGATTGATGCAATACACAGAAGAGCTATATAAAAGAGATGACAGAATTAAGGACACATGGAATGAAGAGCCATATGAAGATGAACCCCAAATTCTAAAAATTGAAGTGGAAGCTACAATAAGAGAAATGGCCAAAAAAAAAAAAAAAAAGTCAAAGGAACAGATGATATTCCAATTGAGCTGCTGCAATCCACATTGACAGAGTCAACTATAGTGCTAACTAACATATGTCAACAGACCTGGAAAACAAAATGATGGCTGACAGACTGGAAATGATCAATATACATCCCCATCCACAAAAAAGAAAACAAGAAAATTACTGCAGCCAAATACTACATTTAATTTGAGTAGGATTGTCTGGGAATAGGAGATTAGGAAGCAGTTGAAAAGGCAGGCATGAATTTCATCACAATGAAAAATAGGATGTCATCCTAAGGTTACAGTTTCCAAATTTGATATTCCTAAGAATATTTTTGGATATATTTTCCATCATCTTCAATCTATTACTGGAAAATATTAACAGAGTTCCACAGTATCTTGGTCAACTTGAAAGAACCACATCACGTACTTTCCCATCTTAATGTTCACTTTTGTAACATTTCTTTCAGATAATTTTCCATGAACTCTTTGGAATGTGTTCCTTTTTAAATCTCTTGACTATGTTGTTGATTTTATACCACTAAGAATTATATATTTATTTTGAAAAGTTCAAACTCTCTCACCCACACACACTCATACACACACACACACACACACACACACATTTGCTAATGCACCACTTCTGCTTTTCTGCACATTTCTTTTAAAAATGTATTTTGGAAAGTTGACAACAACTCAGAGCAGAGAAGTGATGCACAGACCAATACTTTTGTTGAGTTAGTTCCAGAACTGAGAGGTTTATTAATCAATCTCTCTCCTATAAAAGCTGGAGAAAGCTCCTATGAACTCCCACCTCCCCCCCATATTATCTGGGCAGCACTGGTAGCCTTCTTCAGAGTTAACAAAGGGTTAAATGATGTGATGAGGTTTTGTTACATTTTAATGGGGTTCAGCATTACAGAGGGCATGAGTGAGAAATTGCCAGATGAGATATCCAGTTGCGCAAAAGCACGAACCGTTGAGATCTATCCTAGCACAAGTTGTAAAAAACACACACACACTCACACACAAGTAAGAGACAATAAACTCTAACAAAGGTATGTTTGGGGGAAAGGGGTCCTGTCCCATCTGGTATAAAACCTTTTTATTTAAAAGTACTTCTGTCTCCCATACTGCTCTTTCACATGGCTTTTGCTCTGTTCATCTTCTCACCGAGGGGGGGGGCAGGAGAGTCTCTGCAGTGTTACAGAAAGAAAATCACCTCAAAGTAACATCCTACCTATATGCTGTTACTGAAGAAAAGGGGATCAAATCAGTATCAAATCAAAGAGTACCACCCAGGAAGAGGACCAAGAGACCCTCAAAGGAGCCTTCTCAACATTTTCCCATATGGTTCCAGTGTTGAAATAATCACATAAAATAATCTAAATTGAAAATTCTGGAGGTACATGTCATATTACTTTTGTTTGGCAGCCAGCACTCTAGGTTATATTAATGAATGCAACCCAGCCCACTTGGACTATTGATTTAGAACAAGAGTGGCAAATCATTTGGCCTTAAAGGCCAAATTCCAATTTGCAAAAGATGTAGTGAAAAGACCCCAGAAACAGCAAACCCCGGAGACAGAGATAGCCAATCAACGAGCACCAGGTGACCAGCCAATTAGAAGCAGGCTGGAGACCCCAGAAACAGCAAACCCCGGAGACAGAAACAGCCAATCACAAGAGCAAACCCCGGAGACAGAAACAGCCAATCACAGAACACCAGGTGTCCAGCCAATGAGGAGCTGGCTGGGCAGGCCTATATAAGAGCCTGAGCAGAGGGAGACAGGGGTTTTTTTTGTTTTAGTTGAAGTTTTGGCTGAGGAGAGGGATGCCACTGAGGGGGTGCTCTCTAGGTTCCTGATTGGGACAGGTGTAGGTTAGGTTTTAGGCCAGACAGGGTCTATGTAGAGTCTGGGAGAGGGACTGATTAGGCTTTAGGTTGTAAGCCAGTTGATTTAAGCTGAGAGTATTTGACAGATTGCCTGAGGGCAGAAGTATTCTGTCTATGTAACTGTGGTAACGTAACTAAGAAGAAAGAAATGCAAAAGCCTTGAAAGTAGTTTACTGATTACTTTGATGTTTGTTAATAAACTTCAGTATTATTTTATTACAACTTGCCCTCTGTGAACTATTGTGGCACGCTACTAGAGATAACAAAGCCTCAGACAAGATAGACAGTGGTGGAGAAGATCTCCACAGAAGAAAAATACAATTGGTGGCAGCAAAGGGGAAGACAGGCATTCTGTGTGGGTGGACTGAGAGAGTCTGAGTGAGTGTCCACGCCACCACAGAAGTAATTTGGTGGCAGCGGTGGGATGAAAAGGCCCAGGGTGCTGTCATCATAGAAACTTGGTGGTTCTCGCCACAGGCACTGTATTTCATCAGCTGCCAGAGCTGAGAACACAGAGCAGGCCAGAGTAGATAGAAAGAAGTGTAGATTTTTTAAATGAATTTACCCCAACGTAATCTTTTAAGCAAGCGAAATTACATTAGTGTTCCAGACAGAGCTTCTCTTCCATATTCAAAGTTACTAGTGTGCAAAACAGAGCTGCTTTTCTCGGCAATGCCTTTCCAGTTTGTAAACTAGAGTTCATTTCAATGTGAAACCTTCCCAGACTTTAAATAGCTTCTTATCTCTAATCACTAATCAGAGATAAGAGCTGAAGATGGTCTGCAAACTGGGTGGGAACCTTCCTGGACTTAAGTCACACTGCAGCAGCAGGTTCCCATCCCTTGCTTTGGATTTTGTTTAGTTGTATGTATGTACGAGTATAAAACCTCGTATGTACTCAGTATAAAATCTTCTGAATGCATCTGAGGAAGTAGACTTAAGTCTATGAAAGCTCATGCTGTCAACTTCTTTCTTTCTTTTGTCTCCAATTATCTTTATTGTCCTTTTCACATACAATGTCCTTTACACATTTGTCAAACAATGTTGTTTTCATTTATCTTTCTGTTTACATAACTTCAGTTTTTCTACTCCAATTGCTTTTCATCATATCCCATACTTGTACATCTGTTATAAATTATTATACCATGCTACTCCTATATGATTAAACCTTTATCTTCCACTCATCTTCCCATTCATTCACCCTTTTGACATCTCTTAATGATATTATAGCTTTATACAATACAAACTATATAGAAATCTATGGTCTTTCTTTAGTTAGTCTCAAAGGTGCTACAAGATTTCTCCTCATACTGATTCTACAGACTAGCATGGTTATATCTTTGAATTCTAACTCTGTGTGTGTGCATGTATTTTCATGGGGTTGCCATAAGTTTACAGGAAATGTGAAGACTTGTGTGCACACACAAACACATGAGGGAAATTTATATTGCAGTACTCACAGTTCATACAGTATATGTGTATTCAATATGGGTATTGCTATTGTTTTTACAATATAAGCCAGTTTGGAAAGCCTTAAAAAGCAGCAACAGCTGAATCTACACAGGTTAAATAATATGTCTTTACATCAATCCTAGTCCATTGTGAACACATGAGATTCCTCTCCTGATGTGAAAACAATTCTTTCCTATGCCTAAGGGCTTTAAGGTGAGTTTAAAACCCTCCAGTTTACTCAGCTGTTTTGGGGAACAACCTGGTTTTTAAAACGTGTGGGATCTCAAATTTGAGGTGGTAGAGGAAATGAAAATGTAGGGGAGGATGGGGCCATGTTGGTGGATAGCCATTAGATCAGGCAGCTCCCTTGTTTGCATTGGCATCCTGGAAAGATGGTGTCCCTCCCTTTTTTTTCTTCTTTTTTTAAAATTTGGTGTTTGTAGGCATGCATTCACAAGTTAGTAATTCATCTCCTCTTTCTCTACCTGCTTCACTGTACACATTTTCGCGTCAACAGTCCTCCCTTCTTTACCAGCTTCACCTTATAGAATAAAGGGAAAACAAAGGCTATTTGAATAAGTGAATATGTATATATGCACACGTATTGTGGAATTTTTAAAGAAAGCCATGTAAAAAATATGATGAACCTGTGCATTCAGTACAAACACCCCCTTGCACCAATGTGGTTATGCAATGGGGGTCTTGTGTGACTTTCCAAACTCATTTCAGTTTGGATTAAAACAGATGTGTGTTGCAGTAAAGGGGTCAAAATGGGGCTGGGATACTACTCCTTGGAGTTGTGATACAGCCTGCATGTGGATTTAGCCTAAGAGATTGATTGAATGAATAAAGAAATAAATACAGGATTGCAGACGTGGGAGATTATCACATGCAAAATCCATCCTGGGATAGACATAGGTTGTAACCATCACCAACAGATCTTATTTCACTGCCCGTTCCTGGGCAGTAGGTGGCCCATATCCAACCTGGGCTTTTCCAGCAGTTTTTCATGAATGGGATATTTCCATTCTTGAAAAGCTGCTGGCAAAGCCCAAGTTGGATATGGGCTGCCTACTGCCCAGGCAGTGTGATAATATCCACTGGTGACAGCTACAACTTGAGTCTATCCCAGCATGGATTTCACATGCGATAATCTCCTAAGTGTCACTGATAATGAGATGGCAATAGAAGAAGAAGAAGATAATACGGGAGCATCGGTGTCTGTAATGTTGTGGCAAAGCTTTGATGAAGTAAGGCAGTTATATTCCTGTTTCTATTGCCTCAAACATTAAGATCATATTTCTCTTATCCTTCAGAATGCTGGGATTTGTAGTTTTGTGAGGTATGAAGAAGGCTAAAGGTCTGGTAAAGCCGCAAATCCCAGAATTCCATACAACAGAACTAAAACACTTAAAATGGTGTCAAACAGCATTATTATGTAGATGTACCTTAAAACATATGTCATAACATCATTAGAATAAGGAGGTCACCTCTGTAACTATACTATACAACATCAAAGAAAGCCAAATCTCCCCATGCCTCCCTCTCCCTCCCTTTTAACTCTCTCTCTCTCTCTCTCTCTCTCTCTTTAACACACTCTCTCTCACACACACATTTCTTTCTAAGGGCTAAATTAAACATTGCAGTGTAACCACATTTAACAATTTTTATGATCTTCACAAATGGGTAAATAGAAGTTGGTATGCTTCATGTAGATAGGTTTCCAGGGAGCAGTACTGGCAGATGATAGGCTCCATATTCCCCTTGCTGTATCTGTTCCTGATTTTTCTTCAAAGTATTTTGTCCCAGTGATACTTAGTAATTACAAAAAAAATGCTGTGCTAATGCTCCCAATGTTGCAATTTACTGTAATGCTGGGGTAGGGAAAGTATGACCCGCAGACTCTTTATGGCCCTTGCACATCAGTTTTGCAACTGCAAAAGCTCCCTACCAGTTCCCCAAAGGTCCCAGAAACCCATAAAATCTTAAGACAATTCTTTTTGAATGGTCCACATGGTCAATAATTGCAAACACAGCTATTTAGATCTACTATTCCCATATTAGACAAACACCCATCACCTGTCTCTGGGCTAAAAATAAGCCCCGGATGATAAAAGGATATGATATATCACTTCCGATGCACTGTAAAACACCTTCCATCCCCATGCACCTGCCCACACTTATACTCCTCTACTATAATTTTTATGTATTTTACTCTATATTAATCATAGACACTTTGATTCAGAATCAGAGTCTTCCATGGAATTTAGGAGGGGAGGGCATTTACTATCCACCCACCATGAGTGTACCCAGCATACTGCAGTTTATATTGCAAAGTAATGACTCAATAATGGATTGCTATTTGTATATTAGTACATAATAATTTCAATGTACAGTGGGCCTTGTTCAATTTGGGAAAATTTCCCTGGGAAAATGGAAGATTGCACCAATAGAAATGGCCAATAGAAATGGCCAAGGGATTATAAGCCGAGGGCCAAATTTGATTTCAAAAAGGTACTTGGGGATCTTCAGTCCTGTGGCTCATCAGAACAAAACCAAAAGGATGGGACCAAAAACATGTTTTGCTTCAAGCTCTAACTGTCATTACATAGGCCTTAAAAGAGGTATTTCAAGCTTTTATAATAGGAAAAGATATTTAAAAATCTGGGAAACTCCTAAATGATGATGTCATAGTGAATGGGCACAAACATCTAGGAAAGCCCAGAGACCACAAGAGGTTTCAAAGTAGGGAGAAGAAAGCTAAAGCAACATTTTTACTTTAGTGTCTGGTTTTACCTTCTAGCAGTCTGCCTTTTAGATGTTCTTTGCTGAATGTTTTGTTGTTTTTTATCATACATTATAGGCTAGACACAAGTGCACTTAAAATTCTCTCAGCTGTATAGAAGTTGCAGGGTGGTTGACACAACAGCTGAGATGCTTCATTGGAAGACATATTATATTGTTCCTGATAAGTAGAACCATGATACATCTCCCCCTTACATATCCCCAAACTCATCTTTTAGTTACAGAATTCAGACATTTACTGGCCAATGGAGAGTGGGGAGAGCCGGAGAAGCCTCTGGCTATGTTCCTAGAATCATCCTCCCAGACTTCTGGAAGAACCCCAGAGGTCTCTACACCATCCAGTAAATGGTCTTGTGGGGCTGAGGGGATGCAGCTGCTAAAAGATGGGTTGATGCAGTGGGGGGACAAATGTGTCATAGTGATACCTGTGTAGAACATCTGTCTCCCAAAGAAGAAGCTCAGTTGTTAGACAAGAGTTAGATTGCTGGTGGAGGATTCCAACTCCCGACCAAAAAGGTGAGATGATGATGATGATAATAATAATAATAATAATAATAATAATAATAGTTTATTTATAGCCCGCTCCTCTGTACATATACTCGGAGCGGGGTACAAGTAAAAAAAAAAAATAGATTAAAACAATCCCATGACCCGTTTCCAAACCTCCCACCCCTTAAAAATAGATTAAACCGGCAGTGATTAAAACAGTTATTTAAAAACATATAACGACATCCTAACCCTTCTTATGTGGCCACGTCATAAGTGGGGATCAGAAACATGGGAGTAAGCAGGAAATCAAAGTCTGGAACTGAAGCCGGGGATAAGGAATTTCAGGGGAAGACCTGCCGGAAGAGATGCGTCTTTAGGGCTTTTTTGAAGCAATCTAAAGATGTCATGAGACTCATCTCATCCGGCAGACCATTCCAGAGCTTGGGAGCGGTCGCAGAAAAGGCCCTCTGGGAGGTCTGTGCCAGCCTGGTCTTGATAGACTGTAGTAGGTTCCTCCCAGAGGATCGAAGTGTGCGGGGAGGATCGTACGGGGAGAGGCGGTCCCTGAGATAAGATGGGCCCGAGCCATGTAGGGCTTTAAAGGTTAAAACCAGCACCTTGTACTGTGCCCAGAAACTAATTGGCAGCCAGTGGAGAGATTTAAGCAGTTAAGCAGATGTTAAGTTAAGTTAAGAAGATGTAAACTGGATGTACATCTGACTAACTCATCAATAGGATGCCAACCTAAATTTAGATGATCAACTGAATGGTTTTGACCCCAAATATCTGGAGTATTTTACCCTTCACAGAATCTGTTGAGAATTCATTACTCAATGTTGAGTCAATACAAAATAACCACATTCTAAGGCCCTATACACAAGTCAGGACTAGTGGAATGCCTCCAGAAACAAACACTGACATGTACAAGTGCTTCCTCATAATACAAATTAACACAGCTAAAGATTGTAAGAGCAGATATAATAAAGTATCGCTTCAGTTGCATGATGGGATCTCAGACAAACAAACAGAATTGGTGTTTAGCCAAGATCATCATTGTCCATTATTATATAACATGCATACAAAGGCATTTTGGCATCTTGGGAATATATCTCATTGCTCATTTCAGGTGTTATCGTGGCCTCTAATTATGCGAACAGACTTCTCTTACCTTATCCATCATCTTGGGCAACTGCCTCTTCCTTACTCATCAATATTTATTTATACATATTTATTAAAATTAATAAAATTACTCATCAAAAGGATGAGATCTTCTTTCCCATTGTGATACTTTGCCATTCCTGGGTACCAGCTGTCCACCAAGACTGTGCAGAAGGCAATGGTTTATTATTATTATTATTATTGGTTAAAAAAACCCAACAACCAGAGACTTTAATTGCACAAATCCCCCAATAATTTTAAAAAGCAAAGCAAGCAAAATATATTTTGTTCCTTGCATATTGTCTTGTATCAATGATAGTTTCTTCATATGAATCAGTAGCTCTTATGTACTATATAGTAACAATTTATTTATGAATGTGCCTTAGTTCATTACCTAACAGGATAATCCATTGACTCATGCCAAAGTGTACATCCCAGCTCAGTGACAGTGGTACATAGACCACTGCAAGAGGCATTCCTGCCAAATTTATACTAGCAAAATTGATACCACTCCAAATGGTATTAATTTAGTACCAAAATGAAAGCCTAGGTGCAGCTACACTGTAGAAATAATGCAGTTTGACACCACTTTAAGTGCTGTGACTCTATTGTATAGAATCCTGGGATTTGTAGTTTTACATGGTATTTAGCCTTCTCTGCCAAAGACTACTGAAGCCCCACAAAACTACAAATCCCAGGATGAAGCCACGACAGTGGTGTCAAATTGTATTATTTCTACAGTGTAGATGTGCACCTTGTTTTCACCAACATGGTGTGTCCTATAGGTATTCAATAAACAGTTAACATATCTAGTTTTCCTCACATTTTTTACAACTGCACATTATTAGTTTTCAACTACACAAGAGCACATTTTGTGTTCAAGTACATACTAAGAAAAAGGGTGTGTGTGTGTGGAGAAAATAAATAAATAAATAAAAAGAAAATGAAAACAGGTATGAAGCCCTGGAGTGGATTAATCAAAGATTTTGAATACTGAGAAGAAGAAAAATCCTAAACATCATGTGACAACTCGTTATGATAAACTGCTGAAAGCAGAAATTATTTATTGTTGAGGGCAATGTCACAATTAATCATGGCCTTTAATCTTTGCAGTTGTCAGATATTTGACAGACTACTGCATAATGACTCTGTAGAAGATATGTGACTGTGCCAGTATAGCAGGCACAAGGCATGATTTTTCATCAGCATGAAATGCTGCTCTGAAGCACTTTTGGGGGTGCTGTGGGGCTGTATGTTCCCAATACAAACATGTAGATGTTCGGTTTGTTATATAACCTTCACAGGTGCTACATGCTACCAGGTTAGCTACAACTTTCTTCCTGATATTTAGTGTAAGCTGTTCTGTAGTTTTACAAAACAAAAACATGGAGTGCAAATTAACATTTTAAATATCCAGATATGGTAAAATGGAAGAGAAGAGGAGGGGGGGGGGGACACTAAGAAGGCACATATAATAAATAATAATAAATAAAAAAGTATTTGCATCCTGCCTCTCTATCAAAGATAATCAAGGTGGCTTAGATAATCAAGGCGAATATATTTCCAAGTTGAAGGCTACATTTAAAACAATTGTCCATTTTTACCCTTGCTGTCTCACTTCTGAAATACATTTCCCCCACCCACTTCACAGGCAAAAAAAAGATGGGGGCGGGGAGGAGAGAGAGCTGCTTCAGCAGTTAACAAAGAAATGAAAGATTTCCTTCCTCTTTTCCTGTCACCTAAACATACTGACTGAAATACTTCAGGGTTGAAAAGACTTAGCCGTAGAAAGTGCAGTTTCTTCAAGGGCCATTGCAACTGCAGTATTCCCTGGGGTGTGCCATCTTGCATTGTCCCAGCTTGACTTTGTGATTTGACATGCTGCTACAAAGCTGCTGCTGCCGCTGCCGCCACCATCACCACCATATTTGATAAATGTGAAATATTGAGAGGAAGAGCTTGCAAACCTCAGAAAAGGGGGGAAATGAAATTAGGAGGGACCTCACAGCTTGTGCAGAGTGCCTTGAAGAAATCAAGGGTGATAAACTTAAAACCAGAAATCCAAATTATATGTTAGGGCCCAGTACCATTTTTGTATCAAGGCCAAATAGTCAATTTAGTCAATTCTCTAAAGATTGAAGTTGGATTTACACTGGGGAGCTTCAAGAACAACTGACATCCTCTTAGCTATTACAGTTCACCAGTTCTCAACTAACATGAGTGTTCATGTGTATTCTCTCTGTGTATATACATGTGTATGTACGTGTGTACAGAGAGAAAGTTTTCCTTGATCACTTTTCTTAGATTTTGCCATAGTTAATGAAGTTCAGCATTTGATCCTAAAATATCATTTTGGTTTAAATATCATTGAGTTCTGAACAGATATAAATTAAAAATGGTTTTCTAAAATAAGATGAAAAGTGCTAACCACTTTCCTTTTTCCTTTTTGATTAACACGTTTGGTTTTTAATTTCAATGGGCTATGAAAAGTTGAGGAAACAAACTTCACATTATGAGTGAATTTTCACTTATTATTTTCACTTATTAGTCAAGCTGAGCAACTTTTCTCTTTTAATCTCTTGAGGCAGCTTCCACTTATACTTTCTCACTTTATTCATTTCCTTAGATGTACAAATTAACAACTGCACTCTTTGCCTTGAATGCTTTCAACACCCACTGAAGTGGGATGTGAATAGTCACATCAGATAAGTGACTTTGGTGTTGAATGCTTCAGCATCTGAAGTTATATAATCAAAAGGAGGAACAGGCTCAGTTGGGGCAGGATAAGCCAACAGGATAACCATAGGGGGTCATAAAGGTTTTTGTTTGAAAACCAGTAGCAAGTGAATTCAGGAAATACAGAACAAATAATATTAATAGCTTAAAACAAATGGGGAGGGCAGAGTGGCATACAAAACCCAAAATGAAATGGTACAGCAACAGGTGCCACATGTATAACTTCCATTTCTCAGTTCAATTGGATTATTAAATTATCACTTGAACAATTAAGAACTATTATAAACAGTACAGAATTTTTAAAAACAGATTAAAAGCATTTAAAATATAGCAAATGTGGGGAAAAATACACCATGAAAAGACCCTTGCATGACAATTGGATAATAGATAAATGCATATTTAGATATTTAAAATAAAATAAAAAAATATTTGCCTGCCAGTGGAAGGTGAGCAGAGAGGTAGTCATCTTTGCATTCCACAGAAGCAGCCACTACGAAGGCCCTAGTATATGTTACAAATGTGATAGATGAGCTTCCAAGTTTCTGACTCTGAAGAAGTTATAGCAACTACCTGTTGCTGGACTCTGCAATGGTGAAGCATGGCAGCATTTGCACTTCCCAAGCTTCCTGCTCAGTATTTACTAGTAAAAGCCAATGAGTACATTCCTACTCTTGTCAGCCACTGATGAGTGAGAACATGTAAGATCTATCTATCTATCTATCTATCTATCTATCATCTATCTATCTATCTTGATAGGAAGGGTACAAATATAGCTTAGAGAGCCAGGATAATGTAGTGGTTTGAATGTTGGACTGTGACTCTGGAGACGAGGATTCAATTCCCAACTCAGCCATGAAACCCATTAAGTGACCTTGAGCAAGTCACATATTCTCAGCCCTAGAGGAAGGCAATGGCAAACCTCCTCTGAACAAATCTTACCAAGAAAACCCCATGATAGGTTTGCCTTAGGGTTGCCATTGGAAGTGGATTGAAGGCACACAATGACAAGCCAACACACTTGCCTTTCTGCTTGTTCATGTTAATACAGGGGAGAGAAATATGACAATGAATCAGAAATTGAGATATGTAAAATGGAAATAGTAAATACTCCATAATTAACTTAAATAGAAGAAAGGTATAGGGTGGATTCAGACCACCAGTGCCATCTTCCTTTTTTATCAAGGTGACAGCTTATTTCCACATGGTTTCCCCAGCTGGAAATGTCAACTTGCTGGTGGAAAGAACTTGAATCATGTCATATAACCACCTGAGATCATGTTAGCTGCTTGAATGCTTTTCTTTGTTGGTCCTCAGTGGGTCACGGCATTTATTTCCAGCCACTGCTGACAGGTGCAGGAAACTGAAACAAGCATGTGCCAGTGAGGTTATTTCAGATGCCATCATTAGAAGAAAGTGCTTGTACAAAATGGCTCTCAAACTAAATGTTCACGAAATATTCTCCATTGACAGGTTTTCCTCCCATAATGAAAATTCCTCTGAAATATTTGCCTCAGCATAGATTAAATTAAGCCCGTGTTCACCCTCTAATCATTAATCACAAAACACAATGTAAGATGCATAGCTGTAGAAAACCACATGGTACTATAAACAGATATTTTTCACTATTTGAGAAGGTGCATCATTTAAATGCATGTTGAATGTGTCATTTACTTTGACAATTAGAGCTTTAAGAAGTAAAAGATGAGCCATGAAGACATAGAAAGTTGAAGTACTAATGTAGGTAGTATCTTATTTTCCAACTTTGTGCATACATTCTTTGTTCCAACAAGCATCCATGTTATCTTGGACAAATGTACAATACATGTACAAGTGACAATATCATTTGCAGTGCATTAGCTTTGGGGTTAAGGATGGCATACCTTAACCATCAAACCACCTCACCTGCAAGTGTCCTCCATTTTCCTTTCATTCCACCTTGGGGCTGAGTGACGATGAAGCAATGAGAGGGTGTGTCCAAGGAGCGGAGGAAGTTTAACACCACCGAAGCCCTGGACCTTCAAAACCATCAACCACCTCACCTGCAAGTGTCCTCCATTTTCCCTTCATTGGGGCTGAGAGAGGCTGTGGCAGTGAGAGGCTGTGTCCAAGGAGCGGAGGAAGCTTAAAGCCACTGATTCTCCTGGGCTGCACTAGACCTTCCAGCACCCTCCCCACACCATCGGAGGAAGAAGAGGACGCCAGGTGGGGCCAGGACTGAGCGGGGCCTATTTAGCCCCCTGGAAGACCTCCCGCTCCCCCAACCACGCGACAGCAGTGGCGCGACTGGCGGTGAGTGGGACGGATTCTCCTGGGCCACACTAGGCCCTCCAGCACTTCCAGCACCCTCTCCATGCCATCGGGAGGAGGAGGAGGACGCCAGAGGCAGGGACTGGGCCAGAGCACCTGGGCCTACACAGGCCCCAATGTCACCCCTCCCCCACCGCAGCACGGCGAGGCAGTGCGAGGAGGAGCCAGGACATCTTGGGCTCTATTTAGACCCCAACGCTTCCCTCCCTTAGCGGCAGCACAGCAGAGGCAGAGAAAGGGACTGGGCCAGAGCACCTGGGCCTGCATTGACCCTTAATGCCACCCTTCCTCCTTACTACTGTGAGGATCAGCATTAGACTTATCACTCAGTAGCAATATATGTAGCCTTCTCTAGCCTTGGCATAATATCCACTATGGAAGAATGGACTAGACAGGATAGCAGGCAACATCTGCTGGGATGGGAACTCCAACTGGATTATCCATCTACCCCATCAGATAATGGGGCCGGGAACAACCTGGGAGAGGGTATTGAGGTTGTGTGGGGGCAGGGAAGGTATGGCGATAACAGAGAGAAGACATGTTACAAAAGAAGTAGGGATCAATGTTTAGTATCTATCCCTTCTTCAGTTCACTCTGTTACCCAGGATAATGTGGAGAGTGTACCAACCATTCCACAATCCCTTAATCTGTTCCTCCGCAATGTCAGGTCGGTCAAAGGTAAGACCTATATCATCCACGATCTTCTTGTGAATGAACAAGTCGACCTGGCATGCTTTACCAAAACCTGGCTGGGAGACGCTAGTGCAGCAACATGGGTGCAGGCTCTCCCAGCTGGCTATACGGTCAGTGAGCAGATAAGGGAAAGTGGGAGGGGGCGGTGTGGTTATAGTCCACAAAACCAACTTGACCTTGATCAGGAAGCCTGTCCAAAAAACGACTCACATCGAGTGTATATACTTTAGCCTGAAGACCAGGGATAGTTTGGGAATTCTGTTGGTATACCGACCATCCCTTGCCTGACAGACTCCCTAACCGAGCTGACTCAGCTGGTCTCCGAGTTATTGTTGGAGTCGCCCAGACTTTTGGTTTTGGGCGACTTCAACAATCCTCTCGAGACCAGCCCTTCTGATTTATCTGGAGCAGCTCGGGAGTTCATGGAATCCATGACAAGCATGAACCTATCCCAACTGGTCAATGAGCCTACTCATTGTGCAGGTCATACACTTGATGGGATCTTCAGTACGGAACAGGAGCATCCGTGGGCGGAGGTAATCAAAACCTCTGCATTGTCATGGAAGGATCACTTTCTGATCAAGATGGAACTAAAAGCCACTTTCCGTCCCCCCAGGGGTGGCAGACCCATTAGAATGGTCCGCCCTCAAAGGCTAATGGAACCGATTGGTTTCCAGAAAGCCCTAGAGGGTTTGATGGTTGGCAACACTGACAATTTCATCAAAACCTTGGTGAATACCTGGAACACTGATCTTCCCAAGGCTCTTGACGCAATTGCTCCCGAGTGTCCTCTCCAGCCCGCTCCTAACTGCAAGCCCTGGTTCACGGAGGGACTTAGGGAGATTAAGCGGGTTGGACGATGACTAGAGCGTAAATGGTGGAAGACTCGACTCTTATCCGACAGAACTCGCCATAGACAGCACCTTCACACCTATTGGGAGGCTTTGCGTGCAGCGCGGAAATCTTTCTGCTCTGCATGCATTGGGTCTGCAGAGTCCCATTCAGCAGAGCTGTTTAGGGTGGTGGGAGAGTTGACATGGGTTCCCCCTGCGTCAAACCCCCTACTTGACCCAATGACAGCCTGCTGTGATGCGTTTAACACCTATTTTGCAGATAAAATCTCTTGGATAAGGACCGACTTGGACGCCAATGTTTCAGCAGAATCTACAAATGAGGCTCCCAACAACTCCGTTGCTGTCGTTTTACTGGATGAGTTCCAATCTGTTAGTACTGAAGATGTGGACAAGCTCCTTGGAAGTATGAGGAAGACGACCTGCCCTCTCGACCCCTGTCCATCTTGGCTGGTCATCCAGGAAGGGGATGCATTGAGGATATTCCTTCGGGATACAATCAATGCATCCCTTAGGGAGGGCTCTTTACCACCTAGCCTGAAGGAGGCATCTGTAAAACCCCTCCTGAAGAAGCCCTCCCTCAACCCCCTGGACAGGAACAACTACAGACCAGTGTCCTTGCTACCGTTTCTGAGCAAGGTGATCGAGAGAGCAGTCGCCTCCCAACTCCAAGCTGTCTTGGATGAAACTGATTATCTGAATCCATTTCAAACTGGCTTCAGGACAGGACATGGAGTGGAGACTGCCATGGTTGCTCTGACCGATGACCTTCGCCTGATAATCGACAGGGGTAGTGTGACCCTGCTCGTGCTCTTGGATCTCTCAGCGGCCTTTGATACTATAGATCATTCCATCCTTTTGGACTGGCTGAGGGAGTTGGGGATCGGAGGCACCGCACTCCTGTGGTTCCGGTTCTTTCTCTCCGGCAGATCCCAAAAGGTGAGGCTCGGGGACAGTTGCTCTTCAAAGATTGAGCTTAATTGTGGCGTCCCTCAGGGTGCCATCCTGTCCCCGATGCTGTTTAATATTTATATGAAGCTGCTTGGTGAGATCATCCAGAGGCATGGAGCTCAGTGTCTTCAGTACGCTGATGACACTCAGATATACCTCTCCATGACAAGATCATCTGCCCAGACTTCAGATGGTTTCTCTCCTCTCAATGTCTTGCAGCAGTAATGGATTGGATAAGGGAAAACAGATTGAAGCTAAATCCAGACAAAACAGAGGTACTCACAGTCACAGGACCGAAGCCAGGTCTGAGAATACATCTTCCGGTCCTAGATGGAGTCACACTTTCCTCGACGGACCCTGTTCGCAGCCTGGGGGTACTCCTAGACTCGTCGCTTCACATGACTAGTCAGGTGAATGTGACGGTCAGGAGTGCTTGTTATCAGCTTCGGCTGATATACCAGCTGCGCCCTTTCCTGGATCAGAAGGACCTGGAATCTGTAGTACACGCTTTGGTAACCTCATGATTGGATTTCTGCAATGCGCTCTACTTGGGGCTACCCTTGTGCCTAACCCAGAAACTTCAACTAGTCCAAAACATGGCGACCAGGCTTATTACTGGTACATTGAGGTGCGAGCACATAACACCAGTGCTTAAGTCCCACCACTGGCTACCGATTAGTTTCCGGATGCAGTACAAGGTGTTGGTTTTAACCTTTAAAGCCCTACAGGGCTCGGGTCCATCTTATCTTAGGAACCACCTCTCCCCATACAATCGCCCCACACACACACACTCCAGTCAACTGGGAGAAACCTACTACAGCCTTTGAAAACAAGGCTGTCGCGGACTAGGGAACGACCTGCCGGATGAGATGTGTCTTATTACATCCCTTGATAGCTTTAAAAAAGCCTTAAAGACGCATCTCTTCTGGCAGGCCTTCCCAGAAACACCTTAATTCCTGGCCTCAACCCTGGTTCACGACATTGGGTCGCGTTCTTTTACCAGCTCCCAGCACTTTATCTATGAAGTTTACATCTACAGTGTCCATAGAACGACTAGCTGCCTTTTATGTTTTATGTTTTATGTTGTATGTTGTAATTGTTCTTGGATTCTAATCTGACATTGATTTAATTTAATTTTAAGGGGTGGGAGGTGGGGATGTGGGTTATCGGAATTGTTTTATCTTTGATGTTTTTTAATGACTGTAAACCACTCCGAGTGGTGACAGAGGAGCAGGATATAAATAAACATTATTATTGTTGTTGTTGTTGTTGTTATTCCAAAGTTTCCTTTTAAGGCATGTCTAATATTTTTACTTTCCACAACAAGTACCATTTATTTGTTAATTTTGTTCATTAACGTTCTGAAGCAGAAATCTTTGGGTGGCATTCTGAGGAGATTTGTAAAGTTTTAGGTGATTTTTAATAGTGTGTGTCAGAAAAACAAATAGTTACAAAAAGTAATGAACAAGATAATAAATTACATGGGGTGACAAATATTAGTTCAAGTCATTGCAAAACCCTTTTTGAGCATTGGGCATACAGTTAAGCATAAAACCTGGGACTTGTAACTTGCAGTAAAACCAGTAATACAATCTGCTCAAAGACACATATACACAGACTCTCTGAGGCAGTTGTCTGCAACAGGCAAAAAACAAACAAACATCTATACCCTGAGGCCAGTGCTGCCTGTTCTCACAATGCATGGTGACTTCTGGTGGGATATTGCAGGCTTTACCCACTAAACTGACTTTGCTTTGGAGATAGCAAAGTTGTTTCCCTGAAATCTTGGAGTGAGCATGGAGCTGTGTGACATGGAGATAGCTGGACTGTTCCCAAATCAGTCTCCATGTTTTTGCATCAGGAACGTTTTGGTGGTGTGGAGATTGCCGCATGCAATTGGGCATTTTGATTGTATTTTAGTTGGCCAATAAAGGTGTCACTGATGGATTTTTGTTTGGATTTGTTAAATGGCCAACACAGCTACCCATGCATGTTTTCTGTATTGGGAGATACTGCATTGTAGGCAACAGGGGAACCATGAAGAGTAGCCTGGGACTGAGACCTCCAACCAAGGTAAAACAACTTTTTTCTTCTTAAATTTGGACTCAATTCACATGTTTTACCTCTACACCACCAAAATGTTGCTGATGCAAAAACATGGAGACTTCTTGAGGTATCCATTGTTCTCTGCCACAAAGAGGCCTGTGACCATATTGGATTGCAAAAGAGGGGTCCCTGTTGAGATGCAAATGGACTTTAAATTTCCTGGACTTTGAAAATCTCCCTATTGCCACATGGCCAGAAGGAGGAGGAGTCTGTCTGTAAAATATATCCTCCCTAGCATACCATCTTTATTAAGGACTGAAGCAACACGCAGGCATCTGACTAACATCTCCAGTTGTTTTTTCTCCTGTTTGCTTTGTAACATCTTGCCTGATGAAGAAGCCCAAAGCTTGCAACAAGTATATTGTGCATTTCAGTTGGCCAATAAAGGTATAACTAATGGATTTTTGTTTGGATTTGTTAAATGGCCAACACAGCTACCCCTTCATGTTTACAGCCTTCAAGAATGAAAAATACATAGGTATAAAAGGCAACTTGCTTATTCTGACTAATTGTAAACCCCAGGTTGCCTACCTTTCCTGGAGCAAATGGAGATTTGGCGGAAAAATGACAAGATTATTCTAAAAAGATAATAAAGCCAAGCTCTGTGGCAACTTGATGGACTTTTGACTATGCCAGATCTTCTTTTACACTTGCATTTCCTAGCTGGGTCCCTTACTGGTTTGTCACACTATTTCACACATATATAAATTGCTGGTGTTTAAAAAAGAAGGTTCAACACAAAAAGTTTGAATCTAGTTAAAGTTCTCACCAATTAGCTGTAGTTTGTATTCAGATTCTGTGAAATAGTGCATTCCTGCTACCTGTCATTTTGTATTTAATAATAACAGTAGCAACCAAAATAAATGCTTTGATTATATATGTCCTCCTTTTTGGGATTTTGGGCCTATTTGGATGAAATTGTTTTACATGTATCCCATACAACATGATCCTAGGAAGAAGAAAAAAAACCTGACTACAAAGAAAGGTGGTGTTTTTTCCATGGTTTCAATGAGTCCATACGTCTCTGCTTTCCCACATGTTTATATGCAAAGCATAAGACCAACACCTAGCAAAAAAAGAAAGGGAGCAGCCTGCTTTCCTTGAAGAGAGTAAGCTGCTTTTCAATGCCCCTCCAGGCCTGCCACTTAAAAGAGTTAGACAATGCTATTTCTCCAATTTGCGTGGATACTTTATAGCTATTGCTTAAACGATCAGTAGATCAAACTGCTTTAATAATTTATTCAAAAAGATATTAAAGTACATTAGTAGCAAATTACTTGCCCAATGGTTAGTAAGAACCCTATTAAAATAAAACTGATCTTGTTGAACCAAATGACTATGCTAATGGCTTTAAGGTACCATGATCAAGTTATAAATTGCCTTGTAACCCTGAAGCCAATACAGGACTTTTAAACTGCTTTGTATAAATGAAATATTGCAATGAAGGATATTATTATCTTTTTATGTTAAGGCTTTGTGCCTTGTGGTTCTTTAAATATTAGTGGTGATGGGTGAATGATACATTTAGAGTTTGGTCATGCAGGTTTTCTTTTCTTTTCTTTTTTCTTCTTCTTTACACTGAAGCAAAACTCCTACACAAACCAGTGGGAATTCTGCCTGCGATTGGACTATTGAATCAAGATCCTTTCTTTTTCTAATAATGTATAATGTGTCAGTGGAAATCAAGGTGGTGAATCAAGCATACCAGAGGAAAGCCGCGGGCACAATGACTTAAGATAGCAGCAGATTCCTTTTGGGTGCTCAGTCTGTAATAAATCTATGCACTCACATTTCAGAAACCTCCAGTGGGTTCTTTTTATGAGTCCCACTGGAGTAAGTCACATTACAAGGATGGTTGAAGCAGCAGCAATCTCTTTCTATAAAGTTGTAGAAGTGGGAGGCATTTCTCCAGCATTTTGAAATCTTGGGCTTTCAGGAGGATACAGAGAAGCAGCTGGTTGGAACAAAGGCTGTCTTTAAAAAGGTCTTGCAACTTTGCCCAAGTATGCATCAAATGTAAAATGCAGCTGGAATATCCTCTCTCAGTTTCATGCAGGGATAAAAAGGTAATGTGAATATGATTAGTATATCTATTCATGGAAAAGGAAGTAAAATACCATTTGGGCTAAATGAATAGTGTGATATTTGAAGAATGAGATTTGCAGATCTGTCTAATTAAGAATGTTCAAAGATATTTTTGAAATATGCATGTTAGTAATATCTCAGGTAGTATTGGCATTTGCAGTTTAAGACTTAAATAAGTTTTCATTGTTACTACTTTAAATACAGTGATGTTCAGTCCCTCTCTCTTCTTTTAGTAGTATGGAAGGATTATACCCTAGAAATGAGAAATTATTTGAGAATTTAAGAAATTATTTATTGTTTCGTAACACAGAGTTAGGGCAAATAGTTTGCAGGTCTGTTTTTCCAGTCTGCAAGTTCATGCAAGGCTGATGAATTGTGGAATAATTCATTGCTTCGTTTTAGTAATGTATTGTAACCAGAGCATTGACACAATCTTTTACTAACACAAGAGAAGCAGTTAAATACAAATAATCAAACAAAACTAAAAGATGTTATATTTGCAAAAGTCAGCCAAGAAAGTAATATATGATGCAAGGATTAACATGGGAACTGATGCAATGTTGACAGTGTTGTCCAGTTAATCCAAAGTCAATGGGAGGCAGGAAAAGGGAGCCTGTTAAATAAATCTGTTTTTCAATTGTGTTACTTAGACTACACACTTTAAAACATATGCAATATATGTTATGCAATAAACACTTTATCAATAAGAAGTTCAAATCTTACCACTTAAGAGCTGCTGTAATCCTGTGAACATGATAACAGTTTTGAATGCAAAACAAATCTATATTCAAATTCTAGGTTTTTAAAATGTCTTCAAAACCTTTTTAAATGTTATCAACACAGGTAGCAGGTGATAAATAAGGAATTTGAAGCAGCAGACGATTGATTCTGTCATGTTATCTCCAACTGTTTTGTCTCTTGTCTCAACTGACATGAGACCTCTGTCTTTTCTCCTTACTGTAGAGATTTGCTAACATCAATTCATACTAGCATAAAGCAAGACATTCTTTGTTTTACTGCAAGAATGAGAAGTGCAGCGCTTTTCAGATGTTGTTGGACTGAAGATATTTTCAAGGTTCACTATTGATTATCCTGGTTAAGGATGATGGGAGTCAGTGTCAAAAGGTGCCAAGAGTTTCCTACCACTGTTTTATGGTCTATCCAATCTCCAAAATAAGAAGTCTTATTGAAACAACATCAGTTGTGAATTGGAGATTTACAACTGAAAATACCCTTAAGATAATAGAGGAGAGCTCTATAATTTTATCATTCACAAAGAAGGTGGGAAAAAAAAACTGAGATAAGTTACCATTGAGTTACACCCCACCGATTATAGGAATTTGAATTTTTATAAATTAGCCCTCATCAGCCTAGTCCTTGAAAAAGTTAAGCAATAAACAGTTCTTTTTAACTGAACTGTAAAATTAATATTGGAATTGATAAATTACAATTTAAAATACTACCATTAGGTGGTCTCCTTGGACCTCGGTATTTATGTAGGACTTGAGTCAGTTGCAGAAAGAAACTGTATCTCTGTCTCTTACATTTTTCATGAAAGTGGAAAGTGGAATGAATTCTGAGTATTCTTTGAGCCAAAAACAGACAGTGTATGGCCAGGAAAAATCTTTCACAGAGCCCAGCAAGGGTAATGAGTACCATACGGTCACCAAGTTCTCCTTTCTTTTCCCATCATTCAGAAAATGTCCACTGATTTATCAAACTCCATTGTATTTTAAAATTAAAGCACCAGTTTCCCCCTTCTTTTCCCTTCCCTTCCCACCCCACCCAAGCACTCAGTGATCTTTCTTTGTCAAAGGTATTCTGACACATTCTCACAATGTTCTACGGTATGACCCTCCTGTCCTAGTTCCAGTTCAAACTCACTGGATGGGGGCAAAATTGAAGCCTTCTACCCATCTCATTAATCTATAGAAGCTCAAACAGATGGAAAGGGCCATCAAACCAAGGGAAATTGTCCACCCTCTTTTTACTCTTGCCCATTATCTTAAAAACTGTAAAACTGAATTTTTATACTTACTGTTCATGTTATTTTGCCAGAGAACTGCATGAACTGAATGTATAGTATGGAAAGCACAACTTGCTGAGAAGGCATAATATTTTAGCAAGCTGCCAATAGACATAAGACATTTTCACCGTATTCAGAAATTGTCCTACTTTCTGAGATCTATTTCATAATCTCTGTGAGTATGTGTGTGTGTGTGTGTGTGTGAGATGGCAATAGTGATGACAACAGTGATGTCTTTGTCTACCTGTGCTTAAATTCAAAGATTCATATTTCCCTAGTTGACGTCTTGTATTAAACCAAGAGAAAATCAGGAAATTCAATACCATCAAAATCCCTGGTTTTAAATGATCTAATCACTATTTTTTAAAAAAATTCATCAACATCATACCATTTATACCTTGAAGCTCTCTGATTTAATTGGTGCGGGTAGAGTTTACACTGATAAAAATCATGATTATTCCACAGATACAAATAATAGCTTTTCCATGCAGAGTTGTTATGACCAGTTTATCACCCTGCGGCTATCCTTCTAGTGATGAGCCTCTCTGTACGTAGCTAGGCTACTTGTCAGAGAGCAGACAACTGTTCACCTCTGGTCTTATCAAGCTGTAGTACTTGTTGCATCTTATGGTTTGAAGGTATAGCTGTTATGAACCCAGGATATCAACTGTGCCACAAACAAAGTATTCTCTAGGGAGCTTAATGTCAGCAAGAGCTCCTTCAAATAACCTCTCAGTTAAAGGCAAGCTTCCCCAATACCAGACCAATTCCCCAATCATTTATTATTTGTAACAAAAACACTCAGAAAGCATAGATGTTCCCCCCAACACAGGACACTGAATGATTCCATATTCAATAAATATACCACATATTGTGACACTGCAGTCTACACATGACTTTATGTCATACAGTATATTGAATGGAGCAAGTATCTTAAACAGGTATCTTAAAGTTGTTCATAACCAATATTATTTATTTACCTCATTACTATAATACACAGTAAGCAAAACACATGTCATATAACCTGATGCCCAAACTAGCCCTCTAGATTTAATGCTGGCGATATCTCCTACAGTAATAGACAAGACAGCACAAGAAAGCTTTTGGCAACTGATTTGGTTCTTGCCATCCATATGACAATATTTCCCTTCTGTCATTTCAAACTAATGCCGTACATGAATTTTACCAATTAAGCTGTGAAAAAATTTTTTAGCTGTCTCTAACAGTAATATTCTTCTTACTAAGGCAGAATTTAGAGATATACCTGTGTTAGTCTGGATTATCAGTATGCAAAGCGATCTTGCAGCATTTTTGAAACTCATTGAGGTCCAAAACACACTGCAGAAATAATCCAGTTTGAGACCACTTTAACTGCCCTGGCTCAGTGCAAGGGAATCCTGGGAACTGTTGTTTATTAGAATCATAGAATTGGAAGACCACAAGGGCCATCCAGTGCAACCCCCTGCCATGCAGGAATTCTCAATCAAAGCATCCCCAACAGGTGGCTTTCCAGCCTCTGTTTAAAGACCTCCATGGAAAGAGACTCCACCACACTCTGAGGGAGTGTGTTCCACTGTCAAACAGTCCTTACTGTCAGGAAGTTCCTCCTAATGTCTAGGTGGAATCTCTTTTCCTGTAGTTTGCATCCATTGTTCTGGGTCCTAGTCTCTGGAGCAGCAGAAAACAAGCTTGAAAACAATTGTACCACCAGAATTCCCTGAAAGACAAGGCTAAAAGTCTCACAAACATTACAGTTCCCAAAATTCCCTAGCATTGAGCCAGGACAGTTAAAGCAGTCTTGAACTGGATTATTTCTGCAGTGTGTTTTTGACCTGAGTGAAATACATTGTAGCATAAGCTTCTATAGACTTGGTCTACTTCCTCAGATGCATCCTGACTTTCCTGCACTTAGACCTGAAACAGATGGGCCAAAAAACTTGCCTTCCATGTGCTTTGGGTGCATGGGAATTAGATGACACCCCCCCCCCCCCAACAGCTCTGAAGCTATGCTGGGGCTGCCTTAGGTGGCCTAAAAGGGAGCAGATATTTCCCACTTCTTTCCACAGCCCATTTGGGACTGTGGCCACAGTCCCAGGGAGATTGGGCAGGAGCGGCTTTTGGCTGCTCCTTTCTGCCCATCTGTTTCACGCCTTAGTTTAGTCTCAAAGGGGGCTGCCTATTGTTCTTAGTTTTATTGTTGATTCCTGCAGCAATTAAGATATCTAAGAATGAAAAGAGCATTTTTGTGAATATAAGAACTTGGAATGTTAGCACTTCGCATTCTATTTAAAGGAGACCCACAACAAAATGAGTTGATCTATACTTAAGTAATAATCCTAAATGAGGCATACTGGTGAAAGAACAAAGAACAATAGGCATATCATATCTGGATGATAAGTTTTTGAGACATCAGACTGGTCAGTTTTGTTATTTTGTTGGTAAAGAACTGCAGGTATATTATAGTTGTAATAGATTTGACCTGGAAGATGGACTTTTGAGTTATTAGATCCATCACTTTTGTGATCTCATTTTATATAACTGCTAGGAGAGGCTTCTGGCCATACCTTCCTCAAGGTAAACCTGTGCTTCTCTGTGTGCCTTTTGATTGGGTAAGACCTTAAAATTTGAATTTGTGAGCCATTTCATTGGTTCATTGGGGAGGAGGAAAGAGAAATCTCATTTTAGGAGAGGCGCGCGCCTAACGGCGCGCGAATTTTTTCTTTTCATACTCATTTTTATATTTGATAGCCAAGGCAGGGGGGAAGTACAGAGGAGAAGGTAGCCTGAACACAGTGAGGACAAAGTCATTCAATATTTATACTTTTCTTCCCACTATTCCCTTAAGGGGCTGTGGGGATTCAGAGGAAGTGAATCAGGGACTTGCCTCTAGAAGGAGCTAGCAGCCAGGAACTTTCTAGATACCTATAGGCCCAGTTGATTGAGCTCACTAACAGAGCTTGGGGACAAAGGCCAGCCACACAGGGATTTTTTACACTGGTGTTTTACAAGAGAAGCCCACAGTCTTGTTTCATTGCCTCCTTAAGACTTCTCACTATGGACACTGAGGGACCTGCAGCAGTCACCTGCAACACCTGTGGGATGTTTGTCTTCTTGCCTATAGATGTGGGGAACTTCACCTGCACCAAGTGCAAGTTGGTAGCCCTCTTAGAAGGAAGAGTTCAGCAGTTGGAGGCCCAGGTGTCAACACTTCAGCATCACAGAGAGCTGGAGGTTCTCTTGAACAGAAAGGACCAGATGGTCCTGGACAGGAAACACACAGAGAAAGTTGCTGAGGAAGAAGAGGTCACTTCACACACAAAAGAAGGAGATGGTTGGAGGAAAGTTACACGCAGAAGTAGGGAAACCACGGTTCGTTCTGTGAGCTTGCAGCTACAGAATCACTTTGAATCTCTCTCTGTTATCAGAGATGATGAGGAAAAGCAGCAGGGACAGACATCAGGGACAGAGCAGGGGAGACTGAGAGTACCACGAAAGGGAACAGCCACTGCTAAGCCTCGGAGGAGGCGTGTGGTGGTTGTGGGGGACTCCTTGCTGAGGGGTACAGAAGCAATGGTTTGTGGGCCTGACAAGATGTCTCGGGAGGTGTGTTGTCTCCCTGGGGCAAAGATCCATCATGTAACTGAGAGGCTGACAAGACTTGTCAAGCCTACTGATCAACACCCCTTTCTTCTGGTTCATGTGGGAACCAATGATACTGCAAGGCACAGCCTTCAGAATATCATAAGGGATTATGAGGCTCTAGGAAGGAAGCTGAAAGAGATGGATGCACAGGTTGTCATATCATCTCTTCTCCCAGTAGAAAGGCATGGTCCAGGAAGGGAGAAGAAAATAGCAGAGGTGAATAACTGGCTCCGTAGATGGTGCCGCCAAGAACAGTTTGGATTCTTGGATCATGGGCTGCGGTTCCATGAGGAGGGACTTCTGGCAAGGGATGGGCTGCATCTCACACCAGTTGGCAAAAACATTTTTGCCAAAAGTCTCAAAAATCTGATCAGGAGGGCTTTAAACTGAGTTATATGGGGGAGGGAGACATTATTTTGGAAGGCAAAAGGGCTGGAGAAAATAATCAAACTGACATAGAGGGAACAAGGCAAACAGTGCAAGGACCCAACAGTGGGAAGCAAAAAAATTTGCACAGGCAGCAAGTAAAGGGAACACATGTTCTTAGATGTCTCTACACTAATGCACAGAGTATGGGAAATAAACAGGATGAACTCGAACTCCTAGCACAACAGAGCAAATATGATATAATAGGCATCACTGAAACCTGGTGGGATGAGTCTCATGACTGGAATGTAGAAATAGAGGGATATAACCTTTTTAAGAGAAACAGGCCAAACAGGAAAGGAGGAGGAATAGCATTATATGTCAGGGATATTTACACCAGTGAAGAGATCCAGGAAGTCAATACTGGAAGCCAGGTGGAGAGCATCTGGATAAACATTAAAGGAGAGGGAAACAACAGGGATGTTACTGTGGGAGTCTACTACAGACCCCCGACTCAGGCAGAGGAATTGGATGATGCCTTTCTAGAACAGATGAGCACACACTCAGAAAGGAGAGATGTAGTAGTGATGGGGGACTTCAACTATCCAGATATTTGCTGGAAGTCAAACTCAGCCAAATCCTCAAGGTCTAGCAAATTCCTCACTTGCCTGGAAGACAAATTCATTGTCCAAAAGGTGGAAGAGACAACAAGGGGATCAACTATTTTAGATCTGATCTTAACCAACAGGGATGACCTAGTCAATGGGGTGCAAGTGGTTGGATCCTTAGGGGGAAGTGACCATGTTCTCCTGGAGTTTGTTATACAGCGGAAAGGGGAAGCCAGGCATAGTCAGACACGCATTCTAGACTTTAGGAGAGCTGATTTCAATAAACTTAGAGAAATACTGGGGGAGATCCCATGGTCAAGAAAACTAAAAGAGAAGGGAGTTCAAGACGGATGGGAGTTTCTCAAAAAGGAGATACTGAAGGCGCAATTTCAAACAGTTCCAATGAGGAAGAAAAATGGGAGGTGTCTCAAGAAGCCAGGATGGATGACTAAGGAACTTTCAACTGAGATAAGCCTTAAACAGAACATGTATAAGAAATGGAAAAATGGGGAAATCACGAAAGAGGAATTCAAACAAATAGCCAGCACATGTAGGGGTAAAGTCAGAAAAGCTAAAGCACAGAATGAACTCAGGCTGGCTAGAGAGGTTAAGAACAACAAAAAGGGCTTTTTTGGGTATGTCCGAAGCAAAAGGAAGAAGAAGGAAACAGTAGGGCCACTGCGTGCAGAAGATGGCAAAATGCTCAAAGATGACAAAGAAAAGGCAGAATTACTCAACACCTTCTTTGCTTCAGTCTTCTCAGAAAAGGCAAAGGGTGGTCAACCTAAGGATAATGGAGCAGAAGACAGAATAGGGGAATCTCAGCACAGAATAAGTAAAGAGATAGTACAGGAATACCTGGTTAACCTAAATGAATATAAATCTCCAGGACCAGATGAACTACATCCTAGAGTATTAAAAGAACTGGCGAATGTAATATCGGAACCATTGGCAATAATCTTTGAGAACTCCTGGAGAACAGGAGAAGTCCCAGCAGACTGGAGGAGGGCAAACGTTGTGCCCATCTTCAAAAAGGGGAAAAAAGAGGATCCCAACAATTATCGTCCAGTTAGTCTGACATCAATTCCAGGAAAGATTCTAGAGCAGATCATTAAGCAGAGAGTCTGTGAACATTTAGAGGCCAATGCCATAATCACAAAAAGCCAACATGGGTTTCAGAGAAACAAGTCTTGCCAGACAAATCTGATCTCTTTTTTTGATAAAATTACCAGTTTGGTAGATGAAGGGAATGCTGTGGATATAGTATATCTTGATTTCAGTAAGGCCTTTGACAAGGTTCCCCATGACATTCTTGCAAACAAGCTCGTAAAATGTGGGCTAGACAAGGTAACCATTACATGGATTTGTAACTGGTTGACTGACCGAACTCAAAGGGTGCTCAACAATGGCTCCCTTTCATCCTGGAAAGAAGTGACCAGTGGGGTCCCACAGGGTTCTGTCCTGGGCCCAGTGCTATTCAATATCTTTATTAATGACTTGGATGACAGAATTGGGGGCATACTTATCAAATTTGCAGATGACACCAAATTAGGAGGAGTAGCCAATACTCCAGAAGACAGGATTGAAATTCAGAATGACCTGAATAGACTAGAAAGCTGGGCCAACGCTAACAAAATGAAATTCAATGCGGAGAAATGTAAGGTTCTGCACTTAGGGCGGAAAAATGAAATGCACAGATATAGGATGGGGGACATCTGGCTGAATGAAACTATGTGTGAAAGGGATCTAGGAGTCCAAGTAGACCATAAGTTGAACATGAGTCAGCAGTGTGATGCAGCAGCTAAAAAGGCCAATGCTATTTTAGGTTGCATCAATAGAAGTATAGTGTCTAGATCAAAGGAAGTAATAGTGCCACTCTATTCTGCTTTGGTGAGGCCCCACCTGGAATACTGTGTCCAGTTCTGGGCACCACAATTCAAAAAGGATGTGGAGAAACTGGAGCGGGTCCAAAGGAGGGCAACTAAGATGGTGAAGGGTCTGGAAACCATGCCCTATGAGGAACGACTTAGAGAGCTGGGGATGTTTAGCCTGGAGAAGAGAAGGTTAAGAGGTGATATGATAGCCCTGTTCAAATATTTGAAGGGATGTCATATTGAGGAGGGAGCAGGCTTGTTTTCTGCTGCTCCAGAGACCAGAACGCGGAGCAATGGATGCAAGCTGCAGGAAAAGAGATTCCACCTCAACATTAGGAGGAACTTCCTGACAGTAAGGGCTGTTCGACGGTGGAACACACTCCCTCGGAGTGTGGTAGAGTCTCCATCCTTGGAGGTCTTTAAGCAGAGGCTGGATAGCCATCTGTCGGGGATGCTTTGACTGGGAGTTCCTGCATGGCAGGGGGTTGGACTGGATGGCCCTTGTGGTCTCTTCCAACTCTATGATTCTATGATTCTATGATTCTATGATTCTATGTTACTATATTGCTAAAGAACTGCAGGCATATGACAGGTGAAATAAATGTGACATCAAAGATGAGCTTGTGAGATATTATGTTGGTCAGTTTTCTTACAATACTGGTACATAGCTTTTTTGTTAAGATGGATACTGTGTCAGAAATTATTGCTTTTTTATAAGAACAATGATGGGGCTCAACAGACTGCCCCTTCAGAGCAGCCTGCAGCTGCCACTTTCCTCACTGGATGGGGATGATCTGGCTTTTCCGTGGCACAGAAAAAAAAAGCGGCTCCTTTTTGTGCACTGGAAAGGTTGCCCTAGCCACTGCCACCACACCTTTTCACTGGTTCTTTGGCAAGGTGTGTGTACACATTGCACTAAAGATGTGGCACGATGCCACCCATCATCTGATCATGCGGGTGGTGTGGGGGCAGAGTTGGGGCAGCAAACATACAGTTACCATGCCCCCACTCTGCCCCAAGGCTGGCATTTAGTGCTGGTCTGTCAAGGCTGGAAATTGTGTAGTCCTCCAGATGTTGTTGGACTGTAGTCCCCAGAATTCCTCACAACTGGGCTGGCTAGCACTGCTGGGAGTTGCAATCCAACATTATCTAGAGGACTGTGTGATTGCCACTCATAGAATATATGCTTATTCCTGGGTGAATTAGGGCCAAAACAGCCAAGGGAGAAGCACTGGATTGTTGCTCCACTGCTTTCTACTGCATATAAATGATGCATCAAGCTCTTTGTATTCATTTCTTGTTCTTCCATTTTTCTGTTTCAATTTTCTTTGTGAAATGGAGGGGACAGCATGAAACAAGAATGCTTTTCTCTACATCCCCTTTCCTATAATATAGGGATGTCCTTATTCAGCTTCTTTTCTTATCTTTTCTGTGTGGCTGAAATAGCCTCATCACCTCAACTGAACTCCCCCCGCAACATTTAATGCAGTAGGAAAGTGTAGTACATGCAGCTGAAATGTTATTTTTTTTGTCTAGAAGTTCAGACCAAGGTATTTCGATCACAATAAACCATGGTTTATCATGGCATCTGAGCACAGCATTCACTTTTACTTTTAAGACACAGGGTTTTTATAATGAAAATATAAAGTTTTGAACTGTCATAATATAGTTTATATTTCCAAATAAATGCTAATGATCCTTGTTACTTTCTTATGGCTTTTAAAGGCAATCTTCTTTGTGCAATAATTGCAGAGTTGTCACTCAGGTAATCTGTCTTTTCTTTTGGAGAAATAACATTTTCTCACCATCTCAAGTACAATATTTTTGTCATGGATCTTTGAAAGCTAGTATACTGATTGTGTTCCCAATATAATACTCCTCCTACCTACCTGTCACTCTTTGATCTGAAACACATTTACTTGGGAGTTTTTCCCACTGAACACGTGACATAGGATTGAATAGATATGGGACTTCACTGTAGTAGTTGTTGTTGTTATTGTAATTTTTGTATTTATATCCCACCTTTCTCCCAATACAGGGACTCAAGGCAGTGTTTAATTTATATTCTGATAGTCAAATGAAAGTCCTATTTAGGCATCACCCTCTATTTTATTTTCCATGGTATGTGGTGAGTTGTATGTACATCCAAAACAACAGCAATAAGCAACATAAACCTCACACAGCATTTGTTCAAATTTTTCACACTTTTATTCTTCAATTATTATTTTAAATTATTTTCAGATTCTGCATTCATGTTCTGCTGAGTTATGCTGTTCTTTGTTGTTGCATGCATTCAAGTTGTTTCCAACTTCTGGCAACCCAAAGTGAAACTCTCATTGGGTTTTCTTGGCAAGATTTGTTCAGAGGGGGTTTGCTATTGCCTTCCTCTGAGGCTGAAAGAGTATGACTTGCTCAAGGTCACCCAGTGGGCTTCCATAGTTGAGCAGAGATTACATTACATGTGCCAAAGCTGGCTGATAAAGTTTAAACTGTTTGTCTAGACACTACTGGATTCAAATTACAAGAAAACAAGATTCAGACTAAATATTAGGAAGAACTGATTTACAGTAAGAGCTCTTTGACAATGTAATGGACTGCCTCAGAGAGTGGTGGACTCTCCATCTTTGGAGATATCTAAACAAGAGGTTGGATGCGAAATTAGCAGCAGTGCTTTAGCTGTGTTTTTCTATAAGTGTATGGGGCTTTACAGACCGCCTAAAAAGGGCAGTCCATGAGTGCCTCTTTCTGTGCTGGATTGGGACCAGGGCAGCCTCACGGCAGCCCCAGAAACCCCAATCCACTGCTTTTCCAGGCCAAGGACACCCCGACAGGTGTGGAGAAGGGGAGAAAGGGGCCGCTTGGCCACTTTCTCTTCTGCATCACTGGCATGACCATATAAAGGCCGCACCAGCAATGAGCATGGGGAAAAGGAGCTCTGTTTTAGAGCTCCTTTTCGTGATGCTGAAAGGGCACTTCAAGCGTCCTGCAGCGTCGCGATGATGTCAGGTGCATGCTGGTCCATGTGGATGCAGCACATGCTGTGACACCATCGATGTGCACGCATATGGATGGCATGATTTCAAAATGGTGCCGTCCATATGCACTAGGGCTGGGGAGCGTGTGTATGTTGCGCTCTCCCCACCCCTACTTACAGCACGGGGACAGCCCCTTTGGGCCTTCTGTACAGGGCCTATGATTCTAACTGTCAAGATGAACCAAAAATATCAATAGAAGTAATAACAGAATGGCATCACAGTATCTTTGGACCCACATGTTTTGCAGATCAGTGCATTTTATGTGAAAGGAACTTTGAAGAAAATTCATGTCAATTAAATATTTCCAAAACATGGGTGTTTCCTCCACCACAGGTGGGGGCATGAGGGAGGTGGCATGAGGTTGCTGGCAGGGGTGAAGAAGACAAAGCATTTGAGGAGGCTGGCAGAGCTGGATGCTTTCACACTTTTGCGTATGTGTATGGGACTTGATGAGTGCCAGACTAATGGTTACCACTTTCCCTTCCCTACCCTTTCCACCCTTGCGTATGTGTATGGGACTTGATGAGTGCCAGACTAATGGTTACCACTTTCCCTTCCCTACCCTTTCCACCCTTTAGCACAAGTTTTGATGATTGCTTCAGATCAATTAGAAATTTTTGGCCTAACATCAGGCCAGCTAGATCAGGGTTGTTGTTGTTTGTTTGTTTGTTTGTTTTTGCTTTTTGCAATTTCTGGGTAGAATGGATTGGAGCAGTTAGGCATAAGGACAATCCTGAACAGATTGATTTGGTTTAATTTTTAATTTTCCACAGTGCAGGGCCAAATCCCTGATTCAAGTGCTGTCTTCATGATATAAGGATAGTTCTACACCAAATGTGCAGTTTCCCCTTTAAACCAGTTTTTAAAATCTTACCTTTTGCTTCAGATTTTGCAGGAAAACCCAGAGCACTCCATAGCAACCCCAGGAGGCTGTCTAGTTATGTGTCCCTGCTGTGTCACTCGGTGGCATCGGCACTTGAACAAGTTGCTCCCTCTGAAATCACAATGAGGTGCCAAGCCATGGGATCAATGGTGGGCACCTTATTTCTGACCTCAGAAGTCATTTCTGACTTAGGCCAGTAGTGGCAGCATGGGACAACACAGTGGGAACAGGTTGTTGGGGGCAAGTAGCTTACAGTTGTAAACTGCTTAGACACTCCTTAGGTGGTATGAAGCGGTATATAAATGAAGCTGTTTATAAGTCAAGGCCCAACCAGTGCCCGAAATCCTTTCTTCAAAGGCTCCACCTTGTGTTTCTCAGGTCCTTCTGGCCGTGGCCCTTTTTCCTTCTGTTGCCCCTTCGGGTCCCACCACATGCCTTCTAAGGTCCCAGTAGCCCTTGGAGACCTGCTACCCTCCTTCCTGGGTGACAGAATCCCTCACTCGCCCTTTCTCTGAGGGTCTGCTAGCATTACCATTGGTCTCTCATGTGCACTTTGGAGAGTAATCAGGCAACTTGCTCGACCAGGGCTATGGGTCACACCTCCTTATCCTACCACATCTGCCTCTGTTTTCCTGCATCGTCCCCCGATACGTACTCTCTCCCCAGCCGCCTGTTCCTCTCGCTTTAAGAGCCCCACCTTCCCAGACTCCACCCAAACCCCTCCCCTCGGCTCCACTTGAACCTCCTTAACTTCCTTCCCCCAACCTCTCCCAGCCTTTCTCCCTGGGTCCCACTGTTCCTCCACCTCTCCATCCGCCTGCTCAACCCCACCCTGAGGGCTCCTGACATTCACCTTCTCACAGCATGCGTACTTAGCACAGAGTGCTGCAGAATGATAGGAGGTAGGAGAGAGAGACTGGACAGATGATATGATGGGAAATTAAATGGCATACCCTCCAACATTTCACAGATTAAAACTGAGACATGTGGACAAGCAACGTCAGTATGTGTATAAGATGGCAAAACATATTAATGAGGAAGAAGACTCAGGCTAGAAGAGGCTGGAGCAGTTTGCTTTTGCCTAAGTCTACTGGGAAACACAAATAAATAAATAAATAATATTTATTTGTATCCCACCTCTCCCATTTGAGGATCGAGGTGGGTAACAGCAAGGAAAATTTCAAGTACAAAAGTCACAAAAAATAATAACAAAACAGTTCCTGAAAACCCCCACCCTTCTAGAGTCTGCCTCTTCCTCTCGCCTTCCTCCACTGAGTTAATTGTCTGCAAACTACTTTAGCACTACTTTTGAATTCAGTTTGCACCAACTGAAGCAAGCTGATTACTATTGAGGAATGTGGGAAGAGGAGAGAGAAATTAAAACATTTTAAAGACAGATTAAAAATAGGATGACCGGATTAATTGAGACTATCCCTGGGACAGTTGGAGTATATGAAATAGAATGCTCTGGAAGATAAACAAAACAAGCTCCCTAAACAAAAGGACTGCTGCAATACACTTCCCACTTCCTTGTTTAGGATTTTTGTCAGTTAATGCCCAATTTTGTCAGTTAATGCCCAGTTCTAATTCAAAATGTCAGATGAGAGACAGAGTATCACAAAAGCAATAATTTTGCCAATTTTTTTCAGACTCCAAATTAAACCTCCCAGTGCATTTTCCCTCCAGAGATTAAAACTACTTTTCTTAGTCACTGATGAGTGTTGAAACCCAGGATTTTTTTAAAAAAAAAAGTTTTATTTTTATTTATTATTTATTTAGTGCATTTATACATTGCCTTCTCCCAGTGTGACACCCAAAGTGGGTCACAAACAATCACACAAAATTAGCTAAAACAGTAATAAATTTGAAACACTATAAAATATCACTATTTTTAAAACCATACCTTAAACAATATTAAATCTTTGAAAGCATTACTGGTCCCAAGGAGACTGCAACCTGTTTTGAAATGCAGCCTATTAAATTCTCATCACTGCAAACTACTGAAGCACTATAAAGCTTTGGATTTTTTTTCCTTGCTTTCTCTTTATTTTTCTTTTTTGCTTCCGAATTCCCCTTCTCTTTCTTTCTCTTATTGATAAGAAATCATTCTACAATGGCATTGGGGGGAAGGGCATGGCTTGCCAAGAGAAATGGCAACATAATAGATCTGCAGCATTCCCTAGATCTCTGCAGCATTCCCTAGATCTCTGCAATAAAGCCTTGGTGTCATTCTGAGTTATAATTAATCTGAAACATACAAATAGGGTTTGAAGCAAAGAAGAGTCATAATGAATATCTCTATCCCTTAATAACAGGGCAGATGCTGTTATTAGCATGGGGATTTATTAGCAGTGCTTATACTTCCTGATGGTCCTGAATGTTCTACCAGCAAAAGGCCAAGTGAATTTTCAGTAAAGCTTTATAGAAGTTAAAGCAACAGCAGCTCTTGCATTATGGGTGCTGGTCCTTCCTTCTCCTTATCATATCCTCTGTAATCAGCTGGGTATGCTGAGTATTTTAATCCTTTCTCGTGTGGTTTCAGCCCAGCTGAAACACCTTGGGCCATCTGGGTGGATGATGTATGGTCCTGATAGGGGAAATGTTGCTCTGTTTGTTCCATTGATTGGTTGGAATGCTATACCTCTCAGCAGCATTTGATAATATCAGCTGTTGTATCTTTTTGAAAAATTTGGCTAGTATGGGGCTAGAAGCCTATTTCTCTGAACATTTCAAGAAGATGGTGACTTTTCTGACTGCTTTTGAGGTTTCCCTCAATTCTATTTGTCCCCAATACTTTTTATTATCTATAACAAGCTGCTGGAAGAGGGCATCCAGAAAAATTGCCAGAGGTGTGGGGCTGAATACCATCAATATGCTGATGACATCCAACACCTATTTTTTCCCTGTATCACAACTAATGAAAAGAAAGCTGTGGAAGCTCCTAATTGGTGTTATAATGCATTGAGTTAACAATGTTAACAAAACATTTGCAGAGACCAGGTATTGTGGTACTGAGAGTTCTCAAACTCTTCTGGATGTCATTGTTCTAGGGGAGTGATTCTCAAATTCTGATCTACAAGCTGTTTTGGACTTGGGCTTTCAGAATCCCAGACCATTGACCAAGAAGGCTTCTGGAAGCTGAAGCACAAAATACCTGGAGGACCAGAATCACTGCTCTAGGAGTACAGGAAAAATCTACCATCCCCTTACCATTTACAAATTTAATGAATTTAAATATGCTAAATGAGAAAAAAAATGTCAAAAATTAAAATCTATAGATTTACTCATCCTTGGTTTGCACTCTCTTTGAAGACATCATAGTTTATGGGTGTTATTGTATTTTGTTCTTAGATGGCTATATGGTTCTTCTGGCCAGGTGCTCCTTGGCTGTAGCTTCTATGATAGCTGCAATCCACCCAGGAAAAGATTTTGTGGGTTGCCCTTGAAACAGTCAGGAACTGAAGCTGATAGGGTGCTTTCTGGTGCACTCTTTTCATGACACATTACACCAGTCTCAGGACTTTAAATTCATTTCCTAAAAAGGAAATTCATGGTGGAATTGCAAACAGGCTAGGTTCTATTGGGAAAAAAATACATGATTTGATTTTCAAAGTTTTGAATTGTAAAGAAAGATTCGAACCTCAATTATATTTACTGGGAATGGTTAATAATGAAAAATTAGAAAATGAGCATGTTGAACTGATATTTTATTTCATAACGATGGCACATATATCTTATGCTTCTGAATGGAAGATTAATGAAAATCCAAACTGTAAGGAATGGTTAATGAAATTTGGACTATAGGGAGAAAGATAAATTTATTTCCCTATTAAGAGGAAAGCCATGGGAGAATTGTAAAAGACATTGGAAACTGTTTGTAAACTTCTTACAAAAAGATTTGGGAGAAAAAGTAAATGTTGGATTAGGATAAATTATGAAATTGGAAATACAGAAACATGAATTATTTAATTTGGTTTGGTGATACATGGTAATATATGTTATGATTTGATTCACAAATAAAAGGGGTTATAGAGAATAATTTATTATTGTTAAATTGAAAATATTGAATATAACAAAGAAATGGGTCTAGAAGGAAGCTCAGGAAGTCATTTTTATTTTGTGATTAAACTGTCTATGGGCCTCGACAGACGGGTGGAGAAGCACTGCTCCTTTTTACTGGGCAGCATTGCTGCAGCAATCTGCACAGCAAAAAAAGGAACTACCTTGAGCAGCTCCTTTTTGCAACATTATAAGGCCTGCATCACAACCCTTATGACGCTGCTTCCGCTTAGAATGGGCTGCATACTGTGGTGCAGCTGCACAGCTGCAACGTCCACTGTGTGGGTGGTCTGTCGCAGCTGTGACCTCATTAGGGCTGGGCGCATTTGGACACCCATCCCTATCGAGCCCAAGTATCACCTCCAGGACATCATATCCTGGAGCTCCGTACTGGGCCCTTATATTTTATTCTTTTTTGTATGGTTGTTGTTGTTATTGTGTTGTATGATGTGTTATATTTGTTGTTGTTAACTGCCCTCAAGCCAATCTCAACCCATGGCAACCCTATGGATATCTCAAAGTTCCTGCAAACTCATACTTGTGATCTCCCTCATAAAATCCATCCATCTAGCATGCAGCCTTCCTCTCTTTCTACTTCCCCCACCTTTTCTAGCATTGTCGTTTTTTTCCAACGAGTTGTACCATCTCATGATATGTCTGAAGTACTACAGCCTCAACTTTGCCATCTTGGTTTCCAGAGAGATTTCTGGCTTGATCTGATCAGTGATCTATTTGTTTGTCTTTTTGGCTGCCCAGAGTATCCTCAGCACTCTTCTACAGAGAGCAAGTGAAGTGCTTTTTAAGGCTCAGACCTGGTGTCAGCACTCAGTTGCTGTGTGGGCAACAGAAACAGTGTGAGATATGTTGTGTTCTGAAAGTATGACAATATCATACAAAATATTACATCCAAGAGAATGAGCATAAATTGAGAAATAGAAGAATCATAGAGTTGGAGAAAACCACAGGGGCTATCCATTCCAGCTCTCTGTCAAGCAAAATCAAAGCACTCCCAACAGATAGCCATTAGGCCCGTGTTTAAAAATCTCCAAAGAAGGAAACTCTACTTTAAGGCTGCATATTCCACTGTTGATCAGCTCTTACCATCAGGAAGTTCTTCCTAATGTTTAGGTAGGATCTCTGTTCCTGTAACGTGAATCCATTGCTCCATGTCCTATTCTCTTGAGTAGTAGAGATTACAAGTTTGTTAAATCCTCAATATGCTATCCCTTCAAATTTAAACATGGCTATCATGTCCTCTTAATCTTTGCTTCTCTGGACTAAAGATACCCAGCTGCCTAATCCACTCCTTATAAGGCATGGCTTCTAGACCTTTCACAATTATGGTCATCCTTTGGATTAAACCTTAATGGATCCAGAGAGAGCTCAGTTCTGTATTGGCAACACAAGGGATAATGCCAAACCAAAGCTTGGAAAAATTTACTTTTTAGACTACAGTTCTCAAAATTCTCCACCTGGCACGGTCACTGCCATGTTTTGCAACACTATAATGCTATATAATAAACATTTACATCAGATTAGGGGTGACTGACTCTGTGTTTTAATATCTTGTATGCATTTTTCCCCTTTCAGAATGATATGAGTGCCCTGGCAACATCAGGTCTCTTCTTCAAGGATGGCAAAAAACGCATTGATTATATTTTAGTATATAAAAAGTCCAGTCCACAAATAGAGAAAAGAAGCACTTTTGAAAAGAATCTTCGGGCTGAAGGATTAATGTTAGAAAGAGAGGTATGCTTTATTTTCCACCTTTGTATTGTGAACATGCATCCAACAATTCTGAAATGTGTTGGAGAAAGAAAGGAATGGTTTCTCTATGTCCACCACTTCTAAAGCTTGGCCAGAACATGAAGTGGGATGGAGGGAGCATCTTTTGGCTTGTCTTTTCAGTCAAGTGGATCTCATTCTTACTAAAATCCCCCAAGTATTTGTATTTTCACCATTAAAACCAAGGTTTGGGAAAGAGGAATTTAAATATATTAGTTCTAGGCTGACATAGCCAAGGAGCCTGACCTGGTGGCAACTCTCAGAAGCAAATGATCCTTGAATCCTTGTCCTGGCCCTGAAATAGGCAGTTATAAGTCTGCTATTGAAAGGATGTCATCAGTTGTAAATGTATTACAAGTTAGGGGCTAGTGGAGCAAACATACCCACTTCTGGCACAGACTAACATCTACCCGATTTAACTCAACCTGGGTAGCTATCAAAGAGGTTTGAAATTACATGGAGAAAGATACCGATAAACATTCGGGATGGTTCAGTTGGCTAATACTGTTGCGTTGGTAGCATGGCTAGAGCTAAGGACCAATTCTTTCCTCATTTTCTATACATTACCAAGTTTCTTTGTGTAGTCCCACTCTGTTTATGTGTTATATAAGATAATATGAACAGATTCCTGACCAGGCAGTGTTTTTTCCATTGCTTGTTTTCAAGACAGTGGTGGCCTCATCTTTGACAATTGTTGAAATTATGATATTTGACTAGGGGTGTACATGCCAATGTGGCAGTGACACCCTCCAAATAGATTCAACAACTTGGATATCTCCTTTACAGTTCAAACTGAAACTTAGGGCTGGTACATACCAGCAAGAAGTGGTGTGGTCGCTGCAATTCTAGGGTTCCGGAGTGCATAGCAGCTACACTCGCCATAACCCTAGCGCGGGACCACACCGATATGCCACCATGATGCTGGCACCGCCGCTGAGCACCCAAAAAGGGTGCACAGAAAGTGGCATCACAAGGGCACCACTTCCTGGTTGTGGCGCTGCAACAAAAGAGCTGCTCTAGACAGCTCCTTTTCGTTGCTGCATCACAACAGGCATCACTCTTGTGTGAGTCATGGCAGCCAGATTTCCGCGAGCATGATGCCAGGGAGAAAGGCACAGGCGGCTCCTTTCTCCCATGGCTGTGCCTGTCAAGATGTCTGGGGGCATGAAGCCCCATGGACACCCCTTTCCAAGCCACTGAGAAGTGGCATTTTGCTGCTTCTCCATGGCCTGGAAAAGTGGTGGATTGGGGCCAGGGTCTGGGCTGCCACTGCGGTTGCCCTGGCCCCAATCCTCCACGAAAAGGGGCAGATGCAGGCTGCCCCTGAATGGACAGTCTGTAGCAGCCCTTAGAATGCATCTGCACTGTGGGAATGATGCAGTTTGAATCCACTTTAACAGCCATAGCTTTATTCTACAGAAGCCTGAGTTTTGCAGTTTTATGAGGCACCAGCATTCTTTGGCAGAGAAGGCTAAAGGCCTTGTAAAACTACAAATCCCATAATTACATAGGATTTAGCTATAGCATTTAAAGTGGAATCCAATGGCATTATCTCTATAATGTAGATGAATCTGCAAAGCAGGTTCATCATCCCATTGATATGAAAGCCATTATGGAATACATTTTATGTTGTAGATATCATGCAACTTTTAATCACATCTATAGGGAACGCTGAGAATCAATTTAAGAACTGCTTGCTTTAAAGTTTGCTGGGAAACTGAAATTCTTTATTGAATTTGAAATATTAATGCAAGCTTATTTTGTCACTTGTTACAGCCAGCTGTTACAAACAATGATATCATGTTTGTTAAAATTCACTGTCCTTGGGACACACTGTGCAAATATGCGGAAAGAATGAACATTAGGATGCCTTTCAGGTAATATCAAATAATTAATCTTTGCTTCAAATTTGTCAATTTATTTTACTTATATTTATACACATATCAATGATATATGTCTGACCACAAAAACAATGTTGTTTGTGTGCCTCCATAATTTTACTGAAAATATATTAATGAAAAGTAAGTATATATGAATGGTAAAATTGAAAATTCGAAGATGAATTAATAAAATTATATGTAGAAGCCATCCATAAGCAAGCAGCATGAGAATGACACTCCAGTTCCCAGAACATTGTCTTATAGAATCAATTATGGATGGCTTCAGCAAGCTGTTATATTCATTCACCTTCCAAGTAACTTTCCAGTCTCTAAGGAATAAAGACACAAAGTCAACCACTCTGTTCTTTACAGGGTATAGACCAGTCCTATATACTACTGTTGCATTTCTGCAAAGTCTGTGGAAGCAGTCATTCTGTCTACACTTAAACAGAATGATGAGCAAGTGAAACAGGAAATCTTATTTACTCTTTTCCTGCTTCACATGCTTTTTTTATCACTTGTGAAGTTCATAGCTACACATAAAGCCTGCTCAGCCTGGATATTATAACTAGTTTTACCAGCAAATGGAAAGAAATAGCCATCATGTCATTTTGCTGCCTAAATTAATCATGTCTAAAGATGTTGTTGCACATCAGTTTCTGAAACTTTTAAATACTAAATCCAATATCCACAACCTTTTGGATTTAATCTAAATTAATCCCGAAAGTACAAAGGCAAGAGGAAAACATATTTGCAGACGCAAACACATTGGCTCTGGTCTGGATCCCATTTACTCTAGAATAGATTATTTATTATTAATTTTATTTATATGTACATACAATCTTATAGTTAGATGGATTCCTGCCCTCAGGCTTACAATCTAAAAGAGACAACACAAAAGGAGAAGGGGAAGGTGGTGGGAAGGGGATGAAGTCCAGGGGTTCTTCTCTCCCTCTAGGGCCTGGACCAAGGCAGATGGACTGGAGGAAGGGCACAGCTTTTTAATATATAGTTAAAAGGAGGCATCCTCGGGCAGACAGCACAATCCTGGGAATGCTTCCCTAAACAATATAGTCTTTAACTTAATTTTGAAACTGGTTAGAGAGGTGATGAGGCGTGCATGTGGGGGAAGAAGGTTCCAAGAGTGAGGGGCAGCAAGTGAGAAGGGATGAATCTGGGACAGGGCAGTGGAAATCCTCAGCTGGGACAGGAGACCTTGACTACCAGAGCAGAGGGTACGAGTAGGAATGTAAGGAGAAAGAAGTTCAGACAAGTAAGGAGGGGCCAGTCCATGGAGGGCTTTGAAAATCGACAACAAAAGCTTGTACTGGATGCGGAAGGGGAAGAAAAGCAAATGAAGGGAGGATAAGAGAGGAAAAACATTGTCAAAGCAGTGAGCGGATGTGATAATATGGACAGCTGAGTTCTGGACAGAGATTAAAGGATGGAGGTGAGAGAGAGGAAGCCCTGTCAGAAGAAGGTTACAATAATCTAGTCATGAGACCACTAGGGCATGGACCAGAATCTTGGCAGTGAAGGCTGAGAGGAATGGACAGATTTTGGCAATGTTGTAGAGAGAGAATCTACAGGTCTTGGCGGTGGCCTGAATCTGGGGAATAAACTACAGAGAGGAATCAAAGATGAAACCAAGACTGGGTTTCACTGGTTCTCAAGATGTAGTCAACTTTGTGTGACTCCCAAAGATGTGAGCAGGTAACAGACTAGGCCAACTGTTCTGAGCCATCACTTTTAAGAACGGGAAGCACATCCATTTTAATGAGTTGTTAACAATAGTATTTACTTGGTAGTCCTCTAAACAGCCTGGTTTTATCATATTGAAGATTTTCATACCTCACAGAATCGCTGTTAAAACGTTGCTGGATCTTTCAGGAAGTGCTTGTATGTGTAAACCTGGCACACTTCCTGAATATCAGTGAATTGTGGGCTCCCCTCTAGCATTACTGAATCATTCAGGGAGAGCAGATATCCTATGAATGCAAAGTTCCTGTTCATAGAAAATTCCCTCTTCCTGAATAATTAAGTGATACTAGAGGGACACTAGAGGGAGCTGAGGATTCACTGACGTTCAAGAAGTGTGCCAGGTACAAATGCTTCCTGATCAACCCAGCAACGTTTTACCAGTGATTTTGCCTGGTTTTACCAGCAATTCTGCCAGGTATGAAAATCTCCACTGACTTCAACAAGGGGAAATTGCAATAATAGAAGAGTTCAATAGGGTTATTCTTAACAATCTTTCCTGTTTTTGCTTTATGCAAAATTGTTGTATAATGTGAGCTCTTTTGTGTATACTGTGTAGCACAAAAGTACAAACTTCAGTGACTAATGCTGAAGTTTTTATCCTTTATAAATGACCTTGCCTCTTGAGAACCAGTGAAACTTGTGTGGCCTTGAGTTAGTTGCTTTCTCTCTGACTAACATGCGAGTTGTTGTAAAGGTAAAATGGTGAATCCTTCTCAATTAATATGTGCAGGACAGGAGAGGGATTAACTATAAAATAAGTTTATCATTGAGGCAAGAACTCCATTCCCCTTTCAAATATAATACTGAATATAAAGGCTTTAGGAGCAGGACAGGAATGGTGTCTATAATCTACTGTTGCCCTCTGTACACTGTAAGTACATATGTGTGGAAGAGGAGTTGTTTGAACTCCACATTATAGATATAGTCAAACTGCAAATCTTCCTGCCCAGAACCAGGTTTGAGAGCTCCTGGGTAGAATAGGTGGGCCTGTACATGTGGTCTTTCCTTATGTATATTTCCATAGAGTTCTGATTTTTTTCCACCATTGGTCCCCATGAACCCTAAAAGGACTGTGAAAAGCTTCCAGTTTTTTTTATTATTATTTCTCAGAAGTCCATCAATATTCTTCCCTCATCAAAGTTACCACTTGGGATGTAAGACTGTTTTCCTGGATCCTACAATAAGATGGTGCTGTTGCTGTAGGCCCTTCACATGCTATTTCATGTCCCCTCTGAAGCCATATCCCAGGATGGAAATCTGAAAAACACAAAAACTATGGGCTATGGACATCTAATCTGGAACTATGGACATCTAATCTGGAGCTATTTCTCCAGATCTGATGGAAGTTAAAATCTGTGTTACCTATGTGTGCCTTACTGCAGACTTCCATCGTTGTCTGGATAATGGGGAAATGAGCAGAGTTATGTAAAGGTGGATAGATGTGGAGTCATAATGTAAATCCTTTATTCAGTAGAAACCTTTTACACTGATAGCACATGATGGCAGCTATGATTAACCATTTCTGCCAAAAGGTAGGTGTCACCCTCCAGCGTGTCACCTGGTGCAGTCCGCACACACACACACACACACACACACACATCCCTAGTGATGCCACTGGGTATGATGCTGAACTATAGTAGCCTGAGGAAACTATGAAGTAATTATATAGTGGTGTGTAAAATGTGGCCTTCCATTTGTTAAATTGCAACTTGCACCAGCCCTAGCTTGCATATCTAATTGTGAGGGATGGTGGGATAAATCACTGGGGCATACATCCCTCTCCATTTACAACTTGCCTTTGTGTATATAGTTTCCAGAATACCACCTATGAGATGTTTTCAGTCAAACTGTAATAGACAATTGTGTGACATTTTTCCTCAGGTGCCATTGTGTTCACATAAGATTAACCAAAATCAGAGCGAGGCAGAATAAAAAGGCAATCTGTTCCTGTTCCTGCATCCAGCTACCTTCGGCCTATGATTTGTGTGCAAAATATCAGCTGCTATAATGGCAACACTGCTCACATTATTAAGAAATCAATGTTAAGCTGAAAGGAAAAGACACAAAGTCCCCAAGCTTTCTATAACCTGCAACAATTTAGTGAATGTTAAATGTCTTATTTAAAGTAGTTCACTTTTACTCCATGCCATCAATATTTAATATATTTTCATACAAGGCTTTCTAAGTTAATGATTTTTTAAAATCTCTCTTTGCCTTTAAAATTGTGCTTCCTTCTACTTTTGTTTGGTAAAGGTCCAGATTGCAAAATAACTAAGATCTGTTTCTTATGTGTATAGTATTACCTTTTCCTATATATAAAAATGTTCTTAGGTGATTTTTGCTGTCCTTACAGGAAAAAATGTTATTACACTGACTGGAGGAGCAAAACCATGGGCAGGTTGGTGGGTGATGCATAGCTTTTAATTTTGTGAAATAGTCACGCTGCATAAAATAAATCCATCTGAGCAGTTGTAAATTTATCCCAGGGGACATCAAGCAAGTTGATTTAATTAAATGAGAGAATTTTTCTCTTTGCGTTTTAAACTTTGAGCATAATGTTATCATGTGTTATCATGTGTGCATGCACACATACACACACACACATACACACACTGAATTGAAGGTGGAGTTCAAATAATAGACTCTACTGTGACACTCCATAATTTGGTAAGTAGAGGGGATCCATCAAGAGCTGGATTATAGATTATAGTAAAGCCTATAGATTGAATACTAAAGTTAGGATTGTCCATGCCATAATAGTTCCCATTTCTATGTATGGTTATGAAAGCTGAACAGTGAAGAAAGCTGATAGAAATAAAATCAACTTATTTGAGATGTAGTGCTGGAGGAGAGTTCTATGGATACCATGGACTGCTAAAAAGACAAATAAATGGGTCCTAGAACAGATCATGCTGAAATTCTCCCTAGAAGCCAAATTGACTAAACTGAGACTGTTGTACTTGGATCCATACCATAAGAAGACATGACTCACTAGAAAAGATAATAATGATTGGTAAGGTAGAAGGCAACAGGAAAAGAGAAAGACCACATTAGATTACTCAGTCAAGGAAGCCATGGCCTTCAGTCTGCAAGACATGAGCAGGGCTGTTGATAATAGAGTGACTTGGAGGTCTCTCATTCATGAGGCCACCATAAGTCAAAGTTGATGTGATAACAGTTAACAACAACAGAAGGGATCTATCAAGAGTTGGAAATAACTCTGAAAGCTATGGCACAATGATGCTCATTATTTGGAAACTTTCCATTATGAACTACTACCAGCAGAATCTCACATCTCCACAGCTCCTTGCCTTACTGTCTGTAGGATTATCCATGTTCTGTTCCAAAAAGTAACATTTCAAAGGAGTTTACCACATGGGAGGAATTTCTCCCAATTTCGAATTGAGCCAATTCAAATTCATGTAAATTTGCTAGTTTAGCGAATTTATGTGAAATCTAATTGCTTTTGGAATGTGTTCAGAATGGCTTCCCATTTCCCGAAAATGACCCTCCCATTGGCCAAAATTGTGTGAGATACTCTTATACGCATTAACGTAAAACCTATGATTGCGTTCAGAATGACTTCCCTTTTGCCCGAAATTACATGAGATACATTAATATGCAATTATGTGAAACCCCATGATTGCGTTTGGATTGCCATTGCATTATACCCCCAAATTCTATAGTATGATAAACTTCTTAGTGTTCTGGGGAGCTCCACCCCTCACTAAATTGGGAGGTAACACAATCAGGGCTCTACTCACTAATGCTTATGCCCCGAGTTCTGATCATTGTTCTTCCTTCCCACAGCTCCCCCCCCCCTCCAAACCCAACCCAGCACCACTTCATTAGCTGATCTCTAAGAGGCATCCAAGCATTCAGAGAATTGTAAGGAAAGGAACAGACATATAAGAGCTCTTCATCAAAGTTCCTTTGCCCACAGTTCTCAGAAGTCTTTCCCAGCCCTCCCACTAAGAATCATAAAGAGGAAAATGGCAAGGACAGATAATAGGACAAAGCATGCTGTTGATCTCAGTGACAGTATTGTTGTGAGATATGGATAAATGAACAATTGTATAATTATTGCCTTGAAGTTGAGGAATATCTCATCATAATCTCCACATTCATGCAAGTATTGGATTTAGATGATAGAATAAAATCCCAATAGAGAACCTCTATTACACCTGCTCTTTTAATTTTTGTTACATAGAGATAGCAAGAGAGGAAAAAGAGAGAGAATGCAAATCTAGTTACAGGTTTTGAGGTCGCAGTTTGACACCACTTTAGCTGCCATAGCAATGCTATGGAATTCTAGGATTTGTAGTTTTGTGAGATATTTAGCCTTCTATGTCAGTGAGGTCTACAAATCCCAGGATTCCATAAGATGTAACCATGACAGTTATAGTAGTTTCAAACTGTGTAAATTCTGCAGTGTGACAGCAGCCTCAGTCTTATTGAAAATTAGAAAAATTTTACTGTATTTTTACACACTCTGTTAGTTGAATTATCTGAGGCAATAGATATCAGCTATTGCATCTGAAATGCAATTATTGCTGGAATTTTTTTTAAAACTTACAATCTACTTAGGGTCCAATCAGTAAACAAAAAGCTTTAAAATTATTAAAAGAAACATCATCACGTTTTAAAACATCATCTTGAGTACATTGTTAATATAGATTATTTCTAATTCTTTGGCTGACTATCCAAATTTATCTTGGAATTTATTATGATTATCATTAGTAGCAGTAGTATTAGTATTACCATTTTAGGGTTACCAGTATGGAAATTCTGTCTGTCGTATACATGTTCAATTTTATTTTTTACTATATTATTAAATTTTAAGAAAAAATGAATTGAAATATTTTATTATATAAATTTACAACTGCTTATCTTCTCTACTCAATCATGCACGTGCTTGCTTCATATCAAATACAGTGTAGAATGCAAACATATTATTTTTACATGGTGTGCTTTATATGATATGCAAAATTGTCATAGACCTCCTCCCAATTTCCAGATCTAGACCATGGACATACATAAATGACTTTCCTGGGTAATGGTTTAGAATGTTGGTTCCCTGTCTCTGGCTTGAGGATTTTTTTGTTTTGTTTTGTTTTGTTTTTTGAGACTTATGACATCACTTTTGAAGATAATGAAATCATGATTCAGAAGTGAATTGGAGACTTCTCTTTGCTAACACTGCTGTCTGAAAGTCTGAACACAACACTAGAAGCATAACGAATTATTATTGGACTCCTCCCTCTTTAGTTCTACAGCCACAGGGGCCCTGGTCTGCTGTGAAATATTCCAGCTTCCCTTTCTTGAATTAAAAATTTCAGTTTAAAAGAATGCCCTTTACTTGTAGTGACACAAGGAAAAGCAAAGAGATGATATTCCATTCAGTCAAAAGAAGTAGCCTATAAATACGTTGACTTATGATTTAACAAACCTATCTATCATCTATCTATCTATCTATATCTATCTATCTATCTATCTATCTTTATACACACAGACATAGCTATCTGTATAAGACTGCATCCAGTTAATTGGGTGCTGGTAAAAGGATACAAAATTATATCTTTGCCAATTAATTATTTTGTGTATACTGATTTGTTATATCCCACCTTTCCAATAACTACATTGCTCAAGGCAGACACATTCTAAAACAAGTCATTATCAATTTTTATAATTGACAAATTTGATTCAGTAAACATTGTCAAAATAAAAAAAAAAGTATTAAATCTCAAAGCTGTTATGTAACTGGAAGCATATTACATTATCTGAGGACTTTTGTGTTTCTAGATGTTCCAAGAAAAGCCAGCATGCTGTAGTGGTTTGAGCATTGAACTATGACTCTACAGATCAGGGTTTGAATTCAGCCGTGGAAGCCCACTGGGTGACTTTGGGCAAGTTACATTCATTCAGCCTGATAGAAAGACAAAAGCAAACTTCCTCTGAACAGATTTTGCCAAGAACACCCCATGATAGGATAACCTTAGGGTCACCATTAGTCAGAAATGACTAGAAGGCACACAACAACAACAATGACAGCAAAATCTGGCATAGAAACTTTGAGGAAACATGACACCATATTTCTAACTTTATTAAAGTTTAGTTGTATTATTATGGGGTCTGAACAAGAGCCAAGGCCTGGATGATATTAACCATTTCTGGCCTATCCCAAGCCATAGATATACACATACTGCAAGCATGATTTGAACAAGGATGCTGAAACCTGGCCGTGATAATAGACCTCAAAGGTTTGTATTTGTGTATCAAGAATCCAGAACTTGGGGGGGGGGGGTGGGAGGGCGTTAGAGCTCTCAGAATCCCTCACATCAAAGTCACTATTTATTTGTCTCCTACTTCAGTTGGTTGAATATCCCAATTTAGCTCCTCTTCCTTCTCCTCTCCTTTTTAGGTTTACAATTGAGGAAATTCTGTTATGGATTCAGGATACATTTACTCAGTTTATTAAATAGAAATGTACAGGTACTCTGGTTCATTGTCCTTATGATTTACGCTCTAATATTTGACGTCTGAAATTAATGGCCACTGTTGAGGATTCTGGCAGGTGTAGTCTACAAAAAGGAACTTTTCCAGGTTCTCTGCCTTCCATGGGTGGCAATCATTGGGTGATCTCTTGCATTATGTTAATAGGATGAAGGTGTACTTGGTTGGTAAATCACATCCACATTAGTAGCAGTCTTCAGTTGCAATATGTGAAAATTTTATTTCTGCAAAAAACAAGAGGGAAGACCGGGTGCCAGTAAATCTGGAACATATATTTTATAGGTTTTCTCTCCTCTCTCTGTGTATATTCGTATTCTCATACAAGATTTACATATATATCTCCCAGAGTTTGAAAAAGTTGTTTTTGGGGGATACATCCCTTAGAATCCCATATTAGCTGGGTGATTCAGGGATTTGTTGACCTGAAAAAAAATTCTCACTTTCAGAAACTGATTTTTTTAATGGCCCCTCTGATTTTAAAAATAAAAGTATCTTAAAAGTGACTGATGTGATATTCATGTTTTATACACAGAGATAACCATTTTTCTAATAGAAGCAAAGTTTGTTGTGATTGAACCAGAAACATGTTTTGTCCACTTACATCATGCATTCATTTCCCATTCTTTGTCCATTTGTACTCATCTGCATATAATTACTAAAATATTAATGGGATTATTTTGGAAAGTATAATATGTACCGTACATATTCAACTCTAAGTTGATCTCATGTATAAGTCAAGGTCAGGTTTTGGGGCCAAAATTATGGATTTTGCCATGACCTGTGGATAGGTCGAGGGTAAAACTTGGAGGCTCCAAGTGTGTATGTGTGCATATGGTAAGAGAGACTCTCATTGAGGATTTTTGCTTCATTGTTTCAGCTTTAGTTTCAGCCAGATGTGTGGGTGGGAGAGGGACTGTTACACAAAAAACAGTATCAATCAGTCACGCGGGACTCTTTCTGCTTGGCTCCAGAGAGAAATGAACTCTCCATACCACATGGATAAATCTGAAAGAGCTGCTATCACATTACCATAATGATGCATAAATAAGTTGACATGGGATTTGGGGTCAATTTTGAGGCATAATTTTTTAGACTTATAGATGAATATATACGGTATATATGTCTATTATATTTTGACTGCAGATTTAGCCTAACAAGCTTTACTTTACAGTATTGCACTGTAGGGAAAAATTCAGATTTCTCTCCCTGCGTCAGGAAAGAAGATAAAGACATGGAAGCTGGGAAAGGCTTTTGATTGTAATGTTCTGATTTATTTTCTAGAAATATTAAAATTATATTATTTCCCTGTCTATCCTATAGTTAGTAGGTACCACTGTCTAGATATTAATCTAATACATATTATTTCACTTGCACTGTTGTTCATGTTACCTGAGAAAACAGACTGTCATTAAGAGAATACTTATGCATGCATCAGTGCAGTTCTTTGTCCTGTGCTTTCATAGCTGATAAGTGAGCACCTCCTCTTGCATTTTGTTTTAAAGCAGAAATGAAGAGCACCTTTCACCTTGAGAGCTGAATTCACTTTCTGATCATTTCTTGAGGGCCAGGGCATACCAATTATGAGCATAGCCTAAGGAAAAAGCATGGGACAACAAACTATCAGCCTATTTTAGCTTCAGTTTCTTAACAACTAGTAGCTTAGCCTGGGGGAAGCATTTCAACTTTGTGGAATGTAGAAAAACCAAGAGTACAAAAGCAGGGAGATAAGATAACTTTTTACTGAATACATCAGCAGACCATATATTAAAAAAACAACAACAAAACATCTATTTTTTTTACCAAATACATATGAGCTGTATTAAATGGGAAAGAAAAAATGAAACTATTAGATTGCTACAAATCAAACATTTTCCTTTTCCTCCTTCCTTAAATAGCTGTTTTAACTGCAAAAAGGACAACCCTCTGTATCACTGAATCAAACAGAAGAAACTTCAGTTTGTCCTGAACCCCCCTCCCCCCCCCCCATTTTAGATGCTATTTAGTTATGTATTAGTGACTAAGTAGCCAATGGAGAAAATTGGTGATAATCTCTTATTATGGCCTAAACTGCACACATTCATTCATTTAAACTTGAATCACTCAATAAAGAAAGTCTAGGTAAGCATAATTATGGATATAACAAGTTGTTTCTATAGGATTAATACCAACTGTAAAAATGAAAGGAAGCTCTGTCATTGTTCCTAATGGGGGTGGATTGCATCGTATAGAAAGTCAATAAAATCTCTTTTGGGTACTATTTTCAAATGCACATGAGCAGAATTCTTTTTAAATTAAAGAGTTTATATTAAATAGCTCTCTGGCTCAGTGCACTTATGGCAAGGGTTGGCAAAGTGCAGCCCATGGGTGACAGGAAGCCCCCACTGACACTTTAGTGGCCCTCGGCTACCCTAGGAGTCAAAAAGCTCTGCCCCAGAACACTCTCTGGGGGGTATGTAGGCATTTTTGCCATATTTGGGGTGGGGGTGGGGAGTTGACCATTCTCAGTCAAGGAAGTAAAATAGTATTGACTTTTTTTTTCCCCAGTGGATTTGGCAGAGGGTGAAGACCATAAGGTCTCCCAGAGGGGAGACAATGTAACCCTCTGCTAGATCTACAACTCTGGGTTTTATCTGTGCTCTCCCTAAGTTCCTCCAAGTCAAATGTGAACTTTCCTAGTGCCAACACTAGGTGCCAACAGAACTCCCATTCAGGTGCATGAGCAGCAGCAGTAAATTAGATCACCCCACCATAGTGGTGGATTATTACCAATGCATGTAACAGATTTAATAAAAATATTTTATATGGCTCAGGTCCAGGCTCTTTGGCAGACTGTATCTCCCTATATGAGCCATCCCAGACTCTGGAATCCTCCAGAGAGGCCCTTCTCTCCCTCCCACCACCATCACAAGCATGGGTGATGGGGACACAAGAGAGGGCCTTCTTGGTGACTGCCCCTAGACTCTGGAACTCCCTTCCCAGGGAGGCCAGAATGGCCTCCTCATTATTGGCCTCCCACTGGCAGGCTAAGACCTTCCTGTTCAGGTAAGCATTTAAAACAGAAGGTTTTTAAAGAACCAGCTGGTGTTGTATTCTTTTAAAAAAATGTAAACACTTTTATCTTTTAAACTATATTTTCTTCTTTTATATGCCATCTGTTTTAATATTATAATAATTTAATTGTGTTTTAATGTAACTCTTTGTAATGTTTTTAATTGTACTGTTTTTAATTTTGTAAGCCACTTGGAGTCCCAGTTTTGGGGAAAGGACATCATCATCATCATCATCATCATCATCAATTTATTTATATTGCACCTTTCTCCCAGTACAGGGACTCAAGGTGGCTGATTTCTGTTAAACCTTGTGTTCCATATTTTGACATCACAGTAAATGAATCTACACCAACTTTTCTAATTATTAATAATGAAAAGTATCCAAGTGCTGTCCACACAGAAAAGAAAGTGACTCCTATTGCAGGGAAAGGAGAGTTTTCAGAAGGACAGTCAGCCCTCTATATCCACAGATTCTGCATCCACAGATTCAACAATCCATGGCTTGATTTTTTTTAATTCCAAAAAAAGCAAACCTTGATTTTCCAGTTCTATATTGTTTTACTACCCCATTGTATATAATGGGACTTGAGCATCCATGGAATTTGGTGTCTACAGAAGATCCTGGAACCAAACCCTAATGGATACCAATGGTCCACTGTACAAGCAATCTTCAGAAATATACAAGATTATCAAATAGTCTGGATCTGAGCTACATAAGGCTTTAGTGGTTTAGTTTCTTAATGGAGCTAATAGTAATGGAAACTTGGTGAGTACAATTTGAGGGTAGGCCTGGAGAACATACTGCATGGCCCTACAGATGTTACAAGACCCCAGTTTTCATCAGCCAATCATAACAACAGTGAGAGATGATGGAAATTGCAGTCCAATAATATCTGAACATTCTCCATCTCTGCATTACATCTTTTTCTGGTTTTCCCTCTAGGCATAATATCAGTCCTTCATATGTTTTTGTTTTGTTTTCACATTAGAAACCTGATGGATTTGATCATTGGTGTGCAAAACTACTGGCGCTTACATGGGAGTAAATATTCAATGGCACTTAACTTCTCAGCAGACCTATATAAGATTGCACTGTTAATACCTTTTACCCTTTTGTTGTGTAGCTATTCCCCCTACCCCCAAGTACAAAACAGTACAGGGAATAGAGCCACTACAGTCTAGTATTGTATTGAAAGATATTGGGGAAATGGGATACAACAAGAATGGCAACAAGAACAACACATTTCTTGTATAATTTTCAGCTTTCAAAGGAACATGAGGGAACTGAAGAGCTGGTTGCCCAGAAATCCTATGAAACTTGATAAAGAAGCTCTTCCTGATTTAGAAGAAACAGATTGCTATACAGCACCCTTCAGTCGTGCACGCATACATCAGTAAGTGGTGATGTAAAATATATTCATATGCATAAGACACCCACATTAATATTTCATTTTCCCCAGTGAGTGACACAACAACAATCATTGTTAACAGATGGCTGATGTCAAAACTGAACAAAAATCATATTCTAAAAATTATGTTATCTAGAAGTAGAGTTATAGTCAACAAACATGTTTTAATTAAAGATTTCACCAACACAGTTCCACTCAGAAGATTTGATTTTCCTTTCCAAGAATAATACTGTCATTTTCTAGGGATAGTCATACTAAATTTGAATGCTTTTGAAATATACCTAAACTACTCCAAAAATCATAGGGGCCAATTGCTATTTGTCCCTTAAACCAAAATGACATATTCTTGATGTTTAGCTTAAAGCCGTAATTTCACCTTTGTGAACTGCATATCCATATACAAATTTATTGCTGCAGTCCCAATCAACTGAACTTTAATAGAATAAATGGTAAATGAAGTACCCCATAACAGTTAATATGCAGAAGGCTTTAGACGCTCATTCCTACAAGCCCATTGAGCCAGAACCTGCTCAAATGTTATCTTTTAACTCAGCTTAGTTTACATTTTGATACCACTTAAATGGTCATAAGTGGACTTCTGGGATTTGTAGTGTGCTGAGGCACTATGGTTCTCTGGCTGAGAATTCTAAATACCTGTACCAAAACTGCAAATCCCAAGATTCCACAGGGTGGAGCTATGACAGTTCAAGTGGAATCATAGTGCTATAATTGAGTAGTCTGAAAAGGGCATCAAAAGTATTATCCAACTTCTGTTCCTCTGCTGACAGAACTGTAGGGTTGGCAGAATGATAAATGGAGAGAATGTCTTCACCTTTAATGATTGGGTAGAAAAGGGAATTTCAGCAGGTCTCACTTGTTACCTGGTCAAATGACCAGTCACACTTATTGAGATCCCATCCTCTGCACAGTCTGGAAGCCTTGGCATCTATTGGATTGTTCCAGCAATCCTCTGTGTGCCCAAATCTGCTCAGGGGGGTAGTCAGGAGGATGAGAGACTGGCTAGTCCAATGCCCTGCTCTGAGAAACTTTAGAGTGAGGCATTGGATGGCAGTTCCCAAATCCTTGCTCTGAAAGAGTTCTCAGAGCAAGGATATGCAGGAAAGGCTGCTTGTGCTACAATATCACAGATGGTTTTGAGTTCAGCAACAAAGACTCACACTTGAGAAAGAACCCTTCAGAAACATGAACAGAGTGACAGTGGAAGAGACAACAGAGTACATATCCTTATGTCTCAGATTGTTTGATATTTTCTGTTGTTGCCTCCATTCTTTCTTTTTTAGTGATTTGTGATTTTTACAACATGTTATGTTGGGTTCAATTTGTTGTGGGGGTTTTTTTAATTGGAATTTTGACAGATTAACTGTTTTATAGATTAACTGTCTTATAAACTGTATGAATAAATTTATAATATTTTAAAGTTGTCAATCCTTATGTTAGAAGTGTGAAAAATTGATTCATTCTGGAAAAATATTGTATGCTGGTACTTTGTCAGCTGCTTTGAAAACTAATTGACAACAACTATCTTTTTAACAGCTTTACAATAAACAACAAAGACAGCTTCTTCAGCAACTCCACAAGAAGTAGGATAGTACACCATATGCTACAGAGGACAAAATATGAAGATGGGAAATCTAAAATGGGTAAAAGTGCATAAAATACTTGGGGAATTAAACATGTTGCTAGCAGCTCAGATTTAGATAATAATTAAGGAACAGTTCACAGTGTGCATGTGTGTTCTCACACACCCCTGTATGAAGCAAAACAACAGCTGTTTCCAGAGGGTCTCCTAGTTTGTTATAACCATGAAATGGTAGGAGTCTTAATCTTTATTTTTTGTCTTGAAAATAAAACTGCCATCACCATACTGCCCTTATATAACTGCATAGAGTGACCACATCTGGAATACCATACCCTCCAACTGTCCCAGCTTGGCAGGAACAGTCTCAGTTAATCCTCTGTCATCCAGTTTTCAGATGCTTTCCAAATGTCTCAGAGTTCAATCAGAGTTTACCTACTTTCTTCCTTTGTCTTCAGCTTACTTCAGTTGCTGAAAACTGAGTGTAAACCTAGTTTACACTGAGTTAGCTCACCAGGTGGAAGAGGAGAGGAGGGGATGGATTTTGCCCTTGCCACGTGTATGCTGGTGCCAGATCTGTGCTGGTAAAATATTTTAGCAATACATGAGTGAGGTATTTCTAGGACCATAAAAGGTAGCCTATTAGTGTACCACATTTTGCTGCAAAGATGATTAGAAAGAGAAAAAGGAGACAGTTTTTTTTTAATATTATCACCATACTTGTCTTTAAAATAAAAACTGCAGACATTAAACTCAGCTCAGAAACTTCTGCAGTTTTCATTGTACATGCCCTCCTGAGGAAGGCTTTAAGAGTATCTGCACACTGAAATGCATCTGGCTTTACAATCAATAGAGAAACCTTTTTTTGAGAATTCTTGAGCTGTCTCTCCTTTTTGTCCTTTAGCCCACTGCATGAAGGCAAGTGGAGAATCTTAAGATATTAAGTACTAGTTATTCCACTAGAAAAAAAGACCTTGAGATGCCATTAAAAACACAACGGTATATATTGTTTATATATATTAGGGAAATTTTATATTTTGATACAGGAGGTTTATGAAATTCAACCTCTTTAGATTTCCCCCAGGTTTATCTAATTTTATTGTCACACAACCATTACATTTGCCAATTTTCCATTGTTTGAATTTTGGATTTAGCTCAAACTGCTTCACGTCCACATTTTATTAACTTTCAGCCTCCTCCTCCTCCTCCTCCTCCTCCTCCTCCTCCTCCTCCTCCTCCTCCTCCTCCTCCTCCTCGTGAAGGTTATATATTCTAATTCCATGTACATTTGATAATGCAAAGAGGAAGCCTGATGAAGTTGTGAACTGACATAAAGATACTTTCTTACACTGTAGTTACAGTCAGTGCACTCCTGTGCACACACTGTTCTAATAAAGCAAAGCAGAATCCTGAAAAGAGATTTGTAAAAAATAAAGATAATTATAATGGGGAAATTTTTTTAAAAAAGATATTTTGGCATTCCTTTTGGCCCATTGCTTTGATTAATTTCTGCATGCTCATGTGGATTTGTAACATTTACATACTATATCCCCTAATAGCAAATTGTTGCCAACAGTCTTTGTACAAAGTGACACATTCCCAAGCTAATGGTGTTCCAGTCAAGTGGCCAAGTTCATATGAGCCCTCAAAGCTACTTGCTATTCTCCTTCACACCTGATCATTTGCTAATATGGTTAATGAGAAAAGCCATGAAGTGTGGATCAGTGTGCTGTTTATGTACTGACTTCAAAGCTTTGGATAACCAGTAGTAATCAAAATGACTGGCAGAGGCAGCTTGTACAGTGTGGCAAGCTGAGGTTCATGTGTCCATTGCAAGTTCATTACAAAATGCCCAGTGATAACTGTCTTCAGAAGAATACAGTTCAGTTCAACAGTTTGGGTCCTTATGAAATATTTAGTGAAAATTACTTATATATAGATTATTGTAGTATATGTGAAAAGTAATTGAACATTAATTCTACATTGCATAATTTCTGTCTTCTTTTCTGCTTAGGCATTAACAGATTACTCAGCAATGGAACATATGAAGCTGCATTTCCACCTCATGAGGTAACTTAAGTAGTAATGCTTTAAGTATAAAACATTCATTCTAAATTTGCTTTAACCTCCTGAAGTCTACATATAAAATGTAAATTTGCTCTCAGGTACTTCTGTTCCTTTATTTTGTAAAGCTTTCTTGAGGCTTTCTCAGTGTTCTCAGACTTTCACAGTGTAAAAAAGGAGCTTGGTTTTCGAGCTCCTTTTTTGCACCATGGAAAGGGCACACTTAGTGCCCTCCCATGGTGTCATTGCATTATGGCACACACAGTGTATCTAAACGCTGTTTGCGCCATGACACTACTATGGTGTGCCTGTATGGACGCTGTCATTTTTAAATGGCGTGCCCATACACTTTAGGGTTAGGGAGGGTGCAAACGCTGCACCCTCCCTAACCCTAAATACCCCCCCCCCCAAAAAAAAGCCCTAAAGGTGCCGCATTTTGCGCATCTAGACCAGGCCATAGGTGATATATTTATACCATATAGCCAGTGAAATCTACTTTATAGCAAGCTTAACCGCTAGAATCCTACACATCATCTGAATTATTTGTTTCTGAGCCATATATTTATATTTGACCTGTTGGAATATGAGAGAGAATTCAGAGATTAGCTATACTGTGTTATTCTTGTGCATTTTAAAGAAAGTAGAGCTGGAGGAAGAGAAAAAGATTTTACAAATGCTGAGTAGTTAAAAAAACAGAGATTGGAGATTTATCATTGAAAATGATCATTATGATTTGTGATTATACTTATTTGTCAAAATGGTGAAAAAAGCCACTTCTTGTAGACTGGTTTTCTATATTTTTTCAGCTTCTCATTAATTAAACATCTATGATTGATAGGAGAATCACATCGAACTTGAAAAATTCATGTCAAAATGCCTCAATGGTCTAATCTGCACTGCAAAAATAATGGACTTTAACTGTGATGGCTCAATGCTATGGGATTCTGGTATTTGTACTTCTGTGACATATTTAGCCTTCTCTGTCAGAGAGTATTGGTGCCACAACAAATTACAAATCCCAAGATTCCATAGGATGAAGCCATGAGAATAATGTCTAACTGCATTATTTCTGCAAAGATTAGATCTAACTTGCACTTTAAAGGTAATCTTTAACAGCTAGTGTCTTCCAAGTCGGTGGGGTAGTACACCAGGTTTCAGTCTGAATTTTTTGGAATCAGGTTCAGCACCTCGAATAATTCCTTTCATCTTTGGAGTAAAACCTGGGTTCACCACTCCACTGAGAGTCACTATCCACCACTGGTTATAAGGACAGTGTGTCTGCCCCAACCACAAGCTTGCCATCCGTGGATTTGAAAATTCATGGATAGCAAGTCCCATTGGTTTCAATTGCCGTGCATGCACACAGCCCTGGGAGAGTGGCCATGTATGTCTGTGCCACCACTGAATACCACAGCACTTGTAGTCTGGTGGTTTTTACCATCTGTGAGGGGGAGGTTCAGAACAGAAACTTTGTGAACAAGAAAGGCCCACCATAACTAGAACTTGTTATTCATTGTGCCCATAAAAGTAAGTTCATTTTCATTTCTTGTCATTCATTAGATTGCTTTTGAACTGTAGCTACATTATGCTTTCATTACATGAAAAAAGTACAAAACAAACCATTGTAGTAACTCTGCTATTTGAAATGAGTTGCTTCCAAGCAGCCCTATTCTTAAATAATTTTCCCCATAATAAACAATGCATATATAGAGAGTTTAGAGCAACGTGCCAGCATTCTCTGAAGATACCAGCCACAGATGCTGGCGCAACATCAGGAACAAACTCTTCTAGAACATGTCCACATAACCCAAAAAACCTACAAAAAATTATGGATGCAGGCCATGAAAGCCTTCAACTTCACAACATTCACACAATTTGTCTACTGAACAGATACAGTCTTCTTCTCATCCTCCTTCCCAGGGTGCCCCTAAGGAACATGTGTGATAAGGCAAAAGTGGGGAGGAAGCCAAGTGCCACATAGCACACAGGTCATGAGGTTATCACTGGTATTGATTTGCTTAAGGTGAACTGTGTGTGATGGTGTGAAAATGTGAGACGAGATGGTTATATAAGTTCAGCAGATCACTTCTGTTGATGTTATGTTCTATATATCCCTGTCTACTGCAGCCTTCTGTGTTACATCCCACCCTGGGATATACTGGATATCCAGAAATTTCCTTCAGTCTTATGACCATCTTTTCAAGGGATGCAGAAGGTCATGGGGGCCGGGAAATATTTGGAGCTCCATGTCAGGCAAGGGGGATTGCTGGCCCCCCCCACAAAACTACCATTGGAAGCTAACAAAATTACATACAATTTTGCCCTGGTGCTAGAATTTAAAATATATATGGATAGACTTGAACACTTGCGATCTGAGGATAAGAGAGGTTTGAGCATATAGAGAGTTGAACTGACATATGAATTAGAGAATTGACAATTTTAAGGCAAATACACAAAATAGAAAGATACATGAAGTCTATGAACATCAAGATGTTAGGCATGTCTGTGTTGTTGTTTTTGGCTATGGAACTGGAGGTATATCAATTTGTGAATTTCATGAATGGAGCAAAAACACAATGCGTAATAATGAATTCTACATTGCAGCTAATATGATATGATGCCGCATAGTCATATTTGATTGGAAGATGTTTGTTGACAACACACAGATAGCCCAATTCTGTGTATGATTCTGAATTAATCTTACTGATATCAATTGCACTTACTCCCAATTAAATGTATACAACACTGTTTTACTGGGTGATCAAAAAGAATGATTCAAAAGTAAAGCAGTTTTTATTTGGGTTTGCACCATTCTTTTTTTAATCACCCTGTATTAAATTTGGAAGCTTATTCCTTGCAATGACTCAGAATTTTAGGTAAGTTGCTGTCTCTCCAAGTTTCTACTGGGAATTACTGTGGGGATAAATTAGATAACAGCAACTGTGCACTTTATATATGAATACACTATATAAAGTCATATTAATAATTAACTGAGCTTCCCAGCTGGAAGGTATTTCAATCCATAGTATCAAGACAAAGCAATTCTGGATGGATCACACTATTTTCATTCCAAAGGAATGTTTTCATTTTGTGGAGCAGTTTATATCAGCTTTAACAGTAAGCTCAAGATACTGCTGCATTTTGTCAGCATTGTTCAGCAGCACACAGAATTTATTCTTTGCCATAAAAAGTACCACAGTAACTATATTTCTAACGTTTGTATTCAAGTGATTTCTTCATAAGACCCCAGTTCTTTTCTCTTTAAAATAAACTATTATTTTTAATTTCTCTGCATGCTCCAGGGGAGTCACAAGAGCAGGCATCCTATCAAAACTCACGGAGCTCAGAATCATCGACATCTGTTATATGAACGGTGGGCACGATGGGGAATGTGGTACAAATATCAGCCTCTGGATTTGATCAGGTAATAATGACCACATTTGCATGTCAAGCTTATCCATAATTTTATGATTTATCTATGAATTGTTCCATGTGATCAAACAAACCACAGTTTGTTTCCTCATTTCTGATTTGTTTCTCTTGAATTCATTTTTTCAGCTCATGTTTCAGGTGGGGCAAGTGGAGAGATAAGCCATGATTGTCAATTTAGATGTAACAACATACCACAGTTTATATAAGCCAGACTTTGTAAGCAGCAGGTTGCTGTTTGTAATTTATGGCTGACACCATTCATCCAAGAGTCCCTTGATCCTGCTGGCTTGGCAACTGAATTCACCAGAACTCCAATGTTCCCTATCAGTATAAATCAAGATGCACATTCTCTTTAATGTAATCAGCAGCACTGTAATTATTTAGTGATATTACCTAAAATGTTTTATCAAAACTAACTCTAAACAGATGGCACCCTAACTTTATGAGTATGTGATTGCTTCTTTCACTGAGGGTCTTGCGGCCATGATTTGGCTTGGTAATTTACTTCAAGTGATTAGCAAATTATATGTTCTCTCTCCTCACCTCACCCCTTTTTACATGCAGGCGATATTTTGGAGAGAAAATTGGTCTGTATTTCGCCTGGTTGGGATGGTATACTGGGATGCTTATTCCTGCTGCACTTGTGGGCTTGTTTGTTTTCCTGTATGGTTTATTTACCATGGATTCTAGCCAAGTAAGGTAAGTAGTGAAATAATAAGCCATTTTTGAAAATTATAACATCATATATCCTGTCATGAAATTGGTGCCAGGCCCTATAAAAATAAAATGCTGAAAAGTATCTTAAACCTTTTAAAGCAAGTTGGCCAAATATAACCCATCTTATTTTAATGCTAGAGAATCTTGTAGAACAATTACACAGCTGACTTATGTCTGCTAGGTTTTTTGAGTTTTAAGTTTTTAGGTGGCAAGATATTTTTGAATCAGTCTTCTCACATTGTGTGTGTGTGTGTGTGTGCATATGTGTGTGTGTATGACAACCCTCTCCTTCACCAAACCAATTTTACCTCAGTAGGCAGCCCTAGAGGGTATTATACACCCACAGCTTTCCCAATATGTAAAGTTTTAGACCACTTTTATTTATAATCTATGGGTTTACTTTATTTGTTAGTAGCATAGAACATAATTCGAGGTTCACACAAGCTTGAATAAGAGTAAAATACAATTTTATGTAAATGTTGGTCGTCAGTGTTTCATTTGTTACAAGATTATGTTCATTTGTTCTTGTTACACTTTGTTTCAATTTTATAAATCTTTTAAACAACAAGTATTCTCTTTTAGGACCCTCGCATCATCTTTATGTACTGTGGCCTTTCCAACCTTATTTCTATTAGCCCTCAGGCTATCTATCCCTGAAACTCCCTCACTCTGAGCTCGGTCTTAGAGCTAAGTCCTTTCCTTCTGAACTTTAGCCCTCACAGTCCCTACTTGACTCTCAACCAGAACCTCACTGTCTTGAAACCAAAACCCTATCTATCTAACTCTAACTTCTGGAATTCTTTTTCTCTTCATGTCAAAATATCTATTGACTGTTGACAGCTGATTCCTGATTGGCTGTAGCTAGTTTACTCCCAATTGCCTGTTGTTAGCTCAGCATAATCCTGCTTCTCTCCACAGTCAGATTCAGCTTTTTATCTATTCTCATGGGTAACCTAACCACGCTTCTTGAAGAAGCTCCAACACATAACAGAAACTTCATTGGAAAACAGCCTGCATTTTAGAAATCATTTTTGTCCATAGCTGTTTCCAATAGTGAAACAGACTGGAAGGTCCTTTGTATTCATACCCACACGCACCCACACCAATAATAAAAATAAAATAAATAATAATACTTTAATTTATACCCTGCCTTTTGTGGAAACAATCAAAGCAGCTTACAAAGATAAAATACAAATACAAATATACACCATATCCCCCCTTAAAACAGAATTAAACCATAGTACAATTAAATAAAAAATAAAACTTTGAGCCTGGTGCATGTACACTGTATTTAAGTGACCATGATATGTCTCATGACAGGTTTAGTTTATTGGCTATAAATGGTCATAAATGTTTGCAGCAGTGTATGTGCTTCTGAATAGTTACTTTTCAAAACCATCACCTTGGATAAGTGTTTTCATCATTCTGGAGTTTATCACACTAGCGAAATTCCATGGGCAAATGGGATTTAAATGTGATTTAAAGCAAAGGTGCCTGAAGTTTATAACACAATGTCTCGGTTAACGTGAAATAATATGAAGTTAAACCACAGTTAAAGATGAGGAAAATGGCAGCTTTTTACTTTTGGAACATCCTGAAAGTAAAAAGCTGCCACTTTTCTCCACTTTAACTGTGGTTTAACTTCACGTTATTTCTTTTTAGAAGCAATTTGTTGTGATAAAATTCCTGAATTTGCAAGTTATGTTTAAATTTGAATGTACTTTAAATCACATTTAAATCCTGTTTGTCCGTGGGATCTTGCTGGTGTGATAAACTCCTATGAGAGAAAAGGCATTGAGCGTACACATGTATGTTATGATTTTAAATAGATAGCCCCCAATAAAGAGCGCTGGGCTCAAAAAACCTGCAGGAAAGTAATTCCCATTTCATGACACCTGCAGCTTTGGTCTTTTTATTTAGATAGAAATCTTTCTGAAATGTAGAAGGACTATCCGGTCTTGGTTTGCCTATCTGACCAACTTTAAGCACTCTATCAGAACCTAGTCAACATTTCTTCTTAAGATCTTTGCCACAAGACTTATCCAACAAAGCTTCAAGGAAAACCCTCAAGGACAGCCCCATCCCAGTTATCAGAGACCAACAGCACAAAAATTGGGGTGGAGTAGGGGGAAAATGTCAACATAATGAAAGTATGGCACATAGAAGCTTCCCATCCATTTCAAGATTGTCCCAAGCTGTTCCATGTTTATCTGGAAGTCCACAGTGTCAATGCAGTATGGACCAAAAAGTTAGGCACTGTTTGTGTTACTTTCATTCTACATTGATTGTGAATTCACCATTTCCCCTGTACTTAGCTGTTCTAGACAAGAATAAAACTATATGTTTCATTTCAAAAATACTCCTCTGTCCTAAAACAAACCAAAAACCAAAAATAATATATAAATAAGTAGATGTGTAAATGGCTTTACATTCTACGTTTCCAGAATCAACATAAAGTATCCTGTGTAAAAGCCTCTTAGTAATGACAAATGCTATGTCAGAAATAGGTGCATTATATTTATAATATTTTAATTGATTTTATATTCTGTAGCATTTGAGCTGCAAAACTGCATTGCCGATCTGCAATGTATTGACTACACTGTTTTAACCCTCACCAAACCTAGTGTCAAAAAAATACAATAACATTATGCAAGAAGACATCATGTCATCTTGACAAACTAGCATTCCTTACAGAATTAGCTATTAATTTAATGTAGTTAATACACAACCATCAGAGGATAAAAATACATGTTTCTGACAAGAATAATTTGATAACTAGAAAAATGTATCTGGTCCTCTACAGAATGCTGCTTTCTTTTACAGTGGATTTATTCAACAGGTCTTTATGCCTATTTATGGAAAAAAATTAGGGGACAGATTTGTCTGACAAACAAGTCTAGGATATGACTAGCCACATCACACTTTTTTTCTTTTTCTTTTACAGACAGCATCTTGGTTTGCTGACTCTACTACATTCTGGCATTACTTTGAAGCTTTCTATTTTCATTGCTTAATGCTGCTTGTCCAAAAAAAAAGGGGGGGGGGGACAGTTTGTGCAGCAGTGCAATTCATTTCTTAAGAGTTGCATAATTGAGTGCTATTTAGATAAACTGACTCTTCCCTCTAGTGGTTTATTATGAATTGGATTGTATTATTTTCATGGTTGTTGATGTTGTGGGCCTTCAAGTCATTGTCTAGTTATGATGAGTCTAAGATGAATCTATTATAGGGTTTTCTCACCCAGTGGATTGACATAGCAGAGCAGGAAACTGAATCCTGATCTCCAAAATTGCAGTCCAATGCTCAAACCACTACCCCACACTGGCTCTCATATACATAATCCAACTTGCTTTTACCTGTATAATGAATGTTGGCCAGGTAATTTGGGAATAGTTAATATTCATAGCCAACTTCACGTCAACAGTTCTGAAGTTTCAGCCTGAACTTTACATATTTTTTTCAGATTGTGGGCTCTAAGCTGTTGTTGAGACTTAGGTAAATATGGTTCTAGAATACAGAGATGGGAAATGTGCCCCACCTGCTGTTCATAGATTGCTAGTCTCTTGATTCCTTGCCATTCTGAAATCTATACTTGGCTCTGGGACAGAGATTGCTGTCTGAAACCTCTGCAGTTCTTTAACCATGCTTGAATAGGGATGTCAAGAATAAGATCCACTTAGCAGAGCTATGAATGCTGGAAGAGGAGCCTACATCTATTCAAAAGGTCTGAGAGATTAGGTTTGAAAAAGAGAATATGGAGATAATTGTGGCTGGATAACTTGATGAATTTATTTATCTATTTATTATTTGATGTATTTATACCCTGCTCTTCAGCCACAAAGACTCTCCGAACAGTTACCAGTGACTTTTCATGTGTCAGGTAAACATGAATGGGTAAAGTCAGAAAAAAAACCCAGATATCCTCATACTGAAATTGGTCCCAGTTAGTGCATTAAATCAATCAATCAATCAACCATTAATTAGCAAAACTGTAACTAATATAATCCCATGTTTCCATTGGATAAATTTCAATTAAAATTCAGTTTAAACTCAAGAGTGCAAGATGAATGAGTGTGTTAAATAGCTTATCTTATTGTGCAAGTGTATTCTAGAAAATAGAAGATGATTTGATTAAAAGGTTGTTGCATCAGGATAAATTTTGGGTGAAAGTCCTGACCTGGAAATGTCTTTTCCCATGCTGACCTTTCTCTCCCCAACTTGAATAGAGGATCACAATCTGTCAAACAGTAATGCATGACCATGCAAGTGAGTTGCTAGGTCTACACTTAAGAGGATTAAAATAACAAAATTTCTTTGCAAAAATGAAAACAGAGTATAAGAGGGATACTCAATAAATCAATGGAATACATGGATTTGATGACCAAATGTTTACTAATGAGAGGCAGTGAGAAGAGCTGGTTTCAGAGCTTTTGGTGATGTTACTGTCAGAGACTAAAACATTCTGGGTATTCGTGACATGGTGCTTGATGGAGGTCCGGGATAGCAAAGACAAAATGATAGGCTAACAGGACAAGAGATGTAGAGCTTGAGAGAGTAGGAGTTGGCATTTTGAGATGAAAAAGAAAAAAGCCCTAATGGAAGTCTGTGTGAGGGACTATATTATAGGAAAACAGAAAAGGAAGGAAGACTTGTTGTCACAAAAGGGATGTAAAGAGGCAGAGACCTCTTCTGAAAGGGGGAAAGATTTGAGGCTACAGTAAGCATTACAAATGTAAGTGAAGAGAAAAGGGAAATCTCTGAGCATAATTATCAAACAGAAGCATGTGTGTTTGCAGGATGGTTGTAGTAGAGCATACAACCATTATGTACAAATCTAGAAGACGAATACTCCTTTTCCTTTTGGACTAGGTTCCATGACATTTCGTTATTTAGTTTTTCCCTAGTATCTCCTACTGTTTATTTCTCACCATCATGTTACTAATCCAGAGAGGAAATCCACCTCTTTTTCCTTCATAAATATAATCGCTATTTGTTAAGGTATAACTTATGTGACCTCATGGGATGTTTGAGTGATGTATCATTCTTATGATAACTGCATTAGTTATTTCCCAAATCCTGTTTTGTGGGGCTTATAATTTAATTTTTCACTATATTTGTAGCAATATCACTGCTATGACACCATTTGGTGATAATGTGGGATAAAAGTCTTCCAAAGGAACAAATAAATTAAAACAATTGTAATCTACAAAGATTTATAATCTCTATGGCAGTCTCTAAGTAACTGCCTTGCCCAGATAAACAGACAACAGATTTCTTAGAATATTGGGCTACAGTGTAATATTATACTAACCTCTTTCTCTCAGGATGGAGTCTTTTGAAAGTTCTTGGGGGTAAACATTCAGCTGTCACTGAAATCATAAACTTCACATTCCATATTGTGCCTGCAGTAAACTAAATGTAGATCTAGTTCCCCATGTAAGGAACAAAGACAATGGCACAAACATTGCAAGCTATGCACTTTATGTTGTCTGCAATCATGAATGTCATAAACATTTCATTGCCTTTGAATAACCACTTGTTTTCTCAATTTCCTGCTTCAGCAAAGAGATATGTGAGGCAAACGAAACTGTCATGTGTCCAATGTGCGAGAAGAATTGCACACTGCAAAAGCTCAATGAAAGCTGCATCTATGCAAAGGTAATTTTTTTCTAATGTTTTAAAGGTCAACTGCAAATGGCACCAGGAAAAGGCTTTGCTAATGCATGGTGATGCTTGGTGAACTTTTCAGTAAGAAAAAAAAAGTAATCACCTTTCATGTTCACACCTTCGGAAAGAACAATGCTGGTTTCCACTGACAACAAAACTAATTGTGGTAGAAACTTTCACACAGAGGAGGCAAGCATCATTAAACCATGATTAAAATGTGGTAATAGTGTGATGGGGATCACACCCCTGCAGGCTTCTCCTGTTCATGTCCCATGCATAAAGTGTAATGACCGCATCATTGAGTAATAACAGCAGTTTCCGTTATTACCCAATAATGTGTCAGTTACAGTGTATGTATGGGTCACGAAAGGGAGAAGAACACAGGGGTGTGATAATCTTCCCCTCAATCATTCTTATGATAACTATTACCACATTTTAATCATGTTTTAATGAAACTTGCCTCCCGTGTGAAAGCGTCCTAAAAATAAAACCGAGAACATGTAATAACTGGGTGACAGCATAGGTGATAACAGCATGAGTGTGTGGTAATATCAACCTTATAAATAATGTGTTTCCTTCTCTTCCCACTTGGTATGAGAATACATCTGTCTCAAAAAGCCTGGAGGGGTGGGGAAACCTTAATGGAAGAAGAATATATTGAAAATAATACATAGTCAAACATTTGGAATTCATTTCAAGACTTTTCAAGTATGTAATACAAATGCTTGAACAGACCAGGTGTTGTTGTTTTTTTGTTTTGTTTTGTTGGGTTTTTTTTGGTCAGGATAGCCACTAGGATACTAACATATTCCAGTATAACTAATGCTAAGCCCACGGAATGTTTCATCCCCTCACAAATTGTTTTCAGACATTTGTGGTTGATCACATACAAATTATGTATGTGAACAATCCAGTTTCTAAATAAATCTATTAAAATGTCATGTAAAGATAGCACACTTACTTCATCTGTTTCAGGATTTTTTTAAAAAAAAATCATTTAAGCATAGAAACATTTCTGTTTTTACTAGATATAGAAGCTCTTCTATTTCCCAAGCACTTTATAGTATTGCAAGGAAACTAAAGCCAGAAATATATATATATATATATATATATATATATTTACCCCACGTTTCACTGTTCATGTAATTCCTGGAGCACATGTCCTGAGCTGATATCCCTGACCCATGGGTGTGAGTGTTCATTCTTTCAATATATATACATCAGCTATTATCAGTCTTGTGTGTGAAATAACTGCACATTGTGTAGCGGATACAGTCAAGAGAACAGAAAACTTTCCTGAAGTTGCTATACTATAAATATTGTTTACAGTGTTAAAAGTAAAAAAAGAAATAAAGTAAACAAATAATATATATGTAAAGAAATAATATATATATGTGCCTGTTGTGTGTAGACATTTCATCTGCTCTCTAATAAAGCAGCAGAGTAACTCTAACCAGATCAGACCACTGTCTAGGAGACAGTGGGCAATGGTCTCCTACCCAACATAAAGGACTTCCACAAGTGGAAAGGAAATCTGACTCAGAGCTTCCATTCTGATCTGAAAAGAGGTCCACAGGGTATCTACCATTAAACATGTTTCCATGTCTATAGAGTAGATGGTCCCTAATTGGGCTATTGCAGAGGTCAGGATAAAGGTGGCTATAGATCAATTGAATTCTCTTCATTTACTGTACTAAATAGTGTCCCAGATTATCCCTCTGATTCCATGAGAGCCAGTGGCTTCTATTCCTGAGGATCAGTGAATCCATTCTACATTTTAGTCTAGGTGATAAAGGATCTGTCCCGAGTGCTGAACTTATTTTGGTGATACAGTTCAATACCTTGGAAATCCCCTTTGATATTTGGGGGATGGGGTGACCCACAGCAGATTCGATACACATATGACATGGAACTCACCAGTCACTATTCCCAATCCCCAGTCTGGGCTTGGTGTAACAAAATCTTCCCCTCTGAAAACAACTTATTTCTTTTTGATGTAGGAGAAAAAGGCAAATCTGCCTCCACCTCCACATCACTTCTGGATAAAGTGAGCAAGGAGGGATTTGAAGATCACAGATGATCCTCTGTTTTTCATATCACATAAACCTACTTAGATTTTCACAGTGATTTCTTATCAAATTAATAACAACATTCCTATTAAAAAGCCAAAATTATTAAAACTGGGAAAGTTTGTGGTTTCTCAGGAGAGCTGTCTAAATGAAAGAGCTTCAAGGCTGCCTGTTAAGTATGTACAGTATTATATTATATGTATTATGAAAATGTCCTGCAGCAAACTATTAATCTTTATTCAGCATCCTATGTCTCCAGATGCCCATCATCATCCAAGCACCACGTTCCCAGTATCTAGAGTGCACTTGTTACTCCACTGCAAGGCTTAAGATTTAACAATCTTACATAGGAGTGTAGTTAAACTTTGGCAATAAAGATGACAATAAAAGTTGATGCCTACATCAATAAAAATGTGCTAGACTGTGCCCAAATAAAGCATAATTAAATAGCAAAGAGAATTAAGTACTGTTTTGGATTAAGTGTGCTCTGCAGGCTTTAAATAACCTTTTGTACTGCTTGGTATATCATTTTGGCCCTTTTCAGAACTTCCATGCCACCATCACTGTGTATTCACCAAGTGCATGTGGTGTGTGTGTGTGTGTGTGTGTGTGCACAGCTGTTATCACTGGTTTCATCCCTATTCTCAGTGTGCCCAGCTGCCCCTGCCCCTTGATGTCTACATGTTCAGAGAAAAGTCTCTAACATGCTCTATGTGAGCTAGCACATCCCCCCACCACCAACAACCTTTCATGATGAAAACTGGGATAGAATGAGTATTTCCTCATCCAATCACCCATGACCACTTGCTGCTGTAGAAAGAAGAATTGTTGCAGCAATTTGAACTTCCTAGACGGGGTCCTATATGCACTTGCCAGAATACCTTGGCCCTTCATTTCAAAGGTGGATGGCTATATGCATCAGTACATCAGTAGTGCATTGCTTGCTCAGAATGAGGTGCCCAGTGTCAATCACATGACTAGGCACCTCATTCTGACATTAGACAAGTGACACACTGCCATACACTGCCACTGCTACATTTGCAAAACATCCTATACAACTGTATGACATAAATTCATCTTGGGCCTTTTTTACTGCATCCCAGCTCCAGAAGTTCTGGAGGATATGGTCCTTGTATTGTAGTTGCAAGCCTCTTGCACCTCATTCTGGTAAAAATTATAGTCACTTAATTTCCTTAAGCATAGCAATCTTCTTCATATTTTGAACCAGATGAAATAAACATGGATACTGTATCTTTTATGTTGTTCTTATATATCTCATTGCTTGCTGTATTTAATATAGTACTGCAGCATTTCAGTGCATTCTGTTGAGACTTGAAATGTTTCCCTGATCAATCATTTTACCATAAAAAGGTTTAGACTTAGGCTTAACATTTTTATGACAAAACATCTGACAGTTTACTATATACATCTCTGTCTGCACAGGTCATTAAGTACACGAGTATTTCAGTGTAGCTTAAGCAAAAAGGTTGAGCTGTATAATTTCCATACAGAAAGAAAGAAAGAAAGAAAGAAAGAAAGAAAGAAAGAGGTGGAGATCATATGGGCTCCCCAGATTCTGTTGAAATTCTCTTTTCCATCACCATCTTCCATGATGGCAGTTGTAGTCCTTTGGCATTGGCATTAATTTGGATTTCTCCTTCTTCTAGGTAACACACTTATTTGACAATGGAGGGACTGTCTTCTTTGCCATTTTTATGGCTATATGGGGTAAGTACTTCCCCATCTTATGTTCAAAATATCAGGGAAGAAGTTTACATTTAGCACAATTTGACGTTTGGAATTAATTTTAATATGGAAATATATATTCCGAACCTGATGTTAAACTGCTTGTTCAGGACAGGTATCTCTATACATGACTACTTTATGTATGCAAATTATGGCACAAAACAGGCTAAATAGAGTAGCTTCCAGCTGCTTCAAGGGTGGGATGTGCATATGATGCACACCCCTGAAGCAGCTGGCAGCCTCTCCAAGTCTTCCTAAGGTGGCCGGAATCCGCCATATAAAGGAATGCAGAAAAACGCTCCTGGCCAGTTGTTCATTCGCAACTGCAGCAGTGACCCACTTTCAGGGTGTGCTGTCCAGTCTCCATGGTCCCAGGGCTGATCGGTGCTTAAGTGGCCAGAGGCTCCTCCAAGCCACTAGTCTGCTTTGGCCCTATGTTTATTTCAGAGGTGGGAAACTGTCAGAGGTTAGGGAGCATCATTAACCTCCACAGAAGAACTTAGAGAACTGCTGGTGGTGGTGGTGCTGGTGGTGGTGTTACTATGTGCCTTCAAGTCATTTTTTACTTATGGTGACCATAAAGAAACCATATCAGGATTTTCTTGGCAAGATTTGTTCAGAGGGGGATTTGCCTTTGCCCTCCCCTGAGGCTGACAGAGGGTGACTTAACCAAGGTCACCGTTTTGTTTGATTTGTTCCCTGTTTTCCAGAGTCATTACACCATACTGACTCTTTGGAGAGGTGCACGCTCCAAAAACTTCACTTGTTTGCCTCCAAATATCCCCAATGTTCCCAAGGGTGCTCAGGGACAATTTCAACACATTTTTAGTGTTTTAGGCTAAGTTTTAAGGAGAAGTCTTTTTAAAAAAAACAAAGGAAGTAAACTGGCAGTGAACAGTTTTTTAAAGACATTTCCTGGACTTAAAATTGCCCAGGGATTGCTCAAAAACATATTGAAATTGCTCCCCTAGAACTCATTGGGTAGCATTTGGGGGTTGGCTCCTGGGCCCCCAGAGTCCACAGAAATGGTCCTTGGCTGTGTGTGGCCTAGTTTTCATCTTCAGGACAGAGCCTGGAACATTCATTTTAAGAGGACTGGCTACAATAACATGCAGAAGACATCACTAAGTAACCAGTGATGCTCTGGAACTCAGTATTACTTTGTTATGGAGAACATCATCATAAAACTGCACAGTTGTAAATGGCTTCAGTATGACATTGCTTTCCTTGTTAAGTATAACACTCCAACTCTGGTTCAGAAAATGATCTGTTCAGGAACATGAGTGACTGGGTGATTTAGTCTGGTGACATGGGAACCTTTTCACTTTGTGTCCCCTGGCTGTGGGCTGCTGTAAATCAAGTTGCTGTCAGCTTGTGAAGAAATCAAAATAGAATGGCTGAAAAGTGTATGGCTTGATTGTTCATTATAAGGTTTCAGAAATATTACTTTGTCTGCACATGTCACGAGTGTTATTGTCCAATGCTGGAGGGAAGACTGATCTTCAGCAGCATCTATGACATTGATGTGAATCTTCAGTGGAAAAATAATAGCATTAAAAAACAAAACAAATAAATGATGCTTGGTTAGCCTGTGTGATAATACTAAAAAAAGAACCACACAAGTGAAGTAGCCCAGCTTCCCCATGTTCAGAATGAATAAACTGAATTTTAAAATCCTCTGGTAAATGTAAATTGTGGTGTTTACAACTTGCCATGCAGACCTTAGTAGACTGTGGGAGAATATATACCTCTCTGTTGATCAGATCATCAATTAAAACATTAGAATAAGGATTTTTGACTACACAAGCACAGATGTCCAGCATGGCTAATAACTATCTTAAGAGCTATCCTGTATGATTTTTGAAAGCAGGGATGGGAAACCATGCTCTTTCTGTTATTGTTGGACTGCACTTCTCCCAGTCCTAACTATCCTATTATGGGAGTCCCAGTTCAAAACCTTCTAGCAGGCCACAGTTGTCCAAACTTTTAGAGTCACTTAAGGTAGAGGATATCAGTTCATGTCATTATGAATTCTATTGCTCAGTTAACATCATGAATAAATATATGATAGATAGGATGAAGAAATTGAATTATTGGTTGGTTCATATACATATGCAAATTAATCACTTGATGAGCACACAGTTTTGGCACCTTATCTGCATCAATGAAGTACTAGAAATAAAAAAAAAACCAGAAAGAACTCCAGTATCATTTTGCATCAAATAGAATGTTTTCCCAACACATCAGTCCATATCTATGAGTCACTACTGGTATAGGGACTCCATTAATTGGTGTACATTTGTCAACCAGTTTGCACAATACTTTTACTTCCCCCCAAAAGCCCTTGCTCCTCACACATTCTCCAAAACCATGCATATCAACAGGCAAAGGATTAGTGCTTCTAAATATTTCAAACTGTTACAAATTAGTATTGGACACATATAAAAAAAACATATAAAAACAAACAAAGCTACTAATATCAGTTTTTAAAACCAAAGCAGTTTTTCATAATACTAAGGTGTAGGATGTGATGAAGCCAGATCATCCATAGGAATTGTATCATATGGTTTCTCTTTGCTGTTCTGGGCTGCTGTCTCTTTGGCCATTGTAGGATTGTAGTATGACAGATCATAAGGTTCAGGCGTGCTGTCTAGTCGCAGAACTGCAAGACATGTTTGCTGATAGTTATTTGTAGTTTGAAATAAATATTCCTTCAAATACAAATTAAAGACAGTTTCACATGGTTAGCTTTTTCTCAAAGCACTTCTAAACATGTTGTATATTATATAGCTATATGTGGGTATGGGTGTGGATGTGGAACTAAATATAATTATAAATCAATTTTCATACACAAATGTAAATGAATGGATAAGCCCATTTCTGGAAAAACCAAAAAAAAAAAAAAAAGTAATTAATAGTGAATACTGTTTTGAATTCATCCAAGAGTCTGGAGTAGCTAAAGTTCAGTAAATCTGATTCTTCTGTTAAATTATTAACAGTACAACCCTAGCTTTGTCTACACATGAATTTAATGGGGCGTACTCCCAGATAAATAGGTATATATTATATTGATATGAGTTACAAAAATATGCCTCCCCCCCAAAAAAAGCTGAATTTTCCACTGATAAGTGAGATCAAATGTGAGCTGACAATGCTAAAACAATTCATCGTATATTTCTTTTCCCCTTCTATAACTCTTTGATGCAAGTATTTCTCAGCCATGATCATATTGTCATTTGATTCTGGCAGGGAGCGACTGGCAAATCAAATGGGAAATCAATTTGTCCATTATTATAGACTTTAGGGGGTCAATTCTGTTCCAACTGAATGAAAAAGAAGGGAAATAATCCATATAAGTTAATAAGGATCAAAATTATTCCCAAAATTTCTGTTTAAATTTATTGGCTACTTTTAATGTTTAGTAAGGCATGTGGCAGAACCTATTATATATCTATTTCTTGTGAGATTTTATCATTGTGAATAAACCATATTTTTTCTATTTCCATAATAAACAAATAACATCTTCCTTAACATCATGGTTAAGGTACAAATGCATGGATGTAAATCTTCATTTCTTTCATTCTACTCAAGAAAGAAAAATTTGAAAAAATTTCTCCCCAGTGGTTGAGATCACAAGTGTGCATTTTAACAGGTTTTTCTCTTATTTTGGGACATTTTTGTAAAACTAATGTGAAGAAAATTGTGCAAAAAGCAAGTTTTTGTGGAAAGGAAATACTCTTGTGCAAAACACACTGTTTTCCATGCAAATGTTTAATTGCGGGAAAAGTGATTGTCATTGTGCTGAACAATTTTTCTTCTGAAAAAAAAAAAGTCCTGAAATGTGAAAACCTATAGTGCTTGTAAATATTTTTGATGGGATATTCTGAAGTGATGTGACAAAAATACATATTCTTTACCTTATTTGTTATAGTATCATTTTACAAACTCGTATGTTTTTATATTAAAAATTGCCAGAACTCTCTTCATGATCCAGCCCAATTAGTTTTTCTCCCATCACAGCAATTGTAGCATTCACACTGAGAAAAAAACTGATTCTGCTTTCAGGGTCAATTTGATCCTAGCTATATCTGCAAATATTTACATAGAGTTTGCATCCTCACCTCAGCAGGTAATCAGACATAATGGCAACCCTCAGTCAATGGCAGTTAGAAGAATCTTTTCCTTTTTAATAAGCATGGAAACAACATTTGAAGAGGAGTGAAAAGGGAACTTCTCAAATATTAGTAAACCCTGCCTAGGTGAATCCTAGCCAATGCCCTGGCAAAAAGGTTATTTTAATATCTCTTCCCTCCCATCTTTGAATAGTCCCAAGGGATTGTTCCTGTTCTCTAGAGACTTGTCACTTTTAAATCTCCCCCTTTCAAACTAGGTCATGGGGTGGACTAGGAAGGTCGGTTGAGCAGCCAAAGATTATCTGGCTACATTGTTGTTGTAGTATTTATTTATATCCCTCCTTTCTCCCAGCATAGAGACTCAAGGTGGCAAACAGCAAATTTAAAACCGTACAAGTTAAAAATAATCCAAAAGCATTAAATAATGTAAGCATAACATTTTTTAAAAAAAATTAAACAATTTAAAACATTAAAACATTTATGCATCAAAATAGTAAAACTTATTTAAAGTCTATATAAAACCTTACTCTGATTTACACAGCATTTAATAAGTTTAAAAACCTGGTGGCACAGACATTTTTTTTTACCTGCTGCTGAAAGGAGATCTAGGTGGGGAGTTCCAGAACCTGGGAGCAGCCACCATGAAGGTCTTCTCCCTTTCTCCCACCAAAAGTGCCTGAGAGGATGGTGGGACAGAGAGAAGGGCATCTCCAGGTGATCTTAGCACTCTAATGGTTTCATAAAGTGAGATATGGTCCTTCAAATAACTTGGACCCATGCCGTAGAGGATAGATCAAAACCAACACTTTCAATTATGTCCCAAAAGACTGGGAGGAAATGGAGATGTTGCAACAAGGTGGTTGTTTGCTCACTGTAGCCAGCTCGAGTTTATTGGAAGATTGCATTCTCTTTTCCCCTCCTTATATAGATAGGGATTTCCTGCATGCAAACTCCTCTCTGTCTCTCTCATTCAAACTAACCAAGTGACTTAAGTTACTCACCCTTTGGGACTAAAATACACTTTGGCCTGATCTAGATTGGCAAAAAGAAGTGTGTTCGTGGCTGCATGAAAGTCTAGCCTTTAAATGAGAAAAAGGGAAAGTGTGCCATGAAAACGCTTTTTTTGCGTTTTAGGGGAGAAGAAGCGCCTTTAAAAAGGTGCTGGTTTTCCCAGCTTCTTTTTTAAAAACTGCGGAACAGTGCAGCTCCATCTAAAGGCTGTGGTGCAGCTGCTAAGCATTAAGGAAAAGGCAACTTCATGTCACACTTTCCTGCCAATCTAGAAAGCCCCATTGTCTCTCAAGATTTTCAACTCAACTGTCGGTCCTCCATCTTCCTCCTCTCTCAACTTTCTTTGGAAAGATGGTGAGATGAATATTTCTTCTCAACCTGAATTATTCACTAGCTAGATTAGGATATAACCTTTATTTATATAGAATAAAGCCATCAGTAAACTTTTGCTTGAATTACAAGCTACTTGTATTATTTTTGGAACCAGTCTTGGTTGTTATTGAAGCATAGTTAGATAAAGGCACATTTCTGTTACTCTGCTGCTTTAAAGCTAGACCCTAACAGGCTTGGCTTTGATATTTTTGATATTCAAATATTTTTGTTTCCTTTACAAAGCTTTAGGAAACCTAACATACCATACACAGTTAACCTGGCTGCAACTCTTTGGGCCAGCTGAGGTCTCTGAGCACTCTTCAAAGGCAGACCCACATAAGCACATTACAGTAATCCAAGCATGATGTAACTAAGGCATGTACTACAATTGCCAGATCTGACTTCTCCACAATGGGTGCAGCTGGCACACTAGCTGTTACTGTGCAAACGTACTCCTAGGAGCTTATCACATTTACTTTTCAACTCGATCCAGGAACAGGATGGGATCAGGCTGGAATGGGGGGAAACAGGTTTTATCAGACATGAAATTGCTGCTGAACTGCCACTTGACCATCACCTGTCCCTGAGCTGTGCTCTGCCAGCCAATTTTTATAGTATGGAAAGCTCTCGTACTAACAAAATCACTGGGAGAAGTACAGCTGGGGGATGGTTGGGCAGCAGCGCAGCAGGAATTCCCTTTCTGATAAAGCCCATTTTCCCCATCCCACCCCCATCCCATCCCTTGCCTGGATCAGGATAAAAATGCCTGTGTGATAAGCTCCCTAGTCACTGCTAAAACCTGGGCCTTCTTGCTCAGTGCTGAATCCAGGAGTTTTCCCAAACTGCAAACCTATGTGGGTTTTTTTGGGGGGGGGAGGGTGACCCCATTTGTTTGCCATCATCCAGTCCATTACAGCTGCCAGGCACCAGTTCAGCACAGGAATTTGATGGAAAGGAGTGACAGAGCTGGGTGTCATCAGTTACACTTTATTCCCAAACTTCAGACAACCTCTCCCAGTGGTTTCTTGTAGATATTAAAATGGATAAGGGACAAGGCTGAACTCTGACACAAGCCAATGGCCAAGGAGTCAGACTGGAACCCTATTAGCTAGTGCATGACAATGTCATCCTCTGAAATGAGTTCTAGGCCACCCCATAAAGTGGCAGAGGATGGCATAATCATTGCTTGCCAGCAATCAGGACAAAGCTAGATGATTCCTGAATGGCTCCCACTGGCATCCAGCATCATATGTCCTTTTTCTCAGGAGCAAGGAGAGAAAATGGTGAGGGGTTTTTTTTTGGTAACTAACTGGGCCCTCCAGCTCACAACAGCATTGGTTAACAGGATCTGAAAAACAACACATGCACATATTTCTGGCTAGAGTAGAAAAACTAATACCTTTTTTCACTGATTTTTCAGCTAATCCCACTGTTAATATCATATATAAAATCCAATAACCTCCAAAAAATGATACCTTTATGGAACAACCAAAATGCACAATTACATGTTGCAAGCCTTCAAAATCACACTGGCTTCTTCATCAGGCAAACAGGAAAAAGTAATTGAATGTGTTAGTCATAGGCCTGAATTTTCTGTTTCTGGTCTTAGTTCAAATGGTAGGAAGGGCTATCTGCAGACTGGCACCTCCTCCTTTGGCCATGTGTTCACTGGTAGATTTTCAAAGTCAAAAAAATTTAATGTCCATTTGCAATTCGAAGAATATGTTGTCTTCTGGATTCCAAAGAAACATCTTTTTGAATTGCAAGTGGATGTTATTTGGATTTGATATATGGCCAACACAGCTACCCCTAGATTTTTTTTAAAATGACATACTGTATATAGTTAGGCCCTATCCGAAGTAAAATGACCTTTTTCTGTATCTGAGTATAAACTAAAGTGTTAATGGGTATCTCTTTGTTTGATTTTATAGTTTCTTCTTGGTTTAATTGTCTCTGGAACCATTTGTAACTGAATTTTATGGGCATTTCTTTCCTGTTAGAAATTTCAATTTCTGCTCCACAATGGAACAATTTAATTCTGGAATTTTTTGGCTTTGTATCCATTACAGTCCTCATTTTGCTGCTTTACTGCTGCTAATAATTGCATAGACTGTAAAACAATATAACCCCAGTGTGTTAAGTAGCACAATGTGTCGGAAATTCAAAATAATAATGTAGCACTAGTCCATTTACTGCAGCTGTTGTGTAAATAATAGATGATTCTTAACAACTGAGTAGTCTTGAGAGATTTGCTCTGAAGCATTATTAGAAAAAAAAATTTGGAGAGTGATTTATGGGTGCATTTTTTTCTATAAAGCAAAGAAAATTAAGATTAAGGTAACAACATATTTTTCAGCATGAAGTAACCATTTACTTCATAACTTTGTAAAGTAACACTTTTATTTGTATGCCTCTAATAATGGAAATCAATTCTACTAAATTTATACTTTACTTTACTGCTTGCACAAATGACATTGCAATTTGACAAAACAAATACTTTAATACATATATGATGTCAAATATCTGATCAATCAAGCTTAACTTCAAATAGCAATAAACCATTTTTCTTTCCCAGAGTATGTATAAAGTTGCAATGCTTAAATCAGTCATTAATTGGTGGGGGCATATATCACAGAATGTCCTATCATTTTATTTGTTACTGTTTTTTACCCATTCACTCTTTGCTAGTAAAAGGTGTACCTTCCACAAGGGTGTACCTTCCTCTTATATCCCCTCAAAGCCAAGAACAGCCCCATCTTCCTCCTATGGATTGCTTCCTTCCTCCCCTCCCTTTTCTACTGGTAAGACACAATGTAGCAGCAACACCATCCCCTTCCCTGGGCTTGAAACTTGGTGGGGTGGGAGAGTGACATGGAACTTCATGACTGGAGCATTACACTGTAACTGAAAATATACAGAATGGTTGGGCATCATGAGGCTCTCCAGTTGTTGTTCAGCTTCAACTCTCAGTAACCATAGCCAATATAGACAATGGTGAGTAATCTTTACAGCCATAGACCAACAATACAATAGAAGGATGGATGATCCCTTGCCTTGTTATAATGCTTTAGTTCATATCACTATTTAATTACCTGGATCATTCCTTGTATCATCATAAAGTCTCTGATGTCCAAAAGATTCAGCTTTCCTCTTCCCGCACATAAAGTACCCAACTAGTCCAATTAATGCTGATCCTAATGCTGCTCCTACAATTGCACCAAACACAACTGCTCCATGATTGTGATTTTCTGTAAAAAAAAAAATAAATAAATAAATCATGTAACTCTTGTAAGTATGGGGGTTAGCACAAATAGAGGTAATGTGGATCATGTTCTGAATTGTGGAGAGCCTCATAAACGCATGCAAGAGGTTCTCCCATTCATAAACCCATTTCCCACACAGAAGTAGTCTCAGAGGGAGGTAAGATTGCTGTGCTCCCCCTTCTTGTCTGTGCTTTAATTTGCATTTAAAATAGGGGCTAGAACCTTCTCCAGAAGGAAATGCAAGCTTTATATGTATAACCAACAATATGCAAACCAGGCCACATGCTGTAGATACAAACTGAATACAATGGCAATGTGAAGAGATAGATGGCACACCTACAGAAATGAACCACTGTCACAATTCTTTCCATTTTCTGTTGAATGGATGGGCTGAAAAGCCAATATGGTATTTTCATTCCACTAAAGCAATATTTTATTTGGAACATTGTTCGCATTACTAACCAATGTTTCAACATATCATCATGGTAAAGCTGAGCACATCATGATGATCTTGGGAAAGAAGCTATATGGACTATAGTAACTTTTTTTCTACAATATGAACAGCTCAGCTTCCAAAAACAGTTCCCAATTTTCAAGTTTCCTGCTTTTAAAAAAAAAATGAAATAAGATGCATCTGTGATCTTTCTGTGATCTGTGAATACATATAGTTATGAGCTGATGTTATTGTGCAGTGGTAGGTACAGGAAAGTCTAGTTACCTTTTTGGTGTTCTCTTGCTTCTGCAGAACTATCACTAAAATTGGAATGCAGACTGTTAGTTTGTGAAGTTAACCATAGGTCTGCTGTAATACTGTTACTCTTCGTTGTCAGCATTGTAATTGAAGCATTCAGAAGATTGTTAGTGGGATGAACTGTTGTGTAATCCATCTGAGTTTTGTTAGAGGACACCGTGGAGGTAAAATTGGCATTATAGGTTGCTGTGCTGTAATTATTTGATCTTTTTTCTGATGATATCACATAAGCTGTGGTTTCAGCACTTTTAGAGATTGTTGTTGACACGTAATTGCTGTTTGTGGGCATGCCTGATGGAACTGATGTTCTATTGATACTTATAGCAGAGTGATTGTCACCTTCTTTTGTAAAATCCAGGTTGTGCATAGTTTGTGATAACAAGATGTTAAGAGAAGATGTTGGATTTATGCCATTGTTTTGAGTACTGCTTTCCATCTCTGTAGTTTTTCTTATGTCATCATTAATGTCTGTTGGTGATGTAAGGGTTACAGAAGGAGTTATACCAGAAGTTACAGTAAATATAGATGGACTCATAGTGGTGCTGTTTGAGCTGTTTGTAGAGCGTGTGGAGATTTTTGCCTTGACACAGTTATTTCTTGTCCACCGAAGGCTAGTTAGCAGTAAAGAGAACATCACTCCTTTTGAGACCATCATTTTTCTACAGCTCATTGTTGATACGAAGAGCCTGGAGGGAAATAACATTTTATTTTTAATTTTAGATTCAAAGATCACAAGAATTCATTTTTTTTAGGGAGATAAGTAATGCATTCACAAATAAGTTTTCAGTTCCTTGCTTATGGCCAAGAATTGTATTCTGGGTCAAGAAGTAGGTTTCCTGTGTGTCTTCTGATACATAAACAATCAGAATATTGGCTGGCATGTCAGTACAATCTCCTATGAAAAGATTTGGTTACATCCATTTCACTTATACCCAAGTACTTGACAGATTGCCATATTTGTTTATGTTATTTAAGTCAGATCATGGCTGTCCATGTAAATTTCATTTTTTTTCTATTTGCATCATTTTGATTATGGCTTAAGAGCTCTTAGGCTATCAGCAGTCTGAGGGCTCTGTCCTATTACGCATCAAGATTGAGGAGAGTGGACAGCCGTGCCTTGCAGCTGAGAATGGAATTAGAATATGTCCTTAGTTAGGCCCAAAGCTACAACACCCTTGATTTTGATCTAGTCCCAATTTAATAGGCTTAGAATAGACAACAACTTGAGTTTGTCATTTAAGCTTCATACCCCTTCTAGTTATGAGTCTCCCACCATCACTAGTTTACTGTAGATGTGTGTAGTTCATAGACTGAATGAAGGAGACTCTGTCATTTCAGGCTGCTGTTCCCCCACCCGAATTGGACATTACCACCCAAGGTATATAAACAACATAAGGTTTGTTTTACCTCTGTTAGGAAAGGGGAATATTATAAGGGAATATGGTTGCCACCTCTCTTTTGACACTCCCAGTGAACTGATGCAACCAGTGGCCATATGAGCAAATACAATCTGTCTGAAAGAGGTTACAATCCACAGATTTGAGTATCTGCAGTTTGCTCCACTTCATTCACCCCAATGGTGTTGTGCGCACATTTCTGCATCACCATTAAAAACAACAGGACTTGAGTCTCACAGTTTTTGGCATCTGCATGGGATCCAGAATGGAACCTCTGCAGATACAAAAGGCCAACTGTACTAGTACTTGGTTTGTTTTTTGATAAACTGAAGTCTCTCTTTTCAAATTCTACACTCATCTATTGGAATAGCTTTTTCTCACAACTTTGCTAAAAAGTACATTTTTTCTTTCCTTTTTTTCATGATAGCAGGGCAGTTTGCTCTTAGAGACAAGGTCTAATGCTTCTCACTATTTGGGGGCTAGATGGAAAGTTGACTATAAGAATGTATTTTCTAAATGTCTCACTTTCTTCATGATATATCATCAGAAATTGTTTTCTGTCAGGCTGATTCCATTACTTTGTGCTTTCTGATAGCTGAGGGAGTGGGGGTGGAGGAAGAGAACAAATGTGCCAGTCACTTTTAAGATGGCATAGCTGCCTAAAGCAAATGCAGACAGTAAGGTTTGCTGACAGGCTGCAGGACCTTTTTCAATATTTGAGAATGTTTGGAGAAGGAGTTAGGAAGCAAATCAACAAATAAGAGATCCATTCACATGCAAAATGGTGCAATTATTGCTTCATTGAGTCTCTGCATTTAATGAAACCTTTTCCTCATTTTGTGACCCTGTGGGAATTTTAATCAGACAAGTGTGATTTCTTCCAAGAGACAGATTAATGACACTCCATATTTCATAATTATGGGAAGCATGTACAGGGTTTTTAAAGTGAAATATTATGTTATATATTCTGGTTTTTCATTGCAGGTATCTCTACAGCCATTAAACATGAAATGGCATTATTTATTAATAACAGCTAATAAACCTGATATTAGGTCTAATATTGTTTGCCACACAACTATTTACATAATTTATCTTGAATTCAGTGGGTACAAAAAGAGGCATATTGTATATCCACTAGAAATAAAATAGAAAGAGTATAGAGATTGGGAGTATCCTTGATTAAGGTATTGGAAATATATATCTGCTACATAGCCTTCCATAGTGCAGAATATGGTAAAGACAAGACATCTCTCATGTTTTCCTCCTCCTTAACATAATTGGCTGAACCACCAAAATTTCAGCATCAGCCTGTGACTTTCTAGCTGTCACCAATTAGCCATTTTTTCCCCTGGGAAGACTTCCAAGCTTCTGTGTTACTCAAACCACAAGATTTTACAAGAAGTGTGATCAAGTCTGAACTGAAGCATGTTCTCTTGCTAGCTTCTGGCCTCCATAAATCCTGAGATGCCTGTTTGTGAGCCAGTTTTCCACATGGCGCCCTATAAGTGCTTACCAAAGCCAAGTCACAGTGCCATCTTCCACACTAGCTTGAGAATGCAACCTACATAAATAGTACCATCCCAGCCAATGTTCATGATGTGCTCTAGAAACGCAGTACAAGGTGGTAGTGGGGGAGTCACAGCCACCTTTTGTTCAATATGCCAGTCAGGCCAAAAAAAAAAAAAAATTCTTATCTGGGTCTGAGATAACCTTCCAAAACTTAGATTCATACTAGAGAACAGGCACAGGGGTTCTCAAAATGGGAAGAGACTTGGAAACTTATCACATATATTATTAAACTGACTTACCTCTATCCACTTTAAGGGTTAATTCAGGCGACACCCTGATTTGAAAAGAGCCAGGAGAAGTGGCTCTGCAAATGGGGATGGCTCCGGGATGTATTCAGGTGGCAATTTCAGTGAAATTCCATTCACTGAAATTGCCACCCGAATACATCCTGAATCCATCCCCATTTGCAGAGCCACTTCTCCCAGCTCTTTTTGAATCTCAGATTTTTCTGATTTAAGAAAATGGCCACTGGAGCAGCTCTGCAAGCAGGGATGGACCCGGGCTGTATTGGGAGGCAAATTCAGCTGTAAAAGTGTGTGATTAGATCAGTGTGTTGACCAAATTAACATTTAAACTGGATAGAGCTAAGCCTGTTTAATAATACATGCAATAAAATCCTAATCCTGGGGTAGGCTTTTAAACTCCATTGAGCCCTTCACCAGTGCCCCTTGCAAACAATGCACTGCATCTCCTCATTTTTGTTAGGATGTGCAACTACAACCCAACACCCTCCACCATCCAAAGTGAGGACATGGGGGAAACAGAGGAGGCATTCTATATGATTAAGCCAAAGTTAAGCAGATTTGAGTCCCATTGATTTCAAGGCAACAATAATCATGCATATGCTAAAGGGTAAAACCATGCTGGAGATGAGGCTGGTAATGGAAATGTCATCTCTTGCTTCACCACATTCTGTGGCTTATACCAAGCTGAAACCACTCAAACCATTCAAAAGGTGGTGCAAGGTAGCCAACAAGCTGAAATTCCCTGCAATAGTGGAACCACTGTTGTCTGGTGGATTCCAAGTCAGGAGACTGGTGAGTTTGCTCTCAATTTTAGAGTGATCTTTAAGTGAGCTAAACATTCTCCCTCAGATATGTTCTGCACCTTTGATGGCTCCTTTAATATTCAGACTATACCCTTGAACAGACTCATTGTCTGACTGCCATGGAAGCCCCCAGCCACCACTAAGCTGAAGAGATGGAAGAAATTGACAGTCCTAACTATTCAGTGCTTTGAAATAAAATATATTAAAGAAAATGAAAAAAAAAAGGATGCAAAATGCACTTTATTACAGCAATAGAATTTAGTTTAAAAAGGGTGCAGCAAGTGATACGGTGACACAGGGTAAGTGATTTCTTCTCCACACCCATCACTGTTAAGAATTTGCTGCCATTGGGATATTATGATGGGAACCAACCTGGAAGGCTTTAAAGGAAGATTAGACAACTCAAGAAAGATATCAGTGGTAACTACTAGTCACAATGGGGCTTTCTAGATTGGCAGGAAAGGGCGTCATGAAGTTGCCTTTTCCTTAATACTTAGCAGCTGCACTGCAAGTCCCAGGTGTGTAATAAAAAGGCATAGGGCATCTACACTGAGATGGTGTGGGGATGACTTATCTGAAGTCTTTACTGTTGCTCAGCAACTACATTGGAAGCTGTCAGGATGCTAGAAACACAGGCGGAGCAGCTGCACGGATGGCAATGAATGGGGCTTTTGGCCGCACTGGACCTTTAATATTTTGTTGTTGTTGTTGTTGTTGCCAGCTGCGAACTGCGCAGTTGCACCGGTACATCATACAGGCAATTGTATTGCCAGCTGCGAACTGCGCAGTTGTGCAGGTACATCACACATGAACTGTGCAGTTATGAAAATCTGTCAAATTACCATTGTGGTTTCACTTCCCTTTTTAAAGTGTGCAGTTGCATCGGTGCACCATGGATGAATGAACCCCTTTATATTATTATTATTATTATTATTATTACCCCACCCCTTTGAGATCAATTGGGGCTGCTTACACATTAAAATACTATTACATCAATAAAACAAACTGCATCCCTCACCCCCTTAAAAAGATATTAAATCCTTTACAATTTAAGTTTATGAATAAACTTCTTTATTTTATGAATGAATTGACATTTTAGGCGCAGTTGCATAACAGTTACAGCATCCCAGAGTCCCTACTGCACATGTCTAGGGTTTGGATTAGGGCTGGAGCTAGGGTTTGGGAGCTTTAAAAAACTGCACAGTTGCACTGCAGCATTTAGACACAGCTGCACAGTTACACCCTTTATTTAAAAAAAGCTGGGGAAAACAGCTCCTTTTTAAAGCTGCTTTTCCCCCACTAAAATGCAAAAGAAGTGTGTTCATGCCAAACTTTCGGTGTGGGTCATCTAAAGGCTACACTTTCAAGCAGGCATGAGCACACCTCTTTTTGCCAGTCTAGATCAGCCCAATAGCTATTTGTTGCTGGCAAGATTTGTGTTCCTCTTTATCACAGTTGCTGGGAAACCCAAGTAACAAAATGAGACTTCATTCACATTCTGCTTGTGGGCTTTCCTTGGGTTTCTAGTTAGCTACTGTGTAAACAGAATGTTGGACCAAATAGGCTCTTAGTCTCTTGTGGTCTCTGTGTTGTGAAAGAAACAGAAAGAAAGGAAGGGAGGGAGGGAGGGAGGGAGGGAGGGAGAAGGAGGAGATAAACCTTGATATGAACTATGGGTTGGATACAAGATCAGCTTTCTGTTCTCAGGAAGTATATTCTCATGACGATCAGCCCATGTTCAATGCATATATATGAGGAAATGGGGAGTTACATTATGTCGAGGTGGGATGATGGCTTTCTATATGTGGAGACCCCTTCATTCAAATATTAGGTGTTGGGAGCTTGCTTGCCTTCCCAATGAGATTTCCAATCCCAATGGAACTGCACTTTCACTGATGTCTTTCCATCATTTCAAAATATTTTTAATATATCCCAGGCTACATCAACAAACGTGGCCAGAATAAATGTACATAAATATGTTTCCCTGCAAATATTTGGTCCACAATCAATCAAAGGAGCCATAAAAGAAGAATTCAAAACTATACACTAGCTATCCACATTGCAAGAGTTAAAGCAGTTTGACACCACGTTAACTGCCATGACTCTATCCTAAAGTATCTTGAGATTTGTAGTTTGGTGCAGTATTCAACCTCGTCTGATTCATATGGGTTTGGTGCTCTACCAAACTACAAATCCCAGGATTCTATAGTATAAAGTCACGACAGTTAAAATGGTGTCATACTGCTTTAATCCTGCTGCATAGATACACCCATATATTTATAATTTATAAATTATATTTATATTTATAAATAATTTATTTATATATATATATTTATATTTATAATTTATCCTAAATATGGCTGCAGTTCTGGCTATCTCAAAACATTCATTTGGCTGAATTTCTTACCCACTAAGAGAAAGATTTAATATGTAATTAATCTGCTTATTTTGAGTTATAAATATGTGAATGTACAAAAGCATTCATCATATTCTGTGGCCACATTTTTTCAGGTATAACTGATATTTATAAAACCACAGAAATCACAAATAAATCATTAAGTGCACTTTTAGCATGCTATCAGATATTTTCTTTCCCTGCTTAGCCATGCTTATTGTTTTCCTCTCTGACACTACCCACTTTTCTATCAGTAGACATTTCATTACTGAACAAAGTGGGTTTTGTCATATTTTTGTTGTTGTTTCACCTTGGCTGTAATTTGATACCCCCAGGAGAAATTACCAAAAGTTCACTTAACTAAAGCTTCCATTTACCAAGCATAATAATAAAATTGCTGTACTCACAATACAAAAGTCTTTTTGTTTGTGAGATCCCTGACACTATAATTTTCCACTTGGAAAGTAGGGCACACAAAGCAGTTGAGTTTATTTTTAGTTGAGTGTTTCCAGCAATCCTTTCATGTATGATAAATAAGTGATACTTCTCTCCACCATAACATTTTGAAACATGCTCAAATGCATGCATGCACTTTGTGACAAAGACTTAAATGTAGTAATCCCGTGATCTGGGACTCTTTCTCATTGCAAAATTACAGTGCTGTCATTCCATTTTAACAGCGGCAGCACACTGCTATAGAATCTTGGATTTTTTAATCCAGGGGGGCACTCTGGAAGAGAATTCTAAATAACCCTTCCTAAACTACAAACCCCAGGATTCCATAGAATATTGCTGAGGCAGTTCAAATGTAATTGTGTAATATGAAATGGCTAGGATTCCCAGATTTCTGGGCCTCACCTTTAGTACCAAGGCCTGAACCTACTTCTCCAGCTCTCTGGGTGAGGTGAAAAATCTCAGGGCAAGAGCATTGCCTTGAAAATTGCCTACATCTATGTGTTCTTTGCCCACTGTTGCTACTTTGGAGCAATTACTATAGCGAGATTACGGTTCGAAACAGAATCTGAACATCTTTCTTTACTTGGATTACAACTTCCATCTGCTCTTAAAAGCAATGCTTGCTGAGTTGTTAAAAACAAATCTGGGAAAAAACTTCCCGCTCAATTTAATAAAGATCTTGGAAAACTTAATTTTCAACCAGAGAAACATTTTCACTTTGCTCAACTTGGTGGCTATTATTTGAACTGCATGCTTTAAGTAGCTGGTTGATGCTTAATGTATTGTACTTCAAACCGTATACAGGAGGCATTCCTAGACATTCTGCCCTGAAATCTCAGGGACTGATATGCTTCAAACTTCACAAACCTGAAAAAGATCCTCAACCTTAGTTCTTATCTGAGTTTTGCCCCTTTCAGTACAATATGTTTTCTTTCAAAGGTCCACTGTGTGTTCATAGTGGCCCTTAATGGAAATAAGAGCAAGTTACCCCCCATTTTTATTTTATTTTTTTATTTATTTTTTTATTTTTTTTAGCTTTTATGGTTGTTTAATTTCATAACTGTGGTTCAGTTAACCTGGGTGGAACCATGACTGCAATTAGGCTGCCTAAATACCATAGACTTCCATAAAAAATATCCTACACATTTGGAGAAAGTGTGTCAATGAATAAGAGACCATGGGCCCATTCTGCAGAATTATAGTGCTATTATTCTAAGCCACATTTTCAAATAAGGATGTAAATGGAATGTTTTGTGCACTTTATTCTGAGGACACATTCACGTGAGATGGGATGGCCATGGGGATAAGCACATGCACAACTGTCCAGGGTCCATTCACGTTATTCAGTTGTAGCCTATCACTGCCCAGCCATGGTTCCATCCTATGGAATCCTGGGGTTTTCAGTTTAGGAAGGGTTATTTAGAATTCTTAGCCAGAATGCTCTAGTGCCTCTCCAAACTACAAAACCCAGGATTCAGTAGGGTGCAACCATGGCACCTAAAGGAGGATCAGAGTGCTATTATTGTTTAATTTGAATGTCCACCTTTAAAATCAACAGCACTAGAGAGCTATGTTTATGGCTAAATGATATATCTGGATTTCAAAGTTTGAAAAAGATGATGAAGAGCCTATACAGACCAGCCTGAAAGTTGGGGTGTCGCGTCCAGATGATGCATGCCCTGACTCCACCCACAGGGCGCCATGATGCTCCACACGGCACGTGGCGTCATGGCACTCCTCCAGCACTGCATACAAATGATGCTGCACCAAAGGAGCACCATATAGCTGCACTGCTGCAGCTATAGCACCCTTTTGAGGGTGCAAAAAAGAGCCACTCTTTGCAGCTCCTTTTAGCACCCTTGAAAGGCCGAATCAGGGCCATGCCATGAGGTTGCTGTGGTCCCGATCCAGCTGGGAAAGGAGCAGCATCCCACCACCCCTTCGGAAGCCATCTGTCAAACCCCTAAATTATACTCAGCCTTAATATTTATTTATGTTTTCCCTTTTTAAGCTAATTCATTTTTAACATTTTGGGTGTTTTTAATAGAGTAAACACACATAATTAAAAATATCAATTAAAAATCCATTTAAATCCAAACAAAGCTAATATAAACATGAAGTGCCTTACAGTAATTTCAGACTGGGGCCAAACTTGGGATATAATGAGTCTCCATAGGTAGGAAGCTCCATAGTGTGGGAAAACCCAATCACTGGGCAGTCTGATCAACATGCCCTTTTTTGCCATGGCATGAATACAAATAAACTATGAGTGAATGTTTGAAGAGGATCTAAAGGGATAGTCTCTACTACACTAAAACATATCCTTAAACCATATGTGAGTCAGAGTTTAATTCTTCAAGGCAGTCATTATGATCATGCATCAGAGTCACTTTCGGTTCTTATGTGAGAAAGGGAGTGGTGGGGAGAGACAAGGAGAGAGTCAAAATCTTCTATAACTGTTTAATTGTTGTAGGAGTGGGGAATGTTGTGTTAAAAAACAACAGGTGCTTTCATGAGGCTCCGAATCATACATTGCAGTTGTTTTACTATCAGCAATCAAAAAACCTAGTAATAAAGACATATATATTAAAGAAAGCACATAGCCTGTGCATTGTTGTGATTATATTTAAAATCTATTCACTCTATATATGTTTTTATATTGTTCACCAATGAAATGAAAAGATAAACAAAGTTGATTCTTCATTTTTGAGGGCCATAGCATATCACTTGTAAAGGCTAAACTATTACAATATAAATGACAAAAAGAATGTCATTATACTCCATAATTAGTTGTTGTTGTGTATGTGTGTTTTGCCAGATGAAGTTTTCCTTTCTTCATTATCCCTGTTCTTAGACAAGAATTGTACGTCTGTTCTTTCCTGAATACAAGTGCAACTGGAAAAAGGCATATATTTGTATATATCTATATACTGTAAAATTCTATCTTCAGTCTGTACTATTGCATTCATGTGTAAAGGCTGAAGCCCACACTTTGAAAGATTCAGGCATATGGATATATAATAAGCAAGATAAATATATGTATACCAGAATATTAGCACTGGTGACAGTGATGATTTATATTGTATTGTATTGCTTTGTTTATACCCCCCCTCATTTTTCTAAAGACAGGTACCTTTAATATTTTGTTAACATATGATAGCATTAATCATTTTATGCAGAACTGTTTTAAATCCATTTAAAGCATGTCTACTGCCACTCACAGCTTCTCACAGAAGATGGGAAGCAGTTATGTACTTAAAAGAATTTAAATTGAACACATTTCATCAGTTCTTTAGAACTATGAAGCTCTATGCCAGGTCAGTACATTACCTGGTCAAGACATCTGTTCTCCCCCTCCTTTTAAAAAAAAAATCCAAGATCATGTAGCTACAGATATATTTCACACAAAGTTTATACAGGTGAGATAGCTGAATAAATTAGAAAACCACTTACCTTTTCCACTCTGCAGTAATATTTAGGAAGGTAGTGATATAAGTCTCCTTTTTGCTGGAGTGCAATTACTTTAGCCTGCTGAAAACTATTAAAGGAAGTAATGTAAATGTATCAGCATTATGGTGGTCAGGAATGCATGTAGAAACAAAATTAGGTGGAGCAGTCTTTCTCTGGGTGTAACAGAGCACCTGAGAACCAGAATGACCAGCTTTTCAGCTGTCATTGTTGAAACATACCATTATAGACTCCACAGAATCTGCAGGTTATTTCCGTTGCTCCTGGAAATAAATAGTTCTATCAGGGGGGAAAATGGGGGAAAATGTTTAAAATCAACAACCCTTATTTTACTGAAGGACGCCATTGGTTTTGAAATGAAAATGCTTATTACAATATATATTCTAAGTCAAAGTTGTGCCAGATAAGAATCAAAACAGTTTTTTTGTTTTGTGTTGTCTTTCTTTTTTAAAGTAAACAAATAAATAAAATGGAGGAAAGTAACTCTAAAATATATGCTGTAAGGGTTGCCATTGTTTTAGCCAATCTTTGTTGTTGTGAGCCTTGAAGTCATTTCTTATGGAGACTCTGAGGTGAACCTATCATGGGGTTTGGGGGAGATGAGAGGGTGTGACTCTCCTAAGGTCACCCAGTGAGTTTCCATGGCCAAGCAAGGAATCGAATCCTGCTTTCCAGAGTTGTAGCACAACACTCAGACCACTACTCCATGCTGAATCTATTTTAGGCAACCTAATGTGTTTAAATTTGCTTCAGGGTTTAACATATTTGAAATTAAAATATATAACATCATTTTGATATTTGACTATGGAACAAATTTTCTTTGTCTGAATAATACAGGGGAGGGGGAAAGCTATTGCAGTAGGGTTTACAGTAATCTGGAACAAAGGATAGCACAGCTCCTATCCTTTTAAATACATCAAAGATTAGCTTTCATTAGCTGTGTGAAAGACGAATTTTAACCATCATCATTTTTCCTCGATCCTTGCCAAAAACGACAAATTAGACCCTTGCCAAACTCCCTTGCCTAGACCAGTGTTCCTCAGACTATCTGATGTGGGGGGCAGCAAGTTTTTCCCCAGTCCCATATTTGTGCCCATTGGCTACTACTGTTTCCTTCTTTCCTAGAAACTTACTATGCATCACCAGTTTATGGTTTATGGACCAGCACTCTTTCACAAACCACTACTTTAAGTACTGTAACACTGTTCTGTACAACAACTAACAGTACAGATGTCTTGCCCTCCTCCCTCCTACTCATCCAATTTACATGTGAAATGCTATTAAAGTCAACAGATTGAAAACAGAAACTAATCTCAGCACAAAACTATCCATAAACTGCCCCTGTTCCTAATACAGGATGTTTAGTAATATTGTGGAGCTTCAGTACCATCACTAAAGTTTCTGTGGTTTAGAAATTTTAATTTGGAAGAAGCCTATGAAAGAAGGCAGAGTATGGTGAAACCATGTGCTGTGTGCTCACCTTGAATTATGACTAGAGATGATAGAATGGCCTATAACTTTGTCATAATTGTTCCCATATGTCATACAAACAGAGGGAAATCCAGATTGCCTGAACAATCTGGATGCTTAAAGGAAGAGCATCCAGTGTGCAAATATAGACCTATTTATTTTATGATGCCTCCTCCTCTGGTAAAGGGGAGTTATCTGTTACCGGTAGACACTGAAGATTTTCATACCTGACTCAAATGTTGCTGAAAGGTGCCTCGTTTTAAGGGTGTTGATTCCCTCTAGATGCAAAGCAAGCGTCAAGAGGGAATCCAGAGGAAATAAACTCCCTTTGCACAATTCAGCCTCACAAAGAGGCAGCTTCCATTTCCATGACGATTGAGTGATTTTGGGAAGTGCTCCAGACTTTCAGACACTCTCACTGCCTGAGTCTTTTAAGGACGTTTCAGGCACCTTTTAGCAACATTTGAGCCAGGTATGAAGACTATTGCATTATACGAGGGGGTATCCAAAAGTTTTAATGATCACCTTTTTTAAAAAAAGTTTGTTTTGATTTGTTGTTCTTAACTTATCTCTATGTAGTCACTATCTAGATTTATACATTTTTCCCAGCGTATCTTGACCCTCCGAATACCTGATATTGTAGAAGTCTGCAGATTGCTCCTTAGTCCTGCAGATTAGTCATTTCTGGCACAGCCAGTCACAAAAATAAAGGATGCAATGAGCTGATTTTCTCAGTAATGTTCACTTAGGGACCAATGATGACACTGACAAAATTTCATCAATATGCCATAATAACTTCTGGGTGATAATTATTACTTTATGATGCCTCCTCATAAGGCACAATCTGCAGACTTCTACAATTTCAGATATTTAGAGGGTCAAGATATGCTGGGGAAAATGTAGAGAAGCAAGTTCAAATTCCAGCTTAGATATGAAAGTCAATGTGGGCCTGTTACACTAAACAGTTATAATGCTATATTCCACTTTAGCTGATATGCTTGCCTCCTTTGGAATCCTGGAATTGGCAGTTTAGGGAGGATCAGTTTTAATTCTTGAGCAAAAATCTCATGTCTCTCACTAGACTACAAACCATAGGATTCCATAGGATGTCATCATGGCAATTGAAGTGGAATATAGCACTATATTGGTGTGATATGAATGAGCCTTATGTGATCTGGGGCAGTTGCTCTTTCTCTACTGAACATGGCTCACACAGCTATTGGGATGATAAAAAGGGGAAGGAGAACATATACTGTCTTGACCTCATCAAGTATATTCATAATATGCAAAAAAAAAACCAACTAAAACATCATAACTTAATTATAATAAACATAAGCTATAAACTTTATAGCTTAATTACAGGTTAGAAAATTATGCACTTCAGTCCCAAAATGTTACCAGAAAAGGTGGTGACTAACACACCCACTGACCTAATGTGACCAGTCAGTTGATCTTTCATAAGCATTGAACTAATAATTATGTGAAATTTTGATGCCTGTATTAAAAGTCAATTAACTTAAAATTATTGTTGTGAGTCTTTAAGTCATTTCCGAAATATGTTGTTGAACACAAACTTTCCATTCAGAGGAAATTCCTTCTCCTGGAACAATTCAGTGATGCTAGAGGGAGCCGATGATTCCCTGACAGTAAAGGAAGCATGCCAGAATTTCATACATGTACGCTTCCTTAATGTTTTAGAGGTGATTTACCAGCGGTTAAGAGCTGGTATGAGAATATTCTAAGTCTATTCTAATGGGAAGTAGTTGTTATATTTAGACCTTGAGTCATCCAAAAAGAAATTAAAGTACACACCATGCATAATTGTGAATAATTAGCTATCATGAATACAAAACTGTTACCTAGACTGCATCTGCACTGCATAAATAATCCAGTTTGACACCACTTAAACTGCCATGGCTCTGGGAACTGTAGTTCAGAATTATTACATAGCTATCTAAGGTTAAATGTCTCGCAAAACTACAGTTCCTGTAATTCCATATCCTTTAGCCATGGCAGTTAAAATGGTGCCAAACTGGATTATTTATGCAGTGTGGATGCAGTTTCAATCCTAAATGTCTTGTATTCATGATCACTACTTAGTCACAATTTTGTCACTGTTGCCATAGTCATAACTCACTTCCCCCAATCTACTTTGCTAGGCAGAACTTTATGGGGAAAAGGGCCATTCTGTCAACAATCACAGCATGGTTGAATGATGTTGCCATCAGGATTTGGGGGGTTGGGCCAAGAGAAATTAGTTATTATGCTATTAGTTAAGCATAAGGTGATAAATTATTCTTGGTTAAGCATAAAGTGATGCAGGATTCCAGCCATTTTCTTCAATTGTGGATTCTTATTTAATCAGAGCAGCACTAGCAATGCAGAAAGTGGAGGTACAGCTAGCAAGAAATGAAGAGAACATGAAATAACTTTGCAGAAAAACTAAAGTGGGTGGGGGGAGAGGCGGGCTCGAAACACAAATCTTGGGACTAGGAACAACAGCCACTGGCATTTCTTAGTTGAAAGCCAGTTTCTGGGTTTCTCATTTAAATCTGAAAACTGTCCTTGATGGTGAAGGGTCTAATTCTACTAAATCATGCATTGAGATCTTTCAGGCCATTTACATTTCCAATCCAAAATATTGGTATCATTTAAACACCACAGAAGCTGGACACTATAAAAGTTTGCATTATTAAAAAAACCCTTGAAGTATCATTAAATCTGTGAGAAGGGGATGTTACATTCTTTTGTTCTTAGTTTTCACCTTCAGTGCTGTGCATTAATCTGGACATATCTCTGTGCTACAGCCGAAATGTAAACAGCTCTCTGTATTTTAAAAAACATTTTATTAGTGAATTGTTTTTACTTGAGAACCTTACAATATTGGACTTTTGAAGTAATAAATCAACAAAGGATGCTGATGTTAACACACAATGAATGCTTATACGTTAACAGCCACAGTGTTCTTAGAGTTTTGGAAAAGACGAAGAGCAGTACTAACCTATGATTGGGATCTCATAGACTGGGAAGATGAAGAGGTGAGTTTCAAAAGACATGATTTACGATAGCAATTTTAATATCTGCATCAATTTAGTTTTAGGATTGCTGGGGTATCTGATGGCTTGTCTGAATTATTAGTGCTTTGCATGACAGCTGAAATCAGTTTGATGACATTGGTACCTAATCATTTAAAGACATCTGCACTTAGACTTCTCAGCTATGACAGTAACTGGGAGGCATATAAACTTCCATTGTTATGATAATTTGTATAAGGGTATTATCCCACAGTCCTTAGATTTTATAAGTGTATTTTTAAGCATAATGAATAAACAGGTTTGTGAAGAAAGAGGTTGCACTGAAATCATTAACCTAAAGCCAATGACAGCCTGGCATTGTTGTTCTATAGCAATTAAATATCTTTATATCCTCTGATTCTAAAGACATTTTCACCACTGAAGGGGATTTCCTAATCTTCCAAAGAACATTTTGGGAATGAGGAAGGGGAGATACAGGCAGGGATGTACACTAGTTCCTGAGGAGACTATCTCTGGATTCTGCTAATGGAAGCAGTTCAGTCGAACTGGCTGTATCTGATTAGATTTAGGCCACTGGGATCTAATTCCACACAGCATTGGGATGATGGTATTTTGGATTAATCGATGGTACATTTGGGGGGGGGTGTCTTTATAATTTTAATACATTTTATTTTGGTTTTCTTCCTTGAAAGGGGCTCAGGGTGTTGTATATAAATATAACCATAACAAAAATTAAAACACAATTTAAACACACCTGTAAAAGGAGAATACAAGACTCATCTGATTAAAATATCCCCATCCATAGTTAGCAAGGAGATAACAGGAAGGGGATAAGCTTGGTATCTCTTGGCAACATTTATGTGTAATTTTTTTCTAGAATATTTATAACATTGACGAGTGAGCATAGAGGTTTGTGGTTTCAACCAGGAAAATTGGTGGTTTCATTGTATCCATGACACAAATGCCTTTTAGTCCTGTTAATTTGTGTACAAATGAATATTTGGAAGGAGATGATTAGAAGGGTAGCCCTGACCATCACACATTCAGTTACCATGTGAACTGAGCCCAACTAAGGCCCCATCCATACTAGCCCATTTGCCCTGGTAAGATCCGGATGAGATCGTGCATGCCATTATCGAATCTCTCCGGAAAGAAGTTCATACTACCTTTTGCCCCCATCGATGCTTCCTGGTGCATTTTACGCCACGTAAGTTCATACATGCAAAAGTAACAATTAAAGATGGACCCTCTTGGTTGTCAATCAAATGATGTCATGGTGACGTCTGATGCAGCCATTGGCTGTGCGAGCTGCTTGGGTTTTTTTTATATACTTTTATATATTTGACAGATTATGCGCATGGAGCGGTGCAGCTTGTAGGGATCCTTTCCCCACCTCCCCTCCTCCTCCTCCTCCGTTTTTTATCAGTACCCGGTGCTTCATCGGGCACTGTTGTATTTTTTTTAAGCCATTATCCAAGATATTGAACTAGAATGGATCTAATGTTTAAAAATGTAGGCCAGAATCATGTTAGGGACTTGCATCTTCATAAGTGAACTTATGTCTGTGGGAATTAAAACAGAGCAGTTTCATAACATCTGTATCCAGTAAAGGGGTGCTGCTACATTACTATGTAGGGAAGCCAGTGAAGTGACCAGTGCATAATGGGATCACTGAACAACAGGACCAATGCATAATGGAGCCAATGTTCACCAGACTCATTGTACATCAGTCCTGTCGTGCATAGGAACACTGTTTAGGGAGTGCTAATGTGCATTGGTAGTGCCTGATGCACATCAAGACACTCTTGCCAATGTCCCATTATCCATCTTCGCAATTTGCTAACAAGGTTTCTTGGGAGTGCTAATGTGCATTGGTAGTGCCTGATGCACATCAAGACACTCTTGCCAATGTCCCATTATCCATCTTCGCAATTTGCTAACAAGGTTTCTTAGCTTCTCTTTTATGTAGCTAAGTAATATTTTCATTGTAGAGTACCTTCAAGTTGTTTCTGAATTATGATGACTCTAAGGACCTTATCAGACGTTGGAAATTGGAAGTATAATCCAGTGGCATTCCGAACGCAATCATGGGTTTTACCTTATTGCAAATTAAAGCATCTCACGCAATTTTGGGCAATGGGGGATCATTTTCGGGTAATGGGAAGTCATTCTGAACACGTTCCTAACACAATTGGAATTCACATGAATTCGCTAAACTAGCGAATTCACGTGAATTTGAATTGGCTCCATTCACAATAAAGAGAAATTCCTCTCATCTGATAAGGTCCTAAGATGGACCTATCATGGTGTTTTCTTGGCACAATTTGTTCACAGGAGGTTTGCCATTATCTTTCACTGAGGCTAAGATCATGTGTATTGCCCAAGGTCACCCAGTGGGTTTCATGAGCCAGTAATGCAATCCTGATGTCCAGAGTCACAGTCCAAATCACTATACTTCATTGGCTTATGTATATATAATGTTATATAACATATACCATGATAGAGGATTCTGGTATTTTCACCTGGAACTATCAAAAAGAAGTAGAAATGTTGTCAGTGGTATTCAGTTGATTAACCAATTCTCAAATTCAAATTCATTTTTTTTAAAAAAAATGCCTTTTTATCTTCAGTCTCAGTGTAGTTTAGTATTTGAGTGTTAAAAATAATGGAAACATTGATTTATAAAGTATATATGAAACATGTCAGTGAAGAGGGAAATATTTCCAATAATGTCTCTTTTTCCCCCCACTACTTGTCAGTCACCTCAAATGTAAACTACAAGAAATATTTGTAATTTCAGGAAGAGCTTCGCCCACAGTTTGAAGCAAAATATTCCCAAGTCGAGCGTGTAAATCCTATAACAGGAAAGCCTGAACCTTTTCAACCCTTCCCTGATAAGCTCAGCCGACTGATGGTGTCTGTATCAGGAATATTCTTCATGGTAAAGTCTCTGAAATCATTTTACAAAGGATGTATGTTCAAAAGACAGTTAATGGTATAGCAGTGTAAAATAAGAGAATTGGCTTACTATAAGGTCTAGGCAATCATTACCATAAATCATATGTCTAGTGCCATCCTATAACTCCCCAGTGGATGACACTATTTTATTCCTGGTGACAAATTCATTTTTGACCAAATATTTACCATAGAGTTGTTGAGATGTAGGTGAGAAAATCTGACTTAGCTTGAGCTATTTCAGGAAATTTCTCACCAAAGTTTCAGAAGAGGTCTGAAGGCTTTTAAGGGGGTCTCCTGGGAAGTATAAAAAGGGGAGAACTGATGGCCATTTTCATACCAAACTAAACAGCTGAAATAAACAAGTCTGTGGTGCTTTCAGATCTGTGCTGTTTTTTATTCAGATATTGGTTGTTTGTGAGGTGTCTTTTTTCCAAATAAACACATTCCGTTTTATCTGTCTTTAGATTTCATTAGTACTCACTGCAGTCTTTGCAGTTGTTGTCTACCGCCTTGTGGCTATGGAGCAGTTTGCCTCTTTCCAGTGGTATTTCATTAAAAAGTATTGGCAGTTTGCAACATCTGGCACTGGAGTCTGCATCAACTTTATGATCATCATGTCACTGAATGTTGTGAGTTCTTGATCTTTATTCATTCTGAACTGTAATATGAAATATGTATTAAAATAGACAATTGATATACTCTCTTTGCTTGCTCTTTGCTCTACTAAGCTGCTGTTTCTTTATCCTTTGAAGGATTTTCTTTCAAAAGGCTCTCTACAATCATGCCACCATTATATTATTATTAAGGAGCAAAACAGAGTTGTGTATAATTTCAACATGCACCTTTATGCCTGTGTGTATTTGCTGCACTAGACAAATAAATACCTGAAGTGTTTCTCTTACCATTATTCATTTTATTTGTAATATCATATCTGGATCATGGCAAGTACAGACAGGTTTGTAAGGAAAACAAAGCTCTTGAAAGTAAGCAGACAGTCCAGGAAATGAATATCTAGTTTAAATCTGGTTGTACCATAATACATGACAGAAAAATGAGCATGGATCTTAATTTCATTGTTTTATATTATCTTGGGCTGACAGATTTAAAACTAGAAATTCTGGTCTAACCATGTTTTTAAAAAATCCGTCAAATAACTGTCAAACTCATTATCTTAAATTAATTGCTAAGCACCTTAACAATATTTGAAATTTTATTTTATAGCATATCTGGTTAAGTCAGTGGTTCTCAAAAACTAGTATTTTCATATTTTGAAGAGCAAGTTTCAGAAGCTCCAGCCAGCTTGGCAAGTAGTCAGGGATTCTGGGATGTAAATCTTTGTAAATTTTATTATTCTGGGCAAGAATAAATAATTTAGCCATTGTTCTCCCTGCTGCAAGAAAGTCTTTGAAAACTGTGCAGTTTTTGGAAGCTATTGGCTGTCCAGGATTTATTCTGTAAAAAGAAAATGTAAAAATCCACATGTGGGCTTTTGTGTAGAAAACAGCATTATCTGGGAAGTAATATTGTACCCTGAACATGTTTTTTTGTGCCATTTTCTGCACACACACTCAAAAACACACATGAAGTTTTCACATAATAAGTTCTAAACATCAAAGATTTTCATCCTTTCACAATTCTTCTCTTTCTTGCTGTTACGCAGAAAACTACCCATTTTTTTACAAATATTATTTCCATCACTATGGAACACCAAGGTTGAGAATCACTGGACCAAACAAACTAACATTAGCTGTGATCCTATCCCATAGACAATAATGCAACTCAGCTTGGTCACAAATATTTTTTCCCATTTGTTTCACTGGAAATGTTCACCACTAACAAATACTTTTACAAGAAATCATGTTTGACAATATGATCATATGCTTACCTACTCAGAAATAAATCTCATTGAGTTCAACAAATCTTATTTCCTTTTTTTTCCAATGGAATTTAACTCCCATGGGAGTGAGAATAGGATTGCAGACTGATAGAACAATCATATGTATATCATCTTGGAGGAAGTCTCACAGCAAAGAAAAGAAATTGAGTTCAGTGCAGCCACAATATATATACAGTCAGCCCTCCATATCCATGGATCCTGCAACCATGGATTCAACCATTCATAACATGAAAATATTGTTTAAAAAAATTCAAAAAACAAACCTTGATTTTGCCATTTCATATAAAGGACATTATTTTGCCATTCCATTGTATATAGTGGAACTTGAGCATCCACAGATTTTGGTATCAATGTAATATATTCCTGGTTATTCTATTTACCTCCATCAGGAGAATTAGAAGTGGAGATGTATTTTAATATAACCCTTGAAGTTCAAAGTGGAGGAGGGGGACAACTGGATGGTCATTACATTATTCTTATTCTTATCACACGGAGGAATTCCCATACCCATAATGGATCAGTTTAACTACTATAGGATGGTATTCATTACTTCAGTTACAGATTCATAATCTAGAGTTATAGATACAGGTACATAGCTGATCTGTATTCAGTAGTAGAACTACATATTCTTAGGAAATTATCACACAGAGGCTTACTGTCCTTAAAACATGGCTAGATCATCCCTAAAGCATGAGGGTGTGATGCTTGTCTCCTGTAATGACATCATCATGGAAGTATCCCATCATTAAAGCATCCATGCAGCTGCCATTTCTCTGCATAACAGAAGTTTCTGTTATGCAAAGGAACGGCAGCTCTGGGAACGCTTTAATGATTGCATGCCTCCATGATGATTTCATCTTCGGAAACAAGTGTGACAGGCAATCACACCCTCATGTTTTAGGGATGATCTAGCCACATTTTAAGGACAGTAAGCCTCCATGTGATAATCTCCTTACTGTTAAGCTACATAAATGTTACCCTAGCCAACAATAAGAAAAAACTGCCAGACTGAGTGAGAAAGGTCCATTCAGATGACAATTGGGTGAAAGAGGAGTGACATTTCCACCACCACCCTCTGTCCGCATCAGAATCAGAATCCTTGTTGCAAGTACTTGTCACAGCCTAGCTCACTGGCAGGTGTGGGGTGGAAACATCCTCCTTGGACCCAGATCACCAACTGAATGGACCTCCTACACTCAAGAAGCTGGCTCTTAAATTTAGCTGGGGAAAGCTTGGCCAAAAGATGTTGCTTAGATCCCAAACACACTGCAAAAATAATCCAGTTTGAAACTGCTTTAACTGCCCTCTCTCAGTGCTAGGGAATCTTGAGAACTGTTTATTGTGGCCCAAGTGCTCTCTGACAGAGAAGGCTAAAAATCTCACAAAAGGACACTTCCCAGAATTCCCTAGCAGTGAACCAAGGCAGCTAAAGTGGTCTCAAAGTGCATTTTTCTGCAGTGTGTTTTGGACCTAAATTGCACCTCTTCAACTGAACAGGAAATCAAAAATTACAGTGATAGTTTGCAAACTGTGTTAATTTCTTATTTCTTTGCCAGGTGTATGAAAAAGTTGCCTATCTCTTAACAGATTTAGGTGAGTAATCGTTTTCTAACATTCAGTGTTGCTGTGATGGGTTGTATTCCTACAATTGTGGAAGTATCTATTCAACTTTAATAACTAAACTGTCTAGGGAAGCAGATGGTATCATAAATCCACTTGCAAGATATCAATATCTGCTGCACATGAAAGAAAATTAGCCTGATTGAAGGAACAACATGTCCTACACTAATATTTACAAGAGATGAATCACTTCCAAAGGCCTTCTGAAATGTGTAGTGAATATTTTGACTCATACTTACATTTTGCCAATAACTGCTCTGCAAGGCTATCAATGTGGATTTTTGCTAAGAGGAAATTGTGGCTTAGTTTAATGTAGTATAGTATAGTTTAGTGTTTTATTACTGTGATTTGGAGCATTATAAATATTCTTTGCAGCCACTGAAAGCTCCTGAGGGGACAGAAGATTGGTGCCCCAACTGACTGCAGTTATATACCCCTAGAAACCTCCTGTCCAAGACCAAAGAGCTCTTTCAATGAGTTACTGGCAAGCTAACATGGGCAAGAGAACCTGAGTTGTTTAATACTTGGCAGGTCCCTGGAGATGCTTGCAGGTAAAGCAAAGTAGCAGGATGCATCTCTGCAGTACATGAAAACCGCTGTCTAGTGGGAAGAGGGCTGCCACACTGAAAAGGTGATTTAGGGAGAGATATATCTTCTGATGGAGGATTTTAGCCCAAAACTCATAGGAGATTATCACGGGGCGGGGGGGGGGGGAGAGAAAGGCAAAATCCTGGGATAATTGCGCGAGTGTGCATCAGATTTTCAGGTGACATCACACTCAGACAGGCATTATCCCAGGAAGAGCCAGGAATTAAAAGTGAACAAACTGTTCACAGGATATCCTATAAATAGCCTTCTCAATACCTTGAATGAAGTGCTATTGGCAGGGTGTGAAATCTAATTGTGCTTCAGTTGTGGTATTGGCAAAGAAACCAAGGCATTTTAAAGGGGCAGCACCGTTTGGGGATATTTCAAAGTTGAAGCAGCTGTGGGCAGTAGCCAGGGACATGTAAAAGTGAAAGGGACTGGCTGAGGAACATTCAGAGAAGTGGCTGCGGCTGCAGGCTACAGCCAGGGACATTTAATTTTTAAAGGGAACCTACTGGGGTTCACTCATTTTTGAAGTGTCTGCCAGGGATACTTAACATTTAAAGGGCTGCATGAAGCCCCCCAGGAAATTCAAAACTGAAATTCATGCACACAACGACCAATTCCCAAATAATATTGATTCATTTCCTGGTATGTGCCAAAACCAATCAAGGGATTATTGTGCTTTTGCACAAGACTGCTACAGTGTGAAAATATTGAGTGCTGTAGCGCTACTGTTCCCCTTTCTTTTCACTAGCATGATTACTGCTGAATGGGCCCTCGTGTGATAATCTCATTAATTTGTAGCACACAAGGTCCATCCCACACCCTCTTAGACAAGAATAATCTCTTTGACATCTCTTTGCAGCACTCATACTTCCATTCATTTTTAATCACAATTATATGCTGCCTGCGGAGACAAATGCATAATGTCAGTTCTTTGGGAGACTTGTTTTGTTTTGTTTTTATAGAACATCCTAGAACAGACTCTGAGTGGGAAAACAGTTTTGCCTTGAAGATGTTTCTTTTCCAGTTTGTCAACTTAAACAGTTCGATTTTCTACATTGCCTTTTTCCTTGGAAGGTATGTTAATTTCAAGAGTTGTGGAATAAATCGACAGAATAACACTGTAGTTTCATGATGTATTAAAATTGTTTATTCATAGATGAATATGTTTTGAATTTCCATACTATCAATTTATTTATTTATTTATTTATTTGATACGCCTCTATTCTACTCAAAGTGTATAACAACCAGTGTTGTAATTAGGAGGGTGTGGAGTGTATCAATGACACCAGGTGACACCTACCTTTTAGCAGAAATGGGCTGTGGAATTCATCTGCTTCCCTTTAAATGCTTTAAGAGATGGTGGGCATAGAGTGAAGCTCAGTGGGAGGAGAAAGAAGACGCCCCAGAATTTTTAAAAATTAAAATTCAAAATTTCAAAATTTTATTTAAAAAAATAAAACACATATTCACAATGTATATGTAAATACATTTAAGTTGTGCATATGATATTGGTACCTGAAGGCTTAATTTTAATTTTGCTAGTTGTTTATGTCACAACTATTAGCATTACATTCAGTGGCATATGGGAATTATAATTTACAAGTAACATTAGTGCAAAAAAAGCATTACTAAGGATTCTGTATTGTGTGAAATGGGAAGGTGTCAATGGGAGGTGACACCATGAGTTACCACACTGGGTGGAACCAATACTAGTGACACTACTGACAACAATATGGTGAACAAAAGAGTTTAGAAGTTAAAACATAAAACACAAATTAATTAAAACAGCCTCGAACAGGGATTTTTAATATCTGGTTCACCAGACATTTTGTACTTCACTTCCCAGAATCCCTAGCCATTGGCTGGCTGACTGGTGTTTCTGGGAACTGAATAGCAATAGCAAGTACATTTCTATACTGCTTATCAGTGCACTTAAGCAATCCCTAAGCGGTTTATAATGTGTAAGCTAATTGTTCCTGTTCAGCTGGGTACTCATTATAGTGACCTCAGAGGGATGCAAGGCTGAATTGACCGAGAGCCCCTGGCTGGTATTGAACTCACAACCTTGTGGTTTGTCAGTGAATAGCTGCAGTACAGATATTTAACCACTGAGCCACCACAGCTCCTGAAATCCAAAACAGCAGGAGGATCCAAGGTTGAGAACAACGTGTATAGAATCAAATGGCACATTACAGAGAAAGTGAATTTATTTGATATCCCAGCACCTAGTATAGTAAGGGCATTTCTACAAATCAATTTTATGTGTATATAGATATAGGTTTAGATTTAAAGAATTCTGTGAACATATATTTGTGATGAAAATATATACATCTCTGTTTCAGATGTTTTCACTTGGTATTCTTGCTTTGAGACTGTAGTGGTTTAAGCATTGGACTATGACTCTTGAGATCAGAGTTTGATTCCCCAGTCGGCCATGGAAACTCACTGCATAACATAGGGCAAGTCACACACCCTGAGCCCCAGAAAAACCCATGAACCTTAGGGTTGTCATAAGTTAGAAACAACTTGAAGGTAAACAACAATAACAAATAAACAAACAATTACAAATTTCAACCATTGTATATGGTTTGCAATACAAGCAGGTACTGGCTCTTCATGTGAGACTCTATAGAACAATATGGACCTTTGTAGATGTTTTTGACAGTGGCCCTGTACAGACCAGTGTTATATGGCAGCCTCAGGGCAGAGTGGGGGCATGGGATCTGCATGTCAGCTGCCCCCATGCTGCCCCTACACTGCCCCCATGACACCCAACTCACCAGACGGTGGGATGGCATCTGACTGCATCTTTGGTGCAGCGCTTGCATGTGCTGTGTTGAAGAAGCGGTGAAAAGCCATTGCCGCCATGGCTAAGGTGCCCTTTCTGAAGCCACAGATATACCTGTTTGGAGGTGTGGTGTGTGCTTGCCACACCCCTGATCTAACAAGAGGCATCTGTAAAGCCTTCTATTTAAGCCAGACAGCATGGTGAACTGTAAAGGGTGATGGTGGTTATAGTCAATGGCCTAAATCCAATTGCTGTTCTCAACTAGAATAAACCCGTTGAACTGAAAGATATATCAGCATTTATGTAAATCCCATTGCTTCAGTAGGTCTGTTCTAGTTGGGACTAGCAATCAGATTTAGATCCTAAACATCTTGATAGGTCTCAGTAGGGAAAGGTAGATAAATAGTTTCTCTTTAAAAACATCTGTTATCTGAAATGTATTGTTTCAGTATTGTTCCAGGCCTTTCTTCCTCTATTTTTTATCATTACTTGATACCATTTTACTTATTCTATTCTGCTCTTTTTGTTCTCAAACTCTTTGCCCCCAGTGCCACAAAGTCTGCTTTTTGTGTAATTCTCTTTATCAACATTATGGATCTCATCACATAGCACATTGAGAAAAATAGAAATAGGAAAATATGTTCACAATTAAAACAACAGTAATCTCTTGAAATAGAAACACGTTTTCAGCGCACACCAGAAGAATAACTAAGGGCAAGTACAGACCAGCAAAAAGAGCTGGCTTCCCGGCAGTGTGGGGGCATGGTGTTTAGACAGCAACATGCCCCCATGTTGCCGGGAAGCCGCAAGGCTGACCACACCTACAGTGGCTTCACAGCATTTCTGCAGTGCAGTGTTTACACACTGCGCCAAAGAAACCCAGAAAAAAAATCGCTGTGGTGGCAAAGGCGCCTTTTCCCCAGGTTTTTCCCAGCTTTCTGCCACTTCTGTTTGTGCAGGGAAAATGCTGGATTGGGACCATAGCGTGCACTTGCCACACCCCCAATTCAGCAATCAAAGGAGCAGCCAGAAGCCGCTCCTTCAGGGTGGTCTATTTTGCCCTTTTGATGGGTAATTACTCAGATTTTTTAAAAAAAATTCCTTATCTTTTCATTCCAAGTTCCACTAAAAAACAGAAATCTCATTTTACAGATTTGCTGGGCGTCCTGGAAAGTACAACAAACTTTTCAACAGATGGAGACTAGAAGAGGTAAAAATATTTCTTATTCAGATCAGCAGACAAAATCATCATAGGATTAACATTCATTTGCACCCATTTGCTTCAATTTGCACCTTACAGATGAATAATGCTTTCTCTCCTAAATGTCTGGCACTTTACAATAATTTTGTATGATTAAAATAGCAAATGAATTTTAGTTTTCAGTTAATTCCATTTTTCTTTACAAGTATGAGAAATGATAGGAAGCGAATAATTTTCAATAATTGCCTAAAGCTAAACTCTTTAAAGAAATATGAATATATTAACATTTCTTCCTTTAGTGTCATCCTAGTGGCTGCTTGATTGACCTCTGCCTGCAGATGGGAGTTATCATGGTTTTAAAACAAATGTGGAACAACTTTATGGAGCTTGGCTATCCGTAAGTACAATAGAAGAGATCATTTTCTATAAATATAAAGGTAGGCTGGAATTCTGTATCAAGTACACAGTTAAGTATACATATTTTCCTGGCCTAATATCCTATCTCCGCACACACATCTGATGGAAACTTCATTTAGCCATGTTCTGATGACCAACAGAATAGACCTCCTTCTCCCCATGCAGAGTATACCTGGTAAACTGTTTAATTGTATGGGGGGGGGGGATTGGGATATGGGATTGTGTATTTTAACATGCAAGGTGCCCTGGTTGTGATGCATAGAGAGGTGGGATATAAATTATTATTATTATTATTATTATTATTATTATTTAGGTTGGGAGCAGAGGAAAGTCATTATTGTGGTAATAGTGTTAAAATGATGAATAGTAACTGTGAATATGAAACAGGTTCAAGTCAGTAAATCCAGGTGACTGTTTCATATTCACAATTGCTACTTAGGATGATGTCAAGCTGCAGAATTAATGCAGTTTGACACTGCTTTAACTGTCATGGCTCTGTCCCATGGAATCCTTGGATTTGTAGTTTGTTGTGGCACCACAGCTCTCAGACAGAGAAGGCTAAATATTTCACAAAACTACAAATCCCAGATTTCTGAAACATTGAGCTAGGGCAGTTAAAGTTGCATCAAATTGCATTATTACTGTAGTGTAGATGCAAATGTAATGAGCTCCTGTCACTAGTCCCAGCTTCTGCCAACCTAGCAGTTCAAAAGCATGCAAATGCAAGTAGATAAATGGGTACCACTTTGGTGGGAAGATAACAGTGTTCTGTGCAGTCATTCTGGCCAATGACCATCAGAGTTATTTTCAGATAATGCTGACTCTTCAGCTTAGTAATGAAGATGAGAACTGCCTCCTACAGTCTGTTATAACTAGACATTTGTGTCAAGGGAAACCTTTATCGTTACCTTTTAGATGCAACCCAAGACAAGATTTTGACACTCTTGCCAGATCATAACTCCCCCAAGCTATTTTCTTGGGCATTACCTGCATGGGGAGCAGGAGATTTATTCTGCTAACAATCATGGCATGGGTGAATGATGTTTCTGTCATGTTGTGGGGAGGCAGACAAAGCAGATACAGAATTCAGACTGTAGAATAGATATTGTGGCCTCTTCAGGCATTATGCTGATCAGCAATTGTATTTTTTACATAGCAACAGGTTTACATGTTCATGTAAGAATGAATTCAATATCCACTTGCACAAGTTGGTCCTCATTCACCTGCAGCATAGTTGGCAAGCTGAAAGATTGGTCCAGCCCTCAAACACATCTTCACTCCTACAAACTGAAATAATTATTGGAACAGGCACTGGACATGGAATGGCCACTAGACTATCTTCCAGAAATTTCCTTCTGTGTAAACCTTGGCCAATAAATGGGGCCGCCTGACTCGGCTTGCCATGCCGGGAGAGTTGCAGCCACCGTTCTGGCTCCCCAGTGGGCTCCTGCCCCAGCATGCCACATGGGAGAGGTCCTGGCACTAGATTGGCTGGTCAGGGCAGGAAGGAGAAGGCAATTCTTCCTGGTACCTGGACTACCAGTCCTAGAAGGTGCCAGCGGGTGGAAATGCCTCTCATTGGGTGGCATTGTTCCCAGCGCTACCCCAGGATTGGCTGGGGGGGGGCAAGAGGATGGGACTCCCGCTCCTTCCCGGGTCCCAATTGGCTGGCAGGCCTTTTTAAGGCCACGTGATTGGGGCCCTGTGCCAATGCTAGCTCGGCTTTTCCCACCCACCTACCCTCCCTCTTTTTGGATTTGGGGATATCATGTCACAACTTTCAGGGCAGTTGGTGGTTGCATAGGTCTTGGATCAATTGGGTCTGGTTTCCAGAACTGCGTAGCACTGGATCAGGAGTCCAAGGGGGATACAGGGGTGCTGAGAGTGCAGCAGTGTCGCCATTGCAGGGGCAACATCAATTCAGCATCCCCCGCTGACAAGGTGCAGAGATGCGAACATGCAAACATTCGCACATTTGAACAAGTTATCATAGGGCTTTGGGCGCTGTTAACTGGTTAGTCCCTTGTCATTCCAAAGCTTGGCCATGATCAAGCAAATGGGTCAATCGATCAATAAGGGATTGATGGATGACAGATCCAGACCTTATGCACTGGAGCCAACCCTACAATATGGTTATGTTGTTATGTTATTAGTTAATAAAGTTGTGGCCTTTTCCTTCCAACTATTGGTGTCTGTGGTCTATCCTGTGGCAGTTCCCTTCCATGGCAATTAGGTTTAAAGAAATGCTTCTGTCACATTATGATTCAAACTGATATAATCTGTACTTTGCAGATTAATGTGTGGACAGGCATGCAAATATCTTTTGGAATTCACACTTCTTCACAATCATGGGGGTGGGATATCTTATAAAATGTATATTTTAGCATGCATTTTAACATACATGCTTGAAAATAAAATAAAATTAGAAATGCATATTATGAGAAAGTGTGCTGGGTAATCTTTTTTAAAAAAACAGATTAATGGGTAAAAAAGAACAATATTGATATGTACAACTGACATGGACTAAACATAGAGTTGTCTTTCCAGCCATAATTATAATGTCTTGGGAGCTGTAGCAGGATAAAAATCAGGTTCTGCATTTAGGATTTTATTTGCTGGGCTCAGATTCTTTCTCTCTTTTTCACACATGTGCACGCACATGCACAACCACACACCAGTATCACTGATGCTACAAATACAAAAAGTTGGAATGTTGGGGGCTAGCCAAGGATATGAAAACAGTCTTGGAGAGCCACACACTGCTCTAAGGTTACACTTGTCCATCTCTGCTGTAAAGTCTTGAGCAATAACATTGTATTGTAGGAAATTTTCCAAGAGCATTTAGAAAAATCAGCTTGATGAGGTTTTGATGAATCCCTGCACCAACGTGGATTTCCTGACCTCAGAAGATGAAAGCTCACAAGTAATAAGAGTGGTCTGTACAAGCTTAGGAAGACACTGATTACTCAAGAGATTGTATGAGTGATCAGATACTTATTGTGATGCCATACATTTCACGCTCTGGCTGTCCAATATAGGTTACTGCAAAACTGGTGGTCACGACGCAAGATCAAGAAAGGAGGCCAGTTACTGGAACATAAAATTTCTCTACCTCAGTGGGAAAAAGATTGGAATCTACAGCCCATGAATCTCCATGGTCTGATGGATGAGTACTTAGAGATGGGTGAGTATATTGATGGAGACACAGATTTTTTCTTATAATGGATACAGACAGATTTGTTTGGTGTCATAAAGATTTGCTCTTTTTTCTTTGTTATTTTAGACATGGTGCTCCCTCCTCCCCACTTTCTAATCATATGAATTTTCTTTCCAGTTCTACAATTTGGCTTTACTACTATTTTTGTTGCTGCTTTTCCACTTGCACCTCTGTTGGCATTGCTTAACAATATCATAGAAATCAGGCTTGATGCTTATAAATTTGTTACACAATGGAGGCGGCCGATGCCTGCAAGAGCAACAGATATAGGTAAGACAAATCACATTGTTTGCATTACAGTGCACAAATTAATCCGGTTTGTCATTTTTAATCTAAGTATTTTAGGATTTTTTCCAGGAATAACAAACAGTTATGTTAAATGCAGAAGTAAATAAAATAAAACTTACTCACAAATATTTTAAATCAACACATCACCTATATTTTACAATTAAAAAATATATTAGAGATTATGGTTGTTTGTATTTCTTTTAAAAGTGAAATACAATGGGGTGGGCAATTCTGACAGACCTGGGAATTGCATTACCACCAAAAATGTCAGAAACAAAAAAACTAAGGACAATATCTCACTGAACTCTTACAGTGCTATTATTTATATTTATTTTATCATACCTTAACACTGTTTGGATCTGAAGCATTATACTTACTTTGAAAAAAACAATTTCTAATAGGCTGTGGCTTCAGACCATAGCTCTGTCTCTCTTTGCATGAAGGGCATTCTACAAAGGAGTTCCTATTGCACACTGATACCTAATGATGTCCTTGTCTCACTATTAGTAGTATATACGGCTTCCTAAAGTGCTGGGCATGAAACACAAACAGCAAGATCAATCTCGTACAGTCAGATTTGTGGTTGTGTAGTAAGATTCGTCCCCTTTATATCTTTGACTGTGTTGTACACCCACGACGATCACCTGCAAATCTGCTTTAGAAGATCTCCCAGCCCAATGTTTGGAAGTAAACAGAGATAATACAATCAGATGTAACACGTTACCTTTTCAGTAGCTTAGGTAAAACAATATAAACTTTGATACAGTGAACAGGAAATGAGTTAATCTCATGACTTGGAATTTTACTAGTCCTGTTAAAACTGATGGAAACAAGTACCTCATTGTGTTACTTGTAGATCTTATTACTTTTCTATGACTTGCTCCCTCGATCCAGGTCCATCCTGGCTGGTCGTCCAGGGAGGAGACGCATTGAGAACATTCCTTCGGGAGGTGATTAATGGGTCTCTCAGGGAAGGTAGCATTCCATCCTGTCTGAAGGAGGCAGTCGTTAGGCCCCTGAAGAAGCCTTCCCTTGATCCCCTGGACAGAAACAACTACAGACCAGTTTCCTTGCTGCCTTTTCTCAGCAAGGTGATTGGGAGAGCTGTCGCCTCCCAACTCCAAGCTGTCTTGGATGAAACCAATTATCTCGATCCGTTCAGGGCAGGATATGGAGTGGAGACTGCCATGGTTGCTCTGACTGATGACCTCCACTTGAGCATCGACAGGGGTAGTGTGACCCTGTTGGTGCTCTTGGACCTCTCTGCAGCTTTTGACACTATCGATCACTCCATCCTTTTGGATTGGCTGAGAGAGTTGGGGATCGGTGGCACCGCGCTCCGATGGTTCCAATCCTTCCTCTCTGGCAGATGTCAAAGGGTGAGACTCGGGGACAGTTGCTCCTCTAAGATCGAGCTTAGCTGTGGCATCCCCCAGGGCGCCATTCTGTCCCCAATGTTATTTAATATCTATATGAAGCCGTTTGGTGAGATCATCCGGAGGCACGGAGCTCAGTGTCACCAGTATGCTGATGACACCCAGATATACTTCTCCATGACTCGTCTGCTCAGACCTCCGATGGCATCTCCCCTCTCAATGACTGCCTTGTGGCCGTAATGGATTGGATGAGGAAAAACTGATTGAAGCTCAATCCAGACAAAACGGAGGTGCTCACAGTCACAGGCCCGAAACCAGGCTTGGGAATACAACTTCCAGTCCTGGACGGAGTCACACTCTCCTCAAAGGACTCTGTTCGCAGTCTGGGGGTACTCCTTGACCCGTCGCTTCACATGACAAGTCAGGTGAATGTGACAGTTAGGAGTGCCTGTTATCAGCTTCAGCTGATACACCAGCTGCGCCCTTTCCTGGAGAGGAGGGATCTGGAAACTGTGATACACGCACTGGTAACCTCACGTTTGGACTACTGTAATGCACTCTACATGGGGCTACCCTTGTGCCTAACCCAGAAACTACAACTGGTCCAAAATATGGCAACCAGACTTCTCACTGGAACATCTAGGAGAGAGCACATCACTCCTTTGCTTAAAGCTCTCCACTGGCTGCCGGCCAGTTTCCAGGCACAGTACAAGGTGTTGGTTTTAACCTTTAAAGCCCTACATGGCTTGGGTCCATCCTATCTAAGGGACCACCTCTTCACATACGAACCCCCCCGCACATTTCAGTCCTCTGGGAGGAACTTGCTGCAACTTATGAATACCAGGTTGGTGCAGACCTCCCAGAGGGCCTTTTTGGCTGTTGCCCCCAGGTTGTGGAATGACCTGCCGGATGAGATGCGTCTTACTTCATCTTTAGAAGGCTTTTAAAAAGCCCTAAAGACGCATCTCTTCCGGCAGGCCTTCCCAGAGAATGTAAACATCCCCCGGCTCCAAATCTAGGCTTTAGAGTGGCCTTTTCTCCCAGCCTCCTTTCTGTGTTTCTACTTCTGCATAACCTTGGCTGGGTCCGTTTTCCCCTAATCTTGTTTTTATTACTATTTTAGCTAGTTACTGTTTTAATTCAATTGTGATTTAATCTCTTTTTAAGGGGGGTTGATAAGGGAAAGGACGGGATATTTTACTTGATATTGTTTTAATCCTTGTTGTAATCTGCCCCGATTGCTTGTTCAGAGGGGCGGACTAGAAATAAATATTATTATTATTGTTATTGTTACTGCTCTCTTTCTCTCTCTCTCTCTCTCTCTCTCTCTCTCTCTCTCTCTCTGAGAAAATAAAATACCTAAGAAAATGAAATAAGCCTTGGAAAATTTGTATCAAATGTCCTTAAGTGATTTTTAAACAAAACAAACAAACAAAAAAAACAATAAGGAATCATTATTATGGCAATAAAATAAGTTTCTGTTACTGTCATTTTTAAATAGATTTTATTGATTAAAATTGAATGTACAGACAACAAAAAAACATACATTAAAATACATCACATCACACCTTGTATAAACAACATACAATGAAGTCTAACAAACAACATTCTTTCAATTTATTTTTATGAACCTTTCATTATTTTAAAATCTGTTCTATATTCTTAACTTTTAAAATGACTTCTCAAAGAATGCAACATCTCTGCCATCTTTCGTATATATCTTGAATTTGTTTACGTACCTCTTCTACCTAGATTTATTGCACTTCAACTTAAAACTTTTCTTTATGTTATTATTTCATTCTTTAAATGAATAGCGGTTCATTCTTTAAATGAATAAACTTCTTATGTCATTTTTGAAACATGACCTTGTTATATATTTGTTACTCCAAAAAGTAACTAGTTACAGTTACTGGTCTTAACTTGATATTCATTACTCACATGTCCTGGCAACTATATTGGTATAATAAGCAACATTTTCTAACTCTTTAAAGGACATTTTCAAGTTTTATGCGATTCTCTCATCAACCCTAATCTGATGAGGCAAAGAGTTTAAGTAATCAAAGATCACAGAAAAATACCAACCAACACAACAATTAACATAACATTTAAAAACTCTCTGATTAGAAAGGGCAATGATTTACTTCTCAAATAATATGAGAAATAGCAGAAAATACTTACTTTTCATAATGTAACTTTCCGTGTGAGACATTATTGGCTACAGCCCAATCCTTCTACTATTCTTTTTAGGGCAGGACTATTGAGAAACCCCAATATCAATCCTGTTTTGGACTGAGTCAAAAACAACTTTGAAATGTGAACCTGTAACGTTTAAAATGACTCATATAAATGTTTTCTGGTTTTGGATTTAGTTATTCTTATCCTGCATTCTCTCCTAGGTATCTGGTATGGAATCCTTGAAGGAATAGGAGTTTTAGCTGTAATCACCAATGCTTTTGTTATTGCCATTACATCTGACTACATTCCACGTTTTGTATATGCATACAAATATGGCCCCTGTGTAGATCAAGGATACAGGCAGGAAAAGTAAGTATACTTTCTTTGCATATTTTTTAGTTGATATGTTAATTGTTTTATTAGTTTGACAGATATTTCTTAGCTGTTTCTATTTCAATCCTTTCACCTTCTGCTTCACTCTTCTTCCTCATCTTTATATGATTATAACACTCGGAATTTTTTATTACACTTGTTACACTGGACCTAAATTGATTGCACAGAGACCAAACAAAGCAAGCTCAGAAAACAGCCATAGTATCTAGTCTGTACTGGATCATCCATTTTATTCAAATTATAACATCTAGAATGTATTATTATATGGTTACTATTTTAGTAAAATGGTAAAAACAAATTGGATAGCTGAAAAATCTAAACATTTTAACATGAGCTACATGATTCTGTTGTTAGAAAAATGAAATACTCTTACAAAACTCCTCCACTCTGACTTTTTCAGGAAGGAATTTTGTTAAAGAAGTCTTGGGATATTCTTTGCATAGTAATCTTCCTGCATTTGAGCATCCTGAAATGTTCCAAAAGATTTCAAAAATACACAAAAAATGTTTCCTAAGGTGAAAACACTCTTTCCAGCACAGGAAACACATTTTCTTTGTATAAAATGTGGGTTTGGCGCACACACACCCCAAAAAACCATGTGTTTCTCTGTACAAAAAAATGCTCTAGGAAAAATTCAGGATATGCAAATATTGGGAGAAAATTGCACAATTTCCTGACCCAGAAACAATTAATACAGAAAGTTCTTTCTAACCCTAGGACAAACACAGTATCTTGGAGAGAACATTTATAGCCTTAAATAAGAAATATTTTTCTTTTGTTTTTGATCCCCAAAATTTCACATGGTAGAGAAGATCTCTTTATTCAGGGAGGTGCATACAGTCATCATTAGAGACAACTTATAAAGCAGATGTTTGTTTCAGCTTCAGAACTGTTCTTCCCTTACAGTATTAGCTACTTTGGAAGCCTTTTCCAAGCTTGCCTATGAACTTTTTATAAAAGTGTGAATTATCTCTAAGAACATGGCAAGCTTAGTTTGCACATCAGAGAAGGACATTTTTATAATGAGCATAAGACACAGGGCACCCATCACCCTCATCTGATGTTCTGCATTCGTATCATAACATATATGAAAACTGTATTGCTATTTCCATATGTAATAAATGACTCCCTATCCCACCTGAAATTTTTAGTGGGAATTGGAAAGAATTCCAAATGCAATATCATTTCTTATGCACAGTGTATAATTCAATATGAAAACATGGCTAAGTTAGAGAAAATGTCAGTTCTTGTTATGCTTGTTAACTTCTTTTAGCATTTAATTGGTAAAAATGTTTGACATTTTATCTGGATGCCTCATCGGTGTTTCTATCACAACTTCTCACATTTCAAATGACAATGTGTTCTCTTATTCTTTGGCTTTTCAGTTACACATTTAATAGGTGGGTATGTATTAGGGTACTGTTGCTTTGAAACAGAGCTGTTATGGTTTTCTAATTCTGCTCCATCATCCATAGCTGTTTCCTGGCCTTAACCACTGCAATGTCTCCCATGTTTATCAAACTGGGAGGAATAAAAGAATGAGCTTCAGACCTAAGCCTTAGTCATATCTTCACCCAATTTTATCATTAAAATACCTTGAACACAAATTTTGTTTGATCATGCTTTCTCTCAGAATGTAATGAGATCAATATTTATTTATCCACTGAATGTATTTAATTCATTCTCACTCAAATAATATCTACCCTCCCCCAAAGTGAATGGTGAGTTCTTTGTTTTTAAAGCACTTTTTTGCTCACAAACTGTTGGCATAAAAATAAATAAAAAATATTTGTACTGTGGAAGATATGACTTCTGCATTCTTTCTCCAAGTAACACCCTGAGTGATACAGTGTTAAATTTTCTTCAGAGACAATTTTATGTGTCATCAGTCACCCAGTATTTATCTTTTGCATAATATTTTCTTTCACTTGTTGCTCCTGAAGCTTGATTCCAGCCAACAAGAGTTGGATTTGTGAATATTCCTATTGGGATATCATAATGATTTCACTACTTGACAGTGACATAAATACAAATCAGAGGACTGTGCTTCACTGAAGAGATCAGTACTTCCCATGATCTCAGTAGGTTTTGAGGGGTTTTAGTCATGGAGGTAGACCAATCCATGCCATGAAGGCCACGGAAGACTCAGAATTTTCTCAGACCCTGGTGTTCATGGTTAGAATCCTTGGCATACTCTGGGGCTGCACGCCTCAGAATGCTTTGTGCAGCCTGGCATAACATCTTGAAGAACAAAACAAAATAGAAGCCAGCTTTGGAATGTAGTAAGATTGCAATCAGTAATACCTAGACACAGTTCAGATTTTCTGCCACATGCCAAGTGTTCAAGCACCCAAGATTCCACATTCAGTGCCCTTTTCAAGACAGGTTCCATGCATGTGTGTGACAAATATCTGTCCAGAAAACAGGATCAGGGATAATTGCTCTTATCGGCTACCATTGTACCCTACTCTTCATGCCAACAGTTGCATCCATTATGTCATTACTGAGGTCCTCATGCACTGTAGCTAGTATTAGGTAGTAATACTAATAGTTAGTATTAGCTCATATTGTATGTGAATCTGCACAAAAGATAACATTTTTATATTGCATTTGGCACCAGTATTGCAATGATTCTAAATTTTTCACTTTGACAAAGGGGGTCTGGCTCCATTCAGCACCCACTGGTTTGTCAGTGTGTGAAAACTGAACATGCGGCTTGGAGAAATGTATTTCGCACCAGTTTTTGCTTCTTACATATCAAGTAAAATTGTATACCCAAATAGACATATTCAAATATTCCAGCTATCCCAGTTTGGTAGGCACAGTCCTGATTAATTTTCTGCCATCCCACTTCTCTGCTGCTTTGAAATTTTCCCAGTTGCTTTCTTCTCCCATTTTCTTTCTCCTCTATTTACTTCAGTTACTGCTGAATTGAAGGTAAAAAGGTAGTTTGTGTTCAGTTAACCCAGACGTGGGGGGAGGCAGGCAGTTCTTTCCTGTAGTTTCAGGCAAAAGCAAACTGTTGCAACCTCTCCAAGATTGTGTTTTCTTCCTCAATAACATTTGCCAACATGATCACATTCAAGTGCAGCTTTGCCACCTGTGTCCCAGTTTTCATCTGTGAAAAGTTGGACGGTGTGCATACTCTCCAGAGCATAAACTTCATCTTATATATTCAAAGCTTTTTAGATTTCTTGCGGAATAAATCCTGCTGTACCATTTGGAAAAAAAAGAATATTTTTACCCTCATTATCCATTGAACATATGGCAGGCATGGCATAACAATTGCAGACAATGATGATGGCAAGGGAAATGAATAAGACATGCTTTGCATGCACAACCTATGACAACTCATTTTTCACTTGTAAAGACTTACTTGGCTTTCATTTTCTAGATGTCTGAAGGGATATGTCAACAGTAGTTTATCAATATTTGATCTGAGTGAGCTTGGCATGGGATATTCAGGATATTGCAGGTATGTATGTGTTACAGAAATAACTTACATAATTAAGTGATTATCCCATTTGCTTGAGAAGGCCTCACAAAATTGCAGGATGCATGAATTCATTTTGTCCTGCTTTGATTAACAGGGTTGTTAATCTAAATTTTTCAAATTTCATAGGAGTCCATCTGTACTGGAAATCAGATTATGGTGTTGAAACTGCCCTGCCAAATTTCTTTTACAATTTATTTATTTATTTATAGTATTTCATTTATATCCCACCTTTCTCCCTAGAGGGACCTAAGGCAGCTCAAAGATAAAAAAAACCTTTAAAACTGCAATTAAAAACAATTAAAATGTCCATATCCAGTATAAAATCACATTAAAAATATACAAGTTAAAAACAAAGTAAAAACCCGCCTGCTCCATAAAACCACTCTTCTATGTGTTAAATACAGATAGCCTGCCAGAAAATGTTTTTTACTAGCTGGTGAAAGACCAGCAGGGAAGGAACCAGCCTAGCCTCCCAAGGAAGGGCATTCCAGAGGGTGGGAGCAGCCACCGAGAAGGCTGTCTCTTTTGTCCTTACCCAGTGATCCTGTGATATTGGCAGGACCAAGAGACAGCCTTTTCCTGCAGATCTTAGGGCTTTCACAGGTTCATATGGGGAGATATGGTCTCTCAAATAGTCTGGACCCAAGCAATGTAGGGCTTTATAGGTCATGACCAGCACTTTGAATTGTGCCCAGAACGAAACAGGTAGCTGTTTTAAAGCAGTGGAGCTGTTTTAACAAGGGAGTTATATGCTCCCTGTAACTAGCCCCGGTCAGAATTCTGCCTGTGGTGTTTTGAACCCACTGAAGTTTCATTTTTATAATGAATAAAGCGAATCATCTTTATGTTTCTATGTGTTATATAAGTATGTTTTTATTATTTACAATGTTTGCCCCAGTTGCTTAATATATCTCTCTAAGCCTTGAGGCCAATTACAACAGTACAAACTATAACAAAAGATAAACCTCAAAGCCCAACAGAACAGCAAAAATACAATAAAAGCCAAAACCTCATTTGAGGATCAGTCAAAAAATAGTCATTTGAAAGAGGTAAACTGTAAACTCTCTCCAGACGCCTGCAGAAGAGAAAATACTTTACATCCACATTAGAAGTTATTCCATAGTTTTGTTCTGATCATATTAGAAGCCTTACTCCTTGTCACAGATGTCTTGAACACATAGGTTTAGGCCTTCCCATAGGCTTGTAAGGACCCTGTAAAAATGGTGGGACTCCAGTGATGAAAAATAAATGTCTTTCAATGATATTAACCTCATTGTTCTGAAATCCATGTATTCTTAAGTCATAGAAGAAATTAAACCCCTTCATTTAATTTGGGACCAAAAACAGGCATGCATCTTCTTCAAACACTGCTAAAACATGATCAGTATTCATTAATCCAAGCAAAACTAGCTTTTACTATATAGCACCCCCCCCCCCCATTTCTTTCTATAACAGGTACAGAGATTACAGAGCACCCCCATGGAGCTCAAATCCTTATGAATTCACTTTGCAATTCTGGCATGTTCTTGCTGCTCGACTGGCTTTCATTATAGTATTTGAGGTGAGTTGTTTGAAAAAAAGTAAATGAAGAGCCATTTATTTGTTATTTACTGCAAGTCTCAGCTTTCTTCCAAGATAGCAACTTTTCCATGCACTCCTACAATGACAAGCATGCACACTTATTTTAAGTGTCCAGTTGAGGCTCTCCATATTTTTTTGCATCATGGTATGGGTTTCTGTTGGAGAAGTACTTGGACACTATCGCCATTGGACACAATAGCCATTGATTATGGCTACCCTAGTGGTTTAAGTTTGAATATTCCAGTGTCTGAATCCTCCATCATTAATTCCATGGTAGAACTTTGTCCTCTTAGGGTAGCTTAAACTAAGCTTAATGCATATTGAAAGATTTTAAAAAACAGTATCAAGATCAGAGATATGGATTTATGAATTCCTGAAAGAAAAGATATAAGTAATGTGGGGGCTGCAGGTTCCAGTTTTGTTTGCCTCAGCAAATACTTTTTTCTCTCCAGTAAACTAGGACTGATTATCTGTGACATGCTAGAGATCACACACTTAATAAATAAACACACCCTGATCTTTCTCGGATGTCCTACGTGGGGGTGGATGGGTAATGAAAACTGGATCAATTACTTTGATCCATACAGTTCTGGAGGTTCTTCATGACTTGAAAGCACACAAACTAATCTTGTCTGCCCAATCCTCATTTGCCACTTTACATAAATATGTGATAATATTTGAGGAGGTATCCAAAAGTTATGATTACCTTTTTTAAAAATTGATGGAAAGTTTGTTTTGATTTGTTCTTGTTAACTTATCTCTATGTAGTCACTATACATTTATACATTTATACATTTTCCCCAGCTATCTTGACCCTCCAAATACCTGATGTTGTAGAAGTCTGCAGATTGCACCTTACGAGGGGGTATTGTAAAGTAATAATTATCACCCAGAAGTGATTATGGCATATTGATGAAATTTTGTCAGTGTCATCATTGGTCCCTAAGTGCACATTGCTGAGAAAATCAGCTCATTGTGTCATTTATTTTTGTGACTGGTTCTGCCAGAAGTGACTAAAGTGTAAAATCCTCATCAGGAGCAATCTGCAGGCTTCTACAATATCAGATATTCGGAGGATTAAGATACGCTGGGAAAAATGTATAAATCTAGATAGTGACCACATAGAGATAGGTTAACAACTACAAATCAAAACAAACTTTCTGTCAATTTTTTAAAAAGGTGATCATTAAAACTTTTGGATACCCCCTCGTATGTAACCAAATATAAATAGCCTGTGAATTACTTTTAAAAGGATCCTATAAAGATATAAATCCTTACTCATCTTATAGTTGTAAACAGGGGAAAGCAACACTTTTTTTTCTTTACCTTGTGAGATAGTGAGGGATTTGTGGTGTTCTCTTCCAATAAAAGACCGAGAACAAGATCACTGGTTAAGCAAATTAAGCAAAAAAGTACAAATGCACAAAATGACAATGGATGTTGCTTCTCATAGTCCTTTAAAGAAGAGAAGCATCAGATGGTTTATTCAAATGTTTAAAAAAACAAAAATGATCATTCAATCATTCTGTGCTTTCTGTGTGTGCTTTTGGTTTGCTTCCTAATGGGAGGGGCATAAGTTTTGCATAATGATAGTCTGCAAAAATTACAAACAAACAAACAAACAAAGTATTCATTGCCTACCTTTTGACTGGAAGTGAGAAATCTTGCATGGCTTGAAGAATGCTCCTTTGTGACTTTCTAATCAAGACCGCCTAAACTGATAAGAATAAGGAAATTAGCGAGTATTCTTTGTATCCCTGTACAGTTATTGTTCAAGCAGAGCCAGATCAGAGTATGTGCTTTAAAATGCAAGTTCTTTTTCTCTCTCTTTTTCAGCACCTTGTTTTTGGAATAAAATCTTTCATTGCCTACCTAATCCCAGACATGCCCAAAGACTTGTGTGACAGAATGAGAAGGGAGAAGTACTTAGTTCAGGAAATGATGTATGAGGCCGAACTGGAGCATTTGCAGAGAGAACGGAAAAAGAATGGGAAACAATATCACCATGAATGGCCTTAGTGGATATGAAACAAAAAAGATGCCAGAACTGAACACTCCCAGTGAAAACTGAATGTGGGATTTGAAAAAGAGGCAAAGAAATCAAATCATGTGTATATGCTGCTCTTGGAAAATATAATTATCAAGCTTTGCTGACAACTGGAAAAGCTGTGTTGCCAATAGACAAGACAGCTATGTACCATTAATGATATGTGCTACAAATGGCATACTGAGGAATAAATGTTGGCTCAGCTGAAATCACAAGAGCTACATTTTATGGACACCAATCTAATAAAAAGCTGAGAAGGTCATCCAGATCATAATTTTAAGAAAATCTGTTATGCATACAGCTTCCATAACAAGGGCATGACTTTTTTATTTTTTAAAAAATGATGTGCTTATCACAACTTCTACAGCTTTTACTGGCACAAAAGAATTCATACTGCCTCCAGAAAAAAAATCATCAACAATAATTGTTGCCTTTGTGGCCCTAAATTGATGCTGTATCATCGTCCTCAAGGCTTCCTGTTTTTGTCAGGTTTGTCCTAGTCTCTTGCTGAAATTGTGGATGTGGCTCTGCCCTTTAAAAGGGATACCAGCCTGTTTGATATTTACTATGCAGTTTGATGTTTGCACATCACCTTTTGTCTCTTTGTCTTTCTAACTCAGTTAGGGAAAAGAAACAGTTTCTCTTAAAGCAAAACCAATTTCATATAAAGGTCAAAGATCAGGATCCAGAGATCCTGTTCAATATGAGAAAGCTGACTTCTGCCAATGGCGCAACCATTGATCTCATGCAAGAATCTTACATGGGGGAAATTACATGGCACCAGAGAATCTCACCCTGAAGCAGAAGTCTGTTTCATGTAGCTCATGGCTGTGCATCTGCACACAGAACTGCACAAGTGGTATATTTTCCTCCATTGCACTGCCCTCGAGGCAACGGTCTTTGACGGAGGAAAGAACAATCTGGCATTTTCCATTGCTATTGATATTCAATGTGCAAAGAAAGGCTATCTCCTCATACCTCCAAACTGAGCAGTCCTATCCTGCATGCTGATGGAGCATGCAGAAGTATAACTGTGTAGCTATTATGTCTCTTCCTGAGCTACCTAGATTTTATATGTTTCACACACACACACACACCAAGCTGAAATCTCTCAATGCATTACAAATAAGGAGCAAGTTGTATTATTTGCCTTATGCCAGCTGTTTATGTAGAATCTAAAGTATGACATCTTGACTTGCTTGCTCAAGGTGGGTATAGAGACCGAGAAACAGGACTTTGTTTGAAACTGTGTCCTCCCCATGAAATCAAAGTCTGGAAATGGATGCATTATGCCTTGTTATGCCTTGTTAGAATTTATCTTTGAATTTCTTTAACAAACAAGCAAAATACACACTCTTGTGGTGATGTGTACTTTGATACCCACATATCTATATTTGAGAACAATATCATGTTAACACATAAATTCTTCAGGTCTAGGCGACAGCAGTGGTCACCCTGCATCCCTTTGGGCTGCACGCTTCCACTACTGCCACAGTTTCTGGTGGACTATGGTGGCCAATATAGCAGCTCTGGTTCAGGAGGAGACCTATAAGACCATGGAGCAGGCCATTTGATAGGATTATTTTACTGGGAAATGAAATGAGAGGGCTGTTGAGGAGCTGTGCTGATAACTGTGGCAGCTATATTTTCAGTGATGTTAGGAGGTTGTGGAGAGGCTCCATACAAAAAAGGTTGGATCACAAGTAGCCTACAGGCTGCATGTCATCCACCCTTGCATTAATGGCTTTTAAGTCATGATTTATTCTAATGATTAATTACTAGTTAAGATTCTTTGTTACTATATTTTTTTAATGGGGAAAAGAAAAAGAATTAAACTAAAAACATACAAGTGTGCAGGATTCACTTGTACACAGGAGACCAAAATGTTCCTCATTTCTCTTTTGTAAAAGTGTCAGGTGTAGAAATCTTTTCCTATTTATATCAACCAAAGTCAATTTAAAACATTTTCCCTCTTTACGAGGTTCATACCATTATATTGAAAAAGCACAGCAGTTATATCAAACATATATTTGCATGAGCATTAAGATGAATTCTGTTGTTTAAAATATGGGTTATGGATATGATATTATAGCACTTACAAGGCATATATAGCTCATGATTTCATGAAGAACATTATGTGATCCAGTTATGATGAATATGCCATTATTCAAACTCTGTGGAATTTTTTCCTTATTATATTTCTCTCATATAATTTATGTTTTAAATAATGACAATCTAAGTTCTAATATCATATATAAATAAATACTCAAATCCAGTAGTTGCTTAGACAGATGTTTTCCCCTTACATTTCACTCAAGGGAGAAATAGTGTGTACATTCACAGTACATGTCAATGCTGATGCCCTCTGCTGAAATGAATTGAAAAAACTGCTTATACAAAAAAAAATTCTGGGTGCATCCAAGTGCACATTAACTTTTTGATCAGGAACATATATAAATCACATCTATTATGTGTGCTCTAACACATAGCTTTTGTTACCATTGTTTTGCTATTAAGTTTTACCTAAATACTGTTTGCCTTGGCTGGATCCAAGCTTTAGAACTGATGTAGCATGCCAACAAGTAAGAATTTTCACTTCTGTTTGTCAAAGTTTGATCTTTTTTTTTTTTTTAGAATAACTTTCAAAGAGGTCACTAATATGCAATTCTGTACAGGTACTCAAAAATGAGTGCTAGAGAGTACAAATTTGTATAAATTTGTATAACATGACAACCTAAACACACTTACTAGAGAGTAAACATGTTTAAAATTGCACTGTCAAGTCAAACAATGGATTGTAACATATTAAGACTGCAATCATTTAAACATTTTTAGACAGTAAATCCTATTTAAGAGAGACAGAATGATCCTGTGGTTTGATTGTTGATTAGGACACCAGGAGACTAAGGGTCAAATTCCCACTTAGCCACAGAAACCCACTGAGTGACCCTGGGCAAGTCACACTCTCTCAGCCTTAGAGAAAGGCAGTAGTAAACTTCCTCTAAATAAATCTTGCCATGAAAACCATATGATAATTCAATGACTTGTAGGCACAAAACAACAACAAAGTCCCATTGAACTCAGTGGGAAATACTTCTTAGCAAATTTCCATACAATTGCCCTGTAAACTGTAAAAAGGTTTTCTGTTAAAATGCATATAAAGTTTTAATCCAAGCCACAATAATAAAGCCACATACTTCTAGTTATTTTACATGGAATAACTGCAAAGTCTGGTGACTTCTGTTTTGTGGGCTTCTGTTAATATATGTTTCCACACTTTGAAAGCACATGAACTTTTTGAAGAAATAAAATGTTTGCTTGTGCCCCTTATTTTAAGAAAAAGAAATATGCATTATCAGTGTCTAAAAGTTTGCTGACATATAGCTATTTGCTTTAGCTGGGAGAAATGCTGTGCTAGGTTTGGTTTACTGTGGTTGCATTGAATGCATATTATCTTACAAAGACATATGGCACACTCTGTTCTCAGGAAATATGTATTACATGAATGCTGGTTAAATATCTTTCTTTTTTGTATTTCTAAATACTTGTCTTTCCAAACAAATGACCAATATTAGTGGTATGTGCATGCAAGCTGCAGAGCTTCAGAACTAGCATCCAAGCAAAAGAAAAAAAAATGCTTTAGATCATTTTTGATCTAGTCTCCAATAACTTTGGTCTATGCATGTTCTTTCAAACAGACTGCATGAGCAGCTCCAGTCTGGCTTTCAAAATACTACAGTTAGCTACTAGTCCAGAATGTCTTAACTATTACCAACTCAACTTCGTGTCTTGATGCAATCAAAAGGAACACTTGTTCTAGAAATAAACATTTGTTTACTATTTGTTATTCTGATTTTTCATCATCTTTCATTTTAAATGTCCCCTAATTCATGAAGCCAGCAGGGTGAAGCCTGGTGGGAATTTATAAAAGCAACACAAGATGTATGTATGCTTCTTGCATCAAGCATATACAGGGAAAGAGAGGGAGGGAGGGAGGTAGTGTTGCTTTCTATCTACAGAAAGAGTACAGAAAAACTAGTCATATATCTCATTAAAGATGATAAAAAGTTTATTGGGACTCAACTGTACCAATAAAATAGTATTATTGTACCTCCTGCTATAAGAAAGTATGCACCTCAGTTCAAGCACACACAAGACATATTTAAGAATAGATAAAACATGAATAATTTTGGTGTGTGAATTGGGGGGAGGGGAGTAAAAAGCCAGGCACGAATCCTGTTGGAAACTTAGGGGTTAAACAGATCGGCTTGAAGCACCGGCAAGGGGGAGTGGCATTTGAACATCACACCGATCGCCTGACCACATGGCAGGTGGTGTCGCAGTGCTCCTTTGGTGCGGCATTCAGATGATACATGCTAAAAGGAGTGCCAGAAAATGCCACCACGGTGGCAAGGTCAGCTTTTTCAGCTCTAAAAGGAGCAGCATTTTGCCATATCTGTTAGAGCCAGCAAAGCATCAGATTGGGGCTGTGGTGTATGGTTGCTGTGGCCCTGATCCAGTGGTGAAAGTGGCAGCATGGAGCCACTCTTTTCAGATAGTCTGTTTTGCCCCAGAATGGCACTACAGACTGCCCCTATAGAGCGGCACACCATCACCCCTTCCATCGTTGGATCAGGGCCATGGCAACCACATGCCAAATCCCCAATCCAGTGCTTTCCAGTTCTAAAAGAAAATGCCCTTGCTGTGGTGGTGGCAGCAGCTTTTCACTGATTCTTTGGTGCAGCATGTCTAAACGTTGCACCAAAGAAACGGTGTGATGACATCTGCCATGTGGTCAGGTGTGGGGCATGATGCTGACATCAGAGAGAATTCTGGGCAGCCAGCATGCTGCTGCCATGCCCCCACTCCAGCCTGATGCTGACATTTAGTGTTGATCTGTTTAGCCCCTTAGGCTTCGCAAGTAGACTTACGTCTGTTGGAATTAGAATTGAGCAGTTCCATAACATCAATATCCAGCAAAGGGCTGCTGTTCCATGACAGTGGGCCCTTCTTATCTGCAGGGGTTTGGTTCCACCAAAAACATCCCCCCATGGATGGGAAAAATCACAGGCTCTCAAGTCCATATTAGTCAATGGGTGGCAACATGCATGCACTACCATTGGCTAATATGGGGACATTGGAGATCAAATCACTGATATGGCAAGCTCACTGTACTATGTAGGGAAGCCAGCAAAATAACCAATGAACATTGGGACTGGATACACAATGGGTCCAATATGAATCAGTCTCATTTAGCACTGCGACACTGGCTAGGGAGTACTGATGTGCATTGGGATATTTTTGCTGCTGTCCTAGTATGCGTCTTTGCAATTCACAAACAAGGCCTTTTAGCACTCTGCTATTTAGCTAAATGTATGTAAAACATACACACAGTGATAGAAAATCCTGACTACATCTTCCACCATTTTAGTCAATGGGGGAAAGTTTTGCAAATGAGATCAATTGGGCATATAAATGTACACATCAGGAAAAATGCATAAAAATTGCACAAATTTCAGTGGGTAAATGGAGAAAATGTAATGTTTCAGAGCCCAAACTGAAACAAAGAGGCAAAGAAAATGCAGGTGAAATTCAGAAAAACTCACCTAACACAACTAGGGGGCAAAACAGATAGATCCTTTGCAGCAGCTTCCCAGCGCCTTTAGGCGAGATATGACCTGTGCTGGCAGGAAGTCACCATGAAGCCACCCGCCTGACCACATGGTGAGTAGCTTTGAGGCACTGTGGCACCACAGTATTTATATGCCTCCTGAGTACCACAAAGCTACCCCAGCAGCAGAAAAGCCAGCGCTTTGTCAGCTCAAAAAGGAGCAGCTTTCTGCCACTTCTTTTTGGGCCAGCAAAAAGCTGGATCGGGGCCACAATATGTGGTTGCCATGGCCCCCGATCCAGCTATCAAATGGGCAGCATCAAGCAGCCCCTTCAGGGACATCTGTTTCAGCCCTAAGTCAAGACTGGGAAATTTTCATTAATTCCACCCATTCATAAATCCAATAGCTGTACCTTGTGAAGACTAATAACAGGTTTAAACCCATGTGAAATGGTTATACTCATGAGATTCCACATATACATTTAAGAACTTACTGCTTCCAATGAACAATAGCAAAAAGATACATTTATGAAGGCCATAACATGTATGTTCATTATGGGTTTTTTTTAAACCAGCGGAACTCTTATAGAGTTCCAGAAAACCAATGTGGTATGGTGGTTTGAGTGTTGGGTTCTTGCAAAGCAGGGTTCAAATCACCACTCAGCCATGGAAACCCAGTGATTTTGGACAAGGCACACTGTCTTGGTCTTAGAGAAATGCAATGGCAAATGCCTTTTGAGTAATTCTTACCAAGAAAACTCTACATTAGGGTCACCATAAGTTCGAGTTAACTTGAAGGCACATAACAGCAACAGAAGCATAAGCACTTACCAATCAAGCAGGCAGTAGTAGTTCAAGTAAAGCTAGGCAACCCTGGAGACCTGCACAAAGACAATTTGTCTCACATGTTTAAAGGCTCATCTGAAGTCTTTTATTTCTTTTGGACCAGTCTCTATCCCCTCACAATGAGCCTCGTGCAGTTTATGCCTCGTGTGTCACACATCCCACTGAGAAACATCTGGAGAATTCAAGGCTACTGGTATAAAGGGGGTAGAAATTTTCAAAGTATGTTGGCTCAAGAGGTACTATCTCTAAGCAGCCCATCTTTAGACATTTTTGACTAAATTTCCTTCTGAATGTCACGTTCTGACACATGTACATTACAAGGGTTCATAATTTCCAAAACCTGCACTGCTGTGCATCTGAGTTTATAACACTTCTAACCTGCAGTCTGGTTCTTCCCAATTCAGCTGGTCTTCCCCACATTTTGTCAGAGTTATGGTTACTGCTTAAAATGTGTTAGCAAGTCGGAAGCACTGAGGCAAAGGCAGTATGCCATGGCAAATACATCTTTGCAGGAAGCAAGTCTACTGTGGCAAGAGAATGTTAATTGATGGGCTGTATAAATTGGCACAAAGAATTGTGGGTTGGACTCTAAAAAATGCTCAGTGAGCCATTGATGCTGTGTTCAGCTTTCTCACAGCATCACTCAACCACTGGTACAGTTGGAAATATAAGAAAGGATTGCCTAGACTAATTACGCACATCCTGCCCACACATCAGTTACAGCTTAAAACTATTATATAGCAATGTTTCCCAAAAATCATCATCTACATAGGAATAGGTCGTGGAGTGGGGAGGGGGTTAATAACGAGTTCACAATTACACATAATTCCATAAGAAGTTTATTTGGCAGCCTACAAAACTATAGAAAAACACTGTAGTGTTGAAAAGGAGCAGTGCCATTTATAACATGGTTTGCCTTTATCAATTCTAGGAGCAATGGGAGAGAGAATGTAAGAGCAATTGAAGATGAATGAACTACTCAGACTCTGAACAACACTTGTATTTTTTATTTTAAATACCCCACAAACAGCAAACTTTTAACAGTATTAACTTATTAGAGTCTTAGGTTTGTCATGGAATGAGTTCAGTAAATAAAAATGACCCTCCATTAAGTTATAAATAAGTACCTCCACAATTGGTTGCCTTCTCAGAAACATTTTCCCCCTATAGCTAGGATAATACTATGCAATTGCTATGGTTAACTTCATATCTTTTCTTTGTGATATGTTAAAAATGAGATTCTCTCTCCACACTTGGATTAGTGTAGGATTTTTCACATGGGTTATAACCAGGCAGATTACTATGAACTGTTCTATTCAATCCATTCTTGAGGACATTGTTGATATCTGCCTTTTCTGAGAGATCTTTTCGTTGTTCATTGCTGAATTCCTCCTGAGAAATAATAAAGAAAATATTAACTGCAGAAGGCATTATTTATGTTACTTTCTTTATGTTACCTTAATAACAAGGGAATATCTACACCTGGAAAGAAGCCTGAAATACAGATCATTAACTTATTACAGAAGCAAGGTAAAAGTAGAAATGAAAAACATGGTACCACTGGAGAGAGATAAACAAATAAGACAAGGTATAAGAGGAAAGCATTAAACAGTAGAGGAAAGAATAGCATGTAGTTGCTATGAATGAAATTTTATCTTGATTTATTGGCAGAATCTTATTATCAGAAGTATATAAATATCTAAATGTTTTACTACAATGCCCAGGATCCAGTTGGGTTCTTGAACTGATAGAAGAAGCCCATTAGCAAATCCTAAACGTGGATCCCCCCCCCCACACACACAACTTCTGTGTGCCATCAATTTGTGTGTGCCATCAATATCTGGGAAAGCCTCCAGAACAAACATTTGAGTGGCACTGAGGACTGGGGTGAAGAGAGGGAAAGAAGGAGACCATCCCTTTGATATTTATGTAGGGGAAATAAGAGGGAAGAAATACCACATATCCCAAATCCACTTACAAACTTTTGCCATCAACATAAGGACCTAAAATTAGTTTGTTTTTTTTTAATTTCCACTTCAAACACAGTTTATGGTAGCATGACAAAGAAATAAAGCCATAAATGAATTTCAACTCTGCCCTACTCCTATCACTGCAGACTCTAATAAATACAAGGCATTGCTAAGGAAGATGACAGAAAAGAGGAACGAAACACAGGGGAGAGAATTTGAGAAGAAGTTGGGCTGATTGCAACCATGTACTCTTCTGGCTTTTAGATAAGCTTAAAGTGTGCACCATCTGCAGTAGCTTGCATAAGGAACAAAACATACGCTGTATGAATATTTTTTTTAAAAAAAATCTTTCTACAGCTGCAGTCCCACAGACCCTCAAAGGACATTCTGATGGCAAGGATTTTGTTTTCAGATCACCCTTCATAGCAAGGAAGAATTGATTCAGTACCCTTTGACTTGTCTCTGTAGAAACGCCTGTAGTAGATGCTTCTCTGATCTCAGAAGTCTGACATCAGAGAGGAAAAACAAGAGGTATGTAGGCATCAGCTGCCAACCCACAGAATCCCTCCCTCTCCTGTACCCCAGACATGGCCAGAGAACAAAAAGAAAATTATGCCAGCTCATGAGTTAGAGTGTCTTTTGGGGGGGGGGGGGTCCCATAGGATACAATAAGGAAAGGAGTTATCCCCCACTCCCATTTTTTAAAGGTATTAAAGGCTAAGTTTTTTTAAAAAGGAGGGAAAAACCTTCCCTACTTTCGTGTGTGAAGCATTCACCTCTATCTTCCCCCCTCCCCTACATGGGGCTGATCTTATAGAAATAAATATTTTGTGAGAAATATGTTGCATACATTTTCAAATATAGTTTTAAAATGAATGTTTTGGTGCGCTTTCTTTAAAAAAGAAAAGCAAATGCACAAACCATTTCATATATCATACTGCAGCACTTTTTAATGTGAGACAGAATGGCCATAGGAATAAACACATGCACAAGTGGTCAGGGGCTCAGTCACACTATGCTATCATTCTATTATCATCATCATCATCATCATCATCATCATCATCATCATATTTATTTATATAGCACTGTAAATTTACACAGTGCTGTGCATTTAACTACCATGGTCCCATCCCAATCAGCCATGGCAGTTTAGAGAAGGGCATTTAGATTCTCAGCCAGAACATTCTAGTGCCTCAACAAACTATAAAGTTAAAGTGGAATGAATCATAGAATCATAGAATCATAGAATCATTGAGTTGGAAGAGACCACAAGGGCCATCCAGTCCAACCCCCTGCCATGCAGGACCTCCAAATCAAAGCATCCCCGACAGATGGCCATCCAGCCTCTGCTTAAAGACCTCCAAGGAAGGAGACTCCACTACGCTCCGAGGGAGTGTGTTCCACTGTCGAACAGGCCTTACTGTCAGGAAGTTCTTCCTAATGTTGAGGTGGAATCTCTTTTCCTGCAATTTATATCCATTGTTCCGCGTTCTAATCTCTGCAGCAGCAGAAAACAAGCTTGCTCCCTCCTCAATATGACATCCCTTCAAATATTTAAACAGGGCTATCATATCACCTCTTAACCTTCTCTTCTCCAGGCTAAACATCCCCAGTTCCCTAAGGCGTTCTTCATAGGGCATGGTTTCCAGACCCTTCACCATCTTAGTTGCCCTCCTTTGGACCCGCTCCAGTTTCTCCACATCCTTTTTGAATTGTGGTGCCCAGAACTGGACACAGTATTCCAGGTGGGGCCTGACCAAAGCAGAATAGAGTGGCACCATTACTTCCCTTGACCTAGACACTATACTTCTATTGATGCAGCCTAAAATTGCATTGGCCTTTTTAGCTGCTGCATCGCACTGTTGACTCATGTTCAGTTTATGGTCTACTTGGACTCCTAGATCCCTTTCACATGTGGTCTCTTTCAGCCAGGTGTCCCCCATTTTATATCTGTGCATTTCATTTTTCCTCCCTAAGTGCAGAACCTTACATTTCTCTGTGTTGAATTTCATCTTGTTAGCATTGGCCCAGCTTTCTAGTATATTCAGGTCATTTTGAATTTTGATCCTGTCCTCTGGGGTATTAGCTACTCCTCCTAGTTTAGTGTCATCTGCAAATTTGATAAGTATGCCCCCAATTCTGTCATCCAAATCATTAATAAAGATGTTGAACAGCACTGGGCCCAGGACAGAGCCCTGTGGGACCCCACTGGTCACTTCTCTCCAGGATGAAAAGGAGCCATTGTTGAGCACCCTTTGAGTTCGGCCACTCAACCAATTACAAATCCATGTAACAGTTAACTTGTCTATCCCACATTTTTCAAGCTTGTTTGCAAGAATGTCATGGGGAACCTTGTCAAAGGCCTTACTGAAATCGAGGTAAACTATATCCACAGCATTCCCTTCATCTACCAAGCTGGTAATTTTATCAAAAAAAGAGATCAGGTTCGTTTGGCATGACTTCTTTCTCTGAAACCCGTGTTGGCTTTTTGTGATTATGGCATTGGCTTCTAAATGTTCGCAGACTCTCTGCTTAATGATCTGCTCTAGAATCTTTCCTGGTATTGATGTCAGACTAACTGGACGATAATTGCTGGGATCCTCTTTTTTTCCCTTTTTGAAGATGGGGACAACGTTTGCCCTCCTCCAGTCTGCTGGGACTTCTCCTGTTCTCCAGGAGTTCTCAAAGATTATTGCCAATGGCTCCGATATTACCTTTGCCAGTTCTTTTAATACCCTTGGATGTAGTTCATCTGGTCCTGGAGATTTGTATTCATTTAGGTTAACCAGGTATTCCTGTACTGTCTCTTTACTTATTCTGTGCTGAAATTCCCCCACTCTGTCCCCTTCTTCACTGTCCTCAGGTTGAGCACCTTTTGCCTTTTCTGAGAAGACTGAAGCAAAGAAGGTGTTGAGTAATTCTGCCTTTTCTTTGTTCCCTGTTAGTATTTTGCCATCTTCTGCACGCAGTGGTCCTACCATTTCCTTCTTCTTCCTTTTGCTGCGGACATATCCAAAAAAGCCCTTTTTATTGTTCTTAACCTCTCTAGCAAGCCTGAGTTCATTTTGCGCTTTAGCTTTTCTGACTTTATCCCTACATGTGCTGGCTATTTGTTTGAATTCCTCTTTGGTGATTTCCCCATTTTTCCATTTTTTATACATGTTCCGTTTAAAACTTAGCTCAGTTATAAGTTCCTTAGTCATCCATACCGGTTTCTTGAGACATCTCCCATTTTTCTTCCTCATTGGAACTGTCTGAGATTGTGCTTTCAGTATCTCCCTTTTGAGGAACTCCCATCCATCTTGAACTCCCTTCTCTTTTAGTATTCTTGACCATGGGATCACCCCCAGTATTTCTCTAAGTTTATTGAAATCAGCTCTCCTAAAGTCTAGAATTCGTGTCTGACTATGCCTAGCTTCATCTTTCCACTGTATAGCAAACTCCAGGAGGACATGGTCACTTCCACCTAAGGATCCGACCACTTGCACCCCATCAACTAGGTCTTCCCTGTTGGTTAAGATAAGATCTAAGATGGCTGATCCCCTTGTTGCTTCTTCCACCTTTTGGACAATGAAATTGTCTTCCAGGCAAGTGAGGAATTTGCTAGACCTTGAGGATTTGGCTGAATTTGACTTCCAGCAAATATCAGGATAGTTGAAGTCCCCCATCACTACTACATCTCTCCTTTCTGAGTGTGTGCTCATCTGTTCTAGAAAGGCATCATCCAATTCCTCTGCCTGAGTTGGGGGTCTGTAGTAGACTCCCACAGTAACATCCCTGTTATTTCCCTCTCCTTTAATTTTTATCCAGATGCTCTCCACTTGGCATCCAGTACTGATATCCTGGATCTCTTCACTGGTGTAAATATCCCTGACATATAATGCTATTCCTCCTCCTTTCCTGTTTGTCCTGTTTCTCTTAAAAAGGTTATATCCCTCTATTTCTACATTCCAATCGTGATACTCATCCCACCAGGTTTCAGTGATGCCTATTATATCATATTTCCCTTGTTGTGCTAGGAGTTCAAGTTCATC